>CM062818.1:1769621903-1770970653 GCA_031772625.1 Pinus tabuliformis
CCATGGAGTTTGTACAAAGATCAAATAACCTGGAAAAAAACATGGATTGAAAACACTTTACAATTCCTTATATTCTTAAAATCAATCTATAAAACATAAAATTTGTGAAGAAAACAAAACTTACATTTGATAAATATAATAATAAAAAAATTAAACTACAGAGTTTCCTAAATCTTCATTATTATAAATTTTTTAACCTTAATATAAATTAAATGTGTTTTATTTAATAATTGATAAAAATTTCACTAAACTCTAAAATAAATTAATTTACGTTCACGTATCCCTCAAAATTATAAATAACCCCATACTTACCCCCTTTACATTTCATCATCTTCTATATAATTATCTAAAATAATATTAAGTAACTCAATTCTAGTTGGTCTTAAACTTCTAACCTCTTGAATTTTGAGAATTGAAGGGGGCAAACCATTTAGGAAGTGTTTAACACCTTAGAAGCCAACACTAAGGGGTTTCAAATTCTAAAGTCATGATCCGTACAACTAAGGTAAAAGCTTACATTTTTCCTTTGATGTGAACAAAAACATAATAAATGTGCAATCTATATTTAAATTAAAATAAGGTATAAAATATAATTAATTTTTTAAATATTATTAATATATAAAAACTATAAAAGATTAATTTTCAAAATAAAATTAAAATATAATTTATATTTTTAATAAATAAATATTTTATTAATATATAAAAAATAGTAAAAAGATTAATTTTTAAAATGAAGACAAAATAAAATGAAACCCTATCAGCATTAAAAACAAAATTCAAGTGTCATGCTGACATCACAGATTACCTTAAAAAAACAACAAAAAGTATATTCGCATTTCATGCCCAGTATCCATTGGACTAACCCAAGGCTGCAACCTGTCTCTGAAGGATACCAACTCCTCCCAAGCAACGAGATCTGCCCCAACAAAGGAAAGCCGGGCAAACAAGTTACTTGGAGAGATTTTGTGTATGTGGGACGAAATGACACGAGGATGGACTCGCAACACACAAAGAGTAAATTTATGCAAAGAGCCCTACTTTATAGGTTGTCCCTCCCTCACATTATTCAAGTGACTTGGGACTCCTGGATACGTTGGATACGTCCACACTCACGCGTTTCCACCCCCCGAATATTAACTGGATTTCAAAGGTTTATACTGCTACTTGTCTTCCAGGCTATCAGAGCTCCTGTACGCAGGCAATGCCGGGCTCTACCGGAACACATCCGGACTACGCCACGCGCAATGGAACGGATGCCGGAAAGCAACTTCACAGGCCTTATACAGTGAAGACGCCACCTGTGCAACAGCTTTAATCCACACGGATTTCTGATTTTAGTTTCGAGTTTGACATGAAGCCTAATATTCTATTGGAGAGGTATGAATTAGGGCGCCTGTTGGGCAAGGGACAATTGCCAAGGTCTAACACGCCATAAATCTCGAAACCAGCGAGAACGTTGCCATTAAGGTAATGGACAAACGAAAAATCCTCGAGGTCGGAATGAGCGAGCAGATTAAACGTGAAATCTCTGTAATGAAATTGGTCCGACACCCCAACATCGTTCGGCTTTACGAAGTCATGGCGAGCAAGTCCAAGATTTATATCGTCATGGAATACGTTAAGGGCGGCGAGCTCTTCAAGAGGGTTGCCAGAAAGGGGAAGTTGAAAGAAGAGGAGGCGAGGAAGTATTTTCAACAATTGATCAGCGCGGTGAATTTCTGCCACAGCCGGGGCGTGTACCACCGGGACTTGAAGCCTGAGAACTTGTTATTAGATGAGAACGGGGACATGAACGTATGCAACTTTGGGCTCAGCGCACTGCCGGAGCAATTTAGACAAGACGGGCTTCTCCACATGGCCTGCGGCACGCCGGCGTACGTGGCGCCGGAGGTCATAACGATGAAGGGCTACGACGGCGTCAAGGCCGACATCTGGTCGTGTGGGATCATACTGTTTGTGCTAAGGGCGGGTTACTTGCCATTCTAGGACGCGAATCTGATGGCACTGTATAAGAAAATCTACAAGGGCGACTTCAAGTGCCCGCCTTGGTTCTCCTCCGACCTCCGGCGGCTTGTCTTCCGACTGCTAGACCACAATCCCTAGACAAGGATCACCGTTCCGCAGCTCATGGAGGTCCCCTGGTTCCGGCTGGGCTTCAAACCCCCACAAGCCGAAAATGTCATGTCGGCCTCAAGGATGTCGAGTCCGCGTTCTTTGTTCCGAAGCCGGCCCGCTTCAATGCCTCGACATAATCTCCCTGTCGTCAGCGTTCAATCTGTCGGGGCTGTTCGAGGAGAAGATCGTGAAGCAGGAGTTGTGGTTCACATCAACTCAACCGGCGTCGACCATAATATCAAAACTGGAGGAAATCGCCAAAGTGTTGAGATTCAGCGTCAAAAAGACCGAGGATTGCAAGATCAAGCTCCAAGGTTCGGAGCTGGGGTTGAAGGGTCGTTTGTGTATCGATGCCAAGATTTTCGAAATCATGCCTCTCTCTTCATGGTGCAGCTTCACAAGACCAGGGGAGATACGCTGGAGTACAGTAACTTCTACAGCCAAGAGTTGAGACCGGCTCTCAAAGACGTCTGGATTTGGGATGGCAATAGTCAATAGAGCATAACGTATATCGTCTGAGCTATGGTCTAGCAGTTCATCTGTGGCAGTTCTTATTACACAGGGATGGTGCCTTGGACATTGCCTTGGGAATTTTCTGAATGATATGGTTCAAAACTCATTGTTCATTAACATAATTAATTCGGAGAGATCCCCGAGTGGGGCAAGGCCTTCGCACCAACAAAGTTGAACCTTAAATTGTTTGAAATTTTCGAATCTTCCCCTTAGAGAGATTCCCGTGTGGTAGAGGTCCTTGGGACAAACAAAGTTGAAGCTTAAATTGTCTGAATTTTCGAATCTTTCATCTCTTGAAAGGCAGATTCTCTTAAAAAGCGATTCCTTTAAGGACATTGCCTTCCACATCTGTCTGGAGCCGAATCATATCTTCTGAAATTAATCATTCATTTACAGCAGTTCCAGCAGATCGATCCTGTCACGCCCCTACACCTGCGGTGATCTTCCAACTGCTTGTAGCGAGGTGCGGCACCACCGAACGCTTTCTTTTTAACAATACTAACGTTTATGGGCTACGCCTACTCCAACATAAACTTACTTTAACTTATGTTTTCTTGCAACCAAGTAAAGAGTTATCCTTTATACTTTAAAGAAGATCATTCTCAATCATTAACCATGTACAATAAACCGAGAACATCAACAATTGCAAACAAGTATAAAGGGGAGGGGCAACTCCCCGTAATGTGAGTCTGCCCGGCAATTTTATTAAAATGTCAAATTTACAATGTACAAGTGTTCCTTGCCAAACCAAGTCTACACTTAGCCAAATAATACAACCGAGGGGCAATCCTGCCTTTACAACATCTTGTGCATCTCTTGCACAAAGGACGGTGCTCACCCGAGCCACCAAGAATCCTTGCCAAGTCTTACACCAAGAACTGCACCTTAGAACTCACCCCGGACACGGTTGCCTCACTCAAACCGCACTTAAGTCAAAACTGCACCTTTGGTAGCACTACGCATGAGATATGCGCAGTCCACCTCTACTTCTGCGCTGTTTTACCCCTTGTGTATGAGAGATGAGCGAAGATTGGTTGTAGAAATGAGCTCCCAAGCTCATACATATATACCATGTTCATCGTAGGTTTACATGGGGGTGTCAGCCCCTTGGCCGACCCCACCATCACTTCATAATACGCCCACAAAGCTCTATTAATAGGTCGGCTTAAGTTCCCTTTCAATCGCCATATAAAACGCTCCACTTATCCCACGCATTTCCCAAGTGTCGTGTATCATTTCTGCTTTCGTCGCATTTCTGTGTGCTGAAACGTCGCTTTCCCGTGTGCGCTCACCGCCCCGCCGTGCAGCCTCGCCCGCCTGTCGTGCAGACCCGCCCGCCGTGCAGCCTCGCCCGCCTGTCGTGCAGACCCGCCCGCTGGTCGTGCAGCCCGCGCCCGCCGTGCGCCCGTGCACAGTGACTTCGCCCAGCGCCCGTCGCAACCACAACCGGAGGTCCTTACATTCTCCTCCACCTGAAGTCGTTGTCGTCCTCGACAACATACCATCATCCATGATGTCTATAATCCATGCTCAGGTCCATGGAAACTCCATCCATCTCATCTGCAACATGTTATCCATGTGTGTGTCCCCTCCAAAGTGAAGAGATCATCTTCATCAAACCGACTCTCGATATGCCCCATTCAGGTCCATGAAGCTCTCTCCATCATCTGCAATGTGCCATCCTCAAGTCTTCATTCAACTCTCGATGTGCCCCATTCAGGTCCATGAAGTCCTCTTCATCATCTGCAATGTGCCATCCTCAAGTCTCCAATCTTATCAACTCTTGATGTGCCCCATTCAGGTCCATGAAGTCCTCTTCATCATCTGCAATGTGCCATCCTCAAGTTCCCATGTCACACTAGCAAGTCCTCCTGCATAACACTCCTGCCTTAGCACCTTGTTTGGGATGTCCCTTGACATCTCTACAAGTGCTTCCACACAATGTCCTTGCATAGGTCTCTGCCATGCTCCATGTCTTCAAGTCTCCAACCTGATGTCCATGACTAAGCTGCCCATGTAGTCCAACCAAGTAGACACATCACAACATCTGGCCATCTCATCCAAGTCTTCAAACTTCGGTTTAGTGAACTCGGTCACTCAACCATCTCACCATCGTGTCATCATGTCATGAGTCTCTTCATCATAGCTCCTCCACCAAAGTGTCCATCAAGACTATCTCTTGGTCTCGGCCATGAGAAGCCCACCCAAAACATCACAAGTGTGTGCCCTCCTCAATCTGTCCATGAGTCATGCCGGGCACTTAGCCAAAGTGGCTAAAGCATGACCCAATCCTCCACAACGATCATCAAGTTCCACCCTTGTCCCGGGTTCTTGCACCTTCCATCACACGGTCACAAGTATCCCCAACAAGCTCTGCAACGGTTGACAATCCTTGCTCTTCCATACAAGGTTCCACCATAGTCATCCATGGTAAGATCCTCCATAGCATAGGCAAACTGGCTTTGCCCTTTCCTGCATACGGTCCATCTCCCAAATGCCCAAATGAAACACAAGTATCATCACTTACATCATCACGAGGCTCCTCCATGTGAGTGACCTCATCCATACATGTTGACAAACTGCATGATCCTGGTTCAACTTGATCATCTTCAAGTTCATCCTCTATCGTAGTCATGTATGCAACATCTTCCTCTATCACGGCTTCCTCTTCCTTGTTGGCACAATCTGCAACTTCACCTTGCTCCATTGTCCAACCGGGTTGAAGAAGTTCAGCTTCATCCTCCCTCTTCAAGGCTATGAGATGCCTCAATTCCTTCTGTCTTATCTCGAGCTCCTTGAATTCAGCTTCAATCAAGTCTCCTTCCTTTGCAAGTCGAAGAGCTTCCCCCATATCAGGAACCCCTTCCTTAACCAAGGCACGAAGAGCATCCCTTGTTTTAAAGAACCTTTTGCGACATTCTACAAATCCTTGTGTTACTCTTTCTGACTCTTCAAGTAGACTCCTTCCGAATTCTTTGAAGGATGTATAACCCAATTTCTGCAAGATAGACATCTTCACCTGCAACCTGAACCGGCCCTTGTCTCACTTCGTGTGAAACGGTCTCCTTCACCTGCAAGTACCCTTGTCACTGTCATGAGCAACTTTGCTCACCAGCTCCAACCAGCTCTGATACCAACTGTCACGCCCCTACACCTACGGTGATCTTCCAACCGCTTGTAGCGAGGTGCGGCACCACCGAACGCTTTCTTTTTAACAATACTAACGTTTATGGGCTACGCCTACTCCAACATAAACTTACTTTAACTTATGTTTTCTTGCAACCAAGTAAAGAGTTATCCTTTATACTTTAAAGAAGATCATTCTCAATCATTAACCATGTACAATAAACCGAGAACATCAACAATTGCAAACAAGTATAAAGGGGAGGGGCAACTCCCCGTAATGTGAGTCTGCCCGGCAATTTTATTAAAATGTCAAATTTACAATGTACAAGTGTTCCTTGCCAAACCAAGTCTACACTTAGCCAAATAATACAACCGAGGAGCAATCCTGCCTTTACAACATCTTTTGCATCTCTTGCACAAAGGACGGTGCTCACCCGAGCCACCAAGAATCCTTGCCAAGTCTTACACCAAGAACTGCACCTTAGAACTCACCCCGGACACGGTTGCCTCACTCAAACCGCACTTAAGTCAAAACTGCACCTTTGTTAGCACTACGCATGAGATATGCGCAGTCCACCTCTACTTCTGCACTGTTTTACCCCTCGTGTATGAGAGATGAGCGAAGATTGGTTGTAGAAATGAGCTCCCAAGCTCATACATATATACCATGTTCATCGTAGGTTTACATGGGGGTGTCAGCCCCTTGGCCGACCCCACCATCACTTCATAATACGCCCACAAAGATCTATTAACAGGTTGGCTTAAGTTCCCTTTCAATCGTCATATAAAACGCTCCACTTATCCCACGCATTTCCCAAGTGTCGTGTATCATTTCTGCTTTCGTCGCATTTCTGTGTGCTGAAACGTCGCTTTCCCGTGTGCGCTCACCCGCCCGTGTGCGCTCACCCGCCCGCCGTGCAGCCTCGCCCGCCTGTCGTGCAGACCCGCCCGCCGTGCAGCCTCGCCCGCCTGTCGTGCAGACCCGCCCGCTGGTCGTGCAGCCCGCGCCCGCCCGTGCGCCCGCGCCCGCCCGTGCACCCGTGCACGGTGACTTCGCCCGGTGCCCGTCGCAACCACAACCGGAGGTCCTTACAGATCCGGCCGGGCCACTCCAGAAACTCTAAGGACGGATTGATTCTGCAAATGTTAACAGGCGTCGAGGGGAAGGAAGTTTGTGGGCGTGGATAGGGAGAGCCTTTGAAAGCTTTATGAAAGGATTTATGTGACCCTGTGCCAATCATGAGAATAGCAAAAAGAGAAGCTTTTTCTTGCTTTTTTTTCAACTTAAAATATCATGCTTGAGTAACTCTCAAACATACATAATCTTGTTTGGTTTGGGATTAGATCACGAGACCCATAAAACATACATAATTTGGTTTGTTTGGTTTTATATAGTCTTGTTTGGTTTGTTTGGTTTGGGATTAGATCACCAGACCCATAAAACCTATATAATTTTGGTTGGGGAATAATCACAAAACCCATAAAAACTAAGCCCCTCAACTTGTGGGAAGCCAAACTTTTCTTGCCAGTGTAACCTTCTTTGCCATTGTAACTTTCCATCATAAACCTCCTTATACAGAGTGGGGAAGCCAAACTTTTCCTGCCATTGTAACTTTCCATCATAAACCTCCTTATACAGAGTGGTGGTGTGACAGAGAGATATTATCTGGTCCGTGCATAATGCACCATGTAAATAGCTTTCTATACATCTACCATTCACCGAAAAGGTGAAAAGGTTTGTGTTGCATACCATTACTTAATTATTGAAAATTATTAATGTCAACACAAACAGTCAGTTAATTAAAAATTAATTAAATTTCAAGAGGATGGTATTACTTGATTATTGAAAATTATTAATGGAAAGACAGATAGTTAATTAAAAGTTAGATTTCAACAATTTTAGATTTCAAAAATTCCATGATCATTGTTACACATAAATATAATATAATTGTGAAAATATTGTATAATATGATATAATTTTATTTTTATTTTTATATATTTAATATAACATTATTAGGTGTTTTCTATATTAATGTAGCTAATATCTCTTAATATAATATTTTTTTAATTATTTATAAAAATATAAACCAAAATAATATTATTATTTTTTTCTCATATTTATTAGAGTGATATATATATATATATATATATATATATATATATATATATATATATATATATATATATATATATATATCTTATTTAAATTTCGAAAAGATCATAGCTATAGACACATTTCCAAATGATGCATCATTATAAGATGTCCACATCTTATAGTAGAAAGTCATATTCAAGAATGTGACTGTAATCCTAAAATGTCCACATCTTTATAGTGGAAAGTCATATTAGAAAATGTGTCTCTCACCATGTATTCAATAACCATGTTTTTTATTATGTTTTGGCAAAACCAGAAATCACCTCCATCTTATCTTAAAACTTTATTCAATCAAATTCCGAGTGGTTGGTATTGTGATCATTTTGTAAGATGTCATCTTCTTCCCACCCTCCATTGACTAAACTGAGCAGTGTGGTTATAGTATAGTTTTGTGAGTTACATTTTTGTTTTTGTTACAATGAATCTAAGGGGTTTGTACTTTCTAGTAGATTATTGTGTTTTGGAAGGGAAGGTCTTTTGTAAGGATATCCCAATGAAAAAACTGATGGATGATGATTTGGTGTTGTTTCAATTGAAAAAATATAGATATTTGAACCCAATAAATTCAAATTTTAAATTTCTAAGGGCCTTTGAAACTCCCACAGATGGTAACATGATAAATATTAAACCAAAAATGTCAAAATCTATGCTAACTAATAAGAGGCTTAATACTTAATAGGCATATGTAATGTGTTCATGCTCACCCTCCAGTAGAAGATGATAATTATCATCCGTGTCATCAAAAATTGGATTGACAACTAGAGATAGGAAACCAGCGACTTGTGGGTAATTATTTATTTAAGCCCCCACTCCTCCTTTGATTTCAGTCTTGTTTGGTTTAATTCGTTATTTCAAAAGTTAAATTCAATATACTAGTTCCCCAGTTCCTCTTAGTGTCGATCACATGTATTTTAATTCAATATTTTCCATAATTCAATGTAACATAAAACATTAGGCGATTCTTCTTATCTCAATCAAAACTTGTTTTAGCTAACAGATTAGGAGATTCGTGGTTTCAACAGGTTTGACTGCATACCATATGCTAGACAAAAATGGCCAATAGTCGAACCTAATTAAGCATCCCTAACTTCAGGAGAGAGATCTAATGAATGAACATGTTTTAATTTGACTGAAATACCTTGCTATGCTCTTGTTGAGGATGGACCTTGTTCACAAGGTGACCTAGGATCAAATCTCATAGAGGTTGTTGAGTCCGTGCTAGGAGGAGGAGACATGATAAAAATCCAGTGAGTTTTAGGGCTAGTGTGGCCAAGATTGGGTACGATCCTCGGGTGACTTTGACGGATAAATACAATACATAATGGCTTAAGAAAATGAAATTCCAAAATGTAGATTTTAAGTTAAATATAACATAAATATAAATTACTAAATTTCTATAATATATTTATTAAAATCATTATATCAATTAACTCTTGTACAATCCTCATATAAATATTATTCATATAATAATAAATCACTAATCATATATAGCATATATTGCCCATAAAAATATTCTCAAAAATAATAATTATATAAATGTTTTATTATGTAATTTCAAATTGTATACTCCTTTCATTATATTGTGACAACCATGGTCAAACATGGTCCAATGTCGCAATGTAACAAAGATTGTCTCAATATGAAAATCAACCATAGTCCAAGGTCACATTGTGAAAAAGACTATCTCACCATGAAAATCAATCATGGTCAACCTTGTCTATTTTAGGGTTTATAAAATCAATCATGGTCAACCATGGCCAACCATGGTTTATAAAATCAATCATGGTCAACAATGGTTAATCATGGTCCAACATCACATTATGACAAATATTGTCTCAAATTGAAAATCAACAATGGTCAATCATAGTCCAACCTCAAATTATGACAAATATTATCTCAATATGAAAATCAAACGTAGTCAACCATGGTCCAACATCGCGTTGTGACAAGGATTTTCTCAATATGAAAATAAACCAAGGTCAACCATGTTTGTTTTCAGGTTTATAATATTTATCTTAGGGTGTATATAGGTTTATAATATTAATCCCTTGGCTTTAATATTATTCCCTTGGCTTTATAATTCCTTGGTATTTTAGTATTAATCCCTTGGGTTTATAATATCATTCCCTTGGGTTTATTAATGTAAGGGTTCATATTCCTAGGGTATAATATTATTCATAGGGTTTATAATATTAATGCTAGGGTTTAATATAAATCCCTTGGGTTTATAATCATGGTCAATCATGATCAACATTGGTCAACCATGGTTAGTCATTGTCAACCATGATCCAACGCCACATTGTGACAAAGATTGTCTCAATACGAAAATCAACTATGGTTAACCATGGTCCAATTTTGCATTGTGAGAAAGATTGTCTCAATATGAAAATAAATCATGGTCAACCATGGTCCAACATCACATTGTGACAATCATGGTTAACCATGGTCCAACATCGCATCATGACAAAGATTGTCTCAATATGAAAATCAATAATGGTCCAATGTCTAATTATGACAACGATTGTCTTGATATGAAAATCAATCACAATCAACCATGGTAAAGCATGGTCCAACATCACATTCTGACAAAGATTGTCTCAATATGAAAACCCATAATGGTCAACCATTTTTATTTTAGGGTCTATAATATTTTTTGTAGGGTTTATATACTTTGGGTTTATATTATTCCCTTAGGTTTAATATTATTACCTTGTGTTTATAATATCTTAAATTTTTAGTATTAATCCATTCGGTTTATTATTCTCTTGGGTTTATAATATCGATCATGGTCAACCATGGTCAATCATGATCAACTATGCTCCAACATTGCATTGTGACAAGGATTGTCTCATTATGAAAATCAACCATGATCAACCATGGTTCAACGTCACATTATGAGAAATATTGTCTCAATATGAAAATTAGTCATGGTCAACTGTGGTCAATCATGGTCAACCATGGTCAATAACCATGGTCCAACATCACATTGTGATAACCATGGTCAACCATGATCCAACGTCACATTGCAACAAAGATTGTCTCAATATGAAAATCAACCATGGTAAACCATGGTCTAATGTCTAATTATGACAACAATTGTTTTGATATGAAAATCAATCATGGTCAAGCATGGTCCAACGTCGCATTATGACAAATATTGTCTCAATTTGAGAATCAAACATGGTCAACCATGTTTATTTTAAGGCTTATACTATTTATCTTAGGGTTTATATACTTTGGGTTTATATTGTTCCCTTCTATTTAATATTATTCCCATGTGTTTATAATCCCTTGGGTTTTAGTATTAATCCCTTGGGTTTATAATATCAATCATGATCAACCATGTTTTATAAAATAAATCACGGTCAATCATGGTCAATTATGCTCCAGCGCCGCATTGTGACAAATATTATCTCAATATGAAGTCAACCATGGTCCAACACCACATTATGACAAAGATTGTCTCGATATAAAAATCAATCACGGTCAACCATGGTGTAATGTTGCATTATGATAAGGATTGTCTCAATATGAAAATCAACCATCATCAACCATGGTCAACCATGTTTATTTTAGAGTTTATAATATTTATCTTAGGGTTTATATACATTGGGTTTATAATATTAATCCTTTAGGTTTAATATTATTCCCTTGGGTGTATAATCCCTTGGCCTTTTAGTATTAATCCCTTGGGTTTATTATTCCCTTGGGTTTATCAATCTAAGGGTTCATATTCCTAAGGTATAATATTATTCAGAGGGTTTATAATATTAATCTATGGTTTATTATAAATCCATTAGGTTTATAATCATGGTCAACCATGGCCCAACACCACATTGTGACAAAGATTGTGTCAATATGAAAATCAACCATACTCAACCATTGTCAACCATTGTCAATCATGGTCAATCATGGTCAACATTTGTCAAACATGGTCGACCATGACCAATTATGGCCAACCATCTACCATGGAAAATTTCAATGTTCGCAGTGGGCTAACCATGATTTTTCCAAAAATGATTCGCCAATTTCCATTTTTATAAAAGATGATTCGCCCAATTTTAGAATATAAAATTATTTATCAAAAACGCCAACATTATGAGACTATATACATGAATAAATAATCATTAAAAATTTATAGTTTGCATATTAGGGATTAGTAGATTCGCCAATGAAACTTCCAAAAATTTTCCATCCTTAAAATTTTCCTTGCCATCTACCAACACCACATTGTGAGAAAGATTGTCTCAACACGAATATCATTCATGGTCAACCACGGTAAACCATGGACAACCATGGTCTAGTGTCACATTGTGACAATCATAATCTACCATGGTCCAACAACACATTTTTGACAAAGATTGTCCCAATATGAAAATCAACCATGATTAACCATTGTCCAATTTTTGATTGTGACAAGGATTGTCTTTATATGAAAATCAATCATGGTCAAGCACGGTCCGACGTCGCATTGCCACAAAGATTGTCTCAATATGAAAATTTACCATGGTCAACCATGTTATTTTAGGGTTTATAATATTTATCTTAGGTTTTATATACCTTTGGTTTATATTATTCCCTTTGGTTTAATATTATTCCCTTGGGGCTATAATCTCTTGTGACTATTATTCCCTTAGGTTTATGATATCAATCATGGTCAATCATGGTCTACCATGGTCAATCATGATTAACCATTGTCAACAATGATTCACCATGTCTTATAAAACCGATCATCATCAACCATTGTCAACCATGGTCCTACATCGCATTGTGACAAAGATTGTTTCGATATGAAAATCAATCATGGTCAAGCATGGCTAATCATGGTTCAATGTTGCATTGTGATAATGATTGTCTCAATATGAAAATCAACCATGGTCAACCATGTTTATTTTAGGGTTTATAATATTTATCTTATGGTTTATATATCTTTGGTTTATAATATTAATCCCTTGGGTGTCATATTATTCGCCTGGGTTCATAATCCCTTGGGGTTTTAGTATTAAGCCCTTGGTTTTATAATATCAATCCCTTGGGCTTATTAATCTAAAGGTTCATATTCCTAGGGTATAATATAATTCATTGAGTTTATAATATTAATCCTAGGGTTTAATATAAATTCCTTTGGTTTATAATCATGGTTAACCATGGTCAAGCATGGTCCAACATCACATTGTAATAAAGATTGTCTCAATATGTAAATCAACCATTCTGAGTCATTATCAACTATGCTCAATCATGGTCAACTGTCGTCCAATGTCACATTGTGACAAAGATTATCTCAAAATGAAAATCAACCATGGTCAAGCATGGTCAACCATAGTGCAACGTCACATTGTGACAAAGATTATCTCAATATGAAAAGAAATCATGGTCAACCATGATCCAAAGTTGCATTGTGACAAAGATTGTCTCAATATGAAAAACAAAATAGATCCATTTTAAATACAGATCTAACATGAGCTGAGAGGGGTCCAATTTCTTCATGTGCAAATTTTTTTATGAGCTGACATTATTTAAATGTTTTGTATAGTTTTTTTTTTTAGATTTAAAAAAAAATTATTTAATTTTTATTTTTATGATGGAAGGGTAAGCTTACACATCATATTGGGCTGTAGAATGAGCCTCTCGAATCAATCAACCATGGTCAACCATGTTTATTTTACCATTTATAATATTTATCATAGGGTTTATATATCTTGGTTTATAATATTTTTCTGAGGGTTTATCATAGGATTTTCTCAATATGAGAATCAACCTTGGTCAACCATCGTCCAACGTCACATTGTGACAAAGACTGTCTCAAATGAAAACCAGTCATGGTCAACCATGTTCCAACGTTTCATTGTTACAAAGATTGTGTCAATATGAAAATCAATCAAGGTCAACCGTGTTTATTTTAGGGTTTATAATATTTATCTCTGGGTTTATATACCTTGGATTTATAATATTAATACCTTGGGTTTGCAATATTAATTCCTTGGGTTTCATATTATTCTCTTGAGTTTTTAGTATTAATCCCTTGGGTTTATTAGCGCCTTGGGTTTGTAATAGAAATCCTTGGGTTTCTTAATATAAGGGTTCATATTCCTACGGTATAATAATATTGATAGGGTTTATAACATTAATCCCATGGTTTAATATAAATCCCTTGGGTTTATAGTTCATTGGGTTTATAATATAAATTCTTGAGTTTATTAATCCCTTAGATTTATAATATTATTTTTTTCTCAGTAAAAGCTAATTCTATTAAGGGAAAATATAGTACAATAAGACAATACAGCCAAGAGAAGCAGGAACAAGGGCAGCCGGAAAGGATAGCCTATCCACCTCGGCCCCTAGAAGAAGATATAAGAGAAGAGTGCTGAGCAAGAAGAAACAAGAAGAACAGAGAAGAAAGAGCAGAGCAGAGGATTCTACCCAACATGGATGGAATCAACTATTCGGCATTTTTTCCCTTTCTTTTTACCAACTTTGACCCATTCAGGAGTGCACTGCGGATCTGGCAAGATTTGCAAACTGAGCTGGGCAGACGGAGAGGATTCCTTATCTGAATCCGAGGGAGAGGATTCATGATTCCTTTTCTGTGAGTTTGGCTGGATAGACAAGTCCACAGGCTCAGCCGAGGGCGGATCCTGTGCCAGTTTTGCTTCCGTTTCTTCCTCAATCTCCTCCTCTTCATCCGAGCTGAAATCAAAATCATCCATGGGGGGAGGGTCATGAGGCTTCCAGCTCTTGGATTTCTGTTTAGTATTGGCTTTCTTCTTGTGGACAGGCATCGTGGGACAGGAGCTCTGAAGGTGCCCTGTGTGATGGCAGTGTCGGCAGCGAAACGCTGTGTTCTCGTAATCCAGGGCCTGAGTCCAATGGAAGTCTCCAATTTTGAGATTGATCTGGTCAGGGAGTCCTTTGCTCATGTCTATTTCTGCACAGATTCTGGCGAAGGTGTATAGGCCCTTTTCCCCTCTGGAGATGTCTGTGTCTAGTAGGCGGCCTAGAGTATTGCCGATCCCTTGGAAAACAGCAAAATGCCATAGATGCGCTGGGAGGTTGGGAAGTCTGACCCAGATGGGGAGCTTGGTGATGACTGTTGTTGCTGGATCGAAGTCTGGGAACCAGGGGGTGAGGAATAAACCTGCTGAGCCCCAAAACCATGGACCTGCAGTTAGAGCTTTTTGGTAGTCCTCACCGAAGGCGAACACTACAATGAAGAAGCCCTTTGAGCATAACAGAACCTTGCTATTGTTGGTCCAGTTAGAGTGAATCCATTGGTAGAGGTCTGCTGTGCGTGGCCATAGCCCATTGAACCTGCAAATAATGGCATGCTCTGCAAACTTTTGGGCTTGCTCATCCAGCGTTGGATGCATTATTTCAATGGAGGGGGTTTCCTCCAGTTTGTCCACCAAAAAAGGTTTGGGAGCCTGAACTGGTGGAGCTGTCTTCTCAGGCCTCTGAGCATGGACTGCATCTTTGTATGAAGACGCCTTAGCTGAGGAAGACTGTCCAGCAGCTCCCCCTCTCAAACGAAGGGTTAAAATAATGGATGCATCTCTCTTAATGTTGTAAAAAGAAAGGGGATAAAGATCCTCAAGTTGTTTACCTTCGTGGAGAAGCCGTTGAGCTGCAGAGGGAATCCCCAGTTTGATCTCCAGAACATGCTTGAGATCCTGCACTTGATCCGACGAGCTTACCCATTGTAGCAAAGTTTTGCCAGTGGTGAGCCTGATTTGTATCTGGAACGAGGCAGAGAAGTCAGAGTGCCTCTTTCCCCTGCAGATCTGAGATGTGAGGAGGCATGTGCTTTGAATGGTCTTCGTTTCCTGAACTTGCCGCAGGGGCTTAAGAGGAGATGAGGAGAGAGACCAAAGGTTAGTGAATCTGTCAATGTATTCCTCCCAATATAGCTTCCAGATGCTCCATCTAGGCAGATTCAGGGAGCTGAAGGGATTCTGAAGGTTGAGTGCAGAGGATCGGCTATTCTGGGGGGACAGAGGAGGTACCAATGGTGGCAGGCAGCCTTCCAGAACATACAATTTCTTCCCAATAGCCACCGCCAGAGGAGAGGCAGAAAAGAGTTCTGCATGTTCACCCTTAGCCACTGCGTCTGCATCCTGAAGGGCGCGGCGGAAACGAGTTGCAGCATCAGAGGGCTGAAATCTGACAGCCCCAAAGTCCCGAGCGGAGCAGAGGAGAGTGAGGGGAGCTTTCAAATGCGAACGGAAAACAAGCGGAACAGTGGAGAGGGAAAAGACCAACGTTCCGTGACTGAATCGCTCGACACCATCCTCCGCAGGGCCAAGCGGAGACCAGACGGCGGCCGAAGGAAGGGAGGCGGCAAGATAGCTGTTAGGGTTCATCTTCGGAGAGCTCTCGAAATTCTATATTTTATCTTAGATTTATAATATTAATAATCACTCAGATTTATAATATTAATCCAAAGGGTTTCTAATATTAATCTCTTAGGTTCTCAATATTAATATTTTGGGTTTTTAATATTAATCCCTTGGGTATATTAGTCCTTTGGGTCTATTAATACCTTGTCTCAATTTGAAAATCAATCATGGTCAACCACAGTCAATCATGGACAACCATGATCCAACATCACATTGTGACAATCATGGTCAACGATGCTCCAATGTTGTATTGTGATAAAGATTGTCTCAAAATGAAAATCAACCATGCACCATGGACCAACATCTGATTGTGACAAGGATTATCTTGATATGAAAATAAATCATGGTCAACCATGGTCGAGCATGGTTGAACATTGCATTTTGACAAAGATTGTCTCAATATGAAAATAAATCATGGTCAACTATGCTTATTTTAGGGTTTATAATATTTATCTTAGGGTTTATATACCTTGGGTTTATATTATTCCCTTGGGTTTTTAGTATCGATCCCTTGGGTTTATAATATCAATCATGGTCAATCATGGTCAATCATGGTTAACCATAGTCAACAATTATCAACCATGGTCCAATGCCGCATTGTCACAAGGATTGTCTCAATATGAAAATCAAACATGGTTAACCATGGTCCAACATCGCATTGTGACGAAGATTGCCTCGATATGAAAATCAATCGTGGTCAAGCATGGTCAATCATGGTCCAACGTCACATTGTGGTAAGGATTGTGTCAATATGAAAATCAACCATGGCCAACCATGTTTATTTTAGGGTTCATAATATTTATCTTAGGGTTTAAATACCTTCGTTTGATAATATTAACCCCTTGGATTTAATATTTTTCCCTTGGGTTCATAATCCCTTGGGGTCTTAGTATTAATCCCTTGGGTTTATTACTCCCTTGGTTTTTCTAATCTAAGGATTCATATTCCTAAGGTATCATATTATTCATAATGTTTACAATAATAATCCTAGGGTTTAATATACATCACTTGGGTTTATAATCATGGTCAAGCATGGTCAACCATAGCTGAATGTCACATTATGGCAAAGACTGTCTCAATATGAAAATCAACCATCATGAACCATCATCAACCATGGTCAACCATGGTAAAATGTCACATTGTGACAGAGATTATCTCACATTGTGAGCAAATAATTTGAAAAAAGGTATTTTAACTTTTGTCTCAAAACATTAATTAAAATAAATAAATAAATAAAATAAAAATTGGAAAGATGTGGTCAAAACACTTTTTTTTAAGAAGGTACAATGATATTATTTGAGGTATGATGATTATTATAACACTTTTTTGAGAAGGTGTGGTGATGATATTATTTGAGGTATGATGATTATTAGGTGGGGTGTTTTTTTTAATGGTGAAAAAGATTTAAAATGTATTTCAGGTGTGACCATTATTATGTGGGGTGTTTGTATTTTAATGGTTAAAAACAGTTAAAAGAAAAAAGAGATATTTGTCAATGGTGTCAAAAAGGAGAGAATTAAATGGGTAAATTTGTTTTAATGGTTTTATTGGTTCAACAATTATAATTTCTTTTTAGAATTTGTTATTTGGAGAAAGAGATTTTTGTCATTATGTCAAATCTTCTGGTTGATTCTTGTTTGAATTAATCCACTAAACTTGATGGTTAAAATTAGGTGAATTGGAAATCAAATTATTGACAATACTACAGGGTTATAATTTTTGGTCAATTGTGAGTGGGGATGAGCCCAATCCTACTGTTGTAGCATTTGTTCCAGATTGGAAGATATGGGAGATGAAATCAAAGGTGTTTTTGTGAATGTCCATAAAGGATAATATTATTCCTCACATCAAATATTGAAAGACATATAAAGAAATGTGGGATGTGCTCAAGGGTTTATATGAAACATCAAATACAAAATGGATCTTATTTTTGAAGACTAAGATATTGTCTATAAAAATTGAAGAAAGTGAAAATATAAGTAATTTCATGTCCCATGTCAAATATTTAAGTGATAGGTTAGGATATATTGGTGAAAATGTGTCTAGTACTAATTGAGTCACCATCACATTACATGGATTAGTGCAATATCATCAAATTTTTGTTTCAAGTCTTTTGGCTAGAGAGAAGCCCCCTAAAATAGATGAATTGACATGAATTCTTCTACAATAGGAAGAGAGGAAGAAGAAATTTAATTTGGGCTCTAATAGTTTAGATTTGACATTGGTAGCCAAGGGTAAAAACCCCTATAGAGGCAAGCCATGGGACAAGACCAAATTACGCAAGTTTCAAGCAAAACATAAGGTATGGCACAATCTAAATTTCCAACTCATGATAAGAGAAATGATGATTGTTATTGTTATTATTGTGGTGAATGTGGGCATCACTCTAAAGATTGCTATAAAAGAAAATATAATGAGTCTAAACAAAGAAACATAAGGCATAATTGAAATTTTATGGACAAAGACACCTCAATCAGTGACGGGTTTAAAAGTATTAGATTGTTTGTTTCTGATGTTGCACTATCTATGGAAACTGATGATGTGAATGCTTGGTTCATCGACTCTAGTGCATCACTACATATGGCTTGTAATAAGAATTTGTTTGATGAATATTATGAAAACATTGATTGAACATATGTTTATCTACGAGATAATAGACCACTAAAAGTTCAAGGTTATGGAGTAATAGGCGTGAATTTTCCTAATGGACAAGAGAGACAAATCCATAATGTGATGTATGTTCCTAGTATTAAAAAGAACTTAATTTTTGTTTCTATTATTGATGACCAAGGTTTGAAGGTGGAATTTGTTAAATCAAAGTGTGTTGTTAAAGACATTCAATATCACTATAAAATTGTTTCCACAGGTACTAGAGTTGGAGGGTTCTATAAGCTGGATGTGATTGGGATAAGTCATCAAAAATTGGCATCTACGACAATGTCAATAGTAGAGTTATGGAATAAAAGGTATGGGAATTTAAATGATAATGATTTAATGTTACTTCAAAATAACACAATGCTTGAAGATCTTCCTGTAATGAAGAATGATCATATTGAATGTCAAGCATGTGTACTTGGAAAGAAACATAGAGAGGAATTTCTTGTACATAAAGAAAAAAGACAGAGGAAATACTTGAATTAATTCATACTGATGTATGTGGATGTAACACCCCACCCCACATTTACTTAATTTTATAAGCTCTCCAGGGTAAACATGAGCTGAGAGTTACTATGAAATGACCCAACATCCAAGTTCAAGTTATGGAAGTGGGGTCTACAAATTGGAAACATATTGCAACCTCTCGGGAGCATCGCATCACCAAGATACCAGACAATGTCTATTGATGACCTTACCTTGGGCTACAACTAACTTTTTCTTGACCCTACATCCCAACCGTATGCATGTCGAGTTTTGAATGCGGTTGGAAATCTCCAGTGGCACGTACATGCCTTCCTCTATGTTGTAGCCAAAATCTCTTAGTTCAGAGGGTGCGACTAGCAACCCACTTCCAAATTTTCAAGGCTACCTATAGGCCAGCCAACCATAACTTTCCATAACTCAATATAATATGATAATAAGTCAATATATTGAATAATAAGGCTATTTCCTGCTTAGAAATTGTCAAACACATGCTAAACATTTTGTAAATCACATGGTAAACATAGTAAATACAAGTCATGAATACATATTTGTTCATTTTCTTCTTAATTTCATCAAAGAACCATAAAAAAGGACTAGTGCCCTCTCAAACTAGTTGCAACAACACGTGTTAGCCCAAGCATTCATATACCATTCAATAACTTAAAAATCCATAAGCCAGATCCATAACAAGAGCACACTATACAACAAGAATGTATCATGCCTATAACCAAAATTTAACCAGAATAATTCCATGACAAATCAGTCATAAAACCAACACAATAACCCATACATGTGCTCATTGATTTCAATAATAAATAACACATAATAAAATATGGATAAAGCAAACAAGTCAGGGAATTCCATGTACCACCCGACCATAGATTGGGCTGAACCAAATCTCTCTTTCAACCAATCACCCCTGTTCCATATTCCAAGCATGAATGTGAGATCATATGGGTTAAACCAAAACGGAACCAACCAGGGCTTCATGAGGCTAAACCACCTCAACGCTTAACCACAGTGATTTCACCTAAACCTATCCAGAAATCATTAACACTAAACAAGCTTAGATGCCTCCAACTTTCTTCACCATACCTGGAATAATTTTCTTGTCTCCACCCATTCGTCAAGAGTTCTATGATAAATCTCATCTCCACCCTTGACCCTTGGGAATTTTACTGAGACAACCTCAATAGGATCAAAAGTATACCAACCTTCCAAAGCTTAATCACAACAAGGAACCCACTAAACCATGGTTGTCTAGGAAATGGAAAGGCAAGGTTGAAACCATTGTTAATCTAGGAAAATCCCATGCTAACGACAACAGAACCACCAAATAACCAAATGAATGTACCATGCATTCAAATATCAACAATGAAATCACACATGCAACCTATTATCTGCATAATGTTCTCCTATTCTAGCTACTCTCCAACCTTCTCTTTCACCGCCCATGAGTTCATTTGCTTGCTTTCTTCTGTCCAAGTGGTTTCTCTTTCCAAATCCAAGTGAGAATGCTCAGTGTCCAAGTGAATGCTAGAACGCTCCCAGAATGCTCGAAGTGTGTAAAAATGTATGAGTGGCTAAGAGTAGCTAGAGTACCCAAGAGAGGCATAGATTGTTCTCTCTCTCCTATTGTTTCATTTTCCTTTATTTTTCCTTCATTTTTCTTCATTTTCCCTTGCGTGCATATTTGTGTCCCTTCATCTTCTTTTCTCCAATTTTGCTTTATTTCTCATATTAAATTGTCATTTATTGTCTTTTGCCTTTACCAATTTCATTTCCAATTTCCATAGCCATTAATAAACCACAAGTGATGCCCACTATAATGTTTTCCCCTTTATTCATCTTGGAATATGTGTCCCATGACCTTGGTTTAATTTATTTACATAGAAAATCAACTCGGGTTGTTACAAACCCCTCCCTCTTGGGGGAACATCGTGCTCGGTGTTCTACAATAGTTATGACCAACAAAACATACTGCTTACAGAGCTTTATAACACAGCTCAATGCAGTTTTTACAATGACCAATTGTTAAAAACATGACAAACCTACTGCTTATTAGATATTTATAAACACAACACAATGTGATATTTATAATCTCTCTCTCACACACACACACAATCATGCACACACATATATACCTACGAGAAACTCATTTTCTTCAACCAACAAATAAATAAGGATATAATTCCCGCATCTGATCATCCATCTACCATGTAGCTTCATTGGGCCCAAAGTGCTTCCACTGCACTTTAACTTTCTCTATTGCTCGGTTCTATAGCATGAGTCGTTTTCATTATACTATGCATTATGGCTCTGGCTGGAACTCTCCTTATGGTTCCACCTGTAATACAAACCAATCAATCACATGATCAACATCCTACACATCTCTTAAGTAATGAAACATGGAAAACATCATGGAATTTCACTAATGGAGGTAGTGTAAGTTTTTAGGCCACTCGTTCAATCCTCTCAAGGATCGCAAAAGGTTCACAATATCGAGGTGCCAACTTGGCACAAGACCTAATCGCCAAGGATATCCTCTTAGGCCTGATGTGCAATTACACATGTTCTCCAACTTGTAACTTCTTGAATGATCTATGTTGATCCACATAACTCTTCTACATGTCCCGTGCTTCCTTTAAATTCCTTTTAATAACATGCATCTCCTACTCCATCTCGCCTAGAGCTGGAGCAAGATTCGTGCCTAGAGTTGGGATGGGGAAATGGATGTAGAGAAATATGGAATTTCGACCAAAAGGAAGTGCGTATGCACTGCAAAGGGCGTTGAAGTAGATAAGACTTGATTTAGTGTAGTCAAGATAAGGAGAAAACCTCGACTTTGACTTAGTGGGGACCTAGTTGGGCCTTGAACTAGTCAAGAACCACCGAGTTGAAGGTAAGTGTGAAGAATCTAACTTGGACCTTAGGTGGTTCCCATATAGTCGGCCCTGTGGGCCTTAAAAGGAAATGTTTCATGGAAATCAAACTAACCCCAGTCGGTGAAGTCAGGCCTTGGTGTATTTTAGGTGGGGAGTATTGTAAGTCCTGAATTCTAACTAGTGAAATAATGTTGATTCCCAACCTTTGACATTAGGTGGACTTGTGAGGTCGATCTTGGAACATGGATATTTGTTTGGCATAGTGGGAGTATGGTGAGCCATCAATGCTCTATCCTTAAATTTATGTGAAGTTTCTAGTGGCCTAAACACGAACACTGAGATTGAAGATTATAGTGGAATTGGTATTTAATTGGATGGAGAGTTCATTCTTGAAGTTCAAAAGGAAAGAAAAGCCATGATCGTGGGCATATAACCCACAAGTTTCTAAAATTGGAGCCACCAATGGTTGAAAAATGCAGATCCCGGAATCGATCGATCTCAGGTGGTATTAGAGCAGGGAAAGGGAACATTTCCTATAGAGAGCAACTTGTAGCTATGGTTGGGTAGAATTTGTGCAACAATTACATAGCTCCAGTGGTGGATATAATTTCAAAGGATTAGTGAGCAAGCATACAACATCCAAGCGAGTAGGTGAAGCTCGATAGGTTCCATAAAAGGCGAACCAAGATGCAAAATGTCTGAGCCAAATTAGAGGGTCGATGAGGTGTCAGTAAGGTGTTATTGCAGCTCACTCAAAGATACATGTGGAGACTGAAGACTGAGATGGTGATGAATGAGATGCAACAATGAAGCACATGATCAGGAGATCATGAAGAATTTCAATTGCAAGAGTATGATGCAAGGGAATGAACCCCACTACTAACCAAAATTGATTCCCAAAAGCTTCGAGAAGAAGCTCGTGGCACTCTGAAACAAAGGACACAATTTTCTCTTTTTGTAAAATTTAATCAGATATTTTTAAGTTTGTTGCGGCAAAGGATGAGATTCCTCATTTTGGTAGGGTTTTTGTTTTAAATAGGAAGTGTGTGAGATCGCAGGGGGTACTCAATCCTTGAAACGATCAGGCTAAGGGAAGTTGCTAGGGAAATTTTGGGTTAGGCTTGAGAGGTTGCATGTAATCGTTTCCATTTTAATAAAATTATTCATGTGTTTTTGAATCTACATATTCTTGTTTTTTTTGTTTCTCAAACCCTTGTCTATATTTGTGATTATCATGTGTGTCCAAATTTTGGATTCCAATTGAAGAGCCTTAATTTGATAGGGTAAAAATGTTGGTATGAAAAATAGAAGAGAACGTTGAGCCATGCCTAGAGATGGGATTAGGGAAGTGTGTACAGAGCAATGTGGAATGCTGACATAAAGGAATCTCATATGCACTAAGAAGGGTGTCGAAGTAGCCAAGACCTCATTCAGTGTAGTCAGGATCATGACCAAACCCTGACCCCAACTTGGTGGGGACCCAGTGAGGCCTCAAACTAGTGGGGCACCACCAAGTTGAAGGTGAGTGAGAAGAAGCCAACGCTGACCTCGGGGATGCCCATATAATCGACCTTATTGGCCTTCAACACAAATGGTGCATGGAAATTGGGCCGACTCCATTCGGTGAGGTTGGGCCTTAGTGTATTTCAACGAGGAGTATTATAAGTTCTGATGTCCGATTAGTGAACTAACACCGACTCTTGACCTTTGACATCAGGTGGACCTGTGAGGTTGGGACTATAATGTGGATATTTATTCAACACAACTGGAGTATAGTGAGCTATTAATGCTCTGTCCTTGAATTCACATGAAGTTGCTAGTGGCCTAAACACCAACGCTAAAATTGAAGATTAGAGTGGAATTGAGGTTTAAAATCATAATGTAAAATAATGGTACTTGAAATGTTATAACGATAAGAATTTATTTTTTTCTATTATTATTATTATTACTTTAAGCCATATTATATAATATGTAAATTGTTGACATTGAAATAATTTAGTTAACATGAGCATTGAGATATTTTATTTATGCAATTGTCCATATTAAAGTTTTTTTGTTTTTTTCTATTAATATGTTTTTAAATATATATCAATATTACTTAATTTGGTGTGTGGCCGTTACCATAAAAGTGGGTAATAATAATAATAATAATAATATATTGAAATATTTTATTTATGATGCACATTAAATTTTTTAATTACTATTAATATTTTTTAAATGTCACATATTAATTTTATATTAAGAATTGAATTAATTATACATCTGCGTCTTATTAGAATTAAATCTTTTTACTTTCAATTACTTCTTTTCTTTTCATATTGAAATATTTTATTGTCATCGATATATTATATACATATATGTTTATGTTTTTTCTAAAGTTTATTAAAACAAATTAGTTAACATGAATATTACAATTGTTTATTTACTTATCCAATGGAAATATAAAAATATAAATAATATCAACTTTATTTATTTTTTAATTACTTTAAAAGAATTATAAAAGTTGATATAAAATTATCTTATTTCATATAGACATGGAAATATTTTATTTATAACTGAAAGTGAGATTGAAATATTCTTACATCTCTTCTGGTTTGTAGTACCTGTTAGCTTTGCTGTGCAAAAGAATAAAAAATGGATTCAAACACTCTCAAACGCTACAAATATACTTATAATCATGCCAAAGGATCCTTTTCTGTTGTTTAAATCTTCAAATTTTATCTAAAAACCTTCCACCAATCGAAAAAATTGCAAGAGGAAAGCCCTTTGGAGGGCAGAAATACACTATCGGGAGGCGGAAATACCCCAAAAACCATGTAAAAATCAAAATTACAGGCTTAAGGATCCGCTTTAATCTCAGCCGTTGGATCTGGCTGATCAGCGGTCTAGATCGCGTCGGCATATCGTAAGTCGGGGGGGCAGTGGCAGCGACATGATACATCGCTGATGAGTGATCGCCGATATCGCTATCGGCGTATCGCAATGGAGGACTTACAAAAGAGTCGGGGCTTTATTATTCGTGCGATCAGCGATCGCTGATATCGCTATCGGCGATTACAAAGGGGCGGGGCCTTTACCATGAGTTATGTTGCGATGCGATGGGCCGGACCCGACGACCATACAACGCTCCATTCTATAATATTTCAGGTCCGCGCCCTTCGCGTTTTTAATGTTTCTTGTGTATTTTCTTTGTATAAAGAAAATACAAAGGGAAGCCTTGGGCAGGTGCCGATTGCGATGGAGTTCGGACCCGATGGTTTATGAGTCATTTTTCATAAAATTTCAAATCCGTGCTTGAGCCATTTTCAATGGTTTTGGGCGCATTTTCTGTGTATAATGAAATATGAAGAAATACAAAGGATGCCTTGAGGGTGCGATTGCGATGGGTTTTCGGATCCGAAAGGATTCTAAAACAAAATATATATATGATTCAAGTCTACCAAAGCCATTTTTCATGGTTTTGCGGCAATTTTGCCTGTATTTGCAAATATTAAAAAAAAACAAAGGATGGGCCTGTTTTAATATGAATTGCAACCCTAAAGGCGGACTCGATAGTTGAATGAACCATGCATGCACCTCTTAAAAGTCAAAATTGAAGCAATGATGGGCGGGAATGAACAGTTTGGGCAGCGTTTCACTTTTTAAAGTAGCACAGTCATAATGGAGCCATTTTTAATGATCAGCAGCAGAAATTAATCAACAGTATGGCCGAGGAGGAAGCAGGACACCTCTGGGGAGTTCAGAGCATTCAATGGCTATGGTTCCATTGGTATTTCACGCCACCTGCTCAAAGGAGGACTGCAGAGCACCAGAGGGGTCAAATCCATTTACACCATAGCCAGATTTGGATCAGAGGCCCATTCCTGAATGTCAATGTGGTTGGTGACCATTTATGGGCTCCTCCACGCATAGCAAACAGAGATCTGGTGTAATGTAACACCATATATACTGAAAAAACAGATGTAGTGAGGTTGATGAGTGTTTGATGAATGATAGTTTTGTTGTTGCCTTTAACTTCTGGAGACTGTAAATACTATGAGACCTGCAGCTTCTGGTCGTGATTTTCATCTAATACAAGCTTCTTTTGCTGTCACTTGCTCACTTTCCACTTCTCTTTCTTGTTCTAGGTTGTGCCTGCTTGCATTTGTTTGATGTGCTGTGGATTTTTAATATCAGAGGGGCTGTCATCCCACCTCTGTATTATAATTTAGTGGTTCATTGAAATTGCTTGCAGATTGCTGTTGTTTTGATATCAGGGAGCTGTCATCCTGCCTGTGTGTTAAACAATAGTTTCACAGATCTTCTAACTGGTTGCAGCTGGCCATCACAGGGTCCTGTGCATCTGCTGGTGTAATTAGTCTTCTCCATCATCACCTTTACCTTAAACTGTGAGTAGTTGGTAGTTGAAAGCCTTGTAGTTTGGGGGTCTTCACCCATGTCTGGGGATAATCATAGTAGGAGTGGTTATCTGGCTTAAATGTGCAACATATCTCTATTTGTCCATCATCTTATCCAACCATAATTGTTCAATTTATAATGTTCCTGAGCATCACTGATTTACAACCTAGGTGAGTTTCTTGGGGTGATAACATTAATTGGCGTCGTTGCCGGGGAGAGGAGAATCGGAGCTCAAGCTTCCCTGGGAGAACGACATAGTTTCAAGCTTTGATGACAGACAAGGTTTGAACACAGTATTGGTTGTAATCTTCTGTCTGGCGACTCCATTGGTGGAAGACCATCCTTTGGTGACTCCACTTTGAAGTTCTGGCTCAGTTTGTGAGGCATACTAGAAGAAATACTAGAAGAAATCCATAGAAGTCTCCAGCTGAACCATTGCATGACCCTGAGAGAGTTGTTAAATCAAAGAAATCATCACAGAAAGGGGCATCAGGATCAGGTAAGCCTAAAAACTCTGATTTATCTCTTAAAGATGAGTTCATAACTGAAGAATTACAGCTTGAAGGCTTAGAGCCCAGCACTGTTAATATAGAAATTCCTTCAGAGATTAGTTTAGCCCCTTGTGCAGTTAGTTCCCCTTTGAATCTCAGTCCAAAGAAAGCTTCCCAATCTGTCCAAAACATCCCAATATCTCTGCCATCCATTACATTGTCTCCTACTACTCCATCTGCTAGTGTTCTTCCACATATTCCAAACATGGCAGGACAGCAAGCACCTACTAGGATTGAGAGAATTGTTGCTGCTAGATATGGGCCTTTGGTATTTCCTACACCTTTAAATGCCATGCCTACAGGAGAATATCAAAAATATATGCCTAAATTCACTGGAACAGAGGGAGTGACAACAGAAGAACATCTTGAGGCTTTTTACAGTTATGCTAATAATTTAGATATAAGTGAGAATGATGTATGGATGAGAGTTTTTGTCCAAAGCCTTGATGGAGAGGTTAGGAAGTAGTTTAGAGAATTACCCCAAAGATCCATAACAAATATTGAAGCATTAGATGATGCATTTTTGAAGCAATGGGGAGATAAGAAGGACTTGCTGTATTATCATACAGAGTTTGGAAACTTGAAAAGAGAAAAGGGTGAGTCTTTGCCTGACTTCAATAAAAGATTTAATAGAATGTATAGCAAGATACCAGCTGAGGTAAAGCCTACCCCCACTGCCGCCAAACTCACATATGCCAATGCTTTTGACTCTGAGTTCTGCTTATTGTTGAGAGAAAGACGTTGTGCTACTTTGGGTGATATGCAAGAAGCAGCCCTGGAGGTGGAATCCAATATTATGGCAGCAGAGAAGTTAAAGAGTCAAGTTGATAGAAGGAGGCTGAGAGGTGGGGCTTCTTCTTCCCCTGCCTCAACTTCAGAGCCTAAATTAGACTAAATGACTAAGATGATTGAGTCATTGGCTGCTGAAATTTCTAAGCTAAAGGTTTAGCAGACTTCGGGCAAAACAAGGCAGCAAAACACATTTGCTCCAAGAAATCCAAACCTTTTCAGAAAAGCAAATGAGCAGCTACAAATTATGCAAAGGGGTGAAGAAACAAAAGAAGATCATAAAGTTAAAGCTCCCTTTCAAAATGTAGTCATGGAGGGGGAACAATTTGAAGAAGATGAGGATGAAATTCACTGCTTGGAGGATAAAGGCAGCGCTGCATTTTTAACATTGGCCAAATATGAAGAGTCATTGCTGCAAGAGAAAAACAATCAGAGGTGGGACAGTGGTGTTGTTCTGCAATCTGGTGAGCAGCAGCAAAGATATAATCTAAGATCCAATGCAAAGAATGTCAAAGAAAATGTTGCACAAGAAGCAGCTGCTCAAACAATGCCACAGAATAGCAGGCAAAGAAGACCAGCAGCTGATCCTGTCACCCTCAAAGCTCCAGTTCAAGAGGTAAAAACTTCTTATAGAGTACTCTCTTCTTCTAGTTTTGAGTCAGAAACTCAGAAATTGAAAATATCCATGCCTCTGGCTGAGTTGGTGAAGAGTGAATTATTTAGAAAACCCATCCTTGAGGCCCTTGAACTAGAATCTAGACAAACCTCCATTGACTCTGTCAATCTGCAAGATGACAAGCCTACTATTGTGCTTAGCCCCATGATTGAACCTGCTGATAATAGTTCTCCATCTTTCTATGTTTCATTAACTATCCATGATAAAATCCTCCACAATTGCCTGCTAGACACAGGGGCCAGCCACAATCTAATGCCTAAAACTGTCATGGAAGAGTTAGGCCTTGATATCACTAGACCTTATCATGATTTGTTCTCTTTTGATTCAAGGAAGGTAAAATGCCTTGGATTAATTAAGGATCTGGCCATTACCTTAACTCAGCTGCCCATGAAAAGTATGATGATGGACATAGTGGTGGCCGATGTTCCTCCTAAGTTTGGTATGCTGTTGTCTAGAGGGTGGATTAAGAGACTAGGTGGGACATTGCAGAATGATCTATCTTATGCAACTGTTCCAGTGTTTGGAGGAGAAAGCAGGAGGTTATATAGAGAAGCACAGCTGGCATATATCATTAGTGATGAGAAGAATCCTACAAACCATCCCATATATGCAGTGGACACTGATTTTGGAGCTTGCATTCTCCAAATAGAAGAATCTCAGAAGGCTGCATTGCAGATCAGGAAACCAACAGCTCAGGCTGAGCATGATACAGGAGGTCAGATTTGGGAGATGTTCTTTGATGGAGCATGTACCAAGGAGACTGCAGGAGCAGGGGTGGTGCTAGTATCTCCACAACAAGAAATAGTTCAGTTGTCTCTAAAGCTGGTTTTTCAGGTGACAAACAACATAGCAGAATATGAAGCACTGTTGTTGGGCCTTCATGCAGCCAAAGATAGAGGAATAAAAAATCTGAAGGTGTTTGGAGATGCTGATCTGATAATTCAGCAAGTAAATAAAACATTCCAAGCAAAGCATCCAAGGCTGAGAGCTTACAGAGATGAGGTATGGAGAGTCAAAGAGTTCTTTGATTTTTTCTGCATTTCATATATTCCTAGAGCCCAAAATCAGCTTGCTGATTCCCTTGCTGTTTCAGCTAGTTTGTTCATCCCTCCATTGCCTCCCAAACTAGTTTATGAGGTACAAATAAAGTATAGACCCTCTTTGCCTGATAATGTCCACCATTGGAAGGTTTTTGATGATGATGATGAGTTAAATAGGTTCCTTCAAGTCATTGATGAGTTCTCTGAAATGCAAATTGACCAAAATAATGATGCTTTGTTAGAAGATCCCAAGTCCCAGCTTAGAAATAAGATTGGCAAGAATAGCATAGTCTAGCTTCCTAGTAACCATATCCCTAAGGGTCTAATTCCTCTTGAGAGATTGTTTGATCACAATGATGTGCCTTACAAAGCTGCCCAAAAAGAAGATCAGTCTGCAGTTTGCAAGCATGATATAGGAGGTCCAGGTCAGCCCAAATTCATAAATCTGTCCACTAATCTATCTGCTGATCAGAATGCTGAATACTGCAAGTTAATGAGGCAATTTGCTGATGTGTTTGCTTGGGAGTACAGTGATCTGAAAACATATGACAGGAATATAATTCAGCATAAAATTCCGCTTGAGAAAGACACTATTCCTTTCAAACAGAAGCTGAGACCAATGAATCCTATGCTCCTTCCTCTGGTTGAGAAAGAAATTAAAAAGTTGCTGGCTGCTAAGATTATAGTGCCTCTCAGATATTCTAAATGGGTGGCCAATCTGGTTGTTGTGAGGAAGAAGAATGGAGAAATCAGACTGTGCGTTGATTTCAGGAATCTAAATAAATGCTCTAAAAAGGATAATTATCCCCTGCCAAAAATGGAGCATTTGTTGCAGCAAGTCTCAGGTGCCAAAGTAATGTCTTTTATAGATGGATTTTCAGGCTTTAATCAAATCGCTATGCATCCAGATGATCAAGAAAAGACAACATTTACCACTCCTTGGGGCACGTTCATGTATGCCAAAATGCCATTTGGGCTGATGAATGCTGGAGCCACCTTTCAGCGCGCTATGGATATTTCTTTTGTGGGTGAAAAGGATAAATTCGTGCTAATTTATCTTGATGACATAACTTTTTATTCTGGCATCCATCATGATCATCTTCAGCATTTAAAAAAGGTGTTTTTAAGGTGCAAGAAATTTGGAATTTCACTCAATCCCAAAAAATCCCAAATTGCTTTGGAAGAAGGAAAACTGTTGGGGCATGTAGTGTCTGCTGCAGGTGTTCGAATTGACCCAGAAAGAGTCAAAGCAATTCAGACCTTGACTCTTCCAAGATCAAAGAAAGATATACAGTGTTTTCTTGGCAAAATTAACTTTGTAAGGAGGTTCATTCCTAATTTTGCTGAGCTGGTTAAACACATAACCTCTATGTTGAAAAAGGGAGCAGAGGTAAAGTGGACTGATGCAGCCAGAAAATCTTTTGAGTCCATTAAGATGGCTATTGTGGAAGCTCCTACTTTAATAAGCCCTGATTATAGCAAGGAGTTTCACCTATTTTCATTTGCCTCTAAGGATACCATTGCAGTTGTCCTGTTGCAGCAAGATGAAGCAGGTCAAGAGCATCCAGTGGCCTTTTTCAGCAAGAATCTGAGGGATGCTGAACTAAGGTATGATATTATTGAAAAGCAGGCTTATGCTCTTATCAAATCTTTGAAAGCTTTCAGAGTATACATCTTGCATTCCAAAATAGTTGCATATGTGCCTTCTGCTGCAATAAAGGATGTCTTAACGTAGCCTGATGCTGATGGAAAAAGAGCGAAATGGATTGCAAAAATGATAGAATTCAACATAGAGCTGAAGCCCACCAAGCTGGTAAGAGGTCAAGGGCTTGCTAAACTGTTGGCTGAAGAAAATTGCAGGTCTTTGGACATTGATTTCTTGTTCAATGTAGCAGAAAATGGTCAAATAGAAGAGCATGAAACAGCTGAAACGCAGAGAGGACAGTCAGTGGCCAAAAACCTAGCTTCATGTAGCTGGTATGTTGCCATAATTAATTTCCTGCTAAAGCTAGAAGTTCCTTCAGAATTTTCTCAAAGTCAAGCAAGAACGTTAAAGCTCAAGGCAATGAAATATTGCATCAATGGTAGCTTGCTTTATTGGAGGGATCCATCTAGAGTGCTTTTAAGATGCTTGGACAAAGAACAGTCAATAGAAGTTATGCAGCAGTTCCATAACAACATGTGTGGAGGACATCATTATTGGAGAACTACAGCCCAAAAAATTCTCAGAGCTGGGTACTATTGGCCTTCTTTATTTTCTGATGTATTTGCTTTTGTTAAATCTTGTGACAGGTGCCAAAGATTTGAAGGTAAGCAGCAGTTAAAATCCCTGCCCCTAAAGCCAATAATTGCAAAAGGACCTTTTCAGCGGCGGGGCTTGGATTTCATTGGTGAAATCAACCCACACTCCAGTGGTCAGCACAGGTGGATATTAGTTGCCACTGATTATTTTACAAAATGGATTGAAGCAATCCCAACAAGGAAGGCTGATCATAATGTGGTCATGAAATTTTTATCAGAAAACATTTTCAGCAGATTTGGTTGCCCACATAAGCTTATAACAGATAATGCAGCAGCCTTCAAGGCAAAAGAGTTGGTGGAAATGTGTGATTCAATGGGCATTAAACTTGTTCATTCCACCTCCTATTACCCCCAAGGGAATGGTCTAGCAGAATCCTCTAATAAAAGTCTGATCAGGATAATTAAGAAGCTGTTAGAGGAAAATAAGAAGAATTGGGATGCCAAGCTCAAATATGCGCTTTGGGCAGACAGAGTGACCATCAAAAGATCTACAGGCTGCTCTCCTTTCAAGCTGGTATATGGTACTGATGCTATTTTTCCAATTCAACTTACCCTCCCTGTGGCAAAGTTGCTCCAAACAGCACAGAATGAAGAAGATGATATGGCCACTAGAATCACTTATTTAACAGAATTGTATCAGATCAGAGAGCAGTTGATTGAAAAAACTACAGCACATCAGCAAAAGATCAAGGAAGTCTTTGACAAGAAGGCAAAAAGAAATAATTTGCAGGTTGGGGATTTGGTTCTAAAATGGGATGCATTTAAAGAAAAGAAAGGCAATCATGGGAAGTTTGATGCTCTCTGGACAGGCCCTTTCATCATTTCACAGATTCAAGGAAACAACACCTTCATACTGAAAAGTATGGGAGGAGAACCAGTCTTTGATGGCCCAATTAATGGGCGGTTTTTGAAAAACTATGTGATTTAAGGTCTTTTGGCCTTAAAAGCTGTAAATAGTGTCCTTTTATCAGTTTTTAGTATAGCTGTAGTAGACTCCATGCCCAATGGAACACTAGGAATTTTGGCTAATTTGTTTGTCGCTGGAAAGGCATTGATCTACAGGTCTTGAGACCTCACAGGGAGGATCTCATCCCCAAAAGGAGCCAGTGTTAGCTTTGCTGTGCAAAAGAATAAAAAATGGATTCAAACACTCTCAAAGGCTGCAAATATACTTATAATCATGCCAAAGGATCCTTTGCTGCTGTTTAAATCTTCAAATTTTATCTAAAAACCTTCCACTGATCGAAAAAATTGCAAGAGGAAAGCCCTTTGGAGGGCAGAAATACACTATCGGGAGGCGGAAATACCCCAAAAACCATGTAAAAATCAAAATTACAGGCTTAAGGATCCGCTTTAATCTCAGCTGTTGGATCTGGCCAATCAACGGTCCAGATCGCGTCGGCATATCACAAGTCGGGGGAGGCAGTGGCAGCGACATGATACATCGCCGATGAGCGATCGTCGATATCGCTATCGGCGTATCACAATGGAGGACTTACAAAAGAGTCAAGGCTTTATTATTCACGCGATGAGCGATCGCCGATATCACTATCGGCGTATCGCTATCGGCAATTACAAAGGGGCGGGGCCTTTACCATGAGTTATGTTGCGATGCGATGGGCCAGACCCGACGGCCATACAACGCTTCATTCTATAATATTTCAGGTCCGCGCCCTTCGCGTTTTTAATGTTTCTTGTGTATTTTCTTTGTATAAAGAAAATACAAAGGGAAGCCTTGGGTAGGTGCCAATTGCGATGGAGTTCAGACTCGATGGGTCGGACCCGATGGTTTATGAGTCATTTTTCATAAAATTTCAAATCCGCGCTTTAGCCATTTTCAATGGTTTTAGGCGCATTTTCTGTGTCTAATGAAATATGAAGAAATACAAAGGATGCCTGGCGGGTGTGATTGCGATGGGTTTTCGGATCCGAAAGGATTCTAAAACAAAATATATATATGATTCAAGTCTGCCAAAGCCATTTTTCATGGTTTTGCGGCAGTTTTGCCTGTATTTGCAAATATTAAAAAAAAACAAAGGATGGGCCTGTTTTAATATGAATTGCGACCCTAAAGGCGGACTCGATAGTTGAATGAACCATGCATGCACCTCTTAAAAGTCAAAATTGAAGCAATGATGGGCGGGAATGAACAGTTTGGGCAGCGTTTCACTGTTTTAAAGCAGCACAGTCATAATGGAGCCATTTTTAATGATCAGCAACAGAAATTAATCAGCAGTATGGCCGAGGAGGAAGCACGACACCTCTGGGGAGTTCAGAGCATTCAATGGTTATGGTTCCATTGGTATTTCATGCCACCTGCTCAAAGGAGGACTGCAGAGCACCAGAGGGGTCAAATCCATTTACAGCACAGCCAGATTTGTATCAGAGGCCCATTCCTGAATGTAAATGTGGTTGGTGACCATTTATGGGCTCCTCCATGCATAGCTAACAGAGATCTGGTGTAATGTAACACCATATATACTGAAAAAACAGATGTAGTGAGGTTGATGAGTGTTTGATGAATGATAGTTTTGTTGTTGCCTTTAACTTCTGGAGACTGTAAATACTATGAGACCTGCAACTTTTGGTCTTGATTTTCATCTAATATAAGCTTCTTTTGCTGTCACCTGCTCACTTTCCACTTCTCTTTCTTGTTCTAGGTTGTGCCTGCTTGCATTTGTTTGATGTACTGTGGATTTTTAATATCAGAGGGGCTGTCATCCCACCTCTGTATTATAATTTAGTGGTTCATTGAAATTGCTTGCAGATTGTTGTTGTTTTGATATCAGGGAGCTGTCATCCTGCCTGTGTGTTAAACAATAGTTTCACAGATCTCCTAACTGGTTGCAGCTGGCCATCACAGGGTCCTGTGCATCTGCTGGTGTAATTAGTCTTCTCCATCATCACCTTTAACTTAAACTGTGAGTAGTTGGTAGTTGAAAGCCTTGTAGTTTGGGGGTCTTCACCCATGTCTGGGGATAATCATAGTAGGAGTGGTTATCTGGCTTAAATGTGCAACATATCTCTATTTGTCCATCATCTTATCCAACCATAATTGTTGAATTTATAATGTTCCTGAGCATCACTGATTTACAACCTAGCTAAGTTTCTTGAGGTGATAACAGTACCAACAACCAATAAAGTAAAGCACAAACACAATTAGAGTGAGATTACGTTTTATAATACTTTAAAGTAAAAGTAACCAAATATGTATATTTGTTTTTTGGTTTGATTATAGCTAATATTAATTTTTAATTTAAAGAATATTTTATTTTTATTTAAAAAATTACAAGTGTCAACTTCATATTAAACATGAAAGAAATTACATATTACTGTCATACTCAATTGTAGAATAAACTTCTCTATTTAATAATAAAAAAATATATTATAACCAGAAATTTTTTACCCTTAATATAAAACTAAAAAATTTACTTATAAATACCTCGCACTAACCATTTTACATTTCATCTATTCTTTTCTATCAGATTATATAAAACAAAACAATATTAGTGAGTTGGTCTTAAACTTCTAAACTTTTGAAGTGGTCTTATCCTCTTCTATCCCTAAAAATTGAAAGCGCAAACCATTTACTAGTTTTAAAAACTAAATGGACAAAACATTCACTATGTGTTTCAGCCCTTGGAAGTCAACACTAAAAAGTTTCAACTTCTAAAGTCGTGAACTTGTAACCTCTTGAAGCCCTGAAAGGTTACAAGCCCTGAAAATTAAAACTTGAATAGGCAAACCATTTCACCACGTGTTTAAGCCCTTAGAAGTCAACACATTCTAAAGTAATGATGCATGCAACTCGGGGGAAAACAAGTTACATTCTTACATGTGATGTGATTAATGAAGGTTTAATTTATAATTAAATTTTAAACAAAATGAGGTGTAAATTAAAATAAACAAAAGTATAATAAAACTAATGAAGGTTTAATTTATAGTTAAATTTAAAACTAAAATAAACAAAAGTATAATAAAACTAATGAAGGTTTAATTTATAGTTAAATTTAAAACAAAATGAGGTGTAAATTAAAATAAGATACAAAAAATAATTTAATAATTTTAATATCATTAATATTTTAATTAATTAATATATAAAAATAATAAAATGATTAATTTTCAAAATAAAAACAAAATGTAATTTAAATTTCTAATAAAACGAATATTTTATTAATATATTAAAAAAATAATTTTTCAAATGAAATACAAAATCGAATGAAATGATATCAAGTATTGCGCAAGAAGTTGTCTATAATGCGACTTTTTGGAGATTCCGGTGACGGAATCCGGCGGAAGAAATTGAGGTTAAATCTTGATTTGTTGCAGTTAAAATGGTTTTTTAACTGCATATTTGGATTCAGCACCCTGAAAAACCCCTGGGACGCTTTGATTGTGCAGAAACTAGCTATCAAACTTGCGATTCCAATAAATTGCTGCCAGATTTTGACCGGAAAAACCCACCAGAAAGACTTCCAAAAAGTCGCATTATAGACAACTGCATTGCGCAATGCTACAACCATATACTGCCCGATAGCTGGGACAAGAATGTAATAATTTTCTTTTAGAGTGTTAAAGGTTTTTAGCATTGTAAATTAAATTTATTATTAATATTTTCCTTTCAAATTTTCAAATCGTATATATAGATCAGTTTAAAATATGCGGTAAAATATATATCGTCAAAAATATTATGAAATATAAAATTTAGATCCTTGAAAACATTTTCTTAATAATGAAGTTTATTTATTATAAAATAAACTTATTATGTCTAACTTGGGTTACAATGTTTTGTCATGACATAATAGATACATTTAAAGGATATTAAATACTATTTTTAATGTTTACAATACTTTATCATAATATAATAAGTATATCTATAAGGTATTAAATAATATTTCTAAATTCATTTATTAAATATTAATATATATCTCCAAAAATTTTAATTTTGAATTTTACTTTGGATATATATTTTTATTTTTAATAAAAAAATTTTTTTTAGATATCTCTAATTTTTATTAAATACTCCATTTTATAATCTCCCATATCAATAAACCTTCGTACTCTCCAATCTTTAAAATTAATTTTTTATAATAAATAAAACTTCATCGCATAAAATTTAATCCAAGCCAATATCAATAAACCTTTGTCCCCTCCATTCTCCAATCTTTAAATTTTTATTGATAAATAAAATTTGATCACATAAAATTTAGTCCAACCCACAATTTATGGCAAGATTCCACTTCAACTTTTTCTCCAAAAATGGAATCTGTTTGAAACACAATTAACTTACATTTTTTATTTAAATTTGGTTTATAATTATTTAGCTTTCCATCAATGAGCAATCAGCAAACTTTTCTAAGCCCCAATAAGCAAAAATAAAACATGTTATTGTAGAAAATAAAATCATATAAACTTTGCATATGATATTTTAGGTGAATGCTTTGTTTTTGTTTTATTTATTTTTAAAATTTTATATTTAGAAATTTAACCACTTTTTATCATTTGGAAGTATATTAATTTTGTTGTAATTTCTGTGTTTATTTTGAATTTCTTTATCGAATTTTAATTTAATTATTAAAAGTCTAGATCCATTTTAATTTTGGAGTCCATAAGGATCAAATTTTTGAAAGAGAAAATTTCTTTTTTAATCCTTCTTAACACTTGATAGATCCAAGGTTAAGATCGATCTAACCTACTTAAAAAAAAATGTTTTTTCCCCAACTATTTAAGAGTGCCAATTTATTAAACTATATAACATACTAAATTCTCTATCCCCTACTCTTCCTAGCCTTCCTTGTATATGGTTACAATATTCGTGCATGATTTTTAGATATTTGTGTAGTGAATTTGTCACATACCCCGATAACCTCGTAGGCAAAAGTAGGGAGTTAGAATTTTTCGTACAAATTACCACAAGTAATTAACCAATTCACAACTCCTCAATTCATTATTAACCATTAAATATAATATTCATTGGTGCAAGTAAATTGCCATCAAAGACAGTAAGTTTCATAAGCATTGCATAATCTTTAATCATCACTGAAATAACATAAACTGTCTCATGTATCCATGCATCCATTTCTTGATAACCTTAACATATTAGATAATCATACAATCTAATAAAGAACCATCAACATCAAGGATTCAACATCATCCATCTGACACAAAAGGCAATCACATCAATCACACCATTGAACACGGAAATACCCTGGAAACCCCGTAGGGTGAAAACCAGCAAACGTTTAATCTTCTTATTAAACGCTCGTGAGGGTTTTCACCCCTCACTCAATGGCTTATAAGGGATTCCATCCCTTAACCATTGTTATAAAATCATTACAATAAGTTATCATTTGGTTGTCACATGACTAGCTACAAGCTAATACAATTTACATGTAATCTTTTATTTACATACCGCCACATGCAAAGTTCCTTGTGGCATAATTGTTCTAGCAATGGGCAATACTGCAGCTTGACTTCATCTGCATGAACGAATAATCTTTTTCCTGTCATAATGTTAAACATCACCTTCCTTGGCACCATCTGCCATCGTTTCCTGTCAATGCAGTCATCAACAATCTTGGTAACAAGATTAGTCACAATATTATTCAAACAATGATCAACCTCTAAGAGATTCTTTAATATCTTTCACACATGCATGAGCACGCATAATATACTAGTTAACTAGTACATATATTCCAGTAAACTCTTGTTCTACTTTTCACAATACTTATTCATACTAATGCATATTTTCTCATAACCAAGTATTGTTTTTCAAGAGATATCACTACCCATGAGAATATATCACAAACTACCTTCTTTAATCTATATTCACTTCCAGGAAAGGAAAGAAAAGACTACAAAATACCTTTTTAAGAAAAGAGAATTCATCCTATCTTTTCTTACATAAACACATATGCATGTTATATAAAGACAATAAATTTTCCTTATCTTTTAATGTTGCAAATATATATAATAACCATCTTTTCCTATATATAGGAATAACAACCTTTAACTACACGTAGTAATATATTTTCTCTACCAAGAAAATATATATAAAATCAATATTTATCTACATGCGGTAGTATATTTTCTTTACAAGAGGAATATATAACCTTAATCTACATGTAGTAATATATTAGATTATTCATACTAAGGTTATTTAGGTAAAAACCTTCTTTAGGTTATTCAAGTAAAAACCCTATTCTCTTTACCAAGAGGAATATATAATCTTTATTTACATGTCCTAATACATTTTCTTTGCCAAGAAAATATAAAACAACAATCTCCTCAAGAACTTTATATGTCCTATACATCTCTTCTCAAGAGGATATTTTGGGTTCTTAGTAAGAACCTTGTGTAATTTATCCCAAGAAATAATAAAGCTACTTAGCTTTTAACACTCTCAAGAAAATCACAAAACTACTTAGTTTTTACTGTGCATAAACTAAGCAACCAATACTTTCAAGAGGAATTATATCTCTGCAATATTTTAATGCCTAAGAACTTTAAAGTGAGATTCTAATATTATGCCTTCAGGATGCATAAACTTATATGTTCATAGACAACGCAGATTTTTCAAAAAGAAAGGCACCATAGACTTATCATTTGCATCGGCAAATTCTTTGCATAGCAATTTCCATTTCTTGCTCATATCACCGCCTCTTTAAAAAGAGTGTGCATAATTTTGGACTTACCTTGAGTGTGATTTCAAGCATGAAGTCCGCAATACCTACCCCTCGATCTCGTCATTCTTGATTTCAAGGGATTCTATGTGCTTAACCAGAATCGCAGAGCGCGCCATCTTTTTAAATAAACTTCATGATGAGAGAACCGGCCCAACTTGGCTTTTATCACGCAGAATCGCAGAAGCTTCATGGTGCGAGAACTGGCCCACTCCAACGTAGCTCTAGATTCTAAGCCTCTGGGGTCTGACCTCTTCGATTTCATCATGCTGGCGCAGCGTGGTTCACCAGAATCGCAGAGTGCTCCGTCCTTTTGGTCAATCTTCATGGTGGGAGAACCGGTCCACCGCCCACAGTATCCAAGAGAACTAGCCATCCCTTTACTGCCCGTTCCAACCAGTTATAATAGGCGACACACTCCCAATCATTCCCGCTCCTATCACCGGCACTAGATCCCGTTTCAAGAATCAGTTATCCCCGGCGTGGAGGACGAATAGGTTTTTCCTATAATTTTCCAACATGTTCCCCATAAATAGTTATCAAGAATTAGTTACAAACTAATTCGTAACTTATTTCACGTTGAGTTAATTACGTTTACGTGAGGGATATGACATACTCCCCCCCTTAACAAGAACACCGTCCTCGGTGTTCATCTTTCACCGGAACTGATATTTTACTCGTGATATACCATATAAACCACGCAAAATGTGATTCTTCCTCTTCAAAATCAAAGACAACAAACAAAATAGTAATGATATAGTCATAAGAAATATCATTAGTTTAAGCATCAATAGTCATAAGCATTCGTAATTGCAAAATATGCAACTTTTAATCGCCACCACCTGGCCCTTATTCATTCATAATAAACAATTCTCTGTGTTAACTTACCATAACTTACCATCTTATGCTTGAAAATCATGAATACTTTCATGTAAGCCTTTTAATAGAGGTTGGACAATTCTTCAACCTTCCATGGTAAGTAACTCCTGTAATATATGACTAACAATTCAATCACATTAGTCACTATGTTTCGAGTCAAATGAAATACTTTTGACTAGCAATCAATTGCAATGTTAGATGCTTTCTAAATCACAGTACTTTTATAAGTACTTAAAGAGCACTAATACTAATCATCAAATGATAAATCACCGTTCCATGTGCATACTGAACGAATTCTTACCAAAGACATCCGCAAAGTACCTCGAGAAGTACCAAAGAGCACATAATTCTCTAATCATCAAAACAGTCAATCATTGCATCAAGCAAAAACTGTCTTAGCTCCCACTAAGATGTTCATAAAATTAATAATACAATAAAGGAATTAAAATTTCCAATTACTCCTTATTGAACATTAAACTCATTTCCTGTTAAAAGTGCATAACACATTTCGCACAACTATATGTAAAATTTATTTCTAACATAACATATAGCTGATTAGTTAATTCCTTTAGCTATGAAACCATAATGGACTAAAGAATTCCCAACCCATGGAAACTGGTTTCCATAACCAAACCGAGTCATTTTCACATCCAGACAATTTCTTCGATAGAGACCTTACCAGGTCTAACATAGAATTCCACTGACCAACCAGCTCAAGAATTCTAGGGAGAGGAAATCTGGGCAGACAAGTACCATCAACCCTTCCGGGCAGGTAGCTGCCATCAACCCAACTCCGGGCAGACAAGTACCATCAACCCCTCCGGGCAGGTATTGCCATCAACCCAAGCACTTGCAGGTCCTACTCGACCGCAATTACACTGGTCTCGCCAGTAAACGCTATCTGATCCTAACCAGACGTAGCGTACACAGGAAATTCTTTCCTCTTATGCCATCTGATCCCAACCAGACATAGCATGAATATTTCTCTTTTATTACTCTTTCCCAAAGTAATTACACAATGAACCATATAATCATTATCATTACAAAATAAACATGCATGTATACCATGCATTTACACTTATCCTCATCATGGGTCCACAACATCAAGATTGATGGGAAACATATCCATCATACACGTTGTATGCATGCAAATTTTCCAAATAACATAATTCCTGCATATCATATAACATCATTCTTTCTCATTTATAATTGCATTTCATATTGCAGCAATTTATGTGATGAGTTTTCTTGTTGCCATTAAGCTACCACTACTTAATTCCATCAGCAACGTTAGTTATAAATATGCATCAGCTAACACGTATTCCATTCCCAAGAATGTTCATGCATACAATATTGTCACGTATAAAAGCATATGCAAATACTCATTAATGTCTAAATGTCAACAATAGTTGAGTTAATACTCTCAGCATTCCCAATTTTGCCATAGTCTGCTGTTCCAATTCAAATCATCATTAATGGAGTATTATCTTATGTTTACTATGACTAACTTTAGTCATGCATTGTTAGTGTAATTAAACATAATTTCTCTAACATAAAAGAACATAACTCTTACGTCACAATGACTAATCTTTGTGCATACTATTGCTTATCCTATAAGCCCTTTTTTAATGTATGCAACACTTATTCCCTTCACTAGAAGACCACCATCATTTCATACGACAAACCACATACCTCTTTCTTAAAGGAAGTCATTTTAATCCTCATTTCTCTATCTTCCGATGTGAGGATTTCTCAAGATTCCCTTTCAAGAAATTATTAAAGATATCTATCTTTAGGCATAAAAATTCAAGATACAAAAACAAGGTTTACTTATCCTTTATGTATCAAAATCAAGCAATCAACACAGCTCATTCAACAAGACAATCTCTCCAAGAGATTATTATTTTCAAGGAAGCTAGCATGACCACTTTCTCTAAGTACACACAGACTCATAATTCCAAAGTCAAAATAGCTACCAATATGCAACATGTGTTCTCCTAACACAATTACTTTACTTTAATGCACATAGTTCTTTTCATGCAACAAGTAAGGATTTTGGTTCTTGTATGAACACTATTCTAATGTGTCTTTAAGGGAAGAACCTCTATTTTATTTCCAAGAAAAATTCTCATAAAATCATGCATCTTCATACATGAAGTATGCATACTCTTAGGAGGAGACTATATTTATGTATATATGTAATATATTCTTTCCTCAAGAATTTAGGGATGAATATCTATGTGCCTAGAAGCACATTCTTAGTTATCTTTTATCATGCATGTAATGCATAGTCATATCACTAGAACTTAGAAACTAACTAGAATCATAATGCAATTAGCATATATATATATATATATATATATATATATATATATATATATATATTTCCCAAGAAGCTTTTATCAAATAAAGATACATATTTTAATTCAAGCAAACTTGGCCACCTTCCATGCTATGTCCTCGGGACATTTATATACCTCATCCTCTTTTCTCAAGAAGATACTTAGCTATATTTAGCAAGGATTTTATAGACAAGAGACAAGCATTTCACACACAAGACTCACGTGGAGTCTTTCTAATAGGAAGTACCTGTTTTCTTTACCAAGAAAACATACAAAATAATCAATCTTTAACTGCATGCCTTAACACATTTTTTTTACCAAGAAAATCTATAAAAGAACCATTCTTTTATTGCATGCATTCAAATACTTCCTATACTAAGAAATCATATAAAACATTCATACGTGTTCTTCAAGAAAGTTAACAAGACACTTATCTTATCCTTGGATCAACATGCATAACCAACAAGTTAAACCACCCTTACCGGAAGCAATGGTTCTACTTAAGCAATTAGAAGCATAATCTCCTAAGTGTCACACATGCACCAGAGTTACCACTTGATGCTAGATGCAAAAATTATCATAACAATACTATGTGTCTATTTCAGAATAATGACTTCAAGGAGACGTTACGAAAATAATTAACAACACACACTATAGTTATCATTTTCCAACTCCTTAAGCATGGTCAAGGAAATACTCACATGCTCCTCGAGCACTATCTAGTCAACCCCAGACTTAGCGTCTTCTGCAAGATTCTGACACTAAAAGCTTGCTCTATCTGGTCATTACCAGACATAGCGATTTCTTTTTCCCATCTCCGTCTGTCCCTACAGCACGGTCTTCTTCCTTCTCCTTGCTTCCTTTTCCTTTGGAAGCATCTATGGTTGGGGAAGGTAGTTAGAGTTCACTGACAACTGTATTAACACAGGTAGTCTATTAATGAATAATTATCACATGTAGTTATACCATGAATGGGTCCTAGAAATGTTACCCACTGAACATGCCTCCACAATTAACTTTACCCTGGAATGCAACATGCATAAGAAATCCATCATTCCCATAGTAGAGATAAATTCAACCCTCATTAAATCGAGGCTCCAGTGGTTTTTATCTCCCAACAAGCACATACCATGCTAATGGATTTCAGTTGATTAGAAGGTAATCATCATTAAAACTATTAGGACATAAGCATATACTATTCATCATGCATTCTCATGGTGAATAAAATTAAGAACTCTTCTCATAAACAACTAGAACTATAGCACAGAGAGAGTAAGAATCTTCACACACACATTCCATGCATGTGACATCAATCAACTTTAATTGTTTACGGATTGTAGCAATCTTAGTCCAATTCAATTAATGCATATAAGTTCTATGGGTTAGTCATACAACACTAACCAATCTCAACTACCAATCATCTTCATGCATCCATGACAAGACTGAATCAAAGTTAGTTATGACAATCAAGTCTCGCTGCTTGACTCATTGCATGTTTTCAATATCTAAAGGGGTTCTTCTAATGTCCTTTTTAAAACAATTTTTCATCCTATTCAAGGATGTTCCCCCTGATTTATATTCATGCATTGGCTTATTAAGTTTCGTTCATTGTAATTTCAATCTAGTTCAATTTATGCATGGTTGTTATGGCCATATGTGCAAATCAAAAGTTGGTAGTTGGTGGTCACTTCCTCAATGAGTGTTCACTATTGTGCTTAAGTGTAATGAGTGTTCAATTTTGTTTGTAAGTGCGACAAAAGTTTCATTGTCTTTTATCCTCATCAGGAATCCAACGTTATGAACGTAGTTATGTAACAACTTATTACTTACTTCTCAAAGAAGTTATAAACATGAATCACACCTGTCATGCCAAAAGTAGTGTATGAAATAAATGAATATGCGAATGATTAAACTCATACCTGAGTTAATGCCTACTGATGGCGTACCTCAATATCCTTTCCGCCTACCAATTCCCAAAGGCGCCAGTACTGCAACCTTTAGCTCTGATACCACTTGTCACATACCCCGATAACCTCGCAGGCAAAAGTAGGGAGTTAGAATTTTTCGTACAAATTACCACAAGTAATTAACCAATTCACAACTCCTCAATTCATTATTAACCATTAAATATAATATTCATTGGTGCAAGTAAATTGCCATCAAAGACAGTAAGTTTCATAAGCATTGCATAATCTTTAATCATCACTGAAATAACATAAACTGTCTCATGTATCCATGCATCCATTTCTTGATAACCTTAACATATTAGATAATCATACAATCTAATAAAGAACCATCAACATCAAGGATTCAACATCATCCATCTGACACAAAAGGCAATCACATCAATCACACCATTGAACACGGAAATACCCTGGAAACCCCGTAGGGTGAAAACCAGCAAACGTTTAATCTTCTTATTAAACGCTCGTGAGGGTTTTCACCCCTCACTCAATGGCTTATAAGGGATTCCATCCCTTAACCATTGTTATAAAATCATTACAATAAGTTATCATTTGGTTGTCACATGACTAGCTACAAGCTAATACAATTTACATGTAATCTTTTATTTACATACCGCCACATGCAAAGTTCCTTGTGGCATAATTGTTCTAGCAATGGGCAATACTGCAGCTTGACTTCATCTGCATGAACGAATAATCTTTTTCCTGTCATAATGTTAAACATCACCTTCCTTGGCACCATCTACCCTCGTTTCCTGTCAATGCAGTCATCAACAATCTTGGTAACAAGATTAGTCACAATATTATTCAAACAATGATCAACCTCTAAGAGATTCTTTAATATCTTTCACACATGCATGAGCACGCATAATATACTAGTTAACTAGTACATATATTCCAGTAAACTCTTGTTCTACTTTTCACAATACTTATTCATACTAATGCATATTTTCTCATAACCAAGTATTGTTTTTCAAGAGATATCACTACCCATGAGAATATATCACAAACTACCTTCTTTAATCTATATTCACTTCCAGGAAAGGAAAGAAAAGACTACAAAATACCTTTTTAAGAAAAGAGAATTCATCCTATCTTTTCTTACATAAACACATATGCATGTTATATAAAGACAATAAATGTTCCTTATCTTTTAATGTTGCAAATATATATAATAACCATCTTTTCCTATATATAGGAATAACAACCTTTAACTACACGTAGTAATATATTTTCTCTACCAAGAAAATATATATAAAATCAATATTTATCTACATGCGGTAGTATATTTTCTTTACAAGAGGAATATATAACCTTAATCTACATGTAGTAATATATTAGATTATTCATACTAAGGTTATTTAGGTAAAAACCTTCTTTAGGTTATTCAAGTAAAAACCCTATTCTCTTTACCAAGAGGAATATATAATCTTTATTTACATGTCCTAATACATTTTCTTTGCCAAGAAAATATAAAACAACAATCTCCTCAAGAACTTTATATGTCCTATACATCTCTTCTCAAGAGGATATTTTGGGTTCTTAGTAAGAACCTTGTGTAATTTATCCCAAGAAATAATAAAGCTACTTAGCTTTTAACACTCTCAAGAAAATCACAAAACTACTTAGTTTTTACTGTGCATAAACTAAGCAACCAATACTTTCAAGAGGAATTATATCTCTGCAATATTTTAATGCCTAAGAACTTTAAAGTGAGATTCTAATATTATGCCTTCAGGATGCATAAACTTATATGTTCATAGAAAACGCAGATTTTTCAAAAAGAAAGGCACCATAGACTTATCATTTGCATCGGCAAATTCTTTGCATAGCAATTTCCATTTCTTGCTCATATCACCGCCTCTTTAAAAAGAGTGTGCATAATTTTGGACTTACCTTGAGTGTGATTTCAAGCATGAAGTCCGCAATACCTACCCCTCGATCTCGTCATTCTTGATTTCAAGGGATTCTATGTGCTTAACCAGAATCGCAGAGCGCACCGTCTTTTTAAATAAACTTCATGATGAGAGAACCGGCCCAACTTGGCTTTTATCACGCAGAATCGCAGAAGCTTCATGGTGCGAGAACTGGCCCACTCCAACGTAGCTCTAGATTCTAAGCCTCTGGGGTCTGACCTCTTCGATTTCATCATGCTGGCGCAGCGTGGTTCACCAGAATCGCAGAGTGCTCCGTCCTTTTGGTCAATCTTCATGGTGGGAGAACCGGTCCACCGCCCACAGTATCCAAGAGAACTAGCCATCCCTTTACTGCCCGTTCCAACCAGTTATAATAGGCGACACACTCCCAATCATTCCCGCTCCTATCACCGGCACTAGATCCCGTTTCAAGAATCAGTTATCCCCGGCGTGGAGGACGAATAGGTTTTTCCTATAATTTGCCAACATGTTCCCCATAAATAGTTATCAAGAATTAGTTACAAACTAATTCGTAACTTATTTCACGTTGAGTTAATTACGTTTACGTGAGGGATATGACATACTCCCCCCCTTAACAAGAACACCGTCCTCGGTGTTCATCTTTCACCGGAACTGATATTTTACTCGTGATATACCATATAAACCACGCAAAATGTGATTCTTCCTCTTCAAAATCAAAGACAACAAACAAAATAGTAATGATATAGTCATAAGAAATATCATTAGTTTAAGCATCAATAGTCATAAGCATTCGTAATTGCAAAATATGCAACTTTTAATCGCCACCACCTGGCCCTTATTCATTCATAATAAACAATTCTCTGTGTTAACTTACCATAACTTACCATCTTATGCTTGAAAATCATGAATACTTTCATGTAAGCCTTTTAATAGAGGTTGGACAATTCTTCAACCTTCCATGGTAAGTAACTCCTGTAATATATGACTAACAATTCAATCACATTAGTCACTATGTTTCGAGTCAAATGAAATACTTTTGACTAGCAATCAATTGCAATGTTAGATGCTTTCTAAATCACAGTACTTTTATAAGTACTTAAAGAGCACTAATACTAATCATCAAATGATAAATCACCGTTCCATGTGCATACTGAACGAATTCTTACCAAAGACATCCGCAAAGTACCTCGAGAAGTACCAAAGAGCACATAATTCTCTAATCATCAAAACAGTCAATCATTGCATCAAGCAAAAACTGTCTTAGCTCCCACTAAGATGTTCATAAAATTAATAATACAATAAAGGAATTAAAATTTCCAATTACTCCTTATTGAACATTAAACTCATTTCCTGTTAAAAGTGCATAACACATTTCGCACAACTATATGTAAAATTTATTTCTAACATAACATATAGCTGATTAGTTAATTCCTTTAGCTATGAAACCATAATGGACTAAAGAATTCCCAACCCATGGAAACTGGTTTCCATAACCAAACCGAGTCATTTTCACATCCAGACAATTTCTTCGATAGAGACCTTACCAGGTCTAACATAGAATTCCACTGACCAACCAGCTCAAGAATTCTAGGGAGAGGAAATCTGGGCAGACAAGTACCATCAACCCTTCCGGGCAGGTAGCTGCCATCAACCCAACTCCGGGCAGACAAGTACCATCAACCCCTCCGGGCAGGTATTGCCATCAACCCAAGCACTTGCAGGTCCTACTCGACCGCAATTACACTGGTCTCGCCAGTAAACGCTATCTGATCCTAACCAGACGTAGCGTACACAGGAAATTCTTTCCTCTTATGCCATCTGATCCCAACCAGACATAGCATGAATATTTCTCTTTTATTACTCTTTCCCAAAGTAATTACACAATGAACCATATAATCATTATCATTACAAAATAAACATGCATGTATACCATGCATTTACACTTATCCTCATCATGGGTCCACAACATCAAGATTGATGGGAAACATATCCATCATACACGTTGTATGCATGCAAATTTTCCAAATAACATAATTCCTGCATATCATATAACATCATTCTTTCTCATTTATAATTGCATTTCATATTGCAGCAATTTATGTGATGAGTTTTCTTGTTGCCATTAAGCTACCACTACTTAATTCCATCAGCAACGTTAGTTATAAATATGCATCAGCTAACACGTATTCCATTCCCAAGAATGTTCATGCATACAATATTGTCACGTATAAAAGCATATGCAAATACTCATTAATGTCTAAATGTCAACAATAGTTGAGTTAATACTCTCAGCATTCCCAATTTTGCCATAGTCTGCTGTTCCAATTCAAATCATCATTAATGGAGTATTATCTTATGTTTACTATGACTAACTTTAGTCATGCATTGTTAGTGTAATTAAACATAATTTCTCTAACATAAAAGAACATAACTCTTACGTCACAATGACTAATCTTTGTGCATACTATTGCTTATCCTATAAGCCCTTTTTTAATGTATGCAACACTTATTCCCTTCACTAGAAGACCACCATCATTCATACGACAAACCACATACCTCTTTCTTAAAGGAAGTCATTTTAATCCTCATTTCTCTATCTTCCGATGTGAGGATTTCTCAAGATTCCCTTTCAAGAAATTATTAAAGATATCTATCTTTAGGCATAAAAATTCAAGATACAAAAACAAGGTTTACTTATCCTTTATGTATCAAAATCAAGCAATCAACACAACTCATTCAACAAGACAATCTCTCCAAGAGATTATTATTTTCAAGGAAGCTAGCATGACCACTTTCTCTAAGTACACACAGACTCATAATTCCAAAGTCAAAATAGCTACCAATATGCAACATGTCTTCTCCTAACACAATTACTTTACTTTAATGCACATAGTTCTTTTCATGCAACACGTAAGGATTTTGGTTCTTGAATGAACACTATTCTAATGTGTCTTTAAGGGAAGAACCTCTATTCTATTTCCAAGAAAAATTCTCATAAAATCATGCATCTTCATACATGAAGTATGCATACTCTTAGGAGGAGGCTATATTTATGTATATATGTAATATATTCTTTCCTCAAGAATTTAGGGATGAATATCTATGTGCCTAGAAGCACATTTTTAGTTATCTTTTATCATGCATGTAATGCATAGTCATATCACTAGAACTTAGAAACTAACTAGAATCATAATGCAATTAGCATATATATATATATATATATATATATATATATATATATATATATATATATATTTCCCAAGAAGCTTTTATCAAATAAAGATACATATTTTAATTCAAGCAAACTTGGCCACCTTCCATGCTATGTCCTCGGGACATTTATATACCTCATCCTCTTTTCTCAAGAAGATACTTAGCTATATTTAGCAAGGATTTTATAGACAAGAGACAAGCATTTCACACACAAGACTCACGTGGAGTCTTTCTAATAGGAAGTACCTGTTTTCTTTACCAAGAAAACATACAAAATAATCAATCTTTAACTGCATGCCTTAACACATTTTTTTTACCAAGAAAATCTATAAAAGAACCATTCTTTTATTGCATGCATTCAAATACTTCCTATACTAAGAAATCATATAAAACATTCATACGTGTTCTTCAAGAAAGTTAACAAGACACTTATCTTATCCTTGGATCAACATGCATAACCAACAAGTTAAACCACCCTTACCGGAAGCAATGGTTCTACTTAAGCAATTAGAAGCATAATCTCCTAAGTGTCACACACGCACCAGAGTTACCACTTGATGCTAGATGCAAAAATTATCATAACAATACTATGTGTCTATTTCAGAATAATGACTTCAAGGAGACGTTACGAAAATAATTAACAACACACACTATAGTTATCATTTTCCAACTCCTTAAGCATGGTCAAGGAAATACTCACATGCTCCTCGAGCACTATCTAGTCAACCCCAGACTTAGCGTCTTCTGCAAGATTCTGACACTAAAAGCTTGCTCTATCTGGTCATTACCAGACATAGCGATTTCTTTTTCCCATCTCCGTCTGTCCCTACAGCACGGTCTTCTTCCTTCTCCTTGCTTCCTTTTCCTTTGGAAGCATCTATGGTTGGGGAAGGTAGTTAGAGTTCACTGACAACTGTATTAACACAGGTAGTCTATTAATGAATAATTATCACATGTAGTTATACCATGAATGGGTCCTAGAAATGTTACCCACTGAACATGCCTCCACAATTAACTTTACCCTGGAATGCAACATGCATAAGAAATCCATCATTCCCATAGTAGAGATAAATTCAACCCTCATTAAATCGAGGCTCCAGTGGTTTTTATCTCCCAACAAGCACATACCATGCTAATGGATTTCAGTTGATTAGAAGGTAATCATCATTAAAACTATTAGGACATAAGCATATACTATTCATCATGCATTCTCATGGTGAATAAAATTAAGAACTCTTCTCATAAACAACTAGAACTATAGCACAGAGAGAGTAAGAATCTTCACACACACATTCCATGCATGTGACATCAATCAACTTTAATTGTTTACGGATTGTAGCAATCTTAGTCCAATTCAATTAATGCATATAAGTTCTATGGGTTAGTCATACAACACTAACCAATCTCAACTACCAATCATCTTCATGCATCCATGACAAGACTGAATCAAAGTTAGTTATGACAATCAAGTCTCGCTGCTTGACTCATTGCATGTTTTCAATATCTAAAGGGGTTCTTCTAATGTCCTTTTTAAAACAATTTTTCATCCTATTCAAGGATGTTCCCCCTGATTTATATTCATGCATTGGCTTATTAAGTTTCGTTCATTGTAATTTCAATCTAGTTCAATTTATGCATGGTTGTTATGGCCATATGTGCAAATCAAAAGTTGGTAGTTGGTGGTCACTTCCTCAATGAGTGTTCACTATTGTTCTTAAGTGTAATGAGTGTTCAATTTTGTTTGTAAGTGCGACAAAAGTTTCATTGTCTTTTATCCTCATCAGGAATCCAACGTTATGAACGTAGTTATGTAACAACTTATTACTTACTTCTCAAAGAAGTTATAAACATGAATCACACCTGTCATGCCAAAAGTAGTGTATGAAATAAATGAATATGCGAATGATTAAACTCATACCTGAGTTAATGCCTACTGATGGCGTACCTCAATATCCTTTCCGCTTACCAATTCCCAAAGGCGCCAGTACTGCAACCTTTAGCTCTGATACCACTTGTCACATACCCCGATAACCTCGCAGGCAAAAGTAGGGAGTTAGAATTTTTCGTACAAATTACCACAAGTAATTAACCAATTCACAACTCCTCAATTCATTATTAACCATTAAATATAATATTCATTGGTGCAAGTAAATTGCCATCAAAGACAGTAAGTTTCATAAGCATTGCATAATCTTTAATCATCACTGAAATAACATAAACTGTCTCATGTATCCATGCATCCATTTCTTGATAACCTTAACATATTAGATAATCATACAATCTAATAAAGAACCATCAACATCAAGGATTCAACATCATCCATCTGACACAAAAGGCAATCACATCAATCACACCATTGAACACGGAAATACCCTGGAAACCCCGTAGGGTGAAAACCAGCAAACGTTTAATCTTCTTATTAAACGCTCGTGAGGGTTTTCACCCCTCACTCAATGGCTTATAAGGGATTCCATCCCTTAACCATTGTTATAAAATCATTACAATAAGTTATCATTTGGTTGTCACATAACTAGCTACAAGCTAATACAATTTACATGTAATCTTTTATTTACATACCGCCACATGCAAAGTTCCTTGTGGCATAATTGTTCTAGCAATGGGCAATACTGCAGCTTGACTTCATCTGCATGAACGAATAATCTTTTTCCTGTCATAATGTTAAACATCACCTTCCTTGGCACCATCTGCCATCGTTTCCTGTCAATGCAGTCATCAACAATCTTGGCAACAAGATTAGTCACAATATTATTCAAACAATGATCAACCTCTAAGAGATTCTTTAATATCTTTCACACATGCATGAGCACGCATAATATACTAGTTAACTAGTACATATATTCCAGTAAACTCTTGTTCTACTTTTCACAATACTTATTCATACTAATGCATATTTTTCTCATAACCAAGTATTGTTTTTCAAGAGATATCACTACCCATGAGAATATATCACAAACTACCCTCTTTAATCTATATTCACTTCCAGGAAAGGAAAGAAAAGACTACGAAATACCTTTTTAAGAAAAGAGAATTCATCCTATCTTTTCTTACATAAACACATATGCATGTTATATAAAGACAATAAATGTTCCTTATCTTTTAATGTTGCAAATATATATAATAACCATCTTTTCCTATATATAGGAATAACAACCTTTAACTACATGTAGTAATATATTTTCTCTACCAAGAAAATATATATAAAATCAATATTTATCTACATGCGGTAATATATTTTCTTTACAAGAGGAATATATAACCTTAATCTACATGTAGTAATATATTAGATTATTCATACTAAGGTTATTTAGGTAAAAACCTTCTTTAGGTTATTCAAGTAAAAACCCTATTCTCTTTACCAAGAGGAATATATAATCTTTATTTACATGTCCTAATACATTTTCTTTGCCAAGAAAATATAAAACAACAATCTCCTCAAGAACTTTATATGTCCTATACATCTCTTCTCAAGAGGATATTTTGGGTTCTTAGTAAGAACCTTGTGTAATTTATCCCAAGAAATAATAAAGCTACTTAGCTTTTAACACTCTCAAGAAAATCACAAAACTACTTAGTTTTTACTGTGCATAAACTAAGCAACCAATACTTTCAAGAGGAATTATATCTCTGCAATATTTTAATGCCTAAGAACTTTAAAGTGAGATTCTAATATTATGCCTTCAGGATGCATAAACTTATATGTTCATAGACAACGCAGATTTTTCAAAAAGAAAGGCACCATAGACTTATCATTTGCATCGGCAAATTCTTTGCATAGCAATTTCCATTTCTTGCTCATATCACCGCCTCTTTAAAAAGAGTGTGCATAATTTTGGACTTACCTTGAGTGTGATTTCAAGCATGAAGTCCGCAATACCTACCCCTCGATCTCGTCATTCTTGATTTCAAGGGATTCTATGTGCTTAACCAGAATCGCAGAGCGCACCGTCTTTTTAAATAAACTTCATGATGAGAGAACCGGCCCAACTTGGCTTTTATCACGCAGAATCGCAGAAGCTTCATGGTGCGAGAACTGGCCCACTCCAACGTAGCTCTAGATTCTAAGCCTCTGGGGTCTGACCTCTTCGATTTCATCATGCTGGCGCAGCGTGGTTCACCAGAATCGCAGAGTGCTCCGTCCTTTTGGTCAATCTTCATGGTGGGAGAACCGGTCCACCGCCCACAGTATCCAAGAGAACTAGCCATCCCTTTACTGCCCGTTCCAACCAGTTATAATAGGCGACACACTCCCAATCATTCCCGCTCCTATCACCGGCACTAGATCCCGTTTCAAGAATCAGTTATCCCCGGCGTGGAGGACGAATAGGTTTTTCCTATAATTTGCCAACATGTTCCCCATAAATAGTTATCAAGAATTAGTTACAAACTAATTCGTAACTTATTTCACGTTGAGTTAATTACGTTTACGTGAGGGATATGACATACTCCCCCCCTTAACAAGAACACCGTCCTCGGTGTTCATCTTTCACCGGAACTGATATTTTACTCGTGATATACCATATAAACCACGCAAAATGTGATTCTTCCTCTTCAAAATCAAAGACAACAAACAAAATAGTAATGATATAGTCATAAGAAATATCATTAGTTTAAGCATCAATAGTCATAAGCATTCGTAATTGCAAAATATGCAACTTTTAATCGCCACCACCTGGCCCTTATTCATTCATAATAAACAATTCTCTGTGTTAACTTACCATAACTTACCATCTTATGCTTGAAAATCATGAATACTTTCATGTAAGCCTTTTAATAGAGGTTGGACAATTCTTCAACCTTCCATGGTAAGTAACTCCTGTAATATATGACTAACAATTCAATCACATTAGTCACTATGTTTCGAGTCAAATGAAATACTTTTGACTAGCAATCAATTGCAATGTTAGATGCTTTCTAAATCACAGTACTTTTATAAGTACTTAAAGAGCACTAATACTAATCATCAAATGATAAATCACCGTTCCATGTGCATACTGAACGAATTCTTACCAAAGACATCCGCAAAGTACCTCGAGAAGTACCAAAGAGCACATAATTCTCTAATCATCAAAACAGTCAATCATTGCATCAAGCAAAAACTGTCTTAGCTCCCACTAAGATGTTCATAAAATTAATAATACAATAAAGGAATTAAAATTTCCAATTACTCCTTATTGAACATTAAACTCATTTCCTGTTAAAAGTGCATAACACATTTCGCACAACTATATGTAAAATTTATTTCTAACATAACATATAGCTGATTAGTTAATTCCTTTAGCTATGAAACCATAATGGACTAAAGAATTCCCAACCCATGGAAACTGGTTTCCATAACCAAACCGAGTCATTTTCACATCCAGACAATTTCTTCGATAGAGACCTTACCAGGTCTAACATAGAATTCCACTGACCAACCAGCTCAAGAATTCTAGGGAGAGGAAATCTGGGCAGACAAGTACCATCAACCCTTCCGGGCAGGTAGCTGCCATCAACCCAACTCCGGGCAGACAAGTACCATCAACCCCTCCGGGCAGGTATTGCCATCAACCCAAGCACTTGCAGGTCCTACTCGACCGCAATTACACTGGTCTCGCCAGTAAACGCTATCTGATCCTAACCAGACGTAGCGTACACAGGAAATTCTTTCCTCTTATGCCATCTGATCCCAACCAGACATAGCATGAATATTTCTCTTTTATTACTCTTTCCCAAAGTAATTACACAATGAACCATATAATCATTATCATTACAAAATAAACATGCATGTATACCATGCATTTACACTTATCCTCATCATGGGTCCACAACATCAAGATTGATGGGAAACATATCCATCATACACGTTGTATGCATGCAAATTTTCCAAATAACATAATTCCTGCATATCATATAACATCATTCTTTCTCATTTATAATTGCATTTCATATTGCAGCAATTTATGTGATGAGTTTTCTTGTTGCCATTAAGCTACCACTACTTAATTCCATCAGCAACGTTAGTTATAAATATGCATCAGCTAACACGTATTCCATTCCCAAGAATGTTCATGCATACAATATTGTCACGTATAAAAGCATATGCAAATACTCATTAATGTCTAAATGTCAACAATAGTTGAGTTAATACTCTCAGCATTCCCAATTTTGCCATAGTCTGCTGTTCCAATTCAAATCATCATTAATGGAGTATTATCTTATGTTTACTATGACTAACTTTAGTCATGCATTGTTAGTGTAATTAAACATAATTTCTCTAACATAAAAGAACATAACTCTTACGTCACAATGACTAATCTTTGTGCATACTATTGCTTATCCTATAAGCCCTTTTTTAATGTATGCAACACTTATTCCCTTCACTAGAAGACCACCATCATTCATACGACAAACCACATACCTCTTTCTTAAAGGAAGTCATTTTAATCCTCATTTCTCTATCTTCCGATGTGAGGATTTCTCAAGATTCCCTTTCAAGAAATTATTAAAGATATCTATCTTTAGGCATAAAAATTCAAGATACAAAAACAAGGTTTACTTATCCTTTATGTATCAAAATCAAGCAATCAACACAACTCATTCAACAAGACAATCTCTCCAAGAGATTATTATTTTCAAGGAAGCTAGCATGACCACTTTCTCTAAGTACACACAGACTCATAATTCCAAAGTCAAAATAGCTACCAATATGACACATGTCTTCTCCTAACACAATTACTTTACTTTAATGCACATAGTTCTTTTCATGCAACACGTAAGGATTTTGGTTCTTGAATGAACACTATTCTAATGTGTCTTTAAGGGAAGAACCTCTATTCTATTTCCAAGAAAAATTCTCATAAAATCATGCATCTTCATACATGAAGTATGCATACTCTTAGGAGGAGGCTATATTTATGTATATATGTAATATATTCTTTCCTCAAGAATTTAGGGATGAATATCTATGTGCCTAGAAGCACATTTTTAGTTATCTTTTATCATGCATGTAATGCATAGTCATATCACTAGAACTTAGAAACTAACTAGAATCATAATGCAATTAGCATATATATATATATATATATATATATATATATATATATATATATATATATATATATATATTTCCCAAGAAGCTTTTATCAAATAAAGATACATATTTTAATTCAAGCAAACTTGGCCACCTTCCATGCTATGTCCTCAGGACATTTATATACCTCATCCTCTTTTCTCAAGAAGATACTTAGCTATATTTAGCAAGGATTTTATAGACAAGAGACAAGCATTTCACGCACAAGACTCACGTGGAGTCTTTCTAATAGGAACTACCTGCTTTCTTTACCAAGAAAACATACAAAATAATCAATCTTTAACTGCATGCCTTAACACATTTTCTTTACCAAGAAAATCTATAAAAGAACCATTCTTTATTGCATGCATTCAAATACTTTCTATACTAAGAAATCATATAAAACATTCATACGTGTTCTTCAAGAAAGTTAACAAGACACTTATCTTATCCTTGGATCAACATGCATAACCAACAAGTTAAACCACCCTTACCGGAAGCAATGGTTCTACTTAAGCAATTAGAAGCATAATCTCCTAAGTGTCACACACGCACCAGAGTTACCACTTGATGCTAGATGCAAAAATTATCATAACAATACTATGTGTCTATTTCAGAATAATGACTTCAAGGAGACGTTACGAAAATAATTAACAACACACACTATAGTTATCATTTTCCAACTCCTTAAGCATGGTCAAGGAAATACTCACATGCTCCTCGAGCACTATCTAGTCAACCCCAGACTTAGCGTCTTCTGCAAGATTCTGACACTAAAAGCTTGCTCTATCTGGTCATTACCAGACATAGCGATTTCTTTTTCCCATCTCCGTCTGTCCCTACAGCACGGTCTTCTTCCTTCTCCTTGCTTCCTTTTCCTTTGGAAGCATCTATGGTTGGGGAAGGTAGTTAGAGTTCACTGACAACTGTATTAACACAGGTAGTCTATTAATGAATAATTATCACATGTAGTTATACCATGAATGGGTCCTAGAAATGTTACCCACTGAACATGCCTCCACAATTAACTTTACCCTGGAATGCAACATGCATAAGAAATCCATCATTCCCATAGTAGAGATAAATTCAACCCTCATTAAATCGAGGCTCCAGTGGTTTTTATCTCCCAACAAGCACATACCATGCTAATGGATTTCAGTTGATTAGAAGGTAATCATCATTAAAACTATTAGGACATAAGCATATACTATTCATCATGCATTCTCATGGTGAATAAAATTAAGAACTCTTCTCATAAACAACTAGAACTATAGCACAGAGAGAGTAAGAATCTTCACACACACATTCCATGCATGTGACATCAATCAACTTTAATTGTTTACGGATTGTAGCAATCTTAGTCCAATTCAATTAATGCATATAAGTTCTATGGGTTAGTCATACAACACTAACCAATCTCAACTACCAATCATCTTCATGCATCCATGACAAGACTGAATCAAAGTTAGTTATGACAATCAAGTCTCGCTGCTTGACTCATTGCATGTTTTCAATATCTAAAGGGGTTCTTCTAATGTCCTTTTTAAAACAATTTTTCATCCTATTCAAGGATGTTCCCCCTGATTTATATTCATGCATTGGCTTATTAAGTTTCGTTCATTGTAATTTCAATCTAGTTCAATTTATGCATGGTTGTTATGGCCATATGTGCAAATCAAAAGTTGGTAGTTGGTGGTCACTTCCTCAATGAGTGTTCACTATTGTGCTTAAGTGTAATGAGTGTTCAATTTTGTTTGTAAGTGCGACAAAAGTTTCATTGTCTTTTATCCTCATCAGGAATCCAACGTTGTGAACGTAGTTATGTAACAACTTATTACTTACTTCTCAAAGAAGTTATAAACATGAATCACACTTGTCATGCCAAAAGTAGTGTATGACATAAATGAATATGCAAATGATTAAACTCATACCTGAGTTAATGCCTACTGATAGCGTACCTCAATATCCTTTCCGCTTACCAATTCCCAAAGGCGCCAGTACTGCAACCTTTAGCTCTGATACCACTTGTCACATACCCCGATAACCTCGTAGGCAAAAGTAGGGAGTTAGAATTTTTCGTACAAATTACCACAAGTAATTAACCAATTCACAACTCCTCAATTCATTATTAACCATTAAATATAATATTCATTGGTGCAAGTAAATTGCCATCAAAGACAGTAAGTTTCATAAGCATTGCATAATCTTTAATCATCACTGAAATAACATAAACTGTCTCATGTATCCATGCATCCATTTCTTGATAACCTTAACATATTAGATAATCATACAATCTAATAAAGAACCATCAACATCAAGGATTCAACATCATCCATCTGACACAAAAGGCAATCACATCAATCACACCATTGAACACGGAAATACCCTGGAAACCCCGTAGGGTGAAAACCAGCAAACATTTAATCTTCTTATTAAACGCTCGTGAGGGTTTTCACCCCTCACTCAATGGCTTATAAGGGATTCCATCCCTTAACCATTGTTATAAAATCATTACAATAAGTTATCATTTGGTTGTCACATGACTAGCTACAAGCTAATACAATTTACATGTAATCTTTTATTTACATACCGCCACATGCAAAGTTCCTTGTGGCATAATTGTTCTAGCAATGGGCAATACTGCAGCTTGACTTCATCTGCATGAACGAATAATTTTTTTCCTGTCATAATGTTAAACATCACCTTCCTTGGCACCATCTGCCCTCGTTTCCTGTCAATGCAGTCAACAATCTTGGTAACAAGATTAGTCACAATATTATTCAAACAATGATCAACCTCTAAGAGATTCTTTAATATCTTTCACACATGCATGAGCACGCATAATATACTAGTTAACTAGTACATATATTCCAGTAAACTCTTGTTCTACTTTTCACAATACTTATTCATACTAATGCATATTTTCTCATAACCAAGTATTGTTTTTCAAGAGATATCACTACCCATGAGAATATATCACAAACTACCTTCTTTAATCTATATTCACTTCCAGGAAAGGAAAGAAAAGACTACAAAATACCTTTTTAAGAAAAGAGAATTCATCCTATCTTTTCTTACATAAACACATATGCATGTTATATAAAGACAATAAATGTTCCTTATCTTTTAATGTTGCAAATATATATAATAACCATCTTTTCCTATATATAGGAATAACAACCTTTAACTACACGTAGTAATATATTTTCTCTACCAAGAAAATATATATAAAATCAATATTTATCTACATGCGGTAGTATATTTTCTTTACAAGAGGAATATATAACCTTAATCTACATGTAGTAATATATTAGATTATTCATACTAAGGTTATTTAGGTAAAAACCTTCTTTAGGTTATTCAAGTAAAAACCCTATTCTCTTTACCAAGAGGAATATATAATCTTTATTTACATGTCCTAATACATTTTCTTTGCCAAGAAAATATAAGACAACAATCTCCTCAAGAACTTTATATGTCCTATACATCTCTTCTCAAGAGGATATTTTGGGTTCTTAGTAAGAACCTTGTGTAATTTATCCCAAGAAATAATAAAGCTACTTAGCTTTTAACACTCTCAAGAAAATCACAAAACTACTTAGTTTTTACTGTGCATAAACTAAGCAACCAATACTTTCAAGAGGAATTATATCTCTGCAATATTTTAATGCCTAAGAACTTTAAAGTGAGATTCTAATATTATGCCTTCAGGATGCATAAACTTATATGTTCATAGACAACGCAGATTTTTCAAAAAGAAAGGCACCATAGACTTATCATTTGCATCGGCAAATTCTTTGCATAGCAATTTCCATTTCTTGCTCATATCACCGCCTCTTTAAAAAGAGTGTGCATAATTTTGGACTTACCTTGAGTGTGATTTCAAGCATGAAGTCCGCAATACCTACCCCTCGATCTCGTCATTCTTGATTTCAAGGGATTCTATGTGCTTAACCAGAATCGCAGAGCGCGCCGTCTTTTTAAATAAACTTCATGATGAGAGAACCGGCCCAACTTGGCTTTTATCACGCAGAATCGCAGAAGCTTCATGGTGCGAGAACTGGCCCACTCCAACGTAGCTCTAGATTCTAAGCCTCTGGGGTCTGACCTCTTCGATTTCATCATGCTGGCGCAGCGTGGTTCACCAGAATCGCAGAGTGCTCCGTCCTTTTGGTCAATCTTCATGGTGGGAGAACCGGTCCACCGCCCACAGTATCCAAGAGAACTAGCCATCCCTTTACTGCCCGTTCCAACCAGTTATAATAGGCGACACACTCCCAATCATTCCCGCTCCTATCACCGGCACTAGATCCCGTTTCAAGAATCAGTTATCCCCGGCGTGGAGGACGAATAGGTTTTTCCTATAATTTGCCAACATGTTCCCCATAAATAGTTATCAAGAATTAGTTACAAACTAATTCGTAACTTATTTCACGTTGAGTTAATTACGTTTACGTGAGGGATATGACAGATTTTTTATTCTTAAGCTTTTGCATGAAAACCATCTAAAAATAAAATCCTTGAAAATAGCTTATACTCAAATAAATAACATATTTACTATCAATTACTTCCTTTCATAATTTAATCTAGTATTTGCATAAAAAAATGGACAGTAACAAGATGCAAATAAATATAATTACCAAAAATTACTTACCAAACAATTTACTTATCCACTTCGCATCTCAATTTGTTAGTTCCTTCCAAAGCAAAGGAACTAATAAGTTATAAATGGAAGGACTAAAGTGAAAAAAAAAATTACAATATACTAAATTGAATTTTATTATTTTTAACCTTTTATTTTTAATTGAGGAGAGAGTTAAATGTTTACACTTTTTTTTGGGCACTACAAGATCTCCTCTTGTATTGATTTTAACCTTTTATTTTTTATTTTTAATTGAGTTAATTGAGGAGAGAGTTAAATGTGTACACCTTTTTTTGGGCACTACAAGATTTCCTTTTGTATTGATTTTAACCTTTTATTTTTTATTTTTAATTGAGTTGACATATAAATGTTAAATGTTTATGTCCACAAGCATTTACACCTACACATATCCCCTTATACTAAGATGTAGAGTGCTTGTCTGTGCAATAACTATTAGGCACGAATTCAACTTCCATGAATATTCTAGAATATTCATAGTAATATCCACAAATGAAAGGTTGAAATTCATATGCAAAGTAGTTATGCCATTTTTTAAATTATTTAATTAGATTAATTAATTAAAAATAATATTATTTGAAGTAATTTATGTTTTTTTGGGCATGAAGTATTGATAAGCCATGACACTGGCCCATGGTGTTGTAACAAAGCCTTTTTTACAAATTAAGAATCTACACGGTAAACTGGGATTAATAATCTTCTTCCATGTTCTTTTATATGTATATATATATATATATATATATATATATATATATATATATATATATATATATATATTAATTTATTTTATAATTAATAATAATAATAATTTAAAATAAAGTTATAGTTTAGTTAGTTTTTAGGATTTTTTTAATTTTAACAACATGAATTGTATAATAAAGTAAGTGGTTTATAGCTATTATAGATAGATGTTTATGAATATTTACTAAATACCTAAGCTACTTCTAGTAAAATTGACAATTCAACAAATCAAAATTAATAATCAAATAAACTGAAATTAAAATTGAATTTTTTAATCATAAATATTTAAGCAATATGAAATTCATAAAAATCAACTTATCCCAAAGTTCCACTTCATTTATTCATGATTCTTTGCGTAAAAAATTAAATTAAAATGAAAATATATTTTATAAAAAAAACAAATTGAATTAAAATTAAATCTAAAAGTAAAATTAACTTAATATAAAATAAACTTATTTTCATTAATTTAGCCCACAATTCTTTAACTTACCATTTATAACCCACCCCACAATTCTTTAACTTACCATTTATAACCCGCCCCAAACATTTGGGATAACATAGAAATAACCACCTTGTAAGTATACACTATATCATCCCACTTGTTAGAAAAGAAACACGCATTTAAACTGATCATATTTGGCCTGAAAATATTACTTCAAGAGATGAAAAAAGGGGTGTCCGTTGACATTACATAAATGGGTTTCCTCGTATTCGATTAAGAAAAAGCTTTCCACCAATATCAGCCACGGTCATCGACGACTCCTGTTTGATATGAGGGAAGCTTCCAGTTGCCGCATTTAAAACAGTGTTATCAGACACATGGAGGATAGGAGGGCAGAATTACTTGATCATTTGCTTTGACCGAGCATGCCTAGTCAGATGAATGCCCATTCCTCTGTATTTTGTTTTTGCGATTTGGCTATGTCGGAATGCTTGCATTTTCGAAAATGCTGCTCCGAATCTAAGACATATTTCCATCAGAGCGGTTGAGTCTTTTTTTTTTTGAAATTGGTCTTTTTCTTCCCGCAGAAAAAAGAGTGACAGGACTTTCAAAGATATTTGACATAGCTTTCCATGGGGTTTTTTGATGTGGACTTTGAGGGGTGTGTCTGTGGGTGTGGAGTTGTTGTTTTCCTATCCCTTTCATATCAATATCATTTTTTTTGGTTTTGGTTTGGTGGTGTAGTTATTATTTCTCTATCCCTTTTACATCATTATCATTTTTTTTGGTTTGATGGTGTTGTCTTCTAAGATGATTTTAGGTTAATTAGTCATGTCAGAACATCTCAAATATTTTGGTTGTTTTTAAGATTTTTGGATGACTTTAGTTATGAATAATTGAAAACAGGTGCTTGAACCTATTTACTTGTAGAATTAATTAAAAAAGTCGTTTACTTGTCCAAAATAACAATTTGATTTAAAGTGGATGATTAGTAGAATTTGTTGAAGTATAACTTGTTAAATATTTAGAGAGAATATTTAATTGGCCATAAGAATGAATATAAGTAACCGATGTTTACTTACACAATAAAATATATTTAAGCAAATGCAAATGGTGTGGCAATTAATAGATAAATGAGATTTTACAATAACATATAGCTTCGTAAACGAGTCTTTGATTAATATTTACAACTCATTAATATTTACAACTCCATAGGGGATTTAACACTAATTGAAACTCAGTTTGATCTTACCCAGGTATTTACATAAAGAATTAAATATATGAAGAAAACATTATGAAATATCACAAAGAAAAACTCACATGAAGGACAAGCTATAGAAGACAAATTCAAAATCCTTTTATTAATGCAACAAATCTCCAACTCGATTACAATTCTCCTCCAAAAAGTTCATACAAGGGTTCAACCCATAATAACTCGAATGAGGAGTTATCTATACAAAACTAAATATCTGTTAGAGATATTTCTTACAAAATTTTACAGAAATAGTACAAAACAATAGGAAATTGAAAACTATTAAGTGGTGGCACTATTCTTTAGGAATCTCTTGATGATTGGTCCCCAAAAAGTGATGCCCAACTGTCTATTTGTTGAAGATGAAAGTTATTCAATTACTTCGCAGAAGTGATTCCATATTTGTTGACTTGGTATGGTGAGATTTACCAACTTCCTATAAACTTCATCTACTTCTGTGTACTTCTCAAAAGTGAGCTTATTTATAAAAATATGTTTTATTTCATGCTTAATGGTCAAATCAAAATCTAAAGCTTCTAATGCTTGCTTCCCTGTAATGTGCCCTTTTATGCCTACAAAACTTGATCTATTAGTTGTTACATTGTAAATTTTCTCACGGCAATCCTCCAAACTAATAAGCCTGTCATTTGGAGCCACTAATCCCGGCAATCCTCTCTGATTAAGTAAATTAAACTTAAAGTGAAACCTTTGAACATAGGTCTTTAATGCTTGACAATTAGTTTCTAGTTGTGTCATAAAGTTCTTCTTTTAGAAAACTTTCTTGATCTCCAAAATGGTTCTCGTTCTATCTAAAATCTATATTTGCTCCAACTCTGTCCTACTCTTTGAATTAAGAACTCTGATCATATCAATAGCCTCACTTGGTTTATCTTTAAGCAATTGTTTCACTTCATCAATGACTACTTGACATTTGTTGATGAGTTCCTCCTGCTCGAAAACGATCTTCTTGGATGGCCATATTTCAGTTATGACTTAACTAATGTCTGCCCAAATCCTTTCCTTGGCTTGGGCCAAGGTCTATGCCATCAATGACTGACTCTGCAACTCTTCAATCCTTCTGTTCAACCTGTTTGTTTTATGCATTTCCTTAACATACAAACTGCCATTCTTTATTTTATGTGCTGCCAAAGTCTGGAATTTCTTATGGAGCCTTTCATTTTCTTGCTTTTGATGAATGAGTTCCTGTGAAATTTTGTTCAAATCCTCTTTTGTCGATGTAGATTCCCCTGTGGTTGATGAAGATGTAATAGGAATAGATGTGATGGGGGCTATATATAATTGAGTAAATTTCTCTTTTCCTTTAAGCAACTTTTCAATTTGTTCCTCCATGGTTTTAATTTGTACATTTTGCTCAATTATCAGTTTGAGCATTTCTTCCTTATGTTGTTTGGTATCTGCTATTTCCTTAGTCTGGGGGTCCTCTGTAGAAGGCAGTTTGAGCTATTTTCTCAATGCTTCAATATCTGTGTTCTTCCTTTTTATTATATCTTCTGCTGCTTTTACATCAGTAGGGTCATATCCTATTTTAATGACTAAGTCCTCCAATGAATTAACCCTATTATCTTTAGCCAGAGAAGATATTTTCTAAATTTCCAATTGAGACTACACATTTGATAGAGCAATTTTAAGCTTTGACAATGCCATGGAAGTGTTGGTCATGGTTGAGAACAACATCTCACCAGACTGCCTATGCATGTCCATTTGGTCAATTGGATGAATCTGATTGGCATCAAATGAGAATATAGTTTTCTTATAATCGGAAGAAAATTTGGGAAAAGGTACTTGAGCCTGCAGAAAGGCCATCTGCTTTCTTCCCTTCTCATTGTCAAATGTTGTCAATAACCTATGTTTTGAAGTGGAAGTCTACTTCCAAAACTGTGCATAGACATTGGCTTTTAAAGCTTCATTCTTCTACTTGATCTCAAGAAAGTTAGCGAAAGCAATTGACTTCTCTATTTCACTTGGTCCAGCAAACTAAGTAATTTCTAGAATTTTTTGTGAAGTAGAAGAGGAAGGAGTAGTAATCACAGGCTCCTCGGTGACTATAGATACCTGTGAATCATCCCGATTGATGAAAATAGGCTCCTTTTGACCTTGACTTGCAGTAGTAGTAGTAGCCTTTGATTCAATCCTTGGTTTCTTTTGGTAGGGGATGAATTCCTTTTCTCCAATTATTGATGATGATGATCCTTCGCTAGGCCTTTTGTCAAGCTTAGTTTGAGAACATGGAGTCTGATGAGTAGAATGAGGAAAGACTTGTTCCTCTACTTCTTGAAGAGTATTCTCTTCCCTCTATTCCTGATTTCTAAATTTCTCAATCTCAGGCCTAGGTGTGTGATTATAAGGAGTAGTCTTAAGCTCCACCCTTAAATCTAAAATAATGTTGAATGGATCGTAGGACCAAGTGAAGCTGGGTTGAAAACCCATATGTTTGAGTATGACATCTATGTCTGAGCCAACTGATTTGGTGTTGCAAATGAATGACCCAACTTGTGCTTTAATCTTAAACTATGATTTTCTCTTTTCTAGTAAGAAATGTAGCTCATCCATATTCATCATTTGCCTGATATATTCCAAAGGAAAACTTCTCATTGGAACATACTTTGGCAACTTATATGGAACCAAATCACACCCATATACTTTGATATCTATGTAGTTCTGGTAGAGATACCAGTCTCCTATTCTGACTTGATCACTAAGGTGCAAGATCCTCTTGATTTCGGGACTGACTCTTGGTTCACTATGACTATTGAAAAGCTGTGATATTGGGTGAATGAAATAGTCTATGAAATCTGCAAATTTGAACTCAGTTCAGTTCTTTTTTATCAATGAGGTCCAATGAATAACTAAATATTTCACATGTAGTGGGAGTACTGAGCACATATATGTAAAAACTAATAAAGGAGCATTGGACACTTGTAGAAAGAGTTTTCACGTATTTACGTGTCACTATAGATTATGGAATCTTCCACCAAGGAAGAAATGGAGTAGATAGAGTGTTAGAGATATGTCTTGTAGAAGATCTACTAGTGGTTACATGTTTAACCTATTTGGAGGAGAAATCAATTGGATGAATAGGAGATAGATTATAATTTTTCCCTCAACTAATGAAGTTAAATCCATGGAAATTATTCATACAAGTAAAGAAGCTATACAGCTATAGAGATCAATTGTTTGTGAAAAACAAAGTATAACCTTTATAGTAAAGAACCCAACTTATCACTCTAAGTCAAAGCATGTTGACGTTCAATATCACTTTATGGGAGACATGATTTAAGACAAGAAGGTGTTGCTGGTGAAAGTGGAAACTTTGAAGAATGATACAAATTTATTACAAAATTTATGATCATAGAGAGATTTTCCTTGGTATATAGAAATAATGGTCATTGTTTCCTTAAATTATTAATCATGTAATATTGTGACCCTTGTATGTAAAGGAAAAAATAAGTGGAAGATTGTTAGGTATGTTTTATATTCTTTACATGATTAGTCTCATGTATTACTAACATTGGAGTAAGGGTGGTTCATGCCGAAAAGTATTTTGAGTTTTTATTTATTTATTTTGCATTGTTTTGGTTCCCTTTAGCATGGTTTTAGTGATTTTTTAGCCAATGGTATTTCAACCCATTGTAACATAACCATGGTAAAGAAATGTAATCCCATTGAATATATTATGGTTTTGTATACCATGGGATCATATATATTATATTGTAAATGATGCAAGAGATGATAAAGAAAGTTAGAGGTGTAACTCTATTTATTTTTTTTCGTTTTCCAGTTAGTGGTTTCCATAGTAAATCTCTAAGCATTTTGTGTTCCTACCATTGTTAATTTTCTATATATAAAGAATTTGCGTGTGCATTACTTGCTATAAAGTTTTAAAACTTACATTTGTTGACAAGAAGAGCTTATAATTAAGATGATACTCTCTTTTAATTGCGACATTGCTACCTGAAAGTCCTTGAATGCTGTAGAACCCTTCTCATAACATGATGAAAGTCTACAATTTTGTATGGGGAGCATTGTATGGTGTGCCAATGTCCATCCATGGTGAAATAGTTTGAACTCAATACTACAAAAAAATGGAGAAAGTGAAAAAAAAAAAAACCAACTAACATACCAAGGATAAATAGAGCCAACAACTAGATCATCAAAGTTATAGAAAAATTACCATGCCTCAATGATACCATGAGACAAAATAGGTGGAATAATAACTAGGATAAATAAACATCACCCCAAGCAAACAAAATTTATCCCATCCTCACTAGATAGTGCCATGTGATCACCATTAAATATGCACCTTTGTCCAAACCTAGAAATATTAGTGAGGAGTATGTGGGGGCTAGAGGAAAGCATGTGCCACTCCACTTGTTTATTGATTCAAATTGCAAGAAATTTTAATGTTTGGATAGATTAATTTCATGAGAGGTTGTTCTATTTTTTTGTCTTTATTTCTTCTCATTTCTTAGCTATATAATATATATGAAACAAATTTCATATATATAAGAGAAATAGATATATATATATATATATATATATATATATATATATGATATTTTATTATCTTAATTTTTTACTTTTGATTTTTATTTTAAAATATTAACATAATATTTATATATATTTCTATTTATTTCTATTTTAATTATTTTTAATATTATTTTTTGCCTTTTTTTATAATATCATTTTATCCCCTATTTTAATATGAGTATTCCCATAATTTATTTTTATAAATGTTATAAATAATTATAATAATTTTTTTATAATAATTATTATTATTCATTTTTATAAATGTTATAAATAATTATAATATTTTTTTTTATATTAATTATTATTATTTCTTAACAGTTAATTGATTAGTTTTAATATTTCTTCTCACAATGATTTTTTTTTATTTTTCGTCTTTATATATCTATATTGAATTAAATTTTATCCATCTTATTATCTCGATGATGAACTGCATTAGTTGATTCAAAACTCATCAACAACTAATACATTTATGTGATGTTGGTGAAGACATTTTCTAGATACTTCTAATAACAAAAGCATATCGTCATTGTTATAAAATTTCTTTATGTTGACATGTTTACTATGGAGTTTGTTAACTCTACAATCAATGGATTCAAAACTCTTTGCAATCTCTTATATTCTAAAAATCAATCTAGAAAAACATTATCTTCATTGTTATAAAATTTCTTTATATTGACATGTTTGCTATGGAGTTTGTTAACTTTCTCATACATAAAACTTGTATTTTATAAATAATAATAAAAAAGTTTATTATAACTACTAGTGTTTGGATCTTCATTATTATAACATTTCTTAATTTTAATTTAAAAATAAAACTTCTACGTAATCATTAAAAATTTAACCAAACTCTAAAATAGATTAATTCACATTTTAAAATTATAAACAACTCACACTTACTTTTTACATTTTTCTATATAATTACCCAAAAAAACAATATTAATTCAATTCTGGTTAATCTTAAACTTCTAACTTCTTAAATTTGGAAAATTGAATGATAAACGATTTCACTGAGTGTTTAACCCTTAGAAGTACACTAAAAAGTTTCAAATTTTGAAATAATGATACATAAAACTAAATTTCAAATTCTAAAATCATGATACATAGTAAAATCAAGTTACATTTTAAAACTTGATGTCTAAAAAACCCTTAATAAAATTAATCCATGTTTAAATTATATTTAAAATTAAAATTAAAATGAGTTACAAAATATTATTAATATTATAATTAATTTATATATATTTATATATGTCTTTATATAAAAAATGATTTTCAAAATAAAACCAACATATAATTTTAACTTTAATAAACCAAATATTCCATTAGTATGTTAAAAAAAATGAATTTTCCAAATGATGACAAAATAAGATGAAACTCGATATGAACGTTAAAAACTACAATCAAATGCCATGGTGAGATCACAAATTCACTTGCCAAACAAGTTAGTCGGAGAGATTTATCTCATACGGTACGGAATGATACAAGAATGGAATCGATGGCAAGACACGTGTCATGAATTGCAACACACAAGCAAAGAGCCCAAGATGATAGGTTGTCCCTTCCTCACCTAATTCCAGTGATGATCACGACTCTTGGATACGTTGTTGAATACGTTCACACTCAGGCTTTTTCCCGATTATTAACAGGATCTAAAGGGTTTATACTAGGCGACTTGTCTTCCATAATAAAATACAGCTATCAGAACTCCTACGCAGGCTATGCCGGGCTCTACCAGAAAACATCCCAACTACGCCAAGTGCAATGGAACGTATGCCGGAGAGACTCGACAGGCCTGAGACGGCGTAGACGCCTGAGCAGCAGTTTTAATCCACACGGATTTCTGATTTTAGTTTTTAGATTAAGATGAAGCTCAATATTCTGATGGAAAGGTATGAATTAGGGAGCCTGTTGGGGCAAGGGACGTTTGCCAAGGTCTACCATGCTAGAAATCTCGAAACCCGTGAGAACGTTGCCATTAAGGTAATGGACAAACGAAAAATCCTGGAGGTCGGAATGAGCGAGCAGATTAAACGGGAAATCTCCGTAATGAAATTGGTCCGACACCCCAACATTGTTCGGCTTTACGAAGTCCTGGCGAGCAAGTCCAAGATTTATATCGTCATGGAGTACGTTAAGGGCGGCGAGCTCTTTAACAAGGTTGCCAAAAAGGGGAAATTGAAAGAAGAGGAGGCGAGGAAGTATTTTCAACAACTTATCAGCGCGGTGAATTTCTGCCACAGCCGGGGCGTGTACCACCGAGACCTGAAGCCGGAGAACTTGTTATTAGACGACAATGGGGACATGAAGGTCTGCGACTTTGGGCTCAGCGCACTACCGGAGCAATTTAGACCGGACGGGCTTCTGCACACAGCGTGCGGCACGCCCGCGTACGTGGCGCCAGAGGTCATAACGATGAAGGGCTACGACGGCGCGAAGGCCGACATCTGGTCATGTGGGATCATACTGTTCGTGCTCAGGGCGGGTTACTTGCCATTCCGGGACGAGAGTGTTCTGGCACTGTATAAGAAAATCAACAAGGGCAACTTCAAGTGCCCGCCCTGGTTCTCCTCCGATCTCCGGCGGCTCATCTTCCGATTGCTGGACCACAATCCCCAGACGAGGATCACCGTTACGCAGCTCATGGAGGTCCCCTGGTTTCGGTTGGGCTTCAAACCCCCACAACCCGACAATGTCGAGTTGGCGTTCTTTGTTCCGAAGCCGGCCCGTTTCAACGCCTTCGACATAATATGCCTGTCGTCGGCGTTCAATCTGTCGGGGTTATTCGAGGACAAGAACGTGAAGCAGGAGTTGTGGTTCACATCAACTCAACCGGCGTCGACCATAATATCGAAGCTGGAGGAGATCGCCAAAGTGTTGAGATTCAGCGTCAAGAAGACTGAGGATTGCAAGATGAAGCTCCAGGGATCCGAGGTGGGGCTGAAGGGTCATTTGTCCATCGATGTCCAGATTTTTGAAATCACAGCCTCGCTCTTCATGGTGCAGCTTCACAAGACCGGGGGAGATACGGTGGAGTACAGTAAGTTGTGCAGCCAAGAGCTGAGACCGGCTCTGAAAGACATTGTCTGGATTTGGGATGGTAACAGCCAATAGAATGATGGATGGATATCGTTTGAGCTATGGCCTTATTACACAGGGATGGTATCTTGGACATTGCCTTGGGAATTTTGGAATATTTCCATCCCTTGACAAGCAGATTCTCTTAAAAAGCGATTCCCTGAAGGACATTGCCTTTCACATATGTCTGGAGCCGATTCATATCTTCTGAAATTGATCATCATTAACAGAAGTTCCGGCAGATCGATCCGGCCATGCCACTCTTGAAACTCTTAGGACGGCTTGATCCTGGAAATGTTAACAGGCGTTGAGAGGAAGGACACTTTGTGGGCGTGGATAGCGAGAGCCTTTGAGAGCTCTAAGAAAGCATTTATGTGGCCCTGTGCCAGTCATGGGAATAGCAAAAAGTGACGCTCCATAAACCTCCTTATACAAAATGGTGGTATGAGAGAGAAATGTATTCTCTGGTCCTTGTAAAGAGCATTGTACATAGCTAGCATTCACCTAAAAGGTTTGAATTGCATACCATTACTGGGTGGTATGAGAGAGAAATGTATTCTCTGGTCCGTGCATCATGCACATACAAAGAGCATTGTACACATCTACCATTCACCGAAAAGGTTTGAATCGCATACTATTACTTCTTTATTGAAAATTATTAATGTCAACAAAGACAGTCCATTAACTAAAAATTAAATTTCAAGAAAATGTTTGAATGACAAGGTATTACTTCATTATTGAAAATTATTAATGGAAGATGGGTAGTTAAAAGTTAAATTTCAAAGGTCCTTTTTGATCAAGAGTAGGACTTTCTATTAAACTTAGTCAAAAATACATAATTTACAAGAAGCTTCACTCGCTCTATGAAAGTTCAACAGTCAGCTAGGCAGGCCGAACCAAACCAATCACACAAAACCAAGAGAAACCTAAACAGGAAAGCTGGGGATAACCGCCAAACATTTAAGGCACAAGGTCATCTGGTAGTGCTGTCGTGCATCAAATGAGCCTAGAATTCCTTGGAGGGCTAGTCCATCGAACTGGAGGTCACAAAAGGCCCCGAATGACTCGCTGTGGGTCCACAATAGGTCCCGCCACAAGCCAAGCTTAAAACTGTCAAACAGACTCGACAGAAATTAAAAGCATAACACTCTAATCTTTTTTCGGGTCTGACCAATGAGCATAAACAAATCGCCACCGTTGATCAACTGACTAAGATCCAACGGTCTTCGTGAATATCGGAAGGACGAGAAGCGCGAGAGTTAACCGCCCAAAGAGGGCGGTTTTGTCTCTCCTCGCTTTGCTACGTGTCACTCGAAGAGTGGAATCGGAGCCAAACTGAGAAAAACCAGAAACCATTCGAACCCCGCCCGATATACCACTTGTGGTATTTGAACAATTGACTCGCGAAAAAAATAAACACGTCCTTTCACCACGTGTTGTCCTTCAATTCCGTCCAGCGGACAATTCTTGAGCCAATCCCATCCACCGAGATTCTCTGTCAAACACCACCTAAGCCATATGAAGAGGGACACCTCATCCTGTGGAGCTATCCGAGTCAATCCTTTCATCATTCAATCAAAAGGATTCTAGACTTTGGAAAATAGCCGAACTAAGGTGGGTTAGACTGTGTGGGGTTCTTCATCCTCCCACCGGTCTTCTGTGTCCCTTTGATCCATTCTGTTAGTCCATAGTTCCATATTCTGGGTTGCCTAATAGAGACAGTCCTCCTGCAATTTGCCTGGGGGTAACAAATCCCAAGCATACCTAGAATCCCTGTCCCTATTTGTGACTCCTTCATTTGCCAATCGATTCGCTAACATATTAGCTTTCCTTTTCACATGAGAAAATCTGACAGTTTTAAAGGTTCATAGGTGAGAATAGATGCGGTAAAACACCTGCAAAAGCTTCCAGTGGTTTGACACTTTATCTGGAGAGGTTCCATTGCTAATTTTCTTAGCTGCTCTAATAATTAATTCTGAATCTGCTTCAATTATAACATTATGTGAACTTGAATTCACCAGGATTTCCAAGCATTTCTCTAATGCCATGAGCTCAGCCATGTTATTAGTGGCCTTCCCCAAGTGGCCATGGAAGATTTTCTGTATTTGTCCCTGATCATCTCTTATGGCACCCCTAAAGCCCGCTAATCCTGGGTTGCCATTAGCTGCTCCATCAATATTAACCTTTAAAAAACCATAAGGAGGGGGCTTCCAAATGTTAACACACTTGTTTATAAGGCTCACTGCCTTTATTATTCCTAGAGGACTGATAGACTGGAGACCCAAGTGAAGTATATCTCTCTCCTCTTGGGGCAAAGGAGGATCTTTAGGAAGGGTCCTCGGCAAGCTTCTTACTGTATCTTTGAGCTGCCTTAGAATTTTCTCAATTATGTGTTGGGGCCTGCTTGTTTTGTTTTTGAAGATCCGACTATTGCGTTCTTTCCACACATTCCAGATGACAAAACCTGGAACCAGAATCCAGGCTTTCTTAACTTTCTCATTCCCTGAGAAGTTTTTCCTCCAGTTATTTAGAGTGTTGGATATGTTGAGACTATCCCTATCAGTTTGTCTAAAAATAGAGGCCACCCAGTCCCACACCTTTGAAGTGAAAGGATAGAGGTTGATAAGGTGTTCAATCGTCTCCTCATGAGTGCCACATAGGTAACACTTGGAAGGACCAATGAAGCCTTTCTTAAGGAGATTCTCCCAAGTTAAGATCTTCCTTTGATGCACTAGCCAAATGAATAACTCTGTTTTCATCCAATGTGGACTTTGCCAAAGTTTCTTCCAGACTTGATCAAGATTCACAAAGTTAAAACCTGTGACTTCCTGTTTAGCCAGTTTGAGGTTAAAGTTAACTTCAGTGTTCTTTCCCCATCTTAATTGATCCATTGAGGAAGAAACTAGAATCCTTCTATGCTTTAGCTCCTAGGTGAGAGCTTTTGCCTTGGTCTTTAACAGGTTTTCATCACTATATCCTAGATCCTTCCACTTCCTCCATTTTCCATTATTCCTTCCCTGATCCCAGAAGTCTTTTACCAAAACCATACCTTTCCTATCTGTGTCACTTTTGAGAGTTGCAAGTTTAGCCTTATAAAGGTAGGGTTCCTGTTGCTAGTTGTCCTCCCAAATTTGAGCAAGGTACCCCACTCGGATTTCCCAAAAACAATGTTGCTGAACAATATTTTTATTATCCCAGGTAAGGTTCCAAATATGGGAGCCCCTGATTTGCCTTGACATTCTAATGTGATCCTTCTCCTACTAGTACTTGGCATACTTTTGTTTCCAAAGTTTAGCCCATGAGGCATTCGGTTCCTTAATCCATCTCCACCAAAGCTTGGCTCCCGAAACTCTGCTGAGGGTCTCAGGATCATGAAGCCCCAATCCACCACGGCTCTTGGGCTTGCAGAGCTTGTCCCAAGCTACTAAAGCCCACTTCTTTTTCTCTTCCCCTCTGCTCCACAGAAAGTCCCTTTGTATGCTTCTTATCTGCTGCTTAATACCTTGAGGAGCAGGAAGAGCTGAAAACATGAAAATGGGAATGGCCTGCAAGGCTGCCTGTGTGAGCACAAGGCATCGTGCCAAATTTAGTGACCTGCATGTCCATTTTCTGACCTTGTCCTGAAGTTTATTTAATATTAGCTCCCACACTTTCTTGCTTAGAGGTTTGTCAGTAAGAGGAATACCAAGATATTTGGAAGGTAGTTGTTCCCTTTGAAATCCAAGAATTCTGGTAATGTTTCGCTGAATAGCAATATTAGTGTTAAAGAAAAAAACTTTGGACTTGTTAAGGCTTACCTCTGTGCCTGCTGCCATAGCAAAGTCATTTAAGATGTTTTTGATTACTTTGGCTTCCCTTATTGTGGGTATGCCCTGCAACATTGTATCATCCACAAATTGTTGATAAGTGTTTGCCTCTCCATCCGCGGTAAGTTTGATACCCTGAATTCGTCCTTCAGCATTTGCCATTTTAATCACTCTACCTAGCCCTTCCATCATGAGGACGAAGAGGAATGGTGAGAGTGGATCTCCTTGTCTGAGCCCTCTGGAGGGTGTGAAGGTCCTTGATGGAGCTCCATTAAGTAGTATAGAAAAACTGGTTGAGGTAACTAATGCCATGACCCACCTTATCCAACTCTGGTCAAAACCATAGGCTTTTAGAATTGCTCTTATGTAAGACCAGCTCATTTTGTCATAGGCTTTCGCTAGGTCCAACTGAATGATAATACCAGCTTGTTTGTTTCTTTTGAGAGAGTGTACCACCTCATGAGCTTGGATGATATTGTTGAGGATTTGTCTTCCCTCCACATAACCTGTTTGCTCCTCCGAGATGAGAGAGCGTAGAAGTGGTTTGAGTCAATTGGCTATTACTTTGGAGATAATTTTATACACCACATTACATAAGGCTATGCGCCGAAAACCATCTGGAATCATGGCATCTTCCTACTTTGGAATCAGAGCTATGAAGGATGCATTCAGAGCCTTCAGTACCTTTTAGATCTTCTTGAGTCTTCCACAACCTCGAAGATATCATGTTTGACAGTTTCCCAGGAGGCTTTGAAGATGTCTACATTGAATCCATCCAGGCCTAGTGCTTTTCCATTCTGCATTTCATTAATCACTTCACTAACCTCCTCTTCCGATACTAGCCTTTTGATATTGTGGTTATCCTCTCTAGTAACCAGCTGAGGAATATACTGAGTGAAATGGTCAATGAACCTAGATCTATCCTACAATGGCTCCTTTGCCATATTGTAGAAGTGTTGTACAAGGACCGATTCCATATCATTGTGAGAGACAAGCTCAATACCTTGAGAATCTTTGATCTTTGTGATTCTGTTGTGTGCCCTGTGAGCCATGGTAGATTTATGGAAGAATTTTGTGTTTCTTTCTCCCTCTGTAGTCCATTGTATCCTTGATTTTTGCCTCCAGAAAATTTCTTCTTATAAGCATCGATCCTCCCATTCTTCCTGCAAAGAGTCAGTTAGTTTTTTCCGCTCTTCGATTCTATGATGTTGATATGATTGATCTCCTGGAGCTTCTGCTCAGTTTCTCTTTTGGCTTTGAAGATATCTCCAAATTCCTTTTTGTTCCAAGCTTTAAGACGGGATTTGATATGTTTAAGTTTCTGTTGGAGCATGTACATTTTTGTGCCCTGAATATTCAACTCCTCTCTCCACCATTTATCAATGTTATTAGTGAAATTAGGGTGTGAGAGCCAGGCATTTTCAAACTTGAAAGGTTTGTTTCTCGGTGTGCCCATAAAGGTGGCTTCCAGCTGTACAGGCCAATGATTTGATCCTCCAAAGGGCAGAATGGAAGCTGTCATGGCGGTTCCTGTGAGAAGGAGGTGCTCTGAAATAATGAATCTATCAAGTTTGGAAGCAACTTGATGAGCCCATCCCCTTTTGTCATTCCAAGTGTAGGTTCCATTAATTGTTTCAGTATCCACTAGACCCATGTTCATAATGAAGTTCTGGAAGGCCATGTAGTCTCTGCCTAGTTGTCTAGTGCCTCCTCTTTTTTCTGAAAGAGATCTTATCATATTGAAATCTCCTGCAATGATCCAGGGCAAAATGGGATGTCTTGTTCATAGATCCTCCAGGGAGGTGAGAAGCTTGAGTTTGTCTTCTTTCTTTTGAGGTCCATAAACATTTGTAATCATGTATGTATCCTTATCCCCTACAAGTTGACATATCAAGGAGAGATAGTTCTTGGATGCTTCAGCATCCAGAATTCAAAATTTTTGTGGGTCCCACAAAGTGAGAATCCCCACCGCCGAGTTATTTGTCTTAACCTCTAAATACTCATATTTGAATAACCACTTATTATGAATATCTCTTATCTTTTCCATCGAACATTTGGTCAAGAATAAAAACCATGTCTGGTTTTTCTTCTTTCATTCTGTTACTAAGATTTCTTTGTTTTCTCCTATTCCCTATGCCTCTAATGTTCCAGGTTGTGAGCTTCATTAAGAAAGGTTAGTAAAGGAATAACTAGTAAGATCTTTCATCTTACCCGAGTTCTTTGGAGATTGTGCCTGTGAATTCTCCATCATCTTGACCCCACTTGGCTCCTGGCTTTCATGATTTCTTTTGACTCCAGCTCCCTTCACTTGTGACCTCCAAAGAAAGAGCTGTTGTACTTTGTCATAGTCCTCTTTTGGCAGGGAGTCCACTCCTATGATTTTTCCTTGTTCCATAAATTTCTCTAGATCTAGATTTTCACTATCCAGAATCCCCCGTAGCTCATGGTCCTCTGTTCCCGCTTCACTTGGAGTCATCTCCTGGTCCCTACTGATCTCCATCAAGCTTGGTAGATCATCCTTTTGCTGGTTGTTTACTGTGATATCCTCCATGTCAGCTACCTTATCCTACTCCTTTGTTACATTCTCCATGTCCTGGATTGTCTCCTTGTTCCCCTCTTCTTCCTCCAGGATCTTGAAGCTGTTGTGTCTTGTATGTCTATCCTCATTTACCTTCTTGTTTGGATGCTTTCCCTTTGCTCCCGACATTGGTGAAACCCTCCTGATCTCTCTCCACAGTGGTTTTCTGGTTACCTTCCCTATTGATTGTGGGGCATTCTCTATATAGATGCCCATGTTCATGGCATTTGCGGCACCTAAATGGTATGTGCTCATAGTCCACAATCTGCACCCATTCTTCATCATATACTTCTAAAATTATCGCTTCCGGAAGGGCTCCAGATAGGTCCATTTCCACACATATTCGGGCAAAGGAGTTATATCTTCCTTTCAGAGTTGCCTCTGAGATCTTTAGAAAATTCCCCAACTTGTTGCCTATGGTTTTCAAAGATTCTGGTAGCCAATAATCTAGAGGAAGGGAGTATAGTCTGATCCAAACCGGTACTGATGTGAATGTTTCACATTCCGGGACAAAGTTCATCATCCATGGTTGCATGTAGAGTCCTACCGCAGCATAGAAATAGGGCCCCCCTTCAAACACTCTATCTTTGTCCTCTAGGCTTGCGAACACTACCGTGAAAAAGTGCTTAGAACCCAGATGTAAATGTATTTCTCCCTTTGGCTTCCAATGGCTCCTTATCCAGACATGTAATGCCCTCTCTGTCGGCCATAACCCCATGAACTTGCATATGATTGCATGTTCCGTCATATGATCCCTATGTGCTTGTATCGCTGGGTCGCACAATATGACCTAGGGAATAATGCCTGACTTGGGCTTGCAGACCCCAGTTGTCTTTATGGAAGCTGGTCTTTCACTGCTGCCTTCATTCTCCTTTTCTCTGCTAGTTTCCTGTTGATTCCCTTCCTGATCCTGATCTCCACTTCTTCCAGATGTCCCCTGGCTTCGTGCTTTTGAAATCTTCTCTAGAGGTCTTTTGAAATGTTTCTTTCTCGTGTCCTTACTTCCTTCTGTGACTGCTCAACTATAGGAGGGAGTAGCACTCCTTCTAGCGCTCCTTGACATGGTACCCTAAATCCAAAACCTTGTCTTCAACTCCAACCCTAAAAGGTGAGCGGGCTTAGTCCCCAAGGGACTCTAAAAATTAAATTTCAAGGTTATTGCAGCTTAGTCTACAAAAATATAATATAATTTTAAAATATCTATGTTGCACAAGTTTTTGGTACCCGGGTACTTCAGATACGCACACGTGAACGAGTATGCGGCACGGCTAGAAGTTTTGCCCGAATTTATAGGAAACGCCAAATTGGGAAGGGCAACAATATTATATATTAAAAATAAAAATAAATAATTTATTTATTTACATCCAAAAACTTGCCAATGAAATTCCATCTTGCAAAGAAATATGCAAAAGATTGAACTTTGAAACATTGCCAAAAAAAATCAAAATATTAATCTATCAACAATTTGCCAATCAAATTCCTTTCGAGCAAAGAAACATACAGAACTCCCAAACCCGAAAAAAGGTTGTTATTACTCAATTATTAAGTGATTTAATGCAACATTATATGTTAAGTCACTAGGTCAATTCCTCGCCCTTGATGTAACCTCACCAATATATATATATATATATATATATATATATATATATATAATAGAGATAAGAAAAACTAAAATATATATTAATAATAATTAAAAAATTAAAACGCTAGAGTTTAAAACCAATGTTATTTTAAAGAGAGTTTGTATAATAAAATTGTAAATTTCCAAGTTAATAGATATTTTATACTTAAATAAATATGAAAATTGAATTAAAAAATGTTTTTTAATAATATTTATATTTCATAATTTCAACTATTTTTATTCTTTAGTATTCCATCTTTTGTCCAGTCTGTCTAAATGCTTTTATATCCATCCACCATCTGTGTATATGAGGAGAATGAATAGTTTTGCAATGATAAAGATCAGGATAGGCCAGACGCCTTATATTCATTTGGATAGAATGGCATTCCATAAATGGGTTGCTTCTCTTAGTTCGAGACCAAACAACATACCCTTCCCTTCACACAGTTCCATGAGTTGCAACATCAAATACACCTAAGTTTGCAATTTTTCATTGCATTGAAGCTCCCAAAACATCAAAACTTTGTTGCAGCGAAGCTCCCAAAAAGCTCCAAAGTACCCATTGAAACTCCTGGTGGTTTTGGAGCATTTCCGACTAACTCCCAATCTCCCAGGAGTGGGGGAGCTTGGGGTATGTGCTCTCCAATGCCTGGGAGCAGCACCTGTGTAACTATGGAAAATATATATATTATGTAATTTAATTTAATGAATCATGATTTTTAACATAACATAATAACTTTTCTTCTATACAAATGTAATTAGTGCCTTTCAACATAATAATATTTACTAACTATGTTAAAAATTATAAACCAAAATAATATTATTAGTTTTCTCTATAAAACTTGAAAGTTACATAGCACACACAGTGAAGACACACACAACAAAAAAAAATGCAGAGAATAACACGCAAAACACAATAGCTGCGTGCAACTTGGATTGTCCTATATATGCTATGCCTCATCTATATTTATACAAAGAACTAAGTCGGTTAATTGCCTCTTCAGTTTGGTGGTGTTTCCCTTTCAAATTTGAAGAGGACATGGCAGTGGCGCCTCTTCGACGCTGGTTGAGGTAATGGCAGTGCAGTGAATGGTGTTGGTGACCTTTGGAAACTAAACAAGCTATGGCGGTGAGGTGGTGTGCAAAGTGGTGGCAGTGTGTAGATCTTTTGAGAGTAATTATTTCGAGCACTCCCCCATAATTACGACCAACAATTTTAACCTTAACTCAACATAACTTAAACATGTCTACTGGTCTAAGTCTCAGCTAGGCTTACAATGACTCAAAAACTTTGACATCAATTCCTAGGCTAGATTTTTTTTCCTCTTCTTCCAAATCATGTGTCCTCTGAACTATTTAATCTTTTTCATTTTGTTGTAGGTTCCAAGTTTCAGTTTCTTCATTTGATGTTGCAACTCTTCCTTTGTGATATCTTTGTTTATCATAAAAACATAGAAAAACATTTTAGGTTGTCCATGGATGTCCTCTATGTCTTCAAAAATTTACTTGTATGTGGACTACTGCCACTTATCATCTTCTATAGTTTTCTCTTCATCATCAATATTCTAATTATTAATTTGCTGCAACATAAGTTCGTAATAGAATCTTATCTCTTTAGGACTCCAATACATGAAATTTTCATTAACATTTTCATTTTCAACAATGTCCATGTTGTCTTCAACATTCATTGCTTCAACTTCTATGCAGACATCATCAACACATGGTGTTTCAAGCCATGCTTCAAAGAAATTTAATTCTTCTTCAAATTTTGTTGTTTAATCTCGGTTGCTTCAAACATCTGCACACTAAAAATGAATGTTAATTTTATATGAAAAAACATTTTCAAAACCATATTGGTTTTGTTGATTCTCCTCTCGAATGGGAGATTTTTTCTCTTCTTCCTTCTTTGACTTTGTCGATGCCTAATAATCTTGATTCTCCACCTTTGCTTCTGCAAACATGGTTTCTTCTACTTGGTTTCTAGGCACAAGTGGGTTGCTCTAGCCAAATAACAACATATCAATAAGACGTTTCTGTTGCATCATTTGCAACCACTCATCACTAGTGAATTATTCTTCATTAAAGTTAACATCATCAATTTCAATTGTTGGATCCACTGAACCAATTACTTCTCCATTGGTAGCATTATCTATGCCAAAGTCAACTCCTACTGGTAACACATCGTAAACAGTGCGATTCACTTTCAAGTGAGATTCATCAAATTCTTCATCTTTCTATACATTCCTTACTACAGATCCACCTTCATTTTCATCTTCAAGAACTTCTACAACAGACTATACGACACTACGATCTTCGACTTGATTACCCCCCCTTACAGCAAATTCTACTTCTAGGATCTTCTATGCTTCCTTGGAAGTTGTATCTTTTGCTACCTAGCATACAAACTCCTCATCTAATCCCTGTTTTATAAAATTCAATGCTAAAACATCGCATACTTCATCATATGGGTTATTATACTCGTACTCAATTAACTCTTTAGTTCAAAGAAAAGTTAGTATTTTGATAACCCAAAAATCAAAATATTTACCAGTAAACATAGGTGGTGGTAGCAAATCAAAGCTACACCAATCACCCTCGATCTCTTCTTTTTCTTTTGCTAGACTTCTTAGTTCCTCGACTGCTGCGTGAACCTCTCTAATCATGGCAACGATCTTTTTCTTTTCTTTTTGATTCTTTTCCTTAATTTGCTTCAGTTGCACTTTACGACCCATGACTGTTGTCTTTTTTCAAAATTATGGTTGCTTTCCTGATTGCACAAGGATATCTTCCATATCGCCCCCGAAAAAAAGATATGATTTTCAATTGATCCAGATTTAAACATGAACACAAAAAATTACAAATATAACCATACATATAGAGATGCAACAGAAATAATACTTCAGTTAATTACTGTAAAATACTGAAATATGCTTACAAATAGAAATGGAAGTAAACTAGCTAAGGCGATGGTAGCTTATCTCCGAGAATAGATGTGGCGGCTACATGCCTCTAAACTGTGTTACAATGAGGCTCGAAGGCCTATTTATTATTGAGAAACAATGGAAAACCCTAAACATCTAGAAACCTAACCCTAGAAGATGAAACGCCAAACTCTCAGCCCCGTTTATGTAAATTGGTACATCAACTTCCTAGGGTCGTAACTTTGGCATATGATCTTCGTTTCTCGTGCACAATATCTCTTTCGAAAGATCTATCTAAGAACTACAACTTAATATCGACCCATGAACCCATGTTGCTCCCTGTTTTCCCAAAAAAATGTCGTTTAGGGCCTCAAAATGGCTCTAGAAGTTCAGGACCTGAAAAACTGCTAAAAATAGTAAATTGTGCTACAATTAAGGAAATTGAAAAGCTGAAAGAAACAATGGTGGGGGTCCAAGTGGACTTGGTGGGTGGCCACCAATATCCACCTGGATCATTCCTCCCCCCTTAGGAAGCTATTATCTTGTTGGGGCCTAACCCAGGTTCAAAAGTGTTTTAGCCAAACAAACCCTGAAACTACCGGCCCTTTCGGCAACAGTTCACGGAGCGCAAACTAAGGTCTCACCCGAGGTAGTATGGGAGGGTGCTGGAACCAGGTTTCCGCACCCTATGGATGTCTTGATGAAGTCTAGCAAGTTCGTGAACTGATCCTGTGTACTTACGCTGCTTTGCGCAGCCGTCTGACCTTTGCGTAGCTCTGTAAGAGGCATGGTCTAGATCCTTTATCCTTACTGCGTTATTATTATAGATCTTAACTTAATTTTGTGGGTCCAATATTCTTCTCAATCACTAAAAATTCATAACAAGTGCGCATAATCATAAACAATAAGGATATGCATAAACATATAACAGAAGCATAAACATATAGATCTGCGAATAGATGCACAATATTTCAGAATCAACTTAGCTTTTATTAACTTCTATTCTGTTACAATCCCAACTTCGCCCTGCGCACTTAGCTACAAGGGTCTGTGCACATAGCTACAGACTCAACCAGGCCTCTGCACACTCAGCTGCAGAGTCTTTTTCTACTACTACCACCCAAGACTCGGACTTACAGACTCAGAGTGAATATTCAAAAACCCATATCACTTAAGATCAATTACTAACAAAATGAACTCTATCCTTAGAGCCTCGCTCTATTTATACATTCCCATGGTCCGCGGACCATGGGTAGGCTGACACACTCTATATTAAATTACAATATTTTAGGGCGGACAACCCTAGACTCTCGCACTCCGCTCCCACACTTTACCGTGTCTTTACATTATTTTGACCAAAACTCGGTTTTAAGCCCCAAAAACCCGCTATGGGGGGATTTGCTGCCCAACAGGCCCCCAACACAATCATCATGACTCGTCCCGAGACACTCGACTGGTGCGGTGATCTTTGCATGAAGTCCATCCAATTTGTGCTTGTGTAGCGTAAAAATCCGTAACTCACCGTGTTGTCCTTTTCTGGATTTGATCCCTTTCTGCTTTAGAATCATCCGCATCTGACTTGATCTTCTACTGCAATGCCAGCGTCTAGTACCTGTGTGTATAGTCCCGCACCTCTATCTAGCTCCTCGGGTCGAGAAGACTGTGCTTTGATCGGTTAGTCAAACAGCTGGCCCACCCATGTAGGGCTTCAGGTGACTGCCATTTACTCTTCTTGGGAAGGGATCTCCATTAAGTTTGACTAGCTGGACCGCCCCAACTAATGATTCAGAATTTTCCAAGAAATGTTTTGAACTTGTAGTCATACAGCAACACTAAATCATTTATCTTGAACATGCGCAACTTGATATGCCAATCGTGCCAAGATTTCTCGCACTGTTTCTGTACCTGCTGATGGAATCCCACCAGAAACCATTCTTCCTCAAGTTCTTCCAATTGCGCGAGCCTCTCTTCCAAAGCTTCGCGGTCTGACATGCCTATCATCGCTGCTATCCACAAAATGGGTACTATGTATTCCATTGGCATGACTACTTCCGTGCCATATACTAACCTAAAAGGTGTCTGAACCGTCAACTTCTTGCATGTAGTTCTGTATGCCCATAATACGGAAGGTATGCACAAGTCCTAGTCATTTCGCTACCTGTTACACACTTTGGTCAGCGCGATCTCCAAAATCTTGTTGAATGCTTCTACTGTCCCATTAGCTTGAGGATGGTATGGTATACTTTGTTGATGATACACCTGGAACTCCTCAGTGAGTGCGCTAATAGTTTCATTTAGGAAGTGCACTCTGCGGTCACTCATTAAAATTTTTGGGCACCCAAACCATGTCAACACATTGTTGAACAAAAATTTCGTAGTTGTAGCGGTCATGCAGTCCTTAACCGGTTGTGCTTCCACCCATCGAGTCAGGTACTCTGTCGCGGTGATGATGTAGCGTGCACCAGTCTTCCCCTGAGGTTTGATTGGCCCCACAAAGTCTATTGCCCATTTTTCGAATGGCTGCAGCATCATCTGTGGATTGAGTGGCATCTCATCCCTTCTTGATGGTTTCCCTATCCTTTGACATAGGTCGGAGGCCTGAAAGTATGCTTTCGAATCCTGATGTAGTGTTGGCCACCATAGCCCAGCATGAAGAATCTTCTATGCCATCACCTATCATGCAGAGTGTCCTCCTGCAGGCCCTCTATGTGCTTCTGCAAGGATCTGCCCTCGTTCAAATTCAGGTACATATCTTCGTAATATTTCATCGTTTCCCATTTTGTAGAGGTGCCCCGCAATGACAGAAAAATCTGCCACACGTACCACCAATTCCTTCTTCTGTTGGACTAAATATCCCTATGGCGCAGTCCCTGTGGTTAAGAAATGGATTATATCTTTGAAGTGGCTATTTGCGACATGCACTGCATAGAGTTGTGCATCAGGTAGTCCTTCCTCCAAATTTGTTGGATCCTCGCCGTTCTTAATTCATGATAGGTGATCTGGTCCTGCATTTAGGTGTCTCGGCTTTACGATGACCTCGAAGTCATACTCTTGAAATAGTAACAGCCACCTGCATATGTGCCCCCCCAACACAGGCTTGTTCACCAGGTATTTCAACGTGGAATGATCAATATACATCTTGAAGTGCCCACCAAGTAGATAGTGGCGGTATTTCTGGAGCGCGTATACCATTTCCAATCCTTCACGCTCAGTAGTAGAATAGTTCTTTTTGTCTTTGGACAACCGCCGACTCATGAATGCGATCGGGTGATCCATGCCCTCCGCACCTTCTTGCGTCAGTACAGTACCTAGTGTGATACAAGACGCATCAACATGTACATGAAATTCGATGTCCCATTTTGGGAAGACCAAAATGAGAATGGATGCCATTTTTTCCTTGAGAACATCCAAACTTTTCTTACAATCATCATCCCAACAATATGTAGCGTCTTTTTTCAACAACTGTTCCATTGGTGATGTGATTTGTGCATAGCTCTTAATAAACTTTCTATAGTAACCAGAGTGCCCCAATGTGGCTCATGTAGCACGCTCACCAATGTGGCCTTCTTAATGTTGTCATCTGTGACCCCTTGTGCTTCCCACATTACTCTTACCATGAACCAGAACTGGTCTGGATCCTCATTCCCTACTCCTCTGAATATGGGTAGCTTGATCGCGCATGCCATGCTGAACTGTGGGGGTGGTGGAGGTGGGGTGTGTGAAGATGGAGGTGAAACAGGCGAGACGGGTGAAGGCATAAGTGGAGGTGATAACTGTGGAATTTTCTACCTTATCAAACTGATCGCACTTCTCGGGGAAACCCGAGTGTGCTCTTCCTCGCTCGCTCATGGAGCTGAAATTAACAGACTGTTTCCTAACCCTTCGATCCCTTTGTAGATCCTTCCACTCCACATCGTTCAAATATTAACATATTCACACAACCCGTTTTTCGCATAACAACATCTTAATCCAGGTATTTAGGGATTTGATGTACCTACCTCACGGTCCCTTGAGAAAACGTCGTTCTGCTTCACTATAGCTCACAGTTGTGTCTATCGCGAACTCAGTGATAAACCCTCCTATGATCCGGTCAAGCCAATGGTCCACGGCCTGTGTGATCTTATCTTCTAATTCTTATAGTCTGCGCACCAACTCCAGAGTCCACACTATCAGTTGGTCGAGCTTATACCTTCCCTGACTGTCAGCTAACCTCCCGATCCAATCATACAACTCTGAAGAGAAGGACGCGAAGAAGATCTCGTGGATTTCCGTATATATGTAGTGATCTAGCCACCTCTTCTCGGATATCTACAGAGTTCTATTTTCCTGTATCACAAACTCATGAAGCTTTTGATCCAACCAATATTCAATTTCCTTCTTCGTAGGGTTCCCGTGTTTCGACATCAGACATCCCTTAGGAAGATCCCGATCCCAGCAATGGAACCATTTGTTGGCTTGTTGGGGCCTAACCCAAGTTCAAAAGTGTTTTAGCCAAACAAATCCTGAAACTACCGGCCCTTTTGGCAACAGTCCACGAAGCACGGACTGAGGTCTCACCCGAGGTAGTATGGGAAGGTGCTGGAACTAGGTTTATGCACCCTAGGGATGTCTTGATGAAGTCTAGCAAGTTCGTGACTCGATCTTGCATGCTTACACTGCTCCACGCAGCTATTTGGCCTTCGCGTAGCTCTATAAGAGGCGTGGTCTAGATCCTTTATCCTTACTGCGTTATTATTATAGATCTTAACTTAATTTTGTGGACCCAATATTCTTATCAATCACTCAACATTCATAACAAGTGTGCGTAATCATAAATAGTAAGGAGATGCTTAAACATATAATAGAAGCATAAACATATAGATCTGCGAATAGATGCACAATATTTCAGAATCAAATTAGCTTTTATTAACTTCTGTTCCGTTACAATCCCAACTTCGCCTTACGCACTCAACTGCAGGGGTCCGCAAACATAGCTGCGGACTCTACCGGGCCTCTACGCACTTAGTTGCAGAGCCTTTTTCTACTACTACCACCTAAGACTCAGACTTACAGACTCAGAGCGAATATTCAAAAACCCATATCACTTAAGATCAATTACTAACAAACTGAAATCTATACTTAGAGCCTCGCTCTATTTATACATTCCCATGGTCCGCGAACCATGGGGAGGCTGACACACTCTATATTAAATTACAATATTTTATTGTGGACAACCCTAGACTCTCGTGCTCCACGCCCACATTTTGTGGGGTCTTTACATTATATTGACCAAAACTCGACTTTAAGCCCCAAAAACCCACTATGGGGGGATCCACTGCCCAATAGAAGCAATGGTCCCCATTGCGTTGAGTTCCTCCATGAGATGAGGAAACTTCTGCTAAACTTGCTCCCTGGTGAGCCAGTTGCCCTAGTGAAGGAGTTGGCTTGCTTTGACAACTTGATACAGTTGGATATTCTGCTGGTGAGTGTGCTTGATCTATGTGTCCATGATCTGATCAGTTGCAACTTGTTCCATGCAATCTGGATTTAACTCTATGGGTGTGAGCTATTCTGCAATGTTGGATGTGTCTAGTAATGGTGGAAAGTATGGCTGAAGGTTGTCCACATTGAACACTGGGTGCAGGCCAAAGAATGGGGGAATGTTGAGCTAAAATGCATTATCTCCCACAACCTTGGTAATGGTGTAAGGACCATATCATAGTGGTTTGAGTTTCCAATAGGCTCGATAAGGCATTCCTTTTGTAAATGAAACCAGACTTTGTTGCCCACTGGAAACTTGTGTGGCACCTGATGTTGATCATGTTGCTGCTTGTACTTGGCATTTGATTTCTCCAAAATGTCATGGACCTACTGGAAAATATGTTGGATGTGCTCAATGAAGTTGTTTGCCTTATCTGTTTCGGACTAGACATGAGCCGAATCTGCATGAGTAGCTGCAAATGGCATGGCCACATCAATGGGACATAGTGGCTGGAATCCCAAGCCCACCTGAAAAGGGCTGTGGCTAGTCGAGTTGTGGAGAGCCCGGTTGTAGCTGTGTTGAACATAAGGGAGGCTCTTATCCCAAGTGCGTGGATGCTTTGAGTTGTACATGCGCAAAATGTGTATGATCATCCTATTGAAAACCTCTACCTGGCCATCAGTTTGAGGATGGAAGGTTGTGGACTTAGTGAGTTTGGTGTTCAGCGTCGACTAGAGACTGGACCAAAATGTACTGAGTAACCTGCTGTCCCAATCTGAGATGATAGACTATGGGATCCCAAAGTGTACCCAAACTCATTCAAAGAAGAGTTGAGCAGTGGCTTCTTCTGTGATATTCTTCTTGTAGGCAGCCATAATGGCCATCTTCGAGAACCTGTCAACGACCACAAAAGCACAATTGTTTCCATGCTTAGTAGAAGGAAGGCCCGACATGTAATCCATGAAGATGGATTCCCAAGGTTGACTAGGAGTAGGCAGCTGGGTATAGATGCCTTGCTTCTTGATGGTCGGTTTGGCAATGGCGTAGGCAGTGCATGATCTGATGTACTTCCCAACATCCTGTCGAAGATTCGGCCAATAGAATTTTTTATGTAGTACTGCCACTATTTTCTCGACCCCAAAATGCCCAGCAGCCCGACTGTAGTGTGCTTCCCAAATCATCTTGGCATGCTCGCTTGAAGGAACACAAAGGTGACCCAGGTGGCATAACAAGGCATCCTAGAGGTGAAAATATGGAACATGCTGACCCTCCAAGGGTGTCTGGTATGTGTGGCCAAATTCTAGATTGTTTTTGTAAAGAAGTGGCCAATCAGATGTCTCGTTCCCACAAGAGTTGAGCATGATGGTTAACGCCATGATCGGTCGTCGACTGATGCAATCTACAACATTATTGGTGTTTCCCTTCTTATACTTGATATTCAAATGGAACTGCTGCAGGTATGTGGAACACTTCTGATGGTGATCATTTTGAAATTTGCCTTGGGTCCGTATGAACTGCAGAGGTCGGTGGTCTATGTGGATGATCGTTTCCTTCCCCTAAATGTAATGCTTCCATTATTGGCAGGCCTGCATAATGGAATACATCTCTTTGTCATAAGTGGGATACTTCCAGACTATGTCTGAAAGTGTCTCACTGTGATATGCCACTGGATGCCCGTGTTGAGTAAGGACTACCCCAATAGCATAGTCAAAGGCATGTATCTCGACCTCAAATGGTTATTGCAAGTCTGGTAATGTGAGCACTAGTGCTGAGCAGAGGTGATCTTTCAACTCTATGAATTCATTCTATTGAGATTCAGACCAAAAGAGTTTTTCTTACACTCCTCCCTTGGTGACTTGACTCAAGGGCCAAGTGATATGAGAAAATCCCAACACGGACCTGTGATAGAAGTTGGCAAGACCTAGAAAGCTGCGGAGCTCTGTCAGAGTGCTTGGAGATGGCCAATCCCGAATGACTTGGATCTTGGCTGGATCAACATGCACCCCCCATTAATCAATAATATATCCCAAATACTGAACCTGGGTCATGCCAAAAGTGCATTTCTCCAAATTGGCACATAATTTGTGTTGCTGCAGTGTTTGGAGAACCTGTCAGATGTGGTGGAGGTGCTCTTCCCAACTCTGGCTGAAGATCAGGATGTCATCCAAGTATACCACTACAAATGAGTTGACGAGTGGCCACAAGATGTCATCCATTAGCATCATGAAGGTTGCAGGAGCATTCGTCAATCTGAAACCCATAACCAACCATTCGAAAAGGCCCTCCTTGGCTTTGAAAATAGTCTTCCACACATCGGAGGGTTCGATTGGTACCTAGTGATATCCTAACTTCAAATCGATCTTGCTGAAATATTTTCCCCCCTTCAGTTCGTCCACGAGATCATCAATCCATGGGATCGGGTACCTATTACGAACAGTGATCTTGTTTAGCACCTGATAGTCAATACAGAGTCTCCAAGTTCCATCCTTCTTCTGTACCAACATGATCGGGCTCCCATAGGGCGATGAACTCGGGCAGATGTGACCTTTCTGCAACAACTCCTGAATCTGCCTCTTGATTTCATCGTTCTCCAAAATGTAGCGCTGATAGATTGGTCCATTGGGTAGCAGCACATCTGGGGTCAGATCGATGGAGTGCTTAACTTGACAATGTAGAGGAACCCCTGCAGGGGAGGTGAAGATGTCCTCGTACTCCTCCACGACCTTGTCCATATGTAGTTTTCGTGCGAAGGGGCCCTGTCTAGAGGTCGTGGCCACTGTCTTCTTCTTTCCTTGAGAGCTTATCATCAGGAAAACAAATTTCCCAGTTTTGGAAATGAGCTTACTGCATTTTTTTGCAGTAACCAAAGAGATGGTGGTAAGCGGTGCTACCTTTAGTATCCTGTACAAATTATTTCCCAAAGTAACAATAACAACATGGGGCCTTGATTCATAAACAACATGTCACTTCCACAACTATAGTTGTCCTAATAATACATCACAAACATCAAGTGGAGCAACGTCACACAATACCTCATCCATGAAGGGCTTGATGTTGTATGGAAGGCGACATTGCTGGCTTACGCGAAGATCCCGTCCTTGGTGAAGCCACCTGATGGTGTACAGTTGTGGATGTGTTGTGGTTGGTAAGCCCATTTGCTTCATGACCTCTACCAAAATGAGGTTCTTTTGTCTCCCGCTGTCGACAATGAACTGTAGCAGGGAGCCCTTTACCCACATCTGGGAGTGGAAGAGACACTCCTCCTCCTCTGGATCTTCGAGTTCCTCCTTCTGGATCTTCGTGGTGGAAACGGTGGCATTGGGCTCTGCATCAATAATCTACTTCCCTTTGTCATTCCCCTTGTCAGGTTTTGACTCAGAGTTGGAACATGCATTTGATTATGAAACCTTTAGCTCGGCCACCAGTGACTGCTTGGCCCAACACTCACTTGTGTTGTGAGTAGAGCTCTTATGGAACTCACACCACTTTCATGTGTCCTTTTTCGGCTTCACGGCACTGTTCTTTGCTTGTAGCTTTGGCGGGTTGTCTTGGATCTGCCCACCTTGGCTTTGTCCTTTGTTCTACGGTTTGGGGGAACCTTTCCCTTGCTTTGGATTCACAGATCCAAAGTCTCAGTTCTTCTATTTAAACTTTTTCTCGATATTGATGGCATATCGGTATGTCGCGCCGAGCGAGGAGATGTTCAGGAATTTTATTTCTTTCTGGATGTACTTGTGCAGGCAATCGTGGTATTTGAGTACCAAATGCTACTTCGAATCCTTCATACCCAAATTTATGTGAAGGGTATGGAAAATATGGCTAAACTCCGACACGTTGGTCCCTTCCCTGTCGTAGCATGGTCCACTTTAGGTATTGATCCTCATAGCTTCTGACAGGGTAGTACTTCTCCTTGATGGTAGTTCGAAATGAATTCCAAGTGGGTGTGGCTAAAAACAGTGAGGCTGTACTTTCATCCTTCTACTCGCATTAGGTTTCCCACCAATCCTTGACGTGGGGGCCAGCTTTGAGAAGAGCGAAAGTAATATTTTACCAGCCATAAAAAATCATGAACAGAAAAATACCCTCCTAGTAGATTTAACCATTTATCTACGGCATCTGCATTTATCTGACCCTCAAATATGGGAATGTCAAATTTAACTTGTACCTTAAAGGGTGTGGCTCTTCCAGAGTAGCTGTTGGAAGTAGATGTGTCGCCCCTGGGTAGCCGCTGAAGGATCTGGGCAAAGTTGTCCATCATCGCGTTCCTTTGTTGCTCGAGGGCCTCTTCGAGCAAGATTTTGATAGGATCTCCTACCCCTTCTTCTTTCTTTTTATCTGCCATGGGAGGCTGTCGGGATTTGTGAGGCTAGTCTTGCAAAGGTTCGACCAGTTTAAGCCCTAACTCCTTATATCCCAACCTCATTGGGGACATGCAAAGAAAGACAGAGAAAGAGCAGACTGCTCTGATACCATTGATCTAGATTTAAATAGGAATGCAACAAATTACAAATATAACCATACATATAGAGATGCAACAAAAATAATACTTCATTTCATTACTATAAAATACTGAAATATGCTTACAAACAGAAATGGAAGTAAACTAGCTAGGTCGATGGTAGCTTATCTCTGAGAAGAGATGTGGCGGCTGCATGCCTCTAAACTATGTTACAATGAGGCTCGAAGGCCTATTAATTTTTGAGAAACAACGGAAAACCCTAAACATCCAAAAACCTAACCCTAGAAGATGAAACGACAAACTGTGGGCCCCGTTTGGGTAAATTGGTATGTCAACTTCCCGAGGTCGTAACTTTGGCATACGATCTTCGTTTGACGTGCACAATATCTTGTTAGAAAGATCTATCCGAGAAATACAACTTCAGGAAGAGAAACATTAGTCCATGAACCCATGTTGCTCCCAATTTTCCCAAAAAATGTCATTTAGGACCTCAAAACGGCTCCGGAAGTTCACGACCCAAAAAACTGCTAAAAATAGTAAACTATGTTACAATTAAGGAAACTAAAAAGCTGAAAGAAACAATGGTGGGGTTCCAAGTAGACTTGTCAGGTGGCCACCAATATCCACCTGGATCAACAATATGCACCCCCGTAAGGCACAATCTTCACCAAAAATGTTGTCATGCTTGATAAAACACTAGAAAAAATTGTAGGCCAAGGGACCCTTTCAAATTCCTAAACTCTCTTCAAATAAAATAACTTGCAAATTATATTTTAGAAATGCTTTTTCAATCCACTAATTAAAAAAACTTTTATTTATATAACCCTCCAAAAAATCTCCTTGTTAATTTAAATAAATGCACTACTTATAATTTTAAATGAAAGCTGCAAAAATAATCCTACAACAAATTGGAAACCATTTTCTCCTTACTTACCGCTTAACAAGGAATATGATCCACTCAATCGTACATACATGTCTGCTCTCTATCAGGAAAAAATTTGATGTTGGCTACTTTAGAAATGTGTTGAACACTATAGGTTCAACACTCTTTATTAAAAGAATAAGTTATGAGTTGTGTATAGTCAGTTTGGACACATAACACAGAAAGAGAGTGAGACACGAACAATGAAAGTACTTCTGTTATTCGCTCTGTAGTCCATGAGGTATCATATCTCAGTGAAATATAAGTATGTATATTGCAAAAGAGTATATTGACATCGATTCTTGCCCTTAAATGGAAAGTCGAGTTGCCACACAAATAGTATAGTACGGGAGCAAGAAACATCTAGTATAACATTTGATAATAGATTGAAAAGATGAAAAGAATAAAAAACATACAACTACATCTTCCACAATGATTTTTCCAATCAATCGATAGCTTCAATGACTGATACACCAATTAGACCTTTGGGTCGAAATCCAACATACTCAGTGTTACGTTGTAGTGGTTTGAAATCATGTTATTACTAAACACTCCAACGTTGGGATTTTTCATGCTTCAACTACATCGATATAATAACATATCCTCCGGTGTCTTCGAGAATTTCAAAGATGAGGATGGACGCTTCTTATGCAGTTCTGATTATAGTGTTGGAAATGAGAAAATGAACAGTTGAGAGGCATGGTGTCATTACTTCGAGCATTGAACATATCATTTGCAAGAAAAAAAGTGTTGGATGAGGAAAAGGCTTTCACAAAATATTATCTCAACAGCAGTCCACTGAGATGGGAAGAAAGGAACTTTATCGAAATATACAGAGAAAACCATTCATGGCTCCCTTCTCACTAGTCCTTTGACAAATGGTAATATATTTATCACCAACCTTATGCTGTAGAAGTACTATGTAAATAGCTTTCTAGTCAATATTGAAAGACATAGTGCAACATGCAGTGATAGCTTCCAATAAAGCATCGCAAAAAAGAAACGGGGAATATCTGAGTTATTTATGCACAACCGCTTCACAACATAATACCTTACAGATTTCCACACACACTACAACTCAAACCCACAAATATAACAAATTTCCATATATCTCAACTGGAATTTATAGTTCCCACACAAACAAAACTCACAAAATAAAATAGTAGTGCCACAAATTCTTTCCGAGGAGCGGTTAAATCCATCTTCAGAAATTGACTACAGGAAGTTGCTACTTCACTTTGAAGACATATTCACACAATTACTTCATACTTCACAAAATTCAGAAAATCCATACTTCATCTAACTATACAAGTATTACTTCGTAACAAATTCAAAATGATTATTCCAAAGATTCAACATCATCTTCAGCCTCTTCAGCAATCAACGAAAGGAAAATGAATTCATATGCTAGAAACAAAGCAACAAATATGTTTTCCAACATGCGTAAGTTCTAGTCATTTACCATATGTCATTACTGTCATATGTAGTATATACATTAAATAAATAGCTACTATCAAGATTTGGCACCAAAGAAAATTGATGTCTTCTTTATAACTGAATTTATGTAGGACCTCTTCCCAATTAATGAATTCATCTCTAATACTAGATTGAAAGTCATAGACCACACAACAAAAACACACACAACGAAAATGCACACAACTAAAAAATGTAGAGAAAAACATGCAAAACACAACAACGACTATTATATTAAACATAAAACCACACATGAATTTACAGAACATCAAACAGCTACAACTGCGTACAATTAAGACGGTCCTAGCTCTACAATGCCTCATCTACATTTATACAAAAAACTAAGTTGGTTAATTACCTCTTCAGTTTGAGGACATGGTGGTGGCCCCACTTCGATGTTGGTTGAGGTAATGGCGGTGCAATGAATGGTGATGGTGACCTTTGGAAACTAAACAAGCTATGGCAGTGAGGTGGTGTGTGAAGTGGTGGAAATGCATAGATATTTCAGGAGTAATTTTTCCAACAAAACTTAAATAATAATATTTTCTTTCTCTATATTTATTAGAATGATATATGTTGGCTTGTTGGGGCCTAACCTAGGTTCAAATTTGATTTAGCCAAAAAATCCCAATACTACTGGCCCTTTCAGTAGTAGTCCGTGGAGCGCAGACTGAGGTCTCACCTGAAGTAGTATGGGAGGGTGCTAGAACCAGGTTTTCGCACCCTGGAGATGTCTAATTAGTTCAAGTGTTTCGCGGTTTGACCCTGCGCACACATCTCTACATGCACTTTCACGTACCTCGCACACTGAGATGTTGCCTTCGCGTAGCCCTACTCAGGGGCCGAACGTTATTATTACCCAAGTCCTTACTAGTATTCCAATGTTAGTTGATTATTTTAGCCTACTTGCGTGCTTTAAGTTATACTTAACAACATAAATCATTCATACAGGTGCATGCAATAAATAAATAGTACATTTGCAATTTATATAAAACATGCATTAATCCAAGAACAAATACACAAATTGATATCAAACTTCTCTTTATTAATCCCTTCTTCAGTTACAAACTTGACTCCGCCCTGCACACTCAGCTGTGGACTATTAGGCCTCTGCACACTCAGCTGCAGAGCCTTCTCCTACTCTACGACCCAAAGACACACTTAGTCACTTAGACTCTTTCTTCTCTCTACTACTTCGTTATCCTCTTTTACACTTAGAGCTTTGCTCTCTTTATACAATCCCATGGTCCATGGACTATGGGTAGGCCGACATTACATTACAAGACTATGGCAGACAACCCTGTGACTCTATCATACATTTCGCGCTCCATGCCCATAATTCACAGAGTCGTTACAACAATATCGGGTCAAAACTTGGGCTTTGAGCCCCAAAACATGCCTTGGGGGGATTCCATGCCCAATAGGCCCCCAACAGAAACATTGTGACTTGCCCTCGAGTCATTCTGTCGGTGCAACTATATTTGCATGGAGTCCCTCCAACTGTTCTCGAACTATGCTGAGGTCAGCAGCGCACTGAGTTGTTGCTTGCTGGATCTGCTGCATCCACTGCTTTGAGACCTCTATGTCTGGGGTGCTTCTCTACATTAATGTGTGCATCCCATGTATGTGCGCGAGCTTTCCTTCGATGTTTTCTGTAATAGTGAAGGCCTCCTTGTGTCATGTCGCGTCCACCTACTCCTTCAATGCTTTAGCTTGCTGCATCCTCGCAAGCCTCTGGGTGAGGACTACTGTCTGCACAGTTCCTCGGACACTATCGTATTGCTATTGGAGTTCTTGCGTTTTTGTTTCCAAGCGCTAGATGTTGGGGTCTGTTATCACTCAGGTTTTCCCCAAAGTTGTAAGAAAGGGAAGGATGCCGAGGTAACCACAAACCAATCTTTTAGATACAGAATCTAGCCAATCTGTATCCAGAGAGGGCTCTATCTTTATGATTTAGCTTTGTTTTTTGAAGGTATTAAGCTAGTTATGAAGTTCAAGGGTTTTGTTTGAGTTTGGGAGGTGAGATTCAATAGAACAATGAGGTAAGACAGAATAGTTCAGTCCATTGGGCATGATGGAGTCAAAGGAAAAGGCTTTCTGGATTTGGTTTCTTAACAGAGGATGGCTACACAGAGCAAGGTAGTCAAACAGGGAACAAAATAAAGAGTTGAAAACAGCTGGATTGGGCTCAAATGGGTGAAGGGAAATTAAGAATCCTTCAACATATTGAAAGAGGGAAAATGGGTGATTACTGATAAGGAGCTGTTAAGAATTCCTTAGCAAATAATCAACATGAAAGAATCAGGAAACAGGAGAAATTAAGAGTTCACCGCTTAACTAAATTCTGAAGAAAACACAGAGAATAATAAAAACTGAAAACAGAGTGCAATCAAGCAAATTCTGAAATTAACCTTTTTCTTTATCATTCAGATTATGAAACACAGATGATATAATAGACTGAAGAACACTGTAAAACATAAGATATAAAGGACTTATTGATCCAAAGGTTGATTCAAGAATTCTGTGACAAGTCCTCTGCTTCGATTTTTCATCCAGTAGGCTAGAAAAACAATTAATTCCAACAGCTTCTTTGCTCCAAAAATTTCAGTATTACAACATAGTCGAGGAAATCCACACACCACCGACTACTTCAATACTCCAATGGAGGGGGTCTTTATACAACAAAATATGTACAACATATATCTCATAACAGCTGTGAGATAATATCTAGGTTTAGCTAATAAGATTTTACAAGTAAAATAGAAACAGTTAACTGATGTTGTGCTGGAAGCAGGCCTTTAGGGTTTGGCTCGCAGTTTTCCATCTGTAGTAACTTTGCGCCGATTGTCTGTCTTAATTGATGCATTAATTCTGATCTGTTGCCTTTAATTCTACTCTGACACTCTTTAATGCTCGTCTGATACACTTTGATGCTTGAACTAATACTCTTTGACTTGTTTTGATGCTCTTTAATGCTGAACTAACCCCTGCTCATCTCTGTCTGGTAAAATTAAACTGCTAAAGTGTCTTCTGATCATCTTTTCTCTGGCAATTTGTGTTACTACAATTTTCTACTGGCTAGGGTAGCAAATATCCTTGTATATCTCTGTTTCTCTCTTCTGTGAGCTTGGAAATCCCTCGGTGTTGGTTCGAACTATATTAAAAAGTAAGACTGCACTATGCAGGTTGAATGGCAGGTTGCGGAGCTCATCGATGGAGCCCATTCTGGTTCGGAGGTGGTCGAGATTGAACTGCGAATTCGGTCGATTTTATGTCTGGAATGCGATATGCAGAAAACATAGGAAAAATGGCATTTTTACCCTTTTTATTCGACAAAATGAAGTTTGGCGGGAATTCTTGATTTGAAGAACGGATGACGTCAGCAGGAGTACGGGGCAGATGATGTGGTGGTGACATGGCAGTACGGATGGTGACGCGGCAGGTGACATTAGCAAAGGACAGCTGACATCAGTGGATGACACCAGCGGAGAGTGGTGGTAAGCAGTTTTGCCTGCACCACTTTTGGGGTCAAGTGGTTTCGGGTGGAGGGCGAGCGATCATAGCGGGAACGCGACGCATGTCCTTGGTACGATGGCAAAACCACCGGCCGATCACGCGTTAACATTCAACGGTTAGGAGGGTCACGAAATGGATGCGGACCATCGGATGCGATGATGGAGATCTGATGACGGACGAGCAGGGAATATGGCGGAGGTTTTAACTGTATGGGCCCAATATAATTAATGTTAATAAATCATATCGGGCGCAATTTGATTGGTTTGCGGGGTGGTTGGTTATTAATTAACCTGGGGTTAATTAATCCCTTGATGGCGCGCGCGAAAGGTTATTAATAAATTTCAAATAAATCTATTAATCCCTACTTTATATAGTGATATGATCGTATTCGACCGGGGGAGGGATATGTATTATTTGGGGTTTTTGTTATATATTTACATAATACGAGGATTGGGAAATAAAGTGGGATTTAAATAATATATGTTAAAAGTTAATATGGATTTGTGAAATGAACCAACGCTAAGTTAACATGTTTTTTTGCATTAAAACTTAGGCTGTAGTGGGAAAAAGGGGTTTATATGAGAATTGTAGCCAATTTCCTAAGCAAAATAGGGTTTTACTTAGGCATTTACTGAAAATGGAAGGAGTGGCTTTTTAGTGATATTAAGAATAGTTTCTTAATATTTTAGGGGGAAATTAGTAAATCACTGGGGAAAAGCATGAAGGGGAGTTAATCATGAAATCTGTCTTGCTTGAGCTGCATCAAAATATCTGCCTTGCACTTTGTGATGGGAGTGAAAGTTTAACACACAATTTTAGCAACATAATCCATCACAGGTATCCTTCTGCAACACCATTCTACCTACCCTGCCTACTTTAATCCTATCATTTTTTCTTCTCTTTACTTGGGTGCACTTAGACTAGCAAACCCTCATCAACTTTTCTTTTCTTTTCACAGCAAGCCTACCTAAGTCTGCACTTATTACTTCCAAGGTCTCAGATTAAACTGTTGAGCTCCTTTTCTTCTCTACCTATCTACTTATCTGCCAAAATTAAACAGTTTGGTTAGATTTTATTCTCTATCTCTAAAACAGGAAATTCAAACATGAACTAGCCATGATTAAGCTGTTTGGCCATTCATCACTTGTGGCAAAAGTTAACAAGCTGCAGACAATGCTTATTTGCAGAAAAAATGAAAAAGTAGTGGCATTTTGGACTTGCACACTTTCCTGGTCTTTCTTTATTTGGGGTTCATTTCTTTCACTTTTTTGACCATTTTATTCTTTTTACCCTTTGATTTTTCTGTTAGGGCATACCCTCTTTACATTTTTTATATTTTTTGATTTTTTGATAATATGGAAAACCTTTGCAACAAGGAAAGGGATGAACATATTACAGAGCTCAACATGTCAATCATGAAATATGACACCTATTGGTATAGGAGTATAACAGTGGCTCCACTTGGGGATGGCTTTCCTTGGTGGAAAGTCAAGAATAGCAGGTCAAATTGCCTTCTGAGTAACTTTTACTGTGTTTCTAAAATCTCCCTTTGCTGGTTGCTTTATTGCATATATGACCACCCACTTGTGAAGCTTAGGTCCTTCTCTTCAGGCTTCAATTACAGCAAGTTACTATCCCATCCAAACTATGACATTATCAAGGATATAGTATGTACATGTTAGAGTCAGAATACATCAAAAAACTGGATCAAAGTAATGCTTTAGCATTCGACCATTCATTGGTCCTTCTTCTGTTTTTGTACCATCCAGGCTCTTCAAAAAGTAAGTATTGTTTCCTTGTAATGCCTAGATGATAAATGGCCCTTTCCATAGGAATTCAAACTTCCCATGTTTTCCTTTGTCTTCTCTCCTGGAATCCCACCTTAGAACTTTGTCTCCAATGTAGAAGTCTTCTGCTTTGGTTCTTTTATCGAATATTTTCTTGAGTTTTTCTTGTAATACTTGGGATCTTTGGTGCACTTCTTCTCTGGTCTGCTACAAATGGATGGTCTGATTTATTCTCCTTTGAATGTCATTGGGTTCCACCTGAGCTTCTTGCAGTAATTTCATTACAGGAACTCCTAAAGATGAAGGAAATACAGCCTCCATGCCATAAACTAACTCATAAGGGCTAGTTCCAATAGATCTCTTTGTAGTAAGTCTGTCTGCCCATAGTGCATTTATGAGTTTCTTGTGCCAGTTTTTCTTTTTCTCTTCCAACAATTTCTTAATAATATTGATCAGGCTTTTATTGGAGGATTCATCTAGGCCATTACCTTGAGGGTAATAGGCTTTGGAATGGCCTAAAATGATATGGTATTTGTTGCAGAATTTTATCATTTTCTTGGACTTGAAGGCAGCAGCATTATCGCTTATGATCTTTTCAAGACAGTCGAACCTAGACAAGATGTTGGTCTCTAAGAATCCTATAATCACTGTATCATTGGCTTGTCTAGAAGGAATGGCTTCTATCCATTTGGTGAAATAGTCTATGGCAGTAAGGATCCATTTATGTTGGCCAGAAGAGGGAGGATGGATTTCTCCAATGAAGTCCAAACCCCATTGTTGAAAGGGTCTTTCAGTGGAAATTGGTCTCAGGGGTAAGGGTAACAGTTTCCTTTTGCCTTCAAAATTTTGGCATTTGTGGCAAGTAGTGACAAACTTCTTTACATCAGCGAACAAGGTTGGCCAGTAAAACCCAGCCCTTAGGATTTTGTGTGCAGTTGATTTCCAGTAGAGGTGTCCACTGCAGTCCCCTGCATGAAATTCTTTGAGAACTTTGTCAGCTTATTCTTTTATTAGACAATTCAATAGAATACCTTCATGATTTTTCCAAAAAAGAGCACCATCTAAAATACAGAATTTTGAAGCTTTCATCTTTAAAAACCTTTTCTCTATTCTAGATAACCCTGGAGGAGCCTGCAGGTTTAATAATACATGAATTATATCAGCATACCAAGGTGATTCTAAGAAGACCTGGCTGATTTGTGGAGTCACCATCTCCTGTTCATTATCCAGTTCATTAATATCCAGGGCTTGAAAGTTTGTTTCAGTCATGAGTTTAACCAATCCCTGTCCTTTTATAAGCTTTGTAGGTTTTATTTCAATATCATACTCCAATATAGTAGCTATCCATTTACCTCGTTTTCCTTCAATTCCATCCCGAGTCAGGCTATCTTTGACAACAGCATTTGGCACATAAGCTACTACATGTGAGTATAATATGTAGACTCTGAAGTCTTGAATAGCTTTCACAAGGGCAAAGGCCTATTTTTCCATGATTTTGTAATTCAGAGGTGCATCTCTAAGTGCTTTACTGAAAAAGGCTATGGGTTTTTCACATCCTTGATCATCTTTCTGCAGTAAAACAGTTGCTATAGTGTGTTCTGATGCAAATGAGAAAATTATGAAGTCTCTATCGAACTTTGGACTTGTAAGGACTGGTGTTCTGGTCAAAGCCATTTTAATTTCTTCAAATGCTTGTTTGGCTTCTACTGTCCATTTAACCTTTGAATCCTTTTTAACATATTGTTCAGCAATCTAATTAATTCAGCCAAATTAGATATGAATCTTCTCAAAAAGTTAATCTTCCCTAAGAAAGCTTGAAGTTCTTTGACATTTCTGGGGTGGGGTATTTGCAGAATAGCTTCTATTCTAGCAGGATCAATTCTGATGCCATCTTTGGAGATGATATGGCCTAACAATTTACCTTCTTCTAGACCAAACAAAGATTTTTTAGGATTTAAAGAAATACCATACTTTCTACATTTTAAAAACACTAGTCTCAAATGATCTAAATGTTGCTGATATGATCTAGAAAACACAGTCAAGTCATCTAGATATACAACCAGAAAATCGTGAATTTCTTTAGCAAAAGCTATGTCCATTGCTCGCTGAAAGGTTGCCCCTGCGTTCTTAAGTCCGAATGGCATTTTAACATATTTGAATGTACCCCATGGTGTTGTAAATGCAGTCTTTTCTTGGTCATCAGGGTGAACCAGAATCTGATTGAAACCTGAAAACCCATCCAAAAGTGAAATCCTAGAAGCACCTACTACCCTTTCTAAAATATGATCCATCTTGGGTAAAGAGTAATTGTTCTTCAAAGAAACCTTGTTTACATTTCTTAAGTCAACACATAATCTGATTTCTCCTATTTTCTTCCTAGTAGGCAATAAATTAGATACCCACTCTGAAAATCTGATTGGGGAAATTATCCCTGCATCATGCATTCATTTGATTTCTTTTTCAATTAAAGGCAACAGTACAGGGTTGATTCTTCTGATCTTTTGTTTGAATGGTTTTTTATTTTCCTTGAGGGGTATTGTATGCTGAATTATAGAGGTATCATAAGATTTCAGGTCTTCATAGCTCCTGGCAAAAACATCCTGGCATTCTTTGATCAGTTCAATATACTTAAGTTTTTTATCAGGGGTCAAAGATTTTGGATAATTTTACCATTTTTGGATTCTCTTCAGTTCCTATGTTGTAGTCTTCAATGTCTGCCTTTAGATGTTCCATCTGGGGTTTCTTTGGAATATCGTTGAAATCAAAGATTTCTTCCAAAGGAGTTAATCCTTTAGGTAAATGATTGTCTTTTAAATTGATAATTTAAAATTCTCCTTCAATAATCTCATCAACATCTATTTCTTTAAGATTTTGTATCTCCTCTTTGGTAAATTTCATTGGATGAAGCATTTGAATTTCATTTTCTGCTGAAATGTCTGTGTCTATCTAATTTGTTGGATCAAAGTCACTAACTGTATCTTGATCTACGTTAGTGCTAGAAAATTCTTCTTCCAAGGTCAAAAAATTGTTGATCTGTTTATCACTTTCAAACACTTGCCAGTTCTTTACATTATCAGGTATGGTTGGCCTGTGTCTAATCTCTACTGTGAATTGATGATTTGGTTCAAATGGTAATTTACAGGTGCTGGCAAACATTGCTAGGCTATGATCTTGCAAGTTATGTTTTCTGGGGATTTTGGCAAGCTGAGTTTCTAGAAATGTATTAAGAATCTCTATGGTTGTTCTTCTGTACTCTCTCAATCTGGGATCATTTGTTAAGAACTTCTGTTTTATCTGTTGAATGATTAAATCAGAATCTCCTAGGACTGACACTCTAGTTGCTCCCAATTTCTTAACCAGTTTAAGACCTAGCATTAGAGCTTCATATTCAGCCATATTATTAGTGCACCTAAAGTTTAGCCTGTAGGCATGGACCTTAGCATGATTGTTTTCAAGATTATGCACCCAGACTCCTGCTCCTGCTCCTAATTTGTTCACAGAACCATCAAATTCTAAGTACCAAAGGGTTTCATGCTCATAATTAGTATCCGGAGTTTCAGGGATCTGTTCAATAGGGAGATCTGGTTTTTCAATTTCTTCTGGTTTATCTGATGTTTCATGATTTTCAGAAATTTCTTAGATTCGGACCCTAGACCTTTCATTTGAAATTTTTTCTATTTCATCTGCTAAAACTTTCATTTCATGTGGGGGATCAATTTCAGCATTGTAAAGGATAAAAGAATCCATATCTGAATGTACTGAGTAGATAGGGAAATTTTGAGGTTTCTCTTGACTACTTACTACATACTTCATTAAGGTTTCTCTGTATAGTCTCTTGGGTTGACCAAACACTGAAATAGTAGTGTAAGACATGTCTAACTGTAGAGATCCTTGAAGCTTTGCACCCCAAGATCTAGACAATAACATACCATACTTTGGTGGAATATCAGCTACTACTATGTCCATTAAGATGGTTTTAGTAGGATATTGGACTAGTGACACACATAAGTCTTTGATTAAACCCAAACATTTGACCTGACTTGAATCAAAAGGGAAAAGGTCTTTATATGGCCTGGTGATGTCAAGGTCTAGTCTCTCCATTACAGATTTAGGCATTAAGTTAGGGGAAGCACCAGAATCAAACATGGCATTACGAAGTATTTTATCATGTATGTTTAAACCTACATAGAAAGGAGGAACTTCTCCCTCTACTGTTTTACCATTTACTCCAGGGCCAAATATCAATTCAGGCTGGTCATCAAAAACGTTTACTAAATCTTTGTTCACAGAAATTTTAAGTGATCTTCTGATTTGACTTTTGTAGACATCATGTTTAGCTAATTCTGATAAGGGAACAACTATCTTTAGTTTGCCTACTTTTGTCTCAAGATTGAAAGGTTTTTTGGTCTGAGTTCTTGTATTTCAGATAGCTGAATTTTTTGCGTTTCTTTCTTCTTCAGGAGTGGGATTATGGGCTGAATTTTCTTCCAAATCAAGTTCTAGAGGCTCTTCTACGTTTTCTTTAGAAGGAATATAAGTGGAAGGTTGTCTGTTAGGTCGTTGATTTTCTGATACATCTTCAACAATTGGGTTATCAGGGTTAGGATTTGCTCTAGGAAGAATATGTACAAGGGGGGTACTGACCTTACCTTTATTAGGTTGCTTGGTATCTCTCTGTTTACTGGTTTCAGGTACATCTATTCTTCTTCTCTTCAGATTGTCTTGTTTGTGGACTTCATAAATCGCTGTATCATATCCCTCCTTAAAGTCAAATGTTTCACGTGACTGAGTTTGGAATTGTTTAAGAATGTGAGCTTCTTGATCCTCTTGGGTCAAGAAAACTTGTTGTTCATTGTTGAGTCCCATCAAATTAATTTGATTGTCTTCTGTTGGTTCATTAGAAGTTGAGGCTTTAGCCTAATTTTCCTGAAATGGGGGCCTAATATTTTGGTCAGGCCCTGTCTTTCCAGTATTAGGATTTTGATTCTTCCTAAAATTTGGATTTCTTCCAATATTACTTGGTAGACAATCCCAAGGGGATTTTCTCTCGATTTTTTCTACTCTATCTCTAATATTATCCATTCCTTTAATAATAGCATCTAATTTATGTTCGAAGGTAGAAGGTTCTTCTTTGAAAGGTGTCCTCCTTTCAGCTCTGGCTCTAGATCGTTTAGATATTAGGTTGGCCTCAACACTGATAGCTATACTCTGCATCTCTTCTAAGTTTCGAGAAGCTCTTTCCCTAAGTTGGTATGCCATATCAGAATCAAATGCATCAGGGAATTTGATCAAGGCCAAATCTGGAGGAGGTCTAAGATTTTGAGGAATAGCATTGTAGACATTATTGAATCTGGTACAGTAATCTTGGACAGTTTCTTGTGTGCCTCTCCTTAGGTTTTCATACTTTGATAAAATGTGGAGAGGATCTTTCTTCTTTTCCGATCTGTTCAAGAAGGTCTAAATCAGGTTCTAACATCTCCAGTTAAACTTTGAACCAATACTTTCATTCTAACTGTTGGATACCTATACCAATAGGTTTCATATTTCATGATTGACCAAGGAAAGTCCAAATATGCTCTGCTTTGGTATTACAAAGATCCCATATTTCCTAGAGAACAAGAGGTGGGTAAATGGTTTCAAATGTTGAGGACCTTATTTCAATTTTGTGGATGATTCAACAGTTTAAACTGGATCATGCCATGTTTCAATTTTGAGTTATAGAATAGAGAAAGAAGTCTGTCCAAACTGCTTAATCTTGGCAGACAAGTAGTTTAGGTAGAGGAGTAAAGGTTCCCAACAGCTTAATCTGGGACCTTGGAAGAAATAAGGTTAGAAGTAGATAGAAAAGAAAAAAGAAAAAGCCAAAGAAAAGAAAAGGCAAGTAAGGGTTTGCAAGTCCAAATGCACCCTCTAAGGAGAAACAAAAAATGCTAGGAAAATAGCTGGGTAGGCAGTTGTGGTTGCAGAAAGGGTATTTTCACCATTACACATATGTCAAGAGGTGTTTTGCCAAGGCAAAAATCTGTCAATGGACAAAGTGGTTAAATCCATCAAATTACAGCAAGGAGCATAACTAACCTCCCTCTTCCCCTCTATTCCATTACTAACACTCCCTTTCTTTAGCTGAGATTTGTGAAGAGAGATCATGGTTTTATGGTGGTTCTAGTTCATTCAGAATCCACATTTCTTGTCTAAGATCTTTTCATTTTGATCCACTCTCAAAACTAAATCAATTTTAGATAAACTCAGTAAAATCCCCTTCATTTGCTCCCTGCATTCATATTAACCTCTAATTTTACTACATAGCTCCCTTATCTTACCCCTTCCCCTAATAATACTAACACTATGGTGTATAAAGCCCTAAATCTTATAAATACTCCCTCCCCTTGGCATTATAGCCATACGTTCTTCAAAAGGAACCAAAGTGACCTCTGGTCACCTTGGTGAACCTATCACACCCCAATCCCCCTTGCTACAGGCAGCTTGCTCCTCAAACTACCCTTTGCATTGAATAAACCCTTATAAAACCTCTTTTGCCTTTAAATCCTTTGCAAAAGTTACCAAAGTCAAAAACCCGCCTCTGGCGCATTTCCAAAGGTTAGCGCATTATTTGTTAAATGGAAAACATTCAAAAAACCAATGAAAAACCCACAAACCCAAAGTCTCCGCCGCGCATATAACCTAAGCAAGTTGCCGCTCCGCCCACCGTCGGATCAAGTCTCTGAGATCCGACGATCCACAGCGATATCGGAGCTGCCCCTGTAGCCGTCCTTTACCGCCCGAGAAGGTGACGTTGCGTCACGTCACGGGCAGGCCACGCGTCGAACGGCAAGGACTCTCGGAGCCGGGCCTGACACTTTCAGCGCCGTACCCAAGCCGCCCCGAGAAACCGTAGCGGTTAGCCTTAACCATAACCGCTACGGTCCTAACCGCCAACTGTTTTCCGCCAACGCATCGCCACGTCACGTTCGCTTGTACTCGCCCCTGCTATTCGTCCACCTGGCCGCTGACATGGCTGCGACCTCATCGCCCCCTTGGACCAATAGTCTACCGCCACGTCACCCGATGACGTCAGCTGACGTCACCTCACCTTGACCCGCCAATGACGTCATGCTGACGTCATCACTAAAAAGCGCCAAAATGGTAAAAAAGTCCATATTAACCCAAAAAAGCCGTGTTTTTCTCACTTTTCACTCCTGTCGCCACTGTTCTCTCTGCATGACCGTTTACGTTCGAATTTCCGCCAACCTGCTGAGTTAACCCGGGCGACCTCCTCAGCAGCAACCGTGCACGCCTGCGCAACCTCTGTTCGTCAATTAACAGGTATTTACCGTTGTTCTGCCCTCCATACGACTGTTATTGAAATTTAAGTTGCTCAGAAGGCTAAGGACACCTTACAAACTATATTTGCACCGCCCATTTCCCTCTGCACGTCCACAATTGTAACTGTGAAGTCTAAAAACACCAGCCAAGCCATAATACCTGTAATTTCACTCAAAAACAGCGTTCACTGCGTATTCCCGGCAAATTCCTTGTTGACCTCAATTCACCCGCTGAAAGAGGGCATAGTGACACCCACAGTAGCCTTGGCTCCTAGTATAAGCAGTATTTCAATTGCTGCTGTATAAACTCCTCCTCTGATACTTAAATTTCAAGACTATTCTTACAAAAAGCACTTCTGTTCTGTGCTGGTGCTTTTACAAGCCACTTTATTACAATTGTTGAACTTCAAAGAATCATGGAGACTCCTATTGCTCTAAATATCAAGCCCCTCAATGCTCCTCACCAGGAATTAGCATGGAAAGCTCTGGGAGACATGGATTACCAAATGCTGGACTGGTTCCCTATGGGAACCAAATACAATATCCAGATGATGAATGAGTTAAAAGCCCAGCACCTGAGTGGGGCAGACATCTTGGGAATTTGGGACTCAAATTTGCCCATCTACAACCTTCCCCAAGTAAATCCTATGCCAGAACTGATCTACAGCTGCCAGGAATGCTATGACCCAAACCAAAGAGCTGTCATCAGCCCCACAGGCTCAGTCCTTTTCCAGATTACCCCAGAGAGCATAAATGAAATGCTGCACTTCCATACTGCCAAGCAATTGACCCCCCTCTATATGCAGAATTTGATAAACAAAGGGAGCAAGCTGTCAAGTGACCAGATCATCAAAATCAATCAATTGTTTGTCAGGCCAGGCTCTGAATCAGTCAGAACTCCTCCTATTGGGTATCACTACTTGAATGATTTGGGCAGGATGTTAGTGGATTTAATCAGTTATGTCCTAGGATTCAGGGGGATGGAGGATGTGGATGATAGCCTAATGGCAATGCTGTCTATATTCTCTCCTGGTAAGCCCCCAGCTGTACATTATGACTATGCAACCTACATTGCAGATAAAATCCATGAGCAGTTTATGAACTTGAAGAGGGAAAGACTATTCAGGTATACTTCATATATATACCATCTATTCTTGTTCTATCAGCCAGCCACCTTCTCTTTTCCTTTGAAGCAACTCAACGCCCAGGGAAATCCAAGATCAGTTGTGTTCTGGACTTCTGTTTTTCATCATACCTCTGTATCACCTTACACATACACTGAGTTTATTGACTTATTCATTTATCCAGTCATGACAGTATTGCATGGTACTCCTCCTCCTAGACTAACTGATGACATGAGAAGAATTCTCCATTTGAATAAGTCCTACAGCATTGGTAATTGGTACTTCTACCAAAACCACACAGTCATCAGGATATATGGCTGTGAGTTGACCCCTTTTAGGTTGCCAAGGTATGTCCCCATGAGGCTTTTTGCCTTGGAATATTTCAGACAGTTTGGGAACTCAGACTACCTGCATTTTCAGAGCAAGAACAAGAAGTCACAGCTAAAGGTGAGGAGCCAGCTGGGTCCTTTCCTATATAACAGAAAAAAGGGTGGAAGGAGGCAGACAGTATCCTGGAGGGCCTCAGACTGCAAACCAGCTTTGAATGGATACCCTATGACCCCAATCATTCTATCTCCCTTAGGAGGATTAGATACAAATTGGGTAGCTATGCACACAAGAGACAACCCGAGATTGAACAGTATGCCAATGCATCAAATTGGGAAGAGGGTACCCTAGAGGAGGAAATTACTAATGAAGAGTTACTTGAGAGAGAGGCTAGAAATATGCAAAAGGAAGCTGACTTGGAAACTTGTGGACAGGTGCCCCTCTCCTACAAAAAGCAACTTGGAGCAGCTGCTACATCATCAACAGCACAGCAGCAAACTGCCGAGAAAGCACCACAGACAGCAAGCAAGGATAAAGGGAAGCAGGTGGAACAGCCACCTCCATTGACAGAAGAACAAGTGGACACATTGCTACAGCAGCAAGAAGAGATGGAGCAGCAGGAACTCGGGCAGCAACAGGAAGAGGAACAATTTAGTGAACAGCAGCCCTTGCAGCAAGAAAAAGTGATTAATGCTCCAAGCTCCACTGAGCAACAGGCTCAGACAATAGTGCCTCCTAGGGCAGAAACTACTGTTGATACCTCAGTCCTCCAAACCCCACAAAAGGAGGACTTAACCAGGAAAAGGGATAGAGAGACTCCCCTGACTTCATCCATCAATCGGGGAGAGAAAAGACAAAGACTAAATGACTCTCAAGAGGATGACATAGCAGTGAGGCAAGCAATGGGCATGGGCCCACCCAGTGGAGAAGTTTCAGCCAGTTCATTTCAGCATGAACATGATAGAGCCGTGGGAGGAGAGGTCAGCTCCTCCAGCCAGCATAGAGAAGGACAGTCAAGCATCAAACAGCAATTTATTGACATTAAGAGGAGGAGTGATCCTATTAAAGTACAGCTGTACAATCATTTGCTGAACCTGGCTCCTACCAATCAGCAAAGACTCATGTCTGCCTTTGATGTAAGTGAAGGCAAGATGATCATGAGTCACTTCATGCCCACCACGCTGCATCCTCAATCTACCTCGGATTATCTAAGAACCAACATGGAGGTTATGGCTAAAGACATACACCCTATGGATAAGATCGAACTGCATAAACAAACCGGTGAAATGGTGTATGCCTCCTTGGCAGATGAAACATTGGAGAACTACAAATTGAAGAGTAGCCTTGATAACACAGCCTCTCAGCTGGAATTGGAGAGAGCATCATCACAAGCCAAGGACAACAGGATCAAGTCCTTGTAAGATGTAATTATAGAAATAGGACATGATCCTAAAGATGTTAAAGGTATCCAAGAACTCTTGAAGCTAAGGGATGCAGACATGGCGGCCTTAAGAAAGAAAATCAAGCTCCCAGCTACCATCCATCCTCAAACAGATGAAGTTGCCCAGCAAAGGCAGGAAAAGGATGCTACAGACCTACTGATATCCCTGTACAAGGAGCTGGTTCGGACTCAAGACCAGCTAGGACAATCAGAAGCTGCAAAGGCAGCATTACAGACAGCTTTGAAACAAAAAGAAGAGGGCCAACCCTCCCAGCCTCCTCCTGTGATAATCAACCTTGAGGAAGTCCAGCCAACAACTACTCCTCCTCCTCAACAGACAGGGCCTACAGCACCATCTACAGCAACAACTACACCAACAACAGAGCAGACTCCTACTCTGGATATGCAGAAGCTGCAGGCTGAAATCCAAGTCCTTGAATCCCAAATGAAAGAGCTTGATGAAGTCAAAAAATCTTTGGCCAAGGTGAATGAAAAATTTGACAAAAGCAAGCAGAATGAGGCAGCAAAGGAAAGAGAGGTAAAAGCTCTAAAAAAGAGAATAGCTGAACTAGAAAAAGAGCTTGCACTAGAAAAAGTAACAGCAGAATTGAAAGCAGTCCTCTGGGGCAACATTGGTCGATCCATCACCAATCAGTGGCAGTATATTGAGACTATGGATGAGCAAATAGCACTCATCACGAAGGCAAATAGGGAGGTACAGAGAGCAAGAGCAAGCCTTGGCCACATGCCAGATGCTGCCAGCAGAATGATCAATATTTTAAATAACAAGACAAGCTCTCAGCTGGCCACAATAGGAATTACCAACAAGACTGAAACAATCTCAGTAGTTAAAAGAGTCTTGACACTAAGAAACCTAGTTGGAACGCTGGAAAGAAGAACACAGGATATGCAGACCGAGATCAACAAATTCCTGGACAGATTTGTGGCATTACAAAACAGAGGCCTCCCCAACATATTAAGCAGTGTAGGAAGGCTGCTTACCCTGGAAAATTACATCAAAAAGGGTTGATGCGCAGGCTGCAGCACAAATAGCAAAACAACCCAGTACCTCAGCTGAAACAGGGCCAGCAACAGGGCAGAATTTGTATGATAGGGTGGATAACCTGTTCTTTATTATGAATGAAATTGATCACCTGTTTGATACCCCACCAAATTTCTTTAAGTATACAGAGGCAGATGAAACTTTGGGGGCAATCATAAGACACCAATTGCCCACACAGGAAGAGTGGAGGAATTTGACACAGGTAATCTTATCAGGCCCGAACCCGTAGGGTTGGTTTTTTCTCCAGTTTATGGGCAGTCATGCACAGGCAGAATTTTGATAGATAAAATCTACAAGGAAGAGACAGATGCTGAGCCAACTCAGCAGAGCTATTTACTCACCACAGCAGCAGTCACAATCACAGGTGACAAACCCAGAATACAGCGTACAAGCCATAAAGTCGGGTTCCCCAGCATTTAATCAAAGTATCTCAACCGACTCAGCAGATCCCAAAGGCCAAAATATCTTCTGACAGAACATTAAGATGCCTTTATTTTGTATTCAATGCTGTAATAAATTCCGGATAATAATATCTCAAAAGTTGGTGAGAATATTAAGTCTGAGATAACTCAGAACTCAGATATTTTTGTAAAAATCGCAAGTATATATTCACCCCTCACAGGAGCTTAACGGGTTGTTGTTATTTTCCTTTTGGAAGTCTCACTTGCTGTAAGATTCTCAGAGAAGTAATACAAAGGGAGAATGGAATTTCCAAAGCTTGGTGTATTTGATGCGTTGTGATGAATGGTGAATGTTGCAGGATTCCAGAGTGTTTCATAAAACAATAAGTTTTTCTTAAATCTCTGTATTATATGTTTTCGAGTCTTTTGTTCTCTTTTGTTGTTTAAATGTTTTACACTTAATAGCAAAGTAGAAGAATGGTTCCAGGATTTAATCTATGATTACCCTGAACTCAAACTAAGCTATTATCCATGTTTTCTTCAGATACAGTGAATGAAGTGTAATTCTTAATTGCTGCACTTTAAAACTATATCTTTTACAGTGATAGACATCCCCAGGGATTCAAGTTTTGCTCCTGAGGCATCTATCTGTTTCTCATACCTAGTTTGGTGGAAATACTCGAATACTTTAGTGAAAATTCTTAATTGCTTTCACTGGTTTTTTCACCTGTTCGTGTTATAAAACAAAAATTTTGTTGCATGAAGTATCCAAATGGCCCTGTAAGTTTCACCAGTTCACCTCAAGGTTTCTAGACACCTATACAGCCATAGACTCCATTGCCCAATGATATTTGACTCTTTGAATATTACATCATAAGACCTAAAAGAAACTCTTCAACCAAAACATAAACAAAACCTGTGCATAATAGCTAGCCTAAAACCCTATCATAAACAGTTACAAATCATAAAGAGAGAGCCCTCTCTGATCACAGTTTGGCTAGAAACAGTGATCCAAAGATTGGTTAGTGGTTACCCCGGCCGTATTCCCTTGGGAGTCATAGGGAACAACCTGGGTGATAACACTAACATCATCATCATCAACTTCATATCTTTCAAAATAGTCGGTCATTTTATTGGTATGTTGTTGAGCTGTGTAAGTACCAGTACCTTCAAAAGAAGGGATTTTACTTTGATAGTCTTGGGGCATAGCCCCTGGATTGGCAGGTAAGTTTAAGGGAGTATATCGGTTTGCCATGGTTGCAGAAATAGAGGTGACAACTGGAGGAGTAGGGATAACAATGGAAATGTGTGTTGTATATGGAGGAGTGGAAATGGTAGTTTGAGATGTTGATGGTGAACTTGGAGAAGCTACAGTAATCACAGAAAGGTTTGGTGTTCTTTCAAAGGTAAGCTCAGATTGAATGGAATTCTGCAAATGTCTGTCAAGGTGTGAACTAGCAGAATTTTCTTGGCTCTCTTGTCTTCTAAGAATCCTAGAAATCAGATGGATTTTCAAACATAGGTGGGGAATTCAGATTAGGATTTGATCTGGTGTAATGAATCTTTTCTGAAGCCAGTTTCTAGGTGTGTTTTTGGTTTTTTATTGAAATAGGTTTGATAATACAACTTTAACAGTCTCTTCTAGGAGGTTTTAGATGTGGGAGTTTTGAACTTTCCTAAATACTTTTATGAAACAAGGAACTGATCAAGTATTTGAAACCGACTGTCTAATCCATAAACTAGACCAGAGATAGACTTAAGTAGCATTGATTTACTTCTGCAATTGCAAAGCAAAAGCATTTCAAAGGCTACCTGACTAACTTCAGGTTCCATCTGTAGCTTATGAAATAAACAATAGTAACAAACAATTATTCAGCTTCCCCAGTGGAGTCGCCAATGATGTTATCACTCAGGTTTTCCCCAAAGTTGTAAGAAAGGGAAGGATGCCAAGGTAACCACAGACCAATCTTTTAGATACAAAATCTAGCCAATCTGTATCCAGAGAGGGCTCTCTCTTTATGATTTAGCTTTGTTTTTTGAAGGTATTAGGCTAGTTATGAAGTTCAAGGGTTTTGTTTGAGTTTGGGTGGTGAGAGTCAATAGAACAGTGAGGTAAGAAAGAATAGATAAGTCCATTGGGCATGATGAATTCAAAGAAAAAGGCTTTCTGGATTTGGTTTCTTAACAGAGGATGGCTACATAGAGTAAGGTAGTCAGATAGGGAACAAAATAAAGAGTTCAAAACAGCTGGATTGGGCTCAAATGGGTGAAGGGCAGTTAAGAATCCTTCAACATATTGAAAGAGGGAAAATGGATGATTACTGATAAGAAGTGGTTAAGAATTCCTTAGCAAATAATCAACATGAAAGAATTAGGAAACAGGAGCAATTAAGAGTTCACTGCTTAACTAAATTCTGAAGAAAACACACAGAATAATAAAGACTGAAAAAAGAGTGCAATCAAGCAAATTCTGAAATTAACCTTTTTCTTTATCATTCAAATTATGAAACACAGATGATAGAATAGGCTGAAGAACACTGTAAAACACAAGATATAGAGGACTTATTGATCCGAAGGTTGATTCAAGAATTTTGTGACAAGTCCTCTGCTTCGATTTTTCATCTAGTAGGCCAGACAAACAATTAATTCCAATAGCTCCTTTGTTCCAAAAATTTCAGTATTACAGCATAGTCTAAGAAATCCACACACCACTGACTACTTCAATACTGTAATGGAGGGGGCCTTTATACAACAAAATACGTACAACCTATATCTCATAACAGTTGTGAGATAATATCTAGGTTTAACTAATAAAATTTTACAAGTAAAATAGAAACAGCTAACTGATTTTGTGCTGGAAGCAGGCCTTTAGGGTTCGGCTCGCAGCTGTCCATCTGTAGTAACTCTGCGCCGACTATCTGTCTTAATTGATGCATTAATTCTGATCTGCTGCCTTTAATTCTACTCTGACACTCTTTAATGCTCGTCTGATACACTTTGATGCTTGAACTGATACTCTTTGACTTGTTTTGATGCTCTTTAATGCTGAACTGACCCCTGCTCATCTCTGTCTAGCAAAATTAAACTGCTAAAGTGTATTTTGATCATCTTTCCTCTGGAAATTTGTGTTACTTCAGTTTTCCACTGGCTAGGGTAGCAAATATCCCTGTATATCTCTGTTTCTCTCTTCTGTGAACTTGGAAATCCCTTGGTGTTGGTTCGAACTGTATTAAAGAGTAAGACCGCACTATGCAGGTTGAATGGTAGGTTGTGGAGCTTGTTGATGGAGCCTTTTCTGGTCCGAAGGCGATCGAGACTGAACTGCGAATTCGGTCGATTTTATGTCTAGAGCACAATATGCAAAAAACATAGGAAAAATGGCGTTTTTACCCTTTTTATTCGACAAAATGAAGTTTGGCGGGAATTCTTGATTTGAAGGATGGATGACGTCAACAGGAGTACGGGGCAGATGACATGGCGGTGACATGGTAGTATGGATGGTGACATGGTGGGTGACATCAGCAAAAGACATCTAACGTCAGCGGAGGGCGATGGTAAGTGGTTTTACCTGCACCGCTTTTGGGGTCAAGTGGTTTCAGGAGGAGGGCGAGCGATCACAGTAGGAGCGCGACACGTGTCCTTGGTATGGCGGCAAAACCACCGGTCGATCGCACGTTAACATTTGACGGTTAGGAGGGTCGCGAAATGGATGCTGACCTTCAGATGCGGTGATGGAGATTTGACGACGAACGGGCAGGGAATATGGCGGAAGTTTTAACTGTGAGGGCCCAATATAATTAATGTTAATAAATCATATCGGGCGCAGTTTGATTGGTTTGCGGGGTGGTTGGTTATTAATTAACCTGGTGTTAATTAATCCCTTGATGGCGCATGGGAAAGGTTATTAATAAATTTCAAATAAATCTATTAATCCTTGCTTTATAGAGTGATATGATCGTATTCGACTGGGGGAGGGATATGTATTATTTGGGGTTTTTGTTATATATTTACATAATACGGGGATTAGGAAATAATGTGGGATTTAAATAATATATGTTAAAAGTTAATATGGATTTTTGAAATGAACCAACGCTAAGTTAACATGTTTTTTGCATTAAAACTTAGGCTGTAGTGGGAAAAAGGGGTTTATATGAGAAATGTAGCCAATTTCCTAAGCAAAATAGGGTTTTACTTAGGCATTTGCTGAAAATGGAAGGAGTGGCTTTTTAGTGATATTAAGAACAATTTCTTAATATTTTAGGTGGAAATTAGTAAATGACTGGGGAAAAGCATGAAGGGGAGTTAATCATGAAATCTTCCTCACTTGAGCTGCATCAAAATATCTGCCTTGCACTTTGTGATGGGAGTGAAAGTTTAACACACATTTTTAGCAACATAGTCCATCACAGGTATCCTTCTGCAACACCATTCTACCTACCCTGCCTACTTTAATCCTAGCATTTTTCTTCTCTTTACTTGGGTGCACTTAGACTAGCAAACCCTCATCAACTTTTCTTTTCTTTTCACAGCAAGCCTACCTAAGTCTGCACTTATTACTTCCAAGGGCTCAGATTAAACTGTTGAGCTCCTTTTCTTCTCTACCTATCTACTTATCTGCCAAGATTAAACAGTTTGGTCAGATTTTATTCTCTATCTCTAAAACAGGAAATTCAAACATGAACTAGCCAAGATTAAGTTGTTTGGCCATTCATCACTTGTGGCAAAAGTTAACAAGCTGCAGACAATGCTTATTTGCAGAAAAAATGAAAAAGTAGTGGCATTTTGGACTTGCACACTTTCCTGGTCTTTCTTTATTTGGGGTTCATTTCTTTCACCTTTTTGACCATTTTATTCTTTTTACCCTTTGATTTTTCTTTTAGGGCATACCCTCTTTACATTTTTTATATTTTTTGATTTTTTGATAATATGGAAAACCTTTGCAACAAGGAAAGGGATGAACATATTACAGAGCTCAACAAGTCAATCATGAAATATGACACCTATTGGTATAGGAGTATAACAAGGTCCTCCTATAGAATTATGAGGACCTCAAGTGCTTGTTCCAACATGCTGGTACAGTCTCGTACTACACCTCCGATTTCCTCTAATCCCGCTGTGATAGCACTAGTGCATTTTTCTTTGACTTCTGGGCGAGTGGATGGCTGCGCCTTTAACTGCAAATCGACGATCTGAAGATTCAGCTCCAGTTGAACCTTGGTCATTTCTTCTTGGGCCTCGCATACTCCTATTGCTAACCTGTGGATCCGCACCTCCACTGGTACATCTGCTGGGATGGCCAGCTCCGGGATGTTGTGGCAAGTGTTGTCTATCACCTGCACTAACTGTTGATTTTGCGACACCAATTAGTTGAGCTACAAGCTGAGTTGTTCCATGTTTATCTTTTGCTCACTGAAGACTTGGATCGCGTGGCTCTCCCTAGCGCAACTCTGCCATTATCCCATCCTATAACAGATATAGTGTCTCACACGGAAGGGCAACCAGATTAAGGCCAACGCCTTTCATCATTCTAACCAAAAATCTATCGGCCTCATTCGATGTCACTAGAGTTCCTTCCGGCAACATTATTGTGTTTGCCATCTATGCGCACAACATTTTCTCTACTGCCGAGGATCCTACTGCAAGGTGGGTTGAAAGGGTACCAACCTGAGGGGGATGCACCTATAACTCATACAACTACACTCTAAGGGCCCCCAACATAGTCTAGTGCTCCTGCATAAAATCCTGAAGGGCCTCATTTGTGACATCGCACACCATCTCACCAATGTCATGTAGATCACCCTCGGTTAGGGTGATCAGGTCAATGGCCAATTTCGAGGCCTTGACCTTCTTCCTCGGTCTTGCTCACTCTGTTGTGTGTGGGTGCTTCAATTGTGTGGACGCGGTCCCTGGGTCCATGCTTCCTTCTGTTGTTTCTGCTTCCTCTACCTCCTGCCCCTGCGAGGGCATTGCTTGGCCCTCGCCCACCTTCGCGGTTGCTTCCTATGCTACTGCTGCTGCTTCTGTGGCCTTTTTCTGCTTGGAGACTTTCTGTGCTGCTTCCTGCACTGCCCGTACCTCAGTTGCTGCTATTTCCTTTCACCTTTTCTTGGCCAACTGTGCAACGTGTAGCTTGGCATCATCCTTCTTCTTCTGTGTTGTCGCCCTCTCGAATTTTGCAAGATAAGGGGCGCGCCATTCTAGAGGCCATATCTCCAAAAAAGTGAAAATGGTGTCATCAGTGGCTATAAAGGGTAGCTTTGTCCATTGCTTCGTCAGATCCTTTCGCACCCTGATGTATATATTATGCATGTTTGCTTTGAATTCTGCAAAACTCTACAGACTATTGTACACCATGGGTGACAAGCATGGCTTCCGGTTGATCCACATTCAGATGTTCATCTCCATGAGCACCCAGAAGATCCTGCTGTCGCTTATCCTTTTCGCATCCTTCGTGGCCTAGAGCGAAGCATACTTCGCAGCCTCCAGTAAATCTTTATCAATTATGGGGAATTGACTATCCTCCGGTAATTCCCTTGCCACAAGCACTCTAGAAAGAAACAACCATGCATAGTGGAAGGTTTTACCCTGCTCCGGGGCTTTGCGACAATTCTTCAAGAATTCCATGTAGAGGAATTCAACCCAGTTAAACTAGACCCCCTCTGTACACTACTCAGCCAGTGTGATCACTGGTGCAGGTACCTCGTATGCGTGGCACTTTCGCATAACATTGCCTGCCAAGATTTGGGTTGCTACGCATACCGCTTTATCCTTGATGCTGGAGATGGCATATCCCCTCTTCTTATTCTCCATATTGTACTTCATCTTCATGGCCTCCGCAAGGGCCAAATCACTACCCTTCCCTTCCGATATGGTTGCAGGGTCCTTTCCTTTGTATGGTAGCCAAGAAATGTGATGAATTAGGTTTGTCATGATGGGGATGGGCTCCTCCAACCATAGATACCCATCATGCACCAAGCAAAGCAGCTGCCTCATGACAAAAATGGCTATTGGGGCGCGGTGGAAATGTGGCACCCATAGTAGGTTCAATAGCCCGGACTTTTCCAGCCCGCGCAGCCACTTCTGTGGCTCTAACGTTGTCACCACCCCCGCGGTGTTCTGCTTCATGAGGTTCCCGGTCTCTAGGTGAGGGAACTTCTCACGGTCAACAAGGTCCCAATCTTCAAATTTCATGGTTGGCATGTGGCTCAAGTGCATGCCTTCAAACATAATACCATCTGGGAGGTGCGGGGTCTAGAGTGAACTCTTGGTTTTGTCCAGGTCCTTGGGCACTTTGGCCTTCCCTTTTCACGAGGGGACATATGCGGGCAGTTTTATCGCAGAGTGTGTAGGTTGAATATCCACCTCCATGCCTTCATCTTCTTCCTCTGTGATGATAAGGGCCTACAAATCTTATTCTTCCTCATCTATTTCTATCGTGACAGCTTTCCCCTTCTCTTCCATTGATAGTTTGCTGCGTAGCGGGTTCCTCGGGGACATGCGTACAGGAGCCATTGCTTGCTTATCCTTCTTGGGTCTTGGTGTACGCAGTGATTTGGGGATCTTCTCCACAACCCCAACACCTTCTGGGAAATCCTCCATAGTTAGGGCATGTGCGGCCTCACTGGCAGTCACCTCTTCTATTCCTAGACCATCCTTAGTTACTGTCATTGTATCTGGGTTGTAATCTGTCACTCGCAAATTCAAGGGCACAATCAATGCTCGACTCACAATGCTTAGGGCTATGCTCATTCGCTCAATTCTCAAATGACCAAGTGTTGTTTTCTGGGTAGCCCTTTTTGTTTTATAGCACTTTTTAAATTTGAATTCGACCATTCCCCCCAATTCCAGTTCATTAATACTTTCATGGTGGCAGATTTTCCCAAATCTTGTCCATAAATCGCATCTTAAATACTTGCCGCCCGCTCCATTTGACCTCAAGTCAAGCATCCCATTGTGAATAGTGACTTCAACAGTCTCTTTCTGGCCAACTCGCGTGGTAGTGTAGCCCCTCATGCGCGGTCACAGACCTTGTGATTCTCTGCTTCTACGCACATCTCCAATATCATGCAGCTCCTAGGCATAATAGTTTATAGTCTCACACTCTCTTCCAACTACTTGGAGCGCTAAGACTGTCCTTCCCTTGGCTAGTCAAGTGGTTGCACCACCTGTGTGGAGTTCCACCCTGTCCTCTTTCATGGTTCTTAGAGAATTTCCATGTTTTATTGTTACGGTCAGCATTGTGCACTTCACCATTTGCAACGCGCTACCCTGGTCACTACACTTGGCGATATGTAGTCCAAGCCAAGGCATCAGACTAACCAATTCATGGCGATAGTTCTCAAACTTGTCAATATGATCATATGCACCTTGCCTTACCATTCTAATGTTTTCAGCGAGAAACTCTTCCTTTATCTCGTCCTCCAGCTTCTTGACCTCCGCGTCCATCAAAGCGCTTTTCTTTCTTAACCGTACCCTTTCTTTTTCAAGTTCACGGAGTCTAAGGTTTCCCTGTTGGATTTCTTCCTCAAGTCTCATGTGTTTTTTCTCTTGCAGTTGTGTGATTCCTTCTTTCCAGGCTTCGCAAACCATTGTATCTATGGGTGCTGCCATGCGCGGACTAGCCTTTGCATGCTCCATAGAGATTATAACATTTGCTTCATACTTCAGCATCAGAAGTGCCTGCACGGTTAGGGTTTTTCACATGGTCCTATAAGCCCATAGAACTGCTGGTACGTGCACATCCCAGTCAGTGCATCTCACATGGTGGACCATGTTTAGTACTTCGCATACTTTGTCAAAGGCTTCCACGTGGATAATCTTTGGTGCACTTGGTCTTATCATACTTCGTCATTCACGCCATCGTCTTACCCGTTCCTGCTTGTTGGTCCTGTTACCTATCATGAGGATGGTGTGCGTTCATGCAGGTTGCATACCATATGCCTGTACCCATCTGGAGAGGTGGGTGTGCAGGCTGTTTCATCCATCATACCCGGCTTTCATCCACATCTGAGACTTTCCAAACCACATGATCATCATCCTTCTACATTCATGCTAGTCCTAAAAACTTCTTATATGCGTACCCCACCATATTGTTGGCATAGCGTGCAGTGCCCATTTTAGAGCGTTAAAATGCTGTTGTTCCTGTACTTCTCTTTCAAACTTTTTCAGGAAATCATCCACCTCACTCAACCCATCATACATAGGCAGATCTCTTACCTCTGTTGTCATGCAATGCAGTGACCTTATCATCATGTTTTAATTGAGCGTGGTTACCTCGTGTAACTGGTTCTGCCATCATTCTATTTCCTCATCCGAATTTGAGGTGCAGGAGCTTTCGCGCTCCCATAAAATCCTACCATCTACTGTAGGATTCACCCAATCCCACTCCCGAGTGGTTATCTTGTAGATACAATCTAGATCATCATCGTTGTCGCAGTCATGCACCGGCTCTGTGTAGCACGATCCTTCCGCAGGGTCTAAATGTACCACTACGTGTAGTGACTTTTTCTCAAAAATCATCTTGCACTTCTTTAGATTTATCACTCCATTCATGTCAGTGGCCCAATTTATTCCCAGTAGCGTGGGATAGGGATTGTTGTCATCAACAATCTCTATCACTTTGAAATCTGCAAGCACACTCACACCTTCAATATCTACCATTATTCCCTACAATCTTCCCATCGGTAGGATATTTTGCTGGTTCGCCATTCACAATTGAATAGGAGACCATTGCAACGTGGACCTACCCATGCACTCCCATGTCTGCTTTGGCAAGACGTTGAAGTCCGATCCTAGATCCAAAATCACTTGATGCATCTCATATTCCCCGATTTGCGTAGTCAATCTCACCTCCCTTCCCGTGCGCGTTATGTGCTTCCTGAGCTTCTGGACTACACACGGTTCTCCTGGTCCAGCACATTCTAGTGATGAGTTCTTGCAGTCCCTTCACCGCTTTGTTGTCATGTAGCAGTTTCATGCATGTCTCCAGAAAGGTAGTGAGCATTGATGGGTCCATCTCCAGTTCTAGTATGTCTTTACTACCTGAAGTGGAGGCCTCCATGAAGCTCTTCTTAGCTTCCATGAATGTCTCCTTAGCATGCTCCAAATGAACTTTTGGTTCCTTTATTGGAGCCTTGCGAACCGAGGCACTCTCTTCAGGCTCCTTGCCCTTGTCATCTCCTATCGTGATACCACTTCGAAGCATGATGTTTACATTCGGATCCTCCTTGCGTGGCTCAGACCTCATAATTTGCAGGTTCTAAGTCGGGGGAGGTTGGAGTGTTCCTTTATCACGTAACCCTGCTATCAATGTGGGGCAGTCCCCCGTCTCATGATCAAACTTGGTACAATATAAACATGATGCTCTCATTGGATTTGTACAATCGCAAGAATAATGCCCTGTTCCTCCGCAATTGTAAGAGATTAGTTGTCCGCGACGCTTTCCTTGTCCCATTCCACCTCGACATCATCCACGCCCCTGAAATCTGGTGCACGCCATTGCTACATTTTGATCGAGGGCTCGCGTTTTGGTCTGAACTCCATAGGTAGGATTCTGATCCATCATCTGTTCATAACTTCCACAGGTATGCTCATCATGACCTATTGACCTGCAAAAATTACAAAACAACTACTGGGATGCTTGCGTATACTTCTATAACAGGTGGCAGTTATCTGTATCATGCTTCCCTCCTATCTGACAAATCACGCACCATAATGCAGGTGTTGCGCTCGGTCCTGCTTGTGCCTCTAGTCTCAATGGCATTGGCCCTCCTCCTGCTAGGTAGTTTGCAAAGACTGGACAATAGTCCTTGTCATGTCCCTAGCCTTTGCACTTGGTGCACCATACCTCCTCGTGCGCTTCTGGGTGAGTTGTCCTATCTTGTTTCAAACTCTGCATCTTACGACATAAGTTTTTCAATTGTATGTGGATCTGTTGGACTCCCAGGTTAGGATCTTGTATCAGGGTCTCATGCAGTCTCATTGCAATCTCCAAGGACTCGTCATGAGTGGATAGATGGAAATTAGTCTTGTAATGTAATGTCGGCCTACCCATGGTTCGTAGACAATGGGATTGTATAAATAGAGCGAGGCTCTAAGTGTAAAAGAGGATAGCGAAGTAGTAGAGAGAATAAAGAGTCTAAGTGACTAAGTGTGTCTTTGGGTTGTAGAGTAGGAGAAGGCTCTACAGCTGAGTGCATGGACCAATGAAGCTGAGTGCACAGGGCGGAGTGAAGTTTGTAACTTAAGAAGGGATTAATAAAGAGAAGTTTGATATCAATTTGTGTATTTGTTCTTGGATTAATGCATGTTTGATATAAATTGCAAATGTACTGTTTATTTACTGCGCGCACCTGTATGAATGATTTATGTTGTTAAGTATAACTTAAAGCATGCAAGTAGGCTAAAATAATCAACTAACATTGGAATACTAGTAAGGACTTGGGTAATAACAGCGTTCGACCCCCGAGTAGGGTTGCACGAAGGCAGCATCTCAGGCTGCGAGGTATGGGAAAGTGTGCATAGTGACATGTGTGCAGGGTCGAACCGTGAAACACTTGAACTCATCAGACATCTCCAGGGTGCAAAAACTTGGTTCTAGCACCCTCCCATACTACTTCAGGTGAGACCTCAATCCGCGCTTCGTGGACTATTGCTGAAAGGGCTAGTAGTACCGGGATTTGTTTGGCTAAATCAACTCTGAACCTGGGTCAGGCCCCAACAAGCCAACAAATAGTTCTGTTGCTGGGACCAGGATCTGCATAAGAGATTTTTGATGTTGTGTCACTAGAATCCGACAAAGAAAGAAATTGGAGAGTGGTTGGACAGAAAGATTCACAAGTTCAAAGCACAAGAAAATAGGAATCCGCGAGTATTGAAGGAAGAGTGGTTAGAATGCTACTTATATATCAAAATCCATGAAGTTTTCTTTGCATCCTTCCCCTCTGAGGTGTACGAGTGGATCGTGAAGTTAGTAGACAGTCGGGGAAGGTGTAGGCTCGACAAACCTATTTTGTGGACTCCAGAGTTGGTGCGCAGTCTGGAACCATTAGAAGATAAGATCACACGCACTATGGACCATTGCTTGGATCGAATTATAGGAGGGTTTATCATCGAGTTCGTGGTAGATACTTCAGTCAGCTATAGCAAGGTGGAACAACGCTTCCTCAAAGGACTGTGAGGTAAGTACGTTAAATCTTTGAACACTTGGATTAAGAAGCTACTGCGTGAAAAGCGGGTTATGCAAATAAATTGATGTTTGGGGCTACGCAAAGTGGGAGGATCTACATAAGAAAAGGTAGTGCAGAGACTCGCAGGATTTGTTTATAAGCTTGCGCTTCCTTGATTGTAGGAATGCCCTGTAGCATGGTGTCATCTACAAATTGTTGATGGGTTAAAGCATGTCCGTTCCCAGATAGTTTGAGACCCTGAATTTTACCTTCTTATTTAGTAGACTTGATAGCTCATCCTAGTCCTTCCATCATAAGAATAAATAGAAAGGGGGAGAGAGGGTCTCCTTGCTTGAGGCCTCTTGAAGGAATAAAGATCTTAGATGGAGAACCATTTACCAGAATTGAAAAACTAGAGGTAGTAACCAAGGCCATTACCCATCTCACCCAGTTGTGGTCAAATCCATAGGCTAGAAGTACTTTCCTAATATAGGCCCAATTTAATTTATCATAAGTCTTTTCTAGGTCCAATTGCATAATCATTCCTGCCTGCCTTTTACTTGTCAAAGAGTGAACCACCTCATGAGCTTGAATGATGTTGTTGAGAATTTGTCTGCCCTCCACATACCCTGTTTGCTCCCTGGAAACCAGAGTTGGTAAAAGGGGTTTAAGCCTATTGGAAATTAGTTTTGAAATTATTTTATACACCCCATTGCATAAAGCTATAGGTCTGAATCTGTCAGGTGTCATAGCATTGTCCTGCTTTGGAATCAAGGAGATGAAGGCTGTGTTGAGTGATTTCAAAATAGTTATGTTCTTCCTAGAGTCCTCCACAACATTCAGTATATCTTGCTTGACAATGCTCCAACAAGCTTTAAAGAAATCCACATTGAAACCATCCGGGCCTGGCACTTTTCCATTCTGCATTTCTTTGATGACTTCACTAACCTCCTCTTCATTCACCAGCCTATTAAGATTAAAATTGTCTTCTCTTGTTACAAGCTTAGGGATGTGCTTTGTGAAGTCATTGATGAATTATGATCTGTCTACGAGAGGTTCCTTCGCTATGCCTTGAAAGAACCAACACAACTTCTATGTCCTTGTGGGTATTGAACTGCTTACCTCTAGAATCCTTGATAGTTGAGATCCTGTTGTGAGATCTGTGCCCCAGGGTAGATCTGTGGAAAAACCTTGTGTTTCTATCTCCTTCTTTTAGCCATTGCACTCTTGACTTTTGTCTCCAAAATGTTTCCTCTTTTTTGCATAAGTCCTCCCATTCTTGTTGACGCTTGTTAGCTTGTTCATTTCTTTCCGCATCAAAGCCTTCAGTGATTAGGGTCTGATTGATATCCTAAATTTTTGCTTCAAAAATGTTGCCAAACTCATTCTTATTCCAATCCTTGAGCCTGATTTTGATATGTCTCAATCTTTTTTGCAAAATGAACATTTCGGTGCCCTAAATTTGCATTTCTTCTTTCCACCATTTTTCAATTTTTCTAATGAAGTCAGGATGGGTAAGCCATATATTTTCAAACCAAAAAGGTTTGTTTCTTGGGGTACCTATACAAGATGCCTCAAGTTGAACAGGCCGATGGTCCGAGCCACCGAAGGGGAGAATCCTCGCCATCATATCAAGGCCTATGAGCATAAGGTCCTCTGAGATTATGAATCTATCAAGCTTTGAAGCTACTTGAGACTGTCCACCTCTTTTATTGATCCAGGTGAAGAGTCCATTACTCGTATCAGTGTCGACTAGCTTCATATTGTTAATAAAATTTTGAAAAGATATAGAGTCTTTTCCTAGTGTTCTGGTCCCACCCTTCTTTTCTAACAGGGACCTAATCATGTTGAAGTCCCCTCCTAAAATCCATGGTATTTCTAAATATTTGTCTCTCAGATCCTCTAGTGAGTTCAATAGTCTGAGTTTGTCATCAGGCTTCTGTGGACCATAAACTTTTGTGATTAAATAAAATTCCCTGTCTCCCACACGCTGGATAACCACTGATAAGTAGTTTCTAGATGCTTCAGCATTCACTATACTTATTCTTTGAGGATTCCAAAATGTGAGAATACCTCCTACTATTTTGTCTGCTTTTACTTCTAGAAATTCATATTTATTAAGCCATTTGCTATGTATTTCTCTTAATTTTTTTAATTGAACACTTAGTCTCATGGATGAAAATCATATCAGGTTTCTCTTCTCTTGGATGAAAATCATATCAGGTTTCTCTTCTGTCATTCTATTGCTAAGATTCCTTTGTTTCCTTTTACTTCCTAGACCTCTAATATTCCAAGATGTGAGCTTCATTTAGTAAGATTTGTAAAAGAATAGCTAGTTAGATCTTTCATCTTACCTAAATTTATCATCAGTTTTCCACATTCTATCAACAACTCATTTTTCTTCTTTCTACCCCTTTTCCTGCCTGTGTTTCTGGGCGCTAGTCCTGCTGTGGTTTTCATGGTTTTCACCCCTTCGTTGTCCTGACTTTTGAGGTTTCTTTTACCTCCCGACCCTTTAGCCTGAGTTCTCCACAGAAACAGCTGCTGCACTCTGTTGAACTCTTCTTGAGGTAATGAATCCATTCCTTCCATGGTTCCCTGTTTCAGGAATTTTTCCAGATCTAGATGTTCTCTGTCGAGAATATCCTACAGTTCATGATCCTCCGTTTCCACCTCACTCAGGGTTATCTCTTGGTCCTTATCAAGTTCCATGTTACTCATCATAGTCTCCTATTGTTGGTTTATATTCTAAATCTCCTCCATATTTTTTTCCTTTTCCTTCTCCCCTGGGCTGTCCTCCATAGACTAATTTGCCTCTTCTAACTCCTCTTCTTCTTCTAGTACCTTGTATCTGTTCTGGTTTGTTTGCTTTTCCTCATTGTTTTTTTTTGTAGCCTTTTCCCTCATTTACCTCTATTACCCACCTTGTGAAAGCCATCAGTATCTTTCCCTACTATGGCTTTAGTTCTACTCTCTGATTTGTTGAGAGGGCAGTCCCTAAATAGATGCCCATGTTCATGGCATTTGCGGCATCTGAAAGGAAGATGTTCATAGTCCACCACTTATACCCATTCTTCATCAAAAACTTCCAGGATCACCTCATCTGGTAGGGCTCCCGAGAGATCCATCTCCATACATATGCGGGCAAAGGAAGTGTACTTTCCCCTTCTAGTGGCCTCAGATATTTTAACAAAACGCCCTAGTTTATTTCCTATAGTTGATAAGATTCTGGTTGCCAGTCATCGAGAGGTAGGGAGTAGAGTCTTACTCAAACTAGGACTAAAGTGAAAGTCTCATGCTCTGGGACAAAATTCATCCTCCAAGGCCGCATATAGAGGCCTGCTACAGCATAGAAGTAGGGTCTACCTTCAAACACCCTATCTTTGTCCTCAATGTTAGTGAAAACTACAGTAAAGAAACCCTTTGAACCAAGGCATAGGTCTATACGCCCTTTAGGTTTCCAGTGATTTTTAATCCATGCCTATAGCACCTTCTCCATTGGCCATAACCCCATGAATTTACAAATGATTGCGTAAGTCATCATGTGATCCCCATGTGCCTGCAGCACTAGATCACTTAAAACTACTCTGGGTGTAATAGTAGTCTTAGGCTTACACAGACCATTATGTTTTTTGGTTTTTTTATTCTGATTATTTTTCTCAACTCCTATCTCTCTTCTAACTTCTTCTCAACTATCCCTCTGTTCCTGTGTGTCTCTGTTGTTCTGTTCTCCTCTTTTTGAAAAACCTTTTATAGTCTCCAGTGGTTTCTTATTGCGGTTGGAGACTGCCTAACTATAGGAGGGAGTGGAGCTCCCCCCTACGACCTTCCATGGTGTCCAACGCTTAATGTTTTCCTGTAAACCCTAGCCTCTCAATGGAAGCGTTCCTCAACTTTATGATTCACATTCATAATTGGAGATAATTTAGTCATCATTGAAGTTGTTTAATCTATATATGAAAGATAAGGACCCTTTGAAACTTGCTTTTGAAATTAAATCCATCAATCATGAAATTGAATCTACTCGTGTTAAAGTTGATCTATAGTTTACTTCTATTATAAAATCCCTCTACCCTAGCTATTCACACTACTTGAAAGCTATCCAAGCTAGTGGACATTTAAAAGATTTAGACTTCAATAAATTAGTACTAAAAATGCAGAAAGAGAAAATGATTTTGGCAAGAAAGAACCCCTACCAAATCCTAATGTTTAAACTTTATGCCTTTCTCAAAAAAATCAAAGCCGTAAAGAAGAATCTACCATAAGTAATAATAGTGGTAGAGGTCATGGTAGGAGGAATTATAGAGGTAGGGGAGACAAAAATAATTAGGAAGATAAACAACAAAATGATAAACAACAAAGAAATTTGACTGATAAACCAACTAACAAATGTTTTAGATGTGGTAAAATTGGACATACTGCTATTAATTATAGAATTCATTGGGAGAAAGTTAGTGAAAGTAGAGAACAAATGAATGAAAAGAAAGATCAACCACTTCCAAATAAAGGACAGTCTTCTGAGAATGCACATTATGTTGTTGCACATTGTAATTTTAATATGGATGATGTCTTTAGTACCTCATTTTCTTCATGGCATGAAAATTTGATCTTAGACACATGTGCGACTTGTCATATGACATTTAGGAGAGACTTGTTTGAAAAATCTAGTGATCACATTAATGGAGTACTTTATTTCGCTGATAAATTGCAAGTTAAACCTTCAAGGATCATTTTTATTCGATTAAATATTCCATGGATTATAGATTATCTTTTACATAATGTTCTTTACATCCCATAATTTTAGAGGAATTTGTTGTCTCTTATATAGATCAGACAACAAGGACATTTAAGACACGTATTTGATGGTACAAAGGAGATTCGAAGAACATATGATGATGAGATTGTTATGACTCGTGTGGAAGAGGACAAACTCTTAAAATTGAAATATATGTCATCCATTGCATTAAATACTACTCATTCGATGGAGTCAATGGTGACTGTCGTAGGTAGAAGACAAAGACAAAGATTGTTGGGTCAAGGCAGAAAGGACCATGATTGTGCATAATGATTTAAATGGAGTCTATTAGTGAGCTAAGACAAGTCATCCCTGATCTTTATTGCACGCTTTAGGTGATTAATGAAGAATGGTGCCTCAGGGACTGAAGATTTGTTCACAACTCAGAGGAGACATGCCTGAGGTATGTGATAGCCTTTGGAAGATAATTCAGAAGTATGTCCTAACTGCTAAAGAGCCATACTATCAATAGAAGTTGAAGTTAATGGAAGAGATCCTTGAGTCTACAATGTGACTGAGATTTATTTCTCAGTAGGATGAAAAACACTCAGGTGCCCATTTTCATGTTTAATGTAACAACATATTTCAAGAAAGAGATGCAACAACAACATGGACATCCATGCAGGAGTACTCTTGGGAATCGTGAATGGCAAGATAATGGTCAACATATAGATTATCATTCCTAGCGTAAGAGAGGAACAAAACACAGGATTGCAGTTGAGCAACTGGGGGAACAAACAGTGTTATTAGAGCGCTAAATGGAGATCTTTGTGTGTGTGTGTGTGCACTATTGTGTGAGGCCAAGTGAGCTTGTTTTATAGATAAGAGGTTGATGGTGCCCGTGCAGAGGAAAGAGACCCCAAGAGATCTTGTGATGTTGTGTGAGAGGTCAAGAGAGCTTATGTGACTGTGTGAAATGTCGAAAGTGTTAGATCAGAAGAAGAAGGCTGAGTGTTGAACGTATGTTGTTGAGAGTAGAGAGTTGAGAGCAGAAGTATGATGCTGCAATGTTTACAGAGTGTTGTGTTGGCCAAGGGAAGAGAAGAACAGAGAGTTGAAAATAGGTAGAGAAGCTGTGAATTACAGTGGGTAGTAAGTTATATTTTGAGTGCAGGTTATAACCTACATATAGGAAGTTGGCACTTCCATCTCTAGTGAGTGTTCAAAGAAATTTTGGGGTTGGTGCCTCCTACTAGTTAGTGCTTGCATAAATCCAAGGAGCTGTAAGTTCGTTCTTGCAAAAAATGTGTGGATTTGGTGCTTCACATGGTTCTTTTAGTAAGATGATCAGGTGTCTGCAAAAGGAGGGAGTTAGTGCTTACTACTAGTGGGTGCTAGCAAACAATCGAAGGGAATTGGTGCTTCCTGTGAGTGGTAGATCACAAACATATTGATGTAATAGAGTAGGCACTCTTATTTTTACATCAGTAACAACAAAAAACTTTGGTGGTTTCTTTCCTGAAAGGGTTTCCCTGTAAAATCTTTGTGTCTCATTGTTTGGTGCTCATGATGTGTATGACTGTGTTGATTGATATGGCTATTGTTATGGTTTGTTAACAGTTTCTCACATATAATGGATGCCAAATTTGAATGAGTAAAGATAAATTGGCATAAAAGTTAAAATTAGCCTTAATACTGATTCATCCCCCCTCTTAGTATCAACATTGTTTCCAACATGTATCATGTCAAAAAAAACCTCGATCATCAATCCAAACCCACTATATGTTGCTATGAGATTTCCCAAATTGAGAAAAAGTATCTGTAGACAATCTCTAATAGGGCTAGAGATATTGTTATTTTCTAGTTCATTCTGGAATCTCACATAATGCACCTTGATGTCATCAATAGTAAGAGTGGAGATGTTGTATTCCCAAGGCATCTCCTCATGAACATCTCCCGGGTGGGGGTAAAGAGGTTCATAGAATTCATTATTTCCATATTGTTGAGCCCTACAACCTCTCCCGCTATGATGACGTCCCACATTCGCACAATCAAAACGTATAACATGATAAATGTTCACATACTATTTAAATATAAATTAATTTCACTTAGACAATTCATACTAAAAAAATGTCTACATTTAAGATTACCTAGTCCATGAACTCTCTCATTCTTTGAGCTACCACTCAGAGGATGATTATCCCCTTCTGAGGAAATAAACTCAGAGCTATTATGCCCTATGAAAAACATCAAATCACCAATCATGCATAATTATGAGAGATGGGATAAATTTTAACATTACACATATCTTGAAAAAGATTTGTGTTCAACTTTCACCTAAATGATCTTGGACGAGTCGCTGAGAATTAGCATGGCCAACACCATGCTCAGTCCATTCACCTATGGATGACAATATTTTTTTCACATTAAATGTATGTGAAAGATGAAAGTATTCAAATGTTAAACATTAAATTTATATATTGTCTAGATCTGAACATGTTAAATATAAATCGAACGTGTGCCTACACCATGTGAATTAGACCCCTCAAAATCACGTCTACTTGTTCTTATATCCTTGTCTATAGATATATATGCATGGTCTATACAATTTACATCATACTGTCAATCACAAGTATGATACACGTGTGATAAATTTTCATGTATTAAACATCCCACTTTAAATTTATATTCAAATTTTACTTGAACCAACTCTATCAGATAATTGATTGGTTCTCGAAGGTAGAGTACTCAAATCATTACTGCCAACTTCAAGCTCAACTCGTGCACCTATCAACAACTATATTTTTCCACATTAAACATGTGTCAAAAAAGATGGTTCACGTGTTAAACATTGAATTTATAGCATAGCATTGAACATGTTTACTAGAAATCAAATGTGTACCTATAGTATGCCCAAGAGACCCCTCAAAATGTCATCTAATATGTTTTTTAGAACCTAACATGGCTCCTCCTGATAAGGGGTCAGTGGAGGGGTTGTTCAATGCCATTGTTCCTATATACAAGAGGACTAGCTATTAATATTAATCTTGAAGATTAGCATTCGGCAAGAATTAAATTTAAATGGATTTAAATATTTTTATTATTTAATATCAAAAAGAATAACAGTGCTAGAAAAGGGTTGGTATCAAAGAAAGTTTTTATCATGACATGACCTAGTTTGGAGTTGTGAATGTTACGCTGTGTTATCAAAGCCTTGGTTTTAGCAAAAGACCTATATCAGTAGAGGTAAATGTGGATTTGTTTGAGTTCACTGTTATGTTGCATCTCACAAATAATTAATGAAGTTTGATGACCAATGCCTTCATCATCTCGAAGATTTTGATAATGTCTGATGGCCTCACCTTTTTGGTGCTTCACATGATTATTTTTGGGATATAAAAGTGATGTTATAGTAAATGTCCATGATGTATTCTAGTCGCATTGTAGGGTAGTATGGATGACATGGTAGTATTGATTGTGTTAAGGGTAAGACTATGCCAGTGCATTGACACTTCTTAGAAAGGTTATTGGCATTTTCAGAAAGGGTGTAATTGGCACATTTAGCTAAATCCTATGAAGTCCATCTACATTAAATAGGAAATTAGAAAGATGAAATTTATCTTCATAAGAAATCTTTTGGTTGGTACCTTTAGGAAAGAGTCATTCGATATTCATTAGAGGAAATTTTAGCCTAGAAGTGGCCTCCTAAGGAAAAATAATAAAATAATAGATGAAATAATAAAATAAGAGTTCTGAATTTTGGAGGGAAAAGAATGAAACTACTTTTTTTAATTTTATTTTTGGTTTATCTCCTTATTGGTTTACTCAAATTTCAAGTGTTGACAACCATTGTTCAACACACACTTTTAATGTATCTTTGATTTTTATCAATGTGGGTCTTCTCAAAAGTATGCATAATGGGTACTCGTTGGATGTGAAATTTAATTCCACATCCAATGAGTGTCTACACTTCAAATTTGAGTAAACCTACAAGGAGATAAATAAAAAATACAATTATATATAATATATATATATATATATATATATATATATATATAGATATATATATATATATTCTTCTTTTCCCTCCAAACTATTTACATGTACATCTTTTTAAATTTAAAAGATTTTGATTGATTTACATATTATCACATGAAAATTTCATGGGCACTTTTAGGTTGAAATTTCCCCTAATGGAAGGAGTTGTACAAACTTATGAGAGGAGACAAATTGTTTGATTGTTGATGAAATTCTATTCTTGTTATTGATTAATACTTCAAGTAAGTCATCAATCGAGAGTTTTGGAAACATCAATGATGAAGGAAAATATATCATCCACCAACAAAGAGTTATGATGATTATTAAAGAAGGAATCGAGTAATCATCGATAGAATTTTTGCTCAGTTCAACATTTTAGGGACTCATCAATACAAAAAAAATGTGTAGAGAAGTTTCTCCAAAAATGCTTAATTTAAGATATAGCTAGTGCGACTATAAAATTGGAAATTCGAGATTGCTACAAGATTTAACTAGAGCATCATTTTATAATTTGAAAGTTATTGTGTACTCACAATCTATAACAATATCTTTTTCCGATATGATCCTTTTCTATTTCTTGACATATTTTATTTAACAAGTGGTAGAAGTTAGTCTTTGACAATAATTGAATATAAAAAAGGGGCACAATTAAGGAGAAATGTTATACTTTTGAAGGATGTAAACCTCATCTCAGAGAATAGAATGAGGCATGAGTATAATCATTAGAACTGTGATATAGAGGAGAATATATCCAAAAGATGAAAATCTAGTTTAGTGCAACTATACTAATAATTAATTGAGATGAGGAATGTCTTATGGCCTAAATAATGAAACTATTATAATATGAATAACTTTTAACAACAATGGTTTCTTAAGCATTTTATAGAAATAGGGTATAATGGAACAATATAAGCTTAGGAATTGTAGACTATAAAAAAATGGAAGTTGCAAAAAATACTACAATGATGAAAGAGAAGCTAAAGGCATAAACATTAGAGAGTGTCTCTCATAAACATTAAAGACTCTTGGCCGAGATATCTAAGTGGAATCTAATCTCTCAGCTAAGAGTCATAGTTAAAATCTAAACTTATAGCCAAGAGTTTGTGCCCAAGATTTTTTTTTTTTTCCAAACTTCTTGAACAAAAACTTGTTAAAGTCTCAATGGAGAGTTTGCAAACTTAGGATTAAACCCACTAAACGCTCAGTCAAGAAAATATTTTTACTTTTTTTCTTGACTGAGAGTTTGCCGAACATATTGCAACTTCTCTACACATACCAAAATGTGTTTCCCATTTTCTCATTTTCACCCATATTTCCTTACATACTAATCAATAAATTAGTGATTTTGGCTTATTAAAGTTTGGGGCATTAAAATTTTGGTTTACATATAAAGTAAATGGACTATGCCATATAGTAATAACATGATCTAATGTAGATTTCAAGTCCTGGATTGATATGAGCAACAAATTCAATAACTACCAAAATAGGCAGGGACTATGTTGCGTTGCAACTATCCAACTTGTTAATCATGTAATCTTGTGACCTCTTATATGCAAAGAAAACAACAAGTGGAAGAATGTTGGGTATGTTTTATATCCTTTACGTGATTAGTCCTATGTATTGTATGTTAACATGGGAGCAAGGGGGATTTATGGGGAAAAGTTCTTGAGAATTTATTTTGCATTGTTTTGGTTCCCTTTTAGCATGCTTTTGGTGCTTTTTAGCCAATGGTATTTCAACCCATTTTAATACATTTATAGCAAAGCAATATAATCCATGTCAAAAGACTAGGGTTTTGGATTCCATGGATCATATATATATATATATATATATATATATATATATATATATATCTAGATATATATATTGTAAATGATATAATCCATGTCAAAAGACTAGGGTTTTGGATTCCATGGATCATATATATATATATATATATATATGTAAATGATAAAGAGAGTTAGAGGCTCAACTATAAAGATTTTAGGGGTGTTCTAGTTAAGAGTTTCCAAGGTGTCAGACCAGGAGGTAACTCCTCAAATCAGAACTCGTATTATTCATTCAGGTTGTTCATTATTATATACAAGAGAGAGTGACTGTTCGGTTCATCTCCCGATGACTCTCTATCCTCTCTATTATTTATTTACATTAATTAGAGTTGTACACCCAATCCCTCTGATTAGGTGTCAACATTCCCCCCCTTAATCTGAAGGGATGTTGGTGAGTCCAAGCATCATTCTGAATTATTCAAGCTTTTCTCTTCTAAGTGCTTTGGTGAAGATGTCTACAATTTCCTCATTAGTGGAACAATGGCGGAGATGGATTGTTTTGGCCTCAACATTATGTTGAATCAGATGATATTTAGTATTGATGTGCTTTGTTCGATCATGGAACTTTGGGTTCTTGGCCAACTTTATTGCAGAGGTATTGTCGATCATGAATGGAGTTGATTGTACTTGTTTTACCTGCAAATCTTCAAGAATTTTTTTGAACCACACAATTTCTTTTTTTGCCTCAGCTGCTGCCACATATTCTTCCTCTGTTGTGGAATCTGCTAGAACTAATTGTTTGCATGATCTCCAGGAGAAAACTCCTAATCCAAGACTCATAGCATAACCTAAAGTAGATACCCGAGTTTCCTTGTCTCCATCGAATTCTTAATCAGAGTATCCAATCAAGCTGAAGTCGCCCACCTGTGTATACTTGATTCCAAATTCTTGAGTTCCCTTCAAGTACTTTAAAACTCTTTTTTTCAGCAGACCAATGTCCCTCACAAGGCTTTTGCATAAATCTGGAGAGGATTCCAACAGCAAACGAAATGTCTAGTCTGGTAGTAGTTAGGTAGTTGAGACTTCCTATAAGCTGTCTATACTTTGTTGCATCCTCAAATTCTTTTCCTTCAATGGATGTGAGCTTTAAGTTTTGTTCCATTGGAGTAGTCAGAGGATTGCATTCAGTCATGCCAAACCTGTTCAACAGATCTCCAATGTACTTCTTTTGAGAAAGGAATATGGACTTCGGATGTTGAGTTACTTCAATAGCAAGATAGTAATGAAGATAACCCAAATCAGTCATTTCAAAACCTTTCTTCAATTCCTTCTTTATGGATGCAATGTAGCTTTCATTTTTCCTTGTCATCAAAAGATCATCTACATATACCACAAGATATACAACTATTTTGCCAACTTTCTTGACAAACAAAGTTTCATCATTAAGATCGTAATTTTTGAAATTGAGTTTCAGAAGATGCTCAGTTAGTTTTTCATACTAGGCTCGAGGTGCTTGTTTGAGGCCATATAAGGATTTCACAAGTTTGCATACTTTATATTCCTGTCCTTTCACAACAAATCCTTCAGGCTGGGACATAAAAACATTTTCTTTTAGATCTCCATTCAAGAAAGCAGTTTTTACGTCCATTTGATGGACTTTCCAACCGTTTTGAGCTGCTAGGGAAAAGAGTGTCTAGATGGTAGCCCATTTTGCTGTGGGGGAAAAAGTCTCCTCATAATCGACCCCTTCCTTCTGTGAAAAACCTTTTGCCACAAGACTGGATTTTTGCTTGTCAAGTGAGCCATCAACTTTATACTTATTCTTGTAGACCCACTTGCAGCCAATTGGTTTGGTTCCTAATGGAGGATCAACCAGCTTCCAAGTGCCATTCTTTATCAAGGCATCATACTCCTTTCGCATTGCTTCTCTCCATTCATCATGAGAAGCAGCTTCTTTGAAGGAGGTTGGTTCAAAATCTGTAGACAAATTGAATTCACAATCATAAGAAACATCCATATTAACAGGTGAATCAGAGTCATCTACATTACCTCCATTTTTCCAGTTTGAATTTCTAGTTACTGTCTTTCCAACCTCATCGGGATGAACACTTTCAAGTGTCTTTGTCAACCACTTTGGAGGATCTTTCTCAGATGGTCCAGGCTACTCCATTGATTGAGTTGGGATTGAATCAATATTGAGTCTCCCAATTTTATCAATCACATCACTCAAAGTATCATCCGTTGTTGGAGTTTCATGTAGGGGAGAGAGTGCTTCAGAAGAAGATTCCATAGGTTGATCTAGTATAGGAATCCCCCCTTCAAGATGTGGAATTTGATTATCAAATTCTTGAAATTATTTTGCATTTTTTAATCTAACCAGGCGATCAAGTTGCCTTTCAACAACATTGTCAGTTTTGGATGATTCAAGAAAGATTACATCTCTAGATACAACAAATTTTTTGTTGACTTCATCATAGAGACGGTATTCTTTGGAGGTGTTTGAATACCCCAAGAAGATACACTTATGACTTCTTGCACCAAGTTTGTTTCCATGTACCCTTGGTATCAAGGCATAACAGGTGGAACCAAAGACCCTAAGATGCTTTACCGAAGGAATGTGCCCATACCACATTTCATAAGGAGTCTTGTTTCTGATAGCATTAGATGGACATCTATTCTTTATATATACAACACATAGAATTGCATCAGCCCAAAACATCATTTTTACATTTTTGAAGAACAGCATGGAGCGTACCATATTTAAGATTGTCCTATTCATTCTTTCAGCTACACCATTCTGTTGGGGATTATAAGGCATAGTTGTTTGATGCTTAATCCCATGTTGGCAAGGATAGTTTTCAAATTCATTTGAAGTATATTCTTTTCCATTATCAGTGCGAATGGAGCCAATATGAGATTGTGCATCATTTTCAATCCATGCATGAAAGTTCTTGAATGTTTGAAAAGCATCAGATTTGTTCTTCCATAAATAAACCCAACACATTCTGGTGTAGTCATCAATAAATGTCATCATATATTTATTTCCATTTGCAGAAGGAACAAGCATTGGACCACATAAATCTGAATGAATGAGTTCAATTTCTCTATGTGCTCTTGAATCTGAATCATGAAAACACTGTTTGCTATGCTTTCCTAGAATGCAAGTATCACATTGCTTAAGTTTCCTAGGAATTGTAGGCAAACTAGTAACACCATTTTTCTTCAACAAGTGGAGGCTGTCATAGTTAAAATTTCCAAATCTAGCATGCCATAATAAACTTGATGGAAGTGTACCTTCTTCATAATGAGAATTGTATGAGAAATTTTGTGCATGAGTAGAGGTACCCTGCAGCTTGAGAAGCCTTTCTTCTTTAATCCCTGTCATGACAAGTGAGTGGTAAGATGTTTTTCTCACCTCAAGCTTGCCATCAAACATATGAATGGAGTGACCTTGCTGGCGGATGTGGACGAAGGACAACAAGTTTCTCCTCGGCTATGGGAGATATAGAACATGATGCAGAAGAAAGTGTGGAAGACCAGGCAATTTAAGCCTGATTGTGCGAAGCCCTGATGGCTTGAGTTTTGATTGGTCTGAAAAGTATACTGCTCCATCAACATTGTCAGTAAATTCTTTAAAAAAATCTTTTCTATGAGTCATGTGGCAAGTTGCTCCTGAATCAAGCAACCAATCATTTTTCGAAGAAGCAAGTGAAGCATTAAATAAATCTTCATTTACTCCAATATTACATTGTGCCACAACATAATGAGTGGATTCAGGTGCTTTAACTTTGTCATTGTCATTAGTTTTACCTTTGGGTTGGTTTCTTTGGTGCTCAATTTTGTCCCAAGGTAACTTGCATGTGGAGGCATCATGAGATCCATTTCTTTTGCAGCGTATGCAGTGCAAATCTGACTTTTCTCCTTGAGAGTGTCTGCCCCCCCTGCCTCTGAAATATCTTCCTATTCCTCTTCGACCACCTCTTCCTCTGGAAGAATCTTGGGAAAGATTCTTTTCTTTATGAGCAAGGCACACAGCCTCTTCAGAAGATTCAGGGGCTATCTTCTTTCCAAAAGCTTTCTCTCTTTCAGCAATTTTTTTTACAAGAGAGTCAAACGTAATATCTTTGAGATTTCCATTTTCTTGCAATGAATCAAGATAATTGAAGTAGGATAAAGTGCCTTGAGAAAAGTGATCAGAGGAATATCCAATTCAACCTTAGTGACTTTGAAATCATGCATTATAGATTTTACTTCGGATGCAAGAGCAAGAGGTTCATTATTTTGTAATTCAAGGGTGAAGAGTTTAATCATGAGTTGAACAACTTCAAGTGTAGAGTGTGAGTCATAGAGTTCCTTCAGCTTTTGTAAGGTTTTGAATGCATTTGAAAATGGCAAAATGTGTCGACTCACCTCTTAACTTACTGATGCTGCAATCAATGCATAGGCTTTGTTGTTCTTATTTTCCCAATTGGTGAGCTCCTTGTATGAGGTAGGCTGGGCTTGCGCTTTGTCTCCTTCTCCAACACACACTCCTTTCCATAGCTCATTAAAAATGAGAGTGTGTTGGATTTTCCATGACCATTCAGTATAATTCTCCTTTCCATTGAGAACTACTCCCACAATAGATATAATTGAATGCATTGTAAAATCTATGTATAGTGGAGAAAAATATTGCTGCTGCAAAATTTTACTCATAAAATGATTGTTATACCAACAATGTTCAACTTAACAACATTCAACATTCACCCGAATACCAGAGTCTAACTGGAGCTATAGTTCTTTTGCTGTTGTGTATGGCAGAGATGAACGGCGGAGATGAGTGGCGTAGATGAATCGGCAGAGATGAGCAGAAGAGAAATACGGAGGAGGGTCGTCGATGGTAGGTGATCAATGGTTATTGCAAGCAAATCAAGTCGGGGCATTAACCAAGACGGAGGGCAGTTTTAAAGCGATAAGCGAGATTTCCAGCGGATGAGAAATGGTAAGTGGTATTTAGTGGAGAGTGCCCGATTCCATTCAACGATGGACACGTAGCATCTAAAGGAGAGAGAAAAACTGCTCATTTTGGGCGGGTGACTCTCGTGCAAGTTGTCCACCCGAAATCGCTATAGATCGTCAGATCTTGGGATTTGAGATCTACAGTGGAGAATGAGCTCAATAAAGTGAAACCTTGGGAACTGTGTCCAAGCAAGTTACGTCATCACCATTGGTAGTCTATATGAAAAAGGATATGCGGTGAATAAGAAAATGTATACGAAGCTTCAAATATGAAAGGGTTAATGAAGGGTATGATCGCATCGCAAACATGCAGCAGTATTGATGAAGGAAAAGAGACTAGCGATATGCGATTAAAAGCGGACCCAACGATATTTATATATGCGGGTTCATGACATTTGAGATCCAGCCCAAGGGAGGAAATCCAAGTTACTATAGCACCTTCGGCTTCAATGCGCCATTCGACGCAACAACAATGAATGAGATTTCACAGGGTTTTGACAGAGATGTCAGTTTGCAAAAGATGCAAAACAAAGGAAAAATAGAATAGGAGTTACAAATTAAAAAGGAAGCCAAAAAATGGCGCCTGCTCTGATACCATGTTAGACCAAGAGGTAACTCCTCAAATCAGAACTCGTATTATTCATTCAGGTTGTTCATTATTAGGTGTCAACATAAGGTAAATATCCAATCATTATGTGTGTCTACAATTGCTTACTTTTCTATATATATAAAATCTTTGAGTGCATTACTTGCTATAAAGTTATAAAACTTACATTTCTTGACAAGGTGAACTTCTAGTTGAGATGACACTCTCTTTTCGTTGCGCGATTGCTACTTGAAGGTCATTGTGTTGAGAAATGACAACAAGAAATTCCAGTTTAATTTGTCCTTGAATTAAACTGAGATTAAAATTGAATTAAACTGAGAATTAACATTTACAAGTATGATCATTACTGTGGGTACTCCAAGATTCAATTTAAAAAATAAACATGTAAATAGTTAATTAACTTAATTAGCTTAGGAATTTTGAGTTGGAAGTATTTCTGAAGTCATGTATATGTTCTCCCTAAATTTTAGGGGTCCGGTATGAGTTTAAATTGAGTTGGAAATTAGATCACTTAGTTTACTAAGTTAAGTTCAGTTAAATTTGTTCCAAACTGTTTGTAGGAACTAACAGAGAGTTAACAGTCAGTTGATGCACTAGTGCATCCACAAGTGTCACTCTAGTCAACTGAAGATTCCCTCATCAGAAACTCGTGCATGTTGTTTCTGAGAAAGACCCCCAATTGAGACTAGAGTGTAGGGACAATGTACCATCAGTTGTATTATTTACAGGAGTGTAAATATCATGCATGCATCAAAGATTGATCCTATGTTTGGATTGCGCAATTTTGGAAGTATGAATTCCCTTTAAATATGGGATATTCAACCTAGTAATTATGCAAAAGATTAGGGGCCTGGAGAGCTGCAGAATTGGCCAAGCATTAGCCAAGAGCTAGCTTGTGAGTGGAGAGAGTTGAGCATACATGTGCGAAATTTTTCTAATGAGAACAAGCTTTGTATCTTCACTCTTATTTATGATATATGCAATACAGATAGCGGGGTTTTGAGTAGTGGCTTTCCCTAGATACATCTTGTGTTATGTGCCAGTGATTTATCCTCTTCTTGTTCATATTGTTTTCATCAATCTATTGGCGTCCGCTAGTTGAAAGTAGAAGTAGATTCTTGTCCTATGCTTTAGTACATTGCATGAGCTTGTGAATCTATAGGATTTTCTACACCTTGAATGTTGCAAAACTCTTCTCATAACTTGATGAATGTTTACAGATTTGCATTAAGTGCATTGTCCGATGTGCCAGTGTTCATCCATGGTGAAATAATTTGAAATCACTACTACAAAAACATGGAAAGTGTGAAAAGAAAACTAGGTAGCATACCAAGGATAAACAGAGCCAACAACCACATCATCAATATTATACTAAAAATCCCATGGCTCAATCAGACCACAAGAAAAGATAGGTCGAACAACAACTAGACTAAATGAACATCACCCTGAGCAAACCAAACGTATCCCATCCTTGTTGGATATTGTCATCTGATTGTCATTAATTATGCACCTTTGTCTAAACTTAGAGATATTAGTGAGGAGTACAGGGGACCTGAGGAAAATGTGATCACACCACTGGTGTATCAATTTAAACCACAAGGAATTTCTAATGTTTAGATAGCTTAATTTCATGGGAAATTGTCTATGAAGGGTACCTCAACATTTTGAATCACCATACCTACATTGAATAACAGTCTCATGTTTTCCATGGAGTTTGTACAAAGATCAAATAACCTGGAAAAAAACAATGGATTGAAAACACTTTACAATTCCTTATATTCTTAAAATCAATCTATAAAGACATAAAATTTGTGAAGAAAACAAAACTTACATTTGATAAATGATAATAATAAAAAATTAAACTACGAGTTTCTATATCTTCATTATTATAATTTTTTTAACCTTAATATAAATAAATGTTTTTATTTAATTGATAAAAATTTCACTAAACTCTAAAATAAATTAATTCACGTTATCCCTCAAAATTATAAATAACCCCATACTTTCCCCTTTACATTTCATCATTTTCTATATAATTATCTAAAATAATATTAAGTAACTCAATTCTAGTTGGTCTTAAACTTCTAACCTCTTCAATTTTGAAAATTGAAGGTGGCAAACCATTTAGGAAGTGTTTAACACCTTAGAAGCCAACACTAAGGGGTTTCAAATTCTAAAGTCATGATCCGTACAACTAAGGTAAAAGCTTACACTTTTCCTTTTGATGTGAAAAAAAACATAATAAATGTGCAATCTATATTTAAATTAAAATAAGGTATAAAATATAATTTAATTTTTTAAATATTATTAATATATAAAAACTATAAAAGATTAGTTTTCAAAATAAAATTAAAATATAATTTATATTTTTAATAAATAAATATTTTATTAATATATAAAAAATAGAAAAAAGATTAATTTTTAAAATGAAGACAAAATAAAATGAAACCTTATCAGCATTAAAAACAAAATTCAAGTGTCATGCTAACATCACAGATTACCTAAAAAAAACAACAAAAAGTATATTCGCATATCATGCCCATTATCCATTGGACTAACCCAAGGCTGCAACCTGTCTCTGAAGGATACCAACTCCCAAGCAACGAGATCCGCCCCAACAAAGGAAAGCCGGGCAAAAAAGTTACTTGGAGAGATTTTGTGTATGTGGGACGGAATGACACGAGGATGAAATATATAGAAAGACAGGTGCCATGAATCGCAACACACAAAGCGTAAATTTATGCAAAGAGCCCAACATTATAGGTTGTCCCTCCCTCACATAATTCTAACGACTTAGGACTCCTGGATATGCTGGATATGTCCACACTCATGCTTTTCCACCCCCCGAATATTAACTGGATTTCAAAGGTTTATACTGCTTCTTGTCTTCCAGGCTATCAGAGCTCATGTACGCAGGCTATGCCGGGCTCTACCGGAACACATCTGGACTATGCCATGCACAATGGAACGGCTACCAGAAAGCAACTTCATAGGCCTTATACAGCGAAGACGCCGCCTGTGCAACAGCTTTAATCCACATGGATTTATGATTTTAGTTTCGAGTTTGAGATGAAACCTAATATTCTAATGGAGAGGTATGAATTAGGGCGCCTATTGGGGCAAGGGACATTTGCCAAGGTCTATCATGCCAGAAATCTCGAAACCAGCAAGAACGTTGTTGGGAATTTCTGATAATTCCAAACAAAGATGAACAGAGAGTAATGCTCTATTTTTTAACACAAAGGAACAAAAAATTGATTTTGTTGAAGACAGAGTTTTACACACACAAAAGACTTTTGTTCATTAATGAGACTAACTGTTACAAAAAAAACATCTTCCTCTCAGAGAGGGATTTCACCAAGAACTCTTCAGATGCAGTCCCAAAAAAAACTTCACTGTCTCTCATGCAAATTTAACACACCCTATCTTTGCACTGCTGTGCAAAAAAAAAGCTCTGTCTTTGCTGGAAAATACACTGTCTTTGCTTGAAAATTTCTTTTACACTACTGTGTGTAAAAAAAAATTCCTTACATTCGCATTGCTGTGTGTAAAAATTTCTTACTTCTTTTCATATGCGCGTTGCTGCTGCGTATTGCCCTCTTTTCATATTCAACAACAAAAAAAAACATGACATAAATTTTTTGTTTGACTTGTGCCGTGTAAAAAAATAATTACACCCGTGAATTAAAAAAAATGCTACACCTCCTATTTACCAACCACAATACATTTATATTAATTACATTTAACATGGCGATTTTTTTTGTTTTAACCGTAGATTACGGTTCTCTGCAATATCGCACGGAAGATCTAGGGACAGGCAGCAGTGAAGTACCCTCACTCTCATGAGCTACCATAACCGTTGATCTTGCCCTCAAAAATCGGACGGCTGACGCAATTACCCAGAGGTCCCTTTTTACCGAACTTTACCTACCGGGGAAAGTTGTTTTGGCAAACCACATGTTAGCCGTTGAATATGCTCGCTGCCCTTGGGGGAAAACGAGCATTCGGCAAAAGGTGGAGCGGGGAAAACTGGCGGTTTTGACCTGTAGTGGAAATTACCATTTCAACACTCCCCTTTAATTTCAACTGCTGGGTTATCAGTCATACCTAGAGATTTCCTTGAAAATTCAAAACTTTTCTGCCCCAATGGTTTGGTCAGAATATCTGCAACCTGCTCCTGAGTTCTGCAGTGTTGTAAAACAATTTCTCCATTGTTTACCAATTCCCTGATGTAATGAAACTTTGTGTCAATGTGTTTCATTCTCTTATGAAACACAACATTCTTGGATAATACAATCGCTGAGCTATTGTCACAAAAAATCATGGTTCCTTTTACTTGCTCTTGGCATAAACTTCTTAACATTCTTCTCATCCAAATTGCTTGACACACTGCTGCTGTAGCTGCCACATATTCTGCTTCTGCTGTAGACAATGCTACAATAGGCTGTTTTTTAGAAGCCCATGAAATGGCTCCTGAACCCATGTGAAAAACATAACTGAATGTGCTTTTCCGATCATCTACACTTCCAGCCCAGTCACTATCAATGTATCCAATTAAATCTGAACATTCTGAAACAGTATATAAAATTCCAAACCTTTTAGTACCTTTAACATACCTCAGAATCCTTTTTGTTGCCTGCCAATGTGCTTCTTTTGGCCTCTCCATGAATCTAGAAATCAAACTAATAGCATGCATTATATCCGGCCTAGTTGCAGTCAAATACATGAGGCTACCAACTATGCTCTTGTACAAACTAGGATCAAAATCCTTGCTATTGTCCTCTTTGTTGAGTTTTAATCCCATCACTGTGGGAGTGATTGTTGCTTTGCTCTCCTGCATATTAAATCTTTCCAACACTTCATTAACATATTTTTCTTGTGAGATAAAAATCCCATTTCCATTTTGTTCTACTTCTATTCCTAAGAAGTATCTCAGCAAACCCATGTCAGTCATTTCAAATTCTTCTTTCATGACTGTCTTGAAATTTTCAATAAGATAATCATCATTACTTGTGAAAATAACATCATCAACATATAACACAACAATTAGTAATTTACCATCCTTTTCTTTGATGTAGAGGGTGGGTTCTCCCTCACACTTTTCAAATCCATTTTCCAGTAGATAGGAATCTATCCTACTGTACCACGCTCTTGGTGCTTGCTTCAGCCCATAAAGAGCTTTCTTCAATCTGCACACTTTGTGCTCTTGGCCTTTCTTTTCATAGCCTGGAGGTTGTTCAATGTAAACCTCTTCCATTAACACTCCATTTAGGAATGCTGACTTCACATCCATTTGGTAAACTTTCCACTTGTTTTGTGCTGCTATGGACAACACTGCTCTCACTGTTTCCATTCTAGCAACCGGTGCGAAAGTTTCTTCATAGTCTCTCCCATACTGCTGCTTATATCCTTTGACAACAAGTCTTGCCTTGTGTCTTTCTATTTTGCCTTCAGCATTACTCTTGGTCTTGTAGACCCATTTAACTCCAATGACTTCTTTTCCTTTTGGTAGTTCAACTAAATCCCATGTCTTGTTTCTTTCTATGGCATTGATCTCCTCATCCATAGCTTCTATCCATTTCCTATCCTTAATTGATTCTTCAAAATGAACAGGGTCATCAACATGACAATATAAAGCAAACAAAGAGTTCATACCTTCATTTGTTGCCTCTTGTTCATAAATGTCACTTAAATTTCTGAACTTCTTACCTCTTTCATTTGATGTACAAGTGCTTGAAGAAGCACTTGAATTTCCTCCTTGTGGTGTGCATGGAGAAGCACTTTCATTTCTCCTCAAGGGTGTCTCTTGCTTCCCTTGTGTTGGTGTCGCTGTTTGGGGATGTATTTAAGCTATCTCCTCATCATCTTCATCACAAGACAAATAGTTTTTAACATTCACTATTTTCTCTATGCTTCCATCCCAAGCTTCCTTCTCAATGAACTGAACATCTCTACTCACAATAAGCTTCTTGGTGGATGGGTTATACAATCTATAAGCTTTGGATTCCTCACTGTATCCAATGAAAATACATTTCTCCCCTTTGCTGTCCAACTTCTTCCTTAGTTGATCTAGAATGTGTGCATAAGCCACACATCCAAAAACTTTCATGTGGGTGACTCCTTGCTTTGTCCCACTCCATGCTTCTTCCGACACTCTGTTCATGACTGTTTTTGTAGGGCATCTATTCAAAATGTACGCTGCATAGTGTACAACTTCAGCCCAATAATCATTTGGCAAATGCTTTGCCTTTAACATACTCCTCGCCATATCCATGATTGTCCTATTCTTCCTTTCGGAAACTCTATTTTGCTGCGGAGTGTACCTTGTGGTAAACTGCTTATGAATTCCATTTTCTCTACAAAAACATAGAAATTCTTTGGAGATATACTCACCTCCTCTATCAGTTCTTAGAACTTTGATATGTAGCCCACTTGAAATTGCAAAATCTTTCAAACACTTCACTTTTGTTCTTCAGGAAATAAACCCAAGTTTTTCTAGTAAAATCATCAATGAATGTTAGTATATAGTGGCTGCCTGCAAGTGATGGAGTTTGCATCGGTCCACATAAATCTGAGTGGACAATCTCTAAGGGTGATTTTTCCCTTATGCTTTTCCCAGATGGAAAACTTTCTCTGTGTTGTTTCCCCAAGATACAACCTTCACAAAGGTTGTCTGGTTTCTCTATCAATGGTAATCCTCTTACCATTCCTTTTCTATTCAACAAGTTAAGACCTCCAAAGTTGAGATGTCCAAATCTCAAGTGCCACAACCAATTTTCATCCTTTGGTTCGCTTTGGAAAGCCTCTTGTGTCACTGCTGCTATTTCTTCTCCATTTTTTAAATATGCTTTCATTCTGAGAGGGAACATCCTGTTCTTTGTCATCTTCACTTCAGCAATACATTGTTTGCTGGGTATTTTATCCATGATGGTGCATATATCATCCACAAAGAAAACGTTGTACCCCTTTTGAATAAGTTGTCCAACACTTAAGAAGTTACATTTCATTCCAAGAACATAATAAACATCTGTTATGGTTTTCTTTTCACCTTTCTTTGTTAAGACATTTACTTCTCCTTTTCCCATAACAAAAACTTTACTATCAGTCCCTAGTGTGACTTGTGACTTCACACTTTGATCTAACATAGAAAATAGGGCTATGTTTCCTGTCATATGGTTACTGCAACCAGAGTCTAGAAAACATACATCTTCACTCTTTTCTTCAGCCATATTACAGGCTAAAAACAAATTATCTTGGCTAATATTTTCTCTAGTGAAATTTGCACTAGTTCTATTACTCATATCATGCTGCTTCTTCCTACATTCATTTGCATAATGCCCATATTTTTTACAATAGTGACATTGGACATTGGATTTATCATACCTTTGTCCTTGAGCATGATGTTGTCCACTTTGTTGGCTGCTACCTTGGCCTTGGTTCTGATTTGGATTGTTGCCTCTTCCTTGAGCATTTGCTGGACTGTTTCTTCCACCTCTGTTTTGGCTTCTGCCTCTTCCTCTCTTGTTTCCTCTACCTTGACCTCTTCCTCTTCCAAAGAACATCTGGGTCTTAAAGGCATGCTCTAGAGATGAGTTTTCATTTCTACTCAATCTCTCCTCATGTCTTATCAGTGATGCATGTAGTTCATCAACTAAGAAGTTTGTGAGATCCTTTGTCTCTTCTATGGTGGTGACAATCACATCGAACCTTGAGGGTAGGATCCTCAATAGTTTCTCCACAATCCTCCTTTCTTCAAGAATCTCTCCATGAGACCTTATCTGTGTGACCAGACCAATCACATGTGTGAAGAATGAGTCAATATTATCTGACTCCTTCATGCAGAGAGTCTCAAAGTCTCTCCTCAGCAACTGTAGTTTTGTTGTCTTCACTTTCTCCATGCCTTGATAGGCTATCTTGAGAGTTTTCCATGCTTCTTTGGATCTCTTAGCTACTGCTATCCTTGGAAACGCACTCTCATGCACTGCTTGATACAAAAAGTAGAGGGCCTTAGAATCCTTCTTCTTATTGCTCTTCAAAAGATATTTCTCTGCCTGAGTTAAATTATTAAACTCATTTTCATCTGTTGGTTCTTCAAAACCATCTTCAACAAATTCCCATAAGTCTTAGGAAGCAAGCAAAGCTCTCATAGTTATTGCCCAATAGTCATAGTTTTTTCCATTAAATTGTGGGAGCTGAGTATTACAGATACCCATGCTAGTGCTGGCTCCAGCCATTCTTGCACTCTTAACTATGCTTCAAAATACTTGACTGTGTATTTAAAGTAACTAACTGTTTTCAATAGTAATCACAAAAACTAACTTGAGAAATACCTTGGATTCCTTTTGACTGAGTCTTCACTCTGCTGGAGAAGCTACTGCAACAAGAAATCCTTCCTTCAGCTTCTTTGACACCTTCAAAGAGCCTGGACAAGCTCTGATACCATGTTGGGAATTTCTGATAATTCCAAACAAAGATGAACAGAGAGTAATGCTCTGTTTTTTAACACAGAGGAACAAAAAATTGATTTTGCTGAAGACAGAGTTTTACACACACAAAAGATTTCTATTCATTAATGAGACTGGCTGTTACAAAAAAAACATCTTCCTCTCAGAGAGGGATTTCACCAAGAACTCTTCAGATGCAGTCCCAAAAAAAAACTTCACTATCTCTCATGCAAATTTAACACACCCTATCTTTGCACTGCTGTGCAAAAAAAAAGCTCTGTCTTTGCTGGAAAATACATTGTCTTTGCTTGAAAATTTCTTTTACACTACTGTGTGTAAAAAAATTCCTTACATTCGCATTGCTGTGTGTAAAAATTTCTTACTTCTTTTCATACGCGCACTGCTGCTGCGTATTACCCTCTTTCATATTCAACAACAAAAAAAAAAACGTTACATTCTCAACAAAAACAACAGAACATGACTTTTTTGTTTGACTTGTGCCGTGTAAAAAAAAATTACACCTGTGAATTAATAAAAATAAATGCTACACCTCCTATTTACCAACCACAGTACATTTATATTAATTACATTTAACATGGTGATTTTTTTTGTTTTAACCATAGATTACGGTTCTCTGCAATATCACATGGAAGATCCAGGGACAGGCAGCAGTGAAGTACCTTCACTCTCATGAACTACCATAACCATTGATCTTGCCCTCAAAAATCGGACGGCTGACGCAATTACCCAGAGGTCCCTTTTTACCAAACTTTACCTGTCGGGGAAAGTTGTTTTGGCAAACCACGTGTCAGCCGTTGAATATGCTCACTGCCCTCGAAGGAAAACCAGCATTCGGCAAAAGGCGGAGCGGGGAAAACTAGCGGTTTTGACCTGCAGTGGAAATTACCATTTCAACAAACGTTGCCATTAAGGTAATGGACAAACGAAAAATCCTCGAGGTTGGGATGAGCGGGTAGATTAAACGGGAAATTTCTATAATGAAATTGGTCCGACACCCCAACATCGTTTGGCTTTACAAAGTCATGGCGAGCAAGTCCAAGATTTATATCATCATGGAGTACGTTAAGGGCGGTGAGTTGTTCAAGTGGGTTGCCAAAAAGGGAAAATTGAAAGAAGAGGAGGCAAGGAAGTATTTTCAACAATTGATCAACGCAGTGAATTTCTGCCATAGCCGAGGCGTGTACCACCGGGACTTGAAGCCAAAGAACTTGTTATTAGACGAGAACGAGGACATGAAGGTCTGCGACTTTGGGCTCAATGCACTGCCGGAGCAATTTAGACAGGATGGGCTTCTCCACATGGCATGCGGAATGCCGGCGTACGTGGCATGGAGGTCATAACGATGAAGGGCTACGACGGTGCCAAGGTCGACATGTGGTCATGTGGGATCATACTATTCATGCTCAGGGCAGGTTACTTACCATTCCAGGATGCGAATCTGATGGCACTGTATAAGAAAATCTACAAGGGCGACTTCAAGTGCCTGCCCTGGTTCTCCTCCAACCTTCGACTACTAGACCACAATCCCCAGACGAGGATCACCGTTCCTCAGCTCATGGAGGTCCCCTAGTTCAGGCTTGGCTTCAAACCCCCACAAGCCCACAATGTCGATGTCGAGTCCGCGTTCTTTGTTCTGAAGCCAGCGCGCTTCAACGCCTTCGACATAATCTCCCTGTCGTTGATGTTCAATCTATCGGGGCTGTTCGAGGAGAAGATCGTGAAGTGGGAGTTGTGGTTCACATCAACTCAACTGGCGTCAACCATTGATGGGAATTTCTGGTAATTATAAACAAAATAAACTGAACAGAACAATGCTCTGTTTTAACACAGCAGAAACTAAAATTGTTTTCTGGGAAGAACAGAGTGTTTCACATGCACAATAAAAACTTTGTATTCATTAATAAAAACAACTGTTGTTACAAATTTCTTCCTCTCACAGAGGGATTCTCCAAGAACACTTCAATTCCACAAAAATTAATTTACTTTGTCTCTCCTGAAGAATTTTACACTGCTGTGTGTAAAAATTTCTTCATATTACAATGCATACAAAAAAAACTTCCTTCGTGCTTTCACGCTTCTGCGTATACCCTTACATTACATATACAACCACAAAAAAAAGCATTCCCTTCATGTTGCTGCGTACTCCATATTACATATTCAACGAACAGCTTACATTCACGTTGTTGCGTGTATATTTCATTTCATGTTTTACAAAACAAAATAGGGCAATACTTCACCTTCACGCTGCTGTGTGCTTCCCTTGCATTACAATGAACAAGACAAAAAAATGATATTACATACCTCTTGGACCATACTCCCGTAAAATAAAATACAATAAAATTAAAGACTTTTACCAACAATCTACCAATCACATTTAAATTTCATTTAATTACTTTACTGACAGATTGGCAGTCAAACAAAAATTTTACTTCACGTCAACTCCATGGTGCAGGCTTGTACAGAATCGTTGATCAAATCTGACGGCTGACAGACAATATCGCACGGCTCTACTTACCGACCTTTATGCTCTGGGGAAAAAGCTATTTTGAAAATCTGTTGTGGATACGCGTCAGATGGTGAATGTGATTGCTATCGTTTGAGAAAAACCACCGCTTGGTGAAAGGCGATGCGGGGAACCCATGGTGGTTTTCTAAAATGATAACGCGGCAGGGGAAATTAACATTTCAACACTCCCCTTTAATTTCAACTGCTGGGTTATCAGTCATACCCAGACATTTCCTCAAAAACTCAAAACTTTTCTGCCTATTTGTATTAGCTTTCCTTTCATCGCTTTTACTGCTGTGCCCAGGTACTCCAATCAATCTCGTGCCACAAAACTGTGCCTGGTTACTGTTCTAGAGAATAAGAGTACTGTCTTTGCAGTTGGCTATATCCATTGGGGCATGATCTACACTTGTGCTTTCTGGGAAAATCAGTGGGTCATTTGCTCTCAGTTCCTTAGATGTTCCTTCAGATGACATAGCAGCTGCAAAAGTATTCTGATCATTATGTAATATCCTCTTTCTCTCTGCCTCAGACAAGATTTCCAACCTTTGCATCTCCAAGCTATCCTGCAACCTTTTCTTCTCTACTCTTATGGCAGATTTAATTCCATATCTCTCCCCTATAAGAAGATCTTCAAGGGACTTCAATTCCTTTCTCCCATTCATGGGAAGAATGACTTCCTTTCCTTTTGGTAGTTCAACTAAATCCCATGTCTTGTTTCTTTCTATGGCATTGATCTCCTCATCCATAGCTTCTATCCATTTCCTATCCTTAATTGCTTCTTTGAAATGAACAGGGTCATCAACATGACAATATAAAGCAAACAAAGGGTCCATACCTTCATTTGTTGCCTCTTGTTCATAAATGTCACTTAAATTTCTAAACTTCTTACCTCTTTCATTTGGTTTACAAGTGCTTGAAGAAGCACTTGAATTTCCTCCTTGTGGTGTGCTTGGAGAAGCACTTTAATTTCTCCTCAAGGGTGTCCCTTGCTGTCCTTGTGTTGGTGTTGGTGTTTGGAGATGTATTTCAGCCATCTCCTCATCATCTTCATCATGTGATAAAGAGTTTTTAACATTCATTGTTTTCTCTATGCTTCCATCCCAAGCTTCCTCCTCAATGAACTGAACATCTCTACTCACAATAAGCTTCTTGGTGGATGGGTTATACAACCTATAAGCTTTGGATTCCTCACTGTATCCAATGAAAATACATTTCTCCCCTTTGCTGTCCAACTTCTTTCTTAGTTGATCTGGAATGTGTGCATAGGCCACACATCCAAAAACTTTCATGTCGGTGACTCCTTGCTTTGTCCCACTCCATACTTCTTCCGGTACTCTGTTCATGACTACTTTTGTAGGGCATCTATTCAAAATGTACGTTGCACAGTGTACAGTTTCAGCCCAATAATCATTTGGCAAATGCTTTTCCTTTAACATACTCCTCGCCATATCCATGATTGTCCTATTCTTCCTTTCGACAACTCCATTTTGCCGCGGGGTGTACCTAGTGGTAAACTGCTTATGAATTCCATTTTCTCTACAAAAAAATAGAAATTATTTGGAGATATACTCACCTCCTGTATCAGTTCTTAGAACTTTGATATGCAACCCGCTTTGGTTTTCTACAAGTGCTTTGAAATTGCAAAATCTTTCAAACACTTCACTTTTGTTCTTCAGGAAATAAATCCAAGTTTTTCTAGTAAAGTCATCAATGAATATTAGTATATAGTGGCTGCCTACAAGTGATGGAATTTGCATCGGTCCACATAAATCTGAGTGGACAATCTCTAAGGGTTCTTTTTCCCTTATGCTTTTCCCAGATGGAAAACTTTCTCTGTGTTGTTTCCCCAAGATACAACCTTCACAAAGGCTGTCTGGTTTCTCTATCAATGGTAATCCTCTTACCATTCCTTTTCTATTCAACAAGTTAAGACCTCCAAAGTTGAGATGTCCAAATCTCAAGTGCCACAACCAATTTTCATCTTTTGGTTCGCCTTGGAAAGCCTCTTGTGTCACTGCTACTATTTCTTCTCCATTTTTTAAATTTGTTTTCATTCTGAGAGGGAACATCCTGTTCCTTGTCATCTTCACTTCAACAATACATTGTTTGCTGGGTGTTTTATCCATGATGGTGCATACATCATTCACAAAGAAAACATTTTACCCCTTTTGAACAAGCTGTCCAATACTTAAGAGGTTACATTTCATTCCAGGAACATAATAAACATCTACTATGGTTTTCTTTTCACCTTTCCTTGTTAAGACATTTACTTCTCCTTTTCCCATAACAGAATCTTTATTATCAGTCCCTAGTGTGACTTGTGACTTCACATTCTGATCTAACATAGAAAACAGGGCTATGTTTCTGAAGCAGAAAATCTCTGGGATAACAGAAATATATATATAAATGTTTTATTAATAAAATGAATAGACAGATGATGTTGATTTACAATGGGTTGCCTGGCTTATATACCGCCATGGACACCCTTTAGGAAAGGGCATGATCTTATGATCGTGCCCTTTCGCCTAACTAAAACTAAATTAAATAATAAACCTAATATTAACTAATTTTTACATAACATTGCCTTCCTCTCGAAAGAATGCTTTGTCCTCAAAGCATAAGTAACGACGGATGTTGTTGAAGAATGATTCGTTCTCCCAGAAAGCGTCTTCTTCGGGTAAGTCCTTCCACTTGATCAGATACTCCAAGATGATCAAGGTCACACACTTTAAAAGATCTTGGATTAATCTCTCAATTCCCGCTTTTTGGAGATGTGGATATCGGTATGGCTTGATGTTGATGGGGTTTGACTCTGTTTTAACTTCTGTTCTATGCTCAATTTCTGTATTAGGCAGCATCTTCATAGTTAGGTCTTGAATCACTGGTGATTCTTCTCTGGTCATATTTGCAGATAACATTTCTAATTGGTGACATTGTATTGCATAAGCAGGTGCTCTTCTTCGACTCAGCTTGATCATCTGAGATGATGATACAGCATGATTTTCTGGTGCTTGGAATCCATGTAGTTTGTACTTCTGACCTCCCCATTTGAATTTTATAAATTGTACTTGATGGTTGGCGGCATAAGTACCTAAAGTTCGTAACCATTGGATACCTAAGACTACATCTACTCCTCCTAATGGTACCGTGAAGAACGGAGACTCTAATTTAAAGTCTTGAATCTGCAAATTGACTTTATGGCATTTCCCTACCTTTTCAATCTTCTTACCATTAGCTATCATCACTTTCATGTTTGGTAAGGGAAATGAAAAGATATTGAGTTTCTTGGCCACATTCGTATCTAGAAAATTGTGTGTGCTTCCAGAGTCGATGAGAACCACTACGTTGTTCTTCTTTATGTGTCCTTTTAACTTCAAGGTCTGAGGTTGTGATATACCTGTCATGGCTGATAATGACACTTGCGGAGTACTTCCGTCATCTAGTTCTGGTGAAAATTTTGGAGCGTCTTCTGTGTCTTCTATGTCATAATCTTCACTGTTTGAATCATTGGTTGCTTCACAATTATATAGGTTCTTTGGTTCTTTTCCTTTAGCACATCTATGTTTGGGGTCCCACTTCTCACCACAGCGTTTACATTTACCTTCTTTTATCCTTTGCATTTCCACATTAGATTTTTCATCTTCACGACGATGTGGTGGAACATATCTTGTATTATTTGAGTCCACATACTGGGGTATCCTTCGTCTTGCATAAGCTTTTTCCACTGTTGACCAAAATATTGGTTCGGATTTCTTTTCGGCTGTTTTTGCTTTTCGTCTTGCTTCTTCTATAGATGTAATATCATGCATCTCAAGTTCTGCTTGTAAATGGGTTTTGAGTCCAGAGATGTATGACTGAATTAGACGAGATTCTGATAACCCAGGTACTCGTGTTACTAAGGTCTCCCATTCTTGAGTGTATTCATCGACACTTCCTTTTTGTCGTAGTTTGATGAGTTTTGAAAAGAACTCTTCTTCTTTTACACCTTGGAATCTTTTGAAGAATGCATCTTTAAATTTCCTCCAGCTAATGACGTGTGTGGTCTTTTTCCACCACATATACCAGTTATATGCTTCTCCCTCCATTTTCATGGATGCATGTCTGAGCTTTTCGTCATCGTCAGTGATGTCATAAATCTCAAAGTATTCTTCTGCTTTATTTATCCATGCAACATTGTTTTTTTCGTTTCCATCGAATTTAGGCATTTCGACCTTTGCCCTTCGCTGGTATGTTGCCACTGGTTGAGCGAAAAAAGGGTGTTGATTGGTAAAGTTATCCCAGAGTTGCTTGTTTGTAAAGACTGTGTTACTTGCTTCTTGGTGGGGTGTCACTGATTTTTTTGGGGATTCAACCTTGTCATGCGAGTCTGTGGACTTAGTTGAATCCGACGAGACGTGTTCTTGATTCTCTTCACCTTCTTTCAGTAGTTGCTCGGGCGTACAATTCGACCTTTTACACAGAATTTTTAGCATGGTTAAGACCTCTTTGAAGTTGACTTCTGTTTGGACATGTTGACTTTCCATTTTTATCTCTATTCGATTTGTCGTATCTTCCAGATTTTTGATTTTGTCTGCTTGCTCCCCAAGCTTGCTCTCGACTTCATTTAATCTTCTACTGACCTCGTCATGGTTGTTATTTATCTTTTGCTCTGCCTCCAACAACCTTTTCTGGAAATCCGCCATTGTCATTGTCGACATTGAGCGGGTTTGCGGAGGCGTGTATTTATCTGCTAGTTTAAAGGTTTTCCCTTTTTTTTTTTTAAATAATTAAATTAAATTAATTTAATAATTTAATTTAATTAATTAATTATTATTATATATATTTTTAAATAATTAAATTATATATCATATAGTTTTCAACTATATACTATATGTATATAAAACTATATATAATATATAATATATATATTTTTAATATAATTTAATTATATATATTATATAATATATATTTTTAATATAATTTAATTATATATATTATATAATATATATTTTTAATATAATTTAATTATATATATTATACATATATATGATATAACTCTTATCGAATTTACTTTGGAGGAGCGGCACCACGAATTTAATTATATATATTATATAATATATATTTTTTAATATAATTTAATTATATATATTATACATATATAATAAACTCTTATGGAAATTAACCTGGAGCGACACGACGGTTCGATAAACCCTTATGGAAATTAACTTGGAGCGGTTTGAGCGGATCACAAGAGAGACGTGGGCAGTAATAAGAGTTAAGAAACAGAGCGAAGAGAATAGCGGGCAGAGGCAGTGGCGACTGCAAAAAATGATTGTGGGGATACGATGGTTGACAAGGCAACGGAAAGGGAGTGCAGCTGGACCACAATGCTCAGAATGACAGTTTCTAACGGCAGTCGAATTTGGTGGACGAGTCTTCTTAAGGAGTATACAACGAAGTGTTCTGTGTTGGCAAGCTTGAAGAAATTTAAAAGTGATTAGGTTCACGTCTTGGATCAAAGCGAACCTCTGTTCTTGCGCAGCGAACCCTAGACAGATACGTCCAGATTGCTTAGGCTCTTCTCTGTGGTGATGCCGAACAGTCTTAACTCTACTTGTGGATGCGGATTGTTGGTGAGGGAAGCGTGTGAAAGAAAATTATGGTGGAAGGATGGATGAATGTTGGCGGAATGCTGGGCAGGGTAGATAGGCAGTGTCAAAAACTAATGAAGAGGCGAATTCGAAGGTGTGGAATGTAAACAGTGTACAGGGAGAGTGAGGGAAGAACGACAGCAGAGGAAAACCGATGGTAGCGGATCAACAGAGTCCGAGTAACGAAACTGGCTCTGATACCAGATGAAGCAGAAAATCTCTGGGATAACAGAAATATATATATATAAATGTTTTATTAATAAAATGAATAGACAGATGATGTTGATTTACAATGGGTTGCCTGGCTTATATACCGCCATGGACACCCTTTAGGAAAGGGCATGATCTTATGATCGTGCCCTTTCGCCTAACTAAAACTAATTTAAATAATAAACCTAATATTAACTAATTTTTACATAACAGTTTCCTGTCATATGGTTACTGCAACCGGAGTCTAGAAACCATATATCTTCACTCTTTTCTTCAGCCATATTACAGGCCAAAAACAAATTATTTTGGCTGATATTTTCTCTAGTGAAATTTGCACTAGTTCTATTATTCATATCATGCTGCTTCTTCCTACATTCATTTGCATAATGCCCATATTTTTTACAATAGTGACATTGGACATTGGATTTATCATACCTTCATCCATGAGCATGATGTTGTCCACTTTGTTGGCTGCTGCCTTGGCCTTGGTTCTGATTTGGATTGCTGCCTCTTCCTTGAGCATTTGCTGGACTGTTTCTTCCACCTCTGTTTCGGCTTCTGCCTCTTCCTCTCTTGTTTCCTCTACCTTGACCTCTTCCTCTTCCAAAGAACATCTAGGTCTTAAAGGCATGTTCTAGAGATGAGTTTTCATTTCTACTCAACCTCTGCTCATGTGTTATCAGTGATGCATGTAGTTCATCAACTAAAACGTTTGTGAGATCCTTTGTCTCTTCTATGGTGGTGACAATCACATCAAACCTTGAGGGTAAGATCCTCAATATTTTCTCCACAATCCTCCTTTCTTCAAGAATCTCTCCATGAGACCTTATCTGTGTGATCAAACCAATCACATGTGTGAAGAATGAGTCAATATTATCTGACTCCTTCATGCAGATATTTTCAAAATCTCTCCTCAACAACTGTAGTTTTGTTGTCTTCACTTTCTCCATGCCTTGATAGGCTATCTTGAGAGTTTCCCATGCTTCTTTGGATCTCTTGGCTGCTGCTATCCTTGGAAACACACTCTCATGCACTGCTTGATACAAAAAGTAGAGGGCTTTAGAATCCTTCTTCGTATTTCTCTTCAACAGATCTTTCTCTGCCTGAGTTAAACTATTAAACTCATTTTCATCTGCTGGTTCTTCAAAACCATCCTCAACAAATTCCCATAAGTCTTGGGAAGCAAGCAAAGCTTTCATAGTTATTGCCCAATAGTCATAGTTTTTTCCATTAAATTGTGGGAGCTGAGTATTACAAATACCCATGCTAGTGCTGGCTCCAACGATTCTTGCACTCTTAACTATGCTTCAAAATACTTGACTGTGTATTAAAATAACTGGCTGTCTTCAATAGTAACATAGAAAACTAACTTGAGAAATACCTTGGATTCTTTCTTGACTGAGTCTTCACTCTGCTGGAGAAGCTGCTGCAGCAAGAAACCCTTCCTTCAGCTTCTTTGACACCTTCAAAGAGCCTGGACAAGCTCCGATACCATGTTGGGAATTTCTGGTAATTCCAAACAAAATAAACTGAACAGAACAATGCTCTGTTTTAACACAGCGGAAACTAAAATTGTTTTCTGGGAAGAACAGAGTGTTTCACATGCACAATAAAAACTTTGTATTCATTAATAAAAACAACTGCTATTACAAATTTCCTCCTCTCACAGAGGGATTCTCCAAGAACACTTCAATTCTACAAAAATTAATTTACTCTCTCTCTCCTGAAGAATTTTACACTGTTGTGTGTAAAAATTTCTTCATATTACAATGCATACAAAAAAAAACTTCCTTCGTGCTTTCACGCTTCTGCGTATACCCTTACATTACATATGCAACCACAAAAAAAAACATTCCCTTCACGCTGCTGCGTACTCCATATTACATATTCAACGAACAGCTTACATTCACGCTGCTGCGTGTATATTTCATTTCATGTTTTACAAAACAAAACAGGGCAATACTTCACCTTCGCGCTGCTGCGTGCTTCCCTTGCATTACAATGAACAAAACAAAAATGATATTACATACCTCTTGGACCATACTCTCATAAAATAAAATACAATAAAATTAAAGACTTTTACCAACAATCTACCAATCACATTTAAATTTCATTTAATTGCTTTACTGACAGACCGGCAGTCAAACAATAATTTTACTTCACGTCAACTCCGTGGTGTAGGCCTGTACAGAACCGTTGATCTAATCTGACGGCTGACAGACAATATCGCACGGCTCTACTTACCGACCTTTATGCTTTGGGGAAAAAGCTGTTTTGGAAATCTGTTGTGGACACGCGTCAGATCGTGAATGTGATCATTCCGTTTGAGAAAAACCACCACTCGGTGAAAGGCGGTGCGAGGAACCCATGGCGGTTTTCTGAAATGATAATGCGGCAGGGGAAATTAACATTTCAACAACCATAACATCAAAACTGGAGGAAATCGCCAAAGCGTTGAGATTCAGCATCAAGAAGATCGAGGATTGTAAGATCAAGCTCCAGGGTTCGAAGCTGGGGCTGAAGGTTCAGTTGTCTATCGATGCTGAGATTTTCGAAATCACACCCTCGCTCTTTATGGTGCAGCTTCACAAGACTGGGGGAGATACACTGGAGTACAATAACTTCTGCAGCCAAGAGCTGAGACCGGCTCTCAAAGACGTTGTCTGGATTTGGGATGGCAATAGTCAATAGAGCATAACGTATATCGTCTGAGCTATGGTCTAGCAGTGCATGTGTAGCAGTTCTTATTACACAGGGATGGTGCCTTGGACATTGCCTAGGGAATTTTCCGAATGATATGGTTCAAAACTCATTGTTCATTAACTTAATTAATTCAGAGAGATCCCTGAGTGGGGCAGGTCCTTCGCACAGACAAAGTTGAACTTAAATTGTTTGAATTTTTCAAATCTTCCCATCAGAGAGATTCTCGTGTGGTGGAGATCCTTGGGACAAGCAAAGTTGAAGCTTAAATTGTCTGAATTTTCGAATCTTTCCATCTCTTGAAAGGCAGATTCTCTTAAAAAGTGTTTCCTTTAAGGACATTGCCTTCCACATCTGTCTGGAGCCAAATCATATCTTCTGAAATTGATCATTCATTAACAGTAGTTCCAGCAGATCGATCAGGCCGGGCCACTCCAGAATCTCTAAGGACGGATTGATTCCGCAAATGTTAACATGCGTTGATTCCTTATACAGAGTGGTGGTATGACAGAGAGATACTCTCTCCATGTAAATAGCATTGTATACATCTACCATTCACCGAAAAAGTGAAAAGGTTTGAATTGCATACCATTACTTAATTATTGAAAATTATTAATGTCAACACAAAAAGTCAGTTAATTAAAAATTAATTAAATTTTAAGAGGATGGTATTACTTCATTATTCAAAATTATTAATGGAAAGACAGATAATTAATTATAAGTTAGATTTCAAAAATTTCATGATCATTGTAGCACATAAATATAATATAATTTTGAAAATATTATATAATATGATATAATTTTATTTTTATTTTTTATATATTTAATATAACATTATAAGTTCTTTTCCATATTCATGTAGTTAATATTTTTTAATATAATATTTTTTTCTAATTATAATAAAAAAATATAAATTAAAATAATATTATTACTTTTTTCTTATATTTATTAGAGTGTTATATATATCTTATTTAAATTTCAAAACGATCATAGGTATAGACAAATTGTTAAATGATGTATCATTATAAGATGTCCACATCTTTATAGTAGAAAGTCATATTCGAGAATGTGTCTCTAATCCTAAGATGTCTGGATCTTTATAATGGAAAGTCATATTAGAGAATGTGTCTCTAACCATATTCTATAACCATGTTTTTTTATTATGTTTTCGCAAAACCAGAAATCACCTCCATATTATCTTAAAACTTTATTCAATCAAATTCCGAGTGGTTGGTATTATGATCATTTTGTAAGATGTCATCTTCTTCCCACCTTCCATTGACTAAATTGAGCAGTATGGTTATAGTATAGTATTGTGAGTTACATTTTTGTTTTTGTTACAATAAATCTAACGAGTTTGTACTTTGTAGTAGATTATTGTGTTTCAAAAGGGGAGGCCTTTTGTAAGGATATCCCAATGAAAAAACGGATGGATGATGATTTGGTGTTGTTTCAATTGAAAATTTTGAAAAAATATATCCCAGTGTAAAAAATGATGGAGGGTGATTTGGTGTTGCTTCAATTGAAAAAATATAGATATTTGAACCCAATAAATTCAAATCTTAAATTTCTAAGGGCCTTTGAAACTCCCACAAATGGTAACATGATAAATATTAAATCAGTAATGTCAAAATCTATGCTAATTAATAAGAGGCTTGATACTTAATAGGCATATGTAATGTGTTCATGCTCACCCTCCAGTAGAAGATGATAATTATCATCCGTGTCATGAAAAAATTGATTGACAACTGGAGATATGCTACAGGAAACCAGAGACTTGCAAGTAATTATTTAATTAGGCCCCCACTCCTCTGATTTCAGTCTTGTTTGGTTTAATTCAATATTTCAAAAGTTCAATTCAATATACTAGATCCCCAGTTCCTCTTAGTGTCGATCACATGTATTTTAATTCAATATTTCCATAATTCAATGTAACATACAACATTAGGCCATTCTTCTTATCTCAATCAAAACTTGTTTTAGCTAACAAAATAGGAGATTCATGGTTTCAATAGGTCTAACTGCATACTATATGCTAGACAAAAATGGCCAATAGTCGGACCTAATTAAGCATCCCTAACTTCAGGAGAAAGATCTAACGAATGAACCTGTTTTAATTTGATTGAAATACCTTGCTATGTTTGTGTTGAGGATGGACCTTGTTTGCAAGGTGACCTAGGATCAAATCTCTTAGAGGTTGTTGAGCCCGTGCTAGGAGGAGCAGACATGTTAAAAATCCAGTGATTTTTAGGGCTAGTGTGGCCGAGGTTGGGTACGATCCTTGGGTGACTTTGATGGATAAATAAAATACATAATGGCTTAAGAAAATAAAATTCCAAAATGTAAATTTTAAGTTAAATATAACATAGGCATAAATTACTAAATTTCTATAATATATTTATTAAAATCATTATATCAATTAACTCTTGTACAACCCTCATATAAATATTATTCATATAATAATAAATCACTAAATATATATAGCATATATTGCCCATAAAAATATTCTCAAAAATAATAATTATATAAATGTTTTATTATGTAATTTCAAATTGTATATTCCTTTCATTATATTGTGACAACCACGGTCATCCATGGTCAAACATAGTCCAATGTCCCAATGTGACAAAGATTGTTGCAATGTGACAAAGATTGTCTCAATATGAAAATCAACCATGGTCCAAGGTCGCATTGTGAAAAAGGCTATCTCACTATGAAAATCAATCATGGTCAACCATGGTCAACCTTGTCTATTTTAGGGTTTATAAAATCAATCATGGTCAACCATGGCCAACCTTGTCTATTTTAGGGTTTATAAAATCAATCATGGTCAACCATGGCCAACCATGGTTTATAAAATCAATCATGGTCAACAATGGTTAATCATGTTCCAACGTCACATTATGACAAAGATTGTCTCAATTTTAAAATCAACAATGGTCAATCATGGTCCAACATCGCATTATGACAAATATTATCTCAATATGAAAATCAATCATGGTCAACCGTAGTCCAACATCACGTTGTGACAAGGATTTTCTCAATATTAAAATAAACCAAGGTCAACCATGTTTGTTTTCGGGTTTATAATATTTATCTTACGGTGTATATAGATTGGCTTTAATATTAATCCCTTGGCTTTAATATTATTCCCTTGGCTTTATAATTCCTTGGTATTTTAGTATTAATCCCTTGGATTTATAATATCATTCCCTTGGGTTTATTAATTGAAGGGTTCATATTCCTAGGGTATAATATTATTCATAGGGCTTATAATATTAATGCTAGGGTTCAATATAAATCCCTTTGGTTTATAATCATGGTCAATCATGATCAACATTGGTCAACCATGGTCAATCATTGTCAACCATGATTCAACGCCACATTGTGACAAAGATTGTCTCAATACGAAAATCAACTATGGTTAACCATGGTCCAATTTTGCATTGTGATAAATATTGTCTCAATATGAAAATTAATCATGGTCAACCATGGTCCAACGTCACATTGTGACAATCATGGTTAACCATGGTCCAACCTCGCATCATGACAAAGATTGTCTCAATGTGAAAATCAATAATGGTCCAATGTCTAATTATGACAACGATTGTCTTGATATGAAAATCAATCATAGTCAACCATGGTAAAGCATGGTCCAACGTCACATTCTGACAAAGATTGTCTCAATATGAAAACCCATAATGGTCAACCATTTTTATTTTAGGGTTTATAATATTTGTTGTAGGGTTTATATTATTCCCCTCGGTTTAATATTATTCTCTTGTGTTTATAATATCTTAGGTTTTTAGTATTAATCCCTTCGGTTTATTATTCTCTTGGGTTTATAATATTGATCATGGTCAACCATGGTTAATCATGGTCAACCATGGTCAATCATGATCAATCATTCTCCAACATTGCATTGTGGCAAAGATTGTCTCATTATGAAAATCAACCATGATCAACCATGGTTCAACATCACATTATGAGAAAGATTGTCTCAATATGAAAATTAACCATGGTCAACCGTGGTCAGCCATGGTCCAACATCACATTGTGACAACCATGGTCAACCATGATCCAACGTCACATTGCAACAAAGATTGTCTCAATATGGAAATCAACCATGGTTAACTATGGTCCAACGTCTAATTATGACAACGATTGTATTGATATGAAAATCAATCATGGTCAAGCATGGTCCAACGTCGCATTCCGACAAATATTGTCTCAATTTGAAAATCAAACATGGTCAACCATGTTTATTTTAAGGCTTATACTATTTATCTTAGGGCTTATATACTTTGGGTTTATATTGTTCCCTTGTGTTTAATATTATTCCCATGCATTTATAATCCCTTGGGTTTTTAGTATTAATCCCTTGGGTTTATAATATCAATCATGGTCAACCATGTTTTATAAAATAAATCACCGTCAATCATGGTCAATTATGCTCTAGCGCCGCATTGTGACAAATATTGTCTCAATATGAAGTCAACCATGGTCCAACACCACATTATGACAAAGATTGTATCGATATAAAAATCAATCATGGTCAAGCATGGTGTAATGTCGCATTATGATAAGGATAGTCTCAATATTAAAATCAACCATCATCAAACATGGTCAACCATGTTTATTTTAGAGTTTATAATATTTATCTTAGGGTTTATATACATTGGGTTTAAAATATTAATCCTTTGGGTTTAATATTTTTCCCTTGGGTTTATAATCCCTTGGCATTTTCGTATTAATCCCTTGGGTTTATTATTCCCTTGGGTTTATAATATCAATCCCTTGGGTTTATCAATATAAGGGTTCATAGTCCTAAGGTATAATATTATTCACAAGGTTTATAATATTAATCCTATGGTTTATTATAAATCCATTAGGTTTATAATCATGGTCAACCATGGCCCAACACCACATTGTGACAAAGATTGTGTCAATATGAAAATCAACCATACTCAACCATTGTCAACCATTGTCAATCATGGTCAATCATGGTCAACATTTGTCAAACATGGTTGACCATGACCAATTATGGCCAACCATATGCCAACGCCACATTGTGAGAAAGATTGTCTCAATATGAAAATCAACCATGGTCAACCATGGTCCAACGTCACACTGTAAGAAAGATTGTCTCAACATGAAAATCATTCATGGTCAACCATGGTAAACCATGGAAAAACATGGTCAATAACCATGGTCCAATGTCACATTGTGACAATCATAACCTACCATGGTCCAACATCGCATTTTTGACAAAGATTGTCCCAATATGAAAATCAACCATGATTAACCATTGTCCAATGTTTGATTGTGACAACGATTGTCTTTATATGAAAATCTATCATGGTCAACCATGGTCGAGCACGGTCCAACGTCGCATTGCCACAAAGATTGTCTCAATATGAAAATTTACCATGGTCAACCATGTTATTTTAGGGTTTATAATATTTATCTTAGGTTTTATATACCTTTGGGTTATATTATTCCCTTTGGTTTAATATTATTCCCTTGGGCTTATAATATCTTGTGATTATTATTCCCTTAGGTTTATGATATCAATCATGGTCAATCATGGTCTACCATGGTCAATCATGATTAACCATTGTCAACAATGGTCAACCATGTCTTATAAAACCGATCATCATCAACCATTGTCAACCATGGTCCTACATCGCATTGTGACAAAGATTGTTTCGATATGAAAATCAATCATGGTCAAGCATGGCTAATCATGGTTCAACGTTGCATTGTGACAATGATTGTCTCAATATGAAAATCAACCATGGTCAACCATGTTTATTTTAGGGTTTATAATATTTATCTTAGGGTTTATATATCTTTGGTTTATAATATTAATCCCTTGGGTTTCATATTATTCAATTGGGTTCATAATCCCTTGGGGTTTTAGTATTAATTCCTTGGGTTTATAATATCAATCCCTTAGGCTTATTAATCTAAAGGTTCATATTCCTAGGGTATAATATAATTGTTCGAGTCTATAATATTAATCCTAGGGTTTAATATAAATTCCTTCGGTTTATAATCATGGTTAACCATGGTCAACCATGGTCCAACGTCACATTGTGATAAAGATTGTCTCAATATGTAAATCAACCATTCTCAGTCATTGTCAATTATGCTCAATCATGGTCAACTGTCATCCAATGTCGCATTCTGACAAAGATTATCTCAATATGAAAATCAACCATGGTCAGCCTTAGTGCAACGTCGCATTGTGACAAAGATTATCTCAATATGAAAAAGAAATCATGGTCAACCATGATCCAACGTTGCATTGTGACAAAGATTGTCTCAATATGAAAACCAGCATAGATCCATTTTAAATACAGATCTAACATGAGCTGAGAGGGGTCCAATTTCTTCACGTGCAAATTTTTTTATGAGCCGACATTATTTACATGTTTTGTATAGTTATTTTTTTATTTTTATTTTTAGATTATTTTTATTTTTTTTTTTTTATTTTTTTTATGATGGAAGGGCAGGATTACACATCATATTGGGTAGTAGAATGAGCCTCTCGATTCAATCAACCATGGTCAACCATGTTTATTTTACCATTTATAATATTTATCATAGGGTTTATATATCTTGGTTTATAATATTTTTCTTAGGGTTTATCATAGGATTTTCTCAATATGAAAATCAACCTTGGTCAACCATTGTCCAACGTCACATTGTGACAAATACTGTCTCAAATGAAAACCAATCATGGTCAACCATGTTCCAATGTTTCATTGTGACAAAGATTGTGTCAATATGAAAATCAATCAAGGCCAACCTTGTTTATTTTAGGGTTGATAATATTTATCTCTGGGTTTATATACCTTGGATTTATAATATTAATCCCTTGGGTTTATTAGCGCCTTGGGTTTGTAATATCAATCCTTGGGTTTATTAATATAAGGGTTCATATTCCTACGGTATAATAATATTGATAGGGTTTATGATATTAATCCCAGGGTTTAATATAAATCCTTTGGGTTTATAGTTCATTGGGTTTATAATATAAATTCCTTGAGTTTATTATTCCCTTGGATTTATAATATTAATAATCGCTTACATTTATAATATTAATCCAAAGGGTTTATAATATTAATCTCTTAGGTTCTCAATATTAATATTTTGGGTTTTTAATATTAATCCCTTGGGTATATTAATCCTTTGTGTCTATTAATACCTCGTCTCACTTTGAAAATCAATCATGGTCAACCATGGTCAATCATGGACAACCATGGTCCAACATCACATTGTGACAATCATGGTCAACCATGCTCCAACGTTGTATTGTGATAAAGATTATCTCAATATGAAAATCAACCATGGTCAACCATGGTCCACCATGGACCAACATCTAATTGTGACAAGGATTATCTTGATATGAAAATCAATCATGGTCAACCATGGTTGAGCATGGTCAAACATTGCATTGTGACAAAGATTGTCTCAAAATGAAAATAAATCAAGGTCAACCATGTTTATTTTAGGGTTTATATACCTTGGGTTTATATTATTCCCTTGGGTTTATAACCCCTTGGGTTTTTAGTATCAATCCCTTGGGTTTATAATATCAATCATGGTCAATCATGGTCAATCATGGTTAACCATAGTCAACAATGGTCAACCATGGTCCAACGCTACATTGTGACAAAGATTGTCTCATTATGAAAATCAAACATGGTCAACCATGGTCCAACATCGCATTGTGCCTAAGATTGTCTCGATATGAAAATCAATTGTGGTCAAGCATGGTTAATCATGGTCCAACGTCACATTGTGGCAAGGATTGTGTCAATATGAAAATCAACCATGGCCAACCATGTTTATTTTAGGGTTCATAATATTTATCTTAGGTTTTAAATACCTTGGGTTGATAATATTAATCCCTTGGATTTAATATTTTTCCCTTGGGTTCATAATCCCTTGGGGTCTTAGTATTAATCCCTTGGGTTTATTAATCCAAGATTCATATTCCTAAGGTATAATATTATTCATAAGGTTTACAATAATAATCCTAGGGTTTAATATACATCACTTGGGTTTATAATCATGGTCAAGCATGGTCAACCATAGCTCAATGTCACATTATGGCAAAGATTGTCTCAATAAAAAAATCAACCATTATGAACCATCATCAACCATGGTAAATCATTGTCAACCATGGTAAAATGTCACATTGTGACAGAGATTATCTCACATTGTGAGCGAATAATTTGAAAAAAGGTATTCTAACTTCTATCTCAAAACATAAAATAAAAATAAGATAAAAATAAAATAGAAATAAATAAATTAAAAATAAATAAATAAAAATAAATTGGAAAGGTGCGGTCAAAACACTTTTTTTTAGAAGGTACAATGATATTATTTGACGTATGATGATTATTAGGTGGGGTGTTTTTTTTAATGGTGAAAAATATTAAAAAGGTATTTGAGGTGTGACCATTATTGTGTGGGGTGTTTGTCTTTTAATGGTTAAAAACAATTAAAAGAAAAAAGAGATATTTGTGAATGGTGTCAAAAAGGAGAGAAGTAAATGGGTAAATTTGTTTTAATGATTTTATTGGTTCAACAGTTATAATTTCATTTTAGAATTTGTTTTTTGGAGAAAGAGATTTTTGTCATTATGTCAAATCTTCTAGTTGATTCTTGTTTGAATGAATCCACTAAACTAGATGGTAAAAATTAGGCGAATTGGAAATCAAATTATTGACAATACTAGAGGGTTATAATTTTTGGTCAATTGTGAGTGGGGATGAGCCCAAACCCACTGTTGCAGCATCTGTTCCAGATTGGACGATATGGGAGATGAAATCAAATGTGTTTTTGTGAATGTCCATAAACGATAACATTATTCCTCACATCAAATATTCAAAGACATATAAAGAAATGTGGGATGTGCTCAAGGGTTTATATGAAACATCAAATACAAAATGGATCTTATTTTTGAAGACTAAGATATTGTCTATAAAAATTGAAGCAAATGAAAATATAAGTAATTTCATGTCCCGTGTCAAATATTTAAGTGATATGTTAGGATATATTGGTGAAAACATATCTAGTACTAACTTAGTCACCGTCACATTAAATGGCTTAGTGAAATATTATCAAATTTTTGTTTCAAGTCTTTTGGCTAGAGAGAAGCTCCCTACAATTGATGAATTGACATGAATTCTTCTACAATAGGAAGAGAGGATGAAGGACTGTAATTTGGGCTTTAATAGTTTAGATTTGACATTGGTAGCCAAGGGTAAAAACCCCTATAGAGGCAAGCCATGCGACAAGAACAAATTAGGCAAGTTTCAAGCAAAACATAAAGGTATGGCACAATCTAAATTTCCAACTCATGATAATAGAAATGATGATTGTTATTATTGTGGGGAACCCGGGCATCACTCTAAAGATTACTATAAATGAAAACATAATGAGTCTAAACAAAGAAACATAAGGCATAATGGAAATTTTATGGAAAAATACACCTCAATTAGTGACGAGTTTAAAAATATTAGATTATTTGTTTCTGATGTTGCACTGTCTATGGGAACTGATGATGTGAATGCTTGGTTCATTGATTCTAGTGCATCACTACATATGGCTTGTAATAAGTATTTGTTTGATGAATATTATGAAAACATTGATGGAACATATGTTTATCTAGGAGATAATAGACCACTTAAAGTTCAAGGTTATGGAGTAATAGGCGTGAATTTTCCTAATGGACAAGAGAGACAAATCCATAATGTGATGTATGTTCCTAGTATTAAAAAGAACTTAATTTTTGTTTATATTATTGATGACTAAGGTTTGAAGGTGGAATTTGTTAAATCAAAGTGTGTTGTTAAAGACATTCAATATCAACTATAAAGTTTTTTCCACAAGTACTAGAGCTGGAGGGTTGTATAAGTTGGATGTGACTAGGATAAGTCATCAAGAATTCACATATACAACAATGTCAATAGTAGAGTTATGGAATCAAAGGTATGGGAATTTAAATGATAGTAATTTAATGTTACTTTAGAAGAATACAATGCTTGAAATTCTTCTTGTAATGAAGAATGATCATGTTGAATGTCAAGCATGTGTACTTGGAAAGCAACATAGAGAGGAATTTCTTATACATAAAGAAAAAAGACAGAGGAAATACTTGAATTAATTCATACTGATGTATGTGGATGTAACACCCCACCACGTATTTACTTAATTTTACAAGCTCTCCAAGGTAAACATGAGCTGAGAGTTACTATGAAATGACCCAACATCTAAGTTCAAGTTATGGAAGTGGAGTCTACAAATTGAAAACATATTGCAACCTCCCAGGAGCACCGCATCACCAAGATACTAGGCAATGTCTATTGATGACCTTACCCTGGGCTAGAACTAACTTTTTCTTGACCCTACATCCCAACCGCATCCATGCCAAGTTGTGAATGCGGTTGGAAAGCTCCAGTCGCATGTACAGGACTTCCTCTATGTTGTAGCCAAAATCTCTCAGTTCAAAGGGTACGACTAGCAACCCACTTCTGAATTTTCAGGGCTATCTACAGGCCAGCTACCCATGACTTTCGATAACTCAATCTAATATGATAATAAGTCAATATATTGAATAATAAGGCTAGTTCCTACTTAGAAATGGTCACACACATGCTAAACATTTTGTAAATCACATGGTAAACATAGTAAATACAAGTCATGAATACATATTTGTTCATTTTCTTCTTAATTTCATCAAAGAACCATAAAAAGGGACCAATGCCCTCTCAAACTAGCTACAAGAACATGTATTAGCCCATGAATTCATATACCATTCAATAACTTAAAAATCCATAAGCCAGATCGATAACAAGAACACACGATACAACAAGAATGTATCATGCCTATAACCAAAATTTAACCAGAATAATTCCATGAAAACTCAGTCATAGAACCAACACAATAACCCATACATGTGCTCATTGATTTCAATAATAAATAACACATAATAAAATATGGATAAACCAACCAAGTCAGGGAATTCCATGTACCACCCAACCATAGATTAGGCTGAACCAAATCTCTCTTTCAACCAATCACCCCTATTCCATATTCCAAACATGAATGTGGGTTCATATGGGTTAAACCAAAATGGAACCAACCAGGGCTTCATGAGGGTAAACCACCTCAATGCTAAACCACAGTGATTTCACCTAAACCTATCTAGAAATCATTAACACTAAACAAGCTTAGATGCCTCCAAATTTCTTCACCATACCTAGAGGAATTTTCTTGTCTCCACCCATTCGTCAAGAGTTCAAGGACAAATCTCATCTCCACCCTCGACCCTTGGGAATTTTACTGAGACCACCTCAACAGGATCAAAAGTACACCAACCACCCAAAGCTTAATCATAACAAGGAACCCACTACACCATGGCTATCTAGGAAATGGAAATGCAAGGTTAAAACCACTGTCAATCCAGGAAAATCCCATGCTAACAACAACAAAACCACCAAATAACCAAATGCATGTACCATGCATTCAAATATCAACAATGAAATCACACATGAAACCTATTATTTTCATAATGTTCTCCTATTCTAGCTACTTTCTAACCTTCTCTTTCAGTGCCCATGAGTTCATTTGCTTGCTTTCTTCTGTCTGAGTGATTTCTCTTTCCAAATCCAAGTGAGAATGTCACAGTGTCCAAGTGAATGCTAGAACGCTCCCAGAATGCTCGAAGTGTGTAAAAGTGTATGAGTGGCTAAGAGTAGCTAGAGTACCCAAGAGAGGCATAGAGTGTTCTCTCTCTCCTATTGTTTCATTTTCCTTTATTTTTCCTTCATTTTTCTTCATTTTCCCTTGCATTCATATTTGTGTCTGTTCATCTTTCTTTTCTCCAATCTTCCCTTATTTCTCATATTAAATTGTCATTTATTGTATTTTGCCTTTACCAATGTCATTTCCAATTTCCATAACCATTAATAAACCACAAGTGATGCCCACTATAATGTTTTCCCCTTTATTCATCTTGGAATATGTGTCCCATGACCTTGGTTTAATTTATTTACATAGAAAATCAACTCGGCGTTGTTACAAACCCCTCCCTCTTTGGGGAACATCGTGCTCGGTGTTCTATGATAGTTATGACCAGCAAAACATACTACTTATGGAGCTTTATAACACAGCTCGATGCAGTTTTTATAATGACCAACTGTTGAAAACATGATAAACCTACTGCTTATTAGATATTTATAAACACAACTCGATGTGGTATTTATAATCTCTCTCACACACACACACACACATACCTACGAGAAACTCATTTTCTTCAACCAACAAATAAATAAGGATATAATTCCTGCATCTGATCATCCATCTACCATGTAGCTTTATTGGGCCCAAAGTGCTTCCACTACACTTTAACTTGCTCTATTGCTCGGTTCTAGAGCATGAGTTGTTTTCGTTGTACTATGCATTATGGCTCTGGATGGAACTCTCCTTATGGTTCCACCTGCAATACAAACCAATCAATCACATGATCAACATCCTAGACATATCTCTTATGTAATGAAACATGGAAAACATCATGGAATTTCACTAATGGAGGTAGTATAAGTTTTTAGGCCACTAATTCAATCCTCTCAAGGATCACAAAAGGCTCACAATATCGAGGTGCCAACTTGGCACATGACCTAATCGCCAAGGAGCTCCTCTTGGGCTTGATGTGCAAGTACACATGTTCCCCAACCTGAAACTTCTTGAATGATCTATGTTGATCCACATAACTCTTCTGCATGTCTCGTGCTTCCCTTAAATTCCTTTTAATAACATACATCTCCTACTCCATCTCGCCTAGAGCTGGAGCAAGATTCGTGCCTAGAGTTGGGATGGGGAAATGCATGTAGAGAAATATGGAATTTCGGCCAAATGAAAGTGCGTATGCACTGCGAAGGGCGTTGAAGTAGATAAGACTTGATTTAGTGTAGTCAGGATAAGGAGAAAACCTCGACCTTGACTTAGTGGGGACCTAGTTGGGCCTTAAACTAGTCGGGAACCACTGAGTTGAAGGTAAGTGTGAAGAATATAACCCTGACCTTGGGTGGGCCCATATAGTCGGGCCTATGGGCCTTAAAAAAAATGCTGCATGGAAATCAGATTGACCCTAGTCAGTGAAGTCAAGCCTTGGTGTATTTTAGGCGGGGAGTATTGTAAGTTCTGACCTCTAACTAGTGAAATAACGTTGATTCCCAACCTTTGACATTAGGTGGACTTGTGAGGTTGATCTTGGAACATGGATATTTGTTTGGCGTAGTGGGAGTATGGTGAGCCATCGACACTCTGTCCTTAAATTCATGTGAAGTTTCCAGTGGCCTAAACAACAACACTGAGATTGAATATTATAGTGGAATTGGTGTCTAATTGGATGGAGAGTTCATTCCTACAGTTCAAAAGGAAAGAAAAGCCATGATCGTGGGCATATAACCCACAAGTTTCTAAAATTGGAGCCACCAATGGTTGAAAAATGCAGACCCCAAAATCGGTCGGCCTCAGGTTGTATTAGAGCAGGGAAAGGGAACATTTCCTGTAGTGAACAACTTGTAGCTGTGGTTGGGTAGAAGTTGTGCAACAATTACATAGCTGCAGTGGTGGGTATAATTTCAAAGGATTTGTGAGCAAGCATACAATATCCAAGCAAGTAGGTGAAGCTAGATAGGTTCCATAAGAGGCGAACCAAGATGCAAAATGTCTGTGCCAAATTAGAGGGTCAATGAGGTGTTAGTGAGGTGTTATTGCAGCTCACTTGAAGATACATGTGGAGACTGAACACCGAGATGGTGACGAATGAGATGCAACAATGAAGCACATGATCAGGAGATCATGAAGAATTTCAATTGCAAGAGTATGATGCAAGGGAATGAACCCCACTACTAACCAAAATTGATTCCCAAAACCTTTGAGAAGAAGCTCGTGGCACTTGGAAACAAAGGACACAAATTTATCTTTTTATAAAATTTAATCAAATATTTGTAAGCTTGTTGTGGCAAAGGATGAGATTCCTCATTTTGGTAGGGTTTTTGTTTTAAATAGGAAGTCTGCGAGATCTCAAGGGGTACTCAATCCTTGAAATGATCAGGCTAAGGGAAGCTGCTAGGGAAATTTTGGGTTAGGCTTGAGAGGTTGCATGTAATCGTTTCCATTTTAATAAAATTATTCGTGTGTGTTTGAATCTACATATTCTTGTTTTTTTGTGCCTCAAACCCTTGTCTATATTTGTGATTATCACGTGTGTCCAAATTTTGGATTCCAATTGAAGAACCTTAATTTGATAGGGTAAAAACGTTGGTATGAAAAATAGAAGAGAACATTGAGCCGTGCCTAGAGATGGGAATAGGAAAGTGTGCACAGGACAACGTGGAATGCCGACATAAAGGAAGTTTGTATGCACTAAGAAGGGACCATGACCAAACCCTAACCCCAACTTGGTGGGGACCCAGTGAGGCCTTAAACCAGTCAAGCACCACCAAGTTGAAGGTGAGTGAGAAGAAGCCAACGCTGATGTCGGGAATGCCCATATAATCAGGCTTATGGGCCTTCAACACAAATGGTGCATGGAAATTGGGCCGACTCTAGGGGAGGGATGCCATTACCTATGCGCCCTCCCCTCCACCTAGCCTACGAGCACGTGGACAGCACGCAACGTTGTACGACACACGTCCAGCTTGGATTGCCACATGTTGTGCAACATGTCAGGCCATAAAATTGCAACTGCTGACCTCCCGCCCGCTCGTTTCCGCCTTTACGCCGCGATATGTGGTTTGCCTGTGGGTTTTCTGTTCAAGTCCATTGTTTGTTCGAAGCCCTCCACCGACGATGGCGTGGGAGGGCTCCATTACCTACGCATGATGTCCGCCATGGTTGAGCTCATGTCCGCCATTGTTTGCTTGCATGAATCCATGGTTGGAACAGGGTTTCTATTGTTCTTATGGTTTTCTGCCTACAATTGTTGTTCAGTCTGGACCGCCGGTGGTTTAGGGTTTCCTAGGTGATTGTTTAATTTGCGCTATTTGTTGTTTGAGGAGGAGCCATTACCAATTTCAGCCAGTTCGAGGTCGAAGGTGGCATTTACAGGTAATTGCAGGTTTTGGTGTGGTTTTTTTGGTTTTTTTTTCTCCATTTGCTAATTTCCCACTTGTTGCAGGTGTTGCAGGTGTGGCAGGTGTGGCGAGCACTGGAGAAGGTCCGCCGAAGGTGTGGCGAGCTCTGGACTTGGACATGGCTTCTATCCGGTAGGATTTTAATCCTACCAGCCATTTTCTGATGTGTTTTTCAACACCTCACCTTGTTTATTGGAATTTTTGTTAATTTTGCAAACAGGTTTTGGGTTTTGTCAATTAAGCCATGGGATGTTGTTGCTTTTCTAACCTGTATCACTAAAAATCGGTTTTGTCAATTAAGCCATGGGATGTTGTTGCTTTTCTAACCTGTATCAATACTGCAACTTCTCTGTAGAGTTATGTCATGGGTTCGATCCTTTATACTCGTTTTCATGTAGCTCCAATGTTGGTAAATCATTATGTCTTTTTGTGATGTTTTTTTGAAAAATATGATGCTGGTATTACCAATCTATACCCTGATTAGGGTGAGTCAAGTCATCTACTTCATATCTTTGAAGTTTGATATGTGAATTTTCAAGAGTCGATGGAATGAGTGCTTAGAAATGATCAAGTTTTATCCTTTTTAGTAATGAGTTTTATTCATTCATCTTTTGTTTGGTTGGATGTTGTTCGAAGAAGCAGACCCGATTGTCCCTGGGGACTTATTTCAGTTTATATGTAGGTTTCCGAGAGCGAGGTTTTTTGTCAAAATCACCTGGACTTTTTCCTTCACTTTACTTCTTTTCTGGCAAACATAAACTTGCATTGTTGCCACCTTTTGTCAATAATCCCCGCAAGTATCTTATTGGTTTGCATAATGATATAGTACATGACTTGGTAGTAGATTTTGAACTTCAATCAATACCGACTTGTGCCACCTTGTTCGATGAACAAAAGAGGGATTCATAATTAGCTGTGAAAAACTTCGCTTAAGGATGCCAGTGTCATAGTTTAATTCTTTCTTGCTTTGCTCATTTAGAAAATGTAGTCAATGGAAAGAAACTCTTGTAATGAAAGCTCTTGTTTTGGTCTTGTGTGTCTAGTGCATTTTGCAGGATCTTATTAGTGAGATACCTCACCTAGTTCGACCCTATTTTGGATGCATAGATCTTACCCACGTGAACCGCCTGTTTTGAATACTCACCCTTTTGGTAGATCCATAGCACCCTTGTAGACAACTGTGTTATGTTGCTAACTGATAGATTACAAATACAGCCTATATTGTAGGAATGGTTTTTGACTTTCTTGCCATATTATAGGCGGCCTTTCAATATTGGAGCGTGAACAGAGAATGTTTTAAAGACATCCTATTCCTCCTTGGATATCCTTTGCATTTATGGGAATTTTCTTGTGTAACCAAATTCCTCCATGATAGGTTTGCAATAGTAACAACCTTACACTCTTTATCATCATCAAAGAGTTTCCAAAACATGGGATAGGCAAGAGGATGGTAATACTGGATTTGAATAAGCGATTGAATGACATGAAAATCTTGGTCTTCACATCCTTCAATTTAAGTGCTTCGGATCTTGAGTTTAGATGTGCCCAAAGAGATTATTTTATGTTCGAACTCATGTAATTTGACAAATTTGGCCCTATTGACTTATCTTTTATTGTTTCAACTGCCTTTCGAGCTTCTGTACCATTCCATATAATTTATTAGTGCTTGCAGTAGCTTGGGATAGGTCCCTAAAGACTATCTCTCATGTCTGCCTATGCCATTCAATTTTGTCTATCACATGCATTTTTTTCGTTTCCTTGGAACAATTCTTAGCTCAATTATTTTAAAACTATATATGAATACATATTTGATTATATTAAAATCAGATTTGTTGGATTTATTTACTTATTTATGGTTGAGAATTTATTTGCAGCTCTGTGTCTTATTATCTCAGTGTTTCAGGTTTTATTCAGAAAATTTAAATAATTATTACTTCAAAAATGAAGAAAATGACTTCAAAGAGTCCACTAGTTCCAATTGTAACTCTTTATGATCTTTGTGGAGTACATATGTTGTGTAGGATTTAAGTTTAGTTCAGTTTTGAGGGTGCATGCATGGTTCGTTTTTCAAATAGCGTACATCCTTAGGCTGTCCAAGGTGCTTTTATGGGAGTTGTCTATTCTGGATGAGAGCTTAGCTCTATAGGAGGCACCAATAGATTTTCCTGATGTGTAGTTATCCATGGAGCTAAGGTGTACTAGGTGTTCTGAGTAGGGTTAGGTTTTGACACAGTGAAACCAAGTTCTTATTGCACGTGTTTAGAGACATTATTTTACCTTATTCTGTTATCTGAGAAAGGAAATGTAGGGTGCGCCACTGTGTTGGTTAGTGAGTTTTGGTTTTGAGCTATTGTTGTGTATTAACTTCTTTCTGTATTCAATAGAATATGGATGTGTTTGAGAGTTAAGATATTTTACAGAAGTATGTGCTTGTAGGTAAGCTTACTTAGATCTAGGTTATTCTTTCAAAGTTGAAAAACTGCTTACAGTGGCCTGCTTTCTATGATCCTTGTTGACTGCAATGAATAATTAGATCTAAAGAATATTGCTACTATGACTTAATAAATACCATAAGACAATAATAATAAGCCCAAGACCATTGCACATTGACCATAAGGGGTTAATAAAGTCATATGTTTTTCTGTTGGTGACTTTCCAAGTGTTTTTCTAAGGTCTGGTATATGTCTTTTGATATCTGAAATATGCTTTTCAAGATCTGGTGTACTTGTTTCAGTAAGAAGAAATCAATTTGCTAAGGTTTAATATCCATAAGAAATCACTTATCAGTCTTGGGAGCATCATTTTGAAGCTAATGGTGAAGTATTAAGTGATTTATTTTGTGAAATATTGTTCATCTTTACAGTGGAAAAAGAAGCCCCAAGACATAATATGAATTGACATAACAATTTCAAAAGGGGAATAAGTATCTAAGTTATCATTGTAGCATCTTTTGTGGACTGATATCATCTCTCTTAAATATTTCAGAGGTTGGTGTATTTTTTGAGCCATTGGTTTCAGGTCTAACTATTATGTTTGCATCCATTGGGTGGCAGACTTCATTGGTTTCTCTTTTTGTCTTTCTAGGTGCTAGCATTTCTTCCACTGTAATAAATAGTCTTTCAATGTTAATAATCAATTTTTATAAACATTTCTGCTTAGCTCGCAAATAAAACTGCTTTACAACCAACCAAGCTGTTGTTGGCTTTTCAATGTAGTGAATGCATAGAACCATAATGTTGTTAGCATTTCAAAGCAATAAAACAACCTAGGTTGTAAGCCAAAATGTTTCTATGACAAGAAAAAGACACAATCCATCCAAAATCCACATCATAATGTGGTTACAACCAAAAACATATGACACCCCTATTCTTTATGGCCCTGAGAATCTTGAGTGCCAAAACTCCCCGAGTTACCTTCTTGAGCCAGGTAGGTTGGCCTACCTGTCAAGGGTTGATTAGGAAATGGTTGATTGCTGCCATATGATTGACTCCAATTTGTAGCTTCCAACCATGGAGGTATTGAGTACCCATACCTCACATTTGCACTACTGACCCCTGCATTAAGTGGAGGTGTGTAATGAGCATACATAGAATTGGCACCAACTCTGGTAGGAATAAGGCAAGTGGGTAAACCCTCAGTTTGATAGTGAGGCACTTGAATGTTTATGAGATCTTGGAATAATGGTGTATTATCTGCAATGGAGTCCAATGAGTTTGAAATAATCCTGGTTTCATTAGCTATTCTTGTATCATTGTCAACCATATTGATCATCCCTTGTTCCTTTTCAAGCATTTGTTGTGCCTTTAGTTTTTTCTTTTCTTGTCTTGCCATTTGCTTTTGTTGGTCCTTAAATTTCCTTGCTTTATCTCTTTCAATCCTTTCATCTGCTCGATGTTGTGCTGCAACAATCCTTGCTGCCTTCTTCTCCTTGACTAGATCCTTCTTTTTCTATTTTAATTCTTGCATTTCAAATTTCTTTTTTTCAAACTCAACTAACAAGTTTATATAGTCCTCTAAGGTGAGTAACTATGAGCTTCAACCCAGACGAAGACTACCTGATGCACCTTGCTTTTTTTTCATTGATACACTCTGTACTGGTAGCTTTAGGAACCGTCCAAGTGTCTTCTCCACCCCTCCCACCTACATGTCATTGCTTGGTACTTCCCTTTCAGTATCTGTTGGAACTGATTGAACTATATCATTATCTTCATTTGATGCCTCATTATGTCCTTCATCTTCTTCCATTGATCTATTGTCCACAAAAAAATGAAGAATTTCACTGTTCCATTCTGCTAGTTGTGAGGGCATGTTCATGCTTTCTTCATTGGTTGCTGAGACACTATGTGCATTCATATTGATCATTTCTTCTGCTAGCCATGAAGGTGGGGTTACTTGGCTTGGCAATGTCAATTGGTCATTGTCAACTGCATGTTCAACAATATCATTAACAATATCAACAATAGGAATTTCATGTTCTTGAGTTGATGGAATGATCTCCATGTTACTGCGAATTTGTTCATTGTTATATTTTGTTTCACATACAGTTTCATCATCTTCAGCATATAAGTGTCCTTGAGATAGGGAAATCATATTACCAGCTGCAACAACATCATCTTGGTCATCTACTTCTTGCACTTCAACACCTGTTTGGGCATTCCCTTCCTCCTGACCATCCACATGAAATGCTTGGCTACAACCAGTATCATGTATAAGAGCATCATAGTTCAGTGGCCAGATTCCTGTCCTCCTAAAGCCAGCCTTGATATTTGATGGTGTCAAAGCCCTTTTAAAAGCTTTACTTGCAAGCTCTGCTAGCTCAAACCTTTTCACCTCAACCCCTAGATTCTTTGCCATCCATGCAGCGCGCTCTGACCTGAAATAGTTCTTGAAAGGGCCAAACACACTAACATCAAGGGGTTGCAGTCTGTGAGTGGTATGAGCTGGAAATGTCAACAGGTTGATGCCTAAATTATTTGCTTCCTCAATTGTTTGTACAGCCATGTGGCTCCCATGGCCATCTAATATCAAAAGGTGTATGTTATTAGGCGAGACGCCACCTAGTACCGATGTAGCAAAGTGAAAAAGCCAACTTAGAAACAGTTCTTTAGTCATCCATGCATGGGGATGTGCAGCCATGCATGCACCTGGTTCACAGTTCTGTATATAGTTTTTCAGTTGATTTTTACCTTTGAATAGATAAAATCCTGGGATTGAAGTACCAATTGCATTGACACAACATAAAATAGTTATCCACTCCCTACTCTTGGGAAAAATCTTTGGCACATTTTGGTTCCCTCTCTTGGCAATTATCGGCATGCCACAATTCCTCCCTGCCTATAAACCTGTTTCATCACAGTTCCATATATGGTCTGCTCCATAAGAATGTTTATCATAAGCACTAGAAAGTGTGTCATAGAACTTTTGCACCACTGCAGGGCACAAATTTAATGCTCTGTCTCTGTCAAGGCCCTCAGCAGTATGCAATACAAGTTCTGGATGCCTTTTTTTAAACCCAAACCACCATGATTTACCAGGAAACCTATCTTTGAATGGGTTTGGCCTCCCTTGATAGATTTGAGCAACTGTTGATTTGAGTTGTATCAACTCTAGCCCATGTCCCAGTTGGGCCATCTCTTTACACCACTCAACCACCTCGGCCTCCTCCTCCTCAGTCATAACTGTAAGAGGCCCTCGACGTTTTGTATGAGTCAGTCCATTTATCCAATAATGTATTGATGAGGGAGGAATACCAATTTTTTGCAGATGCCCGAACTAAGTATCCATGAAACTCTATGTCATTAATTGCAACTAACATTTATTCTTTTGTCCATCCTCTTATAGCACTGATCTTTTTAGTTGAGCTTGCCCCTTGGATTGTAGTTGACGGTGGTTCTATGGCTGATGGTGTGTTAACATCAGCTGCTGTCACATGGTCATCCTCAACAATGTTCCCTGGTGCATTTTTGGCATTAACATCAGCTGGCCTATGATCATTAGACGATGTGCATCATAGTTGCGCACCCCTTGTCACTCTCCTGCCACTTCTCCTTGTACGAGCAGAGTAACTTCCTTTTGCCATAGATGCAACAACCTATAAAATTATTGCATGCATTTAGACATTAGAATATTTGTAAATTAATGTTTATTACTTCTGCAAAAATACTTTTCCTTTATTACAGGAAATTATCAACATGTATGTTACAGGAAATCGAATTGCATTACTTATGTTACAGGAAATCGAATCGCATTACCTCGTAGTCTCTCATTGCAAATTACTTCGTAGTCTCTCAATTGCTTGCCTGTTCATCAGTTTAGAAACTTTAATATGGATTCAAGTAGGATTCTATGATAGTTGTTTCAAATATCATTTTCCATTTTTTTTACTGTTTGGCATTGCCAAAAATGTCACAGTACTGCAACTTCTCCATTGTAGTCCATGGCCATCATGCCAGGTATTCATCTGTTTTCATAATGAGAGTAAATGTTTAACTTTCATAGGACAGTGTCAAAATTTTGCAAATGTCATTCCAAGTAAATCCATAGTTCATCAATTTAGCAACTTTTATATGGATTCAAGTAGGATTCTATGATAGTTGTTTCAAATATCACTTTCCATTTTTTTGTTGTTTGGCATTGCCAAAAATATCTCAGTACTGCAACTTCTCTGTAGAGTTATGTCATAGGTTCGATCCTTTATACTCGTTTTCATGTAGCTCCAATGTTGGTAAATCATTATGTTTTTTTGTGATGTTTTTTTGAAAAATCTGATGCTGGTATTACCAATCTATACCCTGATTAGGGCGAGTCAAGTCATCTACTTCATATCTTTGAAATTTGATATGTGAATTTTCAAGAGTCGATGGAATGAGTGCTTAGAAATGATCAAGTTTTATCTTTTTTAGTAATGAGTTTTATTCATTCATCTTTTGTTTGGTTGGATGTTGTTCGGAGTAGCAGACCCGATTGTCCCTGGAGACTTATTTCGGTTTAGATGTAGGTTTCTGAGAGCGAGGTTTTTTGTCAAAATCACCTGGATTTTTTCCCCTGCCTCTCTTCTTTATTTGGTGGGGGAGACTAGAACGATATTGGAACCCTTGGGGATGGCTTGATACTCTGTCTATCCCATTAAGGGTTCAGTGGTGAAGTGGGATTTTGTTTTTGTAATGGAGATGAAATTGTTTTGTGTTTCTGATGTTGTTTCTTGTTTATGTGGCTTAGATTCATTTGAAATGTTGTTTTTTGCATGCATTAATGGCCTTACAATGGATCGGGGGTTTTGATACATAGCCTAATTTCTTTTGCTTTAAACCCTTGTAAATATATCTTTTCCAAATTCCTGGCAGAGTCCATAATTCTGTGTCGTAACTCTTCATGGTTTTCATGGAATCTGTATGTTGTGTAGGCTGACAATGCCACCCATTAATACCTAACCAAAGGTTTTTTGCTTTAAACCCTTGTAAATCTATCTGTGCCAGATTCCTTGAAGAGTCCACTAGTTCCAATTGTAACTCTTTATGATCTTTGTGGAGTACATATGTTGTGTAGGCTGACAATGGCACCAAATGACCGACAATGTAACACTTGCTTATAAATTCTTATAACCCAAACCCAAAGTGATCTAGGAAATTTTGCAATTAAGCTATTTTTCCATGTATTCATCTGTTTTCATAATGAGAGTAAATGTTTAACTTTCATAGGGCAATGTCAAAATTTTACAAATGTCATTCCAAGTAAATCCATAGTTCATTAATTTAGCAACTTTTATATGGATTCAAGTAGGATTCTATGATAGTTGGCATTGCCAAAAATGTCTCAGTACTACAACTTCTCGTGGATTTTCAAAATTTTGCTTCGTTTTCCTGAAATAAGCAGTCAAAATTCACCTCCTAGGGCCACCCGTAAAAATTAATTTTCACATTGATGGATTTACATTTTAATATTTTCTCTAGGTTTTGGAAATTTGCAAGCAACAATCTCAAGGAAGAATAAAATGAAGCAATGCCAAAATCTTAGAAGTGATGAAAACCAGGATAACTGTCAAGTAGTTTATCAATGTTTTGTTTTCCTCCTTTGACCATCTCAAAGCATGATTCCTTTGAGCCCATATCTCACTATAAAACACAACAAAGATAATGGTCCATGCCAATACCACAATGATTTTTGATACCATACTCATTCAAATTAGTGAAGTCTCTTTTGACGCTAAACTGTATTGGGATAATTTCTGATTACTGGAATTGAACTTTGACTCGGAAGCAATCGTTAGAGTCATCTTGGTTTCCATATGCGTTGCTGTTCGATTGTTCTGGTTTCTGTAAATTTCCATATGCATTACTATTCGATTGTTCTGGTTTCTGTAAATTTCCATATGCGTTGCTATTCGATTGTTCTGATCTTGATCTCAATGCAGCCAATTTAAATTAAAATGCTTTCAGCCGCCAAAATAATTCATGATGAGATCCAAGGGTGACTCCTCGATCAGAGAGAATTTGAACGTTAAAGCCGAACAGAGTTTTTCTGTGCACTATCCAGCATCAAGCAATGACTACCAAAAACATAGGCTTACCTATGTAATGAAGGCACTAAAGAGCCCTATTGATGTGTCTCTAGTTTATGATAAATTATAATCAAGATTGTTTGCTCTTGTTCTCATCATTGTTGCCGCATGGTTATTAAATAAAATTTTGAATTTATTTTTGCTACAGTAGCTTGGAACTCTTTTGAACCGCGTCCCTATTATCTTCAAGAAAACCAAGAAAAACCTCCCTCGGAATATTTAGTTACTCTGAATATTTAGTATGGCCAGACAGATCATGTAAGAACTCTGATAAATGAAAACAATGAAAGCAGAACTGTAAGAACAATGACTTTCAATGGCTATTTGTGAAACCATCCAGGTATCCTTCTAGCAGTTATGGCCAGACAGATCATGTAAGAAATCTGATAAATGAAAACAATGAAAACAGAACTGTAAGAAGAATGAGTTGTAATTCATATAACTAACCTCGATATACTGGCAACTGTTTTGTGATGTTGTCTTCAAGTTTGCTAAATGGTTTGAAAGCATAAGATGCAACTTCAATAGTGGGTGGACTTCTTTTATAGTTTTGGGCATTTGAATTTAATTGGTGGACATGGATGCACATGGATTGCAATGGCTTCATTTTGAATGTGTGGTCTAGATTTAATTTGATGTGATCTAATGGTTGGGAATTGGTTATTTGTTGATCCATGTGCTTTGATTTGTTTTAATGAGAAATAGAGTGAGTTGGGTGCCATTTATTGCAGTTATTGGGTCTGGGTGTCATTTATTGTACAAAGTGGGTTTAAATGTTATTGGGTTGGGTGTCATTTATTGAACATAGGGTGTTTAGTTGTTGAACAACATAGCAGTTATGGCTGGCATCCATTCCCTTTTGTTATGTGCAGGTAGGCATATTCCTTTGGGATGCAAAGCTGTAGTTCTGATGAGTGGGGGTTGAAGTGACTGCTGCTTTGTACTTCTGGAATAGGCCATTTTGGAAGCCTTTATGGTTTTAACTGTTTTCTAGTTGGGTCAATATGGTTTGCAGTTTTAACTAGTAAAATACTATTTATGGACAGTTGTGGGCCCAGTCAATGTATGGGGAAATTTTGGACATAAATTAATACCTATTTATACTTAATGTTATTTATTTTTGTTTAAATATTGGTTTCAAAAGTCTCAGTTTATGGTAGTTTGGTGGGACCAGTACTATATCAATTACTGGTCCCTGCACAACATTAGGAATCTCTCCCCTAGTCGGCGAGGTTGGGTCTTAGTGTATTTCAATGGGGAGTATTATAAGTTCTGATCTCTGATTAATGAACTAACACCGACTCTTGACCTTTGACATCAGGTGGACCTGTGAGGTTGGGACTATAATGCGGATATTTATTCGACACAACTGGAGTATGGTGAGCTATTAATGCTCTGTCCTCGAATTCACGTCAAGTTGCCAGTGGCCTAAACACCAACGCTAAAATTGAATATTAGAGTGGAATTGAGGTTTAAAATCATAATGTAAAATAATGGTACTTGAAATGTTATAACAATAAGAATTCATTTTATTATTATTATTATTACTACTTTAAGCCATATTATATAATATGTAAATTGTTACATTGAAATAATTTAGTTAACATGAACATTGACATATTTTATTTATGAAATTGTCCATATTAAAGTTTTTTTTTGTTTTTTTCTATTAATATATTTTTAAATATATATCAATATTACTTAATTTGGTGTCTCGCCGTGACTGTGGATAATAATAATAATAATAATAATATATTGAAAATATTTTATTTATGATGCATATTAAATTTTTTAATTACTATTAATATTTTTTAAATGTCACATATTAATTTTATATTAAGAAGTGAATTAATTATACATTTGCCTCTTATTAGAATTAAATATTTTTACTTTCAATTACTTCTTTTCATTTCATATTGAAATATTATATTGTCATCGATATATTATATACATATATGTTTATGTTTTTTCTAAAGTTTATTAAAACAAATTAGTTAACATGCATATTAAAATTGTTTATTTACTTATCCAATGGAAATATAAAAATATAAATAATATCAACTTTATTTTTTTTTAATTACTTTAAAAGAATTATAAAAGTTGATATAAAATTATCTTATTTCATATGGACATGGAAATATTTTATTTATAACTGAAAGTGAGATTGTAAAATTCTTACATCTCTTCTGGGTTGTAGTATCAACAACCAATAAAGTAAAACACAGACACAATTAGAGTGAAATTACGTTTTATAATACTTTAAAGTAAAAGTAACCAAATATGTATATTTGTTTTTTAGTTTGATTATAGCTAATATTAATTTTTAATTTAAAGAATATTTTATTTTTATTTAAAAAATTACAAGTGTCAACTTCATGTTAAACATGAAAGAAATCACATATTACTGTCATACTCAGTTGTAGAATAAACTTCTCTATTTAATAATAAAAAAATATATTATAACCAGAAATTTTTTACCCTTAATATAAAATTAAAAATTTTACTTATAAATACCTCACACTAACCATTTTGCATTTCATCTTTTCTTTTCTATCAGATTATATAAAACAAAACAATATTAGTGAGTTGGTCTTAAACTTCTAAACTCTTGAAGTGGTCTTAAACTTATCCTCTTCTAGCCCTAAAAATTGAAAGCGCAAACCATTTACTACTTTTAAAAACTAAATGGACAAAACATTCACTATGTGTTTCAGCCCTTGGAAGTCAACACTAAAAAGTTTCAACTTCTAAAGTCGTGAACTTGTAACCTCTTGAAGCCCTGAAAATTAAAACTTGAATAGGCAAACCATTTCACCACGTGTTTAAGCCCTTAGAAGTCAACAAGTTACATTTTTACATGTGATGTGAACAAAAGTATAATAAAGTTAATGAAGGTTTAATTTATAATTAAATTTAAAACAAAATGAGGTTTAAATTAAAATAAACAAAAGTATAATAAAACTAATGAAGGTTTAATTTATAGTTAAATTTAAAACAAAATGAGGTGTAAATTAAAATAAGATACAAAAAATAATTTAATAATTTTAATATCATTAATATTTTAATTAATTAATATATACAAATAATAAAATGATTAATTTTCAAAATAAAAACAAAATATAATTTAAATTTCTAATAAAACGAATATTTTATTAATATTAAAAAATTTATTTTTCAAAATGAAAGACAAAATCAAATGAAACGATATCAAGTATTGCGCAATGCTACAACCATATACTGCCCGATAGCTGAGACAAGAATGTAATAATTTTCTTTTAGAGTGTTAAAGTTTTTTAGCATTGTAAATTAAATTTATTATTAATATTTTTTTTTCAAATCGTATATATAGATCAGTTTAAAATATGCGGTAAAATATATACCGTCAAAAATATTATGATATATAAAATTTAGATCCTATTAAATTTCAACTACTTTTGAAAACATTTTCTTAATAATGAAGTTTATTTATTATAAAATAAACTTATTCTGTCTGACTTGGGTTACAATGTTTTGTCATGACATAATAGATACATTTAAAGGATATTAAATACTATTTTTAATGTTTACAATACTTTATCATAATGTAATGAGTGTAATAAGTATATCTATAAGGTATTAAATAATATTTCTAAATTCATTTATTAAATATTGATATATATCTCCAAAAAAATTAATTTTGAATTTTACTTTGGATATATATTTTTATTTTTAATAAAAAAAATTCTAAAATATCTCTAATTTTTATTAAATACTCCATTTTATAATCTCCCATATCAATAAACCTTCGTCCTCTCCAATCTTTAAAATTAATTTTTTTATAATAAATAAAACTTGATCACATAAAATTTAATCCAAGCCAATATCAATAAACCTTTGTCCCCTCCATTCTCCAATCTTTAAATTTTTATTGATAAATAAAACTTGATCGCATAAAATTTAGTCCAACCCACAATTTATGGCAAGATTCCACTTCAACTTTTTCTCCAAAAATGGAATCTATTTGAAACACAATTAACTTACATTTTTTATTTAAGTTTGGTTTATAATTATTTAGCTTTCCATCAATGAGCAATCAACAAACTTTTCTAAGCCCCAATAATCAAAAATAAAACATGTTATTGTAGAAAATACAATCATATAAACTTTGCATATGATATTTTAGGTGAATGCTTTGTTTTTGTTTTATTTATTTTTAAAATTTTATATTTAGAAAGTTAACCACTTTTTATCATTTGGAAGTATATTAATTTTGTTGTAATTTCTGTGTTTATTTTGAATTTTTTTTTATCGAATTTTAATTTAATTATTAAAAGTCTAGATCCATTTTAATTTTGGATCTATTAAGTGTCCATAAGGATCAAATTTTTGAAAGAGAAAACTTCTTTTTTAATCCTTCTTAACACTTGATAGATCCGAGGTTAAGATCGATCTAAGCTACTTAAAAAAAAAATGTTTTTTTCCCCAACTATTTAAGAGCACCAATTTATTAAACGATATAACATACTAAATTCTCTATCCCCTACTCTTCCTGTCCTTCCTTGTATATGGTTAGAATATTCATGCATGATTTTTAGATATTTGTGTAGTGATTTTTTATTCTTAAGCTTTTGCACGAAAACCATCTAAAAATAAAATCCTTGAAAATAGCTTATACTCAAATAAATAACATATTTACTATCAATTACTTCCTTTCATAATTTAATCTAGTATTTGCATTAAAAAATGGATAGTAATAAGATGTAAATAAATATAATTACCAAAAATTACTTACCAAACAATTTACTTATCCACTTCACATCTCAATTTGTTAGTTCCTTCCAAAGCAAAGGAACTAATAAGTTATAATTGGAAGGACTAAAGTGAAAAATAAAAATTACAATATACTAAATTGAATTTTATTATTTTTATCATTTTTAACCTTTTATTGTTAATTGAGGAGAGAGTTAAATGTTTACACTTTTTTTAGGCACTACAAGATCTCCTCTTGTATTGATTTTAACCTGTTATTTTTTATTTTTAATTGAGTTGACATATAAATGTTAAATGTTTATGTCCACAAGCATTTACACCTACACATATCCCCTTATACTAAGATGTAGAGTGCTTGTCTGTGCAATAATTATTAGGCGCGAATTCAACTTCCATGAATATTCTAGAATATTCATAGTAATATCCACAAATGAAAGGTTGAAATTCATATGCAAAGTAGTTATGCCATTTTTTAAATTATTTTAATTAGATTAATTAATTTAAAAAAATATTATTTGAAGTAATTTATGTTTTTTTGGACATGCAGTATTGATAAGCCATGGCAGTGGCCCATGGTGTTGCAACAAAGCCTTTTTTGCAAATTAAAAATATATACGGTAAAGTGGGATTAAGAATCTTCTTCCATGTTCTTTTAAATGTATATATATCTAACTTATATATTAATTCATTTTATAATTAATAATAATAATAATTTAAAATAAAGTTATAGTTTAATTAGTTCAATTTTTTTAATTTTAGCAACATGAATTGGATAATAAAGTAAGTGATTTGATGGATATTATAGATGAATGTCTATGAATATTTACTAAAGAACTGAACTACTTCTAGTAAAATTGACAATTCAACAAATCAAAATTAATAATCAAATAAATTGAAATTGAAATTAAAATTTTTAATCATAAATATTTGAGTAATGTGAAATTTATAGAACATAAATTACATAAAATTCGACTTATCCTAAAGTTCCACTTCATTTATTCATAACTCTGTCTATAACAAAAATTAAATGAAAATGAAAATATATTTTATAAAAAAACAAATTAAATTAAAATTAAATCTAAAAATAAAATTTACCTGTTATAAAATAAATTTATTTTCATTCATTTAGTCCACAATTCTTTAACTTACCATTTATAACCAACCCCAAACATTTGGGATAACATAGAAATAACCACCTTGATAAAGTAAACACTAGATCATCCCACTTGTTAGAAAAGAAACACGCATTTAAATGGATAACATTTGGCCGCAAAATATTACTTCAAGAGATGAAAAAAGGGGTGAATTTTCACTTACACATGTACCAATTTTCAAAGGAATTTTTGGATGATTATTTGGACTTGAAAACACTATTTTAAGAGAGAGAGAAAAAAATTGATAATTTTATTAATTTTTATATATAAGAATTGTTTTAGTGTGATTTTTTGGATTTTCTGGTATTAAAATTCGGTGGAAAAATTTAAAGTGAAATTTAATTGTATATATAGATTCAGTGCCTTGAAAAGCTCTTAGAGCACTTCAATTCTGCAAAGATTACTCATCAAACTTGTGATTTCAATAAATTCCTGTCATATATAAAAGAAATTAGATCCAAAACACCATTCCAAAAAATCTCACTAAAAACAACTATATATATATATAAATTTTAATGATTAAAAATATATATTTTATATAAAAATAGAAAACTAAAATTTATATATTTTTTTTTCTTTAATAAAATACTTTTATGTTTGAAAACATTGGAACTCATCGAAAATGAGTTGTCACCAGATTCCTCTTAACCATAAGATAAACACAATTGTTGACATGAGAAGAATAAAGATTCATGTGAGTGATGGCAAGTTCTGCCAAAAGTTGGGTGCTTCGGATTATTTTAATAGCGGCTACTGGAAGCTTCCCTCATATTAAACCGGAGCAGTGGATGACCGTGACTGATATTGGTGGAAAGTCTTAATCGAATACGAGGAAACCCATTCGATTAAGAAAAGGCTTTCCACCAATATCAGCCACGGTCATCCACTCCTCCGGTTTAATATGAGGGAAGCTTCCAGTTGCCGCTATTAAAATAATCCGAAGCACCCAACTTTTGGCAGAACTTGCCATCACTCACATGAATTTTTCTTCTTCTCATGTCAACAATTGTGTTTATCTTATGGTTAAGAGGAATCTGGTGGTTCTTATTATAAGTCTTTTAATATTTTTAAACCAACATGCGTTACGCATGCAAATGTGATGACATGAACCACGAGCCAGATCTAGCTGATCTGTATAAACAAAAGTTGACAAATTGGTTTAAAAATATTTAAAACATCCCAGACCGTCACATGGTACAGCCAAATTTTTACTTTTCGTATTAATTTGATTGTCTGAATGTTCAAGCTTTCGAAACAGTGTTATCAGACACATGGAGGATAGGAGGGAAGACTTACTTGATCATTTTCTTTGACCAAGCAGAAGGAGAGAAAGCAAAAGCTAAGTTTTTTTCGCCGAGCATGCCTAGTCAGATGAATGCCCATTCCTCTGTATTTTGTTTTTGCGATTTGGCTATGTCGGAATGCTTGCATTTTCGAAAATGCTGCTCCGAATCTAAGACATATTTCCCTCAGAGCGGTTGAGTCTTTTTCTTTTTTTTTTTTTGGGGAGATTGGTCCTTTTTCTTCCCGCAGAAAAAGGAGTGACAGGATTTTCAAAGATACTTGACATAGCTTTGCAAGGGGTTTTTGGATGTGGACTTTGAGGGCTGTGTCTGTGGGTGTGGAGTTGTTATTTTCCTATCCCTTTCATATCATTATCACTTTTTTTGGTTTGGTGGCGTAGCTGTTATTTCTCTATCGCTTTTACATCATTATCATTTTTTTTGGTTTGGTGGTGTTGTCTTCTAAAATGATTTTAGGTTAATTAGTCATGTCAGAACATCTAAAATATTTTGGTTGTTTTTAAGATTTTTGGATGACTTTAGTTATGAATAATTGAAAACAGGTGCTTGAACATATTTACTTGTAGAATTAATTGAAAGGGTTGTTTATTTGTCCAAAATAACATTTTGATTTAAAGTGGATGATTAGTAGAATTTGTTGAAGTATAACTTGTTAAATATTGAGAGAGAATATTTAATTGGCCATAAGAATGAATATAAGTCACTGATGTTTACTTACACAACAAAATATATTTAAGCAAATGCAAAAGGTGTGGCAATTAATAGATAAATGAGAGTTTATAATAACAGATAGCTTCATAAACTAGTCTCTGATTAATATTTATAACTCCATAGGGGATTTAACACTAATTGAAACTCAGTTTGATCTTACCCAGGGATTTGCATAAAGAATTAAATATATGAAGAAAACATTATGAAATATCACAAAGAAAAACTCACACGAAGGACAAGCTATAGAAGGCAAATTCAGAATCCTTTTATTAATGCAACAAATCTCCAGCTCGATTACAATTCTGCTCCAAAGTTCATACAAGGGTTCAACCCATAATAACTCGAATGAGGAGTTATTTATACAAAACTAAATATCTGTTAGAGATATTTCTTACAAAATTTTACAGAAATAGTACAAAATAATAGGAAATTGAAAACTGCTAAGTGGTGGCACTATTCTTTAGGAATATGTTGATGACTGGTCCCCAAAAAGTGCTGCCCAGCTGTCTATTTGTTGACGATGAAAGTTATTCAATTACTTCGCAGAAGTGGTTCCATATTGGTTAACTTGGTATGGTGAGATTTACCAACTTCCTCAGTAAACTTCATCTACTTCTGTGTATTTCTCAAAAGTGAGCTTATTTATAAAAATATGTTTCATTTCATGCTTAATGGTCAAATCAAAAATCTAAAGCTTCCAATGCTTGCTTCCCTGTAATGTGCCCTTTTATGCCTGCAAAACTTTATCTATCAATTGTTATGTTGTAAATTTCTGGCAGTAATCCTCCAAACTGATAAGCCTATCATTTGGAGCCACTAATCCCGGCAATCCTCTCTGATTAAGTAAATTAAACTTAAAGTGAAACCTTTGAACAAAGGTCCTTAATGCTTGACATTTAGTTTCTAGTTGTGTCATGAAGTTCTTCTTTTGGAGAACTTTCTTGATCTCCAAAATGGTTTATGTTCTGTCTAAAATCTATATTTTCTCCAACTCTGTCCTACTCTTTGAATTAAGAAATCTGATCATATCAATAGCCTCACTTGGTTTATCTTTAAGCAAATGCTTCACTTCATCAATGACTACTTGACATTCACTGATGAGTTCCTCCTGCTCGAAAATGATCTGCTTGGATGGCCATATTTCAATTATGACTTGACTAATATCTGCCCAAATGCTTTCCTTGGCTTGGGCCAAGGTCTGTGCCATCAGTGACTGACTCTACAACTCTTCGATCCTTCTGTTCAACCTGTGTTTTATGCATTTCCTCAACATACAAATTGTCACTCTTTATTTTATGTGCTTCCAAAGTCTAGAATTTCTTATGGAGCCTTTCATTTTCTTGCTTTTGATGAATGAGTTCCTGTGAAAGTTTGTTCAAATCCTCTATTGTCGATGTAGATTCCCCTGTGGCTGATGAAGATGTAATAGGAATAGCTATGATGGGGGCTATATATAATTGAGTAAATTGCTCTTTTTCTTTAAGCAACTTCTCAATTTGTTCCTCCATGGTTTTAATCTGTACATTTTGCTCAATTATCAGTTTGAGCATTTCTTCCTTATCCTGTTTGGTATCTGCTATTTCCTTAGTCTGGGGGTCCTCTGTAGAAGGAAGTTTCAGTTATTTTCTCAATGCTTCAATATCTGTGTTCTTCCTTCTTATTATATCTTCTGCTGCTTTTACATCAGTAGGGTCATATCCTATTTTAATGACTAAGTCCTCCAATGACTTAACCCTATTATCCTTAGCCAGAGATGATATTTTCTGAATTTCCAATTGAGACTGCACATTTGATAGTGCAATTTTAAGCTTTGACAATGCCATGGAAGTGTTGGTCATGGTTGAGAACAACATCTCACCAAACTGCCTATGCATGTCCATTTGGTCAATTGGATGTATCTGATTGGCATCAAATGAGAATATAGTTTTCTTATAATCAGAAGAACCTTTGGGAAAATGTACTTGAGCCCGCAGAAAGGCCATCTGCATTCTTCCCTTCTTGTTTTCAAATGTTGTCAGTAACCTATGTTGTGAAGTGGAAGTCTGCTTCTAGAACTGTGCATAGACATTAGCTTTTAAAGCTCCATTTTTCTGCTTGATCTCAAGAAATTTAGTGAAAACATTTGACTTCTCTGTTTCACTTGGTCCAGCAGACTAAGTAATTTCTAGAATTTTTTGCAAAGTAGAAGAGGAAGGAGTAGTAATTACAGGCTCCTCAGTGACTATAGATACCTGTGAATCATCCAAATTGATGACAATAGGCTCCTTTTGACCTTGAGTTGCAATAGTAGTAGTAGCCTTTGATTCAATCCTTGGTTTCTTCTAGTAGTGGATGAATTCCTTTTCTCCAATTGTTGATGATGATGATCCTTCCCTAGGCCTTTTGTCAAGCTTAGTTTGAGAACCTGGAGTCTGATGAGTAGAAGGAGGAAAGGCTTGTTCCTCTGCTTCTTGAAGAGTATTCTCTTCCCACTGTTCCTTATTTCTAAATTTCTCAATCTCAGGCCTAGGTGTGTGATTATAAGGAGTAGTCTTAAGCTCCACCCTTAAATCTGAAATAATGTTGAATGGATTGTAGGACCAAGTGAAGTTGGGTTGAAAACCCATCTGTTTGAGTATGGCATCTACCTCTAAGCCAACTGATATGGTGTTGCAAATGAATGACCCAACCTATGCTTTAATCTTAAACTGTGATTTTCTCTTTCCTGAGATGAAATGTAGCTCATCCATATTCATCATTTGCCTGATATATTCCAAAGAAAAACTTCTCATTGGAACATACTTTGGCAACTTATATGGAACCAAATCACACCCATATACTATAATCTCTACGTAGTTATAGTAGAGATGTCGGTCTCCTGTTCTGACTTGATCACTAAGGTGCAAGATCCTCTTGATTTCAGGACTGACTCTTGGTTCACTTTGACTGCTGAAAAGTTGTGATATTGGGTGAATGAAACAGTCTATGAAATCTGCAAATTTGAACTCAGTTGAGTTCTTTTTTATCAACGAGGTACAATGAATAACTAAATATTGCACATGTAGTGGGAGTATTGAGCACATATATGTAAAAACTAATAAAGGAGCATTGGACACTTGTAGAAAGAGTTTTCACATATTTACATGTCACTATAGATTATGGAATCTTTCACCAAGGAAGAAATGGAGTAGATAGAGTGTTAAACATACATGGATTTATTAACATGGGCTGGGTTAGAGATATGTCTTGTAGAATATCTACAAGTGGTTACATGTTTAACCTATTTGGAGGAGAAATCAATTGGATGAATATGAGAAATATTATAATTTTTCCCTCAACTAACAATGTAAACTTTGAAACGGGAACTGATACTGTTACCCGTTTCGTAGAGATAGCAAAAAAGTGACCTGATTTTGAAAAGGGGTGATGCAGAACACACATGTTTTTTTTAGAGCATAGTTTTTGGCACTTTAATTTTTTTTATGTACATCACGTTTTAGAATGGTAGTGATTTTCATGCTGATTTAAAAAAGTGAGCATTCTGCATCACACTCCTTTTTTAAAAGCCCTGTTTTTTGGCTTTAAATTTTTTAATGTATAAAATGTAAATAATTATTTAGTAAATTTGATAATTTTTGAAGTGGTCGTTTTCTTCACATTTTCTTATTTTTATTTTAATTTAAAAAAAAAAAAAATCGTGAGATTTTTATTGTTTTGCATTTTTAAATTAGAAGGTCGATATTTAGACTTTTCGATATTCTACATATTTATACATCCTTAATTAATTTTTCAATCCACATGAAATAATTGTTTCTAAAAAACAATATTTTTTAACAATGGACATAAAAATAACAATTTTTAACATAAATATAACTAAAAAACTACACATTTTGATAATTTTTTGCTAGAATTGACATGTCAAAATCACAATTTTTATACGATAATTTTAACTAAAAATGGTTAAATAATAGCTTTTTCTATGAATTTCATGTCAAAAAAATAATAAAAATCACTTTTTTTTTCAAAAAATAATGATTAACTTAAAAATCAATGCAAAAATCACATACTACCAATATTGAACGTATAACAACCCTAATTGAGTGTTTATTCTTCTCATAAAATGTCAAAGTCAAAACATTGCAAAGATTGATTTACAAGCATAACTTAAATTTAATCAACAATGTCACGTAATCCAAACTCTTCGTCCTCTAGAGTTTCATCATTGTCCTCTTCCACAATATTTTCTGTTTCATTTTGCTCATTTTCCTCTTCTAATGGGTCTTTGATGTCTGCGAAACTCCCAATGTATGTCTTTCCAAACATTCCATGTAATGGTGGTTGGGGTTCCTTTGCCTTTTTTGCCACACGTGATTCACTAAAGTCCCCTTTCTTCAACCCACTTTCTTGCATTACATCTGGAAGAAATTGAAGAGCATTAATTCTTTGCTGAATGAAATTGCACTGTACTGGATCTTTTTCAATTGCAATGCAATTTCTTCCTTTTTGAAGGCAACATGCTAGTGTTGTACCTGATTATCAAGCACAAAAGAAATAATGAACTAAATTAGTACAACGACATATTAATTAAAAAAATAACATATTGAAATTCAATTCCATATAATAAAACTTACCTGAGCCAGAAAATAAATCCAAAACCCAATCTCCTTCATTTGAACAAATGTCTATAAGATAGTTAATCAATAATTGTGGTTTTTGATAAATGTTAACTATCTATCCTTTTGCTTCTTTGTCTTCATATGTTAGTTTTCTCACAACAACATCATAACTCAGTATTTAGCTATGACTCTTTCTGTCTACCCGATTAAAAATCATAGACATATGGCTATAATCTTTTGCCCAACTATCAATATGAATGAACTCATAATCATTTATAAATTGTTGATCTTCATTGTGAAGAAGATTTGACTTTTCCTTGTAACATGAAATAGTAAAAGTTCAATTAACTTGTACATAAATAAATTTTTCAACATTAATCAAATATAAATTTTAAACATCTTACCATGTAAGCTGCATCCTTGAATTTGTTTTCCCCTTGAAGCTTGACAATATCATTGCCAATTGTGTGTCTGAATGAAATGTCACAAATCTCCTTAATGGTGATGACGTGACTTCTACAAATCCCGCAACCACTTTACTAAAAGCTTGATAAGTATAAGGGTCACTATCATAGTCAATGTTTGGAATATTGAAACCATGGGGAATATCTGCAATGACTAGGGCATAGTCCCTTTTAGGTATGAGTTTAGCAATGTCTTCACAGTCGCCTTGTATTACTTGATATTGAATAGTGTTTAGCCCATTCCAAATGAAATGATTAAGAGTTGGATCAAGTTGAATATCCTTAATACGTTGCTTCCTCAGTCTTTCGATCTTTATTTTTTCAATAAAGGTTTTGAAACTATCTGGCACTCCATTATCATCCTTCCTCATCTTTTATAAAATACACAAATATATGTGTAAGTTATAAATTAAAAATAGTACACATGTGAATAAAAATGAATGTATAAATCAAGATACCTTTTTAAATGCAAGATAAAAAGCTTTTAATTTTGATGTAGAACTTGAATCTGGATAGTTGCGTACGACATCATCCCAACTATCTTCATTCAACAATCTAACCATTTGTTCTTGAATTTTCATGTAAACTTTGTGATTGCATAGATAAAGTAACAAAAAGTTAATATAATGATATGTATAATAAATACTACCAAGAACAACATGTTTTATTTAAAATATAATTATAATCTAGAAATAAATAAAAATATTTCAACAAACTTACTTTTGAAATTCTTCAGACATTTCCTCCAATGATAATTCCCCTGACCTCACACGAGATAATATTGTTTTGACAATTTTTTCATCTTTCACTCCTTGCATCGCCCTCCAAGGTGTGATAGTCATATCGTCTGGAAGATGCTTCATTTCAGGAGCTAATTTACTGTTGCTACATATGAATGGCTTAGACTTTTTGACCTTCTGGTTTTTAATGGCAATGTCTTCCCACATGCTAAAAATCTCATCAATCAACCTCCAAACATCTTCAGTTCTAAATGCCAATTGGAAGATGTTATCAACACCTCTGAATAAATCACTATGTTTGATGCCTTTTCCACCTTTTGAATTGGTTTTCTCTTCAATTTGATATCCTATTTCCATGCAACATTCCTTTCGGAAATCTGCAGTAACTTTTGTCCTATCCCCACCACATTTTTCTTCAAATTCACTATGAATAAATCTAACCCTTTGGATGAAAGTCATAGACATCCTATATTCATTATCTGAATTATGATCCCATGCCACTAACTTTGCTTCTGTATCAGATAAACCAGCGTAAATGATACATTTCATTGTTTCAAAACGTGGGTTATTAGGATATTCCTCCATCAATTGTCTTTGAGCTTCTACAAAATGGTTCCCCCCAAGCACATAATAATTGTGTTCAAAACATTTTGACTTATCAAATGTTTCTTTGTTGGGAACTTGAAGTGGATCAACAAGAAGCACATAACTAACCACATGAGCATATGGATTGTACCTCATCAATGTCTTCAAGTTGTGAACATGCAGATGATGTGGCTTTCTAACTTGATATTGACATTGTCCTTCACTTGCTTTATAGGTTTGCCTGACATTAAGTTGAAATGTGCAACCACCATCAATTAAGTTTCTCTTTGTCAAATTCTCTCGAATGACATTTTGTTTTGTTTTGATAATGCCATCTTCTAAATCAGCTCTTGGTGTAATGATTTCTCTGCTTTCTTTTGAAGTTTCACTAGGTTCTTGACTGCTGGTAATGACTACTTCAAAATCATCAACTTTACTTTTCTTGGTCATAACATTCCCAACAGAGTTATTCTTGGGCATTGTTACTTTTGGATTTTTATGGCTCTTCTCAGTTCCAATGTCATCTTCAGTAATGACAACATATGTTTCATTGTCAATTTCAACTTCATCATTCTCAAAAGTAACTTGTTTACCCTTGCTAGATTTATCCACCAGAGACCTTTTTTTTCTGATTCTTTGGATGTAGTTTTGTAGCATTATCAATTACTTCATTTTGCCTATTTTCCATATCTTCTTCTAACACTAAGTAAAAACTGCTGACAACTTTCATGATATCATTCTCAATGAAATGAATGCCTCCCAACCTAATTGAACAACTTTCAATGAAATTCTGCCAAACAAAATATCATATGTCAATAAAAAACAAAGTTAAAAAATATAGCGAGGCACTTTCAAAAACGCAAAATACAAATATAAATAACAATACTTACGATGTTTTGTGTCATCTCATTTACGATTTGACTACACAACTTTGTAGATACCTCTCTCGTGTCACACAATGAATATGATAGTTGGTATTTAACCCTTTCATGTGACTTGGGAGCTTTTGTAAGTACGTAAACAACTTCAGTGTCCGGTACCGAACACATATCTACGACTCTTCCCATCACCTCAAAAATTCCATTATCATTCGGTATATCGATATATAGATATATATTCACATTTGCGCTTTCTCTTTCTTTCACATACCACATTCTTGATGGAAATTTCACCTCTTTCAAATTCTTGCAGTCTAAAATCATCTTCATATCACTTGAGGCACTTGAAAGATTTGTAGTCATGAGCTCAGGTGGAGTTCGTTCACCAATGTTTCTTTTAGATGCACCTTTATGAGTCTTTCGTCTAGAAAGATTCACTGAAATTCTCTTTGATGCCATTTTCCTGAAAAATAGAAACACATAAATCAGTAAATAATAAAAACATATTAACTTAAATTAACAACGAAAATATATCATAAATTTTAATCAACAATCACTCCACCCACCACCCCTCATATTCCAAAAGGACATGCATTAACATTCCAGTGTAAAAAAGTAAATCACGAATAAAACATTTTGCTTGGGCGCCCTCACCCAACCCCCCCCCCCCCCGCACAGCATGGGCGCCCTCACCCACTCAGCCCCCCCAAGCATCCCAACCCCCCCACCCCGGCGGCCCGGGCGCCCTCACCCACCCCACTGCCCGGGCGCCCCGGCCCAACCCCCACAACCCTCCCCGGCCTGGGCGCCCTCACCCGCCCACCCCAACTCTCCCTACTCCCCCCCCGCCCCACCCGCCCGCCCGCCCGCCCGCCCGGCCCGGGTGCCCTCACCCGCCCACACCCCACCCAACGCCCTCACCCACCCCTCCGAGCGCCCTCGCCCACCCGCCCCACCCCTCCGGGCGCCCTCCCTACCTCTCCCCCAACCCGCCCGCCCGGCACCCCCTCACCTACCCGCCCTCCACCCCCTCACCCGCCCGCTCCAACCCTCCCGGCACCCTCGCCCGCCCGCCCGCCCCACCCCTTCGGGCACCCTCACCCGCCCCCCGCCCGGCACCCTCACCCACCCGCCCGCCTCACTCGAACCCCCCTCCACCCGGGCGCCCTCATGCAGGCACCACCCGGGCCGCCCGCGCCCTCGCCTAGCAGGTAGGGCAATTCCCGAAATCGCCCTGCCTGCCCGGCGGGGGCGCGGGCGGCCCAGGTGGCGCCTGCATGAGGGCACCCTCCCTTGTGCAGGCGCCACCCGCGCCCCCGCCCGACAGGCAGGGCGATTCCCAGAATCACCCTGCCTGCCGGGCGAGGGCGCAGGCGGCCCAGGTGGCGCCAGCACGAGGGTGGAATCGCCCTGCCTGCCGGGCGAGGGCGCAGGTAGCCCGGGTGGCGCCTGCACGAGGGCGCCCTCCCAAGTGCAAGCGCCACCCGGGTCGCCCGCGCCCCTACCGGGCGGGGGCGCGGGCGGCCCAGGTGGCGCCTGCACGAGGGTCGGTGTAAGTTCCTCAAGTTCTAACCGAGCGTGGGCGCACGGTGAACGAGCGCGGGCACATGGACGCGCGGTGAACCAGCATGGGCACGATGGGCACGCGGTGAACGAGCGCGGGCACAATGGGCGAACGGTGAACGAGCGCAGGCGCGCGGTGCACGACCTGGGCGAGCGATGTGACGGAGTGTTGTGCGATGCGACGGAGGGCACGCACGAACGAATGTGGATGGAACGCCGGGCAGAGGTGCAACGAAGTGCGATGAAGTGCGAAGATGGAAAAATGACTAAGGCAAAAGTGCGATGGTGAACTTATACCCAACGAGCGTGGAGAAGAGTATGGGCGAGGCCGACACATACTTAGGCGCGTGTAAAGGGTGTGTTAATATTATTTTGGGGGTCAGCTGGAGAGCCACCACCCATGTTGGTGCGCATATATATTGTATGCGTTGAAACCTCATTTGAAACGAATCAAGTCGAACAAGACAACTTCGCATAGAGCTCAAGAGTAAAAGGAAGTGCACAGATTTGAAGGGAATGTGCATAGCTCATGCGCATTGTCCAAGAGCGCATTCTTGGTGATACTTAGAGCCGATCGAGGGTTGGGCAAGGTGTGCCCAGGGTTGTCTCAAGTGCAGATTTGTGCCGGGATTGACAAGGGTGTCTTGGTGGCTCGGGTGAGCACCCACCCTTCGTGCAAGGCGCGCACATGGTTATTATAAAAGGTTGATTTGCCTATATTGTAAAAGAAGCTAAGTATTGGCTTGGAATTTGCCAAGCATTACTTGTGATGATTGTATTATCAAAGAAAGATTGATTATTATATATTGTTGGGCAGACTCATTGTTCAGGGAGTTGCCCCTCCCTTTATACTGTGCAATTGTTGTTCTCTTTTATAATTGTTGTGGATAATGAATGAGTATGGGTGTTCATTAGTATAAAGGATAAACATAATTTTACTTGGTTGCAAAACACAAACTAAGTAAAGACAAGTGAATTAGGCGTAGTCCATGAATGTTAGTATTGGTGAAAAGAAAGCATTCGGTGGTGTCGCACCTCGCTATAAGCGGTTGGAAGACTACCGCGGGTGTAGGGGCGTGACAGTTGGTATCAGAGCAGCTGATTCAGGGTATTGAAGGTGGAAGCTGCTACACAACTTCACCGAAGTGAAGTTGGTATCAGAGCTCGGTCTAGAGCTGGTGAGCAGGGTTGCTCGTGACAAAGTGCAGGTGTGGGAACACTTGGAAGCTGTTGAGCAGGGTTGCTCGTAACAGTGAAGCAGATATTTGCAGGTGAAAGAGGTTGGTGAAAACACTTCCCGATAAGTGTTGCATCAAAGACTTGGGTTGCAGGAATCTTGGTGAAGCTGTTGGATGGTCGAAACTAGATCACAAAAGAAGAAGAAGCTGTTAGAGATGGCAGCTGAATCTCAGGCTGGGTCTAGTCATCATGGTGTGCAGGATGCTACCATCACACTTATGGAGAAAGTGTTGGTGAGAATGGAGGTTATGGAGACTTCCTGGGATAAGAAGATGGACTTGCTCGCTAAAGAACAAGAGGCCAATTCGAAGATGAAGGAAGAACTCGATGAACTCCGAACACAACACGATGAACTCCGGACACAATATGAGTACACTGATCTTATGTGTACACAACTTGAAGTAAGGGTCAAGGAGGTTGAAGAAGCAAGGGATCAGGGTCTTGCAGAGATCGTGAACTTGAAGAAAACTCTTGACGAAGCCAAGGATGAGATCGCGGTGTTGAAGAAGGTTGTGAGGCATAACTCAGGTGGAGGAGTGCCTCATGTGAAGGTCAAGGAACCAGAATCTTATGATGGTACAAGGAATGCAAAGACTCTTGGCAACTTTCTATGGGACATGGAGCAATACTTGGAATGGTTGGGTCTATCTGATGATGAGACAAAGGTCAAGGTAGCTGCTCAGTTCTTAACAAAGGATGCTAAGATGTGGTGGCGAAGGAGGATGGACCAGATTGCCAATGGCAGTGCTGATGACATTACTTCGTGGGATGACATGAAGAAGGCTTTGCAGACCCATTTCAGTCCTCAAGATGAAACATGGGAAGCAAGGACGAAGATTAAGTACATAAAGCAGACCGGGAGCCTACAAGCATATCAGCGAGAGTTTGCAAGTGCAGCTCTGGAACTTCCTGACATGGCGGAGAGGGACAAGGTGTTCAACTTCATTATTGGGTTGAAGCCTTGGGCACGCAATGAAGTGAAGAGGCAGAAGATTAGGACACTTGAGGAAGCTTTTGCTGCTGTTGATAGGTTGGTGGAGCATTATGATGAGACTTCTGATGATAGGAAAAAGAAGTCCGATAAACCGAAAGATAAGAAGAAGGATGAAGCTTTGAAATCAGATGATAATTCGAAGACGAAGAAAGCCTTGAAGTGTTGGATATGTGCTGAACCACACACGGTGAAGAATTGTCCTTCTAAACCAAAATTGGCTGCTATTGCAAAATCTGATGTGAAGAATGAAGGTGCTTCTGTGGGGATGATGTAGATACTTGGTGCTTCTGCTACTACGGAGGTGGTCTCTAGGAGGGATCCTGAGAGGAACAGATTGGAGTATGTTCGAATGAAGGTTGGAGGTGCTGATGTACTCACTATGGTGGATAGTGGGGCTTCTCACAACTTCATGGGTGAAGATACTGCGAGAAGAATTGGGCTGAAATTTGTACCGGCAAAGGCACAAATGAAGACACTGAATTCTCCTCCTATTGAAATTCTTGGTATAGCTGAGAGGGTGGACACTACACATGGTGAATGGACAGGGAAGGTTGACTTCACTATAGTGCAGATTGATGACTATGAGACTGTATTAGGGATGGAATTCATGAAACAATTTGACGCTATGATTGTTCCACGTTTGAAGAAGCTCTACATTTATGACGGAAGGGAAGATGTACCCATTGGTGTGCCAACCGTTGGTGTGACAAGGCCTGATTGTAAATTGGGAGTGATGCAAATGGAGGATGAGAAGAGAATGGGAGACATGAGTAAGTGGTTGTCTACTGTTGAGGCAAAGCTTACCGAGCAATCATTGGTCATCAGATCACTTTTAGATAGCATCTTGGATTTGTCAAGAAGGCTAGAGTTGGTTGAGGATGACGATGATGATGAGGAGGTATATGTGAGGCCGGATGTCCAGAAGGAAGACCGGGTTGCTTATCTACAAAGGATGGAGGTTGAGGATCCTGATAGGTAGATCAAGTTGATTAGTGAGGGAGAGCCTTCAGGCTCTACTCCCTCTACATCTTCTTAGATGGATGAGAAGATGGGGCTCATTGTTAGCTGCTCATGGCAATGAGTCCTTAAGCATGTAGAGCAGGTATGACTGATGGTGCAGGGATGGCTTGGCATCAAGCATCATGACATGTTGTAGACGGATGGAGTTTCCATGGACCTGAGCATGGATTGTGGAGATAGATTCTTGATGAGTCAAGAATGTGGCAGGAAGTTTTGAGGAACAACTGATGATAGCTTGAGGATGTTCACTCTCATGGTTTGAGCGTGACGGTTGGATTAGCTACCCAACTATTTCAGACATGGGGTCGCGAAGTGTGCAGAGATGTGTTAGCATTGTGTTGGAGTATCATGGCAGAGGTTCACATGGAGACACATGATGAGGTCGACACGAGATGTTGCAGTGGAGATTGTGGCAGAAGGGTCGATGATCATGGATCAAGATGATATCTGATAGAGTACTTGGTGACAGTTAGTCACTAAGGTGAGACATGATGGAGATAGAGTTCTACATATGTTGCAGGGATGTTTGCCTTATGTGGAAGAGTTGACATCATGGATGGAGATGTTCTTGAGAGATGGACACCGGGATGATATGTTGTCGAGGACGACAACGACTTCAGGTGGAGGAGGATGTAAGGTCCTCGAGTTCTAACCGAGCGTGGGCGCACGGTGAACGAGCACGAGCACGTGGACGCGCCTGAGCGCGGGCACGAAGAGCGCGCGGTGAACAAGCACGAGCACGATGGGCGAACGGTGAACGAGCGCAGGCGCGCGGTGCACGACCCGAGCGAGTGATGCGACAGAGTGTTGTGCGATGCGATGGAGGGCGCGCACGAACGAACGCAGATGGAATGCCGGGCAGAGGTGCGACAAAGTGCGACGATGGAAAAATGACTAAGGCAAAAGTGTGACGGTGACTTATACCCAACGAGCGTGGAGGAGTATGGGCGAGGCCGACACATACTTGGGCGCGTGTAAAGGGTGTGTTAATATTATTTTGGGGGTCGGCTGGAGAGCCACCACCCATGTTGGAACCACAATGAAACGCATATATATTGTGTGCGTTGGAACTTCATTTGCAACGAATCAAGTCGAACAAGACAACTTCGCATAGAGCTCAGGAGTAAAAGGAAGTGCGCAGATTTGAAGGGAATGCGCATAGCTCATGCGCATTGTTCAAGAGCGCATTCTTGGTGATACTTAGAGCCGGTCGAGGGTTGGGCAAGGTGTGCCCAGGGTTGTCTCAAGTGCAGATTTGTGCCGGGATTGACAAGGGTGTCTTGGTGGCTCGGGTGAGCACCCACCCTTCATGCAAGGTGCGCACATGGTTATTGTAAAAGGCTGATTTGCCTATATTGTAAAAGAAGCTAAGTATTGGCTTGGAATTTTCCAAGCATTACTTGTGATGATTGTATTATCAAAGAAAGATTGATTATTATATATTGTTGGGCAGACTCATTGTTCAGGGAGTTGCCCCTCCCTTTATATTGTGCAATTGTTGTTCTCTTTTATAATTGCTATGGATAATGAATGAGTATGGGTGTTCATTAGTATAAAGGATAAACATAATTTTACTTGGTTGCAAAACACAAACTAAGTAAGGACAAGTGAATTAGGCATAGTCCATGAATGTTAGTATTGGTGAAAAGAAAGCATTCGGTGGTGCTGCACCTCGCTATAAGCGGTTGGAAGACTACCGCAGGTGTAGGGGCGTGACAGCCGGTGTCACGGCCCTACACCTGCGGTAGTCTTCCAACCACTTATAGCGAGGTGCGGCACCACCGAATGCTTTCTTTTCACCAATACTAACATTCATGGACTACGCCTAATTCACTTGTCCTTAGTTAGTTTGTGTTTCGCAACCAAGTAAAATTATGTTTATCCTTTATACTAATGAACACCCATACTCATTCATTATCCACAGCAATTATAAAAGAGAACAACAATTGCATAGTATAAAGGGAGGGGCAACTCCCTGAACTATGAGTCTGCCCAACAATATATAATAATCAATCTTTCTTTTATAATACAATCATCACAAGTAATGCTTGGCAAATTCCAAGCCAATACTTAGCTTCTTTTACAATATAGGCAAATCAGCCTTTTACAATAACCATGTGCGCGCCTTGCACGAAGGGTGGGTGCTCACCCGAGCCACCAAGACACCCTCGTCAATCCCGGCACAAATCTGCACTTGAGACAACCCTGGGCACACCTTGCCCAACCCTCGACCGGCTCTAAGTATCACCAAGACTACGCCCTTGAACAATGCGCATGAGCTATGCGCAATCCCTTCAAATCTGCGCACTTCCCTTTTTACCCCTGAACTTATGCGAAGTTGTCTTGGGACTTCTTTTTGTTGCAAATGAGGTTTCAACGCATACAATATATATGCGCACCAACATGGGTGGTGGCTCTCCAGCCGACCCCCAAAATAATATTAACACACCCTTTGCATGCACCCAAGTATGTGTCGGCCTCGCCCATACTCTTCTCCACGCTCGTTGGGTATAAGTTCACCGTCGCACTTTTGCCTTAGTCATTTTTCCTTCGTCGCACCTCTGCCCGGCGTTCCATCCGCGTTCGGTCGTGCGCGCCCTCCGTCACATCGCACAACACTTCGTCGCATCGCTTGCCCGGGTCGTGCACCGCGCGCCCGCGCTCGTTCACCGTTCGCTCATCGTGCCCGCACTCATTCACCGCGCACCCACGCTCGGTTAGAACTTGAGGACCTTAAAGCCGGAATCGCCCTGCCTGCCGGGCGGGGGTGTGGGCAGCCCGGGTGGTGCCTGCACGAGGGCGCCCTCCCTCGTGCAGGCGCCACCCGGGCCGCCCGCGCCCCTGCCCGGCAGGTAGGGTGATTCCCGGAATCGCCTTGCCAGCCGGGCGGGGGCACGGGCGGCCCGGGTGGCGCCTGCACGAGGGAGGGTGGAATCACCCTGCCTGCCGGGCGTGGGCGCGGGCGGCCCAGGTGGCGCCTGCACGAGGGAGGGTGGAATCACCCTGCCTGCCGGGCGTGGGCGCGGGCGGCCCAGGTGGCACCTGCACGAGGGCACCCTCCCTCGTGCAGGCGCCACCTGGGCCGCCCGCGCCCCCGCCCGGCAGGCAGGGCGATTCCCGGAATCGCCCTGCCAGCCGGGCGGGGGTGCGGGCGGCCCGGGTGGTGCCTGCACAAGGGAGGGCGCCCTCGTGCAGGCGCCCGGTCGTGGGTGGCCCGGGTGGCGCCTGCACGAGGGCGCCCTCCCTCATGCAGGCGCCACCCGGGCTGCCTGTGCCCCCGCCCGGCAGGCAGGGCGATTCCCAGAATCGCCCTGCCTACCGGGCGAGGGCGCGGGCGGCCCGGGTGGCGCCTGCATGAGGGCACCCTCCCTCATGCAGGCACCACCCGGGCCGCCCGCGCCCCCGCCCGGCAGGCAGGGCGATTCTGGGAATCGCCCTGCCTGCCGAGCGGCGGCGTGGGCAGCCCGGGTGGGGCCTGCACGAACCCCGCTCGTGGGGCTGAGGAAGGGTGGGTGAGGCCGAGGGCGGAGGGTGGGTGGGTGGGCGCCCGGGCGGAGGGGGGTTTGAGTGAGGCGGGCGGGTAGGTGAGGGCGCCGGGCGAGGGGGCGGGTGAGGGCGCCCGAAGGGGTGGGGCGGGTGGGCGGGTGAGGGGGGTGAGGGCGCCCGGGCCGGGCGGGCGGGTGAGGGCGCCCGGGGGTGGGTGGGGCGGGCAGGTGAGGGCACCCGGGGCGGGCGGGCGGGTGGGTGAGGGCGCCCGGGGGTGGGTGGGGCGGGCAGGTGAGGGCGCCCGGGCCAGGCGGGCGGCTGGGTGAGGGGGGGTTGGGTGGGGCGGGTGGGTGAGGGCGCCCGGGCCGGGCGGGCGGGTGGGGGGAGCGGGTGGGTGGGGTGCCCGGAAGGGTGGGGCGGGCGGGTGAGGGCGCCGGGAGGGGTGGCGGGTGAGGGCGCCCGGGCCGGGCGGGCGGGTGAGGGGGCCGTGGGTGGGTTGCCCGGAGGGGTGGGGCGGGCGGGTGAGGGGGGGTTGGGTGGGCCGGGCGGGTGAGGGGGCTCGGGCCGGGCGGGCGGGTGGGGGGGTGCCTGTTAAGGCGCCCGGAGGGGCCGGGCGGGCGGGTGAGCGGGGGGGGCTGTTAGGGCGCCCGGAGGGGCCGGAAGGGCGATCGAGGGGGGTGGGGTGCACCCACGAGTGTTAAGCAAATGAGGTTGACTGAGCCCACCATGTTCATGATGGATGTAATTGTTATTTTGGCTCAAGAAAATTATTAATTTAAAAAAAAATATATTTTTCATTAAACTAATTTAATATAAAAGTTTTCAAGGAAAAAAATTTAACTTACCTTTTAATTGCGAGAATTCTTCGTTGAATATGTTGTTGATAGCGATTTAGCTGCTCCACAAATTCACGAGTCTTTCAACGATTTTCAGAAAGCCTGGATGTGATGTGAGTAATAGTGATAATGAAATTTTAATATGTAAGTGAAGTTACAGAGATGTTTTACTGTACGGTTAATATGGGATAATTTGTTTTACAATATTATAAAGTGAATATTATAGATTTGTTTTACAACGGGTTGAATGTGGGATAATTTGTTTTAAAATATTATAAAGTGAATATTGTAGTATTGGAAAGCGAATATTATATGGTTTAACTATTATAATAATTAATGTAGAAGTTGTAGTGTACAGTTTTAATTATGATTTCATAAAAGAATTTAGTTTACATTTTTCAATAAATTGTAGAACAAAGTAATAAAGGTAAATAAATTTAACAGACTTTTTGGAGGGAAATATTTTTGCGAAACTTTTTGGAGGGAAATATTTTCGCGAAATTTTTTGGAGGGAAAATTTTTGGAGGGAAAATTTCATTCTTTAAGCTATATAATATCTTTAGGAAACTCTCCATTTCTATCATTCAACATCTTCTATTTGAAAGGGATGGATTGTTCTGATAGTGAAGTTTCGATTTATACACCATCAACTTCTTCATCGCGTAACAACTCTATTCATATTGATGAATATAGCGGGAATTCTTCCACTATGAATAGAAAGTCAATTCTTCCACTTAGTCCTGATTCTAAGGACTATGAGAGCAGCACTAATGAAAGAGGGGATGGAGAATTTCAAATAAATAAAGAGTCACAGATTCCACTTAGTCCTACTTCTAAGGACTATGAAAGCCGCAGTGATGAAGAGCATGATGGTGAAGTTCAAAAGAACGGAGTGCCACGATGTCCACTTAGTCCTAATTCTGAGGACTATGAGAGCAGCAGTTTTAAAGAGCATGATGGTGAAGTTCAAAAGAATGGAGGGTCACGGTGTCCACTTAGTTCTAATTCTGAGGACTATGAGAGCAGCAGTTTTCAAGAGCATGATGGTGAAGTTAAAAAGAATGGAGTGTCGCGGTGTCCACTTAGTCCTAATTCCGAGGACTATGAGAGCAGTAGTTTTGAAGAGCATAATGGTGAAGTTCAAAAGAAGGGAGTGTCACGGTGTCCACTTAGTCCTAATTCTGAGGACTATGAGAGCAGCAGTTTTAAAGAGCATGATGGTGAAGTTCAAAAGAATGGAATGTCACAGTGTCCACTTAGTCCTAATTCTGAGGACTATGAGAGCAGCAGTTTTGAAGCGCATGATGGCAAATTTCAAAAGAATGGAGTGTCATGGTGTCCACTTAGTCCTAATTCTGAAGACTATGAGAGCAGCAGTGATGAAAAGCATGATTTTGATTTTCAAAAGTATGGAGTGTCAAAGTGTCCACTTAGTCCTAATTCTAAGGACTATGAGAGCAGTAGTGATGAAAAGCATGATGTTGATTTTCAAAAGTATGGAGTGTCACGGTGTCCAGTTAGTCCAAATTCTAAGGACTATGAGAGCAGTAGTGATGAAGAGTGGGATGATGAATTTCAAAAGATTGGAGTACCACAGTGTCCACTTAGTCCTAATTCTGCGGACTATGAGAGCAATAGTTATGAAGAGCATGATGATGAATTTCAAAAGAATGGAGTGTCACTGTGTCCTCTTAGTCCTAATTCTAAGGACTATGAGAGCAGCAGTGATGAAGGACAGGATGATGCACTTAGTCCTAATTCTAATGAGTATAAAGGTAGCAGTGACAAAGGATGGGATGTAGCATCTTCAATAAGTAAACAGTCACATTTTCAACGTAGTCCTAATTCTATGGACTATGAGAGTAGCACTAGCAATGCATATGAGGAAGAATATCCATTAAACATCGAGTCAGATTTTCCATTCAGTCTGAATTCTAAGGACTACGACAGTAGCACTGAAGAAGCGGAAGATGAAGAATATCCTCCAAGTCAATATTTGAAAAGCAGAGTTGATCATAGTGTGGATAACATTCCTCTTAATGATGATGAAAAGCCTTATACAAATGATGATCAAATGATGGAGATTTTGCCAAGAAACATTGTATCAAGGAGTAGGAGCAGACCTTTTCGTATCAATGCAAGTTGTTCTAGTTATACAAGGGGTAGAGCAGAATATCTTACGAGAAGAAGTTCTATCAGTGCTCTCATTTCAAGTGAATGTTGCCAAAAAGATTGCTTGAAACATATGGATTTCAAATTTGCATTAGAAAGTAGGAAGAGATATTTGTCAATGAATAAAAGCATGCAAAATTCATATTTAGTTGGGTGCATGCAATCTACATTGTCAGGTTATGATTATCATATTGGGACTTTTTTTATCTGTAGAAAAGGTTTCAAAATGTTTCATTCGATTGGGAATTTTCGTCTCTCGAGAATTCAAGAAAATTTGGAAAAGGATCCCACATTTTATTCAGAAGTACGTCATAAAAGACAGTTTGGTCCATTATCAAATACTGTAATGTCATGGATGAAAGATTTCTTTTCAAAGCATGGAGAGTGTATGCCAAATGGAGAGACAATACATATTCCAGATAATTTTTCAAGACGAGAAATCTACAACTTATACAAAGAATATGCAGAAGGTGCTGAGGGACATGGCCAGTTTATTACATATCAATATTTTGTGAAGGTATGGAAGAAAGAATTCAACAATGTCCGTATTCCTAAGAAGACAAGGATGGGGATTTGCAGTACATGTGCTTCTCTTAAATCAAAAAGGGACAAATGTGAAGGCTCAGAAAGAGGTAAGCGTTCATAACTTTAACTTTTAAAATTGTATAGTCATCAACTATGAAAACATATTTCTTAATGAATCTCTTTTATGTTGTGTAGATTTAATTGTCAAACAACTTCAGGAGCATCGTGAACAACAAACAAACGAAAGGAAGAAGTTGTACAAGCATCGAAAGAAGTGTTATGATAATCTGAATAAATATTTGGGTTTGATAATTGATGGTATGGACTAGAAGAAAACACTTTTACCACATTTTGTTCGCACACCCAAAAATTTACAGGAGGAAAACTTTATTCAATTTCACTTGGTCGGTTGTATGGTCTTCAATGGGAAAATGTTGCCAAGGGTGTACTTCACAGCTCCAAACATTCATAATGATGCAAATCTAACCATAACCGTAATTCATGATGTGATTTCTCATTGGTCTGGTAATCTTCCTGAAGTTTTGTATCTACAATTGGACAACACTTGCCGTGAAAACAAAAATCAGGTTGTTTTTGGATATCTAAACATGCTTGTTGAATTGGGAATTTTTCAAAAGGTAAAGGTTGGTTTCCTTCTTGTTGGGCACACTCATGACCATATTGATCAGATGTTCAGTCGTTTTTCAGTCACATTGAGGAGGAAGGAAGTTGGGAGCTTGCCATCACTAATTGAATGTATTAAGAAATCATACATGCCAGAGCCTACTTTTGATGTGTTGGAAGAAACTGTTGACATGCGAAGGTTTATTTTGGGATCATATGGTGAGGGGAAATGCATTGAACAACTTAATGACATTAGCTTTCAACATCAATTTCGTATCAAAAAAATTGATGGGAAAACACTAATATGGGGCAAGAAGTATTCAACTACTACAGAATGGGCACCGTCATCAGGATTGCAATTTTTGAAGTTCATTCCAGATCATCCAATATTTGCATCAAAAATATTGTTATTACAATCAGTTGATGAAGTTCAGAATGCACGTAGACAGAACAGGGCTATAAATTATTTTGATTGCCTGGAAGCAATTAAAAAATGTATTAGATATACATATACATTGCTGATTCAGTTTGGTGGGAATCGTTTTTCAATAATCAAAGTGATATCATTTCGACAACAATAAATGAAGATATACCTTTGAAAAATCCATTTATTTGGCCACAAAATGTGTCAAATGAACATGAGGAAGTAAACATTGTTGAACAACAACAATCTCAAGGTATTATTAATTCTTCACAGGCAGCGGAAAGAGAGATGTATATTGGTTCCAGAAGATCTCGTGCACAACATGAAGCCATGGAAGACCTTTATAGGGGTTCAGTACTGGATATTAAGGAGGGTTGCATGATTGCAGTGCTAGCAGATGGAGATCCCAATGGCTATCCATTTTGGGTTGCTAAAGTTATAAAGGTCTTTACAGAAAATGAGGATGTTACAAGTGTTGAAGTACATTGGTATGCCACAAATACACACCCATTCAATGGTGTCTATAAGCCATAGATGGTAGTTGACCAAAAAAATGGCGGAAAAAGAAAAAGAAAGGGTACAAATGTAAATCGCCGCCGCACAGACATATTAAAATTGGAGGATGTAGACATACTTGTTTATGACTTCAATTTAACAAAGAGAGGAACACTTCACTTTAAGACGATAGAGATTCTGAAAAGGTTGTTACCAGAAGGAACAGTGTTGACATGGGAGTCACCTGAAACCAGTCGTAGATCTAGAAGAATTTTGAAACCTCAAATGTTGGGCATGCATGTGGACTCAGATGGGGCACTAGTTAATGAAAGAGAAGAATATGGAACATCTTCGTCAGCATCCAGTCACTCATCTGAAGATGTGAATTCTGATGGTGTGCCAGAAAACATGAGTGATTTTGAATAATTGTTTAAGACAGTTTATATAACTGATGTATGCATCGTATCTTCAAATAAAATTAATGTTTTCCATTTGGTGTTAAATGAGAAGTTATGAGGCATTTTTATGTTGTTGGATTATATGTCTTAATTATGATCAATTTTATTGTTTAAAATATCTACAATGCAATATTAAATTAGAGATATAAAATATGTTTTATTCAATATACAAATAATGACTTTTGAATGCATTTAGTGATGTAATTTGTTCATAATGTCATGGTTTTTTAATTTTATAGTTGAAAAATTTTCAATTTTTTTTGTATCTAGCATGTTATGGTTGAAAACATGTTAAGTTTATACTTAGGAAAGAAAAATGATATTCTACCAAAAACATTAGTGTGTTTTTTCCTGCATAAACAACTTTGTTTGACACATAAAAATTTGGTTTTATTAGCATTTTTTTTAAATACTGAAAATTGACCCTAAAAAAAAAATCATTGTTCCAGTGTCATCACTTTCATTTTGAAGCTATATTTTGCACGAAAATTTCATAGTAAATTTTGTAGTCACTGCCAATTTTAAAACATGTTCAAAATTGACGCCTAAAAAATAAAAACATAGTTCCAGTATACACACTTTTCGTTTTGAGCACTGTTTTTTATGTTTTTTTGGGGTTTTTTGGCCAGAGTTCCCGTTTTGAGTTTATAGTTCCCGTTTCAAAGTTTACATTGTTAACTAATGAAATTAAATCCATGGAAATTATTTATACAAGTAAAGAAGCTATATAGCTATAGAGATCAATTGTTTGTGAAAAACAAAGTGTAACCTTCATAGTAAAGAACCCAGCTTATCACTCTAAGACAAAGCATGTTGACGTTCAATATCACTTTATGGGAGACATGATTTAAGACAAGAAGGTGTTGTTGGTGAAAGTGGAAACTTTGAAGAATGATACAATTTTATTACAAAATTTATGATCATAGAGAGATTTTCCTCGATATATAGAAATAATGGCCATTGTTTCTTTAAATTATTAATCATGTAATCTTGTGACCCTTGTATGTAAAGGAAAAAACAAGTGGAAGATTGTTAGGTATGTTTTATATTCTTTATATGATTAGTCTCATGTATTACTAATATTGGAGTAAGGGTGGTTTATGCCGAAAAGTTTTTTGATTTTTGATTTATTTATTTTGCATTGATTTGGTTCCCTTTTAGCATGGTTTTAGTGATTTTTTAGCCAATGGTATTTCAACCCATTGTAACATAATTATAGTAAAGAAATATAATCCAGTTGAATATATTATGGTTTTGTATACCATGGCATCATATATATTATATTGTAAATGATGAAGTGAAATGATAAAGAAAGTTAGAGGTGTAACTCTAATTTTTTTTCGTTTTCCAATTAGTGGTTTCCATAGTAAATCTCTAAGCATTATGTGTTCCTACCATTGTTAATTTTCTATATATAAAGAATTTGCGTGTGCATTACTTGCATTACTTGCTGTAAAGTTTTAAAACTTACATTTATTGACAAGATGAGCTTCTAATTAAAATGATACTCCCTTTTAGTTGCGACATTGCTACCTGAAAGCCCTTGAATGCTACAGAACCCTTCTCATAACTTGATGAAAGTCTACAATTTTGTATGGGGAGCATTGTATGGTGTGCCAATGTCCATCAATGGTGAAATAGTTTGAACTCAATACTACAAAAAAAAATGGAGAGAGTTAAAAAAAAAGCCATCTAACATACTAAGGATAAATAGAGCCAACAACACATCATCAAAGTTATAGAAAAATTACCATGGCTCAATGATACGACGAGACAAAATAGGTGGAATAATAACTAGGATAAATAAACATCACCCCAAGCAAACATAATTTATCCCATCCTCACTAGATAGCGCCATGCACCTTTGTCCAACCCTGGAAATATTAGTGAGCAGTATGTGGGGCCTAGAGGAAAGCACGGGCCACACCACTTGTTTATTGATTCAAATTGCAAGAAATTTTAATGTTTGGATAGATTAATTTCATGAGAGATGTTCTATTTTTTTTGTCTTTATTTATTCTCATTTCTTACCTATATAATATATATGAAAAGGATTTCATATATATATAAGTGAAATAGACTATATATATATATATATAATTAATATTTATTTATTTATAATTTATATTTTATTATCTTAATTTTTTAGTTTTGATTTTTATTTTAAAATATTAATATAATATTTATTTCTATTTTAATTATTTTTAGTATTATTTTTAATATCATTTTATCCCTTAATTTAATATGATTATTCCCTTAATTTATTTTTATAAATGTTATAAATAATTATAATAATTTTTTTATATTAATTATTATTATTCATTTTTATAAATATTATAAATAATTATAATATTTTTTATATTAATTATTATTATTTCTTAACGATTAATTGATTAGCTTTAATATTTTTTCTAACAATGATTTTCTTTTGACTTTTCTTCTTTATATATCTATATTGAATCAAATTTCATCTATCTTATTATCTTGATGATGAACTGCATTAGTTGGTTCAAAACTCATCAACAACTAATACATTTATGTGATGGTCGTGAAGACATTTTCTAGATACTTCTAATAACAAAAGCATATCTTCATTTTTATAAAATTTCTTTATGTTGACATGTTTACTATGGAGTTTGTTAACTCTACAATTAATGGATTCAAAACTCTTTGCAATCTCTTATATTCTAAAAATCAATCTAGAAAAACATTATCTTCATTGTTATAAAATTTCTTTATATTGACATGTTTGCTATGGAGTTTGTTAACTTTCTCATACATAAAACTTTATAAATAATAATTAAAAAGTTTATTGTAACTACTAGTTTTTAGATCTTCATTATTATGAATTTTCTTAATTTTAATTTAAAAATAAAACTTCTACCTAATCATTAAAAATTTAACCAAACTCTAAAATAGATTAATTCACATTTTAAAATTATAAACAATTCACACTTACTTTTTACATTTTTCTATATAATTACCAAAAAACAATATTAATTCAATTCTGATTAGTTTTAAATTTCTAGCTTCTTGAATTTGGAAAATTGAATGATAAACCATTTCACTAAGTGTTTAACCCTTAGAAGTCCACTAAAAAGTTTCAAATTTTGAAATAATGATACATACAACTAAATTTCAAATTCTAAAATCATGATACATATGTAACTAAAGTAAAATCAAGTTACATTTTAAAATGTGATGTCTACAAAAACTTAATAATCATGTTTAAGTTATATTTAAAATTAAAATTAAAATGAATTACAAAATATTATTAATATTATAATTAATTTATATATATTTATATTTGTCTTTATATAAAAAAATGATTTTCAAAATAAAACCAACATATAATTTTAACTTTTAATAAACCAAATATTCCATTGGTATATTAAAAAAATGAATTTTCCAAATGATGACAAAATAAAATGAAACTCCACATGAACATTAAAAACTATAATCAAATGCCATGGTGAGATCACAAATTCACTTAAAAATAAAGGGAAAGCCGGCCAAACAAGTTAGTGGGAGACATCTATCGTATACGGTACGGAATGATACAAGAATGAAATCGATGGAAAGACACGTGGCATGAATCGCAACACACAAGCAAAGAGCCCAAGATGATAGGTTGTCCCTTCCTCACCTAATTCCAGTGATCACGACTCTTGGATCGCCGAGCTTATCTCGATTGCAGGTTGCTCAATCTTGTTGACGTGACCAGTGGACCCATCCGTCTCCTGTTGCCAATTCCGTCGGTTGACAATTCCGTGAATACTTTCAATATTCCAATTTCTGACCACGCCACTGCTATCCAGATTTCCGGCACTTCTGACACTTCTGACAGCTGACACCTGGAAGCTAATACAAGTGGTGGATAAGACATGAACACAAATGCATTCAATGTTACCTCCGCACCAAAGGATTTCAAAATTCAAATGTTTTCCCGCTTCATTTCAAATTAAAAAATTGCTGACAGAATTTCTGCAACAGGTTGTTGAATAGGGGAAAAGATGGCTCGTTACTTCATTTTGAGCTTCTCGCGCACCGGCCTACGCACCGTCCACTGCAACAACATCCAAAGCAACTCCATAATGGACATAAGCAAGAGGCTCCTTATGGTGAGATCAAAATGGAAAGGAGTTGTTTATAATGCGACTTTTTGGAGATTCCGGTGACGGAAAAAATTGCAGTTAAATTTTGATTTGTATTATTTAAAATGGTCTTTGACTGCATATTTGGATTCAGCACCCTGAAAAATCCCCGAGACACTTTGATTGTGCAGAAACTAGCTATAAACTTGCGATTCCAATAAATTGCTGCCAGATTTTGACCGGAAAAACCCACCGGAAAAGCGTCCAAAATGTCTCATTTAGACAACTGCAAATGGAAATAAGCAAAAGGCTCCTCATGGTGAGATCTCTTCTCCATCTGAAGGTTGTGGCTGCAGGTCAAATGTAAGTATTCAAGCTATGTAAGTATTTCAAGATCTCGAGTTGGGGATCGTGGATATGATTTGGGATCAAATGTAAGTATTCAAGCTATGTAAGCCTTTTTCACAACCTCACTAAAATCCCCTCCAATACCATATTATGATCTCAACCCTTTTAAAATTTATATTGGGAATAAAAAACTAATTTACTTGATTCCATTTCCTTTCAATTGATGTTACTTTGCATTGTGTATGACCATATTACACTTAATCCATAAAATTGGCTTTAATTTTACACGTTGGTTTTCCAATAAGTTTACAATTAGATAGGTTGACTACTATAATTCTAAAAATAGAAGCTAATTCTGAATACAAGTAAGACATTGATGAATTCTGGAGCGTAGTACAAATGTATAAACTATTCACAATCTATTGAAAATTATTCGATTCACATCATATTTTTACATGGAAGGACTTTCCCTATTCAGTTTTTGAAAGCAAATTTTTGATAATAAAAACATCTACCTTTTTAATTATATTTTAAATTTCTACAAGTCTTTGGACAATATTTTTTGAAATTGTAACATTTTTAATTATATTTTAAATTTCTACAGGTCTTTGGATATAAATTATTTGGCAATATTTTTTTGAAATTGTTGCTTCAAATTTTGTGTTAATTCTTTTCGTCAATAGACTACTTTAATATGCCCGATGTTATAGTGATTTCGATCAAAATTAATTTCACATGAGTAAGAACCTAACTTCCTTGATTCAAAACTTCAAAGTAATATTTTTGACAAATTAAATATACAATAAAAAAATTATTCATTTACTACCAAAACTAACTTAACTTTTAATAATAGTAGTACACACTTGAATTTAGAGGGTTCCAAAATGCAAAAGTTCTCTCTTTCCTAAAACTTGTAAGACCTTTCTGTCCGTAAACAAGAGAATTTTTTTATGATGAAATGGACAAAAACAAGATGAAGATTTCCTATATCAAATAATTTATATATTACTTATTTGGAGTCGGTGGTAATTTATATCGGATAGTTTTCCTATATATTAATCACACAAAGAATATGTTGTCAAATATATTATTTTGAAATTGTCTTTTGAAATTAAACTGATTTTTTTTAAAGATCCTATGAATAAGAATATGCTGAGTTAAACTATTTTTTTTAAGGATCTTATTACACTATACGTAGTCATAAGAATATGCTTAGTTAAATTTCTTTAGTCTCCCAATATGTTTAGTTATAAGATTTACATTATACCTAGTCATAAGAATAACAAGGTTTTTCAATAAATAAAATAAATGGAAAAATAGTTTAACTATTAAAGGAGGGTAAAATATTTATTGATTTTTAATTGTAATATGCCAAGTCACTCTATAATACTCAATTTATTTTTTTTAGTTTGACTTCAGAAAGAAGGCATAAGTTCAAAATAACATTAAAAAAAATAAAATAAAATAAAAATTGTAAATACATTGTTGTATGGCAAGGTTCTATGTGGCGATGGAATTTAAAGCTCTTGTTTGGTAATTAAAAACTCTTCATTTGATTGGTATTTAAAATAGTGAAGTATTTAAATCATGTCTGCCATATTGTTTAAAAAAAATATTGTGAACTATAATTGCTTTAATTGATGAGTTTAAAATTTGTAAAAAAAATTATAATAATTCAAATTAGTATAAAACTTAGATACCAACACACTTTCCTCTTGAAATCTCCAAGACAAATGAGAGGTGGTATACTGCAACTTTTAGATTTTGAATTTAAATTTGAAACTCAAACAAACTGCCCCATCACATTTAATATTTAAACTACCTTGCCAACTCACCATATCACTTACTCAACCATTTGGAAAAATGGATGACCAAAATATGGGAGGAAGAGGAGGTTGGAAAAGTGCCAAGAATATCAATACCATACATACATACATTTGGATAACATAGTCTTAAGGACTCTTTATCTTGGTGGATAGTTGTCATCATTCTCCCATTGCTCATCAGTTAAATAATGGATACATTGAAAAGATAGATTTTGGAATCAATTCAAGAAAAACTATGACCTTAATAATTCTAGCCAATAGGAATTGTAACCCATAGTAACTCTAACCAATGAGAACTATTACCACAATAACTCTAGTTGGCAAGAACTTTGATCAATGAATAAATAAAATGATTATAGGTTGTTGGTCATAATAGTTCCCTCATCAAGAAATTCCCTATAACTACGACTAATAAACATTGATTATAGTTCTTGTGAGTCAAGGTTCTTAACTAACAAAGGAATTATTCCCTAGGACTATGACTGAAAAACATAGATCATAGTTTAATTTCATAGTCAAAGCTCCCACATCATAATTCTTGTTGTCATGATTCTTGTAAAATAAAGTCATAGTTCCTAATTGACAAGGGAACTATGAACAACAAAGGAATGATTCCTAAGGTCATAGTTCATGAGGGTCAAAGTTCTCGAGGTCATAGTTACTATGCGTCATAATTCATAAGGGTTAAAGTTCTCAAGTTCATAGTTCTTATATGTCATAGTTATTATGCTCATAGTTCTTGTGGGTCGTGTTTTCTATTGGTTAGAGATCCCAATGATAAGAAAGCTCATAAAATTTCTTCAATGCGAGTCGACGAAGTGCCTGTTGGAAAATGAGAGAGGGAGGGAAATATAAATAGAGAGAGATGGAGAGAGAGAGAGAGAGAGAGAGAGAGAGACTAGAAAATGTGTAAATGGAAATAGAGAAATAGAGTGTTGGGAATAAATTAGTCATAATGGTATAAACAAGAATTACATCCATACGATTCCATTCCATCAAATTCCACAATACGAGGGTTTTCAAATTCCACAAAAGCAATGTTTTCAAATTTCACAAAACTAAGGTCTTCAAATTTCACTTCAATATACATCGACAGACATCGCCAAATTGTGATGCATGGTCAATATGGTGTGTTTACTCACATTTTCTAATTATGCACTCAAATTTGAACTCACTATGTTTGAGTTTCCACATTCCACATTGCTATGGTTTTCAAATTCCACAAAGCAAGGGTTTTCATAGTGCATAGAACTAAGTTTTCCAAATTGCATAATTATATTTCCTAATAATGCACACACACTTTTGAGCCATGCTAAGCAGGTAGCCTCGTTGGGGTCCTAGTTGGTACCTTGGGCCTTATGGAGCCTAAGCAACTAGGAACACATGTGAATTCCTAAGAACAAGCACACATTCTTGTGGGCATGTGTTCCTCATGATAGCCCCATTTCCACTTCTTGGGTCATCATTCTTGCGCAAGTGCCCTTAGTTGATTCTCACTAGTTTTTTCAATTATGCATAATCCTTCTCAAGCTCTCATTATAGAATTTCTCACAAAATTCCTTCATACACTTCATGCTAGGTGTTTTCTCATTAGTCTACATAGTTTCTTTCTTTTACCACATATGAAGTCATTTCCACACATATGTGATTCCACAACCACTTGCCACATGCTTATTTACAATATAACAATAGAGTGCTAAGTTATTTCATCATGACTATTCCCTAATTAAAAAAGCCTCCATCATGTTCTAGTTGATTTCTTACACTTGTTTGAGAAACTTCCACATATTTAACTTTATGTATCTATATATTACTATTTTATGTTTATCTCATCATTATAGATTGGCCATGGTTATGAGCACTACAATAGGTTATCATCATTCATTTCTTAAAACCCCCATTTCTTTATACTTATTTTTCTATCTTCTCATAGGTTTGTATTCTTTGAGGGGTAAGTTTCTTCCAATTTTGACTTCATTCATATGTAATTTAGGGAATTGTGATACTATTTTCCATTTATAATTTATCTTGTTTCAGATTGAATTATTATGGTGTTCTTCATCTATCTCAATGCTTTCATAGTGAAAGAATTAAATGAATCGACTTGTACAGTCTTGTTTATCAATGGGCCCTAATTTGGGTATGAATTCTTCCAAATCCATTTTGAGGCATTAAAAGTTTTTTTCTGGGGTAAAAAAATTCTTGTTTGTGCGAGATCATCTGGTACTCGAACTTTGTATGAAAAATTTATGCCTCTCGCAAGTTTATCTACCATACTGACCACCATGCTACAAGTCAATGTCACGTTAATCCCTGTTACTCATGCATATGGGGCTAGCCATGTGTGTAATTTAAAAAAGACTCAAGAAGGTCCAAAATCGTAACTCTAGTTGAGGGTTGAGGGAGTCAAACCTTTCATATAGTTAGCTATTGCGTTATGTTAAATACTAGGATGCTAGGAGGAGTAGGGGTTACATTTCATATTATTATATTCTCCTCATATTTGAGCAAAGCAATTGGGAGTGGGATGTTAGAGAGAAAAAAGGGGCTTAAGATTTTGTAGCAACTTTATAAGCCATAGGTCTTAGGTATCTCTATAGAGAGTACCTCTTTCTTTGTATCTACACATTTTTCCATACTAGAGAATAGAGATCAAAGCAACCTCACCTTCTAGCTAGGTTTCTCCCATAAGGGTTTCCCAAGGGAAAAATTGTGCTTACTTTGATTAGTGTGTGTATTTCTTTTCACTCTATATTGCTTGCATTTCAACAATTTATATTTAAGCATACAAACAATAAATAAAGAATTTGAGATCTAAAATAATTAATATTCACAGTGAAAAATTCAATATTTATTAGATCTATTATGATGAATTGTTCCAATGGAATATCCACGATAATTTACTGGTCATCTCCACATCTTGCCTGAACGAATAGTGTCTTATTTACTACCACATGTTACGTCGATCAGTTGAACATATTATGTGATTGTATGTTACTTCATCTTTGATGTTCTTTTCTTAATGTCCATGGTTAGGATTTTATCTCCATTCTTCCCATCTTCAAAATGCAACATCCTCAAAGAAAGAAAATCCAATAACCATTAATTAGGAGTTATGCTCAACAATCATCTTGAATCCATTTTATATTTGAACCCATCATTCATATCAACTAGAATTGCATTTTCAAACTCTGGCATGATCATGAAAAGTAAGAAAACGTTTGGTAAAAATCACATCATTATAGTTTTGTTGATGCATTTTGAACCATCCAGTGTGGTTCATCGCTAGAACAAGATGAAGAACCAGATCTTGGCATCAAGTTAAATAGGTGGAGAGAAAATTTTTGGCTGTTATAATATAACAGTTAGATATGACTAAATAAATAATATTTTAATATAAGGAAATAATTGTTAGAATATAGTTGTTAATATTGGCCATGATTGCCAAGTTGTTACTCTCATTAATTGTATCATAAGATTCTATTATGAGGACAAGTATAAAAGACAAATAATACATAAAATAATTACCAAAATTTATTTTCCCACACATTACAACTATTTATTGGTCGTATCTATATTTCATTGCCCTTGTAGAACTAAATAAGGTTCCAAATTCCTTTATCCTCCCTTAATTAACCATATAAACCTCATTGTGTCTAAAATGTAACAATAAACCTTTATATTCACATAAAGTTACTCATATTCATGAAGTTGTATAATTTCAATTTACTTTTATTTTTTTAATGGTTATACATATTTATCAATATTAACCAAATTATCCTCATCATAACTTAGTCCACAACAGTAAAATTAATATTTATACAAAAATATAAATCACAATAAACATTAATGTAAAAGTGTTTCCCAAAAATTTCATATGAAAACATTAACTTCTTACATATTAACTTGTTGCATGTCTTACTTTTTTGAACTTGTTATAGAATATTTGAATTCATTTTAATCATTCTTCCGAATTGTGGAATATGCAATTCTCTAACTTTAAAACGTTGTTAAAACCATTACCAAAATTATATCTTAACAAATATCATATAATGACATTACCAATTAAATAAAATTAGAAATAAAATAAATCTCATTTAAAAATATTATTAGTTAAATGAAAATTAAAATAAAACACAAAAACATTACCAATTATACTTTACCAAACGTATCATGAAAACATATAAATCATAATCATTGGAAAATCTTAAAAGAACATTACCAAGTGAAAAGGTATCACAAGAGATCAATAAAAAGGGACGATTCACCTTATAAATAATTTATTTTCCTCTTTTAATTTTGTTTCAATATTTTATTTAATCACTAGGTATCTTATATATAAGAAGAAGTTATACAATATGGATGCAAATGGGTTTCCTAAAATTGCTTCTAGGTTTCCTAAAATTGCTTCTACCTTTAGCCAAAACCTCCACCATCGATTGAAGTGAGGGTGGCATAAGGATGCCCAGTCTTCGCTAGACCATTGGGGAATAAAGAGGAGATCATCTTACATAATTAAGATAATATCAAAAATAATATTGCTTCCAAATTTAAAGAGAAATTGTGGGAAAATAAAGAGTTGGAGGGAAAAAAGGAAAGTGCAATATTATAAGGAGGTGATCAACCCCAATCGGGAAAACAATTGCTTCCAAATTTAAAGAAAAATTGTGGAAAAATAAAGAGTTGGAGGGAAAAAAGGAAAGTGCAATATTATAAGGAGGTGGTCAACCCCAATCTGGAAAACCAAAATTATCTCTCTGTCTTAACTAGTGTTAAGATGAAAATGAACATTTCCAATATTAGAACCAATTCTAATGAGCTTCATAATGAAATTAGGCATTGGTGAATTCTCAAAACACCGTGGGATGAAAGAGTTTGTCACTTATGCAGGCATTGGTGAATTCTCAAAACACCTTGGGATGAAAGATTTTGTCACCAATAATAGGAGGGTTGAAGATAAAAAACATTTTCTCTTAGATTTTCCACCAAGCCTAGGAGGGTTGAATCTTGTACTCACATTAAAAAAACCTTCTCTTAGACTGTCTATCTTATATTAAAATTCACCTTCTCCTAGATTGTCCATCTTATAATCACATTAAAGCACTTTCTCTTAGATTTTCCACCTTATACTCACATTCAATCCCATTCAAACTTATAGGAATTACTAGTCAGGCATTCAACTTGTTCAAAATTTTCCATACAGTCTAACATGTCTTCAAATACTAGAACTCATGTGGAGGGGGAATTAAACCCTCTAGCTACCACTAGAGCTATTGTCCTTTAGCAACCTTCTTAACATTTTAAGTCATAAAAGAATGGTGATTTGGAAACCTTCTCCCACTTATTTTTGCCCATATAAATAAGATGTTAAAGAATCATATTTAATCTATTACCTTATTAAGGTCTGATAGACTATATAAGCCTTAGTGGGCATTAATCATCATACTCATCATCATTATACATCCAAATTATCATTTCACTCCTCTTAACATTATTATAATAATACCATAAATTTTTATTTTTATTTTTATATATAATAATTCAAACACTATATAATTAATATTTTATTTTTTAAAATTTTATATTACTTTTAATTTATCTCTAGATTATTACTTTAATAATAGTTATCATTAATTTATAACAAATTTTACTAATTTTTAAATCCTAAACTTTCAAGAAATTAAAAACATATAATTTAATTATTAACCAGAAATAATTACATAATATATATAATTTTTTTTAAACGATTTTTCAATTTTTTTTTAAATAAGTCAATATTTATAATGAAAATATTTAAAGTCATTGTCATGAATTTTACAGCATCTTAATCACATAATGGAAGTCAATATTTTCATACTCCCCAACTTATAACTTCTTTAATCATATATATATAGATATATAGATATATAATGTATTTGGTTATTTTTCTAATTGGACAGTATCATATACACTGAAATTCCCATTTTATAAAAACTTAAACCATGTTTTTACATGGTAATAAGGTTTCCACTCTATTAACACTTCAGAAATAACTTTCTCAAACCTAACTTGCTCCATCCTCGATTTATGTGTTAGCATAGGACCCACAGATAGTCCAAATTCCATGTCTTGAACTCTGCATTAAATGGAGCCAGGACAAAGGAGAAATATTAAATGTCACAATCTACCGGGTATAGAATAAGTTATCTGTTGTAAAAGTTTTCCGACAATCAACAATTCTCGTAATAACTCCAACATCTGTCTATTCAAAGAGTGACAAAAATGGTGGGCCCAAGCATCAATGTATGCAGGTTCAGAGAACCCTCAATCGAGATAAGGGTTGCCCTTTTATACAAATACAACCACCTATAATAAAATTGGAATAGGATCAACTATTAAAAAATGGCAAAGAAATATATGGTTCCCTTTCACTTTAACACACTCTAGTGGGATGGATTCTCAACTCTGGACAATTTTCTGTATGTTAAAGGGAACACAAAACAATTTGATTTAAATCAGTTGCATCTTTATGTTTTACAATTATATATTTGAATTCCTTAGTCTCCTGGAATCCCTAGTTGTCCCAATCTAGGATCACATCCCTGACTACCTCCATCATTGGTTTGTTGTGCATTGTAGGTTTTAACACCGTACAGAAATTACCTGCATACGAATTCTAAAACACATAAAATAAACAATGTGAGAGCATAACACATAAAACACATATACACAGAGATTTTCCCCTGGATCCCAAAACTGGGACTATCAGCTTGAATTTTCATTATGTTCCTTTCAATGTTATAATACATATTTATACATGCCGAAGCATCCAATACCATGGACCGAAAAACCATCACTTCCAATACCATGGACTAAAAAACCATCGCGTCCAAAAAACATGTGCGAAAATCATGCACAAAACCATAGGTGGGTCCCCTCAAACCCCCTGTGACCTCCCCCCCTCTAACCCCCAGTTAAGTACGTGGGCTAGTTGTGGAAAGAATATAACACAACCCAACATTCTCCCACTTGTTGTTTTCTTTCCATAGGGGGCCACAAGAGAGCTTAGTCATTTATCCAACCCTGCAATGCCCATTATTTCTCTACACCAAGAGAACTTCTCAGAGCTCACAGATTTTGTCAATGCATCTACAGTATTCTTCAAAGTGTCCACCTTTACCAGCAACACCTTTTTGTCTTCTATCATCCCTCACAAAGTGATACTGAACATCAATGTGCTTTGTCTTTGAATGATATGCAGGGTTCTTTGCCAAGAAAATTGCACTTTGGCTGTCACAGTCTATCCTTATAGCTTCCTGCACTAACCCCATACTTGAACACAATCTCTGCAACTAAATTGCTTCCTTGTTTGCATGAGTGGTTGCCATGTATTCTGTCTCTGTAGTTGATAGTGCCACTACAGATTGTTTCTTACTCATCCAACTGAGTGCACCTCCAAATAGGTTAAACACATACCTGCTTGTAGATCTTCTCTGATCCAGATCTCCAGCCTAGTCTACATCAACAAAGCCACGAATATCCAACACTCTGTCCAATCCTGGTCTTCCTTGGTAGCACAAACCATAATCACTAGTGCCACGCAAATACCTGAAAACCCGCTTCACTGCTGTCCAATGCTCCTTCCCTGGTTTTGACATAAACCTGCTTAATACTCCCACTGCATGTGAAATGTCTAGTCTAGTATAGACCATTGCATACATCAGGCTACCGACTGCACTTGCATATGGAACACGGGACATGTCCTCTTCCTCTTCTTGTGTCTTGGGACACTGTTCAGTAGATAACCTCACACCTACAGGAATAGGAACCTTCATCGGTTTACTATCCTGCATATTAAACCTCTGCAATATTGTCTTGACATCTTCCTCTGGTTTAACCAGAGCTTCCTCTTTACCCGATCTCTTTTATTTTCCATGCCCAAAATATAGTTTGCAGCACCAAGATCTTTCATGTCGAATTTGGAGGACAATTGGGTCTTCAAATCTTGGATAATTTATTTGTCATTTCCAACTAGCAACATATCATCCACATACAAGACCAGATAAATAACACGGTCACCAATTAATTTAAAATACACATAGTGATCTGCTTTGCTTCTGGTGAAGCCAAGTCCTCGTATAAATGTATCAAATTTCTGATACCACATCCTTGGTGACTGTTTTAACCCATACAGAGACTTCTTTAACTTCCATACCAGTTCTTTCTTACCCTTCACCACAAAGCCTTCAGGTTGCTTCATGTATATTTCCTCTTCCAGATCCCTGTGAAGAAATGTTGTCTTCACATCCATCTGTTCTACCTCAAAATCAAAAGCAGCAGCAACATATAAAAGTAATCTAATAGAAGTTACCTTGGCAACAGGAGAAAAAATATCACCAAAATCAATTCCTGGCACCTGGGAATAACCTTTTGCTACCAACCGAGCTTTTTATTTCTCCACCTTTCCTTCTGCATTTGTCTTCTTCTTGAACACCCATTTGCTGCCAATGGGTTTCCTTCTAGCTGGCAACTCCACCAGATCCCAAGCCTCATTTTTGTGCAAAGATGCCATTTCATCAACCATGGCCTCTTTCTAGAGTTTGCCATCCTCTGAATCTACTGCTTCCTTCATAGTTCTGGGATCATCATCAGTAATAGATAAAGCAAAATTTGAACAAAAAATAGATGACTATACCTTTCTGGCTGCCTTCTTTCTCGAACTGATCTTCTCACACCTGGAGTTTGTGGCTCTTCATCTTCTGATTCCTCCTCTGCTGTAGAGTCTGATTCTTCCTCCTTAAGCTCAAACTCTATCTTCTCAGGTTCCTTTGGTTGGACTTCATGTTTAATAACATCTTTCACCTCTCTGAACACCACATCTTAACTGTACACAACCTTCCTTGTTACTGGGTTCCAAAGCTTATAACCTTTAAACCATCATTATACCAAATAAAGATGCACTTTTCAGATTTACTATCCAACTTGGTTCTTTTCTCCTTTGGAACATGTACATATGCATCACATCCAAATACCCTCAGATGTGAAAGAGAGGGTTTCTTACCAATCCATACCTCTTGTGGAGTCTTATCCTCCAACGCTGATGAAGGTGATCTATTGACCAGGTAACATGCTATCTCCACCGCCTCTGCCCAGAATTCTTGTCCTAACCCGGCACCACTAAGCATGCTTCTTGCCCTTTCCATCAATGTCTTGTTCATTCTTTCTGCAACTCCATTTTGCTGAGGTGTATATGGAGTAGTCTTCTGCCATGCTATACCACACTTCTTACAGAATTCTTCAAATTCCTTATTACAAAACTCTCCACCGTTATCTGTCCTCAGCACCTTTATCTTCTTCTCTGTCTGGTTTTCCACCAGAGCCTTAAATTCTTTAAACCTATCAAAGACTTTAGATTTCTTCTTAAGGAAATATATCCATGTATTCCTTGAGAAGTCATCTATAAATGATACATAGTACACAAACTTACCCAGTGATGGAACCTTCACAGGTCCAAACACATCACTGTGCACAAGCTCTAATATATGTTTCGCCCTCTTACCACCAGAGGGGAAACTCACTCGATTCTGCTTCCCGTATACACAATTTTCACAGAAATCAAAATCCAGAGAGCTATTGCTCATACCTTCTACCATACCTTTACCATGAAGTATTTGAAGGCCCTTCTCTCCAATATGTCCAAGCCTTTGATGCCACAACATGGTCTTCTCTCCAGAGACCACTAGATTTTCTGCTCCACTTTTAGGAACCACAGAATTGTTGCACCCATCAATAACAGTGCTACCTTGCAACTTGTACAGAGTTCCAATCCAAACTCCTCGCATCAATACTAGTGCTCCCCAAACCATCTTGCAGGTATCCTTCTCGAACACTGTTTTTACACCTACATCATCCAGCTTGCTAACAAAAATTAGATTTCTGGCTAATCCAGGAATATGCAGAACACCTGGAAGTGTTCTAACCCTTCCACCTTGCAGCTTCAACTTTACTTTTCCACGACCAATGATTCTAGCCTTCCTGTCATCCCCTAAGAAGACATCACCACCATCATATTTCTCATACTCGCAGAACCACTCTCTATGGGGAGTGAAGTGAAAGGATGCACCTGAGTTAATCAACCATGCCTCATGATCTACATGTGTACTTGAAGAAGCCAAGTACACATCCCCACCTTCATCTGAGGTGGTTTTCGCCTCTGCAGAAGGAGCATCATCAGATCCCTTTCCTTTGTGAGGAGCTTTAGATTTACAGTCCCTTTTGTAGTGCCCTTCCTTTCCGCATTTCCAACACACCACCTTTACAGGTTTTCCTGGAGATTTAGATCTCCCTATAGATTTAGATCTCCCACTCGATGACTTAGTTTTGTTTTCGTTCTAGGTCTGCCCTCATACAGACAAGGCATCACCATTTTGGCTCTCCATATTTTTCCGTCTCATCTCTTCCATCAGCAAGGATGAGACTATTTCATCAAAATGCAAGGCAGTTGCATTGCTACCTATTGCAATAACCAGACTATCCCATGAATCTGGTAGAGAACACAACAAACTGATGCACTTATCTTCATCTGAAATTTTAATATCAACAGATGCTAATTGACTTACCACAGTATTAAATGCGTTCAAATGCTCTGTCACCGAGTCTCCATATTTCATCCTCAGGTTATACAACTTTTTCCGCAGGAACAGTTTATTCACCAGAGACTTAGATTGGTACAAAGTCCCTAACTTGTCACACAAAGCCTTCGCCGTAGCTTCCCCTGATACATTCAACAATACTGAATCTGAGACACACAATCGTATTGTGCTCTTTGCCTTCTGATCCAACTTCTTCCATTCTTCATCGGACACTCCCGTTGGTTTAGTACCCAGATCTACTACGATCCACTGATCTTTATCCACCAACAGATCCTCCATCTTGAGTTTCCACAACTCAAAACTTTGACCATTAAATTTCTCAATCTCTATCTTTCCATTTCTCGCTATCTTCTTTCACCACCAGAATCGATCTTGCAGATCTCCCACTGAATAGGGTCTACCACAGGCCCAAGCAAAACCCCTTAGCAACAAAGGCATCCCCTTGAAGCCAAAACTGATCTGATACCAAATGTAGGTTTTAACCCCGTACATAAATTACCTGCATACGAATTCTAAAACACATAAAATATACAATGCGAGAGCATAACACATAAAACACATATACACAGAGATTTTCCCCTAGATCCCAAAACCGGGACTACCAGCTTGATTTTTCATTATGTTCCTTTCAATGTTATAATACATATTTATACATGCCGAAGCATCCAATACCATGGACCAAAAAACCATCGCGTCCAATACCAAGGACTAAAAAACCATCGTGTCGAAAAAACATGTGTGAAAATCATGCACAAAACCATAGGTGGGTCCGCCCAACCTAACATAGGGTCCAAAACCAAAATTTTCCGGGGTGCTGCCCCGGACCCCATAAAGTGGGGTTACGGGTACCCCTCAAACCCCCTGTGACCTCCCTCCCCCTCTAATCCCTGGTTAAGTACGTGGGCTAGTTGTGGAAAGAATATAACACAACCCAACATGCATAAATCCCTTAGAACCCTTCCATTTTTTCTCTTATGGGGAGTCTCGAGAGCACCTAATGCATTGATATTTGATTCCTCCCAGTCTTCTGTCTACAGAACCAACTCTTCGATCATGGCCCTCTTTAAAGAATTTTCTCCTGAGCCCTTCCCTTCTCCTCACCCCTCTCGCTCCTCCTTTGATCTTTGGTCTTCCTTTCCAGTTGGCTTCTTTGATGGAGCCAGTTCCTTTGGGTCATGTGGTTGTATAATGATCATTTATCTGGAACCTCATCACCTCTTCAGATTCCTTTGGTTTGGTGGAAACGTTTCGAATACTAGGGCCAAGCTTTTGGCCCTATGGGGCACTCTCTATTGTGCTTCCTGGATTGGATTGACAAGCATTTCCATATTTGGGGAATCTAAAGTTATTATCGATTAGGCCAACAACCGATGTAAACTCTAGAATCTGAATCTTCTCTCTTGGCAACAGCAGATCAGAACTCTATCGCAATCATTCATTCATATTTCCTTCTCTCAAATCTATCGTGAGCACAATAAGGAAGTTGAAATTTTGTCCAAAAGCGAATGTTCTACCTCGCTGGGCTCGATCCACTTCCAGGAATTCATCTCAGACTCTCTTCTTCGCTTGGGACAGATCACCAACTAACTCTTCTCCTAATCCATTTTTGAGCTAGGCCTCCTACTTTTTTGCCCTTAGCATTTTTTATTATTGGTGCTTTCTCTTGATGTTGCTTTCTACTACATGTTCACTGCAATATTATTTCTTTTTTGTCCAGACATTGAATGTGGAGTTGGTTATTTCATTGCATGAATAACTCTGTTGTTATGGATAATATTCATGTCTTTGTTTCTACTTTTTGCTATTGTTGTTATTTTTAGGAGGATGCATATATGTTGCTTAGGCTGCACCCGAGGAATTTCACAAAATAACATCTATTATCCAATGGGAAGGATGACTCTTGCAATTTGTTATTCATATTTTAGATGCATAATTAATTAGCTAAAATCTAGAGAAATGCATAATCTTTTAAGAAGGACCTAGTCTATTAGGTGATGCCTTGAATTTCTAAACATATAGTGACAGATGGCAAGCCAATGGTCAAATCAAATTTAAGGTTCCTCAGATTTTATGTGGATAAACTTTTGAAAATCTAGGAACCCATTCAAATTTAAGGATAAAATCTTAATAGAAGGAATATCCCTGATAATAAACACTTTTTAATTGAAAAATATACAAAAAGACTAATTTTTCCTTGTGATTTCAAAAAATCTCATCAAATTTAAGTAATCTTCTTAAATTTGAAGAAGGTTTATGTAGTATACCTAAGGTATATTATAAGAAATATTATCATAATGCAGTAAATAAATATCATGTAACAATTGTTCTATAACTAATCAATATTACATATTAATGATTATATTACATAATAACTACCATATGACTATTGTTACATAACACTTATTTATTACATTACAATCATAAATTTAATAACATATCTAAAGTATATTACATTTTTTGAAATAATTAAATTGTAACTAATGGTTAAGGACATGTGTTTTTTTAGGGAAGTCAAATATTCAAATCTAAAAGGGGTTTCCTATATTCACATTTATTTTATAGTAGAGCCAAAATGATTGAAATATTTTATTTATAATCCAATTTTTTATCTATTTATTATTAATATTCTTTAAATGCCACATATTAATTTTATATTAAGAATTGAAAGAATTGCACACCTCTCAAATATTCAAATCTAAAAGGGGTTTTCCCATATTCACATTTATTTTATAGTAGAACCAAAATGATTGAAATATTTTATTTATAATCCATTTTTTTATTTATTATTAATATTTTTAAATGCCACATATTAATTTTATATTAAGAATTGAAAGAATTGCACACCTCCCTTTTATTGTTTTTATTAGGAATTCATGTTAAGATTTTATTTTTTTTTCCACTTTCAATATATATAATTATTTTCTTTCATATATATAGTAGTATAGATATTTAAATAGTTTATCTAAATCTTGTATTGAAATATTTTTAATAAGTATAAAAATTATACATCTTCCACACTTTTAATTGGAAATATATTTATTTTCTATACTTTTTTTTTTTTAATTGATATAAAATTTTGTTATTTCACATTAACATCTAAATATTTTACTTGTAGTTGAGTGTGAGACTAAAATATTTTTACATCTTCTAAGTTGTAATGTAATTTAAAGTAATCAAATAGGTATATTCATTTTTGTTTTTAATTATAGTTGACATTATTTTTTTATTTAGAAAATATTTCATTTTCGTTTTTATTTTATTTTTTTCACTTTTAATTGTTTTTATCATTTTTTTTTAAGTTGACCACATTAAAAATATTAATGTGATTGATATAGATGAAGACTTCATAAATATAACCAAAAAAACTATCGCAACACTAAGAATGTCTTACTAATGAACACATTTACTTTATTAATCATGTATAAAAAGGTTATGGGTCAACTTTAACTTAAGAAAAAAAATTATAAATGAATGTTATAAATAATAATGAGGAACTTACATGGAGGAAATGATTAGAATTGAAATAATCTCAAATCCCTAGGAAATTGGTGGGTGGGGAACCACTTGGCACAAATATAATTTTTTAAATTTATTAAAAGTAAGGGACCATTTTGCTAAATAATCTCAAATCCCTAGGAGAATTGAAATAATCTCAAATCCCTAGGAAATTGGTGGGTGGGGAACCACTTGGCACAAATATAATTTTTTAAATTTATTAAAAGTAAGGGACCATTTTGCTAAATAAAATTTGCTTATATATAAATGAATGTTATAAATAATAATGAGAAACTTATCATGGAATAACTTATTAGAATTGAAATAATCTCAAATCCCTAGGAAATTGGTGGGCCATGAGCTACATGACAAGATTATAATTTTTAAAATTTTTTAAAAGTCAATACAACATAATGAACTTTATAATACACTATAACCAATGATAAACATTAAGTCTAAGCATATGCTGAGCATATTCCCTTGAGAATCAATCTAGGCCCTCAATTAAAAAAAATCAACAAATCCTCATCCACCTTAAGCTGAAATAAGAAGCCTTCAACAATAATGCTTTTAATTAAAACTAACCACTAATCAAATAAATATATTTATTTTTGTTTTTAATTATGATTGCTACAGTTTTTATTTAGAAAATATTTTATTTTTATTTTAAAAAGAAAAAGAATTACACATTTCCTTAATTATAAAATTTTTGCAACACTAATTTAGAGAAAATTGAAAAAAAAACATAAATTTTTTATAAAAAATAATATATATTTTTTAAATAAATAAATTTTAAAAATATAAAACTATTTAAATAAAATTTCTTAAATAATCATAATATTAATAACAATTAAATCTTAACAGCTTAACAACAACCACATTATTAATAATACTAATATTTATAATTTTATTTTTAATTTAAATCGAAATTCAATATTAATGGTTATTTAAATTTTAATAATTAAAAACAAATTAATTGACTCCTCCGTGAATGAGCGAACAACTTAATCGTGTGTGATAAATATATTTTTTTAAAGTAATTTCAATGCGTTAACCATTTTGCTGTGCATTTATTCCATTGCACAGGCTGGCATCTGCCCGGTGCTGTAGTTGCGTACGTTGAATTTAATTCAATTCCTCGAGCTGTCGGCTCGGCGCTGCGACAACGACGGATATCAGACTTAACACAAGTTTCTGGTCGGCTAGACGGCGCTGCGACAACGACGTATGTCACACTTAACCCATGTTTCTGGTTGCAAAGGTTTTCCGAGATAAATAATTCCAATAATGAATATCAACATCCGTCTCGGAGACGGAAAAGTGGGCCCAAATAGCCACGTAAGAATGTTAAGTGAATCTGCAATCGAGTCCCTCTTGGATACGTTGTTGAATACGTTCACAATCAGTGTTTTTCCCGAATATTAACAGGATCTAAAGGGTCTATACTAGGAGACTTGTTTTCCATAATAAAATACGGGCTATCAGAACTCCTACACATGCTATGCCGGGCTCTACGAGAACACATCCCAACTACGGCAAGTGCAATGGAACGTGCCGAAGAGAAACTCGACAGGCCTGAGACGGCGTAGACGCCTGAGCAGCAGTTTTAATCTACAAGGATTTCTGATTTTAGTTTTTAGATTAAGATGAAGCTCAATATTCTGATGGAAAAGTATGAATTAGGGAGCCTGTTGGGGAAAGGGACGTTTGCCAAGGTCTACCATGCTAGAAATCTCGAAACCCGTGAGAACGTTGCCATTAAGGTAATGGACAAACGAAAAATCCTGGAGGTCGGGATGAGCGAGCAGATTAAACGGGAAATCTCCGTAATGAAATTGGTCCGACACCCCAACATCGTTCGGCTTTACGAAGTCATGGCCAGCGAGTCCAAGATTTATATCGTCATGGAGTACGTTAAGGGCGGCGAGCTCTTTAACAAGGTTGCCAAAAAGGGGAAATTGAAAGAAGGGGAGGCGAGGAAGTATTTTCAACAACTGATCAGCGCGGTGAATTTCTGCCACAGCCGGGGCGTGTACCACCGAGACCTGAAGCCGGAGAACTTGTTATTAGACGACAATGGGGACTTGAAGGTCTGCGATTTTGGGCTCAGCGCACTACCGGAGCAATTTAGACCGGACGGGCTTCTGCACACAGCGTGCGGCACGCCTGCGTACGTGGCGCCAGAGGTCATAACGATGAAGGGCTACGACGGCGCCAAGGCCGACATCTGGTCATGTGGGATCATACTGTTCGTGCTCAGGGCGGGTTACCTGCCATTCCGGGACGAGAGTGTTCTGGCACTGTATAAGAAAATCAACAAGGGCAACTTCAAGTGCCCGCCCTGGTTCTCCTCCGATCTCCGGCGGCTCATCTTCCGATTGCTGGACCACAATCCCCAGACGAGGATCACCGTTACGCAGCTCATGGAGGTCCCCTGGTTTCGGTTGGGCTTCAAACCCCCACAACCCGACAATGTCGAGTTGGCGTTCTTTGTTCCGAAGCCGGCCCGTTTCAACGCCTTCGACATAATATCCCTGTCGTCGGCGTTCAATCTGTCGGGGTTATTCGAGGACAAGAACGTGAAGCAGGAGTTGTGGTTCACATCAACTCAACCGGCGTCGACCATAATATCGAAGCTGGAGGAGATCGCCAAAGTGTTGAGATTCAGCGTCAAGAAGACTGAGGATTGCAAGATGAAGCTCCAGGGTTCCGAGGTGGGGCTGAAGGGTCATTTGTCCATCGATGTCCAGATTTTTGAAATCACAGCCTCGCTCTTCATGGCGCAGCTTCACAAGACCGGGGGAGATACGGTGGAGTACAGTAAGTTGTGCAGCCAAGAGCTGAGACCGGCTCTCAAAGACATTGTCTGGATTTGGGATGGTAACAGCCAATAGAATGATGAATGGATATCGTTTGAGCTATGGCCTTATTACACAGGGATGGTATCTTGGACATTGCCTTGGGAATTTTGGAATATTTCCATCCCTTGACAAGCAGATTCTCTTGAAAAGCGATTCCCTGAAGGGCATTGCCTTTCACATATGTCTGGAGCCGATTCATATCTTCTGAAATTGATCATTATTAACAGAAGTTCCAGCAGATCGATCCGGCCGTGCCACTCCTGAAACTCTTAGGACGGTTTGATCCTGGAAATGTTAACAGGCGTTGAGAGGAAGGACACTTTGTGGGCGTGGATAGCGAGAGCCTTTAAGAGCTCTAAGAAAGCATTTAAGCATTTATGTGGCCCTGTCCCAGTCATGGGAATAGCAAACAGTGACGCTCCATAAACCTCCTTATACAAAATGGTGGTATGAGAGAGAAGTGTATTCTCCGGTCCTTGTAAAGAGCATTGTACACAGCTATCATTCCATACCATCACTGTGTGGTATGAGAGAGAAATGTATCCTCTGGTCCGTGCATCATGCACATATAAAGAGCATTGTACACATCTATCATTCACCGAAAAGGTTTGAATCGCATACCATTACTTCTTTATTGAAAATTATTAATGTCAACAAAGACAGTCCGTTAATTAAAAATTAAATTTCAAGAAAATGTTTGAATGACATGGTATTACTTCATTATTGAAAATTATTAATGGAAGATGGGTAATTAAAAGTTAAATTTCAAGGGTTTTTTTTATCAAGTAAGAGTATGACCTTCTAGTAAATTTCTTAAAAAATACATAATTTACAAGAAGCCTCACCCGCTCTATCAAAGTTCAACAGTCAGCCGGGTAGGCCGAACCAAACCAATCACCCAAAACTAAGAGAAACCTAAACAGGAAAGCCGGGGATAACCGCCAAACATTTAAGGCACAAGGTCATTTGGTAGTGCTGCCGTGCATCAAATGAGCCTAGAATTCCTTGGAGGGCTAGTCCATCGAACTGGAGGTCACAAAAGGCCCCAAATGACTCGCCGTGGGTCCACAATAAGTCGAACTGGAGGTCACAAAAGGCCCCAAATGACTCGCCGTGGGTCCACAATAAGTCCCGCCACAAGCCAAACTTAAAACTATCAAACAGACTCGACGAAAATTAAAAGCATAACACTCTAATCTTTTTTTGGGTCCAACCAACTAGCACAAACAAATCGCCACCGTTGATCAACTGACTAAGATCCAACGGTCTTCGTGAATATCGGAAGGACGAGAAGTGCGAGAGTTAACCACCCGATGAGGGCAGTTTTCTCTCTCCTCGCTCTGCTACGTGTCGCTCGAAGAGTGGAATCGGAGCCAAACTCAGAAAAACTAGAAACCATTCGAACCCCGCCCGATATACCGCTTGTGGTATTTGAACGGTTGACTCGCGGAAAAAACAAACACGTCCTTTCGCCACGTGTTGTCCTTCAATTCCGTCTAGCGGGCAGTTCTTGAGCCAATCCTGTCCACCTAGATTCTCTGTCAAACACCACCTAAGCCATATGAAGAAGGACACCTCATCCTGTGGAGCTATCCGAGTCAATCCTTTCATCATTCAATCAAAAGGATTCTAGACTTTGGAAAATAGCTGAACCAAGGCGGGTTAGACTGTGTGGGGTTCTCCATCCTCCCGCCGGTCTTCTGGGTCCCTTTGATCCATTCTATTAGTCCATAGTTCCATATCCTGGGTTGCCTGACAGAGACAGTCCTCCTGCAATTTGCCTAGGGGTAACGAATCCCAAGCATACCTAGAATCCTTGTCCCTATTTGTGACTCCTTCATTCGCCAATCAATCCGCTAACATATTAGCTTTCCTTTTCACATGAGCAAATCTGACAGTTTTAAGGGTTCGCAGGTGAGAATAGATGCGGTAAAAAACCTGCAAAAGCTTCCAGTGCTTCGACACTTTATCTGGAGAGGTTCCATTGCTAATTTTCTTAGCCGCTCTAATAATTAATTCCGAATCTGCTTCAATTATAACATTGTGTGAACTTGAATTCACCAAGATTTCCAAGCATTTCTCTAATGCCATGAGCTCAGCCATGTTATTAGTGGCCTTCCCCAAGTGGCCATGGAAGATTTTTTGTATTTGTCCCTGATCATCTCTTATGGCACCCCCAAAGCCTGCTAATCCTGGGTTGCCCTTAGCTGCTCCATCAATATTAACCTTTAAGAAACCATAAGGAGGGGGCTTCCAAATGTTAACACATTTATTTATAAGGCTCACTACCTTTATTATTCCTAGAGGACTGATAGACTGGAGACCCAAGTGAAGTATAATTCTCTCCTCTTGGGGCAGAGGAGGATCTTTAGGAAGGGTCCTCAGCAAGCTTCTTACTGTATCTTTGAGCTGCCTTAGAATTTGCTCAATTATATGTTGGGGCTTGCTTGTTTTGTTTTTGAAGATCCGACTGTTGCGTTCTTTCCACACATTCCAGATGACAAAACCTGGAACCAGAATCTAGGCTTTATTAACTATCTCATTCCCTGAGAAGTTTTTCCTCCAGTTCTTTAGAGTGTTGGATATGCTAAGACTATCCCTATCAGTTTGTCTAAAAATAGAGGCCACCCAGTGCCACACCTTTGAAGTGAAAGGACAGAGGTTGAGAAGGTGTTCAATCGTCTCCTCATGAGTGCCACATAGGTAACACTTGGAAGGACCAATGAAGCCTTTCTTAAGGAGATTCTCCCAAGTTAAGATCTTCCTTTGATGCACTAGCTAGATGAATAATTTTATTTTCATCCAATGTGGACTTTGCCAAAGTTTCTTCCAAACTTGATCAGGATTCACAAAGTTAAATCCTGTGACTTCCTGTTTAGCCTCTTTGAGGTTAAAGTTACCTTTAGTGTTCTTTCCCCATCTTAATTGATCCGTTGAGGAAGAAACTAGAATCCTTCTATGCTTTAGCTCTTGGGTGAGAGCTTCTGCCTTGGTCTTCAGCAAGTTTTCATCACTGTATCCTAGATCCTTCCACTTCCTCCATTTTCCATTATTCCTTCCCTGATCCCAAAAGTCTTTTACCAAAACCATACCTTTGCTATCTGTGTCACTTTTGAGAGCTGCAAGTTCAGCCTTATAAAGGTAGGGTTCCTATTGCTAGTTGTCCTCCCAAAATCGAGCAAGGTACCCCACTCGGATTTCCCAAAAACAATGTTGCTGAACAATATTTTTATTATCCCAGGCAAGGTTCCAAATATGGGAGCCCCTGATTTGCCCTGACATTCTAATGTGATCCTTCTCCTGCCAGTACTTGGCATACTTTTGTTTCCAAAGCTTAGCCCAGGGGGCATTCGGTTCCTTAATCCATCTCCACCAAAGCTTGGCTCCCGAAACTCTGCTGAGGGTCTCAGGATCATGAAGCCCCAATCCACCATGGCTCTTGGGCTTGCAGAGCTTGTCCCAGGCTACTAAAGCCCACTTCTTTTTCTCTTCCCCTCTGCCCCACAGAAAGTCCCTTTGTATGCTTCTTATCTGTTGCTTAATACCTTGAGGAGCAGGAAGAGCTGAAAACATGAAAATGGGAATGGCCTGCAAGACCGCCTATGTGAGCACAAGGCGTCTTGCCAAATTTAGTGACTTGCATGTCCATTTTCTAACCTTGTCCTAAAGTTTATTTAATATTGGCTCCCACACTTTCTTGCTTAGAGGTTTGTCAATAAGAGGAATACCAAGATATTTGGAAGGTCGCTGTTCCCTTTGAAATCCAAGAATTCTGGTAATGTTTCGTTGAATAGCAATATTAGTGTTAAAGAAAAAAACTTTGGACTTGTTAAGGCTTACGTCTGTGCCTACTGCCATAGCAAAGTCATTTAAGATGTTTTTGATTGCTCTGGCTTCCTTGATTGTGGGTATGCCCTGCAACATTGTATCATCCACAAATTGTTGATGTGTGTTTTCCTCTCCATCCACGGTAAGTTTGATACCCTGAATTCATCCTTCAACATTTGCCATTTTAATCGCTCTACCTAGCCCTTCCATCATGAGGACGAAGAGGAACGGTGAGAGCGGATCTCCTTGTCTGAGCCCTCTGGAGGGTGTGAAGGTCCTTGATGGAGCTCCATTAAGTAGTATGGAAAAACTGGTTGAGGTAACTAATGCCATGACCCACCTTATCCAATTCTGGTCAAAACCATAGGCTTTTAGAATTGCTCTTATGTAAGACCAGCTCAATTTGTCATAGGCTTTCACTAGGTCCAACTGAATGATCATACCAGCTTGTTTGTTGCTTTTGAGAGAGTGTACCACCTCATGAGCTTGGATGATATTGTTGAGGATTTGTCTTCCCTCCACATAGCCTGTTTGCTCCTTCGAGATGAGAGAGGGTAGAAGTGGTTTGAGTCGATTGGCTATTACTTTGGAGATAATTTTATACACCACATTACATAAGGCTATGGGCCGAAAACCATCCAAAGTCATGGAATCTTCCTACTTTGGAATCAGAGCTATGAAGGATGCATTCAGAGCCTTCAGTACCTTTTTGGATCTTCTTGAGTCTTCCACAACCTCGAAGATATTATGTTTGACAGTTTCCCAGCAGGCTTTGAAGATGTCTACATTGAATCCATCCGGGCCTAGTGTTTTTCCATTCTGCATTTCATGAATCACTTCACTGACCTCCTCTTCCGATACTGGCCTGTTGAGATTGTGGTTGTCCTCTCTGGTAACTAGCTGAGGGATATACTGAGTGAAATGGTCAATGAACCTAGATCTGTCCTCCAGTGGCTCCTTTGCCATATTGCAGAAGTGTTGTACAAGGACCGATTCCATGTCATTGTGAGAGACAAGCTCAATACCTTGAGAATGTTTGATCTTTGTGATTCTGTTGTGTGTCCTATGAGCCATGGTAGATTTATGGAAGAATTTTGTGTTTCTTTCCCCCTCTCTAATCCATTGTATCCTTGATTGTTGCCTCCAGAACATTTCTTCTTGTAAGCATCGATCCTCCGATTCTTCCTGCAGAGAGTCAGTTAGTTTTTGCTGCTCTTTGGTTCTGTGATGTTGATATGATTGATCTCCTGGAGCTTCTGCTTAGTTTCTCTTTTGGCTTTGAAGATATCTCCAAATTCCTTTTTGTTCCAAGCTTTAAGACGGGATTTTATATGTTTAAGTTTCTGCCGGAGAATGTACATTTTTGTGCCCTGAATATTCAACTCCTCTCTCCACCATTTATCAATGTTATTAGTGAAATTAGGGTGTGAGAGCCAGGCATTTTCAAACCTGAAAGGTCTGTTTCTCGGTGTGCCCATAAAGGTGGCTTCCAACTGTATAGGCCAATGATCTGATCCTCCAAAGGGCAGAATGGAAGCTATCATGGTGGTTCCTGTGAGAAGGAGGTGATCTAAAATAATGAGTCTATCAAGTTTGGAAGCAACTTGATGAGCCCCTCCCCTTTTGTCGTTCCAAGTGTAGGTTCCATTAATTGTTTCAGTATCCACTAGACCCATGTTCATAATGAAGTTCTGGAAGGCCATGGAGTCTCTGCCTAGCTATCTAGTGCCTCCTTTTTTTTCTAAAAGAGATCTTATCATATTGAAATCTCCTGCAACGATCCAGGGCAAAATGGGATGTCTTGTTCGTAGATCCTCCAGGGAGGTGAGAAGCTTGAGTTTGTCTTCTTGCTTTTGAGGTCCATAAACATTTGTAATCATGTATGTATCCTTATTCCCTACATATTGACATATCAAGGAGAGATAGTTCCTAGATGCTTCAGCATCCAGAATTCCAAATTTTTGTGGGTCCCACAAAGTGAGAATCCCCTCGCCGAGTTGTTTGCCTTAACCTCTAAATACTCATATTTGAATAACCACTTATTATGAATATCTCTTATCTTTTCCATCGAACATTTTGTCTCCTGAATAAAAACCATGTCTGGTTTTTCTTCTTTCATTTTGTTACTAAGATTTCTTTGTTTCCTCTTATTCCCTATGCCTCTAATGTTCCAGGTTGTGAGCTTCATTAAGAAAGGTTAGTAAAGGAATAACTGGTAAGATCTTTCATCTTACCTGAGTTGATCAACAGTTTTCCACATTTGTTCAGCAGTTCATTCTATCTCTTTCTTCCTCTTTTCCTACCTGAGTTCTTTGGAGATTGTGCCTGTGAATTCTCCATCATCTTGACCCCACTTGGCTCCTGGCTTTCATGATTTCTTTTGACTCTAGCTCCCTTCACTTGTGACCTCCAAAGAAAGAGCTATTGTACTTTGTCATAGTCCTCTTTTGGCAGGGAGTCCACTCCTATGTTTTTTCCTTGTTCTAGAAATTTCTCTAGATCTAGATTTTCCCTATCCAGAATCTCCTGTAGCTCATGGTCCTCTATTCCCGCTTCACTTGGAGTCATCTCTTGGTCCCTGCTGATCTCCATCAAGCTTGGTAGATCATCCTTTTTCTGGTTGTTTACTGTGATATCCTCCATGTCAGCTACCTTATCCTGCTCCTTTGTTACATTCTCCATGTCCTGGACTGTCTCCTTGTTCCCCTCTTCTTCCTCCAGGATCTTGAAGCTGTTGTGTCTTGTATGTCTGTCCTCATTTACCTTCTTGTGTGGATGCTTTCCCCCTTTCCCTTTTCTCCTGACCTTGGTGAAACCCTCGTGATCTCTCTCCACAGTGGTTTTCTAGTTACCTTCCCTATTGATTGTGGGGCAGTCTCTATATAGATGCCCATGTTCATGGCATTTGCGACACCTAAATGGTATGTGCTCATAGTCCATAGTTTGCACCCATTCTTCATCATATACTTCTAAAATTATCACTTCCGGAAGGGCTCCAGATAGGTCCATTTCCACACATATTCAGGAAAAGGAGGTATATCTTCCTTTCAGAGTTGCCTCTGAGATCTTTAGAAAATTCCCCAGCTTGTTGCCTATGGTTTTCAAAGATTCTGGTAGCCAATAATCTAGAGGAAGGGAATATAGTCTAATCCAAACCAGTACTGATGTGAATGTTTCACGCTCTGGGACAAAGTTCATCATCCATGGCTGCATGTAGAGTCCTATCACAACATAGAAATAGGGCCCCCCTTCAAACACTCTATCTTTGTCCTCTAGGCTTGTGAACACTACTGTGAAAAAGCCCTTAGAACCTAGATGTAAATGTATTTCTCCCTTTGGCTTCCAATGGCTCCTTATCCAGACATGTAATGCCCTCTCCGTCGGCCATAACCCCATGAACTTGCATATGATTTCATGTTTCGTCATATGATCCCTATGTGCTTGTATCGCTAGGTCGCTCAATATGACCTGGGGAATAATGCCTGACTTGGGCTTGCAGACCCCAGTTGTCTTTATGGAAGCCGATCTTTCACTGCTGCCTCCATTCTCCTTTTCTTTGCTAGTTTCCTGTTGATTCCCTTCCTGATCCTGATCTCCACTTCTTCCAGATGTCCCCTGACTTCGTGCTTCTGAAATCTTCTCCAGAGGTTTTTTGAAATGTTTCTTTCCCGCATCCTTACTTCCTTCTGTGACTGCTCGACTGTAGGAGGGAGCAGCACTCCCCCCAGCGCTCCCCGCCATGGTACCCTGAATCCAAAACCTTGTCTTCAACTCCAACCCTAAAAGGTGAGCGTGCTTAGTCCCCAAGGGAATCTAAAAGTTAAATTTCAAGGTTATTGCAGCTTAGTCTATAGAAATATAATATAATTTGAAAATATCTATGTTGCACAAGTTTCTAGTACCTGGGTACTTCAGATATGCACACGGGAACGAGTATGCGGCACGGCTAGAAGTTTTGCCTAAATTTATAGGAAATGCCAAGTTGGGAAGGGAAACAATATTATATATTAAAATTTGATATATATTAAAAATAAAAATAAAATAATTTATTTATTTCCATCCAAAAACTTGCCAATGAAATTCCATCTTGCAAAGAAATATGCAAAAGATTGAACTTTGAAACACTGCCAAAAAAAAAATCAAAATATTAATCTATCAACAATTTGCCAATCAAATTCCTTTCGAGCAAAGAAACATATAGAACTCCCAAACCCGAAACAAGGTTGCTATTACTCAATTATTAAGTGATTTAATGCAACATTATATGTTAAGTCACTAGGTCAATTCCTCGCCCCTTATGTAACCTCACCAATATATATATATATATATATATATATATATATATATATATATATATATATATATATAATAGAGATAAGAAAAACTAAAATATATATTAATAATAATTAAAAAATTAAAACGCTAGATTTTAAAACCAACGTTATTTTAAAGAGAATTTGTATAATAAAATTGTAAATTTCCAAGTTAATATATATTTTATACTTAAATAAATATGAAAATTGAATTAAAAAATGTTTTTTTAATAATATTTATATTTCGTAATTTCAACTATTTTGTTTTCTTTAGTATTCCATCTTTTGTCCAGTCTATCTAAATGCTTTTATATCCATCCACCATCCGTGTATATGAGGAGAATGAATAGTTTTGCAATGACAAAGATCAGGATAGGCCAGACGCCTCATCTTCATTTGGATAGAATGGCATTCCATAAATGGGTTGTTTCTCTTAGTTCGAGACCCAACAACATACCCTTCCCTTCGCACAGTTCCATGAGTTGCAGCATCAAATACACCTAAGTTTGCAATTTTTCATTGCATTGAAGCTCCCAAAACATCAAAACTTTATTGCAGTGAAGCTCACGAAAAGCTCCAAAGTACCCATTGAAGCTCCTGGCGGTTTTGGAGCGTTTCCAACCAACTCCCAAGCTCCCAGGAGCGGGGGAGCTTGGGGTACGTGCTCTCCAATGCCTGGGAGCGGCACCCGTGTAACTATGGAAAATATATATATTATGTAATTTAATTTAATGAATCATGATTTTTAACAAAACATAATAACTTTTCTTCTATACAAATGTAATAAGTGCCTTTCAACATAATAATATTTACTAACTATGTTAAAAATTATAAACCAAATTAATATTATTAGTTTTCTCTATAAAACTTGAAAGTTACATAGCACACATAGTGAAGACACACAGCGAAAAAAAATTCAGAGAACAACACACAAAACATAGTAGCTGCGTGCAATTTGGATTGTCCTATATATGCTATGCCTCATCTATATTTATACAAAGAACTAAGTCGGTTAATTGCCTCTTCAGTTTGGTGGTGTTTCCCTTTCGAATTTGAAGAGGACATGGCAGTGGTGCCTCTTCGACACTGGTTGAGGTAATGGCGGTGCAGTGAATGGTGTTGGTGACCTTTGGAAACTGAACAAGCTATGGCGGTGAGGTGGTGTGCAAAGTTGTGGCAGTGTGTAGATCTTTCGGGAGTAATTATTTCGAGCACTCCCCCATAATTACGACTGACAATTTTAACCTTGACTCAACATAACTTAAACATGTCTACTGGTCTAAGTCTTAGCTAGGCTTACAATGACTCAAAAACTTTGACATCAATTCCTGGGCTAGATTTTTTTTCCTCTTCTTCCAAATCATGCGTCCTCTAAACTATTTCATCTTTTTCATTTTGTTGTAGGTTCTAAGTTTCAATTTCTTCATTTGATGTTGCAACTCTTCCATCGTGATATCTTTGTTTATCATAAAAACGTAGAAAAACATTTCAGGCTGTCCATGGATGTCCTCTATGTCTTCAAAAATTAACTTGTATGTGGACTGCTGCCACTTGTCATCCTCTATAATTTTCTGTTCATCATCAATCTTCTAATTATCAATTTGCTGCAACATAAGTTCGTAATACAATTTTATCTCTTCAGGACTCCAATACATGAAATTTTCATTAACATTTTCATTTTCAACAATGTCCGTGTTGTCTTCAACATTCATTGCTTCAACTTCTATGCAGACATCATCAACACATGGTGTTTCAAGCCATGCTTCAAGGATATTTAATTCTTCTTCAAATTTTGTTGTTTAATCTCGGTTGCTTCAAACATCCGCACACTAAAAATGAATGTTAAGTTTACATGAAAAAACATCTTCAAAACCATATTGGTTTTGTTCATTCTTCTCTAGAATGGGAGATTTTTCCTCTTCTTCCTTCTTTAACTTTGTTGATGCCTAATAATCTTGATTCTCCACCTTTGCTTCTGCAAACATGGTTTCTTCTACTTGGTTTCTAGGCACAAGTGGGTTTCTCTAGCCAAATAACAACATATCAATAAGACATTTCTGTTGCATCATCTACAACCACTCATCACTAGTGAATTATTCTTCATTAAAGTTAACATCAGCAATTTCAATTGTTGGATCCACTGAACCAATTACTTCTCCATTGGTAACATTATCTATGCCAAAGTCAACTCCTATTGGTAACAAACTGTCAACAGTGTGATGCACTTTCAAGTGAGATTAATCAAATTCTTCATCTTTCTATACATTCCTTGCTACAGATCCACCTTCATTTTCATCTTCAAGCACTTCTACAACAGACTATACAACACTACGATCTTCAACTTGATTACCCCACCTTACACCAAATTCTACTTCCAGGATCTTCTATGCTTCCTTGGAAGTTGTATCTTTTGCTACCTTGCACAAAAACTCCTCATCCAATCCCTGTTTTATAAAATTCAATGCTAAAACATCGCATACTTCATCATATGGGTTATTATACTCGTACTCAGTTAACTCTTTAGTTCGAAGAAAAGTTAGTATTTTGATAACCCAAAAATCAAAATATTTCCCAGTAAACATAGGTGGTGGTAGCAAATAAAAGCTACACCAATCACCCTTGATCTCTTCTTTGTCTTTTGCTAGACTTCTCAGTTCCTTGGCTGCAACGTGAACCTCTCTAATCATGGCAATGATCTTTTTCTTTTATTTTTGATTCATTTCCTTAATTTGCTTCAATTGCGCTTTACGACCCATGACTGTTGTCTTTTTTCAAAATTATGGTTGCTTTCCTAATTGCACAAGGATATCTTCCATATCATCCCCGAAAAAAAGATATGATTTTCAATCGATCCAGATTTAAACATGAACACAACAAATTACAGATATAACCATACATATAGAGATGCAACAGAAATAATACTTCATTTAATTACTGTAAAATACTGAAACATGCTTACAAACAGAAATGGAAGTAAACTAGCTAGGGCGATGGTAGCTTATCTTCGAGAATAGATGTGGCGGCTACATGCCTCTGAACTGTGTTACAATGAGGCTCGAAGGCCTATTTATTATTGAGAAACAATGGAAAACCCTAAACATCCAGAAACCTAACCCTAGAAGATGAAACACCAAAATCTCAGCCTCGTTTGGGTAACTTGGTACATCAACTTCCCAGGGTCGTAACTTTGGCATACGATCTTCATTTGACATGCAAAATATCTCGTTAGAAAGATCTATCCAAGAAATACAACTTTGGGAAGATCAACATCAATCCATTGACCCATGTTGCTCCCTGTTTTCCCAAAAAACGTTGTTTAGGGCCTCAAAATGGCTCCAGAAGTTCAGGACCCGAAAAACTGCTAAAAATATTAAACTGTGCTACAATTAAGGAAACTGAAAAGCTGAAAGAAACAATGGTGGGGGTCCAAGTGGACTTGGTGGGTGGCCACCAATATCCACCTGGGTCATTCCTCCTTCCCTAGGAAGCTGTTGGCTTGTTGGGGCCTGACCCAGGTTCAGAAGTGTTTTAGCCAAACAAATCCTGAAACTACCAGCCCTTTCGGCAACAATCCATGGAGCGCGGACTGAGGTCTCACCTGAGGTAGTATGGGAGGGTGCTGGAACCAGGTTTCCGCACCCTAAGGATGTCTTGATGAAGTCTGACAAGTTTGTGAACTGATCCTGCGTGCTTACACTGCTCCGCGCAGTTGTCTGACCTTTGCATAGCTCTATAAGAGGCACGGTCTAGATCCTTTATCCTTACTGCGTTATTATTATAGATCTTAACTTAATTTTGTGGGTCCAATATTCTTCTCAATCACTCAACATTCATAACAAGTGTGCATAATCATAAACAGTAAGGAGATGCATAAACATATAACAGAAGCATAAACATACAGATCTGCGAATAGATGCACAATATTTCAGAATCAACTTAGCTTTTATTAACTTCTGTTCTGTTACAATCCTAACTTCGCCCTGTGCACTTAGCAACAAGGGTCCGTGCACACAGCTGCAGACTCTACCAGGCCTCTGCGCACTCAGCTGCAAAGCCTTTTTCTACTACTACCACCCAAGACTCGGACTTACAGACTCAGAGCGAATATTCAAAAACCCATATCACTTAAGATCAATTACTAACAAACTGAACTCTATCCTTAGAGCCTTGCTCTATTTATACATTCCCATGGTCCGCGGACCATGGGTAGGCTGACACACTCTATATTAAATTACAATATTTTAGGGCAGACAACCCTAGACTCTCGCACTCCATGCCTGCATTTTGCGGGGTCTTTACATTATTTTGACCAAAACTCAGCTTTAAGCCCCAAAAACCCACTATGGGGGGATCCGCTGCCCAACAGGCCCCCAACACAATCATCGTGACTCGTCCCGAGTCACTCGGCTGGTGCAGTGATCTTCGCGCAAAGTCCATGCAATCTGTGCTTGTGTAGCGTGAAGATCCGTAAATCACCATGCTGCCCTTTTCTGAATTTGATCCCTTTCTGCTTTAGAATCATTTGCATCTGACTTGATCTTCTACTGCGATGCTGGCTTCTAGTACCTGTGTGTATAGTCCCGCACCTCTATCCAGCTCCTCGGGTCGCGAAGACTATGCTTTGATCGGTTAGTCAGACGTCCGGCCCACCCGTGTAGGGATTCAGGTGACTGCTATTTACTCTTCCTGCGAAGGGCTCTCCATTAAGTTTGACTAGTTGGACCGGACCTCCGTCTGTGACCTCTTTTACCACATATGGCCCCAACCAATGCATTCGGAATTTTCCAAGAAATTTTTCGAACTTGTTGTCATACAGCAACACTAAATCATTTATCTTGAACGTGTGCAACTTGATATGGCGATCGTGCCAAGATTTCTCGCACTGTTTCTGTACCTGTTGATGGAATCCCGCTAGAAACCGTTCTTCCTCAAGTTCTTCCAATTGCGCGAGCCTCTCTTCCAAAGCTTCGCAGTCTGACATGCTTGTCATCGCTGCTATCCGCAAACTGGGTACGATGTATTCCATTGGCATGACTGCTTCTGTGCCATATACTAACCTGAAAGGTGTCTGAACCGTCAACTTCTTGCATGTAGTTCTGTATGCCCATAATACGGCAGGTATGCACAAGTCCTAGTCATTTCGCTGCGTGTTACACACTTTGGTCAGCGCAGTCTCCAAAATCTTGTTGAATGCTTCTACTGTCCCATTAGCTTGTGGATGGTACGGTATACTTTGTTGATGATACACTTGGAACTCCTCAGTGAGTGCGCTAATAGTTTCATTTAGGAAGTGCGTTCTATGGTCACTCATTAAAATTTTCGGGCACCCAAACCGTGTCAACACGTTATCGAACAAAAATTTCACAGCTGTAGCGGTCGTGCAGTCCTTAACCAGTTGTGCTTCCACCCATCGAGTCAAGTACTCTGTTGCAGTGATGATGTAGCGCGCACCAGTCTTCCCCTGAGGTTTGATTGGCCCCACATTGTCTATTGCCAATTTTTCGAATGGCTGTAGTGTCATCTGTGGACTGAGTGGCATCTCATCCCTTCTTGATGGTTTCCCTGTCCTTTGACATAGATCGCAGGCCCGACAGTATGCTTTCGAATCCTGATGTAGTGTTGGCCACCATAGCCCAGTGCGAAGAATCTTCTGTGCCGTCGCTCGTCATGCATAGTGTTCTCCTGTAGGTCCTCCATGTGCTTCTGCAAGGATCTACCCTCGTTCAAATTCAGGTACATATCTTCGTAATATTTCATCATTTCCCATTTTGTAGAGGTGCCCCGCAATGACAGAAAAGTCCACCGTGTGTACCACCAATTCCTTCTTCTGCTAGACTAAATATCCCTGTGGCGCAGTCACTGTGGTTAAGAAATGGATTATATCTTCGAAGTGGCTGTCTGCGACATGCACTGCATAGAGCTGTGCATCAGGTAGTCCTTCCTCCAAATTTGTTGGCTCCTCACCATTCTCAATTCATGATAGGTGATCTGGTCCTGCATTTAGGCGTCTCGGCTTTACGATGACCTCGAAGTCATACTCTTGAAATAGTAACAGCCATCTGCATATGCGCCCCCCCAACACAGGCTTGTTCACTAGGTATTTCAACGCGGAATGATTGGTATACATCTTGAAGTGCCCACCAAGTAGATAGTGGCAGTATTTTTGGAGTGCGTATACCATTGCCAATCCTTCGCGCTCAGTAGTAGAATAGTTTTTTTTGGCTTTGGACAACTGCCGACTCATGAATGCGATCGGGTGATCCACGCCCTCTGCACCTTCCTGCATCAGTACGGCACCTAGCATGATACACGACGCATCAGCATGTACATGAAATTCGATGTCCCATTTTGGGAAGACCAAAATGGGAGCGAATGCCATTTTTTCCTTCAAAACATCCAAACTTTTCTTACAATCATCATTCCAACAATATGTAGCGTCTTTTTTCAACAACTATTCCATTGGTGCTGTGATTTGTGCATAGCTCTTAATAAACTTTCTATAGTAACCAGTGTGCCCCAATTTGGCGCATAGTTGTTTGACACTTCGCGACACTTTCAGATTGAGAATAACGACAATCTTTGCAGGATCCACCATTAGGCCTTATTTGCAGACCACATTGCCAAGTAGATTTCCAAAGGGGACTACGAAGGTGCACTTCTTAATATTCAACGCAATCTAGTGTCATCGAAAAGTATCCAGCATCAACCGTAAGCTCATTATATGGTGTTTAACTAACCAAAATATAGTCCAATCATCCAGATAGACCTCTAAGAACTTGTGGATGTATTCCTTGAATGTGACCACTACTACGCGTGAAAATATCGCTGGCGCGTTCTTGAGTCCAAAGGGCACAACGATGTATTGAAAACAACCCCATTTGGTTGTGAAGGTTGTCTTCTATCTTCCGGTGTAATCTGATCTGATGGTACCCTGAGAAGCTATCCGTGAATGAGTAAGCTTCTTGTCCGCCAACATTCTCCAATACTTCATCTGTAAACAGTGTCGGGAATGGATCGTGAAAACAGGTGTCGTTAAGCTTCTTGAGGTCCACGCAGATTCTAATTTTGCCCTTCTGTTTTTTCTCCTGTACTACCATAGGACTCACCCAGTCTGATTCTTCCACTGGTTCAATAATTCTGGATGCAAGCATTTTGTCTAATTCTTCACGGACCTTTTCTTTATACTTCGGATTCAAACGGTAAGGTCGCTTCTTAACCGGCTTCGCGTCTGGTTTCAGAGTGATCTTCATCATCCCTAAGTCACTAATGATCCCCTTTAAATCCGTGATTTTGGTTGGGAACAAATCTTGATATTCGCGGAGTAACTCAGCGACCTTATCTACTGTCGCATCGTCCTAATAGTTCCCAAGCGTCGCGTAATTCAGCTCTGTGTCTGTACCAATGTTTACCTGCTTCGTCTTTAGTGGCGTAGTGATGTCGGGGTCCTCAATTGATGGTCCTTGAACTTCGTGACACCCTTCAGTTTCTGGAATATTAATATTTCGGGGGTTGTCATCATCCTCCTCTACTTGTATGTTATAACATTCTAGGGCATGGCTTAACTGGGTTGCCCATGCTGGTTGAACTTCTTCCCATGGTTCCTATGGTATTTTGAAGATGACGGCCTTCACGGCTTGTAACGCGTTGTCAACAGTATTTGACCATCAGTCTTCAAATGTGAATGTTAACAAAAATCCCTCGTGCAAAACATCCCATTCCCTCATACCATGTCGAAGTTCTGTCTTAGTATACCAATTCATGGGTATGACATCCAAGGTATGATAGAATAAGTGTACCCATTCAGGCTGAGGCTCTTCTCCATAGGCCTTGGTCCATTTTGCGAGGTGCATGCGTGGGTCATTGCGTCCATCGTATTTATCTGCTAGCCGTAGTTCTGGTTTCCCAAATCATAGCCGCATCATCCTCCTACAGCTGCGCCAGTTTTCAAAGTTTCCTTGATGTGTTCCCCACCAATGCATAGGTGTCGCACGCAGCGCCCATTTCAGTGCATTGAACCGTTGTTGCTCCAGTATTGCGCTCTCAAGCTTTCTCAAGAATTCATCCATTGCTATCAATCCATCATATGTTAGTAGATCTCGGGCCTGGGCTATTACGCAACGCAGTGATCTAGTCATCATGTTGCAATTCAGCATTGTTACTTCATTCAACCAATTGTGCCAGCATTCATCTTCTTTGTCTGAATCCGAGGTGCAGGAACCTACGCGCTCCCACGAGATTCTTCCATCTGCAGTCGGATTCACCCAATCCTGATCTCACGCAGTTATCTTGTAGATACAATCCAGCTCATTGTCACTTCCATCGTCGCGCATAGGTTCAGTGTAGCGCGCCCCTTCGGCTGGATCTAGTGGAATGAATACGCATAGGGACTTTTTCTCAAATATCATCTTCCACTTCTTCAGGTTGATGACTCCATTCATATCAGTGGCCCAGTCTATTCCTAGCAACGTGGGGTAAGGGTTGCACCTTCGATATCCACTGTTACCCCTTGCAATCTCCCCATGGGTAAAATTTTCTGTTGGTTTTCCATCCGCAATTGAATGGGGCACCACTGCAACGCGGGTTTGCCCATTCATTCCCATGTATGCTTTGGTAACACATTCATGTCCGAACCCAAGTCTAGGATTACCTGATCCATCTCATATTCGCTAATCTGTGCCATCAATCTCATTTCCCTCCCGGTGCGCAATGCATGCTTTCCCAGCTTCTAGACTATGCATGGTTCCCTTGACCCTACGCACCTAGCTATCAACTCCTATAGTCGTTTAACCACCTTATTATCACGCAGCAATTTCATGCATGTCTCTAAAAAGGTAGTTAGCATAGAAGGATCCATTCCTGTCTCTGGTTGATCCTTACTACCTGAAGTAGAGGCCTTCGTGAAGCTCTTCTTAGCTTCCATAAATTTCTCCTTTGTGCATTCCAAGTAAACCTTAGGTTCCTTTGTAGGAGCCTTGTGAACCCATGTATCTTCCTTGGGCTGCTTCCCCTTATCTTCCCCTATGGTCACGCCACTTCTGAGCATCATGTTTACATTGGGGTCTTCTTCGTGGTGTCCAGGCCTCATCATTTGGATATTCTGAGTAGAAGTAGGCTGTAGTACCCCTTTCTCGCGCATCTGTGCGATCAACGTAGGACAATCTATCATTTCATGATCAAACTGCTCACAGTACGAACAAGATATTCTCGTCGGGTTGGTACAATCGCGGGCGTAGTGCCCCGGTCCTCCACAGTTGTAACAGATTAATTGTCCGCGGCCCCTTCCTGGCCCCATTCCTCCTCGTCCTCGACCTCGGCCTTGAAATCCAGCGCGTGCCATCCCCGTGGCTAGGTCAAGGCCTCGCATTTCCATCTGCATTCTATATGTTGGGGTCCGCTCCATCATTAACTCATAGCTGCGACAAGTACACTCATCGTGGCCCACCGATCTACAAAAATTGCAAAATAGTCGCTGGGTTGTCTGTGTATAATTCTGCAACAAGTGACAATTGTTCATCGTGTGGTTTCCTCCCACCTGACCGATTGCACACCAGAGCATGGCCCTACCTGCGCCACTGATCTCAATGGCATTGGTCCCCTTCCTGCCTAGTAGTTCGCGAATACTGGACAATGATCCTTGTCGTGGCCCTGGCCTTTACATTTTATGCACCACACTTCTTTGCACGCCTCTGGCCGTGGCGCCCTATCCTGCTTCAAACTCTATATCTCCAAGCATAGGTTCTGCAGTTGCGTGTGGATATGTTGGACTCCTAATCTTGAATCCTTTATTGATGTTTCATGCAGCCTCATTTCCATTTCCAATGCTTCTGCCTGGGTTGAAAGCTTCTACTGTGATAGCGCCTTCCTCAAGTGTGGTTTCAAAGATGCCACAAACCACGCACGGTCTTGTGCATCTGTTAGCATCATATTAGCCTCATAGATTGTACTCTTCAGTCTCTAATCCAGATCCCAGGGGGTCTTGACTCGAAGCATCGTGATCTCTTTAAATCCAATGATCGACTGTGTCTCTGATTTCGGCCGGCTAAATTCTCTATTCGGCGCATTCTGGATCTCCACTATTCTTGCATTTGGGTGATCATTCGAGTGCTTGATATACCATGTCAGTGCACGATCCTACAACGCACTCACCAATGTGGCCTTCTTAATGTTGTCATCTGTGACCCCTTGTGCTTCCCACACTGCTCTTACCACGAACTAGAACTGGTCCGGATCCTCATTCCCTACTCCTCTTAATATGGGTAGCTTGATCGCGCTTGCCATGCTAAACTATGGGGATGGTGGAGGTGGGGTGTGTAAATATGGAGGTGAAATAGGCAAGACGGGTGAAGGCGTAAGTGGAGGTGATAACTGCGGAATGCGTTACCTTATCAAATTGACCACACTTCTTGGGGAAACCCGAGCGTGCTCTTCCTTGCTCACTCGCGGAGGTGAAATTAACAAACTGTTTCCTAACCCTTCGATCCCTTTGTAGATCCTTTCACTCCGCATCGTTCCAATCATTAATGTATTCGCATAACCCGTTTTTCACATAACAACATCTTAATCTAGGTATTCAGGGATTTGATGTACCTACCTCGCGGTCCCTTGAGAAAACATCATTCTGCTTTGCTATAGCTCACAGTTGTGTCTATCGCAAACTTAGTGATAAACCCTCCTATTATCTAGTTGAGCCAATGGTCCACGACCCACGCAATCTTATCTTCTGATGCCTCTAGTCTGCTCACCAGCTCCGGAGTCCACACTATCGATTGGTCAAGCTTATACCTTCCCTGACTATCGGCTAACCTTGCGATCCAATCATACAGCTCTGAAGAGAAGGATGCGAAGAAGATCTCGTGGATTTTCGTATATATGTAGTGATCCAGCCACTTCTTCTCAGATATATGCAGAGTTCTGTTTTCCTGTATCATGAACTCGTGAAGCTTCTGATCCAACCAATACTCAATTTTCTTCTTCATAGGGTTCCCATGTTTCGACATCAGACATCCCTTAGGAAGATCCCGGTCCCGGCAATAGAACCATTTGTTGGCTTGTTGGGGCCTAACCCAAGTTCAGAAGTGTTTTAGCCAAACAAATCCCGAAATTACCAGCCCTTTCGGCAACAGTCCTAGGTTTCTGCACCCTAGGGATGTCTTGATGAAGTCTAGCAAGTTCGTGACCCGATCTTGTGCGCTTACACTACTCCACGCAGCTTTCTGACCTACGTGTAGCTCTATAAAAGGCGCAGTCTAGATCCTTTATCCTTATTGCATTATTATTATAGATATTAACTTAATTTTGTGGGTCCAATATTCTTATCAATCACTCAACATTCATAACAAGTGCGCGTAATCATAAACAGTAAGGAGATGCATAAACATATAATAGAAGCATAAACATACAGATCTGTGAATAGATGCACAATATTTCAGAATCAAATTAGCTTTTATTAACTTTTGTTCTGTTACAATCCCAACTTCACCTTGCGCACTCAGCTGTAGGGGTCCACGCACATAGCTGTGGACTCTACTGAGCCTCTACGCACTTAGTTGCAGAGCCATTTTCTACTACTACCACCCAAGACTCAGACTTACAGACTCAGAGCGAATATTCAAAAACCCATATCACTTAAGATCAATTATTAACAAACTGTACTCTATCCTTAGAGCCTCGCTCTATTTATACATTCCCATGGTTCGCAGACCATGGGGAGGCCGACACACTCTATATTAAATTACAATATTTTAGGGTGGACAACCCTAGACACGCGCGCTCCGCTCCCACATTTTGCGGGGTCTTTACATTATATTAACCAAAACTCGGCTTTAAGCCCCAAAAACCCACTATGGGGGGATCTGCTGCCCAACATAAGCAATGGTCCCCATTGCGTTGAGTTCCTCCATGAGATGAGGAAACTTCTGCTGAACTTGGTCCCTGGTGAGCTAGTTGCCTTGGTGAAGGAGTTGGCCTGCTTTGACAACTCAATACAGTTGGATATTTTGCTGGTGAGTGTGCTTGATCTGTGTGTCCATGATCCGATCAGTTGTAGCTTGTTCCATGAAATCTGGATTTAATTTTGTGGGTGTGAGCTGTTTTGCAATGTCGGATGTGTCTAGTAGTGGTGGAAAGTATGGCCGAAGGTTGTCCACATTGAACACTGGGTGCAGGCCAAAGAATGGGGGAATGCTGAGCTAAAATGCATTGTCTCCCAAAAGCTTGGTAATGGTGTAAGGACCATATCAAAGTGGTTTGAGTTTCCGATAAGCTCGATAAGGCGTTCCTTTTGTAAATGAAACCAAAATTTGTCGCCCACCGGAAACTTGTGTGGCACCCGATGTTGATCATGTCACTGCTTGTACTTGGCATTTGATTTCTCCAAAATGTCATGGACCTGCTGGAAAATATGTTGGATGTGCTCAATGAAGTTGTTTACCTTATCTGTTTCAGACTGGACATGAGTTGAATTTGCATGAGTAGCTGCAAATGGCATGGCCACATCAATGGGACATAGTGGCTGGAATCCCAAGCCCACCTGAAAAGGGCTATGGCTAGTCGAGCTGTGGAGAGCCCAGTTGTAGCTGTGTTGAACATAGGGGAGGCTCTTATCCCAGGTGCGTGGATTCTTTGAGTTGTACATGCGCAAAATGTGTATGATCATCCTATTGAAAACCTCTGCCTGGCCATCAGTTTGAGGATGGAAGGTTGTGGACTTAGTGAGTTTGGTGTCCAGCATTGACTAGAGACTAGACCAAAATATACTGAGGAACCTGCTGTCCCGATCTGAGATGATAGACTATGGGATCCCAAAGTGTACCCACACTCATTCAAAGAAGAGTTTAGTAGTGGCTTCTTCTGTGATATTCTTCTTGCAGGCAGCCATAATGGCCATCTTTGAGAACCTATTGACGACCACAAAAACACAGTCGTTTCCATGCTTAGTAGAAGGAAGGCCCGACATGTAATCCATGGAGATGGATTCCCAAGGTTGACTAGGGGTAGGCAGCGGGGTATATATGCCTTGCTTCTTGATGGTTGGTTTGGCAATGGCGCAAGTAGTGCATGATTTGATGTACTTCCCGACATCCTGTCGAAGATTTGGCCAATAGAAATACTTATGTGGTACTGCCACTGTTTTCTCAACCCCAAAATGCCCAGCAGCTCGACTGTAGTGTGCTTCCCAAATCATCTTGGCATGCTCACTTGAAGGAACACAAAGGTGACCCAGGTGGCATAACAAGGCATCCTAGAGGTGAAAATATGGAACATGCTGACCCTCCAAGGGTGTCTGGTATGTGTGGCCGAATTCTGGATTGCTTTTGTAAAGAAGTGGCCAATCAGATGTCTTGTGCCCACAAGAGTTGAGCACGGTGGTTAACGCCATGATCAGTGGTCGACTGAGGCAATCTACAACATTATTGGTGTTGCCCTTCTTATACTTGATATTCAAATGGAACTACTGCAGGTATGTGGAACACTTCTGATGGCGATCATTTTGCAATTTCCCTTAGGTCTGTATGAACTACAGAGGTCGGTAGTCTATGTGGATGATTGTTTCCTTCCCCAAAATGTAATGCTTCCATTGTTGGCAGGCCTGCATAATGGAATACATCTCTTTGTCATAAGTGGGATACTTCCGAAGTGTGTCTGAAAGTGTCTCACTGTGATATGCCACTGGATGCTCGTGTTGAGTAAGGACTGCCCCAATAGCATAGTCAAAGGCATTTATCTCGACCTCAAATGGTTGTTGCAAGTCTGGTAATGCGAGCACTGGTGCCGAGCAGAGGTGATCTTTCAACTTTGTGAATTCCTTCTGTTGAGATTCAGACCAAAAGAGTTTTTCTTTCACTCCTCCCTTGGTGACTTGACTCAAGGGCCAAGTGATATGAGAAAATCCCAACACGGACCTGCGATAGAAGTTGGCAAGACCTAGAAAGCTACGGAGCTCTGTCAGAGTGCTTGGAGATGGCCAATCTCGAATGACTTGGCTCTTGGTTGGATCAACATGCACCCCCCGTTAATCAATACTGTATCCTAGAAACTAAACCTGGGTCATGCCAAAAGTGCATTTCTCCAAAATGTCACATAACTTGTGTTGCCGCAGTGTCTGGAGAACCTGTCAGATGTGGTGGAGGTTCTCTTCCCAACTCTAGCTAAAGATCAGGATGTCATCCAAGTATACCACTACAAATGAGTTGATGAATGGCTGCAAGATGTCATCCATTAGCATCATCAAGGTTGCAGGAGCATTTGTCAATCCGAAAGGCATAACCAACCATTCGAAAATGCCCTCCTTGGCTTTGAAGGCAGTCTTCCACACATCGGAGGGTTCGATTGGTACCTGGTGATGTCCTGACTTCAAATTGATCTTGCTGAAATATTTCCCCCCCTTCAGTTGGTCCAGGAGCTCATCAATCCATGGGATCGGGTACCTATTATGGACAGTGATCTTGTTCAGCACCTGATAGTCAATACAGAGTCTCCAAGTCCCATCCTTCTTCTGTACCAACATGATCGGGCTCCCACAGGGCAAAGAAATTGGGTGGATCTGACCTTTCTGCAGCAGCTCCTAAATCTGCCTCTTGATTTCATCGCTTTCCAAAATGGAGCGCCGATAGATTGGTCAATTGGGTAGCAGCGCACCTGGGGTCAGATTGATGGAGTGCTTCACCTGACAATGTAGAGGAACCCCTACAGGGGAGGTGAAGATGTCCTCGTACTCCTCCACGACCTTGTCCATATGTAGTTTTCATGTGGAGGGGCCCTGTCTAGAGGTCGTGGCCACCGTCTTCTTCTTTCCTTGAGGGTGTATCATCAGGAAAACAAATTTCCCAGTTTTGGAAATGAGCTTACTGCATTGTTTTGCAGTAACCAAAGAGATGGTGGTAGGTGGTGCTACCTTCAGTATCCTGTACAAATTATTTCCCAAAGTAACAATAACAACATGGGGCCTTGATTCATACACAACATGTCACTTCCACAAGTATGGTTGTCCTAATAATACATCACAAACATCAAGGGGAGCAATGTCACACAATACCTCATCCGTGAAGGGCTTGATGTTGTATGGAAGGCGACATTGTTGGCTCACGTGAAGATCCCATCCCTGGTGAAGCCACCTGATGGTGTACAGTTGTGGATGTGTTGTGGTTGGTAAGCCCATCTGCTTCACGACCTCTGCCAAAACGAGGTTCTTTTGGCTCCCGATGTTGACAATGAACTATAGCGGGGAGCCTTTTACCCACATCTGGGAGTGGAAGAGACACTCCTCCTCCTCGGGATCTTCATGGTGGAAACTGTTATCACTCAGGTTGTTCCCTGCCTCCTGAAGGGAATACGGCCGAGGTAACCACTAACCAATCTTTTAGCTACAGGTCCTAGCCTACATGCAACCAGAGAGGGCTCTCTCTTTGTAATTTAGCTTTATTTTGAAGTATTTTAGGCTAGTTATGATGCACAGGGTTTTGTTTTAAGTTTGTTGGATGGTGCTTTCGGGTAGAGCTGGGATGCAAGTCCGGAACAGTCTATACTATTGGGCAATGGAGTCAATGATGGTGTATTGCTGAAAGCGTTTCTTGGGTACATGGTAATGCTACAGAGCAAGATAGGCACTCTAGGAACAATTCTCAAATCTGGAAATCGATGGAATGAAGTCAGGGAATGAAAGGCAATCAAGAATCTTTCATTATGCTGGCAGAGGGAAAGTGTATGAATATTATCTAGGAGCAATTGAGAATTCCTAAATAGTATTCAAAGTGAAGGAATTAGTGCAAACATGAGCAGTTAAGAATTCATATTTATGACTAATCCTGAAGAAAACATAATTAATAGCAGAGATTGAGCACAGGGTTCATTAAAACAAATCCTGGGCTATTCTTATTCTCTGTTACTAATATTATGGAACATATATGAAATTTGTAAACACAGAAAACATAAAACAAAGTTTAGAATAACTTATTGTTCCATAGAATGACACAGGAATTCTGTAGTAGGTCTCAGAACATCAAATCCACATCAAACAGTGCATCAACAATGAACTTGAATGGTCATTTGTATTAGGACAGTCTCAGAATTTACAGCGCAGCCCAAAGAGAAAATCATCAACCCACAAAACATATGAGTTCGGTCTATATATAAGAGAGTTTGTTACAAAAATATCTCGTAGGAAAATATCTAGTCATAAATTTATCCATCTACTTTGCTGAATAGCAATAATTGATGTGGAAGCCCGTGCAACCTGAGTGAGTAAATATGTGGTACTTGGCCGCTTTAGGTGTCCTTCTTTGTTGACTTTTTAAGGCTGCTTTTTCGGTTGGTGGCTGTAGCTTTGGCTTACGTTCCTGATGTGTTGTCTCTTGCCACTTGTGATTGCTTTGCTTTAATGAGCTGCCATCATACTTGACTTTCTTTTTCTACCACCTTGACACTTTGGCAGATGACCCGTATATGTGGAGCTGTTGACCTGTAGCTGATTTAAAAAAGAAACAAAATTATATCACCTTGGTAGAATTTCCAGCATTGACTGCCACCAATCTTCTATAGGCAATTGATGCCTTTGTATCTTTATTAATGTCTCATCTGCTTCAGTATATCTGTAAAAATTGGGTTAGACTTCAAAGAGGTGATTGATCTCATGCTCAATATAAAATAAATTTTCTAACTTGTCATAAAGATTCTACCCAGAGGGAGGCCCTGTTTCTTCTGAGGTACTTGAGGATGCTATAATCTGATTTGAAACATAGTTATTCATCCTGGTAGTATACTGCTCACGGGTCAGCAGTCTTCCAGCGCTGGTTAATAGGCTGGGCAACCCTCTGCTCTACAATGCTGCAAGCTTTAGCTTGAAATCATCTATTTCTGCCTGCATTTCCTGGCACTTTCTTTCTAGAGTTTGCACAAAATTTCTTAGGGTCAGCACCTTCTTCACTGTCAGAATAGTATTTGTCCTGCTACTGATGTCTAATGCTGCCAACTCCTCTTTGGTATGAGTGTTCAGGAAGTGAATCATTTTATTGGCCTGCTCAGGCATATTTCCCAATGCTACTCTAGCCCTTTGAGTCTCAAATTGAGCTAGGCCTATCAATTCTATTTGTTCATGTATGGCCTGAATCGATCGCCATTGGTCAGTGATTGACTGGCCAATTTTGGCCCACAAAATCTTCTTGATTTCAGCTAGAGTTTTGTCTAAAGTAAGCTCCTTCTCTAAGGCCTTTATTTTTTTGTCCAAGGCTTTTATTTCTCTTTGTTTCTCAGCCACTGTCATCTTGGACTTGTCATAGCTTGCCTCTAGCTTGGCCAACTTTTCTTTGGCTTCTTTCACTTCTGTCACCTGAGCTTCTAGCTCCTTGACTGCTTTCATCATTTCTTCCATGCTCATGCTAGATTTTGGTGGTGTTTTTGTTGTTGCTGCTGCTGTAGCATCTGTAGTTGATGTAGTTGTTGTGGATGTTGGGATAACAGGAGGAATTGTTGCTGCTTGTGTGGGAAGGGTAGTGGGGGCTGTTGGAGCTGCTATAGGTGGCTGAGAGGTCGACTCTCCCTGCTTGCCTTGCAATGCTTTCTCCAATTCTTCCTCCATCTGAATTATCCTTTGATTCATCCTCATGAGTAAATCCATTGTATCTTCCCCTTCTTTCTCTTGCACAAGTTCTGCAGTTTGAGGGTGCATAGTTGCAGGTATCCTCAATTGTTTTTTGAGTGCAGCAATATCTTCCTCTTTTTTCTTTATGAGGGCCTGGATGGCTTTAGCATCCTTCTTAGGGTCATGCCCTAGTTCCACAATGATTTCCTCCAATGTCTTTATTCTGTTATCTTTGGCCGAGGAAGACATTCTCTCCAAATCCAATTGAGTGTTTGTGTTTTTCAATGATTCTTTCAGTTGATGGGCCAGCATGGCCTTGTCTGCTAGGGTGGCATAGACCATTTCACCTGTTTGCTTGTGCAGCTCTATTTGGTCCATCGGGTGTATGTCCTTGGCAAGGACCTCCAGGTTTGTCTTTATGTAATCTGCAGTTGTTTGTGGCTGTGGTATCTTCGGCTTAAAATGACTTAAGATCATTTTCTCTTCCTTAAAGTCATAAGCTGCCATTAATCTTTGCTGTTTGGAGGGTGTTGCCTTGAGAAACTGATCATATAGCTGTACTCTTAACAATTCATTTTGAGCCTTGATTTCCATGAAAGTTTCTTTAATTCCAGGCGGTTGCTTGCTTTGCTGTCTTGAGGAAGAGACCTCCATACCATGCTGCCTCTCTTGCTCTTGCTAGAATGAGCTAGTAGGTGTCTGTTGGCCAGTTTCTCTCTCCCTTCTCGGACTCTCTAGGACTTCTTCACTAATTTCTTCCTCAACTTGAGGATCCACTCTCTGTCTTTTGGCTTCTGGTGGCTGTGTTGACACACTAGCAGGTGTAGTTTCTTCCCTATCCCGCTTCTTGCCTCTTTCCTCATTAACGAGAGTCTGTAAAGCTGGCACCTGTAGTGCCTCTATTTGCTGTGGAGGGGCTTGCCCTTGACTCTGCTCCTTAGAGGTGGTAGGCTGTTCTGTCACTGTTTCTTGCCCTGCATCCATTACCTCCTTTCCTTTTACTGTACCTATTGCTGATGTAGCTCTTTCTTGGGTAGCTTGTGCAGCTGCAGCAGTTGATGGGCCCTCTCCGACTAGTTGTGGCAGTTTGAATGTTACCTGCTCAAAAGAATCCAAGTCAAGAGTTTTTTCCAAATCTTTGACATTTCGCTCCATCATTTCTTCTTGAGTGAACTCTTCAACTAGTGTACCTTGCACCCACTCATCTTGATTAGCAAATTGTTCAATCTGTGGGATTTTACAATGCTCATAGGTTGACAGCCTATATTTTATTTTTTTGGCACTAATAAAGAGATTTGGGTCATAAGGGACCCACCAAAAACTCCTTTTCAACTTAGTTTCTCCCCCAATATTTGATCAGCATCTTGCCAACCTTCTTTCTTGTTCATGACAAAGGGGCCTAGTTGGTCTTCGAATTTCAGGCGAGCCTTTTTCTTGGCACTATGAAAATGAGTTAAATTTGAATTAATGAGTTGCCTGTAATACTCCAAGGCAAACAGTCTCATTGGTACATATCTTGGCAGCCTGTAGGGACAGAGCTCACAACCATAGATCCTAATGACAGTGTGATTCTGGTAAAAGTACCAGTCACCTATTTTGTAGTTCTTTGAAAGCTGCAATATTTTCTGCATGTCATAGGATAGCCTAGCAGGAGGAGTTCTCATCAAGAGACAAGAGACTGGATATACAAATAGGTCAATAAACTCACAGTAAGAGTAGGGGGAGTTGTGGACTTCATGAAAGACTGAGGTCCAAAAAATCACAGACCTTTTTTCCCCTTTAGAGTCTAATCTTTTGATGGGGCATTGGAAGCAGTCTGGCTGATAATACATGAACAAATGATAGATATAGGATGAATATTTGAAGACTCCCTCCCTATCCTGTTTCAGCAGTTCGTCATGTATCTTATTGGAGATAAATTTGGCATAATTGTACTTGAAAGCAGGGGGCTGTCCTGGAGTAAATGCTGACAGCATGACTAGTATAGTTTCATCAATGTGCTCACTTGTTTTGAAACCCAGCACATAAGATATCATATCTACCAGTAGTTTGCCCACTTCATTAAAGCACACATAAAGAAAAGGAGGTGGCCCTGTAGGCTACCAGTCTGCTCTCATGAATACTTTGGCAATTCGGGCTATCTCAGAGCTGGAGAGTTTAGGACCTTCGTCAAGCAGGAATTTCATAGAGAGAGGGACCAGGGGCTGAGTTTGCTTGAAGTTTAGCATTTGGTTGATTGAGTGAGGAGTTATTTGGAAGAGGGTGCTCCCAGATGGAGACTTGACTGCTCTTTGAGTTGGGTCATAGTTTTCACAGCAGAGGCGAATAATTTCAGGGAAAATATTGACAGAAGGGAGGAAGTAGATGGGCAAGTTTGATTCCCAAATGCCATAAATGTCACTGTTGTTCAGGTAACTGTTCCTCAGCTGACAGAAGGTCTGCAAGTGATTTCTGTCCCCAACCAAATCTTGAATTAGGTGGTCCCTATCAGCCAAAGGCAATGCTTCAAGTTCCTTGTGAGGTGCATTGAGAGGAGTGATGTTCAAGGCTGCTGGAGTGGCCATGTTGAATGCTCTGTGTTTGTAATTTGAAATTTGGATTGGTGTAACAACTAAACAGTGAGAATTGCCTTAGAAACTTTGTCAGGAAGCTGTAGAATGAGCTTAGATATAGAACTGGCCTTCACTGTGTATAGTTTATGATAAAAAAGCAAATTTTCAGAATTTAGACAGGCTTTTAAATGAATTCACTGGATTGATAGGCTCTGTGGGTACACTGCAAAGGGAATGGGAATGTTTTTTTAGCCAACTGAGTGAAATTTTACAGAGGATTTTGACAGAGGGAGTGAATGCATGGGCAGTTTGCAGACTCTGCTGGCAGAAACGAGCTAAAAAATGCGTTTTACTAGTGAATTTGCAGAGGAGGGCAAGTTTGCCGGGTTACTCTTGAACAGGGGGTCAACAAGTGAGTTTACAGGTGGAATTTCAGGTGCTGGATTACTTTTTGGTTTGAATTTGCAGATGTTTAAACAACTTTAATGGAGAAACTGCGGAAAAACAGGGTTTGCAGGTGAACAGATGGGTAAATACCTGTTTTAATGGTGCCGAGGGCAATTAGCGGGTACAACTCGAGCTGCAGGGTCGGGCTATGGAGCCAAATTCGCAGGTTGACGGACTATGCGCGTTTGGTGGCAGATTGTTCATAAACCGCATGCACGTTCTTCGCTAGCATAACAATAGAAAATAAGCCAAAATAGTCGTTTTCACGACTTTTTATTGAATTTTGGGCATTTTAGCGCTTTTGGCGCTTTTCGGGGATGACGTCAGCATGACGTATTTTGGCGCGTAGTGGGTACGGAAGATGACGTGGCAGTTGACGTGTATGGTGACGTGGCATGTGACACGGTGGCGGGGCGCTGATGTCAGCGGGTGATGTGGCAATGGTACAGAGCAGCGGCGGGCCGATGTGTCCACAACGTCATATGGTGACGGGGACCTAACGTCAGGGGGCAACGGTGGGTGGTTTCCGGTTTTTCCCGCACCGCTTTTGGCCCGGGGCGGTATTGGAGAGGGGGGCTCCGATCATGCTGGGAGATTGATGCATGGCAGGGGTACGGCAGCAATACCGCCCATCCCCTAGACGCTAATCTCCGACAGATCGGGGCATGCGATATTCACCGCCAACCGTTGGATTGAAGGTGCAGGATCGGACGGCTGACGGGTATTTAAAGTCGCGGGGTTTCACAACGAGGGGCCCACCTGTTATTTAACATTAAATAATGTTTCAGGAGGTAACAAACTTTGGTTATATGGGTTTTATGTGTTCGGCACCGGGGTTATGGTTATTCGTTTAATCAAATATCAAATGAAACCCGAAATATATAAGCACGGAGGGTAATATGGTAAGGTTTATGTGTGAGGGGGTGAGCATGGTTATTAATTTAACCAAATGTTAAATTAACCCCAAGTATTTTGGACGCGGAAGGGCTAATACAAGTCCCAAATGAACTTAATATTCCCCAAACTAGGGTTATATAGCTATAATGCTATGGGGTAGAGATATTTAGTATTTTTTTGGGGTTTTTTATATAGTTTTTGTATGATACGGATGGGAAAATGATTTAGGGAGCTATATAATAGGATTAAATGTTAATATGACTTTATGGAATGAAATTGTATGAGCAAATGCTAAGTTTGTGGAGTGAAAACTTAGACATAGGAAGATGAAAGGAGTATGGAGTAATGATTTTTACACAAGAAATGTGGCTTCTTTCAACTAACTAAACTCAGAGTTTGACTTAGCATTTCTCATAAATGAAGTGAAACAGGATTATTGGGAAGATCCCAAGGTCCTTGAGGGGATGTTAGTAAATGATTTCTGGGGGAATGATAGGGGAATTAGTCATGCTTCCATTGTTATGCAACCAAACAACTGCCATGGTACCAATGTCATTGATGAGATGAGTCTTTCTTGACAAGAAAAAAGTGATGATAAACTTGCTTCTGCAACCTCAAACTGCCTACCCAGCCTAATATACCTAGCATTTTTTCTTCCTTTGGATTGGGTGCACTTGGACTAGCAAACCCTGATTGTCCTCTTTTCTTTTGACTGCCCTCCTATCTAAATCTACCCTTATCTCTTCCAAGGGCCCAGATTAAGCAATTGGTCTCCTTAATTACTCTACATAGCTACTCATCTGCCAAGCTTGAACTTTTGGATAGATATTCATTCTCTATTCTACAACAGCAAATTTAAATATGGAATGGTCCAGATTGAACTGTTGGGCCACCCATCAAGTGTGGTAAGCAACAATATTTGCACATTGTGAACTTGCAAACATGATAGTAGTGGCATTTTGACTGGCCACTTTCCTGGTCTTTCTTTAGGGTTCATTTCTATTATTTTTTCTGACCAATTTACTCTTTCTGCCCTTTGATTTTTCTTTTAGGGCATACCCTCTTTTCATTTTTTAATCTTCTTCTTTTGTTTACAAAATATGGAACCTTTGCAGCATGCAAGGATGAACATATTTGGCACTTCCACAGTCAATCATGAAAAATGAAACCTATTGGTATAGGAACCTAACAGTGGCTCCACTTGGGGATGGCTTTTCCTGGTGAAAAGCCAAGAACAGCAGGTCAGATGGCCTTACTCTCAGTTGGCTGCTGTAATTCAGAAATTCCTTCTCCTGGAAACCAATGATCTGAACTTCTGTAGCCAGCATGCTGTCCTTATGAGATGATGTGTGCAAAATTACAACTTTGTCTTTGCTGGTTTTTCTGAGTGCTTATCATCATCTTTATGGTTCCCAAGTTTTCTGTTGGAAATAATACTGAGAGGGGGGTGTGAATCAGTATTATCAAATTCTTTTCAATATACCTTCCAGATTTATACTTTAATTTATTCTTCAGATATTGATCATTAATTTGTATGCCAGTACCATATAATAATGAACAAGAACAAGAAAATTAGATAGGCACACCAAAGAACACCAGATATAAGGAGGAAACCCAATGTGGGTGAAAACCACCTGCTGCAATATGTCTCTATCTTCTTTCAATTAGAAACTTCTTTTACAAGGATTTTGTACTGGTGCAGTCCTTTACCAGTACGCAGGCTGCAACCTGCAGAGAGCTACAACTCTCTCTCATTTTCTAGTCTCTCCTGGAAGGGAGCTACAACCCCCTTCGCTCTTTTACTTCTTTAAGGACCACGTTTCATTAATTTTCAGACTGGATCCTAGAAGATCAAATAATCAACAAGTACATGCAAATCACCCAATCTCCTTATACAATCAACCAATGAATCACCCAACTTCTCAGAATGTTGTAAATAGAAAAGTAATACTAGAAATATAAACCCAGAACTCTGCAGCAATAGATAAAAGACAACCAACAAATATTTCAAGATAGGTCCGCAACTTCACCAATAGAGGCCTGCAAATATCCGCAGCTCTTCTGTGTCTAAACTGCGCAGATCCGCACTGGTTGGTCTTCTGCTCTGCGTATCTCCACACCACTCATTCTGCTGCCCTGCGTACCTCTGCTCAGATCCGCACCTGCACTGTCTGCCAGACAGCGTACCTCCGCAACTGGTTCTTCTGTTTCCCTGCGTACCTCCGCACTATGCCTTCTTCTGCGCTGCATACCTCGCACTGCGCCTTCTGCTGTGCTGCGTACCCCCGCACTGCGCCTTCTCCTGCGCTGCGTACCCCTGCACTCACGCCGTGGATCGCCTGCGAACCTCTGATTAGGGCCAAGTTAACAGTCCTCCAATGTGCCACAGACAGTCAGATCCACAGATCTGATCATGCGCCCGAGAGATCACGACTTATCAATAGATTCGCCTTAAGTTTTCTCCTTGATTTAGATCTAGCTTTTAGAACCAATCACCCAAAATTTCAGATCTTAAGATATTCAAATTTCACAAGTGTCTAGCCAAGTGATCTCCTTTCCTTTTTATAGGCAAGCCCTTATTCAAACCATGGGACAAAACCATCGAAAACCAATACAAGGGATCCAAAACGGGGTTCAATAATTTAGATCCTATACCACGGGCCAAAACCATAGGATCATGAACGATGGGCTAAATACCAAGGGCCAAACATAAGAAACCCCACGTGAGTGCGCTTCTCTGCATTGGAGTGAGTGAACTGGGGGACCGCACCTTCTGAACGGAGAACCTACGGGTATGACCGCACTTCCTGGACGACGAACCTGCGGGTCCACACCTTTTGAACGATGCACCTGTGAACCTCTTATTTTCCATCATTTTGAGAGCCTGAACAGAGTTTTGCCACTTGAGTGAGTTGCCATCAAGTACAACACCTGTACCATAGAGCCAAACCAGAATCATAATGCCAACAATCTCCCCCTTTGGACTTGATGGCAACCTCAAGATCCTCAACGTCATTCTCCCCCTTTGACATCAAGGGCAAAGGGTTATGCTCCCCCTGACTATAAACCAGATTTGCAAAAGGAAAGAAATTTCTTCAAGAAGAACCATAATCCACCAAACACCATAAATGACCATGAAAGAGATAGAGACATATTGCAGCAATATTCAGATCAACATCCATGATCTCCTTCTGTACTTCCTCCAAGATCTTCTACCATAATGCCAACAATGCATTATATGCTCCCCCTGAACCTGTGCCATTCGATCTTCGACCAATCCACAACCCAGCAAATGTACGCGTATACCCCATATGAAACTTGCGTACAACCAACAATGAGATTCAACAACAAGATGATGCATCAACTACCCCCAGCTTTTGCCTGAGGTATTCAAAGGTCTCCCTGGGCAATGGTTTGGTGAGTATATCAGCAACTTGTTCCTTAGAAGGAACATACTCCAACTTGACCTTTTGTTCAAGCACTTTTTCCCGAAGAAAGTGATACTTGATCGGTATGTGCTTGGTTTTTGAATGCATGACTGGGTTCTTTGAAATGCTGATTGCACTTGTATTATCACATAAGATGGAGATAGGTGGTGTACAAGTGATTTGAAAATCCTGCAAGGTCTGCATCATCCAAAGAAGTTGAGTGCAGCAAGATGCAGCAGCCACATATTCCGCTTCAGCTGTAGATAAAGCAATCGAACTCTGTTTCTTGCTGAACCAAGATACTAATCTGGAACCCATAAAGAATGCACCACCACTTGTGCTCTTCCTGTCATCCACGCTTCCGGCCCAATCTGCATCTGTATAAGCATGAAGTGTGAGATCTGTATCTCTAGGATACCATAAGCCATAGTTTTGAATTCCTTGAAGGTACTTAAAGATTCTCTTTACTGCCTGAAGATGAGTTTCCTTTGGATTTGCCTGAAATCTTCCAACTATTCCCACTGCATGCATGATGTCTAGTCGGGTACCTGTCAAATAAAGTAGACTTCCAATCATAGATATATAGGTTGGCTGATGCACTGCTGCTGATTCATCATTTGCACTGAGGCTGCATCCTGTAACCATGGGGGTACATACTGGTTTTGCATCTTCCATGCCATATTTCTTCAAGATCTGCTTGAGATACTTGGTTTGAGACAAAAAGATACCGTCTTCATTTTGTTGGATTTGCAATCCAAGAAAATATGTCAGTTCTCCAAGCAAAGACATTTCGAATTCTTTCTGCATCACCAAGGCAAAGCTTTGACTCATAGCTTCTTCATTGCTGCCAAAGATAATATCATCTACATACACAACAAGTATTAGCAATTTGTCATTTTCAATTTTTATATAAAGATTGCTATCCGCTGATCCTTTTGAAAAACCTTGTTGATGAAGATATTTGTCCAAACGGTAGTACCAAGCCCTTGGAGCCTGTTTAAGACCATAGAGAGCCTTTTTCAGTCTGCATACAAGATTTGGATCATTCCCAAGAATGAAACCATCTGGCTGCTCAATGTATACTTCTTCTTCTAAGTCGCCATTCAGAAAGGCTGATTTCACATCCATTTGAAATACTTTGAACTTTTGAAAGCTTGAGAGAGCAAGGAACATTCGGATGGCCTCAAGTCTTGCAATAGGAGCAAAAGTTTCTTCAAAGTTTATTCCTTCTTGTTGGGCATACCCTTTACAAACAAGTCTGGCCTTGTTTCTAATTACTTCCCCATTTTCATTCAACTTATTTTTGAAGACCCATTTTGCGCCTATGACATTCTTATCTTTTGGTCTAGGAACCAACTCCCAAGTGTTGTTCTTTTCAATCTGCTCAAGTTCTTCATCCATTGCCTTGACCCAACATTCATCTTTGCATGCCTCTCTTACATTTTGTGGTTCAGTGGAGGAGAGTAATGCCAAATAGCTTGAAGCTTCTGCAATTGTTCTTCATGTTTGTACGCCGGCCTCCTTTTGCAAGATTTGAGATTCTGGATGATTCTTTTGAACATACCTGGATGGAGTCTTCTCTTCTATCCTTGTTTGTTCCTCTGGCGCTTCTTGAGGTTCTTCTTCATCTTCAGTCTGATTTGGAGGGTAGTCTTCATCCTCTTCGATATTTTCATAATTTACTTGCCTAGGAATGTATCCTTTTTCATCAACCACTACATCAATGCTGTCAAAAATTCTTCCAAGCCTTTTATTGTAACACTTATATGCTTTGTTGTGGGGAGAATAACCAAGGAGAATGCCTTCATCTGCTCTAGGTTCAAGTTTGCCAAGTTGTTCATCATTATTCTTAATATAGCATTTGCTCCCAAAAATTTTGAAATGCTTTACCGAAGCAGTCTCACCATACCAGAGCTCATGAGGAGTTTGAGTGCTATTTACTCGAACATTTGTTTTGTTGAGAATAATGACCACAAAAAATGCAGCTTCACCCCAGAAAATTGTGGGAGTTCCAGATTCATCAAGCATAACACGAGCCATTTGTTGAACCGTTCTGTTCATCCTCTCCACCACTCCATTTTGCTGAGGAGTCCTAGCTGTAGATAATTCCCTTCTTATTCCATGTTCTTCACAGAAATCGAAAAATTCATTTGAGGTAAACTCCCCACCTCTGTCAGACCTGAGGCACTTAATTTTGTGATCTGATTCGTTTTCAGCCAAGGCTTTGAAAGATTTGAATTTTTCGAATGCTTCGTCCTTGTGTTTCATGAGTCCCAACCAAACCATCCTGGAGAAGTCGTCAATGAATAATATAAAGTATTCTTCTCCTCGAGGTGACCTTGTCCTAAATGGACCACATACATCTGTATGGACTAGTTCAAGAGGCCTACTGGCTGATCCTTCCTTCTCAGGGAAGTTAGTTCTAGTTTGCTTACCAAACTGACATGATTTGCATATGGTGTTGTCTGGAATTTTGATATCTGGAAGACCACGAACTGCCTGGTATTTGCATGCTTTCCTTATTTGTGAAAAGCTTAGATGCCCCAACCTCCGGTGCCATAACCAGTGTTCATCATCCTTGCTCAAATAGCATTGTTGTTGTCCTTCTTCAAATATGTATAGATTATTTGGAGTTCTTCTGCCTTTGATCACTGTTTTTCCTGTATCAAGATATCGAACACTACATCCATTTGATCGAAATATTACCTTGGTTCCTTGATCGCACATCTGACTAACACTTAGTAGATTATGCTTCAAGCCATCAACATACAAAACATTTCCAGCTTTGACCTTTTCTTTCAACTAAGCAATGCCTTTTCCTTTTATGGCTGCAGGGGTATCATTTCCAAAAGAAACTTTCTTTCCCTTTTCTAAAGCAGTATATGATTCAAGTTTTTCTTTAACACCTGTCATATGCTTCGAACATCCGCTGTCGATGTACCATTGATTTTCCTGTCCTTCTACATAAAAAGCTATCCCACATATTTCTGGTTGTGGTTCCTTTATTCTCCATGTTTTGGTACTTGAGGCTTGTTCCTTTGTCTGCCAAAACCTGCTCCTGCATTCATAATCTTCATGACCAAAGTTATTACAAATAGAACATTCAATTTCATTTTCAAGGGCTGAAAAGTTTTTATAATTCCTTTTCGTGATCCCAATCATATTTATTTGTCTTTGAGCTTCTCTAGTCATGATTTTTTTATAGGCAACACATTGAGCTGCTTTGTGGCGAAAGTTATGGCAAGAGAAACATTGGCCATTGAAGAAACTTTTGCGATTATCAAATCTACCTGCCAAATGATTGTAGTTTCTATTGTCATCCATTCTTGAGGCAAATTGAGAAGATTTTACCTGTGGTTGGTTGTAGCTTTTGTTTATCCTTAAGGTGGATTGCCCCTGATTTACCTGGTAGTCTTTGTTTATTCTTGATGTAATTCGTCCCTGTTTTACTTGGTGATCTCCATTGGGCCTTTGCTCATTCCTCCTTGCTGCATCGAGATAACTCTTTGAGGTGGATTCTTGAGATGTTTCTCCATTATACCCCAGACCTGTCTTGATTAGTGGAGAACGCTGTACATTGATAATCTCATCCAGAGTTTCAGATCCTTTAACAAACTTAAGATTAAGAGCCTTTGTTTTCTCAATTTCTTTTCTAAGGCCAACAATTTCACATTCTAACTTTTCAAGAAATTTTTCTTTTTCATGAAGTTGAAATTGCAGAGTATCAATGATCACATTCTTTTCTTCTAAACATGTCTTGAGTCTAGAAATCTCTTCATAAAAGCCATCCACATCTATAGCATCCATGTAATCATCATCTTCAAAAGCCATTAAAAGTTTATAGTGATTACCTCGTTCATCTTCATCACTATTTGATAGTCCATCACTGTCTTCATGAGTGTAATAGCTTTTCTTATTTGCATTCTATTTCTTGTTCCATCTAACAGGTTCCTTCCCTTTGTCAATCTTATCCTTATGAGGACATTTGGCAGCATAGTGACCTACTCTTCCACAAGCAAAACATTTGAAAGGTAACTTACCTCTGAATCTTCCAGTACCCCGTTGAAGATTTCTAACAAAATTTGATTCTTCTTCTTCTTCTGACACGTGTCCTGACTCATAGTACTCTCCTTTGCCTGAAGCCTTGAAGGCAACTTCTCTCCTGTCTGATGGACCTCCTTTCCTCATTTCATAAGTAGTTAGAATTCCGTGCAGTTGTGACATTTTAAGGTTTTGTAGATTCTCTTTTTCTTCTATTGCAGAAACTTTAGATTCAAACCTAGGGGACAAAGATCTTAGAACTTTTTCAACCACAACAGCCTCTTTTATTTCTTCACCCAAATTTTTCATACAATTAACAATCTCATCTACACGAAGAAAATAGTTAGCCACACTTTCATCATTGTACATTTTGAGATTTTCATACTGAATTCTGAGGGTTTGAAGTTTTGCTCGTTTTACCTGATCATCTCCTTCATAGCTCAGAACAATCTTGTCCCATATTTCTTTTGCGGATTTATACTGCATAACTTTCACGAATTCTGATTGAGATAGACATCCTAGAAGAGTATTGACTGCCTTTGCATTTGTTTCATATTTCTTCTTCTCAGCCGGATCTGTAGGAGTTGCTGATGGAAAAGCATACCCTGTGTCTATGATATCCCAGACTTCTGTACCAAGAGATTGAAGATAGGCAGTAACTCTTACCTTCCAATATACGAAGTTTGCCCCATCAAAAATCGATGGCATGATTGATGCTTCCCTTTTGTAGTTTCTCATGATGATATAACTTCCTTCAAGCTATCAAGCTTCTTCAGAAGAACTTGGCTCTGATACCAATTGTTGGAAATAATATTGAGAGGGGGGGGTGAATCAGTATTATCAAATTATTTTCAATATACCTTCCAGATTTATACTTTAATTTATTCTTCAGATATTGATCATTAATTTGTATGCCAGTACCATATAATAATGAACACGAACAAGAAAAATAGATAGGCACACCAAAGAACACCAGATATAAGTTGGAAACCCAATGTGGGTGAGAACCACCTGCTGCAATATGTCTCTATCTTCTTTCAATTAGAAACTTCTTTTACAAGGATTTTGTACTGGTGCAGTCCTTTACCAGTACGTAGGTTGCAACCTGCAGAGAGCTACAACTCTCTCTCATTTTCCAGTCTCTCCTGGAAGGGAGTTACAACCCCCTTTGTGCTTTTACTTCTTTAAGGACCACATTTCATTAATTTTCAGACTGGATCCAAGAAGATCAAATAATCATCAAGTACATGCAAATCACCCAATCTCCTTATACAATCAACCAATGAATCACCCAACTTCTCAGAATGTTGTAAACATAAAAGTAATACCAGAAATCTAAACCCAAAACTCTGCAGCAATAGATAAAAGACAGCCAACAAATGTTTCAAGATAGGTCCGCAACTTCACTAATAGAGGCCTGCGAATATCCGCAGCTCTTCTGTGTCTAAACTGCGCAGATCCGCACTGGTCGGTCTTCTGCTCTGCGTATCTCCGCACCACTCGTTCTGCTGCCCTGCGTACCTCTGCTCAGATCCGCACCTGCACTGTCTGCTAGACAACGTACCTCCGCAACTGGTTCTTCTGTTTCCCTGCGTACCTCCGCACTGTGCCTTCTTCTGCGCTGCGTACCTCGCACTGCGCCTTCTGCTGTGCTGCGTACCCCCGCACTGCGCCTTCTCCTGCGCTGCGTACCCCCGCACTCACGCCGTGGATCACCTGCAAACCTCTGATTAGGGCCAAGTTAACAGTCCTCCAATGTGCCACAGACAGTCAGATCCACAGATCTGATCATGCGCCCGAGAGATCACGACTTATCAATAGATTCGCCTTAAGTTTTCTCCTTGATTTAGATCTAGCTTTTAGAACCAATCACCCAAAATTTCAGATCTTAAGATATTCAAATTTCACAAATGTATAGCCAAGTGATTTCCTTTCCTTTTTATAGGCAAGCCCTTATGCAAACCATGGGACAAAACCATCGAAAACCAATACAAGGGATCCAAAACGGGGTTCAATAATTTAGATCCTATACCACGGGCCAAAACCATAGGATCATGAACGACGAGCTAAATACCAAGGGCCAAACATAAGAAACCCCACGTGAGCGCGCTTCTCTGCATTGGAGTGAGTGAACTGGGGGACCGCACCTTCTGAACGGAGAACCTGCGGGTTTGACCGCACTTCCTGGACGACAAACCTGCGGGTCCGCACCTTTTGAACGATGCACCTGCGAACCTCTTATTTTCCATCATTTTGAGAGCCTGAACAGAGTTGTGCCACTTAAGTGAGTTGCCATCAAGTACAACACCTGTACCATAGAGCCAAACCAGAATCATAATGCCAACAATTTCTTCTTGATCTTTTGTAGTAAATTCAAAATATACACCAAAAGTGGTGTAATTCCTTGACTTTTTCCTCAAAATCTGCTGCATTTTGTTCCTTATCTAATTGTTGTAAATAAAAACTGATGGAAATACAACTATTTATGTACAATATACAGTTGTGTTATGTTGATCAAAGGGAATCAAAATAGTGCTTGAGCATTTGCCCATTGACTGGGCCTTCCTCAGTATCTGTGCCATCCAAACTCTTTAAAAAATAGGTGTTGTTACCTTGTACAACTTGAATAACAAATGGTCCTTTCCAAAGAAAATCAAATTTCCCATGTTTCCCTTTATCCTCCCTCCTGGAGTCCCACTTCAGCACTTTGTTTGCTATGAAGAAATCTTCAGCTTTAGTTCTTTTGTCAAAGATCTTCTTGAGTTTATCTTGCAAAACCTGGGTTCTCTGATATACTTCTTCTCTTGTTTGCTACAAGTGAATAGTTTGATTGATCCTTCTTTGCATATCATTAGGTTCTGCTTGTATTTCTTGCAGCAACTTGATCACTGGGATTCCCAAGGAGGAGGGGAACACAGCCTCCAGACCATATACCAATTCATATGGACTTGTACCAATAGATCTTTTGGTGGTCAATTTGTTTGCCCATAGTGCATTTACAAGCTTCTTATGCCAATTCTTTTTTTTCTCCTCCAAGACCTTTTTGATGATGTTAATGAGGCTTTTATTGGATGATTCAGCTAGGCCATTACCTTGAGGGTAATATGCTGTGGAATGGCCCAAGGTAATGTGGTACTTATGGCAAAAATTGATCATCCTTTTGGATTTGAAAGCAGCAACATTGTCTGTAATAATTTTTTCTGGACAGCCAAATCTAGACAAGATGTTGGTTTCTAAGAATTGCATGATGATTGAGTCATTTGCTTGCCTACAAGGGATGGCTTCTATCCATTTAGTAAAATAGTCTGTGGCAATCAAAATCCACTTGTGTTGGCCAGAAGAGGAAGGGTGAATTTCACCAATAAAGTCTAAACCCCATTGTTGGAATGGTCTTTCAATTGAAATAGGTTTGAGGGGTAAAGGTAACAACTTTCTCTTGCCTTCAAAGATCTGGCATTTGTGGCAAGATATTACAAAATTTTTCACATTAGCAAACAGGGAAGGCCAATAAAATCCAGCCCTTAGGATTTTATCAGCTGTTGATTTCCAATACAAGTGTCCTCCACAGTCTCCTGCATGAAATTCCTTGAGTACATTGTTAGTTTCATCCTGAATTAGGCAAGTTAGCAAAATACCTTCATGATTTTTCCAAAATAAAACATTGTCTATAATACAAAACTTTGATGCCTTCATTTTCAAGAATCTCTTTTTAGTCCTGGATAACCCTGGAGGAGCTTGCAGGTTTAATAATACAAAACATCTGTCAGCATACCAAGGTGATTGTAAAAAGGATTGATTGATCTGTGGAGTCGCCATCTCCTATTCATTATCCAGTTCATTGATGTCAAGGGCTTGAAAATTGGTTTCAGTCATTAGCTTGGCTAATCCCTGTCCTTTTATCAGTTTGGTGGGCTTGATTTCAATGTCATATTCTAAAATGTTGGCTATCCATTTGCCCCTTTTACCTTCAATTCCTTCTTGAGTTAAAATATCTTTAACCACAGCATTAGGGACATAGGCTATCACATGTGAGTATAAGATATAAACTCTGAAATCCTTGATGGCTTTTACAAGGGCATAAGCTTGTTTTTCCATGATCTGATATTTTAAGGGTGCATCTCTAAGGGCTTTGCTGAAGAAAACAATGGGTTTCTCACACCCTTGGTCATCTTTTTGTAATAGGACAGCAACAATAGTATGCTCAGATGCAAATGAAAAGATGATGAAATCTCTATCAAACTTGGGACTTGTGAGGACTGGTGTTTTTGTTAGGGCTGTTTTGATGTCCTCAAAGGCCTGTCTAGCTTCCATTGTCCATTTCACTTTAGAATCTTTCTTCAGCATATTGTTCAACAGTCTTATCAACTCAGCCAAATTGGGAATGAACCTTCTTAGGAAATTGATCTTTCCTAAAAAAGCTTGCAGTTCCTTGATGTTTCTTGGATGAGGGACTTGGAGGATAGCTTGAATTCTGTCCGGGTCAATCCTAATGCCATCTTTTGAAATTATGTGACCTAGGAGCTTGCCTTCTTCTAGGCCAAACAGTGATTTCTTTGGGTTCAACGATATGCCATATTTTCTGCAAATTAGGAACACTTGTCTGAGATGTTTTAAATGTTCTTGGTCTGATTTTGAAAAAGCAGTGAGATCATCAAGGTATATGACTAAGAAATCATGGATCTCTTTGGCAAAGGCTATATCCATTGCTCTTTGAAATGTGGCCCCTGCATTTTTGAGTCCAAAAGGCATCTTGACATATTTGAAGGTTCCCCAAGGTGTTGTAAAGGCAGTTTTGTCTTGATCATCCAGGTGGACTAAAATCTGATTAAATCTTGAGAATCCATCTAACAATGAGATCCTAGAGGCTCCCACTACCCTTTGTAGGATATGATCCATTTTTGGTAAAGGGTAATGGTCTTTGAGGGAGGCTTTATTCAAATTTCTTAGATCAACACACAGTCTTATCTCCCCAGTTTTCTTCCTAGTAGGCACTAGATTTGAAATCCATTCTGAGAACCTGATAGGTGCAATGATTCCGGCTTCATACATTCGTTTAACTTCCTTTTCAACCAGCGGAAGGAGGACATGATTCACCCTTCTAAGCTTTTGTTTAAAAGGTTTTTGATTCTCTTTCAAGGGTATAGTATGTTGGATGACTGAAGTATCATAGGACTTGAGGTCCTCATAACTCCAGGCAAAGACATCTTGGAATTCTTTAAACAAGTCAATGTATTTCAACTTCTGATCAACAGGCAATGTCTTGGATAGCTTTACCATTTGGGATTTTCTGTGGTTCCAATGTTGTAGTCCTCAATTTCTGCATTGAGAGGTTGCATCTTTGGCTTTCTAGGAATGCCATTTGAATCAAATATGTCCTCTAAGGGAGTTAAGCCCGTGGGCAGAAAATTGTCCTTTAGTTCAATCACTTCAGATTCTGCCTCAGCCAATTCATCAAGGTTTGTTTTCTTCAGTTCTTGTAAATTCTTGTCATCAAAAGCTGTTGGATGCAAAATCAGATTTGCTGTTTCAGTTGATATGCTTTGCTCAATTTTGTGCATCTACTGTTGTTCATCCATGGTGCTTGTATCAATGTTTATGCCTGAGAATTCCTCTTTCAAAGTTAGGAAATTATTTATTTGTGTATCATTCTCAAAGACTTGCCAATTTTTGACATTATCTGGGACAACAGGTTTGTGTTTGATTTCAGCAGTGAAGTGGTGGTTGGGCTCAAAAGGAAGCCTGCAAGTGCTGGCAAAAGTTGCCAAGCTATGTGCATGTAAATTGTGCTTTCTAGGAATTTTGGTGAGTTGAGATTCTGAGAAAGTATTAAGTATTTCAATGGCTACCCCTCTGTAAGCCCTCAACCTGAGATCATTTGTGACAAAATTTCCCTTCATCTGCTATATAATCAAACCTGAATCCCCTAGAATTGAAACCTTAGTTGCACCTAGACTCTTGATGAGCTTGAGTCCTAACAACAGGGCTTCATACTCGGCCATATTGTTTGTACATCTGAAATTTAACCTATATGCATGACCTTCAGCTTGGTTATTTTGCATGTTGTGTGTCCAAACCCCTGCCCCTGCTCCTAGTTTGTTTACCGAGCCATCAAACTCCAAGTACCACAAGATTTCTTGGTTATGATTAGCCTTAAGAGTTTTGGAAGCTTGTTCAATGGATAGATTCGGCTCTTGTAAGTCATTTGATATGTCATTTTCATTTGTTGTATCAATTATATGAAGGATTTTTTGATTTTGGGCACTAGATTGTTCCTCTATGCTTTGTGTTTGTGCTGCTTCTAGGAGTTTGACATTAGTTTTGGGACACATCTCAGCATTATATAAAATGAATGAATCCAGGTCGAAATGCATTGAATAGATGGGGAAGTTTTGGGGTTTTTCCTGATTGCTAACCACATATTTCATTAGTGTTTCACGGTATAATCTCTTTGGCTGTCCAAAGATTGAAATAGTGGCATAGGACATGTCTAGTTGCAAAGATCCTTGGAGTTTTGCACCCCAAGATCTGGACAAAAGCATACCATACTTAGGTGGAATGTCAGCTACCACCACATCCATCAAGATTGTTTTGGCTGGATATTGGACTAGAGATACACAAAGGTCTTCAATTAGGCCTAGACACCTGACCTGGCTGGAATCAAATGAGAACAAGTCTTTATAAGGCCTTGTGATGTCTAGGTCTAGTCTTTCCATCACAGATTTAGGAATTAGGTTATGGGAAGCTCCTGAATCAAACATAGCATTATGCAGCACTTTGTCATGAATGTTTAAGCTCACATAAAATGGAGGAACCCCTCCATCTACTGTTTTACCATTGACTTCAGGACCAAAAATCAACTCTGGTTGATCATCAAGCACATTGACCGCATCCCTATTCTCTGGTATTTGTAGTGACCTATTGATTTTCTGTCTGTAAACTTCATGTTTAGCCAATTCAGAGAGAGGAATAGCTATTTTCAGCTTACCTATTTCTGTTTCTTAGTTAAAAGGTTTTTCTATCTGAATTCTTGTATTATGGGCAACAAACTTTTCCTTTTCAACTGAATTTTCAGTGATCTTCTCTTGATTAGGAGTGCTATTTTGAGGTACATCTGATTTGAAATTATTTTCAGGAGAACAATTTAGATTTTCTTTTGAAGAATGGGATGTGAATGGCTGGTTCTTTGAAGGCTGTAAGTGTGATATGTCTTCCACAGTGATTTCCTTTAGGTCTGGGTCTGTTTTAGTAGAGGGTTCTATCAGGACAGCTTTATCCTTTGTTTTCTTTGGCTGTTTGGTATCCTTCAGCTGGGTAGGTTCAGGCACATCTATGGTTCTAATTCTTAATTTGTACTATTTATGAACCTCATAGACTATTGCATCATAGCCTTCCATAAAATCAAATGATTCTCCGGACTTGGTCTGAAATTGATTGCTATTATGAACCTCTTGGTCATCTTGTGTTAGGAAAATTTGTTGCTCACTATTTAACCCCATTAGGTTGATTTGGGTGTCCTCTATTGGTTCACTAGAGGTTGAGGCCTCGGCATAGTTCTCTTGAAATGGAGGTTTGATGTTCTGATCAGGGCCAATCCTCCCAACATTTGGATTTTGATTTTTTCTAAAGTTTGGGCTTCTTGCAGTGTTACTTGGTTGACCTTCCCATGATGATTTTCTTTCGATGGTTTCCACCCTATCTCCAAGTCTATCCATACCTTTGATGATTGCATCAAGTTTTTGTTCAAATGCTGAAGGCTCCTCTTTGAAAGTTGTTCTTCTTTTAGATCTTGCTCGATTTCGCTTAGCAATTAGGTTTGCCTCCACACTAACAGCTATATTCTGCATGTCTGCTAAGCTTGGAGGGGCTCTTTCCCTTAGTTGGTATGCCATGTCAGAATCAAATCCATCAGGGAATTTGATCAAAGCTAAGTCAGGTGGAGGTCTAAGGTTTTGGGGAATAGCATTATAAACATTGTTGAACCTAGCACAATAGTCTTCGACAGTTTCTTGTGGGCCTCTTTTCAAATTGTCATATTCTGTCAAGATGTGTAAAGGGTCTTTCTTCTTTTCCCATCTGTTGAGGAAGGTTTGGTAAAGGGCATCCGGATTGGCTATAGAATTTGCAGCAAGCGCTCTAAACCAAATCCTTACATCACCAGTTAGACTTTGGACAAAGATATTCATTCTCACATCATCATCATCTATTTCATAGTTCTCAAAATAATCTTGCATTTTCTTAGTGTGTTGCTGGGCTGTATAAGAGCCAGTACCATCAAAATATGTGATTTTACTCTGATAATCCTGAGGCATGGCCCCTGGATTTCCAGGCAATTGTAAAGGAGCATAACGGTTTGCCATATTTATAGGGATAAATGGGACAACAGGAAGAAATGGGACAACTGAAACAGCAGGGACAGTGGTAGCAATATGTGCAGTGGATGGGGGAGTGGAGAAGGTGCTTTGAGAGGAGGATGAAGAACTAGGAGAAGCAACAGTAATGTGAGGATGGACTGAGGCTTTAGAAGGAGTTGGGATATAGCTCTGCTGAACTGTTTCAATGTCTAAATGAGCATAATTTTCTTGTGCTTCTTGTTTCCTAAGGGTCTTCGGGATCAAGTTGGGATTTTCAAAAACAGCTGGAGGATCGGGGTCAGGATTTGACCTGGTGTAACGAGTTTTCTTCTTTGGAGCCAGCTTCTAAATTTGTTTTTGGTATTTTCTGGAGGCGGTTGCTTGCTTTGCTGTCTTGAGGAAGAGACCTCCATACCATGCTGCCTCTCTTGCTCTTGCTGGAATGAGCTAGTAGGTGTCTGCTGGCCAGTTTCTCTCTCCCTTCTCGGACTCTCTAAGACTTATTCACTAATTTCTTCCTCAACTTGAGGATCCACTCTCTGTCTTTTGGCTTCTGGTGGCTGTGTTGACACACTAGCAGGTGTAGTTTCTTCCCTATCCCGCTTCTTGCCTCTTTCCTCATTAACGGGAGTCTGTAAAGCTGGCACTTGTAGTGCCTCTGTTTGCTGTGGAGGGGCTTGCCCTTGACTCTACTCCTTAGAGGTGGTAGGCTGTTCTGTCACTGTTTCTTGCCCTACATCCATTACCTCCTTTCCTTTTGCTGTACCTGTTGCTGATGTAGCTCTTTCTTGGGCAGCTTGTGCAACTGCAGCAGTTGATGGGCCCTCTCCGACTGGTTGTGGCAGTTTGAATGTTACCTACTCAAAAGAATCCAAGTCAGGAGTTTTTTCCAAATCTTTGACATTTCGCTCCATCATTTCTTCCTGAGTGAACTCTTCAACTAGTGTACCTTGCACCCACTCATCTTGATTAGCAAATTATTCAATCTGTGGGATTTTACAATGCTCATAGGTTGACAGCCTATATTTTATTTTTCTGGCACTAATAAAGCCATCTAGGTCATAAGGGACCCACCAAAAACTCCTTTTCAACTTGAGTTTCTCCCCCAATATTTGATCAGCATCTTGCCAACCTTCTTTCTTGTTCATGACAAAGGGGCCTAGTTGGTCTTTGAATTTCAGGCGAGCCTTTTTCTTGGCACTATGAAAATGAGTTAAATCTGAATTAATGAGTTGCCTGTAATACTCCAAGGCAAACAGTCTCATTGGTACATATCTTGGCAATCTGTAGGGACAGAGCTCACAGCCATAGATCCTAATGACAGTGTGATTCTGGTAAAAGTACCAGTCACCTATTTTGTAGTTCTTTGAAAGCTGCAATATTTTCTGCATGTCATAGGATAGCCTAGCAGGAGGAGTTCTCATCAGGAGACAAGAGACTGGATAGACAAATAGGTCAATAAACTCACAGTAAAAATAGGGGGAGTTGTGGACTTCATGAAAGACTAAGGTCCAAAAAATCACAGAGCTTTTTTCCCCTTTAGAGTCTAATCTTTTGATGGGGCATTGGAAGCAGTCTGGCTGATAATACATGAACAAATGATAGATATAGGATGAATATTTGAAGACTCCCTCCCTATCCAGTTTCAACAGTTGGTCATGTATCTTATTGGAGATAAATTTGGCATAGTTGTACTTGACAGCAGGGGGCTGTCCTGGAGTAAATGTTGACAGCATGACTAGTATAGTTTCATCAATGTGCTCACTTGTTTTGAAACCCAACACATAAGATATCATATCTACCAGTAGTTTGCCCACTTCATTAAAGCACACATAAAGAAAAGGAGGTGGCCCTGTAGGCTGGCGGTCTGCTCTCATGAATACTTTGGCAATTCGGGCTATCTTAGAGCTGGAGAGTTTAGGACCTTCGTCAAGCAGGAATTTCATAGAGAGAGGGACAAGGAGCTGAGTTTGCTTGAAGTTTAGCATTTGGTTGATTGAGTGAGGAGTTATTTGGAAGAGGGTGCTCCCAGATGGAGACTTGATAGCTCTTTGAGTTGGGTCATAGTTTTCACAACAGAGGCGAATAATTTCAGGGAAAATATTGACAGAAGGGAGGAAGTAGATGGGCAAGTTTGATTCCCAAATGCCATAAATGTCACTGTTGTTCAGGTAACTGTTCCTTAGCTGACAGAAGGCCGGCAGAAACAAGCTGAAAAACGCGTTTTACTAGTGAATTTGCAGAGGAGGGCAAGTTTGCCGGGTGACTCTTGAACTGGGGGTCAACAAGTGAGTTTACAGGTGGAATTTCAGGTGCTGGAGTACTTTTTGGTTTGAATTTGTAGATTTTCAAACAAATTTAATGGAGAAACTGAGGAAAAATAGGGTTTGCAGGTGAACAGATGGGTAAATACCTGTTTTGATGGTGACGAGGGCAATTAGATGGTACAATTCGAGCTGCAGGGTCAGGCTATTGAGCCAAATTCACAGGTTGATGGACTATTCGCGTTTGGTGGCAGATTGTTCATAAACCGCATGCACGTTCTTTGCCAGCATAACAATAGAAAATAAGCCAAAATAGTTGTTTTCACGACTTTTTATTGAATTTTTGGCATTTTAGCGCTTTTGGCGCTTTTCGAGGATGACGTCAGCATGATGTATTTTGGCGCGTAGTGGGTACGGAAGATGACCTGGCAGTTGACGTGTATGGTGATGTGGCATGTGACACAGTGGTGGGGCGCTGATGTCAGCGGTTGATGTGGCAATGGTACAGAACAGCGTCGGGCCGACGTGTCCGCAACGTCATATGGTGACGGGGACCTAACGTCAGGGGGCAACGATGGGTGGTTTCCGGTTTTCCCCGCACCGCTTTTGGCTCGGGGTGGTATTGGAGAGGGGGGCTCCGATCATGCCGGGAGATTGACGCGTGGCGGGGGTACGGCAGCAATACCGCCCATCCCTCGGACACTAATCTCTGGTAGATCGGGGCATGCGATATTCGCCGCCAGCCGTTGGATTGAAGGTGCAGGATCGGACGACGGACAGGTATTTAAAGTCGCGGGGTTTCACAACGAGGGGGCCCGCCTGTTATTTAACATTAAATAATGTTTCAGGGGGTAATAAACTTTGGTTATATGGGTTATGTGTTCGGCGCTGGGGTTATGGTTATTCGTTTAATCAAATATCAAACGAAACCCGAAATATATAAGCGCGGAGGGTAATATGGTAAGGTTTATGTGTGAGGGGGTGAGCATGGTTATTAATTTAACCAAATTTTAAATTAACCCCAAATATTTTGGACGCGGAAGGGCTAATACAAGTCCCAAATGAACTTAATATTCCCCAAACTAGGGTTATATAGCTATAATGCTATGGGGTAGGGATATTTAGTATTTTTTTGGGGTTTTTTATATAGTTTTTGTATGATAGGGATGGGAAAATTATTTAGGGAGCTATATAATAGGGTTAAATGTTAATATGACTTTATGGAATGAAATTGTATGAGCAAATGCTAAGTTTGTGGAGTGAAAACTTAGACATAGGAAGATGAAAGGAGTATGGAGTAATGATTTTTACACAAGAAATGTGGCTTCTTTCAACTAACTAAACTCAGATTTTGACTTAGCATTTCTCATAAATGAAGTGAAATAGGACTATTGGGCAGATCCCAAGGTCCTTGAGGGGATGTTAGTAAATGATTTCTGGGGGAATGATAGGGGAATTAGTCATGCTTCCATTGTTATGCAACCAAACAACTGCCATGGTACCAATGTCATTGATGAGATGAGTCTTTCTTGACATGACAAAAGTGATGATAAACTTGCTTCTGCAACCTCAAACTACCTACCCAGCCTAATATACCTAGCATTTTTTCTTCCTTTGGATTGGGTGCACTTGGACTAGCAAACCCTGATTGTCCTCTTTTCTTTTGACTGCCCTCCTATCTAAATCTACCCTTATCTCTTCCAAGGGCCCAGATTAAGCAGTTGGGCTCCTTAATTACTCTACATAGCTACTCATCTTCCAAGCTTGAACTGTTTGGACAGATATTCATCCTCTATTCTACAACAGCAAATTTAAATATGGAATGGTCCAGATTGAACTGTTGGGCCACCCATCAAGTGTGGTAAGCAATAATATTTGCACATTGTGAACTTGCAAACAAGATAGCAGTGGCATTTTGACTGGCCACTTTCTTGGTCTTTCTTTGGGGTTCATTTCTATTATTTTTTCTGACCAATTTACTCTTTCTGCCCTTTGATTTTTCTTTTAGGGCATACCCTCTTTTCATTTTTTAATCTTCTTCTTTTGTTTACAAAATATGGAACCTTTGCAGCATGCAAGGATGAACATATTTGGCACTTCCACAGTCAATCATGAAAAATGAAACCTATTGGTATAGGAACCTAACAGAAACAGTGGCATTGGGCTCTTCATCGATAATCTACTTCCCTTTGTCATTTCCCTTGTTAGGTTCTGACTCAGAGTTGGAACATGCATCTGATTCTGAAACCTTTAGCTTGGCCACCAGTGACTGTTTGGCCCAACACTCACTTGTGTTGTGAGTAGAGCTCTTATGGAACTCACACCACTTACATGTGTCCTTTTTTGGCTTCGCGACACTTTTCTTTGCTTGTGGATTTGGTGGGTTGTCTTAGGTCTCCCCACCTTGGCTTTGTCCTTTGTTCTACAGTTTGGGGGAACCTTTCCCTTGCTTCGGATTCACAAATCCAAAGTCTCGGTTCTTCTGTTTAAACTTTTGCTCGATCTTGACGGCATATTGGTATGTCGTGCCGAGCGAGGAGATGTTCAGGAATTCTATTTCTTCCTGGATGTACTTGTGAAGGCAATTGTGGTATTTGAGTACCAAATGCTGCTTCAAATCCTTCATACCCAACTTTGTGTGAAGGGTATGGAAAATATGGCTAAAATCTGGCATGTCTTGGTCCCTTCCCTGTTGTAGCATGGTCCACTTTATGTATTGATCCTCATAGCTTCCGACAGGGTAGTACTTCTCCTTGATGGTAGTCCGGAATGAATTCCAAGTGGGCGCAGCTGAAAACAGTGAGGGTGTACTTTCATCCTTCTACTTGCAGTAGGTTTCCCACCAATCCTTGACGTGGGGGGCAGCTTTGAGAAGAGCGAGAGTAATCTTTTACCGGCCGTAAAAAATCATGAACAGAAAAATACCCTTCTAGTAGATTTAACCATTTATCTACGGAATCTGCATTTATCTGACGCTTAAATATGGGAATGTCAAAGTTAACTTGTACCTTAAAGGGTTTGGCTCTTCCAGAGTAGCTGCTGGAAGTAGACGTGTCACCTCTGGGTAGCCGCTAAAGGATCTGGGAAAAGTTGTCCATCATTGCGTTCCTTTGTCGCTCGAGGGCCTCTTCGAGCAAGATTTTGATAGGATCTCCTACCCCTTCGTCTTTCTTTTCATCCACCATGGGAGGCCGTCGGGATTTGCGAGGCTAGTCTTGTAAAGGTTCGACCATTTTAAGCCCTAACTCCTTATATCCCGACCTTGTTGGGAACATGCAAAGAAAGACAGAGAAAGAGCAAACTGCTCTGATACCACTGATCTAGATTTAAATAGGAACGCAACAAATTACAAATATAACCATACATATAGAGATGCAACAAAAATAATAATTCATTTCATTACTATAAAATACTGAAATATGCTTACAAACAGAAATGGAAGTAAACTAGCTAGGGCGATGGTAGCTTATCTCTGAGAAGAGATGTGGCGACTACATGCCTCTAAGCTGTGTTACAATGAGGCTCAAAGGCCTATTAATTGTTAAGAAACAACAAAAAACCCTAAACATCCAAAAACCTAACCCTAGAAGATGAAACGACAAACTGTGGGCCCTGTTTGGGTAAATTGGTATGTCAACTTCCCGGGGTCGTAACTTTGGCATACGATCTTTCTTTGACGTGCACAATATCTTGTTGGAAAGATCTATTTGAGAACTACAACTTCAAGGAGAGAAACAGTAGTCCAAGAACCCATGTTGCTCCCAATTTTCCCAAAAAATGTCGTTTAGGGCCTCAAAATGGCTCCAGAAGTTCAGGACCTGAAAAACTGCTAAAAATAGTAAACTATGCTACAATTAAGGAAGCTGAAAAGCTGAAAGAAACAATGGTGGGGTTCCAAGTAGACTTGGTGGGTGGCCACCAATATCCACCTGGATCATCAATATGCACTCCTGTAAGGCACAATCTTCACCAAAAACGCTGTCATGCTTGATAAAACACTAGAAAAAATTGCAGGCCAAGGGACCCTTTCAAATTCCTAAACTCTCTTCAAATAAAATCACTTGCAAATTATATTTTAAAAATTCTTTTTCAATCCACTAATTAAGAAAATTTTTATTTATATAACCCTCCAAAAAATCTCCTTGTTAATTTAAATAAACACACTACTTATAATTTTAAATGAAAGCTGCAAAAATAATCCTACAACAAATTGCAAACCATTTTCTCCTTGCTTACCGCTTAATAGGGAATCTGATCCACTCAATCGTACATACACCTCTGCTCTCTATCAGGAAAAAATTTGATGTTGGCTACTTCAGAAATGTGTTGAACAGTATAGGTTCAATGCTCTTTAATAAAAAAATAAGTTATGAGTTGTGTATAGTCAGTTCAGGTACATAACACAGAAAGAGAGTGAGACACGAACAATGAAAGTACTTCTGTTATTCGCTATGTAGTCCTTGAGGTATCATATCTCAGTGAAATATAAGTATGTATATTGCAAAAGAGTATATTGACATCGATTCTTTCCCTTAAATCGAAAGTCGAGTTGCTACACAAATAGTATAGTACGGGAGCAAGAAACATCTAGTATAACATTTGATAATAGATTGAAAAGATGAAAAGAATAAAAAACAGACAGCTACATCTTCCACGATGATTTTTCCAATCAATCGACAACTTCAATGACTAATACACCAATTAGACCTTTGGGTTGAAATCCAAGATACTCAGTGTTACGTTTTAGCGGTTTGAAATCATGTTATTACTAAACACTCTAGTGTTGGGATTTTTCATGCTTTGACTACATCGATATAATAACATATCCTTCGGTGTCTTCGAGAATTTCAAAGATGAGGATGGATGCTTCTTATGTGGTTCTGATTATAGTGTTGGAAATGAGAAAATGAACAGTTGAGAGGCATGGTGTCATTACTTAGAGCATTGAACATATCATTTGCAGGAAAAAAGTGTTGGATGAGGAAAAGGCTTTCACAAAAGATTATCTCAACAATTTTTTATCAAAAAGGGAGGCGACAAACATCGATCAAAGTCTTTTAAGTGAGATAAAATACGTATTGGAATTTCCAGCACATTGCAGTCCACTGAGATGGGAAGAAAGGAACTTTATCAAAATATACAGAGAAAACCATTCATGGCTCCCTTCTCACTAGTCCTTTGACAAATGGTAATATATTTATCACCAACCATATGCTGTAGAAGTACTATGTAAATAACTTTCCGGTCAATATTAAAAGACATAGTGCAACATGCAGTTATAGCTTCCAATAAAGCATCGCAAAAAAGAAACGGGGAATATCATCTTTCAATTCCACATAGCTGAGTTATTTATGCACAACCGCTTCACAACATAATACCTTACGGATTTCCACACACACTACAACTCAAACCCACAAATATAACGAATTTCCATATATCGCAACTGGCATTTATAGTGCCCACACAAAAAAAACTCACAAAATAAAATAATAGTGCCACAAATTGTTTCCGAGGAGCAGTTAAATCCATCTTCAGAAATTGACTACAGGAAGCTGTTGCTGCACTTCGAAGACATATTCACACAATTACTTCATACTTCACAAAATTCAAAAAATCCATACTTCATCTAACTATACAAGTATTACTTCGTAACAGATTCAAAATGATTATTCCAAAGATTCAACATCATCTTCAGCCTCTTCAGCAATCAACAAAAGGAAAATGAATTCATATGCTAGAAACAAAGCAACAAATATGTTTTCCAGCATGCGTAAGTTCTAGTCATTTAACATATGTCATTGCTGTTGTATGTAGTATATACATTAAATAAATAGCTACTAGCAAGATTTGGCACTGAAGAAAATTGATGTATTCTTTATAACTGAAATTTATGTAGGACCTCTTCCCAATTAATGAATTCATCTCTAATACTAGATTGAAAGTCATAGACCACACAACAAAAACGCACACAACGAAAATGCACACAACTAAAAAATGTAGAGAAAAACACGTAAAACACAACGACGACTATTATATTAAACATAAAACCACACATGAATTTACAGAATGTCAAATAGCTACAACTGCGTACAATTAAGACTGTCCTATCTCTACAATGCCTCATCTACATTTATACAGAAAACTAAGTCGGTTAATTGCCTCTTCAGTTTGAGGACATGGTGGTGGCACCACTTCGATGCTGGTTGAGGTAATGGCGGTGCAGTGAATGGTGATGGTGACCCTTGGAAACTAAACAAGCTATGGCAGTGAGGTGGTGTGTGAAGTGGTGGAAATGCATAGATATTTCAGGAGTAATTTTTCCAACAAAACCTAAATAATAATATTTTCTTTCTCTATATTTATTAGAATGATATATGTTGGCTTGTTGGGGCCTGAACCAGGTTCAAATTTGATTTAGCCAAACAAATCCCAGTACTACTGGCCCTTTCAGCAACAGTCCGCGGAGCGCAGACTGAGGTCTCACCCGAAGTAGTATGGGAGGGTGCTAGAACCAGGTTTTCGCACCCTAGAGATGTCTAATGAGTTCAAGTGTTTCACAGTTCAACCCTACGCACACATCACTACATGCACTTACCCGTACCTCGCAGCCTGAGATGTTTCCATCGCGCAGCCCTACTTGGGGGCCGAACGTTATTATTACTCAAGTCCTTACTAGTATTCCAATGTTAGTTGATTATTTTAGCTTACTAGCGTGCTTTAAGTTATACTTAACAACATAAATCATTCATACAGGTATGCGCAGTAAATAAATAGTACATTTGCAATTTATGTAAAACATGCATTAATCCAAGAACAAATACACAAATTGATATCAAACTTCTCTTTATTAATCCCTTCTTCGGTTACAGACTTGACTTCGCCCTGCACACTTAGCTGTGGACTATGAGGCCTCTGCACACTCAGCTGTAGAGCCTTCTCCTACTCTACGACCCAAAGACACACTTAGTCACTTAGAATCTTTCTTCTCTCTACTACTTCGCTATCCTCTTTTACACTTAAAGCCTCGCTCTATTTATACAATCCCATGGTCCGTGGACCATGGGTTGGCTGACATTACATTACAAGACTATGGCAGACAACCCTGTGACTCTATCATACATTTCGCGCTCCGCGCCCGTAATTCACAAAGTCTTTACAATAATATCGGGTCAAAACTTGGGCTTTGAGCCCCAAAACATGCCTTGGGGGGATTCCATGCCCAACAGGCCCCCAACACAAACATCGTGACTCGCCCTCGAGTCACTCTGTCGGCGCAACGATATTTGCATGGAGTCCCTCCAACTGTTCTTGAACTGTGCTGAGGTCAGCAGCGCACTGAGCTGTTGCTTGTTGGATCTGCTGCATCCACTGTTCCGAGACCTCTGTGTCTGGGGTGCTTCTCTACATTAATGTGTGCATCCCCTGTATGTGTACGAGCTTTCCTTCGATGTTTTCCGTGATAGTGAAGGCCTCGTCGATCCAAGGTTGAATGCGCGCTTTGAGAACTGCCTCCTTGTGTCATGCCGCGTCCACCTACTCCTTCAGTGCTTTAGCTTGCTGCATCCTCGCAAGCCTCTGGGTGAGGACTACTATCTGCGTAGTTCCTCAGACACTGTCGTATTTCTGTTGGAGTTCTCGCGCTTCTGTTTCCAAGCACTGGATGTTGGGGTCCTCCTGCAGAGTTATGAGGACCTCAAGTGCTTGTTCCAACATGCTGGTACAGTCTCGTACTGCACCTTTTATTTCCTCTAATCCCACTGTGATAGTGCTAGTGCGCTGTTCTTTGAATTCTGGGGGAGTGGATGGCTGTGCCTTTAACCGCAAATCAACAATCTGAAGATTCAGCTCCCGCTGAACCTTGGTCATTTCTTCCCAGGCCTCGTGGACCCCTGTTGCTAACCTGTGGATCCGCACCTCCACTGGTATATCTGCTGGGATGGCTAGCTCTGGGACGCTATGGCAAGCGTCATCTACCACCTGCACCAACTGTTGATTTTGTGACACCAATTAGTTGTGCTACAAGCTGAGTTGTTCCATGTTTATCTTTTTCTCGTTGAAGACTTGGATCGCGCAGCTCTCCCTAGTGCAGCTCTGCCATTATCCCATCCTGTAACAGATATAGCGTCTCACACGGAAGGGCAGCTAGATTAAGGCCAACACCTTTCATCATGCTAACCAAAAATCTATCGGCCTCATTTGATGTCACTAGAGTCCCTTTCGGCAACACTATTGTGTTTGCCATCTGTGCGCACAACATCTGCTCTGCTGCCGAGGATCTTACTACGAGGTGGGTTGAAAGGGTACCAACCTGAGGGGGGTGCACCTGTAACTCCTGCAACTACACTCTAAGGGCCCCCAACATAGTCTAGTGCTCTTGCATAAAATCCTGAAGGGCCTCATTTGTGACATCGTGCACTGTCTCGCCAATGTCATGCAGATCACCCTCGGTTAGGGTGATCAGGTCAATGGCCAATTTCGAGGCCTTGACCTTCTTCCTTTGTTCTGCTCGCTTTGCTGTGTGTGGGTGCTTCAACTGTGTGGACGCGGTCTCTGGGTCCATGCTTCCTTCTCTTGTTTCTGCTTCCTCTACCTCCTGCCCCTGTGAGGGCGTTGCTTGGCCCTCGCCTGCCTTCGCGGTTGCTTCCTATGCTAATGCTGCTGCTTCTATGGCCTTTTTCTGCTCGGTGACTTTCTTTGCTGCTTCCCACGTTGCCCGTACCTCAGTTGCTGCTATTTCCTTTCGCCTTTTCTTGGCCAACTGTGCGACGCATAGCTTGGCATCGTCCTTCTTCTTCTGTGCTATCGCCCTCTCGAATTTTGCAAGATAAGGGGTGCGCCATTTCGGAGGCCATGCCTCCAAGACAGTGAAAATGGTGTCATCAGTGGCTACAAAGGGTAGCTTTGTCCACTACTTCGTCGGATCCTTTCGCGCCCTGATGTATATATTATGCATGTCTGCTTTGAATTCTACAAAACTCTGCAGACTATTGTACACCATGGGTGACAAGCGTGGCTTCCGGTTGATCCACATCCGGATGTTCATCTCCATGAGCACCCAGAAGATCTTGCTGTCGCGTATCCTTTTCACATCCTTCATGGCCCAGAGCGAAGCATGCTTCACGGCTTCCAGTAAATCTCTATCAATTATGGGGAATTGACTATCCTCTGGTAATTCCCTTGCTACGAGCACTCTGGATAGCAACAACCATGCATAGTGGAAGGTTTTACCCTGCTCCTGGGCTTCACGACAATTCTTCAAGAATTATGTGTAGAGGAATTCAACCCAGTTAAACTGGACCCCCTCAGCACACTACTTGGCTAGTGCGATCACTGGTGCAGGTACCTCGTATGCATGACACTTTCACATAAATTTGCCTGCCAAGATTTCGGTTGCTACGCGTACCACTTTATCCTTGATGCTGGAGATGGCATAGCCCCTCTTCTTATTCTCCAAATTGTACTTCGTCTTCATGGCCTCTGCGAGGGCCAAATCACTACCCTTCCCTTCTGATATGGTCGCAGGGTCCTTTCCTTTGTATGGTAGTCAGGAAATGCGATGAATTAGGTCTGTCATGATGGGGATGGGCTCCTCCAACCATAGATACCCATCATGCACCAGGCAGAGCAGCTGCCTAATGACAAAAATGGCTATTGGGGTGTGATGGAAATGTGGCACCCATAGTAGGTTCAGTAGCCCGGCCTTTTCCAGCCCGCGCAGCCACTTCCGCAACTCTAACGTTGTCACCACCCCCACGGTGTTCTGCTTCATAAGGTTCCCGGTCTCCAGGTGAGGGAACTTCTCATGGTCAGCAAGGTCCCAATCTTCAAATTTCATGGTTGGCATGTGGCTCAGGTGCATGCCTTCAAACATAATTCCGTCTGGAAGGAGCGGGGTCTGGAGTGAACTCTTGGTTTTGTCCAGGTCATTGGGCACTTTGGCCTTCCCTTTTCACGAGGGGACATAAGCAGGCAGTTTTTTCACAGAGTGTGTAGGTTAAATATCCACCTCCATGCCTTCGTCTTCTTCATCTATGATGATAAGGGCCTACAAATCTTCATCTTCCTCATCTATTTCTATCGTGACAGCTTTCCCCTTCTCTTCCATTGATAGTTTGCTGTGCAACGGGTTCCTTGGGACACGCGTATAGGAGCCATTGCTTGCTTATCCTTCTTCGGTCTTAGCGTATGCGGTGATTTGTGGATCTCTTCCACAACCCCAACACCTTCTAGGAAATCCTCCATAGTTACGGCATGCGCGGCCTCGCCGATAGTCACCTCTTCTATTCCTAGACCATCCTTAGTTATTGTCATTGTATCTGGGCTGTAATCTGTCACTCGCAAATTCAGGGGCTCAATCAACACTCAGCTCACAATGCTCAGGGCTCTACTCAATCGCTCAATTCTCAAATGACCAAGTGTTGTTTGCTGGGTAGCCCTTTGTGTTTTATAGTGCTTTTTAAATTTGAATTCGACTGTTCCCCCCAATTCCAGTTCATTAATACTTTCTTGGTGGCAGATTTTCCCAAATCTTGTCCATAAATTGCGTCTTAAATACTTGCCGCCCACTCCATTTGACCTGAAGTCGAGCATCCCATCGTGAATAGTGACTTCAACAGTCTCTTTCTGGCCAACTCGTATGGCAGTGCAGCCCCTCGTGCGCTGTCACAAAGCTTGTGATTCTCTGCTTCTGCGTACATCTCCAATATCATGCAACCCCCGGGCATAATAGTTTATAGTCTCACGCTCCCTTCCAACTGCCTGGAGCGCTAAGACTATCCTTCCCTTGGCTAGTCAAGTGGTCGCACCACCCGTGTGGAGTTCCACCCCATCCTCTTTCATGGTTCTTAGAGAATTCCCATGTTTTATTGTTATGGTCAGCATCATGCACTTCACCATTTGCAATGCACTACCCTGGTCACTACACTTGGCAATATGTAGTCCAAGCCAAGGCATCAGACTAACCAATTCACGGCGATAGTTCTCAAACTTGTCAATATGATTGTATGCACCTTGCCTTACCATTCTAGTGTTTTCGGCGAGAAACTCTTCCTTTATCTCGTCCTCCAACTTCTTGACCTCCACGTCCATCAAAGCGCTTTTCTTTCTTAACCGTACCCTTTCTTTTTCAAGTTCACGGAGTCTAAGGTTTCCCTGTTGGATTTCTTCCTCAAGTCTCATGTGTTCTATCTCTTGCGGCTGTGTGATTCCTTCTTTTCGGGCTTTGCGAACCGTTGTATCTATGGGTGCTGCCATGTGCGGACTAGGCTTTGCATGCTCCATAGGGATTACAACATCTACTTCATACTTCAGCATCAGAAGTGCCCGCACGGTCAGGGTTTTTCACATGGTCCTATAAGCCGATAGAACCGCTGGTTCGTGCACATCCCAGTCAGTTCATCTCACATGGTGGACCGTGTTTAGTACTTCGCATACTTTGACAAAGGCTTCCACGCGGATAATCTTTGGTGCACTTGGTCTTATCATACTTCGTCATTCATGCCATCGTCTTTCTCGTTCCTGCTTGTTGGTCCTGTTACCTATCGTGAGGATGGTGTTTGTTCGTGCAGGTTGTGTACCATATGCCTGTACCCATCTGGAGAGGTGGGTGCGCAAGCTGTTTCGTCCATCATACCCGGCTTTCATCCACATCTGAGATTTTCCAAACTGCATGAGCATCATCCTTCTACATTCACGCTAGTCCTCAAAACTTCTTTGATGTGTACCCCACCATATTGTTGGCATAGCGTCCATTTCAGAGCATTAAAACGATATTGTTCCTATACTTCTCTTTCAAACCTTTTCAGGAAATCATCCACCTCACTCAACCCATCATACATAGGCAGATCTCTTACCTCTGTTGTCATGCAATGCAGTGACCTTAGCATCATGTTGTAATTGAGCATGGTTACCTCGTGTAACCGGTTCTACCATCGTTCTATTTCCTTGTCTGAATCTGAGGTGCAGGAGCTTTCGCGCTCCCACGAAATCATGCCATTTGCTGTAGGATTCACCCAATCCCACTCCCGAGTAGTTATCTTGTAGATACAGTCTAGATCATCGTCGCTGTCGCAGTCATGCACCGGATCTGTGTAGCACGATCCTTCCATAGGGTCTAAAGGTACCACTACGCGTAGTGACTTTTTTCTCAAAAATCATCTTGCACTTCTTTAGATTTATCACTCCATTCATGTCAGTGGCCCAATTTATTCCCAGTAGAGCGGGATAGGGATTGCTGGCATCAACAATCTCTATCACTTCGAAACCTGCAAGCACACTCGCACCTTCGATATCTACCATTATTCCCTACAATCTTCCCATCGATAGGATATTTTGCTGGTTTGCCATTCACAATTGAATAGGAGACCATTCCATCGCGGGCTTGCCCATGTGCTCCCATGTTTGCTTTGGTAGGACGTTCACGTCCGATCCTAGATCCAAAATCACTTGATCCATCTCATATTCCCCGATTTGCGCAGTCAATCTCACCTCCCTTCCCGTGCACGTTATGTGCTTCCCAAGCTTCTGGACTACGCACGGTTCTTCTGGTCCAGCACATCTAGTGATGAGTTCTTACAGCCCCTTCATCGCTTTGCTGTCATGCAGTAATTTCATGCATGTCTCCAGAAAGGTAGTGAGCATTGATGGGTCCATCTCCAGTTCTAGTTTGTCTTTACTACCTGAAGTGGAGGCTTCCGTGAAGCTCTTCTTAGCTTCCATGAATGTCTCCTTAACATGCTCCAAATCAAATTTTGGTTCCTTTATTGGAGCCTTACGAACCGAGGCACTCTCTTCAGGCTGCTTGCCCTTTTCATCTCCTATCGTGATACCACTTCGGAGCACGATGTTTACATTCAGGTCCTCCTCGCGCAGCTCAAACCTCATCATTTGCAGGTTCTGAGTCGGGAGAGGTTGGAGTGTTCCTTTATCGCGTAACCTTGCTATCAGTGTGGGGCAGTCCCCTGTCTCATGATCAAACTTGGTACAATATAAACATGATGCTCTCATTGGACTTGTACAATCGCGGGAATAATGCCCTGGTCCTCCGCAATTGTAAGAGATTAGTTGTCCGTGACCCCTTCCTTGTCCCATTCCACCTCAACCTCGTCCGCGCCCCTGAAATCCAGTGCACGCCATCCCTGCATTTTGATCGAGGGCTCATGTTTCGGTTTGAACTCTGTAGGTAGGAGTCTGATCCATCATATGTTCATAACTTCTACAAGTATGCTCATCATGGCCTACTGACCTGTAGAAATTACAGAACAACTGCTGGGACGTTTGTGTATACTTCTGTAACAGGTGGCAGTTATCTGTATCATGCTTCCCTCCTATCTGACAAATCGCGCGCCATAATGCAGGTGCTGTGCTTAGTCCTGCTTGTGCCTCTAGTCTCAATGGCGTTGGCCCTCCTCCCGCTAGGTAGTTCGTGAAGACTGGACAATGGTCCTTGTCATGTCCCTAGCCTTTGCACTTGGTGCACCATACCTCCTCGTGCGCTTCTGCGCGAGTTCTCCTATCTTGTTTCAAACTCTGCATCTCAAGACATAAGCTTTTCAACTGTGCATGGATCTATTGGACTCCCAGGTTAGGATCTTGTATCAGGGTCTCATGCAGTCTCATTGTAATCTCCAAGGCCTCGGCCTGAGTGGATAGCTTCTGCTATGACAACGTGGTCCTTAGATGCAGCGTTAGCGACGCTACAAACCATGCGTAGTGTTGCCCATCTATCAAGGTCATGTTGGTTTCCCGAATCATACCCTTCAGTCTCTGGTCTAGCTCCCAAGGGGTCTCACCTAGAAGCATCGTGATTTCCTTAAATCCAATAATCGACTGTCTCTGATTTTGGCCTGCTAAAATCCTTATTTAGCATAGCTTGGATATCTGTAATCCTTGCATTTGGATTGTCATTGGAATGCTTAATTTACCACGTCAGTGCACGATCCTGCAATGTGCTTACCAATGTTGTCTTCTTTATATTGTTATCCGTGACTCCTTATGCTTCCCATACAGCCTTTACCACGAACCAAAATTGGTCCGGATCTTTGTTCCCTACTCCTTTGAACACCGACAACTTTATTGCACTCACCATATTGAACAGTGGTGGTGGCGGGGGTGGTGTGGGAGAAGATGGGGGTGAAGAGGGTGAAACTGATGGTGGTGTAGGTGGGGGTGGTATTCGCGGAATTTGCTGCCTTATTAGACTGATTGCACTTCTTGGTGAAACTTTCGTGAGCTCTTCCTCACTTTCTCGCGGAGGTGAAATCAAGGGGCTAGTTTCTATCTCTGTGCTACCTTTGCTTATGTAGATCCTCCCACTTCGTGTAGCCCTAAACATCAATTTATTTGCATAACCCACTTTTCACACAGTAGCATCTTAATCCAAGTGTTCAAAGATTTAACGTACTTACCTCGCAGTCCTTTGAGGAAGCGTCGTTCCACCTCACTGTAGCTGACTGAAGTATCTACCGTGAACTCAATGATAAACCCTCCTATAATTCGATCCAGCCAATGGTCCATAGCACATGTGATCTTATCTTCTGATGCTTCCAGTGTGCACACCAAATTTGGAGTCCACAAAATAGGTTTGTCGAGCCTACACCTTCCCTGACTGTCTGTTAACTTCGCGATCCACTCGTACACCTCAGAAGGGAAGGATGCAAAGAAAATTTCATTGATTTTGATATATAAGTTGTGCTCTAACCACTCTCCCTTCGATACTCGTGGATTCCTATTTTCTTGCACTGCGAACTTGTGAATATTTCTGTCCAGCCACTCTCCAATTTCTTTCTTTATCGGATTCTAGTGACATGACATCAGACATCTCTTATGCAGATCGGAGTCCCTGCAATGGAACCATTTGTTGGCTTGTTGGGGCCTAACCCAGGTTCAAAGCTGATTTATCCAAACAAATCTCGGTACTACTATCCCTTTCAGCAACAGTCTGCGGAGCGCAGATTGAGGTCTCACCTGAAGTAGTATGGGAGGGTGCTAGAACCAGGTTTCTGCACCCTGGAGATGTCTGATGAGTTCAAGTGTTTTGCGGTTCAACCCTGCGCACACGTCACTACGCGCACTTTCCCATACCTCACAGCCTGAGATGCTGCCTTCACGCAACCCTACTCGGGGGCCGAATGCTGTTATTACCCAAGTCCTTACTAGTATTCCAATGTTAGTTGATTATTTTAGCCTACTTGTGTGCTTTAAGTTATACTTAATAGCATAAATCATTCATACAGGTGCGCGCAGTAAATAAATAGTATATTTGCAATTTATATCAAACATGCATTAATCCAAGAACAAATACACAAATTGATATCAAACTTCTCTTTATTAATCCCTTCTTCGGTTACAAACTTGACTCTGCCTTGCGCACTCAACTTCAGGGGTCCGTGCACTCAGCTGCAGAGCCTTCTCCTACTCTACGACCCAAAGACACACTTAGTCACTTAGACTCTTTCTTCTCTCTACTACTTTGCTATCCTCTTTTACACTTAGAGCCTCGCTCTATTTATGCAATCCCATGGTTCGTGAACCATGGGTAGGCCAACATTACATTACAAGACTAGGGCAGACAACCCTATGACTCTATCATACATTTCGCGCTCCACGCCTGCAATTCGCGGAGTCTTTACATTAATATCGGGTCAAAACTTGGGATTTGATCCCCAAAACATGCCTTGGGGGGATTCCATGCCCAACCATATATATATATATATATATATATATATATATATATAGATATATATAGATATATATATATATATATCTTATTTTTCGTGTTTTCCTCTCTGGGAGGAAAGGGTTTTTGTAGGCACATAAGATCTTGTTATGTGATCAGATGGACTTTTGTCATTAGACTTGTTTTATTGGTTAAAGAACGATTGAATATGCAAAACATTATTATTAATATATGAATGTTATGTTTTTTCTCCTAGAAAAAAAAATATATCCCATTTAAGTTTGAAAAAAAATCATAGCTATAAACACATTGCCAAACGATGTAGCATTATTTGAAAGTCATATTTGTGAATGTGTCTCTAATCATGAATTTAGTAACTATGATTTCTATTATGTTTTTGAAAAACCAAAAATCACATTCATATTATCCAAAACTCTTTTCAACCAAATTCTTAGTGGTTGGTCTTGGGATCATTATTTAGAACAAGGAGTTAGACCCATCATAGGTGAAAAGATATTCAATTAATTTCTGAAACATGGAAACAATGACAAATAATGGGCAAAAGAATTTTGTAGCTACAACACCTTCCCAACTCTGCTCTGCTCTACACCGTCTTCTCAACGTTACTCCCCTCTGATCCTACCAGATGAATCAAATTGAATTTGACGAAAAATTTGGTCGAATTGAATGATTTTTTTAACCAATACAGTTGAATAAGGTCACTATGTTTTGTTTTCCAAATTTCGTACTCACATTTTAAAAAAACAATCAAATATTTCTAGAGACTTTTCTAATCATTATATGTTTTTAGAGTTTTTGGTCGGAATTCAATTGATTTATTTTTTAAATGTCTGAAATCAGTTTTTGAATATATGAATTTAACATCTTGACACTCAAATTGTGGAGAGTTTACAACTTAAATTTTTGATACCAACAAATCCTTATCAAATTATGGTTAAATTATACTGAAAAAATCTTGACTATAGTTGGATTAGACCTTGCCAAAAGCAAAATAAGGTTTCTAGTTTTTCTCCTTCAACTTGGTCAAAACAAATGAGCAGTGAATTACTAGCCTTCATCTATCCATGCATACTTGGAAAAAAGCTTAAAAGTTTTAACTTTTGTCTTCAGCTTGGTCAAAACAAATGATCAATGAATTCTTCCCTCATGTCCTCCATGTGTTGATAACATTGTTTTCAAAGCATGAACATTCAGAAAGATACAATAATTAATATGAACTATAAATCTTTCTTCGTACTATGTTACAATCTGAGATGTTTTTAATTTTTTAGGCATATTTGTCAATCTGTTGATAGTAAAGTTATATGAGAAAAATAAAGAGAACATTGCGCAGACCAAATGTTAACTAATCCTTCAGGATTTTCTATATAGTTAGGATGGGCTTAGTTAGGACATTGATTAGTTGTTTCCCATATTTCTAGTTATGGAGGCATAATTGTCTCCCTCTGATTTTGTTTCTATAAATCCCATTTTTATAATTAATAATAAAAAGAAAAACACCATAATTTTTATCAAGAAGTTCTCCAGGCTTGTTTAATAGTGGCATCGAAGCACGAGGTTTGAAAAGCATTGGAGTGGTGATCCATTTTCTTGAGGGATCAACCTGGTCAAGAACTCCAAGCTAATTAATAATGATTGATTAAGAACCCCGAGATCCTGACAAATGTGGCGAGTTCCTTTGGAGAAGTAATGAGGGAAAGTGGTGATTGAGGCTCCCACACAATTCCATGGTGGTATCAAAAACCACCCTTAGGACTACCCTCGGTGGTTTCTAAAATCATTGAGAGTTCCCCCAAAATAATTGAGTTGTAGATCACAATTTATGAAACCACCTTCTAGGACCACCTTGTTTGTTAAAATTCGCCAAATGTCATGTCGTCACTCACCGCAGGATACATTGGATCCACTTTTCACCGCCGATTTGGTTCAACTATTATGTGTGATGTTATGTGTTGTGGATTGGTTGAGATTTGATTTGCATCCTTGCTTGAGAGTTAATCTGCCTTGTTTCTCAAGAGTTGATCTAAGCCATTGATTGTGCTTGATTGTCATGCACTTGCGGGACCACCTCCACCGTCATGTTTTTCATCAGATGTAATGATAAATTGATCCAGATCATTGATTCTATTGTGTTCATTTTATTATTTTTGACCATTGTTGGTTGCGACGAATGTTTATATTTTTATTGGTTATAAATTAGGCTAAGGAGAAAATTCCTTGTTAATCATGTTGCTTGAGTTAATTTGATAATTTAAAATTTTACTTGGTCGAGATAGAACATGTTAATATACCATTCCAAAGGCAAGTTATCTGAGATGGTAGTTTTTTAGCAATTTTGCATGTTCCGACTACTGAGTTTGTCTGCAAAAATGAATTCTCTAGTTTCTCTAGTTGTTGTTCTTTATGGAAAGGAAAATTATCAGGAGTGGTATAGGAAAATTAAAAATATACTCATTTTTAATGATTTGTGGAATGGATTTTGTGAAAGAAAAGATGACAATAAACCAGACACACCTTATTAGGAAAAAGAACTAGCAATCTGGGAGAGTAAAGATAAAAACGCCTATGCATTAATCTGTACTTCAGTCTTGGGACAGGTATGCATATACATTATTCAAAGTAAAACAACATATGAAGCAATAACAAAATTAAAAGAACTTTATGATTCACATTCTTTTTTTTGCTTAAGCAAGAGTTGATCCTTTTTTCCATTAATTTGTATAAAGTAATTACATAAAATACAAAAAATCCAGATCTTTGGAACTTACGCGCGGGAAAAAAATGAACACTAAAGCAAGTGTCCCCTCCCGACTAGCAGTGAGCAAAAGAGGAGCAATGGCCCACAAAAAAGAAGACGGCTTTCCCACTACGGAAACCTAGGCCAGCGATCCGCGAACATGCACGGTGAACCTAGGCCGTTGATCTGCTGCTGTTAGATCTAGTAGTGGAGAGGCATATCGGGTGAAGAAGAAGCTGAGAGAATACCCGCGGGATGTAGGCGGTATTCTCTCTCCTGCTGGAGCCACGTGTTAAGGGATGAGTGGCATTGGGCTCAATTCAAAAAAACTGCTTCCGGAGTTGAAGGTGCCCGATGAACCAGAAACCACCTTGAGGGCGATATAGAATGAAAAGTGTTGACCGAAAGATGGATTAACTTTGGTATAAAGAAAATTTCAGGTCCGCTGAGGGGGCATCAAATAAAACTTGGACCCACCAACCTGCTTGTTGAATCTTGGCCATTGATCCTCATCTGCTTGATCCAACGGTTGAAAGGGATATCGAATGATTGAGTAGCAAGAGGAATACCTGCCCGATACAGGCGGTATTCTCTCTTCTTCCTGGGACATGTGTTGATCAATGAGAGGCATCGGGTTTATATCTAGAAAACCGCTTCGGGTATTGAGGTTGTCCGAAAACCCATAAACCATCTTGCCTGTGGTTTGGCTCACAATACCACCGGTTCGTTGCACCCATTGCCTGCCAAACATCAGAGAGCCACGAACTTGCCCTTGCCACCTGCTATTGTAGGAATTCCACGGCTTCTTCTGATTGGAAGCCCTCCACTCCATCTCCCTGCGGAACAAGGTAGAGTTAAACTGTAGTGAAGGATCGTTTGTATAAACCCTCTTGCTGTAATTCATCACCCACCTAAGAACCCTAGGTCTGAGCTGATCTATGCTGATATATCTGACAAAGGACTGACTGCTCCTTTCAAAATTCATCCAAGACCGTATATCTGCTAAAACCCAACTTATGCAATCTGCTGGAATCCCCTGTTCTGATAAAGTTCTCGGTCTGCATTTGCTTGGCTAAGACAATCATCCCTCAACCTGCCCTGGGGAACCTCATACCATCTGTACTTATTGCTACTCTTAGAACAGAGAACACCTTTATTAGCTAATATATCTGCTAATTTATTGGCAGTCCATTGCACATGCTTGAAACTTAAGGTCCTCATGTTCTGAAGGTGGGCATGGATCCTTTGATAGACCTGAAGAAGCCTCCAATGTCTTGAGACTTTTTTCGGAGCCGAGCCACAACAGATTCGTTTAACTGAATTGATAATCAGCTCAGAGTCTGCTTCAATTATAATGTTCTGAAGATTGTCATTCTTCAGGATTTCTAAACATTGCTCTAGGGCCATTAGCTTCACCATATTGTTTGTGGCTCTTCCCAAATTACAATGAAAAATGTACAGAATACTACCCTTTTCATCCCTTATCACTCCCCCATAACTAGCCAGGCCTGGGTTTCCTTCTGAGGCTTCATCTATGTTACATTTCAAATATCCTCGAGGGGGAGGATGCCAGAAGTCTTTATTAGTGACCACCTGATCTACAATTCTTTTGTTACCCTGAGGAATAAGCCCTTGCAAACCCAACTGAAGTAGAATCTGCACATCAATAGCTGAAGGGGGGTTCTTAGGGGGGGCTTGCAATAAAGTTCCAACCGTCTCCTTGAGCTGTCTTAATATTTGTTCCATAATGCTCTAGGAGGAACTCTTTTGATTTTTGAAAATTCTATTATTGCATTCTTTCCAGACATCCCAAATTAAGAAGCTTGGAGCTAAAGCCCAAGCTTTGTTTACTGTATCATACTCAGAGAAGTTTCTTCTCCAATTCCTTAGGGTGTTGGTAATGCTTCCTCTGTCCCTATCTGTTTGTCTGAATATTAAGGCAATCCCATCCCACAACGAGGAAGTAAAAATACAGCTGTTGAGAAGGTGCTCCATGGTTTCATCTTGTAATTCACATAGCTGGCATCTGGATGGGCCAGAAACACCCCTTTTCCGAATGTTTTCCCATGTCAGAATTTTCTTATGATGCACTAACCACATGAATAGTTTGGTTTTCATCCATCCTTGGTGCTTCCATAGTTCCTTCCAAACCCAATCCAGTTTTGTGGAATCCAGCTTAAGGGCTATGCGCTTTGCCTCTTTAAGGTTAAAGTTACCTTCATTGTTATTACCCCATCTTAGTTGATCTAAATCTTCTGATATCAGGATCCTTCTTTGATTCAGGATGGTTGTTAGAGCATCAGCTTGTGCTTTCAAGGTGGCATTGTTCTTGTATTCCATCTCCTTCCAAATTCTCCATTTTCCTCCGCTATTAGTCTGATCCCAAAATTCATTTACTCTGAGTAACCCTTTGGTGTCAGTATCATTCTTGAGATTTTCAAAGTCTTCTCTTAACAGTTTAGGTTCCTGTTGCCATCTGTCCTCCCAAAACCAAGCGAGGTCTCCAACTCTTATTTCCCAGAAACTATTTTTCTGGATTATATCTCTATTTTCCCAAGCTTTATTCCATATGTGGGAGCCCTTTATGATACCAGACATTCTTATATGGTCTTGGGCTTGCCAATTATTTGCATATTTTTGGTTCCAAATTTGTGCCCAAGGAGCATTTGGCTCTTTTAACCATCTCCACCATAATTTCCCCCCAACACTTTGTTTAGCACTTTAGGATCATCCAGTCCTAACCCTCCGTGTGTTTTAGGTTTGTATATATTGTCCTAGGCTACCAAGGCCCATTTTTTCTTTTCTTCCCCTTTGCCCCAAAGAAAATCTCTTTGAATATTTCTGTAGTGTTGCATAACCCCTTTTGGAGCTGGAAGGGATGAAAACATGAAGATGGGGATTGATTGAAGGACAACCTTTGTGAGCACCAACCTTCCAGCTAAATTCAAGGATCTGCTTGTCCATTTTCGTGCTTTGTCCTATAACTTATTAATCACAGGCTCCCAAACTATCTTTCTCAGAGGTTTATCTGTGAGAGGTACTCCCAGATATTTGGATGGTAGCATATCTCTTTGAAAGCCTAGTATTCTGGAAATATTTCTTTGAATAGCAATGTTAGTATTGAAAAAGAAAATCTTTGATTTAGAGAGGCTTACCTCTGTACCCGCAGCCATAGCAAAGTCTCGCAGGATTTGTTTATAAGCTTGCGCTTCCTTGATCGTAGGAATGCCCTGTAGCATGGTGTCATCTACAAATTGTTGATGGGTTAAAGCATGTCTGTTCCCAGATAGTTTGAGACCCTGGATTTTACCTTCTTCTTTAGCAGACTTGATAGCTCGTCCTAGTCCTTCCATCATAAGAATAAAGAGAAAGGGGGAGAGAGGGTCTCCCTGCCTGAGGCCTCTTGAAGGAGTAAAGATCTTAGATGGAGAACCATTTACCAGAATTGAAAAACTGGAGGTAGTAACCAAGGCCATTACCCATCTCACCCAGTTGTGGTCAAATCCATAGGCTAGAAGTACTTTCCTAATATAGGCCCAATTTAACTTATCATAAGCCTTTTCTAGGTCCAATTGCATAATCATTCCTGCCTACCTTTTACTTGTTAGAGAGTGAACCACCTCATGAGCTTGAATGATGTTGTTGAGAATTTGTCTACCCTCCACATACCCCGTTTGCTCCCTGGAAACTAGAGTTGGTAAAAGGGGTTTAAGCCTATTGGCAATTACTTTTGAAATTATTTTATACACCACATTGCATAAAGCTATAGGTCTAAATCTGTCAGGTGTCATAGCATTGTCCTGTTTTGGAATCAAGGAGATGAAGGCTGTGTTGAGTGCTTTCAAAATAGTTCTGTTCTTCCTAGAGTCCTCCAAAACATTCAGTATATCTTACTTGAAAATGCTCCAACAAGATTTAAAGAAATCCACATTGAAACCATCTGGGCCTGGCACTTTTCCATTCTGCATTTCTTTGATGACTTCAGTGACCTCCTCTTCATTCACTGGCCTATTAAGATTATGATTGTCTTCTCTTGTTACAAGCTTAGGGATGTGCTTTGTGAAGTCACTGATGAATTGTGATCTGTCTATGAGAGGTTCCTTCGCTATGCCTTGAAAATGTTGAACCAACATAGCTTCTATGTCCTTGTGGGTATTGAACTGGTTACCTCTAGAATCCTTGATAGTTGAGATCCTGTTGTGAGATCTGTGCTCCAGGGTAGATCTATGGAAAAACCTTGTGTTTCTATCTCCTTCTTTTAGCCATTGTACTCTTGAATTTTGTCTCCAAAATGTTTCCTCTTGTTTGCATAAGTCCTCCCATTCTTGTTGATGCTTGTTAGCTTGCTCATTTCTTTCCCCATCAAAGCCTTTAGTGATTAGGGTCTGATTCATATCTTGAATTTTCTTTTCAACAACTTTTTTTGCTTCAAAAATGTTGCCAAACTCATTCTTATTCCAATCCTTGAGCCTGATTTTGATATGTCTCAATCTTTTTTGCAAAATGAACATTTTGGTGCCCTGAATCTGCATTTAATCTTTCCACCATTTTTCAATGTTGCTAATGAAGTCTCGATGGGTAAGCTAGATATTTTCAAACCGAAAAGGTCTGTTTCTTGGGGTAACTATACAAGATGCCTCAAGTTGAACAGTCCGATGGTCCGAGCCACCGAAGGGGAGAATCCTCGCTGTCATATCAAGGCTTGTGAGCATAAGGTCCTCTGAGATTATGAATCTATCAAGCTTTGAAGCTACTTGAGACTGTCCACCTCTTTTATTGTTCCAGGTGAAGAGGCCATTACTCATATCAGTGTCGACTAGCTTCATATTGTTAATAAAATTTTGAAAAGCTATAGAGTCTTTTCCTAGTGTTTTGGTCCCACCCTTCTTTTCCGACAGGGACCTGATCATGTTGAAGTCCCCTCCTAAAATCCATGGTATTTCTAAATATCTGTCTCTCAGATCCTCTAGTGAGTTCAGTAGTCTGAGTTTGTCATCAGGCTTCTGTGGACCATAAACGTTTGTGATTAAATAAACTTCCCTGTCTCCCACAGGCTGGATAACCACTGATAAGTAGTTTCTAGATGCTTCAGCATCCACTATACTTATTCTTTGAGGATTCCAAAATGTGAGAATACCTCCTGCTGTTTTGTCTACTTTGACTTCTAGAAATTCATATTTATTAATCCATTTGCTATGTATTTCTCTTATTTTTTTTTATTGAACACTTAGTCTCCTGGATGAAAATCATTTTAGGTTTCTCTTCTCTCATTCTATTGCTAAGATTCCTTTGTTTCCTTTTACTTCCTAGACCTCTAATATTCCAAGATATGAGCTTCATTCAGTAAGATTTGTAAAAGAATAGCTGGTTAGATCTTTCATCTTACCTGAATCTATCATCCGTTTTCCACATTCTATCAACAACTCATTTTGCTTATTTCTACCCCTTTTCCTGCCTGTGTTTCTGGGCGCTAGTCCTGCTATGGTTTTCATGGTTTTCACCCCTTCATTGTCCTGGCTTTTGAGGTTTCTTTTACCTCCCGAACCTTTAGCCTGAGTTCTCCACAGAAACAGTTGCTGGACTTTGTTAAACTCTTCTTGAGGTAATGAATCCATTCCTTCCCTGGTTCCATGTTTCAGGAATTTTTCCAGATCTAGATGTTCTCTATCGAGAATATCCTGCAGTTCATGATCCTTCATTTCCACCTCACTTAGGGTTATCTCTTGGTCCTTATCAAGTTCCATGTTACTCATCATAGTCTCCTATTGTTGGTTTATATTCTGAATCTCCTCCATATTTTTTTCCTTTTCCTTCTCCCCTGGGCTATCCTCCATAGACTGATTTTCCTCTTCTAACTCCTCTTCTTCTTCTAGTACCTTGTATCTGTTCTGGCTTGTCTGCTTTTCCTCATTGTTTTTTTCTGTAGCCTTTTCCCTCATTTACCTCTATTACCCACCTTGTGAAAGCCATCAGTATCTTTCCCTACTATGGCTTTAGTTCTGCTCTCTGATTTATTGAGAGGGTAGTCCCTAAATAGATGCCCATGTTCATGGCATTTGCGACATCTGAAAGGAACATGTTCATAGTTCACCACTTATACCCATTCTTTGTCAAAAACTTCCAGGATCACCTCATTTGGTAGGGCTCCTGAGAGATCCATCTCCACACATATGCAGGCAAAGGAAGTGTACTTTCCCCTTCTAGTGGCCTCAGATATTTTAACAAAATGCCCTAGTTTATTTCCTATAGCTGATAAAGATTCTGGTTGCTAGTAATCGAGAGGTAGGGAGTAGAGTCTTACCCAAACTGGGACCGAAGTGAAAGTCTCACACTCTGGGACAAAATTCATCCTCCAAGGCCACATATAGAGGCCTGCTGCAACATAGAAGTAGGGCCCGCCTTCGAACACCCTATCTTTGTCCTCAATGTTAGTGAAAACTACAGTGAAGAAACCCTTTGAACCAAGGTGTAGGTCTATACCCCCTTTAGGTTTCCAGTGATTTTTAATCCATGCTTGTAGCACCTTCTCCATTGGCCATAACCCCATGAATTTACAAATGATTGCGTAAGTTGTCATGTGATGCCCATGTGCCTGCGGCACTGGATCACTTAAAACTACTCTGGGTGTAATAGTAGTCTTAGGATTACACGGACCATTATGTTTTTTAGTTTTTGTATTTTGATTATTTTTCTCAGCTCCTATCTCTCTTCTGACTTCTTCTCAACTATCACTCTGTTCCTGTGTGTCTCTGTTGTTCTGTTCTCCTCCTTTTGAAAAACCTTTTATAGTCTCCAGCGGTTTCTTGCTGCTGCTAGAGATTGCTTGACTATAGGAGGGAGTGGAGCTCCCCCCCCTACGACCTTCCATGGTGTCCAATGCTTAATGTTTTCCTATAAACCCTAGCCTCTCAGTGGAAGCCTTCCTCAACTTTATGATTCACATTCATAATTGGAGATAATTTAGTTATTATTGAAGTTGTTTAACCTATATATGAAAGATAAGGACCCTTTGAAACTTGCTTTTGAAATTAAATCCATCAATCATGAAATTGAATCTACTCGTGTTAAAGTTGATCTATAGTTTACTTCCATTATAAATTCCCTCTACCCTAGCTATTCACACTACTTGGAAGCTATCCAAGCTAGTGGACAGTTAAAAGATTTAGACTTCAATAAATTAGTAGGAAAAAATGCAAAAAGAGAAAAGGATTTTGGCAAGAAAGAACCCCTACCAAATCCTAATGTTTAAACTTTATGCCTTTCTCAAAAAAATCAAAATCGTAAAGAAGAATCTACCATAAGTAATAAGAGTGGTAGAGGTTATGGTAGGAGGAATTATAGAGGTAGGGGAGACAAAAATAATTAGGGAGATAAACAACAGAATGATAAACAACAAAGAAATTTGACTGATAAACCAACTATCAAATGTTTTAGATGTGGTAAAATTGGAAATACTACTATTAATTATAGAATTCATTGGGAGAAAGTTAGCGAAAGCAGAGAACAAATGAATAAAAAGAAAGATCAACCACTTCCAGATAAAGGACAGTCTTCTGAGAATGCACATTATGTTGTTGGACATTGTAATTTTAATATGGATGATGTCTTTAGTACCTCATTTTCTTCATGGCATGACAATTTGATCTTAGACACATGTGCGACTTGTCATATGACATTTAGGAGAGACTTGTTTGAAAAATCTAGTGATCACATTAATGGAGTACTTTATTTTGTTGATAAATTGCAAGTTAAACCTTCAAGGATCATTTTTATTCGATTAAATATTCCATGGATTATAGATTATCTTTTACATGATGTTCTTTACATCCCATAATTTCAAAGGAATTTGTTGTCTCTTATATAGGTTAGACAACAAGGACATTTAAGACACATATTTGATGGTACAAAGGAGATTCGAATAACATATGATGATGAGATTGTTATGACTCGTGTGGAAGAGGAAAAACTCTTAAAATTGAAATATATGTCATCCATTGCATTAAATACTACTCATTCGATCTAGAAAAATGATACTCTTTCTTCAATTTTATTATGGCATGCTCATTTTGGTCATATAAATTATGACAGTATAATAATTATAAGACCACAAGGAATTAAAGGGCTTCCAAAAATTCCAAGAAATAGTACACCATGTAATGCTTGTATTTTGGGAAAGAATTCTAAACAATCTTTTCATAGTTCTACTTATAAAACTTCTAGAAAATTAGGTCTCATACATTCAGAGTTATGTGGACCTATGCCTATTATAACTAAAAATGGTAATAAATATATACTAACATTCTTTGATGATTATTCAAGGATGTGTTAGGTCTATCTCTTGAGAGAAAAATCACAAGTTTTTGATGTGTTTAAAAAATTTAATCTCTTTATTACAAATGAAACTCAACTTAATATAGGCACTCTAAGAACTGATAATGGTGGAGAGTATAATTCACGTGCTTTTGGTAGTTATTTGCAACAAAATGACATCAAACACTAAACACCATGTCCTTACAATCCACAAAAAAATGGTGTTGCAGAACGAATGAACATATTGTTTCTTAAGATGATTAGATCAATGATGTTATTTAAGAATGTAAAGTTGATTGTTTTGGGGGAAGCACTGCTTTGTTCAAATTATATAAGAAATCGTGTTCCTTCTTATGTTATCAAAATAAAACTCCATATGAAATGTGGTATAATCGTCTTCCTATCGTTCAATATTTCATAGTTTTTGGTTCTCAGTGATATGATTTAATTCCTAAGAAGAAAAGAAACAAGCTGAGTGCAAGAAGCAAAAAATGTACATTTTTGTGATATTCCATAAATTCTAAGCACACAGGTTATATGATGAAGAAAATAAAAAATTTATTTTCTCAAGAGATGTAGTTTTTCTTGAATCAGATAAATATACATCCATAGTTGATAGACAAATTAATCATTTAGAAAAGTTTATGTCCAATTTTTTTATATTATGAATCTTATAATAATCTTCCACATCGTGAAGGGGGGATTCCCATTCTAGATTAGTCAGTGGATTTTCCGTCAATAAATTTTCCTGTCAATGATGATAATGGTTCTGCTAAAAAGAAATTGGATGATAGAATTGTTTCTATGGGGACAAAAAGTACTTGCATTCTAGAAGAGCCTACTCCACAAGATGAATAACCACTAAGAAGATCAACTCATATTAGAAAATTTCCAAGAAAATATGATTATTATGAAATAAGATATTCTTCAGGTAACCTCAGCAATGGTTTAGCATATCACATTCTAATGTAACACAACAATCAGCAGTGGTCCCAACCCCTAGACTATGAGAATACAACCTTTAGATGTTGTACATGTCTACAAACTGGCCATCTTCAAAGTACTTGTACTCAAAATAAGAAAGAAAGAAAAAATAAACATACACAAAAGACAAAAGGTTGGAAGTTTTCTGCATCAAAGACAACTGCAATAGAAGATGAAGAAACTACAGATACTACCACAAATAACAATGATCCACAGGCTACTATGAATCAGGATGAAACAGTACCGAAATCAACTTTATTCAGAATGTCTGCTGCATAGCAACAACAAAATGAGATGATTTTGTTCACCAAAGAAGCAATCAACACCAAACAAACTCATGTTTTGGATGGCTCGAATTATGACAAAGAAATCTCGCCAAATATAACTGAGTCTCAAAGGACCATTGTATCATCCACCCCCAACTTTAGTGGTTTGTAGAAAGTGGAAAAAAATAAAGGTAGGAAAGAATAGTATAGGGTAACTCTTTCATTATTTATTATTGATCTTGGTCAACAAGATCTGCCATTATGGATATTCTTGATAGCATTTACAACATATAATTTTGTTCTCTTTTATCTGAAAAAAATTGTTATTATTCCTGGGGTAAAAAAGATGTTCTTTAGGTAACTATTCTCATGTTTTTTAATATAATTTCTTTGTTGATAGTAAGCCTAGTTGTTTTGAATAATATGTTAGTTGTAATGAATGATAAAATGCAATGCAAAGGGAGTATGATGCACACATTAAAAATGGCACTTGCAGGTTGGTAGATCCTCCTGATGGCATCAAACCCATCAAGGAAAATTTTAGGGGCTAATATTCGCCCATGGGCTAATTTTTATATTTTTTCCAAAAAAAAGATTCGCTAATTTCCATTTTTTGTAGAAATGATTCGCCCAATTTTTATAGAATGAAATTATTTTACCCTAAAAATCGCAAAAATTATATATAGACTATATAAAAATATTATAAATTTGAATATTTTTACAAAAATATCTCCAAAGAATTTATAGATTTCATATTATGGACTAGTGGGATTTGCCAAGGTTTCTAAACTTTAAGATAAATTTCCATCCTTAAAATTTTCCCTGAAACCCATTGGTTGCAATTGGATTTATAAAACCAAATATAAAGTTGATGGTTCACTTTACAAGTACAATGCAAGACTTTTCGCAAAGATATATGCACAAAAATAAGATATTGATTACACATAAAATTTTGGTCCTACAGATAAATGAAGCACTATTGGAACCTTGTTTTTCTATTGCAGCACAGAAAGGATGGAAAATTCATCATATGGATGTAAAAGCTACTTTCTAAATGGATATTTGAAGGAAGATGTTTAAAATGTTTCAACCATAAGGTTTTTCTTTCAAATGGAAAGAACAAAAGGTATGCAAGTTGATGAAGTCATTGTATGGTTTGAAATAAGCACCCGTGCATGGTATGAGAAACTAATTGAAAATCTTCTTAATTTGAATTATAAGCATTTTGAACTAGATGATGCAACTCTTTTTGTGTAGAAGGTTAGAATATTATTTGTATATCTATTTGTCTATGTTGATGATTTGATGATGATGCAGGAGCATCAAGACCTTTTTCTCCATTTGTAAATATGGGGTGTGATAATGTTAATTTGTAAATATGGGGTGTGATGATTTTTAATATTTTATTAAATAATTTGAATTAAATAGGAGAAGGTGAGGATTTATGTAAATATCCTTTTATTAATAAAAGGATATGAGGAAATTTAATGAATTGAAAGATTTTAGGGATAAAAACCTATCCTTTAGGGATGTTGAGAAACTTAGGGGTTTGTTGAGGATTTTAAGAGATTGAGCATTTAATTAAATGATTTTTAAAAGTGTGTAAATAGGAATGGGTTTGAGAGAGAAAAATAGAGAAAAGTGAGAAGAGTAGAGAGCTGGCTGGGAGCCTTCGGGCAATTTGTAAGGGCCACAAATTCTGATTATCTGGCCACGTTTGTAAGTAATTGTTTTGTTTTAAAACATATATACACAGATTTTATGATTGTGAAATCACTGTAATGGTTGAGGATTTGCAATTGATAGACATAACCTGTGTGTTAATGCTTGCAAGTGCTGTTGAATTTGATGGAATAATATAGCCCGTGCGAAAGACGGTTGGGGCATTTTGTTGTTGAATTTCATGCATATATATAATTTTCTGAGCATCAAGGCAGCGTAGGGATGGTTCTATTCCAATACACAGGTATAGGCGTGGTGTTTCATTACTCCTTTGATCGAATGTAGGAATATATGTATGGTTGCTTGCTCATGGTGTTCGTTGAATGAAGAATGGAACTGGAATTGAAATACCGTAACCGTGCATCAACAAAACTGCGCATTAAAAATTGTGGATTGTGTATCTTCACACAGTTGGAGGCAGAGTATATGTAGCAGCTCATTGTGAACAATAACATGCGGTTTATATAAACCTGTGCGCATGGTTGCATATATATAGGTATAACCAGTGTTTAGTTCCGGAGCAGGGTTTATGCGCGTGGGACAGCATATGTCATGATTTGGACCGAGTATAAGTTGGATGCGCGTGTGGATATGCTGGACGCATGTATAACATTTAGAATGATGCCGTAAACAGTGATCAACTGTTGTCATTCCAATCACCGGGTTCCCACCACTGAAACACCTATTCCTTTGAGGTTAATGGTTGGGGCAGGCAGGCCGTGTTCGTGGGTTGCATACAACAATACTAAAGCAGTGCATTAATAAAACCGTAGGTGCATATATACCTGTAGGCGCACCGAATGTAGAAATAAAGCTTGGCGCAATTGAGGAAATCACCGTGTATGTATAACTTATGTCTTGTATGCCTCATGCGCGTGAATTGTGGATTTGAATTGGAATACCCTGAACTAGCAAAAGTCGCGGTGTTTTTCTATTGTATGGACAGAGGAATTGTGAATTGTGGATTTGAATTGGAATACCGTGGATTAATTAAACAGTGAAGCTCACTCTGTATATAAGTGCTGGAGCGTTGATTTTTGTTTGTAGGAGTGCGTGATTGTATATGTATGAACTGTGTTTAATTCCAGAGCAGAGGCTGTCTGTGCGCATGTTCCTATGATGATCATTGCAGCGTATTTTCCAAATGGAGATTTGAGTAGTTGCCTCCAAAAGAAAGGCCAGCTTGTTATAAAAAGGAAAGGGCGCACATGTGGATTATGTAAGGAGAAACTTTGTATATGATTGGCTCTAGTGAATCATATGACAGCATTTGAATTGGAAAAAAACTGAAGAGCGTTTTTTTCACAACGTTTGAAAGATCCTGGTTATTTGCAGGCCTAACCTGCGTCAATTTTGGTATCAGAGCCAGGTTCTGTTGAAATGATTGGTTTGTTTAATTTTGAATTGGGATTGATGGTTGAATAGCGTTTGATTAAATAACCATTTCTGTTGAGTCATGATAAAACGCAGGTCTAAATTACTATTTTGAAGATGAATGTATGATTGCATTCGAATGGAGCGCCCAAGAAAAGTGATTGAAAGGTATGCATTCACGTTAAGTCGGTTTGCAAATAATTTGAGTTTGCCAGAGGATTAGAAATGTGTGAATGTTTGATCTGTAGCATCAAGATTCAAAAGGGAATGCAGAGTGTTGAAACTGCGTGTGGAAATGTTGAAAGAAATCCATCACATTAGAGACGGCGTAATTCCAAAGGTCGAGTCCAAGTGGGTGCAATAAAACTATGGAGTAGTTAAATCGAATGGAGTATTGAATTGCAGGGTTGAACGCATTAACTGGCATTGTTTAATTTGAACGCTGTTTGACAGAAATTGAAGGCGCAAGGCATGAAGGAACAGTTAAACTTCGACTTAATTGCAGGTAGAGTCGATGGGTGAAATTGCAAAGGCGTTTGTTAAGATATTTTAAATATTTGCAATGGCATTATTTAAACAGAATTTTATCAGGTTTATCAAGAGCTGATTGTAATGGTGATTGAATAAATGAGGTATGGAATGTGGATTGTGCAAACAGATTTGAATATTGATTGTTTGACAATTTGATGCTTATGAAATGGTTGAGATGAAAAGTATTTTGAAAATACCAAGGATTGGTGTTTTTAAATAGAGGAAAAAGTTGAGGCGCATGCTTGCATATGAATGTATGGAAAAGATCCTGGTTAATGCAAGCTCTAAGCTTGCGTCAAATTTAATTTTTGGTAAGATGATATGTTTTTGAAGAATAGAATATTGTAGTCTTTGCATTGAAATATTATTGCAACTAACAGATAAAGGAAGCTGGTGAAAGTTTCTAGGTGAAACATAGAGGTGGCAGAACCTTGAGGAAATCCAATAGAGATTGGATAAGGAAGACAGTTGTAAACAGGGAGATGAGTTGAAGCCAGGAAGAGCAAAGAGAAGTGCTCAAAGGAGGTTCCGGAGATAGAACCAATTGCTTGCCAAAAGACCGAGTGAGGAGGGCTTGGTGAGGTAAGTGGCGGCAGGACAGGACTTGCTGCGAAAGAGGCTTTAGTGCAACTCATGGTAAAGTGAGTAAGGAACTCATAGAGATGGAAAGGATGATGACTAGTGACAGTCGTCACAAAGGTTCTGAAATAAATCACAGCAGAGGACAAAAGGAGAAGGATGCCAAGGCAGTTGGCATACAGAGACAGTTAAGCAAAGAGGAATATGAGAGGGAGAAGGCTGAGATAGCAGTTCAGCTTGAGGTATTAATGGAGATGTTGCAAAGAAATGAGGAAGACCAAAAGCGTGGTTACGTCATGAGAAAGAAGTTGAGGTGGCAGAGACTACAAGAGAAGTGGAATCATCAGGTAAATTTGCAGTTGATAAAGGAACTAAGGGAACTTGAACAGGTTATTGATGCTAGACAGAGGATAGAGAAGCTCGAAACAGTTGAGCTACAGCAAAATGAAGATGCTGAAGAAGAGGTTGAAGTTTCGCTATGTTACCCAGAGAGTGGACCATTACTTTTTGAAAGTGATGAAGAGCTAGAGGAGTTGAATCATATGAATGATTCAAGGCAGCCCAAAGATTTGACGGCTGAAGCATCAAACAAGACCGTAAGGTCTTGTGATTTTAAAACTAATGATTTGTGTGTGATTGCAGGTTTGGAAGAAGAAGAAGAACATCTACTGAAGGATGTTAAGGAAGATCTAGCAGAAGACAGACCATGTGAGGAAATGGAAGATCGTGTAAAATTTCCAAAGTCCACTCCAAGTAAAATCATTGCGTTATATAAAGAAATGGACTTTCAAAGGAGGAAATTGGAAGAACAGAGGATGAATGTCCAGGATAGATTGCTGATGAAGGATGACAAAGCAGTTGTCATAAAAGAAGTTGCAGATGATGAGCAAAGGAATGTTGCAGAGGGAAAGGAAGATTGGGAGGCCGCAACATTCATAGTGACAGTACAAACTGAGCAAGCCGTCTTAGCTCAGCAGACAGCTGGAAATCAGCAGCCGGGAGATTATTTGGACCAAGAGATTGAAAGTATCAGAAGACTGATGACTAAAGAATCCTGGAAGAGACCAGCAGCAGGAAGAAAGAAAAGGAGCGACAACAAGAGAATAACAGTGAAAGATTGCAAGAGTAGAGCAAGTGGAGCACTACAACACAAAATATGGAAACCTGGAAGACAACAACAATGAAGCAAGCAACAAGCACGGAAGGATTACAAAATAAATTTTGGGATCCAGGAGGAGATATCCAGATTTATGACCAGGTGGTCATGAATTTTCTTACATGGGGAGTCTGATGCAGGAGCATCAAGACCTTTTTCTCCATTTGTAAATATGGGGTGTGATAATGTTAATTTGTAAATATGGGGTGTGATGATTTTTAATATTTTATTAAATAATTTGAATTAAATAGGAGAAGGTGAGGATTTATGTAAATATCCTTTTATTAATAAAAGGATATGAGGAAATTTAATGAATTGAAAGATTTTAGGGATAAAAACCTATCCTTTAGGGATGTTGAGAAACTTAGGGGTTTGTTGAGGATTTTAAGAGATTGAGCATTTAATTAAATGATTTTTAAAAGTGTGTAAATAGGAATGGGTTTGAGAGAGGAAAATAGAGAAAAGTGAGAAGAGTAGAGAGCTGGTTGGGAGCCTTTGGGCAATTTGTAAGGGCCACAAATTCTGATTATCTGGCCACGTTTGTAAGTAATTGTTTTGTTTTAAAACATATATACACAGATTTTATGATTGTGAAATCACTGTAATGGTTGAGGATTTGCAATTGATAGACATAACCTGTGTGTTAATGCTTGCAAGTGCTGTTGAATTTGATGGAATAATATAGCCCGTGCGGAAGACGGTTGGGGCATTTTGTTGTTGAATTTCATGCATATATATAATTTTCTGAGCATCAAGGCAGCGTAGGGACTGTTCTATTCCAATACACAGGTATAGGCGTGGGGTTTCATTACTCCTTTGATCAAATGTAGGAATATATGTATGGTTGCTTGCTCATGGTGTTCGTTGAATGAAGAATGGAACTGGAATTGAAATACCGTAACCGTGCATCAACAAAACTGCGCATTAAAAATTGTGGATTGTGTATCTTCACACAGTTGGAGGCAGAGTATATGTAGCAGCTCATTGTGAACAATAACATGCGGTTTATATAAACCTGTGCGCATGGTTGCATATATATAGGTATAACCAGTGTTTAGTTCCGGAGCAGGGTTTATGCGCGTGGGACAACATATGTCATGATTTGGACCGAGTATAAGTTGGATGCGCGCGTGGATATGCTGGACGCATGTATAACATTTAGAATGATGCCGTAAACAGTGATCAACTGTTGTCATTCCAATCACCGGGTTCCCACCACTGAAACACCTGTTCCTTTGAGGTTAATGGTTGGGGCAGGCAGGCCGTGTTCGTGGGTTGCATACAACAATACTAAAGCAGTGCATTAATAAAACCGTAGGTGCATATATACCTGTAGGCGCACCGAATGTAGAAATAAAGCTTGGCGCAATTGAGGAAATCACCGTGTATGTATAACTTATGTCTTGTATGCCTCATGCGCGTGAATTGTGGATTTGAATTGGAATACCCTGAACTAGCAAAAGTTGCGGTGTTTTTCTATTGTATGGACAGAGGAATTGTGAATTGTGGATTTGAATTGGAATACCGTGGATTAATTAAACAGTGAAGCTCACTCTGTATATAAGTGCTGGAGCGTTGATTTTTGTTTGCAGGAGTGCGTGATTGTATATGTATGAACTGTGTTTAATTCTAGAGCAGAGGCTGTCTGTGCGCATATTCCTATGATGATCATTGCAGCGTATTTTCCAAATGGAGATTTGAGTAGTTGCCTCCAAAAGAAAGGCCAGCTTGTTATAAAAAGGAAAGGGCGCACATGTGGATTATGTAAGGAGAAACTTTGTATATGATTGGCTCTAGTGAATCATATGACCGCATTTTGAATTGGAAAAAAAACTGAAGAGCGTTTGTTTCACAACGTTTGAAAGATCCTGGTTATTTGCAGGCCTAACCTGTGTCAGATGATTACAAGGAAAAATGATGAGTATATATCATCGATTAAGAAATAATTGCAAAAGGTTTTTGATATGACAAATTTAGGTTTACTTCATTATTACCTTAGAATTGAAGTTGATAAAAAACCTCAACATATTTTTCTCTCAGAGGAAGTATGTGGAAATTTATTGAACAAATATGGAATGATGGGTTGTAATTATGTTGCCACTCTAAAGGAACAAAATATGAAACTTACTTCAGAGGAAGGAAAACCATTTGAAGATCCAACAAAGTACAACAAATGTATTGAAAGTTTGATTTATCTCTCTACTACTCATCCTGACATAAATTTTGTTGTAGGGGTACTTTCCATATTTATGCATCAATCTTGTGAAGGTCATTGGGTAGAAGTAAAGATAATACTTAAATATATAAAAGGGACTCACATATGGCATCAAATATTCCAAAGTTCCAGACTTCCATCTTACTAGTTATTCAGATTCACATTTTGATGGTGATAAGGAGCATGGAGTCTCAACTTTTGGTTGTTTGATGAATCTTGGATCAATAGCTATTAGTTGAATATCACAAAAACAATCTATTCCTGTTGATTCTACCACTTACGCCGAATATGTTGTAGCAGCTCTAACTACAAAATAAATAATTTGGCTTTGCAAAATACTTGAAGATTCATAAGAGAAATGAAAGACTTCAACTCCTCTATTCGTTGAAAATTCTTCTGCAATTCGATTGGCCAAGAATCCAAAATTTCATGATCAAACCAAATATATCAACAATAAGTATCATATAAAAAATAAATACAATATATAGATATATGTTTTATATAATGTGATTCTCATTATTTTTCTTGTGCTTAATTGTTGAGTGCAGATTTCTTGCAGCTTTGTTACTATTTCTGACATCCTCTTATGTGCAACATTATGCCTGGAACATCATCAAAATGAGGGATTGTGATGGAGAAGCAACTGGTTCTTGTAGTCCTAAAAATAAGTAATATGGTAACTCATGATGAAGCAGCTCAAAACAGAAGAGTAGAAAGTTAAATGCATCAATTTTATGTGAGGATTCTATGATAATAGATAACATATCTTGTGCTAAACTTCATGATGATTTATTAGCAAGGGTGTTTGCACGGATTCCTGTGTCTCACTTCTTCAATTTTGGTTCAGTATGCAAAGGATGGAATTCAATGATATATTCTCCAAGTTTTTTGAATTCTTGTTCAGAAGTCCCATTTTGTTGTCCATGGTTCTACGTGGTGGACTCCAAGTTTGATCAAGGAATTTTAGATGACATAGATGTCAAAAAAATGGCACCATATCAATATCCCCTCTTCTCTGAGAAAAAATGTGAAGTGCAAACCAATGTCATCTGCAGGAGGACTTATTTGTTTTGGGTAATCTCTTGGAAATTTCATTGTGTGCAACCCTCTCACCAGATAGTGTTGCATATTACCACATCTAAATATTACTCAGACCATACATGCTATCACTATGGTTGCAACTAAAAATTCATATAAGGTAATACTCACATATGGGGATTTTCCTACATTTTTCATGAAGGTATATGATTCATCAATATGTTACTGGAGTCAACCATCTATAAGTTGTAACATAAAGGAGAGAAGGTATGGAAAATGCTATTTGAAACAAAATTTAGTAGCAATGATGGAACTATGTAGTTTTTGAACATAGGAGGTAATGTAATTGCTTCAAATGTCTGGAGAAGTCCTTCAAAGGAGTATTCTTCCATCTTGACATCATGATATGGTGGTGAATATATAGTATATTTTTTGAAGAGAGGGGGAAAAGTAGTGGATTGTAATACTCACAAAAACCTGTGGTATGAATACCCCTCTCTTTTACCATCACCACTTGAGTATTCTCTAGACATTATGACTTGTGGGGGACATATATCCGTGGCATTCCTCCTGGAATTTTTGGAAAGTGCCCATGTGATAATATGGGAATATAAGGACACACATTCTAAGTGGGTGCAAGTCTTAGCAATGCCCCCTTCAATGTATTAGCAGTACTATGCAAAAAAATTGATATCAACTATATAGGTTATGACAACTTGATAATTATTTGCATAAGTTCTGGCCAATTCAGCAGTCAAGTCTTGTGTAACATCTTGGAAAACTCATGGCTAGAATTCAACAAGTATTCTTATCATTGTTTGTAAATAAAATTTCCACGTGCAACATAACTAGTGTATGTATTATAAATGAAATCTTGATGTATACCATAAGAAACTATAAATATAAGAAAATGAGATGAAGATCTCAACTTTTTAACAATTCTAAGATCCAAGCCATTGTCAAATTTACTCTATTATGTGATTAAGTGCATTTCTTGAGTTTTTGTCAAGGCTAAATACATTGTATTTATGATCTATATTTTCATGTGTCAAGAATGTGACAAATCTAACTTAGACTTGAAGCAAACTATTTTTTTTTCAATATCAAATAATTCTTCACTAATTGCATCTTGTTGAGGAACCTCAGAAAATCGAACGTTGTGCATATTTATGCCATGTGAGTGACTAACATCCCTCATATATTTTTAGCTGTAAACATATATTTAGCATGACTCAGTCCAAGGATTTTTGTTCTAAAATGTGACAAACTGTTTATTAGAACTTGGAATCTTACCACCGACTTTTCCAACTAAATGATCACTATTCTGTGATGGATTACTATTATCATCATCATTCTTATTAGTTATGCTAATCACATAAATGTTCCCTATTAGCCCAACAATATATATGCTGTAAAATAATATATGAAAATACTCCAATATGAAACAATCCATGGAGTTCATAATGTCTCCAGTAATGTTATCAAGGATAAAATAAAGAATAAGAAATTAAAACATGGTCTATACATTGGCATTATTACAAGAATACTTGCAGAAACAGGTGCAATTGGAGCAGTTTTGTTGATCACTAGAAAGTAAAACAAGTCCTTCAAATAAGCTACAATAGTTCACTACAAGAGGCCTATCATACCCAAGCAAAAAGATGGAAGTGTCAGAGGGAAAAATGTTTTCAAGGAGCAAATGACAGGCACAACAGATTTGATAATGCTTACATACACATTGGATCAGTTCAATAAAGCAATTGAGAACTTCATTCCTAATTGTAGAATAGAAGGTTTTTTCTACCATGGTACTTGAGTGGTACCCCTTTGGCTATTAAGCATATCAAGGAAGGGATTTCAGATGAGCTAAGAAGTTTGTGCCAAGTTCAACAAAATAATCTTATTGGGTTCCCAGGGATCCGCAATGAAGGTGAGGATCATTCTTACCTGGTGTTTGAATATGCATAAAATGGGTCTCTCAGTGATTGGATTCATGGTGGTTTAGTCATGAAAAACAAATTTATAACCTCATGTTCTCCCTTCTGGACATTGGATAATAGGCTCCATATCTTTCTTGATGTGGCCATGGGATTTCATTATGTACATGAACACAAACATCGTAGTTATGTGCACAAGGACATCACAAGCAACAATATTATGTTGAATGCAGAATTGAAGGCCAAGATAGCAAATTTAAACATGGGTACCAAGCATAATAGCTCAGGTACACCTACATACATGGCTCCTAAATACATTTCTCATGGGAAAGTGACCACAAAGATTGATGAAGACAACAAAAGTTTTCTTGGCTAAAACCATAGGCCCTTTGTTGGAAGCCAACAATCCAACAACAGAATTGAAGGGTTGGATGGATACTTCATTGCATGAAGTATATGCCATAGACCATGCTCTACACCTCGCCAAACTTGCAAAGTCATATGTTGAAGAAAATCCATTAGCTAGGCCCACCATGGTTGAGATTACTTAGATACTTACAACATTAGGGGAGGCACCATTAGTTAAAGAAGAGATGTCAATTGGTGCCAACAACATCAGTAATGTCTAAAGAAGGTGAAATAACAGAGATGTCAATGGATTCCAACAACATCATTAATGTTCAAGGCAAGTGAAATAGTTTAACTGTTACAAGAATGTATCAGGCATATATAAGTGAAAAAACCGGTTTTGTTTAACTTGTTTCCAAGACACCTAATTTACTTTTGTGGTTGTGTTTGGGAGCCCTTTTTTATAAAATTCCCAGCGTACATTCATTGTTCATATAATAGTTAAAGAAATCAATTTATTCCAAAAAAGAAATGTCCTTTAGATATCCAGTACAGGGTATGTGGTAACCTATTATTAGTAGCAAGGTATTTGATTACAATACATAAAAACCCATTACAAGTCATCAACAATACAATCACATCTAATGTTACACCATTAATAGTTAAAAACAGTTGCGAACAAAAGCTAGCATGGACAAACTTGTCCAGCCACGAATAAACACAATCTTATGCAATGCACCAACATATATTGAAAAATATTTTGAAGAAAAGAATGTGTCTTAACTAATCATATCGTAACCATAATGTTTTAATGACAATCACAAGACCATGAACCAATTACTTTTCTCAAATATATTTGTCCATATACATGGAATATATTACATTTGTCCATAAATTTGTCACCCATACAAAAAACCATAATCGTTACGAGTTTGGGAAAAATAATACATTAACGGTTTCTTCTTTAGTGAAAGAACCATGCCATGATAGACCCAAGAAAAATGATAACAACAACCCATTCGCATAATGGGGACCTATCTTGATGTTGATCAATGATTTCTGTTGCAGTGGATAGTGATCCTATGTCATATTTGACATCTACATCTACACTTAACAATGCTTTGGACATTATATCACTAGACATCTTTTGGATGTTTGCAAAGTAAGTGATGGTAAAATATTGAAATTGACTAATCCAATTTATTGCTTCCCTATAAAGGGGTTTTAAATTGTCCTTTTGAACCCGATAGGTTTCTTTCATTTGATTACATATTAGCTTCGAGTTGGTGAAAACTTCAATATCATTGACATCATGTTTTTTTGCCTCTTTCATCCCTTCAACAAGGGTAATGTAGTATGCTCCATTGTTTGTCATCCTTCCAGGCACTTCTCTCCTTCCGTGGAACACATGATTTGTCTCCATATTGTGAAGGACAAATTTCACAACTGCTTGAATTGGATTTGGAAAGCACGACACTTCAATGCATAAAATCCACTTTTGCACCATTTTTTACACTTAGAAGACCTGGAAAATAAGATAACAATAAATTCATATTAGACAAGTTAATACTCAACATGTTTTTCAGTGATATATAATTGAAAAAATTAGTTATGTATTCCTAATATATTCCACTAATTTATAATTCATTGAACAATCATAAACCATTCCATTCTTCTTTCCTTTTATGCCTTTCAAATATCAGGACAAGGAAAAACAATTTAAAAATATCATACATCAGTTAATCAGAAAACATATCAACTCAACCATAGCCAACAAGGAGATATCATTCTATAGTATGTACCATTCAAACATGAGCATCAAGTACCTATCCAACAAAAGGGAATTGAGAAAAATTGACCCAAAGGCTACTCCAAAGCAAAGTATTGGAGTATGCTAGATTTGTAACAGATGCCAAACTATAAACATTACTTGAAATATGAATTTGGATGTAAAATATGCATCATTGAATGTGAAAACAAAAAGAGATCTGGTTTAACTCCATCGTACTATGGGGTTCAACTCTAGGGCATTGTGGGCAATACAGATCCATCCAAAAAGCCTTTCTTTTAAGATCAGTCTAAAGATTCAAAAAGGCTTGAATATTCTGTAATGTAATGAAACAATAATTAATAATCCATCATTGATAGTAGAGAATTGATAAGCAAATAACACATCTATGGAAACCAAAAAGCACCGTCAATTTACGAACCAACCAAGTCCTCACTGATGGAAAGGGAGGTTGTTAGCTTCTATCTATATATAACCCAAATGATTTGGTTGTACTTTGTGCTACTGATTAGAAAAGCTGCAAGATGAAAGTTAAGGAAATTCATAATTGCAAAATTCCAGGTGTCCAAGAGTTGTAAGAACAAGAAAGAAAATAAAATAACAACTGAGAAATTGAGCTCCCAATGTCTCCAATGGGGAACCACAAAATATTTCTCTGCCAACTTTGTGCTTAGAAAAAATGCAAGATGAAAGCACAGGAAATTCACAATTACAATATTCTAAGTGTCCAAGAACTTAAAGGATAAAAAGTAAATTAAAAAACAAAAAAATTGAACTCCTAAGGCATACAACAAGGAGACAGAGCATATTTCTAAAGTCAATTTTATGCTTAGAAGAGCTACAAGATGAAAGCATAGGAGATTCACAATTGCAAGATTGTAGGTGTCCAAAAGCTTAAAGAATATAAATTCAAATAGGAAACAACAAAGAACTCGAGTTGACAAGGGCTACATAAGGCATGAGAGGCTTAATATTAAACAGAAATAACCACCAAAGATATTCCTTGAGAACAACAAATAAAGGAAACAAAGAGTCACCAAATAACTTAAGCATTGTTGTTTTGTGGAACCAAGACACAGTCAATAATATAAGTGCTTCACAGAAACAAATGAAAACACAATGGAAAAATGAAACATATTTCACTATCAACTTTGTGGATTTTGATTTTAATATGGGAGAACTTAAGTCTCAGTTGTAACTGGATTCTTTAACTCCAAGGTCATCAAGCATAAAAGGTGACCAAATTTTTACAGTAACTTGAGATTTATCACAAGAGATACACAACACATGCCACACTACACAATGTGCACTTGTAGATAAGTATTTAAACAAATCTACTTCAACAAGGATGGAATCAACCTTCAACAAGAATGATATAATGGAACCAATATATCAATACTATTGTACTTTTTAATTCCTTCATAGTTCTTATGACCAGAAACTTGAAATCCTAGAGATTTTAGTACTTGAATATGGAATGGACCAAAAACTTATTGATTAAAGTCATTTGGTGACCTTTAGCTAAAGTGAAATACTATATGGAAGTGTTCTTTGCACTTGAAATATGTAATTTCAGTTTAATTATCGATAAAAAATATGTTTTCTTTGTAAAAAAAAGGAAAAAAAAAGAAAAAAAAAAGATCTCTATTAATGTCCATCGAATCACCACAAGACTAGTCAATAGGATTCAAAAGTACAAACAATGTGAATACATATTTATAATTCAAATTAAAATTGAGCTTTCATAAAGTTCCTAAAGTTTCTTCAAAGACTAACATATCTAATATTAGTGGAATCACTAAACAACATCATAAAAATATACCAATAGAATAGTGTACATACTTCTATTCTATGGTTATCCCTCTATCCCTATAACTTAGATTTGAAAACATTAGCATTTTTCAGGAGGAGATCCCATGTCACGTCTAACTATGAATATGTAGTTGTACAAGAACTAACTAACAAACATACATATGTGAGAAATAGATTAATAAGAAGTATATAAATGAAAAAGTAAGACAAGAGCAGAGTAAAAAAAGGCTAGAGCAAAGCATTTTTGTAGAAATTCAATTCACTTTCATTAACAAACATGATTAGAATATTGTGCTCATACAACAACTATAATGTTATCATTTCCTATACTAGAGATTAATTATAGACTGAAAAATACCTTCTCAAACTAAAAATTAACATACTACTAGAAACATATCAAATACCTAGTTAATGTAGCACCAAGAGGTGTTGAGACCCTCGTGGTCGCACAACCACCCTTATACAATCAATCGGGGATCTTGTTGGCCTCAAGGGATTCAATGCTTCTTGGTGCTATAATGATCAAGGAATTGACCAGTTGCTAGTTATAGACTGAAAATTGACATTGTAATCTATAGTAGTTTATATATAAACTGTAACCAACATAATCGTGACCTAAGAAGGGCAAGTGGCAAACACTAGTATCCATTGTAGCACAATTAAGTCTTTCCCAAAAGGTTGAGAAGATGATGCAATTATTACTGGAAAAGTGTAAACTATCTTCAACTATTTGGAGCATTTTAAGCAACCACATAAATTAAAGTATTTAATATCAAAATACTTATATTTTGGACAAGAATCTATTAGAAATTTCTACTAAGATAAAACCTATTTATGTGAAAACATAGAATAATTCGGTAGTTTCTGAAAGAAGCTCACACACTACTCCGAGACAATTGACTTTAATCAGTTGAATCTAGCAAGAAAGACCTGTACCTTATGTCCAAATTAGTCCTTAGAGAAGTATTAAGGTTGATAAAGAAAAATTATTAGCTCTGGCTTTCCATGGAAATGAAAAGCGACAATAGGCTTCACAAAAATGAAACCAAAACATATGTAGATTGTATACACTAAAGAAGCATTAAATTTTACACATTTTTTAAGGAAATTAGAGATTTGCAACTTATTCATAAATGGAAGGGAGAAAACCTATTGCAAGGTAAATCCATTTGCTTCAATGAACATAAACCAAAAAGGTTATGTCTTTGAAAGACCAAAGGGCATATATGCATATGCTAAAGTTGAAAAATACTTCTGCAAAATATGCAGAACAAACAGTTCGTAAGAATAAAGCATATGGCAGGGACTATCCCAGTGTAACCTAACGAAAACATAACACACCCATGCATGCTCTCGGAAAAGAGCATAAATATAATAGTGCATAATTCTATGAGACAACTTGGAGGATAATGCGATAATCTTTATCTACATTACGCTGATGGAAAAAAGAATGCAGCCAGATTAAGATTAAAAAGAATGTAAATAAAGAAGACTGGCTTGTTACTTCGAGAAAAATAAAATAAGATCGAAACTATAAGCATATATGACAAGCATGAAACCGCTACAATCACTACAGATTTGAATTCATGATGTATTTGATTAAAAGTAGTAGGGAACTGCACCAAGAATTGACTTTCTAAATCACTCACAATGAAAGTCAAACCTAAAGAAGCTCAATTAACTAAAACACAAGAAGAACATGGTTCCTCATGAAAATCATACAATCATGAATAGAACCCAGATTTGTTAGAACCCAGATCATGAATAGAACCCAAATTTTCTAGAGAGAAGGCACCTGATTCAGAGCAGAAAGTTATAGAAAATGGGGGTTGGTATGTTGAATTGTTGAAAAAGAGAAAATGAAAAGAAAGCTATAGGTTGCAGGGTATGGAATTGATGACGAAGAGGAGATTGAATGAAATCAATGAAGGTCGAGATATTGAATTGTTGAAGATGGGGAACTTGAAAGGGGAGGGAAAGATTGAAGGCGGAGAAGGAGATCAATTTGGGGAGAAATGGTAGAAGTTTTCATTGGCATTTGTCGATTTGGAGCAGGGGAGTAGTTAGGATAATTAAGGAGGAAAAATGTAAGAGGAAGTGGAGAGGGGGCAGGGGGAATGAATGGTCTGGATTCTGAAGCAGGGGCAATTTTGCAGAGGATGAAGGTTGAGTTAGTTCAGGAATGTGTTGAAACTATTGAACAATATCTTGGGAAGCCTCTGTCCGAGAGGTTTCTGATGGAGAATTTTTGGAGCAATGTTACAGTAAGGAGTATGTGTGTCTAGCCCTGAAAAAAAGGAAGCCATCAATCTGTGATGTCTATGTGCAATGTCCTGTGATGTCTATGTGCAATGTCGAAATGGGTGGACCCATCGATCAAATATGTGTGTATATCAACAAAATAGGGAATAGAAATTTTCTAATGAGGATTCAATCAATGGACGATGTTGAGCCACTTGCAAGTGCTCGTGTCTTCATGTTTTGAGAATGTAGTTCACTAAGCTCATTTTGTAGGGAGAATGGTTTTCCGAATTGGAGGAATGTGCAGTGTTTTGACTTCACCTACACGCCACATTTCCCTTAACTCGACCAGCTTGGAAAATCACATTGGATTCGGATTGCCAGAGAATTCGAACAAGAATTGGAACATTCCTGCATGGAGCGACGGATCTCGAGGTTTGAGGAAAAAAATACTGATCGCTGGAGTCGGAAATTTTTCCAGTCGGCGGAGGTTTCCACGCAATTCCTCCGCTTAGGTAGACTATTCCTTATTTATGATTCATTTTTCGTATTTCGTAACTTCATATTTTTCACGCTGTATCACACAGTCTTAGTCTAACTATCATCAAATTTGCCTCGAAAATCATTGAAATTTCGGTAAAATTTTGATAAAATTAAGTAGGGATTTTTGTAAATCTAGGTTACTGCCGTCAAACTTCAAGATTTTGAGTGCCCCAAAAGTTTTTGAAAGCACTGAATTCATTTCAACCATAAAAAATATAATTCAAATATTGTTACTGCAAGATTTTTATTTTTTTTTTGCGCAGATTCAGGCCACTTTTAAATGTCCAAGCAATTCTAGTGCCTCGGGCTATTTGTATTATGGAGCAATGTGAATACGACAACGCGAATATATCATGTCCAGATAAAGCACAAAACGACTCCACGATTAGTGAATCTGATGCAAGCCCTAAAATTTCTACTACTCCACATGATGAATTCAGACAAGTGCTCGTACTGCATAGTAATTGCACATAACCAATCACAACTTTAAAAATAGGTTTAAAAAAAAATAAAAAAAATTACCTTCTATTTATAAGGTTTGAATTTTTTTGGTTAAAAAAGTCAACGTTTGCGAGGGATAATCTGATATAAAAAAATGAATTTTTCCAAATGGACAAAATAAAATGAAACTCCATCTCAAATTAAAAACTAAAATCAAATGTCATGCTGAGATCACAAATTCACTTCCAAAAAACAAAAATTACATTCGCTTATGATGTCCATTATGCCTTGAATAACCCCAAGGATACAGCTAAGGATGCCAACTAATTTCCAAGCCAACGTGGGTAATCTATCATAAACGAAAGCCGGGCAAACAAGTGTTTCTAGCAGAGATGTAGTGTATACTGGACGGAATGATACAGGAAGGAAATCGATGGAAAGACACGTGGCATAATCTTAACACACAAGCAAAGAGACCAAGAATGACAGGTTGTCCCTCCGTCAGGTAATTCCAGTGATCAGGGCTCTTTGTTACGTTGTTGAATCCGTCCACACTTTAGCTTTCCCTCGAATATTGACTGGATTTCAAAGGTTTATACTACCTACTTATATTCCATAATAAAATACAGGCTATCAGAGCTCCTGTACGCAGGCTATGCGGGGCTCTACGAGAACACATGCCGACTACGCCACGTGCAATGGAACAGATGCCGGAGAGAAACTTGACAGGCTTGATACAGCGAAGACGCCTGAGCAGACGTTTTAATCCACACGGATTTCTGATTTTAGCTTTTAGATTGAGATGAAGCCCAATATTCTGATGGAGAAGTATGAATTAGGGCGCCTGTTGGGGCAAGGGACGTTTGCCAAGGTCTACCACGGTAGAAATCTCGAAACCCGCGAGAACGTTGCCATTAAGGTAATGGACAAACGAAAAATCCTCGAGGTCGGGATGAGCGAGCAGATTAAACGGGAAATCTCGGCAATGAAATTGGTCCGACACCCCAACATCGTTCGGCTTTACGAAGTCCTGGCGAGCAAGTGCATGATTTATATCGTCATGGAGTACGTTAATGGCGGCGAGGTCTTCCAGAGGGTTGCCAGAGAGGGGAAATTGAAAGAAGAAGAGGCGAGGAAGTATTTTCAACAACTGATCAGCGCGTTGAATTGCTTGGTTCGTCCGTCCAGTTCTAAGTAAGTCTTCTATGTGCACTCTTTTTTCATCCGGTTCGTCGTCTCGCCCTGATCCATCTATGTACATGTTCCTCCAATTCACTCATGACAGGACTATCAAATCCAAAACTTCTTAGTCTGACATGATGCATTGTTTTTGTGTTCCTAGCCTGGGACAAATAACAGGTCAAATAACAGGTCGGGAAGAAGGCCCAACAACTACCCAATGTGCAGTTCCTTGTCATAGGGAGGGAGGACACGTCACTGAGACAACGCAGAGTGCAACTCACGCAGAGTGCAACTCAGGATAGGATGAGGAACTCCAGGCACATTCTTCAATGTCAAGGGAAACTGCGGAGTGACCACTAGGAGGAAAAACTGCGCAATGAAAGACACCAGTGGCAGCTGCAAAGTGGGACCTTGAGGGGCACTTCTACGCAGTTCTGGAGGAAAGAAAAGACAGTTTTACCTTTGAAAGCTCTAAGAAAGCACTTGTGTAGCCTTGTGCCAGTCATGGGAATAGCAAAAAGTGACGCTTTTTCTTGTATTTTTTTTCAACCGAGACTACAAAACCATAGGACTAAATCCCCCTACCTAATCTATAAAAAACTTTTTCTGGCCATTATGGCCTTCCACCATAAACCTCCTTATACAAAATGGTGGTATGAGAGAGAAATCCTTGTAAAGAGCATTGTACATAGCTACCATTCACCTAAAAGGTTTGAATTGCATACCATTACTTTGTGGTATGAGATAGAAATGTATTCTCTGGTCCGTGCTTCATGCACATAAAAAGAGCATTGTTCACAGCTAGCATTCAGCGAAAAGGTTTGAATTGCACACCATTACTTAATTATTGAAAATTGTTAATGTCAACACCGATCAGTCCGTTAATTAAAAATTAAATTTCAAGAAAATGTTTGAATGGCATGGTATTACTTTATTATTGAAAATTATTAATGGAAGATGGTTAATTAAAAGTTAAATTTCAAGATTATTGTAGCTTATTCAACATAAATATGATATATATATATATATAATGAATTATGATATTTAATATATCATAATAATATTTCTTCCATACAAATGTAACTAGTGCCTCTCAACATGATATTTTTTTCTAATTATGTTAAAAATTATAAACCAAAATAATATTATTAATTTTTTTATAAAACTTGAAATTTATAGAGTTAGGCGCTGGACCTGCCAACATTTAGGGGATCACCTTGGTATAAAGTCCGAACTAGACCTTACATTGTTTGGTGTGAGTGTCCCATTCGGTACGATGGCCCGGTTTCCATTATCATAAAGATTTGTCTCAACTCTTGCTTGTCAGCACAAAAGAGGGGTCTGCTTTGTCTTGCGAGAAGTGAGTTTCACATGCCTGGTGATTGCAAGTGTATCTTGTGTTAATAGTTCTTTCACCGTAGAGAGAGAGGGTGGTAGTGAGTCCCAAGTCGGTTGGCAGAAGTCCCAACTCTGCTAGGAACACACAACACAACAGGACGTGCATAACTTTCAGTGGAACAGTTCACACGGATGCAGCAGTCACAACACATAAGGGAAGGTAACACGTATAACACTCAGTGGATTAGTCTACGCGAGTACAATGGTTGTTATAGCAAGTTTTATGTGAAAGGTCTGTCTGATGTCCAGAAGAGTAGTCTACATGGGTGAGATAACGTTAACAACATATACAACACATTTTCATTAACATATGTGTATTACAACAAGTGAATTAGTTCAAGTGTTAAACATAGGTTGAAGCAACATGCATTACAAGTGTTAAATATTAATCTTACAATAGTTACAATAAATGTGTGAAAATGTGCTGGCCTGTTAGCAGGCTTCTGAATTAAGCGAAAGTTTCAAGACACATCATTACACCATACATCACTAACCTGGCGCGCAGAATGTTGGAGCCACTACTTACTCCTCCTAGAAAAGATTACAGACTCTCAAGGCTTTGTGGGAGGAGCTGAGGTGAAAAAATCCCTTGCATGTACAAATGAGGGGGTGTTTATAACCAAGGGTGAAACTGACCCTTGTGGTTGTTCGAATACGCTCATGATTGTTTGACTTCCATGACTTTTCGACTTTACATGACTCTTCGCACAGCAAGTGGGTCTCTTGGACTTCCACGTTACATTACATTGATTGACAGTATGGCCCACAGTAGAGATGTGGACGACATGACTCAACATGACAGTGCTGGTAAATTCATGCTACTGCTGGTGTGCATGTTGAGCTGTAGTGTTGCTAGGTGATGGATGTCCTCATGGCATGTCACGACTTCACCTCCGCATGACAAAGTGCACGATGTCTTTGATGATCATTGGTTCACTTGATGTTGCATTCACACATTTCTCCTTGCTTATATGTTGGTAAGCTTGACAGGTTCGTCCACTCACGAAAGATGCATGTTCGTCCGTCCGTCCATTCATGAACACATCTTGCATGTTAGCTTGTCTATCCGTCCACAAACACATCTTTGGATGATCATCCATTCACGATCACATCTCTTTACATGTATCGTCTGCTCGTCTATTGGTGAACACGTTCTTCTGCATGTGCTCCCTTTGTTCGTCCTGTTCGTCGTCGTGCCATGTTTGTTTGTGTACCTATTTCTGCAGTCACTCATGATGAGACGACATCAAATCCATGAATCTCCTAGTCTACCATGATGCATGAGGATTTTGGATGCAGGTGACTGGGAAAGGTGACAAGGTTGCGAGAAGGGATGGAGGCTTCGAGTACTGCTGATGCAAATTGCACAAGAGTCATTGGGTGATAAAGATTGTCCACAAGGTCTGGCTCAGCTAGAGAACAAAACTGTGTAGTTTTTGAGAGGAACAGTCTGGGTTGCGGAAAGGCTGAGCAGAAAAAATCTGCGCAATTTCAGGAACGAACGGGCAGCGGGAGCTTAGCAGAAAAAATTATGCAATTCCTGAGGGGACCTGGCAGTCAGCTGCCGGGAGCTTGGCAACAAAAACTGTGCAATTCCTAGAGGGAACTAACAGTCAGCTGCTAGAGCTTGGCAGCAAAAATTGCACAATTCCTCGAGGGAACTGTCAATGGGTTGCCGGGAGCTGTTGGTGAGAAAAACTATGCTGATGCTCGAAGGTTGGCTTGTTGGTCACCTCTGCTTGGTTTCTGAGCTGAGCGGACTGCTAGGAAGCAGAGGGCTTGCTCATGAAAACTACACAATTTTCTGGGTGAACAGCCGGTCGACTGTTGGGATGGTTGGCTGGAAAAACTGTGCAATTTTTTGAGGGAGACAGGGACGGGCACTAGGCGTCTGTTCGGTCTGTCTGCAAAATTTTTTCAGTCAGCGGAGTGGGCAAGGTCTGCAGCCTCTGCGTAATTTTTGAGGGTAGTGAGTCCCGGGGTGGCTGCCGGGTCAAACTCTCTGCTTGACCAACATGAAGGTTAATTGATTTGCTTATGGACAATACAACTTGAAATGGCTTGCTGGGTGCTTCTTTGTTGTTCTAGGTGACAGTTCATCAAGTCAATTTTAGAGTGATGGTCCTGCTCTCAGAGGGGAATCCGATCATCATAACTTCAACAAAGTGACTAAGTGTGTGAACGAGGGAAAGATGCATACATGATCTTGCAAACACACACTTACATGACTTGATGACGAGACGACTCAAACCATCCAAGCACACATGCTCAACATGATTGATCGACAGTGTAAGCGACAAGCGCGATACTTGTGATTGATCTTTAGTCAACCATGACGAAACTTGCGTGACAGTGAACGTGACTATGTGTGTGAGTGCGACAGATGTTTTCATAGTGACATAACAAGTACACACAAAGCGAAGACTTTGAGTATAACCAGAACATGGTCGCAAGCATGACTTTGAAATCAACATGCAAAAACTTGGGTGGAATGATCAAGCAAGGTGGCTACAAAGACTCACATGAACTCACAGAGTGAACCCGAGTGTGTGCAGTCATCAAGTGAAACTCTCAAGGGAGGCTTCGAAATGGGTGTAGGCCAAAATTTTGGAGGGTGGTTGTAGCTGCTACAACACTTGGCAACACACTGGTAGAACTCCAGCTTCTCTGTTTTGGTTCATTGATAGCGCAAGGCCTTGGTCTTTAGGGGAGTATTGAATCACTGTGTGGGTTACGCTAGCTTCCCCACTTACCTCATAGACATACATGGTTCACCTTTTTGCCAACTTTGTCAAACATAATCAAAAGTTCAGATGATCAAAGTGTTTCGAATTCGGGAATGGTAGTTTAGTTCGTGAGTTGAAGACATTCAGAGTATAAGTTTTCATCTTTGGTGTTGCTCCGCTGCCAACAGGCCTAGACAGTACCCTGATGGAGTCACGCAGGAACATATGCATTGCTCCACTGCCAGCGAGCTTGGTTAGTACCCCGGAGGAGTTGCATGCTTCACCTCTTTGCACGGGAAGCCTTTCTCTTCTTTCGCCTTTGTATTTTTCAAGAGCACTGTGCATATGCACTTATTTATTTTTGGGGCGGAAGAGGGATCCCGACTTATTGAGAGCAGAAGAGGTTGTTCTTTAAGAGAAGCATGTAAGACCTCTGACATAGGTTTGCTCATTTAGATTTTCCCCTTCTCTGTTTTTATTAGTTGGATGAGCTTGAACACATTGAGCAGAAAGTTGAGTGTAGGCATGGGGCTTCCCAATGTGGACATAGGTTCATGGTTGTACCAAAACTTCCCTTGCAGACAGCTCATATTTTTGGTCAAGAATTCATCAGCTGAAGGTTATAACCAAGCACAGCGAAGACAGACACAAGACTGGCCAAGTGCTGCAGTGTCACAAGTTTCTTCAAATCTCAGCCACATACTCTATTCAAGAGCAAGAATGCAATAGTTGGCAACACTTATTTCCGAAAACAAAAATAGTAAGGTATCAAGCAAACAAAACAAACGTAAACAAAAATAGTAAGCAGAGAAAAGAAAATAAGAAAAAAGATAGTAAGAAAGACAAACAAAATGAAAACAACAAGCAACAAGAAGACTATGTACATGGCATGGGGTGCGGTCCGACCTACTGTAAATAATGCTTGAGATCTTGGTTGTTGACAGGAAGGTTGTCAACCCTTCTGTCAAGTGATTGCAGCCAGTATGTGTGTGGGCCAAGCTTCTCCTAGATTGTGTATGTATTTTCCATCGATGTATCATGGACTAAATGCAACAAGTTCTTACATAAGAGGCAGGACGACAAATAACCAAGTATTGATAGTTGTACAAGTCGTCATGTAGTTCACCTAGGTTGCTTTAAGAGTTGCACACGGTCCATGCGAAACTAACCTATGGACATAAAAAAGCAAACAAACCAAAAAGAAAAGCAAGAAGCAGACACAAATGCATATGAAAAGTGAGTAAGAAAACAAGCAAGCAAGCAAGCAAACACACAAAGAAAGAAGCAATCATGCATGCAAGAAAACAACATAAAGCAAATACTACTCCTAATCCTAAGCTAACAGTGCATGGGTCGTCTCATGTGAAGTGACACTTCCAATGAAGCCATCAACGCATTGGTTAACCCATGTCAGTGAAGGCATGGTTCGCGAACAACATAGCTGTGTGAACCAGGAGATGTGAAAGATACAACAATTAAGACAGACACACTCAAAGCTTGCAAGCATCCACAAAGCAAAAATGAGTGAAAGCGCATGACATGCACTCTATAGACTTGCCATGGTGTTGTGCTACACTATGTGCAGTTTTTGAGTGTATGCATTCTCTTGACTCTCACATGCAAGCAAACGTGAGAAAGGTGAACCACTCACGTTGTGCAAGTGTGCTTGTTGTGTAATACTCCTCCAATGCATGAGTGAAGGGATTGTGTAGTTCGAGTGGAGGAAGTGGAATCTAAGTGTTAGATTGATATTGAATGCAAAGAAAAGAGTGATGAGGAGCCTTGCCTCTTTCAACAATTTCCTGATCAGAAGCGAAACCAACCTCAGGACAGGGAGAACCTGACATAACCATCATCTTGGGCTGAAGTGCCTCGACATTCTGTGGGGTTTTGACTTTGCTGACAGATATATCATTGTGGACCAGTGTCTTAGACAGATTAATAGCAATTGAATCAACACCGTGATTAGATGAATCAATGATTGAATCAACGTCGATATAATAGCATATCCTCAGGTGCATTCGAGAATTTTAAAAATGAGAATGGACACTTCTTATGTAATTCTGATTACGTTGTTGGAAATGATGCTGGAGGAAATGAACAGTTGAGAGGCATGGTGGTGTTACTTCGAGCGTTGAACATATCATTTGCGGGAGAATAGGTGTTGGATGAGGAAAAGCATTCACAATAGATTATCTCAACAATTTTTTATCAAAAAGGGAGGCGACGGACATTGATCAAAGACTTTTGAGTGAGGTAAAGTATGCATTGGAATTTCCAACACATTGCAGTCCACCAAGATGGGAAGCAAGGAACTTTATCGAAATATACAGAGAAAACCATCCATGGATCCCTTTTCACTAGTCCTTCGACAAATGGTAATATATTTATGACCAACCATATGCTACATCAGTACTTTGTAAATAGCTTTCCTGTCAATATTGAAACACATAGTGCAACATGCAATGATAGCTTCCAATAAAGCATCACAGAAAAGAAACAGGGAATATCACCTTTCAATTCCACATAGCTCAGTTATTTATGCACAACCGCTTCACAACATAATAACTTACAACATTTCCCCACACACACCAACTAAAACCCACAAATATAACAAATTTTCATATATCTCAACTCACATTTATAGTGCCCACACAAACAAAAATCACAAAATAAAATAGCAGTGCCACAAATTCATTCTGAGGAGCTGTTAAATCCATCTTGAGAAATCGACAATGGGAAGATGTTGCCGTACTTCGAAGGCATATTCACACTATCACTTCATACTTCAAAAAATCAACAAAATCCATACTTCGTCTAACTATAAAAGTATTACTTCATAACAGATTCAAAATGATTATTCCAGAGATTTAGCATCGCCTTTAGCCTCTTCAACATTCAACAAAAGGATAATGAATTCATATAATAGAAACGAAACAACAAAGATGTTTTCCAGCATGTGTAAGTTCTAGTCCTTTTACATATGTCATTACTATCATATGTAGTATATATGTTGAATAAATAGCTACTAGAAAGATTTGGCACTAAAGAAAATTGATGTATTCTTCATATCTGAAATTTATGCAAGACCTCTTCCCAATTAATGAATTCATCTATGATATCAGATTGAAATTTACAGATCACACAACGAAAACACACAGAACTAAAAAATGCAGAGAACAACACATAAAACACATCTACGACTATTATATTAAACATAAAACCACACATGAATTTACAGAACGTCAAACAACTACAACTGCGTACAATTCAGACTGTCCTATCTCTATTATGCCTCATCTACATTTATAAATAAAACTAAGTCGGTTAATTTCCTCTTCAGTTTGGCATTGTTTCCCTTTCAAATTTGAAGAGGACATGGTGGTGGCAGCACTTCGACACTGGTTGAGGTAATGGTAGTGAGTGGCGATGGTGACCTTTGGAAACTGAACAAGCTATGGCGGTGAGGTGGTGTGCGAAGTGGTGGCAATGCATATATCTTTCAGGAGTAATTATTTCCAACAAAACTAAATAATAATATTTTCTTTCTCTATATTTATTAGAATGCTATATATACATATATATCTTATTTTTTGTGTTTTCCTCTTTGGGAGGAAAGCTTTTGGTAGGCATAGAAGATCTTGCCATGTGATGAGATGGCATTTTGTCATTAGAGTTTTTTTCCTAGTTAAAGAATGATTGAATATGTAAAACACTATTATTAATATATGAATCTTATGTTTTTTCTTCTAGAAAAAAATATATCCCATTTAAGTTTGAAAAATAATTATAGCTATAAACACATTGCCAAATGATCTAGCATTAAAATATTTCCACATCTTTATAGTAGAAAGTCATATTTTTGAATGTGTCTCTAATCATGAATTTAGTAACTATGCTTTCTATTATGTTTTTTAAAAACCAGAAATCACATCCCTATTATCTAAAACATTATTCAATCAAATTCTGAGTGGTTGGTCTTGTGATCATTTTGTAGAACAACGATTTAGACCCATCATAGTGAATATATATTCAATTAATTTCTGAAACATGGAAACAACGAAAAATACTAGGAAAAATAATTTTGCAGCTACAACACCTTCCCAGCTCTGCTCTTCTCTACACTATCTTCTCAACGTTACTCCCCTTTGACCGTACTAGATGAATCGAATTGAATTTGACTGAAAATTTAGTCAAATTGAATGATGTTTTTAACCAATACAGTTGAATAAGATCACTATGTTTTGTTTTCCAAATTTCGTATTCACATTTAAAAAAACAATAAAATATTTCTAGAGAGTTGGCTAATCATTATATGTTTTTAGAGTTTTTGGTAGGAATTCAATTGAATTTTTTTAAATGTTTAAAATCGGTTTTTGAATATATGAATTTAACATCTTGACACTCAAACTGTGGAGAGTTTACAACTTAAAATTGTGATACTAACAAATCCTTATCAAATTATGGTTAAATTAAACTGAAAAACTCTTTACTATAGTTGGATTAGACCTTGCCAAGAACAAAATAGGATTTCTAGTTTTTCTCCTTCAACTTGGTCAAAACAAATGAGCGATGAATTACTGGCCTTCATCTGTCTATGCATACTTGGAAAAAAGCTTAAAATTTTTAACTTTTTTCTTTAGCTTGGTCAAAACAAATGATCAATGAATTCTTCCCTCGTGTCCTCCATGTGTTGATAACACTGTTTTGAAAGAATAAACATTCAGAAAGATACAATAATTAATATGAAAAATAAATCTTTCTTCATACTACGTTAAAATCTGAGATGTTTCAATATTTTTAGACTTATTTGTCAATCCGTTGATAGTAAAGGTAGATGAGAAAAATAACGAGAACATCGTGCAGACCAAATGTTAACTAATCCTTCAGGATTTTGTATATAGTTAGGATGGACTTAGTTAGGACATTGATTAGTTGTCTCACATATTTCTAGTTATGGAGACATAATTGTCTCCCTCTGATTTTGTTTCAATAAACCCGATTTTTATAATTAATAATAAAAAGAAGAACACCATAATTTGTATCATGAAGTTCTCTAGGCTTGTTTAACAACGGCATCATAGTGTGAGGTTTGGAAAGCATTGGAATGGTGATCCATTTTTCAGAGGGATCAACTTGGTCAAGAACTCCATGCTGATTAATAATGATTAGTTAAGATCCCAGGGATCTTGACAAACGTGGAAAGTTCCTTTGGCAAAGTAATGAGGGAAAGTGGTGATTGAGGGTCCCACACAATTCCATTGTGGTATCAAAAATCACCCTTAGGACCACCCTCAGTGGTTTCTAAAATCTTTGAATGTGCCCCCAAAATAATTGAGCCATAGATCACAATTTATGAAACCACCTTCTGGGACCACCTTGTTTGTTAACATTCGCTAAACTTCATGTCGTCACTCATCACAGGATAGGTTGGATCCGCTTTGCACCACCGATTTGGCTCAGCTATTATGTGTGATGTTATGTGTTGTGGATTGGTTGAGAGTTGATTTGTATCATTGTCTGAGATTTAATCCACGTTGTTTCTCAATAGTTGATCTGAGCCATTGATTGTGCTTTATTTTCGTGCACCAGTGGGACCACCTCCACCATCATGTTTGTCGTCGGATGTAACGACAAATTGATCCAAATCATTGATTCTGGTGTGTTCATTTTATTATTTTTTACCGTTGTTGACTGCGTCAAATGTTTATATTTTTATTGGTTATAAATGAGGCTAAGGAGAAAATTACTTGTCGACCATGTTGCTCGATTTAATTTGATAATTTAAAATTTTACCTAGTCGAGATAGAATGTGTGAATATACCATTCCAAAGGCAAGTTATATGAGATGGTAGTTTTTTCGCAATTTTGCATGTTTTGATTAGTGAGTTTGTCTGCAAAAATGAATTCTCTAGTTTCTCTAGTTGTTGTTCTTTATGGAAAGGAAAATTATTAGGAGTGGTATAGGAAAATTAAAAATACACTTATTTTTAATGATCTGTGGGATGGATTTTGTGAAAGAAAAGATGACAATAAATCAGACGCGCCTGATTAGGAAAAAAAACTAGCAATCTGGGAGAGCAAAGATAAAAAGGCCTATGCATTAATCTCTACTTCAGTCTGAGAACAGGTAAGCATAAACATTATTCAATGTAAAACAGCATAGGAAGAAATAACAAAATTGAAATAAGTTTATGATTCACATTCATAATTGGAGATAATTTAGTTATTATTGAAGTTGTTTAATCTAGAGATGAAAGATAATGACCCTTTGAAACTTACTTCTGAAATTAAAGCCATCAATCATGAAAATGAATTTATTGGTGTTAAAGTTGATCTATAGTTTACCTTCATTATAAAATCCCTCTGCTGCCTATTCACACTACTTGGAAGCTCTCCAAGCTAGTGGACAGTTAAAAGATTTAGACTTTGATAAATTAGTAGGAAAAAATGTAGAAAGAGAAAAGGCTTTTGGCAAGAAAGAACCTCTACCAAATCCTAATGTTGAAACTTTATGCCTTGCTCAAAAATATCAAAATCCTAAAGAAGAATCTACCATAAGTAATAATAGTGGTAGAGGTCATGGTAGGAGGAATTATAGAGGTAGCGGAAGTAAACATAATTAGGTAGATAAACAACAAATAAATTTGACTGATAAACCAACTATCAAATGTTTTAGATGTGGTAAAATTGGACATACTGCTATTAATTATAGAATTCATGAGGAGAAAGTTAGTGAAAGGAGAGAACAAATGGATGAAAAGAAAGATCAACCACCTCCATATAAAGGACAGTGTTATGAGAATGCACATTATGTTGTTGAACATTGTAATTTTAATATGGATGATGTCTTTAGTACCTCATTTTCTTCATGGAATGACAATTTGATCTTAGACACATGTGCGACTTGTCATATGACATTTAGGAGAGACTTGTTTGAAAAATCTAGTGACCACATTAATAGAGTACTTTATTTTGCTGATAAATCGCAAGTTAAACCTTCAAAGATTAGTTCTATTCGATTAAATATTCCATGGCTTATAGATTATCTTTTACATGATGTTATTTACATCCATAATTTTAGAGGAATTTGTTGTCTCTTATACAGATCAAACAACAAGGACATTCAATACACATATTTGATGGTATAGAGGAGATTCAAAGAACATCTGATAACGAGATTGTTATGATTGGTGTGGAAGAAGAAAAAATCTTAAAATTGAAAGGTATGTCATCCATTTCCTTAAATACTACTCATTCGATACATCAAAATGATACTCTGTCTTCAATTTTATTATGGCATGCTCGTTTTGGTCATATAAATTATGACAATATAAGAATTATGAGACCGCAAGGAATTGAAGGGTTTCCAACAATTCCAAGAAAGATTGCACTATGTAATTCTTGTATTTTGGGAAAGAATTATAAACAACCTTTTCATAGTTCTAATTCTAAAACTTCCAGAAAATTAGGTTTCATACATTCATATTTATGTGGACCTATTCCTGTTGTAACTACAAATGGTAATAAATATATACTAACATTCATTGATGATTATTCAAGGATGTTTTAGGTCTATCTCTTGAGAGAAAAATCACAAGTTTTTGATGTGTTTAAAAAATTTCATCTCTTTATTACAAATGAAACTCAACTTAATATAGGCACTCTGAGAACTGATAATGGTGGAGATTATACTTAACATGTGTTTGATAGTTATTTGCAAGAGAATGGTATCAAACACTAAACAATAGGTCCTTACAATCCACAACAAAATGGTTTTATAGAACGAATGAAAATATTGTTTCTTAACATGATTAGATCAATGATGTTATTTAAGAATGCAAGGTTGATGTTTTGGGGAAAAGCACTGATTTGTTCAACTTATACCAGAAATTGTGTTCCTTCTTATGTTATCAACAATAAAACTCCATATGAAATGTGGTATAATCATCTTCCTATTCTTCAATATTTCAGAGTTTTTGGTTCTCAGTGCTATGATTTAATTCCTAAGAAGCAAAGAAACAAGTTGAGTGCAAGAAGCAAAAACTTTACATTTTTTGGATATTCCATGAATTCTAAGGTGCATACAGGTTATATGATGAAGAAAATAAAAAGTTTATTTTCTCAAGAGATGTAGTTTTTCTTGAATAAGATAAAGATACATCCACAGTTGATAGACAACTTAATAATTTAGAAAAGTTTATGTCCAAGAAATTTTATTATGAATCTGATAATAATCTTCCACATCTTGAAGGGGGGATTCCCATTCTAGATCAGTCTGTGGATTTTTCGTGAGTGGATTTTCCATCAATAATTTTTCCTCTCAATGATGATAATGGTTTTTATAAAAATAAATTGGATGATAGAATTGTTTCTGTGGGGACATAAAGTACTTACATTTCAGAAGAGCCTGCTCCACAAGATGAGCAACTTCCTCCACAAGATGAATAACTACTAAGAAGATCAACTCATATTAGAAAATATGATTATTTTCAAATAATATGTTCTTCAGGTAACCTCAACAATGGTTTAGCAGATCACATTCTGATGTACCACAACAATCAACAATGGTCCTAGCCCCTAGACTATGAGAATACAACCTTTAGATGTCATACATGTCTACAAAGTGGGTATCTTCAAAGTACTTGTCCTCAAAATAAAAAAGAAAGAAAAAATAATCAAACACAAAAGCAAAAAGGTTGGCAGATTTCTGCATCAAAGACAACTGCAACAAAAGATGAAGAAACTACAGATACTACCACAAATAACAATGATCCACAGGCTACTATGCATCAGGATGAAACAATACCCAAATCATCTTTAGTTCCAATGTCTACTACACAACAACATTAGAATGAGATGATTTCCTCCACCAAAGAAGCAACAACACTAAACAAACTCATGTTTTAGATGGCTCGGATTATGACAAAGAAATCCTGCCAAATATAACTAAGTCTCAAAGGACCATTATATCATCCACCCCCAACTCTAGTGGTTGGGGGAAAGTGGAAAAAAAGAAAGGTAGGAAAGAATACTATAGGGTAACTCTTTCATTAGTTATTATTGATCTTGGTCAATAGGATCAGCCATTATGGATATTCTTGATAGGATTTACAACATATAATTTTGTTCTCTTTTCTCTGAAAAAATTGTGATTTTTCCTGGGGGAAAACATATGTTCTTCAGGTAACTATTCTTATGTTTCTGAATATAATTTCTCTGTTGATAGTGAGCCTACTTGTTTTGAATAAGATGTTAGTTGTAATTAACGGTAAAATGCAATGCAAAGGGAGTATGATGCACTAATTAAAAATGGCACTTGGAGGTTGGTAGATCCTCCTGATGACATCAAACCCATTGGTTGCAATTGGGTTTATAAAACCAAATATAAAGTTGGTGGCTCACTTTACAAGTACAATGCAAGAATTGTAGCAGAGATATATGCACAAAAATAAGATATTGATTACACATAAAATTTTGGTCCTACAAATAAATGAGGCACTATTGGAACCTTGTTTTTTATTGCAGCACAGAAAAGATGGAAAATTCATCATATGGATGTAAAAACTACTTTCCTAAATGGACATTTGAAGGAATATGTTTAAAATGTTTCAAACATAAGGTTTTTCTTTCCAATGGAAAGAAAAAATGGTATGCAAGCTGATGAAGTCCTTGTATGGTTTGAAATAAGCACCCCATGCATGGTATGAGAAATTAATTGAACATCTTCTTAATTTGAATTATAAGAATTTTGACCTAGATGATGCAACTCTTTTTGTGTAGAAGGTTAGAATATTATTTATAGATATATTTGTCTATGTTTATGATTTGATTATTACAAGGAACAATGATGACTATATATCATTGGTTAGGAAAGAATGCAAAAGGTTTTTGATATGACAAATTTAGGTTTACTTCATTATTATCTTGGAATTGAAGTTCATCAAAAACCTCAACATATTTTTATCCCTCAAAGGAAGTATGTTGGAAATTTATTGAACAAATATGGAATGATGGGTTGTAATTATGTTGCCACTCTAAAGGAACAAAATATGAAACTTACTTTCGAGGAAGGAAAACCATTTGAAGATCCAAGAGAGTACAAGAAACGTATTGGAAGTTTGATTTATCTCTCTACTACTCATCCCGACATAAATTTTGTTGTAGGGGTACTTTCCATATTTATGCATCAATCTTGTGAAGGTCATTGGGTAGAAGAAAAAATAATACTTAAATATATAAAAGGGACTCAAACATATGGCATCAAATATTCCAAAGTTTCAGACTTCTATCTTACTAGTTATTCATATTTAGATTTTGATGGTGATAAGTAGCATGGAGTCTCAACTTCTAGTTGTTTGATGAATCTTGGATCAATAAATATTAGATGGGGATCACAAAAACAATTTATTCATGTTGATTCTACCACTGAAGCCGAATATGTTGTAGCAGCTCTAGCTACAAAAGAAATAATTTGGCTTTGCAAAATACTTGAAGATTCATAGGAGAAATGAAAGACTTCAACTCCTCTATCCATTGACAATTCTTCTACAATTCGATTGGCCAAGAATCCAAAATTTCATGATCAAACCAAATATATCAACAATAAGTATCATATAAAAAATAAATACAATATATAGATATATGATTTATATAATGTGATTCTCATTGTTTTTCTTGTGCTCAGTTGTTGAGTGCAGATTTCTTGCAGCTTTGTTACTATTTCCAACATCCTCTTATGTGCAACATTATGCTTGGAACAACATCAAACTGAGGGATTGTGATGGAGAAGCAGTTGGTTCTTGTATTCCTAAAAATAAGTAATATGGTAACTCATGTTGAAAGCATGTCAAAACAGAAGAGGAGAAAGTTAAATGCATCAATTTTATGTGAGGATTCTATGATAATAGATAACATATCTTGTGTTGAACTTCATGAAGATTTATTAGCAAGGGTTCTTGCACGGTTTCCTATGTCTCCCTTCTTCAATTTTGGTTCAGTGTGCAAAGGATGGAATTCAATGATATATTCTCCAAGTTTTTTGAATTCTTGTTGAAAAGTCCCATTCTGTTGTCCATGGTTCTACGTGGTGGACTCCAAGTTTGATCAAGGCATTTTAGATGACATAGATGTCAAAAAAATGACATCATATCAATATTCCCTCTTGTCTAACAAAAAATGTGAAGTGCAAACTAATGTCATCTGCAGGAGGACTTATTTGTTTTGGGTCATCTCTTGGAAATTTCATTGTGTGCAACCCTCTCACTAGATAGTGTTGCATATTACCATATCTAAATATTACTCAGACCATACATGCTATCACTATGGTTGCATCTAAAAATTCATATAAGGTAATACTCATATATGGTGATTTTCCTACATTTTTCATGAAGGTATATGATTCATCAAAACATTACTCGAGTCAACCATATATAAGTTGTAACATAAAGGACATAAGGTATGGAAAATTCTTTTTGAAACAAAATTTAGCAGCGATGATAGAGCTATGTAGTTTTTGAACAAAGGAGGTAATTGCTTCAGATGTCTGGACGAGTCCCTTAAAGGAGTATTCTTCCATCCTGACATCATGATATGGTGGTGAATATATAGTATATTTTTTGAAGAGAGGGGGAAAAGTAGTGGACTGTAATACTCACAAAGGCCTGTGGTATGAATACCCCCCTCTTTTACCATCACCACTTGAGTATTCTCTAGACATTGTGAATTGTGTGGGACATATATCCATGGCATTCCTCCTAGAATTTTTGGAAAGTGCCCATGTGACAATATGGGAATATAATGAGACACATTCTAAGTGGGTGCAAGTCTTAGCAATGCCCCCCCCTTCAATGTCTTAGCAGAACTATGAAAAAAAATTGATATCAACTGTATAGATTATGACAACTTGATAATGCTTTGCGTAAGTTTTGGCCAATTCAACAGTCAAGTCTTGTGTAACATCTTGGAAAACTCATGGCTAGAATTCAACAAGTATTCTTATCATTGTTTGTAAATAAATTTTCCATGCGCAACATAGCTAGTGTATGTATTATAAATGAAATCTTCATGTATACCATAAGAAACTATAAATATAAGAAAAATGAGATGAAGATCTCAACTTTTTAACAATTCTAAGATCTAAGCCATTGTCAAATTTACTCTATTATGTGATTAAGTGCATTTCCTGAGTTTCTGTCAAGGCTAAATACATTATATTTATGATCTGTATTTTCATGTGTCAGGAATGTGACAAATCTAACTTAGACCTGAAGCAAACTATTTTTTTTCAATATCAAATAATTCTTCATTAATTGCATCTTGTTGAGGAACCTCAGAAAATCGGACCTTGTGCATATTTATGCCATGTGAGTGACTAACATCTCTCATATATTTTTAGCTGTAAACATATATTTAGCATGACTCCGTCTAAGGATCTTTGTTCTAAAATGTGACAAACTGTTTATCAGAACCTGGAACCTTACCACTGACTTTTTCAACTAAATGATCACTATTCTGTGATAGATTACTATTATCATCATCATTCATATTAGTTATGTTAATCACATAAATGTTTCCTATTAGCCCAGCAATATTTATGTTGTAAAATCATATATGAAAAGAATCCAATATGAAACAATCCATGGAGTTCATAATGTCTCTAGTAATGTTATCAAGGATAAAATAAAGAATAAGAAATTAAAACATGGTCTATACATTGACATTATTATAGGAATACTTGGAGCAACAAGTGTAATTGGAGCAATTTTTTTGGTCACTAGAAAGAAAAACAAGTCCTTCAAATAACCTACAATGGATCACTACAAGAGGCCTATCATACCCAAGCGAGAAGATGGAAGTGTCAGAGGGAAAAATGTTTTCAAGGAGAAAATGACAGGCACAACAGATTTTCTAATGCTTACATACACATTGGATCAGTTGAATAAAGAAACTAAGAACTTCATTCCTAATTGTAGAATATAAGGTTTTTTCTACCACGGTACTTGAGTGGTACTCCTTTGGCTATTAAGAATATCAAGAAAGGGATCTCAGATGAGCTAAGAAGTTTGTGCCAAGTTCAACAAAATAATCTTATTCGATTCCCGGGGATCTGCAATGAAGGTGAGGATCATTCTTACCTGGTGTTTGAATATGCATAAAATGGGTCTCTCAGTGATTGGATTCATGGTGGTTTAGTCATGAAAAACAAATTTATAACCTCATTTTCTCGCTTCTTGACATTGGATAAGAGGCTCCATATCTTTCTTGATGTGGCCATGGGATTGCATTATATACATGAACAAAAACATCCTAGTTATGTGCACAAGGACATCACAAGCAACAATATTATGTTGAATGAAGAATTGAAGGCCAAGATAGAAAATTTCAGCATGGGTACCAAGCATAATAGCTCAGGTACACCTGTGTACATGGCTCCTAAATACATTTCTCATGGGAAAGTGACCACAAAGATTGATGAAGGCAACAAAAGTTCTCTTGGCTAAAACATAGGCCCTTTGTTGGAAGCCAACAATCCAACAAAAGAATTGAAGGGTTGGATGGATCCTTCATTGCATGAAGTATATGCCATAGACCAAGCTCTAGACCTCGCCAAACTTGCAAAGTCATGTGTTGAAGAAAATCCATTAGCTAGGCCCACCATGGCTGAGATTACTCAGATACTTACAACATTAGTGGAGGCACCATCAATTAAAGAAGAGATGTCAATTGGTGCCAACAACATCAGTAATGTCTAAAGCAGGTGAGATAACAGAGATGTCAATGGATTCCAAAAACATCATTAATGTTCAAGGCAAGTGAAATAGTTCAACTATTACAAGTATGTATCAAGCATATATAAATGAAAAAACCAGATTTGTTCAACTTGTTTCCAAGACAACAAAAACATCCTAGTTATGTGCACAAGGACATCACAAGCAACAATATTATGTTGAATGAAGAATTGAAGGCCAAGATAGAAAATTTCAGCATGGGTACCAAGCATAATAGCTCAGGTACACTTGTGTACATGGCTCCTAAATAAATTTCTCATGGGAAAGTGACCACAAAGATTGATGAAGGGAACAAAAGTTCTCTTGGCTGAAACCATAGGCCCTTTGTTGGAAGCCAACAATCCAACAAAAGAATTGAAGGGTTGGATGGATCCTTCATTGCATGAAGTATATGCCATAGACCAGGCTTTGGCCCTGGCCAAACTTGCAAAGTCATGTGTTGAAGAAAATCCATTAGCCAGGCCCACCATGGATGAGATTACTCAGATACTTACAACATTAGTGGAGGCACCATCAGTTAAAGCAGAGATGTCAATTGGTGCCAACAACATCAGTAATGTCTAAAGCAGGTGAAATAACAGAGATGTCAATGGATTCCAACAACATCATTAATGTTCAAGGCAAGTGAAATAGTTTAACTATTACAAGTATGTATCAAGCATATATAAATGAAAAAACCAGATTTGTTCAACTTGTTTCCAAGACAGCTAATTTACTTTTGTGGTTGTGTTTGGGAGCCCTTTTTTATAAAATTCCCAGTGTACATTCATTGTTCATATAATAGTTAAAGAAATCAATTTATTCCAAAAAAGAAATGTCCTTCAGATATCCAGTACAAGGTGTGTGGTAACCTATTATTAGTAGTAGGGTATTCGATTACAATACATCAAAACCCATTACAAGTCATCAACAATACAATCACATCTAATGTTACACCATTAATAGTTAAAAATAGTTGTGAACAAAAGCTAGCATGGACAAACTTGTCCAACCATGAATAAACACAAACTTATGCAATGCACCAACATATGTTGAAAAATATTTCGAAGAAAACCATGTGTGTCATAACTAATCATATTGTAACCATAATGTTTTAATGACAATCACAAGACCATGAACCAATTACTTTTCTCAAATATATTTGTCCATATACATGGAATATATTACATTTTTCCATAAATTTGTCACCCATACAAAAAACCATAATCATTACAAGTTGGGGAAAAATAATACATTAACGGGTTCTTCTTTAGTGAAAGAACCATGCCATGATAGACCCAAGAAAAATGATAACAACAACCCATTCGCATACTGGGGACCTATCTTGATGTTGATCAGTGATTTCTGTTGTAGTGGATGTCTACAAAGTAAGCGATGGTAAAATATTGAAATTGACTAATCTAGTTTATTGCTTCCCTATAAAGGGGTTTTAAATTGTCCTTTTGAACCCAATAGATTTCTTTGATTTGATTACATATTAGCTCCAAGTTGGTGAAAACTGCAATATCATTGACATCATGTTTTTTTGCCTCTTTCATCCCTTCAACAAGGGCAATGTAGTATGCTCCATTGTTTTCTGTCCTTCCAAGTACTTCTTTCCTTCTATGGAGCACATGATTTGTCTCCATATTGTGAAGGACAAATTTCACAACTACTTGAATTGGATTTGGAAAGCATGACACTTCAATGCATAAAATCCACTTTTGCACCATTTTTTACACTTAAAAGACTTGGAAAATAAGATAACAATAAATTCATATTAGACAAGTAGGCAGTTATCTATTTCTTAATACTCAGCATGTTTTTCAGTGATATATAATTGAAAAAATTAGTTGTATATTCCTAATATATTCCACTAATTTCTAATTAATTGAACAATCACTAACCATTCCATTCTTCTTTCCTTTTATGCCTTTCAAATATCAGGACAAGGAAAAACAACTTAAAAATATCATACATTAGTTAATCAGAAAACATATCAACTCCACCATAGCCAACAAGGAGATATCATTCTATAGTATGTACCATTCAAACATGAGCATCAAGTACCTATCCAACAAAAGAGAATTGAGAAAAATTGACCCAAGGGCTACTCCAAAGCAAAGTATTGGAGTATGCTAGATTTGTAACAGATGCCAAAACTATAAACATTACTTGAAATATGGATTTGGATGTAAAATCTGCATTGTTGAATGTGAAAACAAAAAGAGAACTGGTTTAACTCCATCGTAATATGGGGTTCAACTCTAGGGCATTGTGGGGAATACAAATCTATCTAAAAATTATTTCTTTTAAGATCAGTATAAAGATACGAAAAGGATTGAATATTTTGTAATGTAATGAAACAATAATTAATAATCCATCATTGACAATAGAGAATTGATAAGAAAATAACACACCTATGGAAACCAACAAGCACCATCAATTTACCAACCAACCAAGTCCCCACTGATCGAAAAGGAGGTTGTTAGGTTTTATCTATATACAACCCAAATGATTTGGTTGTACTTTGTGCTACGGATTACAAAGATGCAAGATGAAAGTCAAGGAAATTCATAATTGCAAAATTCCAAGTGTCCAAGAGTTGTAAGAACAAGAAATAAAATAAAATAACAACAGAGAAATTGAGCTCCCAAGGTCTCCAACGGGGAACCAAAGAATATTTATGTGCCAACTTTTTGCTTAGAAAAGGTGCGAGATGAAAGCACAGGAAATTCACAATTACAAGATTCTAGGTGTCCAAGAACTTAAAGGATAAAAAAAAAAGTATAAAAAAAAATAAAAAATTGAACTCTTAAGGCATACAACAAGGAAACATAGCATATTTCTAAAGTCAGTTTTGTGCTTAGAAGAGCTGCAAGATGAAAGCATAGGAGATTCACAATTGCAAGATTGTAGGTGTCCAAGAGCCTAAAGAATATAAATTCAAATAGGAAACAACAAAGAACTCGAGTTGACAATGTCTACATAAGGCATGAGAGGCTTAATATTAAACAAAAATAACCACCAAAGATATTCCTTGAGAGCAACAAATAAAGGAAACAAAGAGTCACCAAATAACTCAAGCATTGTTGTTTTGTGGAACCAAGAGACAAACAATAATATAAGTGCTTCACAGAAACAAATGAAAACACAATGGAGAAATGAAACATATCTCACTATCAACTTTGTGGATTTTGATTTTAAGATGGGAGAACTTAAGTCTCAATTGTAATTGGATTCTTTAACTCCAAGGTCATCAAGCATACAACGCGACCAAATTTTTACAGTAACTTGAGATTCACAGCAAGAGATACACAACACATGCCACACTACACAATGTGCGCTTGTGGATAAGTATTTAAACAAATCTACTTCAACAAGGATGGAGTCAACCTTCAACAAGAATGATATAATGGAACCAATATATCAATACTATTGTCCTTTTTAATTCCTTCATTGTTCTTATGACCAGAAACTTGAAATCCTAGAGATTTTAGTACTTGAGTGTGGAATGGACCAAAAACTTTTTGACTAAAGTCGTTTGGTGACCTTCAGCTTGATGGAAAGTGAAATACTATATGAAAGTGTTCTTTCCACTTGAAATATGTAATTTCAGTTTGATTATCGATAAAAAATATGTTTTCTTTGTAAAAAACTATATATATATATATATATATATATATATATATATATATATATATATATCCATCGAATCACCACAAGACTAGTCAATAGGATTCAAAATGTACAGACAATGTGAATACATATTTATAATTCAAATTAAAATTGAACTTTTATAAAGTTCCTAAAGTTTCTTCAAAGATTAACATATCTAACATTAGCGGAATCACTAAACAACATCATAAAAATATACCAATAGAATAGTGTACATACTTCTATTCTATGGTTATCCCTCTATCCCTATAACCTAGATTTGAAAACATTAGCATTTTTAGGAGGAGATCCCATGTCATGTCTAACTATGAATATGTAGTTGTACAAGAACTAACTAACAAACATAGATATGTGAGAAAGAGATTAATAAGAAGTATATAAATAAAAAAGTAAGACAAGAACATAACAAAGTAAGACACGAGCAGAATAAGAAAAGGCTAGAGCAAAGCATTTTTGTAGAAGTTCAATCCACTTTCATTAACAGACATGATCAGAATATTTTGCTCATACAACAACTATAATGTTATCATTTCCTAAACTAGAGATTAATTATAGACTGAAAAATACCTTCTCAAACTGAAAATTAACATAGTACTAGAAACATATTAAATACCTAGTTAATGTAGCACCAAGAGGTGTTGAGACCATCGTGGTTGCAAAAACCCCCTTATACAATCAATCTGGGATCTTGTTGGCCTCAAGGGATTCAATGCTTCTTGGTGCTATAATGATCAAGGAATTGACCAGTTGCTAGTTATAGACTGAAAATTGACACTGTAATCTATAGTAGTTTATATATAAACTGTAACCAACATAATCGTGACCTAAGAAGGGCAAGTGCCAAACACTAGTATCCATTGTAGCACAATTAAGACTTTCCCAAAAGGTTGAGAAGATGATGCAATTATTACTGGAAAAGTGTAAACTATCTTCAACTACTTAGAGCATTTTAAGCAACCACATAAATTAAAGTAAATATCAAAATACTTATATTTTGGACATGAATCTATTAGCAATTTCCGCTAAGCTAAAACCTGTTTATGTGAAAACATAAAATAATCTCGCAGTCTCTTAAAGAAGCTCACATACTACTCCGAGATAATTGACTTTAATTAGTTGAATCTAGCAAGAAAGACTTGTACCTTATGTCCAAATTAGTCCTTAGAGAAGTATTAAGGTTGATAAAGAAAATTTATTAAGTCTGGCTTTCCATGGATTGGAAAATCAACAATAGGCTTCACAAAAATGAAACCAAAACATATGCAGATTGTATACACTAAAGAAGTATTGAATTTTACATATTTTTTTAGGAAATTAGAGATTTGCAACTTATCCATAAATGGAAGGGAGAAAAGCTATTGGAAGGTAAATCCATCTGCTTCAATGAACATAAACCAATAAGGTTATCTCTTTGAAAGACCAAAGGGCATATATGCATATTCTAAAGTTGAAAAATACTTCTGCAAAATATGCAGAACAAACATTTCCTAAGAATAAAGCATACGGCAGGGACTATCCCAGTGTAACCTAATGAAAACATAACACACCCATGCATGTTGTGGGAAAAGAGCATAAATATAATAGTGCATAATTCTATCACACAACTTGGAGGATAATGCCATAATATTTATCTACATTAGGCTAATGGCAAAAAGAATACAGTTAGATTAAGATTAAAAAAAATTGTAAATAAAGAAGATCGGCTAGTTACTCTGAGAAAAATAAAATAAGATCGAAACTATAAGCATATATGACAAGCATGAAACCACTACGATCACTACACATTTGAATTCATGTTGTATTTGGTTAAAAGTAGTAGGAAACTGCATCAAGAATTGACTTTCTAAATCTCTCACAATGAAAGTCAAACCTAAAGAAGCTCAATTAACTAAAACACAAGAAGAACATTGTTCCTCATGAAAATCGTACAATCATGAATAGAACCCATATTTGTTAGAACCAAGATCATGAATAGAACCCAAATTTGCTAGAGAGAACACACCTAATTTAGAGCAGAAAGTTATAGAAAATCGGGCTTGGTATGTTGAATTGTTGAAAAAGAGAAAATGGAATGAAAGCAATTGGTTGCAGGGTATGGAATTGATGAAGAGGAGGAGATTGGATGAAATCAATGAAGGTCGTGAAATTGAATTGTTGAAGATAGGGAACTTGAAAGGAGAGGGGAAGATTGAAGGTGGAGAAGGAGATTAATTTGGGGAGAAATGGTAGAAGTTTTCATTGGCATTTGTCGATTTGGAGTAGGGGAGGAGTTAGGATAATTAATGAGGGAAAATGTAAGAGGAAGTGGAGGGGGCAGGGGGGAATGAATGGTTTGGATTCTGAAGCAGGGGCAATTTTGTAGAGGATGAAGGTTGAGTTAGTTGAGGAATGCGTTGAAAATATTGAACAATATCTTATCGACTGGAAAGGATGGGAAGCCTCTGTCTGAGAGGTCTCTGATGGAGAACTTTTGGAGCAATGTTACAGTAAGGAGTATGTGTGTCTAGCCCTGAAACAAAGGAAGCCATCAATCTGTGATGTCTGTGTGCAATGTCAAAATGGGTGGACCCATCGATCAAATATGTGCGCCTATCAACAAAATAGGGAATATAAATTTTCTAATGAGGATTCGATCAATGGACGATGTTGAGCCACTTTCAGGTCCTCGTGTCTTCATGTTTTGAGAATGGAGTTCACTAAGCTCATTTTGTAGGGAGAATGGTTTTTCAAATTGGAGGAATGTGCAGTGTTTTGACTTGACCTACCTGCCACATTTGCCTTAACTCGACTAGCCTTGACAATCACATCGGATTACCAGAGAATTCGAACAAGAATTGGAACATTCCTGCACGAAGTGACAGAGCTCGAGGTTTGAGGAAAAAAATACCGATGGTCAGAGTCGGAAATTTTTCTAGTCGACGGAGGTTTCCAGGCAATTCCTTCGCTTAGGTAGACTACTCATTTATGATTCATTTTTCGTATTTCGTAGCTTCATATTTTTCACGTTGTATCACACAGTCTTTGTCTAACCATCCTCAAATTTGCCTCGAAAATCATTGAAATTTTGGTAAAAGTTTGATAAAATTATGTGGGGATTTTTGTAAATCTAGATTACAGCTATCGAAATTCAAGATTTTAAGTGCCCCAATTTTTTTTGAAAGTGTCGAATTCATTTCCACCATAAAAAATATGATTCAAATATTACCACTGTAAGATTTTTGAATTTTTTTTGAGCAGATTTAGGTTACTTTTGACCGTCCGAGGAATTCTAGTGCCTCAATAGACGATACTATTTGTATTTGGTTTGAAATGAAAATAAACATGTGGTTTTCATGGAGCAATGTGAATACAACGCCGCGAATATATCATGTCCATATAAAACACAAAAATGATTTATGTGGCACCGTGCCAATCATGGTAATAGCAAAAAGTGTCGCTTTTTCTTGTCATCTTTTTTTCAACAGTTATGTCTAGTGTAGTTTTCAGCCGTACATAAATCTCCTCACCTAACTCCCCACTTAATCTGTAAAAAACTTCTTGCCATTATGGCCGTCCATCATAAACCTCCTTATACAGAATGGTGGTATGAGAAAGAAATGTATTTTCTGGTCCGTGCATCATGCACCATATAAAGAGCATTGTACATAGCTACCATTCACCTAAAAGGTTTATTACTGTGTGGTATGAGAGAGAAGTGTATTCTCTCGTAGGTGCGTCATGCATTGTATACAACGACCTTTCACATAAAAGTTTGAATTGCATAGTATTATTGAACTAGTATAATTACATTTATCAATATGATTGCTATAGGCCATATATACAATCATATTGGTATATGATGCATATATATAACTACATTTTCCAATGTGATTGATATGCACTTATATCAAAAGCGTTAATAATTATTATGTGTATTTTTTTAAACCAATTATCTTTAGTGCGACATTTTGGAAGCTTTTCTGGTGGATTTTTCCCGTCTAATTTCTATAATATCCAACAGGAATTCATTGAAATCACAAGTTTGATGCATAACCCCTAGGCAATAGAAGTGCCCTAGGGGTTTTTAAGGGTGCTAAATCCATATATACAGTCAAAAAAATAGTTTAAATAACACAAATCAAGATTTCACATCAATTTTTTATAGCGGCAACTCCAAAAAGTCGCACTAAAGACAACTCATTTTTTCAAAAACTAACTATTTATGATTATTAATAACTATATAAATAATAACAACCATATTCTTATATATTTATATATTTTTTTATTATTATATTAATACTATAATAATAATAACTCATAACAATATTATATTATTATAATAATATTATATTATTCTTATATTAATAATATTAATTCATAATAATATAGTAATACTAATCTGTTTGGGTGGCTCAAGTGGTGATGGCCATGGAATGAAGTCTCATCGAACCAGAGATCTTGGGTTCAAATCTTGTACTACCTTCCCTCATTGTCGGGTGGATAATGGACATGTAAAATTGAAAATAAGAGAGTCCTACCAAACTTAATAAAAAAATATAGATATTAGTAATACTAATTAATAATAAAAATAATTTATTATTCAAATTTTCTAAAATGTAAATAAATAATTATTTATTTTACTAAAAAAAATTATTATTGTTTTTAGAAAAATACAAATATTTGTATTTTATTTATTTATTTTATAAGTTATAATAATAATAATAATAATAATAATAATAGAAATGAATAAATAATAGTTAAATAGTTAATTATTGTTAAACAATAATAATATTTTTTTTAATTAAATATTGGTAAATAATAATAATGTGAATATTAATTAATTGAATAATAATAATAATAATTAATTCATTTTTACATAATAATAATTAATAATGTTAATAATTAATAATAATAATTAATTCTTTGTCACAATGTGGTATTGGATTATGGTTGACCATGGTTTATTTTCATATTAAGACAATCTTTGTCACAAAGCGACATTTGACCATGGTTGACTATGATTCACTGTGTTTGACCCAAAGGAATAATAAACCATTGGAATTAATACTAAAAACCCAAGATTGACCATGGTTGTCCACGGTTGACCATGTTTGGTTCTATAAAACATGGTTGAACATGATCGTCCATGATTTTTATATGGAGACAATTTTTGTCACAATGCAACATCCGACAATGGTTGGCCATGGTTGATTTCCATATCTAGCCTTGTTTGAGCATCGTTGACAATGATTAATATTATAAACCCAATGGATTGATATTATAAACCTAAGGGACTAATACTAAAACCCCAAGGGATTATGAACCCAAGGGAATAATATTAAACCCAAGGGACTAATATTATAAACCCAATGTATAAAAACACCAAGATAAATATTATAAACACTAAAATAAACATAATTGATCATATTTGATTTTCATATTGAGATAATCCTTATTATAATTCAATGTTGGAGCATCATTGACTATGGTTGACATCATAATAAACCATGGTTGAGCGGGGAATAATAAACCCAAGCTATTAATATTATAAACCCAAACGAACAATAAACCCAAGGGATTAATACTAAAACCCCAAGGGTTGATTTCCATATAGAGACAATCATTGTCACAATGCAATTTTGGACCATGGTTAACCATGGTTGACCATGATTGATTTTCATATCGAGACAATCTTTGTCAGAACACAACGTTGGACCATGGTTGACCATGGTTGATTTCCATATCCATATGGTTTTACCATGGTTGAACATGGTTGGCTATGATTGACCATGGTTTATAATGATTAATATTTATAAACCCAATGGATTGATATTATAAACCCAAGGGAGTAACAAACTGAACGGACTAATACTAAAATCCCAAGGGATTATGAACCCAAGGGGACAAGATTAAACCCAAGGGATTACTACTAAAATCCCAAGGGATTATGAACCCAAGGGCACAATATTAAACCCAAGGGACTAATATTATAAACCCAACATATATAAACCCTAATATAAATATTATAAACACTAAAATAAACATGATTGACCATGGTTGATTTTCATATTGAGACAATCCTTATCACAATGCCATGTTGGACCATGGTTGACCATGGTTAATTTTCATATCCAGACAATCTTTGTCACAATGCAATGTTGGACCATGGTTGATCATGGTTGATTTTCATATTGAGACAATCCTTATCACAATGCCATGTTGGACCATGGTTAACCATTGTTAATTTTCATATCCAGACAATCTTTGTCATGATGCGACATTGGACCATGGTTGATTTTCATAGAGACAATTTTTGTCATAACACAACGTTCAAACATTTTTGACCACGATTGACCATGGTTGACCATGTTTGATTCTATAAAACATGTTTGACCATCATCAACCATGGCTGACCATGGTTGACCGTGATTGTCCATGATTGTCCATGATTTTTATATGGAGACAATTTTTGTCATAATGAGAGATGTGACCATGATTAACCATGGTTGGCCATGGGTGGTTATGGTTCACCATGGTTGACCATGATTGATATTATAAACCCAAATTAATATTAAACCCAAGGGGTTGATATTATGAACCCAAGGGAAACATAAACCCAAGGGATTATGAACCGCAGGGAATAATATTAAACCCAAGGGACTAATTTTATAAACCCAACATTGTTAAACCCTAATATAAATATTACAATTACTAAAATAAACATGGTTTATTTTCATGGTGAGACAATCCTTGTCACAATGCGACATTCAACCATGGTTGATCATGGTTGGCTATGATTGACAATGGTTGACCATGATTGATTTTATAAACCTAAGGGAATAATAGACCCAAAGAATTGATATCATAATACCAAAGTAATAATAAACCCAAGGGATTAATACTAAAACCCCAAGGGATTTTGAACCCAAGGGAATAATATTAAACCTAAGGGAGTAATATTATAAACCCAAGGTATAAAAACCCTTAGATAAATATTACAAATACTAAAATAAATGTGGTTGAGCATGGTTGATTTTCATATTAAGCCAATCCTTGTCACAATGCTGAATAATATTAAACCCTAGGAATATGAACCTTAGATCAATAAACCCCAGGGATTGATATTAGAAACCCAAGGGAATAATAAACCTAAGGGATAAAAAATATAAATCAAACACATATAAACCCTATCATGACTCTTATAAACCCTAAAATAAACATGGTTGACCATGTTTGATTTCCATATTAGATTAATCTATTGTGATATTGACATAATCAAAATTAGTTGGACAAATATTGAACCCTTAATATTGGGGTTTTATAAAACCAAGGGATTATTAATATTATAAATACAAGAGATCAAAAAACCCAAGGCATCATTAATATGACAAACCCAAGGCATTAATATTATAAAAACAAATAATTAATAAATGCAATGGATCAATATACCCAAGGAATCAATAAACCCAGCGAACTAATATTAAAAACCCAAACGATTAATAAACCTTAGTAATTAATATTTTAAGCTTGGGGGATTAATAAAACCAAGGGATTCAATGATAAAGTAAAGGAATTATTAATATTATCAACTTGAAGAATGAAAACACCCAGGCATTTGATATTATAAACCCAAGGGATCAAAAATTGCATGGGATCAATATTAAAAACATAAGAGATTAATAAAGCCTAGGAATTAATATTTAAAACCCAAAAGATTGATAATCCCAGATGACTATGAGTATTATAAACACAACGGATAAATAAACCCTAGGGGTTGTTAATATTATAAACCCAAGAGGTTAATAAACTCAAGGGATAAACATTGTGAATCTAAGGGATTAATATTAAACCTTAGGACTATTATTTAAACCTTAATATTGGGGATTAATAAACCCAAGGGATTAAATGATAAACCCAAGGAATTAAACCGAAGGGATTAATATTATAAACTTAAAGAACAAATGAACCTAAGCATTTAATATTATAAACCCAAGGAAATAGTAAACACAAGGAAATAGTAAACTCAAAGGAAATAGTAAACCCAACAAAATAATATTATAAACACAAAGTATTAATAAATCTAAGCTATTAATAAACCCCATGAATCAATAAACCGAACAAACTAAAATAAAAACCGAAGCGATTAATAAACGCTAAGAATTAATATTTTAAATTCAAGGGATTAATAAACCAAAGGGATTATTAATATTATAAACCCAAGGAATTAGTGAACCCAAGGGATAAATATTAAAAACCTAAGGGATCAAGAAGCACAATGGATTGATATTACAAACACAAGAGATTAATAAAGACTAGGAATTAATATTCTAAAAACAAAGGATTAATAAACTCGCATGATTATTAATATTATAAACACAAAGAATAAATAAAGTAAAAGGATAAATATTATAAAACTAATGGATTAAACCATTAATATTGGGGTTTAATAAACAGAAGGGATTATTATTACTATAAATCAAAGGGATTATTCATGTTATAAATACAAGGGATGAATAAGCCCAATGCATTTTTAATATTATAAACCCAAGGCATTAATATTATAAAAACAAATGATTAATAAACCCAAGGAATAAATAAACTCAACAAACTAATATTAACAACCTAAACGATTAATAAACCCTAGCAATTAATATTTTAAAGTCGTGGGATTAATAAACCCAAGGGATAAAATAAACCAAAGGAATTATTAATATTATAAACTAAAAGAACAAATAAAACCAAGCATTTAATATTACAAACCCAAGAGAAAAATATTATAAACCTATGGGATCAAAAAATGCAAGGGATCAATATTAAAAATAGGAAGGATTGATATTTTAACCCCAATGGATTAATATTTTAAACATAAGTTGTTTAAACCTCGTGATAAATATTATAGATCGAAAAATAAATATCAATGACCATCCTTAACCATTGTTTATTTTCATATTGAGACAATCTTTGTTACAATGCGACATTGGACCATGGTTGGCCATGATTCACCATGGTTGATTATGGTTTTCATCTGAAGAGAATCTTCGTTATAACACAACGTTCGACAACACTCACACTGATTGGTTTTGAAAATGAGAGAATATATGTCATATTAAATATTTTAAAACCCCTAAGCCCTAAATCCATGGCATCAATATTATAAACTTAAATAATGTTATAATACAAAACAATAATAATAAACATAAATAACAATCAATATAAGAACCACATTGTAAACCATTAAGACAACAATACAAAAAAATAAGATGAATACATTAATAATAATACACTATAAAGCATTAAAACATGGTAAATCATCAACATGTTAATAATAACACATTTATATCACTACATTATAAACAATAAATAAATTTTAAGGGATAAATACATTATTATGAATACATCAATATATTAATAGTATAAATCTAAAGAATATTGATATAAACAACAAGAACATGAAGGCCCAAAATTAATATTATAAAAATCAGTAATATTTTCAGTTATGAAAGACATGAACAAACTCATGAAGGGATCCATACAAAAGACCAAAACAATTACAAATGCAAGAGAAAAAAATAAAATAGTAACACCGCCATTGGAGCAAAGGAACATAAATGCGAAAAACACATCTAAATTTCACACACTGGATTTAAAGAAGAACGACATGATGTGATATTCTAAGATGAGAGATATACAATTTTATACATAACAAGAACAATGAGGAAAAAAACATTGTAACCACAGAAAGAACACCAAGCCTTAACATATATAAATTTCTTCTTTACATCAAATAATTCCACTACAAAATTGAACTTGAACCACTCCATCAAAAGTCATCTATGGAATAGTCTCTTCCAAAACATAACCAAACCAATGAAAAAAGAATCACCATTTCAAATCAACAGGATGAGGATCACAATACTTAATGCTTTCCAACCAATTCCTTCTTGTTCTCCTCCCATACTCCCTCTGATGCACATGTAACAAGTATGTTACATGTGTTTTCATTTCATCTAGCACACGAAGATGCTCATCAATAAAAGGAAGATGGAACCCATGTTTTCTATCAAATTTATTCTGAAGATACGAAAGAAAACTTATTGCTCCAAGAATATTGTGCACTATTGTGGAATAATAGATGACATCATTATTGTCCACATCTTCAAACAAAAGCAAAATTAATATAGACACGCACAAACAAATAAGCGCGCGCGCGCGCGCGCACACACACACACGCACACACACACACACACATAAAACATAACACCCCATTTTTATTTATGTTAAAAACCTAACCTTATAAACCTCATGCTATAAAATAATCTAATGTTACATGAACCAAATGATATAAAAAATTCTACAAATATAAACCTCATTTCAAAAAACAATGGAAAAAATTGTGCAAATAGAATAAAATAGTGGCTAATATTCAAAAAATGAATATTGACCACATTGATGGCCAATATTCACAGCCTCCATTTTTGCATTTCATGATGTAATATGAATCCACAATATTAATTTCAATATGAACCATTTATAAAATTGATTTTGAATGATTGGTTCATATAACTCGTTGTTTATGTCTGAATGGTTTGTTGTAAAGAAAAGAACAATAACCACTCAAAAAAAAAAACAAATTGAACAACATGACAAACAATGTAAACAACTTTCTCAAATATTACTATGAATATGATGAATGTATTAATCTCATAAATATATGAAAACGATTATTATATTAAAATTAAATCAAGAGGACAGTAAAAGCAATTCAGAAAACATACTATAAAAAAGGTCACAACGTTATTAGTTGTATGTCATAGCGATATGGACTTCAATCACTCTTCTTTCTTCCTAATTGTAACATATGCACTATCTTTCATCTTGGCATAATGTTGAAAAGGGAAAGCCAATGCAATGCATAAACCATCTATTGATTTCACTCTTGATATGGCTGTGAAGATAAGGCCTTGTTGTTCTTTATTCCCAATATCAACTAACACTCATTCTAAAGTCAATCCCTGTGACTTGCGGATTGTAAGAGCTCATGCCATATTCAAAGGAATTTGTTTTTGATTTACTCTTATCACTGGTGTAATATGCACAATGTTTGGACTACTTGCATTAACTGGAACACCAAAATACTTATCAAAAACAACACTTGTGAACATTAGAAGCTGAGGTGGCTTAGAGGTAGGCATATAAAATATATCCTTAACATAGCAAAGTTCACCATTCACCAAGCCACCTTAAACCCACAAATTACATGTCAACATAACACACTGACCACGACACAACAAAACTTCACGACCCATTTGATCATCATCAGAACTAATGATTTTTGAACACCTTGAATGCTCAATAATACATCATACAATTGGAGAATTTAATAATTTTAAGATATGCCTGTTATGGAAGGAGACCAAATTATTTGTTGGAAACATGTGAACTATTGCATTAAATAAATCCCTTTCTCTAGGATGCAACCTCATATCAACCTGTGACATAAGAAACTCCCAATCTTCAAGAAAAGGTTCTACATTTCTTATGTTATTGAGAAAGCAAGATTGTTTCTCATTATTCCCTTATCAGTGAAAGATTTTGTGAAGAGTGGAAAAAATGTTGAATTTGTTCCACAAGACTTTCCCTGTTGTATTACTTGCATACAAAGGCTTATCTCTCACAGGAGGTAGTTGGCCAAGGTTGCCCACAAGGATGATGGATTTGCCACCAAAAGGACAATTCTTTTTCTCTAGAAATTCTTCTCGTAATGAAGCATCTATTTGCATAAACAACCTTGATCCTAGAAATCTCATTTAATCAATCAATATATATCAAATATGTCTCATTTATTCTTGGAATGCTTCTAGTGACTTCCCCTGTAGTGGCTACATATCTTTAATCGAAATGTTTAGAGCTGAGTGTATTGTTTTTTCATGTATATTAAAAGCAAATATTCTTGTTGGGGCAAGAAGAAGCAAAGGGCTTCTTCCATTACTTGACAAATTAGAAAGAGATTCAAAAATAAAATGGATAAGGAAAGACTTCCTAGTGTCTGCAATGCCCTGAACAATCATAAGAATAGCTTCACAAATCTCATATTTAGCAAAGCGCCTTAAAACAATTTGAAAAGAGAGTCATTGTTTTTCCAACAATGAATCAAGATATGAAAATGATCTGTTTGAAAGGTCAACAATATCACCCCTTGATTTTGCATTCCTTATAAAATTAATAGCTTCTTCTACAACATCATCAGAAATAGTTGTAGTTTCTGGGTCAAAGGATATATCAAAGTCCCTTCGACCAAGGGTGTGAAGATCAGAAACATTCACATCATTTGGTGGAACCAAGTGAGAGAAAATATGCCATTCTTGAAAATAATATTCAAGGTTCATTTCTTGGTTATCAAAATCACCATCTTCTTCATCTTCAATATTGTTGATAATTGATGGATTTCAATCAACATGCCATCCTCAATATAAAAAATTCCTCCAATTTTCAATAATAATTTCAGCTGAAAGGCCAATTTCTGCAGGAATGTCATGAAATGGCTTGTACAAGAGAAATTTTGTCCAACAAAAGGTTTCAAATTCATCTGAAACCTCACCAAGAATAGAATAAAATCGTGTCCAAACCTAAACAATAGCATGGACATCTCTGGGCTTCCATGGATCTTGTTTATGCTTACTATCAAATGTCTAAGATCTTGTTGTTTCTATCAAAGATAGAGGTTCAAGGAAAAAAGCTCTCTTCTGATAATGTTGAGAAAAGTATTCTCAGATGACCATTGCAAGCCATCCCTTGACATTTTCTTGAAAACCTTTCTTCCAACATTTAAGGAAACAAATTTCCGACTACAAACAACAAGAGGTAGCTTAAGCAACATATGGCACATTTCTTTTACTCCAATGCCACGATAAACAATCGTTTCTGCAAGAAACTTGCACATAAAGCATGATCCTTAGAGCCAATAGAATTTGACATTCTAGTTAACATATGATTATAACTTTCAGAAATTTGAAATTCTCCATAATCATTCTGAGGATTGCAAGAGAAAATATTATCAATATTCAATAGGAAAGGGTCATCATTCAGGCTTCTTGGAACCATTATGTTGCGACGATGTATGTCACCTAGATTCCATGCAGTTACATACTTGTCAAAGAATCTCTTTGCAAGTTGTACATCAGAATCATTTGACCAGTCAAGTATTTCCATGTTAGGAGCGCCTTTCAACCATAGGAAACCATGGATATGTGCTGAACCTCTATGCTGCCACTCATATCTAAAGAAAATGAAGATATATTTACTACAAACAATATAAATAGAAGAGAATGAAGATATATTTACTACAAAAAATTTAAATAGAATCATAATAAAAAATTGACAAAGTATAAAAAATAAATTCAACAACACAAACCTGTACCAAAAGTCTTTAGCTTTAAGATATTTTTGGATAAATTCCTCTCGAAAAATATTGAATCTATGGTGCATAAATGTGGCAACAATAGGAGGGTACTAGATAACAATATAAAATTTCATACAATGCTCATTTAAAGAATGAGAATGTGAATGTATGCGCATGATTTTATGCAACTCTGGCCACTTTGTGTCAGCTGCACTCAAAGTAAAAAATAAATATGGACATGCCAACTGAGTAATCATGTCAGTCAATTCAGCTTGACACTTAGTCCAGTATGTCCTAGTACCTCTCATAGAAGAACCAAACCACATAAGATGCTCAACCAACTTGTTATCTAGTAAATCATAAAGTTGGTGACACAACTCTTCAATTGTTGTAGGTGAGTAATCATGTAAATGTTTCTTTACAAAAACTGCAGCAGTCACTTGGCTACGATGTCACAAGGTAATGTTCAATAGGTAATATCGAAAGCAAGGATGGCTTCCAAATCTTTGATCATAGTACCTAAGAAGATGCAATACATACTCATGAAGTTCAACACTACAAATACATGGTTGCAACCAATCAGCATCACTAGTGGGGAACAATTTTGGGAATTCCATATCTAATAACCCCTCTGTATTATATTCATTCATAGGAGAGGTTGCAATATTGGGCCAATCGATGTCTTGAACATGTGAAGAATCAACATTATCAAGAAATGCTCTAATTTCTTCCACTTACCTTCGTTCATTTGGTAGGAAAGTAACAAAAGAATAAGGATGAGAGGGCAAACGCTCAGCAGACAACCCTTCATTATTAGTTGCATTGATCTCAGATTATTCGATATCACAATCAACAAATTTGAGCCTAGAGGAGACATTTGTTGATCTTTCGGGCAGAGCATTCACTAAATCACAGTCAATTACAACATCTCGATAATATTGATCATGTTGGATTTTGAAAAGTAATGCAGCCATCACTTGAGATATTTTGACATAACATTCATTATATTTAGATTAAGCAGCATGTCTCCTCACAATTAGAAAGTCAATATATTCAACATGTCGGGGAAGAATTTATACAATTGTACAAATATCTTGAGGAAAGCTAATTGTATGACCATTATACTTATATTGCCCACCTTGAGCATGTGTCACTTGCAAAATAGGATTCACACGTGTGATTAGCATTTATTCAACTTGAGTAAGAACTCTTAAAATTTGAGGTTGATCACCAGGATCCATGCTGTTATATCGATAAAAATGATGGGCATCTCTTTCACTCTTACATCGTCTGAAAACAGGTACTTTAGAATGTCTCAAAACCTAGATTCTGGGATATGATTGTTGGAAAATGTGGCACATTTGGACAACTGATAAGCTATCTATCTTTCCTTGAAATATTTTATGCATTGCAATCATGTTTTCATCAAAATTAATATGATCTCTATTGGCCAGACCATGTTGAGAACCATTTGGAAGAGTAAAATTTCTACCAAAATGTACTTCATCTTCAGGAACATGAGATTCCCTTCCCAAATTTGAAGCATGATGAATGGATCTATGAGAAGGCCTTTCCAAATTTAAGGTCTGCAATTCATGAACCTGAGAGGATGTAAAGGTCTCTTTGTCATAAAATATTTTAAAATTTAATTTCCAACTAATTATAAATGAAAACAATGAAAAAAAAAATCAAATGCATTCAAAATTTAAATTTGTTTCTTGATGTGGATGAGGGTCATGAGATGGTTTCTCTTCGCTTCTAACATTAGTGAATGGAACATTTGGCGAGTTAGTCTCTATGCCTCTATTCAAATGAGTTGTTTCTTGTTTCAACAAAATAGAATACATTAGAAAACTGAATGTCCAACAAATAAAGTTTAAAAATGGAAAGCAAATCAAATACATTGAACATCTACATTAGTTTTACAATTTGATGTTTTGGATTCCAATTCTCCAACCCGACCAGATGAAATCTTGTTTTTTCTATAAAAGGTCATAAAATACAGTGTCCAACCAACTATAAATGAAAATATGAGAGAAATATCAATTGCACTCAACATTCACATTTGTTTGACGATGTGGATGAACGCTATGAGATGGTTCCTATTCACTTCTAACATCAGTAGATGGAACATCTACGAAGTTAATTGTATGCCTCTAATGAATTGAGTTGTGTCCTATTCAAAGAAATAAAGTATGCCATAAAATTCAATGTCCAACCAACTAGAAATTAAAAAAATGAAAAGAAAATAAAAAACATTGAAAATTTACATTAGTTTGGTGATTTTATCATGGAGGAGAATGCCCAGGAAGGTTATGACATGCTTCATCTTCACTTCTCAGATTAGTTGATGGAACACTTTGGGAATTAATTTCAGACCTCTATTAAAACTAGCTATATCCTATTCCATGAGAAGGAAATAGCTTATAACTTTAGTAAAGAAAAGTTTTTAAATAGAGGAATGTAATAAAACAACCACTATTGCAACAAAATTCAAAATATCATTGCGCTACCTCCATTGTTCCATGGGAGAATTGATCGGGGATGACTGATTCTCTTGGTGGGACCACATTACTTTGAGAAGGAGGATTGGAAGATCCAATGTTTTGATCAACTGGCTCCAAATTATCAATCAAAAGCCCAATTAAACTATCATCAAAATCATCAGACACAATGTCATAATTACCTCCACCATGGATATTTTGCAACCTTTGGCCTTGGCCGAAACATGAAATTGTAGACACGGAAGGGTTAGGATGGATATTTGCATCCATGTTATCGATATGATGTTCTTCCCGATTGCAAGATGTCTCCCCAATATTATGAACATTTTTAGGAGAGCATCAAACAACAAAATTATGCTGATGAGGAGCATATTTTGATAATGAACTATCAATAGGAAATGTTCTTTACATTATATCATCCATAGTATGATACTTACGAGGAATTATAAAATAATTTTGAAGAGTGGCTTCACTTGTTATTCTATGATATGTAGCTCTCCTATGGTCATTTATGGCATCCTTATTTTTTTGATACCATAAACGATAACTTTTATTAGACCTGTCACGTGATGTTGGTGACAAATTTCATTTTCTTGTATGCTTGCTTGTGCCTTCAGATGACATGTCTACAATGAATAATAAAATATTCATTATGGAACCATAAACATGGAACATAGAATATATCTAATATAAATAAACACAAAAGAATGAAAAAAGCACAAGTTTTTTTCTGCCAATCGTAAAAAAACATAAAAAGTGTATATGTTATTTTTTTCAACTGTATAAACTTATTAAAATGTATAAGGTTTTTTCCAAATGGCTAAAAAAAATGAATTTTTCGAAATGGCTAAAAACAAAAATGAATTTTTCCAAATGGCTTAAATGAAAAGGTCTAAATTTTCATGTATCATACTAGAATCAAAATGGAACCCATACAATCAGGACACAATACTGTAAGAATTATATGACTTGGAAGTATATCTAAAAATTTGGAACTATATGCTATCAAAATATAAATGCAAATATTTAAATGTACATAAACATATAACATTGTTTGAGAATCAATGACAAAAACCAATACAAATAACATCTATAACATAACTCATAGAAATTATAATTATACAAACAATAAAAACTACATAGCATCCAAACACATTTACATGTAATTAAGAAAACTTTAGGGGAAACAATATGGATTATTTTCCAGCATAAAGATCGATACAAGCATAATTTTAAAGTATTACCAGAAAGACCAAAAGTATGTATAGAGCCAAAAATGGAAATATTTTCCACAACCATAGAGAGTATATAAAATGAAAATACTTATAGGAACTCCTAAGAATACTAATAGACTAAGAATCCATATCCATATCCAATGGTGGAATCTCATCAACAAAATCCATATGGGGAGAAATTGAAAAAACATTTCCATACTCAATCAAATCATTGCAATCCTCCAACATTGGGTACTAAAACCCAGACATTGGTTCATTAGTTGAGTTATCAATATCTATTGGAAAATAGATGTCAATCTTCATGTCATATAATAGGAAAGGAACATCACTGTAGTTGCACATAAGAACCACACCATGGACTATTCGAAATGGAAGATAACAAGGAGATTTTCTATTTATATATGTAGAAATTTCTTCCAACGACTTCCATCTGAAACCCAAAACATCCTCAAAATAGTTAGTTCTTCCCTCAATGCATGGATGACCAAATTGGAAATGACCTAATTATTCAATTGACCATACAGAAGTGTTGTCATCATTGACAAGGCATATCAACTTATCCGTGTATATTTCTAATGACATACACCATATGTCAGTGATTGGAACAAATGAAAAAACCTATTCATTTTTTATTACATCAAACCAGTAGATTGTATAGCCATACCGAGGATAATCTTCATACTCCTTGTCCAAATAGAGCCAAAACAATTTACTTTTATAAAACACTCCTTTCTTAGCGGGTGAAGTGTCACCAAATGGAAGATAAGCCCTTTGCCAAACCCTATGAAGACTAATGAAAACATAAAATTTAGATTGCATTCTATCATACATATGTTTTAGAACAACCCATTCATACTTTTTGCTGCTTACATTTTCCAATAATGAAAAGAATACCTAGTCTCCAATTCATATTGGCCCTATGTTTTTAAAAGGGCTTTGTAAATGGATTCGTTACAAAATAGTTGTGTGTATAGGAGCATTCTGTTGGTAAGGATAAAACCACCATTGGTCCAACAGTAGACTCTGCTTTGTATCTTGAATCTATGAATCCCAAATGAAAATTAGATATGTGCCTATTCTGATTAAGGTATTCAACAACAAAATAATTGTTTTCATCATTGAGGAAAGGAAGCATAAATCCAAATTCGTTCATAGAGACATGCTTGCAATGCAATAAGAAAGAAGGATTTTCCAAAACATTCTTCCATTTCTTACAAATAGTGCTAAACTTTATCACAACCGATAAAGGGAGCTAGAGGAATACAATTTCAAGAATTTTGAATGGAATCCAACTCCAAATAGCTAGATCCATGATCAAATAGTGAAATGACCTAACATAAAAAAAGAAGAAGAAGCACATTTGATATCAACAAAATTAATGTTGAATAAAATTAAAAGTAACATACATACATAATTTACCATCTACACATACAAAAAAACTTCACATATACACATTGTATAAAATGAAATGAGTGATCAAACATTATTACAACAATGAACAAAATTCCACAGATTTTTAAATCTAATCTCTATAATCCAATATTATTAATGTTAGTGAACCTATAATTATGTTTATATTAATGTCTATGTTTAATATTGATGTTATAATGTTTCTATTAATATATTTTTAATATCTATATCAATTGTTTGTTTTCAATATAAATATTAACATTAAACCAAATTATCTAACGTTAAAAAATCTAAACTTCAAAACGTCTTGTTATAAATTAACGCAATGCTACATGAACCAAATGATATAAAATTACCAAATATTTTAATTCTAACATCACTAAACCTAAATAAACCTAAATTTATTAACTCTAATGTTTAATAAAAATATTTACATAAACAAATATTCACATTAATGTATGGATGAAAAATATATTTTTACATAGATTTCTATGTTTAACATTGATAACAACAACAACAAGAATAATAATTAACATTAAAAGAGATATTGATGTTTAATATTAATGTAAAACATATATTAATATATTGATGTTTAATACATTATATAGATTTTATATTGAATACAATAAATTGAATTAATAAAAATTAACATAATTTATTATTAACACAATTTTTACATGGATTTTCAATTTATTTATTTAAATCTAAATGAACAAAATTTTAATATATAAATAATTTATATCAAATCAAAATGAACCAAATGTATTATATAAATGTATTACATAAAATAGATTTTATATTGAAAACACAAAATTAAATCAGTAATAAATTTTAGATGTTTTAGTATCAACACAATTTTGACATCCATTCTTAATATTTGTATTTAAATCTAAATGAACTAAATTCTAAATGTTTTTCTATGCCTTTTTTTTTGTTCTAATTCTTGAATTGTTCTAATTTTTGGATTACATAAAATAAATCTATAGCATACATTTAACATAAATCTATAAAATAGATTTTATTATGTAAAATATATAAAAAAATATTTAACATAAATCCATAAAATAGATTTAATTATTTAAAATCTATATATTTTTTTTACATAAATCTAGTCCATATAATGGATGAAACTTTTGTTAAGGTTTGGTGCATTAAATTATTTAGTTAACAATAGGGTTTCATTATATGCATATTTACTTTGTGTAAAAAACATTCTTATTATTTTCCACTAGTGTCTATAACATTCTTTCAAGGATTTTTAACTATTGTTCAATTTCAAAACAAGTAATATCCACATGGCGTGTGTCCAATTCCAAAATAGCCATGTGTCCAATTCCAAAATATTATTGAAAATATCAAAAACACTCCAACAACGGAATAGACTGAATGAATTAGATTTATTGATTAAAATACATTGAATGCATACAAATGTATTGATTAAAATAAAATATATTCAATTCATTAAATTTATTCAATAGATAAAAAATTATTAATAAAACCCTTAAAAATATATTCAATGATTAAAAAATTATTGATTGATTTAAGATTTATTGATTAAAATCTATTCAATACATACAAATGTATTGATTAAAATAAAATCTATTCAATGCATTAAGTTTATTGATGCATGAAATATATTCAATGCATAGGTAGCAGGGAATATTGACTCCGGGCGACTCCTGTTACAGCGAAATCACCAAAATCATCGGTGACTGTAGCATGAAACATCCAGATATTCTTCCTGCATTGCCGAGCATTCCGCGGATTGAAAATTTGAGGTTTAAGATGCAGGTCAAGGTCAAGGTTCATTGTTTGTCAATCGTACAGAATGCGTGATGGGTGGTTTTGGAGTGTTCTGCTTCCAAATAAATATAGAGACGTATTTTTTAAGAAACGTTGCTTTAAAATCTGAGTCAAGTCAAGGTTCAATTATCACTAAAGTGTGACGAATAAGCTTTTACCATTTCACTGTCATCTAAGAATTTTTTTAACTATACTTTATAATTCAAGTCAAGGTCAAGCTTCATTGGAATTCAATGAGAAAAAATGTAATTGTCAAGCCGCCTTTATCGCCACCTTCTTTCACTTAATCGATAACCAAAGCAAAAGAATGTCGACCCTCAATGTGCCTATCAACATCGGTTGGAATTTCAGAACCATGGTACTCATTGAATTGGGTGAGAAGGATTGTGGGATTTTCTTATGTGTTTAAACTAAAAATGTTGACCATGGTTGCGAATATTCTTATTTTTAATCATGACAAATTATTCCATTCCAATCAATTTATCTTCCAACTAAATTATCCATTAAATTCCATCTCTGCATAAAGTTTCTCCTCCACAAACGATGAAATCTCTATTAAATAGCATCCGTGTATAAAAGTTGACTCTTTATCTATACATGCATGTAACAAACGATGAAATGTCTATTCAATGTATAAAATTTATTCCAATTTATTCCATCGCTAAAAATAAAATCTATTCAATAAAGAAAAAAATATAGATAAAATCAAAATGAATCAAAATATAATATATAAATTTATTAGTAGATTATACTCAATCAATAAATTCAATTCAACACATATTTATGAAAAACACATTTTATATACAATTTATAAACCTACCTTGTACAAATACATGATATAATTTATATATTTTTATATGGTAGATTTATATATTGTATATAAAAGATTTTATATACAATTTATGGAATATAATTTATTTCACATTTTGAATTATCTCATTGGACATATAAAGTGCTAATAAACAACCATTAAAAAAATATATATCAATTGGATAAAACAAAATCTATTTAGTAAAATCTATGGAGGCCATAAAATCTAATGCATTAAATACATTGAATGTAATAAATCTAAATATTCTAGTGAATGAACCTAATTCTATTGCAATCTAATGTATTTAGTCTATATAATCTGTTGATGAATTTAAATCTATTGAATCCATTGATTGCAATCTATTGAATGCATCGATTACAAATTTGACTTTATTCAATTGATTGCAATCAATGTTTTCAATATATTTGAATGCAAAAATAAATTTTATAGATTGAATGCATAGATTGAGTGTATTTCAATACATTGCAATGGATTTAAGTGCATTAGGTTGCAATAAAATTTGGTTCATTTAAATTTAAATAGATGTGCATAAATAAAAATAAAATAAAGATCTATTGAATATTAGATACACTCCATCCATATAAAAAAGTTTATCTAGCATGAAAACTATTATTCCTCAAATTTCCATAAAAGTAATTGTTCCTCAACTTTTCTATTTGAAATATTTAAATTTCTTTTTTTCAATATATTAATATTCTATTTACAATTAAAATATATATTTTATACATAAACCTAAACTATAATTAAAATCTAAGACAGTTTATAAAAAATAAATTATTTTACTCAATTTGGAGAGTAAAATTTGTGGGAAAGAGGGATGAAAGCTCATTTTGAACCTTAAAATGAAAATGAACTAAGTTGTCTTATCATTAATTGTTTGAACTATAACATTGTACAAAAATCATCACTTAAAAATTAACACTAAGATGCTCATCCAACTTATATGGTTCAGCATGCAATCTATACAATCTGTTGATGCATTCAAATGCATTCGATGCATTTATTGCAGTCTATTGAAAGCATTTAACATCTGTTGAATACATCAAATTTAATATATTGCAAATTTGATTTTATTCAATAGATTGCAATCAATGCTTTCTATAAATTTCAATGCATCAATAAATTGCATATATTGAATACATTAGATTTATTGATTAAAATATATTCAATGCATACAAATGTATTGATTAAAATAAAATCTATTCAATGCATAGAATTTATGTTATTGATAAGAATAAAATCTATTCAATCCATAAAAAAATATTGAAAAAATGCTTAAAAATTTATTGATTACATAAAAATAAAATAAAAATTTATTCAATCCATAAAATTTATTCTATTGATAAAAATAAAATGTATTCAATGCATAAAACATTATTGATAAAATCTAAATGAATCAAAATATATTATATAAATTTATTAGTAGATTATAGTCAATCAATAAATTCAATTCAACACATATCTATGAAAAACACATTTTATATACAATTTATAAATCTACCTTATAAAAATACATAAAAGATTTTATATACAATTTATGGGATATAATTTATTTCACATTTTGAATTATCCCATTGGACATATAAAGTGCTAATAAACAACCATTACAAAAAAAATCTATCAATTGAATAAAACAAAATCTATTTAATAAAATCTATGGAGGCCATAAAATCTAATGCATTAAATACATTGAATGTAATAAATCTAAAAATTATATTCAATGAACCTAATTCTATTGCAATCTAATGTATTTAGTCTATATAATCTATTGATGAATTCAAATCTATTGAATGCATTGATTGCAATCTATTGAATGCATTTAAAATTTGTTGAATGCATTGATTATAAATTTGATTTTATTCAATTGATTGCAATCAATGTTTTCAATAGATTTGAATGCAACAATAAATTGCATAGATTGAATGCATAGCTTGATTGTATTTCAATAGATTGAAATAGATTTAAGTGCATTAGATTACAATAAAATTTGGTTCATTTAAATTTACTTTATATTCATTCACTCAAATTTAATTCAATTTATTAATGCATTAGAATTATTGATTAAAATCTATTCAATCCATAAAAAAATCAATTAAAATACAAGTTCAATTTGTTGAATAAAATCAGTGACTCACTATTGATGTTTAATATTAATCATAAATTTATTAATGAGGAATTCTTTTAAAATATTTTATTTTTGTATAACCATATTTTTATTTAAATTTTAAAATATTAAAAACACTCCACTAATATTAAAACTCATGCCAAGGAATTAATGTTTAATTTTGCACCCTAATTCCAATAAAAATAAACTGGAAAATTTACTCAAGATATCCCTCAACTAAGGAAAACATGTGATTAAATATTTATACAAAATGTCAAGTGAATCTCTATGATATGTCTCAATCTTCAATGAAAAAGAAAGAAATATCATTATCTCGTGAATTGTTCCAAAGCAAATATTTCAAATGCAGTCTAGATAATCTCATTCCATAGCATAATGAGTCCAATTATGTCATGCTTTATACATGAAGGTTATGCTAGGAAAATATTTGTATCAATTTTCATCTTAAATGGAGAAAAAACAAACTACCATCCCATAGATTAGAGAGTTGATCATCAAAATATGCATGTAAGTTAAATAAGGAAAGTCATTATAAAAATGCCACATAGGAGTTTTTATTTTTATACCAAATGATGATTTAAACCTAAAATAAATACAATATATGCATAGTGATTTGATTAAATGCACCACTTTTACCACTATAAAATGTTCAAAACCAATTATCATGACGCATTGGTATGAAGAGGTTTCAAAAACTCATCACAATCATATGGTCTCACTATGAAATGTTGGAATGGAAAATGTTCAGCACACGTTGAATTTGCAAATGTATCCAATTCAAAAATAATTTTTGATAACCCTTTGAAGATGCATTTACTCATTTAGGATTTAAAGTTTAAACCAACAATTTTCAAAATCTCACTCAATCTTAAATGGAAAACCAGAAATCACCCCGCCAGAAATCACTATGCCAGAAATTAGATAGTTATCATCAACATGTGAAAGTGAGTTAATGAGAAATTCCTTTATGAAAATACCACCAAAAGAGTTATTATGCTAAATCATTGTTTAACCATACTATAAATGCTATATATGCCTAGTGATTTTAGTGATTTGAATAAATGTACCACTATTATTATTACAAAATGTTTAAAACCAATTGTGGTGAGGCATAGGTGTGAACAGGTTTAAAAAACTCATCACAACCATATGGTCTCAATCTAAAATGTTCCCATTGAAAATTTTCAAGGCATGCTTTTATTTTCTAAATGTCCATTTCAAAAAGAAATTTTAATAACCTTTTTATATGCATTTACTCATTCAGGATTTAATGTTTAAACTAATAATTTTCAAATCTCCACTCAATCTTATTATGGAAAAATGGATTCACCATAAAATATATTATATAGTTAATCATTAAGATGTACATGTAAATTAAATAAAGAAAATTGTTATAAAAATACCACCAAAAAAAGTTGTTATTCTAACTAATGGTTTAACCATGCAATATATACCATATATGCACAGTGATTTGATTAAATGAGACAATTTTAAATAAAATGATTAAAATCCATTATTGTAACCTATAGGTATGATAGGGTTTCAAAATCTCAACACAACCATATGATCTCAATCTGAAATATTCTAATAGAAAATATTGAGTGCATCCTCTCAATTTGTAAATATATCCACTTCGAAACAAAAAAAATTAATAACCACCCTCTCAATTTGTAAATATGTCCACTTCAAAACAAAAAAAATTAATAACCACCCTCTCAATTTGTAAATATATCCCCTTCAAAACAAAAAAAAATAATAACAGTCTCACATATTTAAAGTAATCATTTTCTAAACCCAACTGAATATCAAATATGTAACTCATATCATTTCATCCCTGACTTTTTCGCAAACTTAATGTAAATGGTCAAAATTTATGCAAATTCACATCAAACCAATCTTATTTAAAAGAATAAATAAAATGAAATCCCGGCGTATGTATGAATCCAGCTACTCTTTATGTGCAAGCTAAGAGTAACCCAATGGGTGCAAAGTAGATCAAGCAGAACAAACAAAATTGCTGCAGGGTAAGCTGAGAGAGAGGGAAAGGGTTTTCGAGGTGTGTCATTGGAGTCGGGTGTGCCTGTGGAGGCAAACGATCTCACAGAGTGACTCATCATATGTTTCCAAAATATGTTAAGTAGCTCACATGGAAGGAGTGTGTGCCGGATCCTGACCGCAATGTCACAGTGTGGATGAAATGTTGTTAGGGTTGAAATCTGGAAATAGAATTGGCCAAGGAGGTAACCGATGGGAGATGATGGTGCTGCAGAAAAGGTAAAGGGAAAGGCTTGTCTGTACAGCCGCGGGGGTGTGCGGAGTTTGACGTTCAATTCAGGAGGCGCATTGGTTTGTGGAGGCACTAGAGAAAAAAGGGTGGCTATATTTATTTCAACCCCAGGCGAAACTATATATCAAAAAAAATATTTTGAAAAAAATTGCAAAACAAAGGATTGTGCACTTTTCTTAGTAGATAGAAGCCTACATAAACCCCTTCAAATCATTCCAGGGATTGTTCCAGCAATTTGACGTAACTTAGTTTCATATGGCTTGCTTTCAACAATTCCAACAACCCACTCATTGAGAAATGCAAGCATCCACCCAGAAATGTACACTGCTTTGATTTTAATAGATGGAGTGGTGGTTGTTACAATCCTACATGGAGTGGTGGTTGTTACAATCCTAGATGGAGTGGCAGAATGCAGGTTACAATCCATTAAATGCAGTGGCAGGTGTTACAATCCATATTATTTTAATTTATTTTTATTTTTATTTTTTCTCATTAATTAACATAAGTGCCTACCAGCAACAACAAACTTTTAATTAACATAAGTGCCTACCAGCAACAACAAACTTTTAGTTCATTTTACTTAAATGTTTTTCCAAGTGGCCATATCTTGGAGGCCAAAGTGATTACACACCACTTACCTAATGAATTCGACAAAACAGTTAGAGAATGTGAAAAGTTTTAACTTTTAATCACAATTTGACAATGACATGGTGATGAATAACAAGTACAATAAATATTTAATGACAATTTGAAATGCTCAGCGAAGAAACCTTGCTCTTATTCCTCTATGTTGGCATATATTCCTCCACGTTTTAGCATGCAAATGTTTAAGAATGTAAACAGACATTTGTTTCATAGTGATATTTGAAACTAAATTTTTAATTTCATTTTCTCTAATCCCAATACGTAGAGATAAATAAGAGGAACAATAAATTTTTAATCATTATTTGGTAAAAAATTAATTTAAACAAGGTTTAAACAAATGATTTAGATATGCAAGGAAGCTATCAATTTCAATTTCATTCATTGACAGAGTGGCAACTAATACTGTGATCTTTCAATTTAGACCATCTGATCAGAAAAATTAATTAGCAAAAATATTAAAGTGACCAATTCCAATAGGGGGATGCCTGTCTGCATAATTATTGAAAATTATTAATGTAAAAAAAAGGGCATGTTAATTAAAAATTAAATTTCAAGAAAATGTTTGAATGGCATGGTATTATTTAATTATTAAAAATTATTAATGGAAATATAGATGGTTAATTAAAATTTAAATTTCAAGATTAGTGTAGTTTATTCTATAATAAAATTTGAAAATATTTTATAATATAATATAATTTTTTTATTTTTTATTTTTATGTAATTTAATGAATCAAGATATTTAACATAACATAAAAATATCTCTTCCATACAAATGTATTAATAATTATTAATGGAAATACAAATGCTTAATTAAAAGTTAAATTTCAAGATTAGTGTAGTTTACGTCTATAATAAAAGTTGAAATTTTTTAATAATATAATATAATTGTATTTTTTATTTTTATATAATTTAAAAAATCAAAATATTTAACCTAACATAACAATATCTCTTCCATACAAATTTAATCAGTGCCTCTCAGCATAATAATCTTTACTAACTATGTTAAAAATTATAAACCAAAATAATACTATTAACTTTCTCTATAAAAGCTAAATAATATTATTTGCTTTCTCTATATTTATTAGAATGTTATATATATTCTATTTGTGGAGGGGTTTTTGTAGCCACAAACATTTTTTGTATGTGGTTAGATGGCCATTTGTCATTAGATGTGTTTCTGGGTTAAAGAACGATTGAATATGTAAAAAAATCTTATTAATATATGAATGTTCTGTTTTTTTTCTTCTGGAAAAAAATATATCCTATTTAATTTTGAAAAAGGTCACAACTATAAACATCTTTATAGTAGAAAGTAATACTCATGAATATGTCTCTAATCCTGAATTTAGTAACTATGCCTTCTACCATGTTTTTGCAAAATCAGAAATATCATCTAAAACCTTATTCAATCAAATTATGAGTGGTTGGTATTGTGATCATTCTGTAGAACAGGGATTTAGACCTATCATAGGTGAATAGATATTCAATTAATTTCTAAAACATGGAAAGGTTGGGAAAATCAATTTTACCTCTAAAACTCCTTCCCAGCTCTACTCCACTCTACCCCGTCTTCTTAGTGTTGCTCCCCTTTGATCCTACCACATGAAATAAATTGAATTTGACCGAAAATTCAGCCGAGTTGAATGATTTTTTTAGCAAATACGACAGAATAAGGCCAGTCTATTTTGTTTTTGAAATTTCATGCTCAAATTAAAAAAAAATCGAATATTTCTAGAGACTTTTCTAGTCATTATATGTTCTTAGAGTTTTTGGTTGGAATTCAATTGATTTTTCTTTAAATGTTTAAAATCAATTTTTTAATATATGAATTTAACATCTAGACACTCTAACTGTAGAGAGTTTATAACTTACACTTATGATACCAACAAATCCTTATCAAATTATGGTCAAATTAAACTGAAAAACTCTCGAAATTAACTACGGCTCGATTAGAACTTGCCAAAAAAAAACTAGGATTTCTATTGTTTCTCCTTAAACTTGCTCAAAACAAACAAGTGGTGAATTTCTAGCCTTCATATGTCTATGCATACTTAGAAAAAATCTCAAAACTTTTAACTTTTCTCTTCAACTTGGTCAAAACAAATGATCAATGAATTCTTCCCTCATGTCGTCCATGCGTTGATAACACTATTTTGAAAGCATGAACATTGAGATAGACAATAATTAATATGTAAAATAAATCTTTTTTCATACTATATTACAATTTGAGATGTTTTTAATATTTTCAGAATTATTTGTCAATCTGTTTATAGTAAAGGTAGACAAGAAAAATAAAGAAAACACCACGCAGACCAAATGTTAACTGATCCTTTGGGATTTTGTATATAGTTAGGATGCACTTAGTTAGGAGATTGATTAGTTGTTTTCCATATTTCTAGTTATGGAAGCATAACTTCTCCCTCTAATTTTTTTGTATAAACCCCATTTTTTTGATTAATAATAAAAATAAGAACACCATAAGTTTTATCATGAATTTCTCCAAGCTTGTTTAACAGTGGTATCAGAGCATGAGGTTTGGAAAGAATTGGAGTGGTGAACCGTTTTTCTAAGGGATTGGCATGGTCAAGAAGTCCATGTTAATTAACAATGATTGGCTAAGAATCCCGATATCTTGACAAACGTGGTGATATCCTTTGGTGAAGTAACGAGGGAAAGTGGTGATTGAGGGTCCCGCACAATTCCATGGTGTTATCCAAAACGACTGTCGAGACCACCCTTGGTGGTTTCTAAAATCGGTGAGAGTGCCCCCAAAATAATTGAGTTGTAGATTGCAATTTGTGAAACAACCTTCCGAGACCACCTTGTTTATTAACATTTGGAAAACTTTGTGTCCTCACTCAGCACTGGATATGTCAGAGCCACTCTAAACCATCAATTTGGTTCGACCATTACATGTGATGTTATGTGCCAAGGATTGGTTGAGAGTTGATTTGTGTCATTGTTTGAGAGTTTATCCATGCCATTTCTTGAGAGTTTATCCAAGCCATTGATTGTGCTTGACTGTTATGCACCCACGAGACCACCTACACCATCATATTTATCGTCAGATGTAACGACAAATTGATTTGGACCATTGATTTTGATGTGTTCATTTTATTATTTTTTACCATTGTTGACTACGACTAATGTTTATATTTATATTGATTATATACGAGGCTAAGGAGAAAATTCCTTATCAATCATGTTGCTCGAGTTAATTTGATAATTTAAAATTCACCTGGTTAACATAGAATGTGTTAATATATCATTCCAAAGGCAAGTTATCAAACATAGTATTTTTTTAGCAATTTTGCATGTTTCAACTATTGAGATTGTCTGCAAAAATGAATTATTTAGTTTCTCTAGTTTTTGTTCTTTCTGGAAAGGAAAATTATCATGAGTGGTAATGGAAAATTAAAAATACACTTATTTTTAATAATCTGTGTCATAGAGTTTGTGAAGGAAAAGATGACAATAAACCATATTCGTCCGATGAAGAAAAACAACTATCAATCTCGGAGAGTAAAGGTAAAAATTACCTTGCGTTAATCTCTACTTCAATCTTATAAGAGGTAAGAAAATACATTATTCAAAGTAAAACAACATATGAAGCAATAACAAAATTGAAAGAACTTTATGATTCACATTCAGAATTGGAGATAATTCAATTATTATTGAAGTTGTTTAATATGGAGATGAAAGATACTGACCCTTTGAAACTTGCATTTGAAATTAAAGCCATCGATCATGAAATTGAATCTACTGGTGTTAAGGTTGATATACAACTCGCTTCCTTTATAAAATCCCTCTAACCTATTTATTCACACTACTTGGAATCTCTCCAAGCTAGTGGACAGTTAAAAGATTTAGACTTTGATAAATTAATAAGAAAAATTGCAGAAAGAGAAAAATCATTTGGCAAGAAAGAACCCCTACCCAATCGTAATGCTGAAACTTTGTGCCTTGCTCAAAAATATCAAAATCCTTAAGAATAATCTTCCATAAGTAATAAGAGTGGCATATATCATGGTAGGAGGAATTATAGAGGCAAGAAAGGAAAAAATAATCAGGGAGATAGACAACAGAATGATAAACAACAAAGAAATTTTATTGATAAACCAACTATCAAATGTTTTAGATGTGGTAAAATTGGACATATTGCTGTTAATTGTATAATTCCTTTGGAGAAAGTTAGTGAAAGGAGAGAACAAATGAATGAGAAGAAAGATCAATTGCCTCTAGATAAAGGACAATCTTCTTAGAATGTAGATTATGTTGTTGCACATTGTAATTTTAATATGGATGATTTCTTTGGTACCTCAATTTCTTCATGGCATGATAGTTGGATCGTAGACACAGGTGCCACTTGTCATATGACCATTAGGAGAGACTTTATTTGAAAAATTCAGTGATCACATTCGGGGTAGTTTATTTTGCTGATAAATTGCAAGTTAAACCTTCAGGGATGAGTTTTATTCGATTAAATATGCGAGGGCTTACATACTATATTTAACATGATGTTCTTTACATCCCATAATGTGGGAGAAATTTATTGTCTCTTATACAAATTAGACAACAAGGACATTCAATACACATATTTGATGGTACAATAGAGATTCGAAGAAAAACTAATAATGATACTATTATGACTAGTGTGGAAGAACAAAAACTCTTAAAATTGAAAGGTATGTCATCCATTGCATTAAATACTGCTCATTCAATCCATAAAAATGATACTCTTTCTTCAATTTTATTATGGCATGCTCGTTTTGGTCATATAAATTATGACATTATAAGAATTATGAGATCGTAGGCAATTAAAGGGCTTCCAACAATTCCAAGAAAGCTTACACCATGTAATGCTTTTATTTTGGGAAAACATTATAAAAAACAGTTTCATAGTTCTAGTCCTAAAAATTCCAGAAAATTAGGTCTCATACATTCAGATTTATGTGTACCTATACCTGTTGCGACTGCAAATGGCAATAAATATATACTAACATTCATTAATTATTATTCGAGGATGTGTTGGGTCTATCTCTTGAGATAGAAATCACAAGTATTTGAGGTGTTTAAAAAAATTCATCTCTTGATTACAAATGAAACTTAACTTAATATAGCCACTCTAAGAATTGATAATGGTGGAGAGTATACTTCACATGATTTTGAAAGTTATTTGCCAGAGAATGGAATCAAACACCAAGCAACAATTCCTTATAATCCACAACAAAATGGTGTTGGAGAATGAATGGACAGATTGTTCCTTAACATGGTTAGATCATTGAATTTCTTTAAGAATGTAAAGTCGATGTTTTAGGGAGAAGGAGTGCTTTGTTCATCTTATATCAGAAATCATTGTCCTTCTTATGTTATCAATAATAAAACTTCATATGAAATGTTGCATAATCATCTTCCTATTGTTCAATATCTCAGATTTTTTGGTTCTCATGCTTTAATTCATAAGTGGCAAAGAAACAAGTTGAGTGCAAGAAGTAGAAAATGTACATTTTTGGGATATTCCATGACTTCTAAGGCATACAGGTTATATAATGAAGAAAATAAGAATTTTATTTTGTCAAGAGATGTAATTTTTCTTGAATCAGATAAAGATACATCCAAAGTTGATAGACAACTTAATCATTTAGAAAAAAATTTGTCGAAGACATTTTTACAAATCTAATAATAATCTTCCACATCGTGAAGGGGGGATTCCCATTCTAGATCTGTAACATCCCTGGAAAAAATTCATGTAAAAAAAACATAATACCAAGGTGACACATATTCCAAGCTAAATGGTGGGAAAACATTCTAGTGGGTGTTCATTTCGGTTATTATTGCTAAAGGAAAATGGAAAAGCCAATGGAAAATGATTTGGAAAGGAAAAATGTTATTTTTGGAAATTTATTTATGAAAATAAAGGAAATTATGAGATAAGGAAGGTGAAAGGTCACAAGATGCATGTGAGGAGGAAAATGAAGGAAAATAATGGAAAATTGAAGAAAATAGAGGCCTCATTGATAAAAAGGCTTAAGAGGATAAGTTCATAGACTTTTTGTCAGTTCAGTTTTGGATCTCTCTCTATTATCTCTCTCTCACACTCTTGGATACTTGGAGTTTTTTTGGAGCACTTCAAATTTGGATGAAGGAAAGCAAGGATCAAGAAATGAAGAGTAGGATCAAGCAACTACAACGAGATTATTTGCAGGTATTGATTTGCGTGTGTGATTTCCTTGTTAGATTTAGCATGCATGATTATGCATGTGTGTTCTTGGTTCTCTTGTTGTCATGGGCATGGGTTTTTCCAGGTGTGACAATGTTCTTTAGCCTTGGCTTTCCATTTCCGGATAGTCATGGTGTGATGGGGTTCTCATGTTTTGGTTGAGCTGGACTGTCAGATGGATTCATAGCTGAGTGAGGTGGACCTTTGAAAGAAAGAACACATGTCCCAGTGATCCCTAAATCCAACTATGGATTGTGGTAAAGCCTAGGGACTAGAAGACAATAAAATTTCTCACAGTGTAGGTGGAGAAATCCAGTGGCATCAATTCTTATTTAGGGCCTAATGATCTCGTGTGGATTGTGGTAAAGCCTAGTTCTATTGTGGAGGGTGAGGCAGTTTAGCCTTGGGATTGGTTGATTTTGGTTATGATTCCCACATTCATGCTTGGAACATGGCATGGGGGTGATTGAATGAAGAATGATTTGGTTCAGCCAATCTAGGGTCAGGTGGTTCATGGAAGTCCCAAACCTTGTTTTCTTTTTCATTCATTAATAATAATTTATTTCCCTTGGTATTTCATGTGTAAATGCACTAGTTACATGTGGATTTTATGGTTGTTGGGATTGCGGTAAAGCCTAGTTCTATTTTGGAGGGTGAGGAAGTTTAGTCTTGGGAAGCCCTAATTGGTTTTGGTTATGATTCCCACATTCATGCTTGGAATATGGCATGGGGGTGATTGAATGAAGAAAGATTTGGTTCAACCAATCTATGGTCGGGTGGTTCATGGAAGTCCCCAAACCTGGTTTGCTTTTGCATTCAATAATAAGAGTTTATTTCCCTTGGTATTTCATGTGTAAATGTACTAGTTTTATGTGGATTTTATGGTTGTTGTATCCTTGTAATTTTTGTTGATTATATGTTGGTTATGAGTATGCCTTGTGACAATGATGATGTATGGCTCACATCATGTTTTGATTTGTAAATGAATGAATGATCAATATATGACCTAATAGATGATAATGCAGCTAATTTGATAAGGCATTAATTCTTCTTAGTGTTTATAGGATAAGTATGAGACCCATATGCTCATATATGTTTTTATGACCTGTAGAATGAATATTTGTGACATGTTTGATGAAATGTTTGTCATGGCTAGTAGGGGTCCAGTTAAGTCCTTGTACAAGTATTTGCATGTGTATCATTTTTTCAATGTTAATTTTGATTTTTGGAAGTTCTATGAAGTTCTGGGCAATGGCTTAAGACCTGGCCTTGAAAAGCCGCATAGAATCCAGGTTCTCTGGCTCTAAACGAGCTGAAAAAGACCCCAGTTGCTTTCATGCTCTTGTTTTGAGAGCAACTGGAGGGCCCTAGTTGCATGCATTCCCATGTCATGGGAGAAACTGAGGATCTAGTGTAGGGAAATGTCAATTTGCCTCAGGGGTTGATCACCTGGAAAGGTTGGTTGGCTCCTGAAGATTCTGTGACATGTGTAGAAGTTCAGATTGGTTGTGTTGTGTTGTTTCTATTTCCTTAACCATACATGGGGAGTTGAATCAGATCATAGTAGCCTCTCGTCACATGCTTACCCCAGCGAACTGGTTAGCTTGGGTAAATGTGAGAGGAAGGTGTTACAAGATCAATGTGCGTATTTTTCATTTGTGGATTTTCCTTCAATAAATTTTCCTCTTAATGATGATAATGGTTCCGTTGAAAAAAATTAGATGATAGAAGTATTTCTGCAGTGACAAAAAGTACTTGGATTCTAAAAGCGTTTGCTCCACAAGATGAGCAACTTCCTCCACAAGATAAGTAGCCACTAAGAATATTAACTCGTATTAGAACATTTACATGAAAATATGATGATTTTTAAACAAGATGTCCTTTAGGTAACTATTCTCATGTTTTTGAATATAATTTCTTTGTGATAGTGAGCCTACTTATTTCGAAGAAGTTGTTAGTTGTCATGAATGGAAAAATGAAATGTAAAGGGAGTATGATACACTTGTTAAAAATGACACTTGAAGGTTGGTAGATCCCTGTGATGGCATCAAACCCATTGGTTGCAAGTGGGTTCACAAAACCAAATATAAAGTTGATGGTTCACTTGAGAAGTACAAGGAAAGACTTGTAACAAAGGGATATTCACAAAAAGAAGGTATTGATTACACACAAACTTTTTCTCCTACAACTAAATGAGGCACTATTGGAACCTTGTTTGCTATTGCAGCACAAAAAGGATGGAAAATTCATCATATGGATGTAAAAACTACTTTCCTAAATGGATATTTGAAGGAAGATGTTTACATGTTTCAACCAGAAGGTTTTTTTGTCAAAGGTAAAGAACAAAAGGTATGCAAGCTAATGAAGCCCTTGTATGGTTTGAAATAAGTACGCCATGCATGGTGTGGGAAACTAAATAAACATATTCTTAAGTTGAATTATATGCATCTTGACCTAGATGATGCAACTCTTTTTGTTAATAAGGTTGGAAGATCAAATGTATATCTCATTTTCTATGTTGATGATTTGGTGATTACAGGGAACAATGATGACTATATATCATCAGTTAAGAAAGAATTGTGAAAGGTTTTTGATATAACATATTTAGGTTTACTTCATTATTATCTTGGAATAGAGGTTGATCAAAAACCTCAACATATTTTTATCTCTCACAGGAAGTATGTTGGAAATTTATTGAACGAATATGGAATGATGGATTGTAATTCTGTTTCTACTGTAACGGAACAAAATCTAAAACTTACTTTAGAGGAAGGCATACCATTTGAAGATCCAACATAGTACAATAAACTTGTTGGAAGTTTGGTTTATCTCGCTACTACTCATCCTGACATAACGTTTTCTATAGGGATACTCTTTAGATTTATGCATCAACCTTGTGAAGTTCATTGGGTAGCAGCAAAAAGAATACTTAAATATCTAAAAGGGACTCAAACATATAGCATCATATATTCCAAAGTTTCAGACTTCCACCTTATTGGTTATTTAGATTCAGATTTTGATGGTGATAAGGAGCATGGAGTCTCAACTTTTGGTTATTTGATGAATCTTGGATAAAAAATTATCAGTTGGAGATCAAGAAAACAATCTATTCCTATTGATTCTACCACCAAAGCTGAATATGACATTGTAGAAACTCAAGCTACCAAAGAAATAATTTGGGTTCTCAAAATACTTAAATATTTGCAGGAGAAAAAAAAGACTTCACATGCTTTATTCGGTGACAATTATTCTGCAATTCAATTGGCCAAGAATCCAAAATTTCATGATCGAACCAAACATATCAGCACCAAGTATCATTTGATTCGACATCAAGTTGAGGCCAAAACAATTCATCTAACATATTGTCACACTTCAGAACATATTATAGATATTTTTTCCAAAGCATTAGGACATGAAAAAATTGAAAATTTTAGATCTTTACTTGGCATGTCAAATGTCCTTTCGGATTAAGGGGTGAAATTTTAACTAATCCTTTAGGATTTTGTATATAGGTAGGATGGACTTAGTTAGGACATTGATTAGTTGTTTCCCATATTTATAGTTATGGAGACATAATTGTCTTTCTCTTGTTTTGTTTGTATAAATACCATTTTTCTAATTAATAATAAAAAGAAGAATACCATCAATTTTATCATGAAGTTCTCCAAGCTTGTTTAACAACAAATTAAACAAATTTCATTTGATAGTAAAGAATACAGGTATATAAGCTCAAAGTAATGTGTAGTAAAAAACAAAGCATTGCGAAGTAAAAAGAAAATTGGATTTCTGGAATGAGCACACAAGAAATTATGTCTCTGGATTATAATGTCGTAAGAGGAAAATACATTCATGAGATATGGAGACTGTAAATCATTTCTCACACTGTAAAACAACATAGGTTTATTTTTTACATAGTAAAAACTGATTTTATGCACACATCACTATTTTAGGTTCCAGATATTCACACTTTTAGGAAAAAAATCATGACATAATTTAAAATATGTTGGGTGTGTGTTATATTCTTTCCATGGCTAGTCATAACTGCGGGGCGGTCATGTGGGGTGGAATAGTCCCCCTTGTTCGTTGTGCTAGGTGCAAAAGGGGAGATTACAGGGGGGCAGTAGTACCCCTGTACAGGTTCCAGGGCAATGCCCCGGGAATTTTTTTAAGACCATATAATAAGTGGGCAAACCTACCTATGGTTTTGTGCATGGGTTTTTCACATGGTTTTGGGGATGATAGTTTTCTTCCCATGGTATTTTGTAGATCCAGTCAAGGGAACTATGGTTACGTTATAATCCAAGGTTAATGAATTCGGGTTATGAATGATTCAACATGTATATCTATGTATTCTAACATTGAAAGGAATATAATGAAAAATCAATATGGTAGTGCCGATTTTGGGATCCAAGGGAAAAGATCTATGTATTTGTTTTATGTTCTCACCATTGTATATGTTTTTTATTAAGAATTTGTTTGCAGGTAATTTCTCTACATGATTAAAGCCTACAAAATATACACATTGATCTATATTGTTTTGAGAAGACAAACATTTCATCTCATAATTTGAAATATACAAATTGATCTATATTGTTTTGACAATACAAAAATTAAACCAAAATATGGTGCCCATACGCAAATTAATTTCCTGCATACTACAAACTCCTCTCATGGTGTAAAATTTGGAATTTAATGAGTATACTAACCTTGTAAGATATTTCCAGTGATTTTGGTTGACTAATGTTGATTGACTATTATTTATTTCTTGCAGAGGTGAAAACTAGTACGTTGGTTTAATACTTCATTTACTTCCACATTGCTTAATACTGAGGGAAATTATGAAACGTGATTTGTCTTGTACTTCCATGAATGATGCACTATCATGTTCAGTTAATGCAGTAGTTGGGATTAATTTCCAACACTCCCCCTTAATCACAACTACTGATATTCATAATGCCCAAGCTATTTCTTAGACGAATAAAACTCTCCTTTGCCAATGGTTTTGTGACGATGTCTGCAAACCGCTCTTGAGACTTGTAATGTTGCAAATAAATTTCTCCATTGTTGGTCAGATTCATAATGAAATGAAATTTTTTGTCAATGTGCTTACTCCTTTTGTGAAAGACTGACTTTTTTCATAGCGAAAATACAAAAATTTTGTCACAATATTTTTTTGTTGTCTCTTCTTGTTCATGCCATAATTTTTTCAATATTTTTCTCATCGAAATTGCTTGGCATGTTTCCTCCGTTGCTGTGACATTAAAATTCAGTTGTGGACCATGAGTCTATTGGCTTTTTCTTGGAAGCCCATTAGATGACTCGCGAACCCAAATGAAAAACATAGCCTGATGTGCTTTTTCTATGATCTACACTTCCTTCCCAATCCCTAACAATGTATCTAATCCTTAGTTTCCATTAGCATACCTTAAAAGTGTTTTAGTTGCTTGGTAATAGGTCTCCTTTGGTGTCTCCATGAATCTTGAAACAAAACTTATTGCATACATTAAATCAGACCTAGTTGCAGTAAAATACTTAAAACTTCCAACCATACTTTTGTAGAGTGATGAATTTACATTGTTGATACAGACTTCTTTAATCAATTTCAAAGCCATGAATATTGGAATTAGCACATTCTTGTTATTTTGCATTTTAAACCTATTTAATATGTTTGAAGCATACTTTGATGGAGAAATAAAAATTTCATCTTCCATTTGCTTCACTTATATACCTATAAAATATCTTAACAATCCCAAATTTATCATTTCAATTTCACTTTTCATGACCCCTTTGAAATCAACAATGAGGAGATCATCACTCCACATGAAAATCAAATCATTTACATATAAAACCCCAATTAAAATCTTACCATCACTTTCTTTCATGTAGATTGTAGGCTCACCATCACATTTGTTAAAGCCATTGTCCAACAAATATGAATCTATCTTGTTGTACCATGCATGCAATGCTTTCTTCATCCCATAAAGAGATTTCTGTAGATTCAAATTGAAAATTGTAATATGCTAAAACAATTGACCTGAATCTACTCTACTCATCAAGAGAAACAATAAACGATCAATGAAATCATGAAGCATATAAGAGAAACATTTCAATCACAAATAACACAGTGATTTTATGGGGAAAGCCACAACTAAAAGCCCCTGTTATCTTTATATTGCATTAATCATAAAATATGAGAAGATTACAATGCTTTGCTTAAGACCGAGAAACATATGCACTATCTCTATCTGTCTCACTGCTTCCTAGCCAAGCCTTGGATGAATACAATATTCTCTACTCAACCTGCATAAGTATTTTCTATCCTCTGCCTGAATGAATTCCTTTGGCCAATACTTAGCCAAATTACTAGCTTTCCAAGCTCCTACTCCCTTGTGTTGTTCCTCAAGGAATTAGCCTCTATTTAATTGGGAAATTCCTCAACTATGAATTGCACAATCCTCATATGCCTTTCTTTGACTGCATGCACCATCGGTTTAATTTACATGATTTTACAATTTAATAGTACACTTTCCCTAAACTCCTATATCAAATGGGTCTTTCTTTGATCTGACATGCATGAGTTAATTATGAGTGAATCTTCATTTTAATGGTTTATCACTGTAGGTAACACCACACCGTACTTCAGGTAACACCCCACTATTCGACACGAAACACCCCACTACTATAGGCTACACCCCACTACTGCAGGAAGTACCCCACTGCTATAGGTTATGCCCCACTACTGTAGGTTACACCCAACTACTGGACTTCCCAATAATTACTCCATTGGTTGGAACTAGTTTAACTCACTTTAACTCAGTTAGATTGAATTAAATAATTACAACTCAAAAATAAACTCAGCTAGTGCTCCTAATTGTAGGAGACACTATACATGACTCTAGTTAGACCCTCAACTCGAATCAACTGAGCCAAATAAGTCAAATTAACTTAGTTAACTATTACAAGTTGTCATGATATGTGGAATTGTAATTTTATTCCCAATTTAATTCAAGGATTAAATTGGGATTTTTCTTGATGCTATTTTTAACATTTCTTTTTGCTATTTTCAACACTCTGTCTCAACAAGAAAGGAATTCAACTCTATCCCGATATGGTACCTTTGGAATGTTTGGTATGTAACACTTGTCATTTTTTTTGTTGTTACTCCAACATCTGCAACTGAAAAAAGCATCCAAACAAAATAAATTGAATCAACTGGGTCTGCAACTATCTACTGGGAAAACTGTGTTACTGCCAACTGTGCTACTGAGCATCCTGCTCTGTTGTAAACACTACTCTACACTCAGTATCTAACTGACAATTATCCTCTTGCTACTGAGTACTGTGAACCCCCATAGCAAGGTAATGATCCATGAGGCAAAAAATACCTCAATGGGCCCTGCCAAAATTTCTGAAACTCTTGGACTAAGGTTTCATATCGCCCCACCTCACACCTAGAGGTATGGATCCATGTTCCCCCTCTTCCCACTTGGATCAAAATTCCCCCCTAATGGAGGTATATTCCTGAGTGGATGTTTCCACTCATTCGACTCTCTTCTTCTCCAGTTGCGGCGGCTCCAAATTTTTTTTAGGCTTCTTCGAGGTTGCATGTTGAGAGGTCTAATGTGCTCTCTCTCAACCACCAACTATCTAGTCTTTGCCTTGCTCCTTAAGGATTTGCATGCATGAGATAAATATGATCTACTCATACTATTGTTGTTACTACTCTGTTGTTGCTTCTGCATTGCTGCTGTAACTATTGCAATAATGAGTTTGATCTCCCCAAATCATGAAGTACTGGCTTCCATAGGGTTGCTCCCTCTAAGTATCGATCTCCCTATGGGAAATATATATGCCCCTCAATCTACCAGTATCAATGATCAAAACTCATTTTTTTGTCACTAAACATTGGCTCATTGGTCTTCCCACTAGCAACTTTCTTACTCCATTAAGAATTCTGCACATAGTGTCTTCTAGATCTGCCCTGAACTGGAGCTCCATCAATCTGCAAGGACAACTTTGAATTCTTCTCTTCTATTATGATTTCAACTCCGATACCATGTAGAAATTTTTACAAATCTAGCTCTGATACCATGTAGAAATTCTTACAAATATAGCTCTGATACCATGTATGAATTTCCAAAAATCTAGCTCTGATACCATGTACAAATTCCTTGTAGATTCAAACTACAAATTGCAATGTGCTAAAACAATTGACTTGAATCTATTCTACTCATCAATGTAAAAAATAAATATTGATGAAATCATGAAGCATATAAGAGAAAGAATTCAATCACACATAACACAATGATTTTCTAGGGAAATCCACAGCTAAAATACCTTTCTATTTATATATTGCATTAATGAGAAAATACGAAAATATTACAATGCTTTTCACAATCCTGAGAAACCTCTGTACTATCTCTATCTGTCTCACTGCTTCCTAGGAAAGCTTTGGATGAATACAATATGCTCCGCTAAACTTGCACAAGTATTTTGTGTCCTCTTCCTCAATGGCTGCCTTTGGCCAATACTTCGCTAAATTCCTAGCCTTCCAAGCTCCTAGTTGTTGGAAATACTGAGGGTGGTGGGGGGGGGCCGCGTGGGGGAGAATCAATATTCCTTTCAATTAGTATTACTATTAATCTTTCAAAGAATTAGTTAATCTTCAATTATTATCAATGTTTGTACAATGATAGAAATAAACAAAAGGAACACAAATGCACAAAATTTTTAAGGTGAAAACCCCCTCCGGGACAAAAACCACCTGAATGATTTTATAATAATTCTTTAATCTTCAACTCCAATTGAAAAGAAAGCTCCAACTTCCTTGAATCTAGAAAATAATTCTTCTCCAGCTCTCACTGGATGGATGCTCCAATGCCCAAGATTCTTTAGTAGTCAACTGAATAGATGCCCCAACACCGAATTAGCTACAATTCACCCTAGCACCATCCTACCGCCCTGAATTTTTCATAGGCTTGAACCTGTTGGTGGCTTCATGCACAAACCTAGCACCACCCTACCACCTTATAGAAGAATAAAAGAATAATGGACTCCCGTACCAGGGAAAATTGTCCACTTTACAATGATATAGAATGATGTAGAAAAAGAAGACACACTAGACCATAATCCCAACTATGACACAACCACCTAATGATAATGCTATACCTCCCAACACTGCCTCTTCAACTCTTGGCAGAGGGACAGTTGTACAACTTTTACAATGACTTTGTACAATGATACTTTTACAATGACTGTATGTAGTGTTGCCCACTTGAAGACTTCATGTGGTGAACTTCTTGTTGTTGTTTTGCACCTTGATTGTTGCTCTTGTCATGCTACCATTTCTCACTCTTCATAACATTAGATTATGCATTGAGTCTTATATTGATGAATATATAATACCTGCAAAAAGTATTCAGGGAAATACCCATGACATGATAATAGCAAAATTACCTCATCCTGCAGAGAATATGTTAGTGCTAAACAAAAACAACAAATTAGAATACAAAGAACCTAATGCAATTAAGAGATGAACATTCATATACAAAAGATACTTACATGGAGCTTATCTCTATTGCACCATTTTGCTGCACCTTGCTCTTTGCTGCCCTAGAAAGTCTGGTCCTTTTCAGCCCTGGAGAACAATTGATCTAGTTTTTTTTCTTGTCTTATAGGAGCATGATATTGAATCTGATGTATCTATGTGATTTCAGTTCCCTAATATGTGATCTTCAGTCTTGTAGTAGCCCTCTAAGTCTTCTTTCCATTGCCATAGGTTTGACCCAATTTGGATTCCTCAAGGCAATGTCATGCCCAATCTCTCACAATGACCTAATTATGGACTAGTTCAGTAGAGTGAATTTGTACGGCGTGCCACATGTCACTATTTCCTCCTTCGGCTCTAAAATTGATACAAAAAGATATAGTCCGTGCAATATCCGTCACCTTTTACATAATTCCAATCTGCTTCTCAGAAAGAGAGTTATGACGATTTTCCCAAGGTCACCTCTTTGAGATCAAATTTAGGAGCCTGCGAAAACCCTAAATTCCACAGATCATATCTCTAACAATATAGTGCACCAAGATCTTCAATTCGGTCACGATGTTCATTAGGATTTCGGCTAAAATGGGTTTTAATTTCAGCATCTAATACATCGCAGAAATAAAGTTATAGTGAAAATTCTACGATCACTACTTTTGGAGGATATACGAGATTTCTTTTTATAGAGTTGAGAGGGGCTTCTATAGAGAATGTTGGAGGGATTTTAGGAGCTTAAAAATTTATTAATTATTGACTATTCAATTACCAAAATCAATGATAAATGTCATTCCACAACCCCATGGGGTTCTAGCCCACTAATTGGGGTTACTAACTTCAATCTTCAATAACTTACAAATCGTGAGGAATTACAAGGAGAGCTATATACCGATAGAAAGAAATTTTTGAGTAGAGTATTCCTATAATGGTTATGAGATGAGAAACCATGAATGATGATGCCCAATGTGCCATGGAAGTTTAGGGTCATCCTTGGTGCTTCTTGGGTTGACATCAATGACAACCGCAGATCATCTTTAGATCAACAATCTCCCCCTTTGGCATTGATAGCAACATAAGTACTCCCCCTCCGATCAAGGCACCTCTTCCTACTGCTTTCTCTCCCCCTTTGACATCAATGGAAAGGGGTAACTCCCTCTGACACACAACCATCCTGTGGACCTGTACACACTTCCACTCCCCCCTTTATTTTATGAATAAGGAAAATCTAGTGAGAACTTGGGAGAATCCCAAGCTTCCAGTGAAGATATTCAAATGCTGCATGAGGTAAAGGTTTCGTGAATTTATCAGCGATTTGTCCTTTTGTACCAACATACTCAAGTTTGATATTCTTTTTAGCGACCTGTTCTCTAACAAAATGATATTTGATCAGAATGTGTTTTGTTTTTGAATGCATGACAAGATTCTTGTAGATGGTAATGGCATCGGTGTTATCACATAAGATGGGAATAAGCTCACTGAATTGTACTTGAAGATCTTACAAAGTTTATTTCATCCAAAGGACTTGAGTACAAGCAGTTGCCACTGCAATGTATTCTGCTTCCACTATAGATAACGATATTGAGCTTTCCTTTTTTCTAAACCATGATACGAGACAACAACATAGATAGAATGCTGCTCCACTAGTACTCTTACGATCATCAACGCTTTCTACCCAATATGCATTTGTAAAGGCTTGAATAATGAGATTGTTTCCATTGGGATACCATAAGCCATATTCTGTTGTGCCCTTTAGATATCGAAGAATTATTTTGACAACAATAATATGTGATTCTTTTGGTGCTACTTGGAATATTTCTACTTGTCCAACTGCTTGCATAACATCTAGTCAGGAGGCTATTACATATAGAAGACTAACAATAATAGATATGTACAACCTCTGATCCACATCCTTAGATGAGTCCTCTATGCTCAATTTTCAACCTGTTACCATCGGAGTAAGGACGAGATTGTAATATTGCATTTCGAATTTCATGAGCATTTCCTTGATGTACTTTGCTTGAGATATAAATATTGCTTTCTCTTGTTGAGATATTTGAAGCCCTAAAAAGTATGTCAACTCACCAAGTAAAGACATCTCGAAATCACTTTGCATCTTTGTAGCAAAGTTCTTGCTTAGTCGATCATCATTTCTACCAAAGATTATGTACGTAAATATTTTTAGTAGTAGTACCTTTCTTGAACCCTTGTTGACATAGATATCCATCAAGACGAGCATACCATGCTCTAGGAGCCTGCTTGAGACCATACGAAGCCTTCTTTAACCTACAAACATAGTCTTATTTTTATGATAGTAGAAAACCTTCAGGTTGTTCAATGTAAACTTGTTCTTCTAATTCGCCATTCAGAAATGCTGACTTAACATCCATTTGGTAGAATTTTATTTTTCTTGAACATGCATAGGCAAGAAAAATCCAGATGGCTTCCATTCTGGCAACTGTTGCAAATGTTTCATCGAAATCAATTCCTTCGACTTGTGCATAGCCTTTGCAAACCAATCTTTCTTTGTTTCTGGTAACCTGTCCATCTTCATTCAATTTGTTCCTGAACACCCATTTAATCCCAATGAAATTTTTATCTTTTGGTTGTGCAACTAATTCCAAGGTGTTATTCTTATCGATTTGATCCAATTCTTCATTCATAGCTGCTACCCAATGTTCATTATGGCTGGCTTCGTCAAAACTACTAGGCTTAAAGGTTGCTAGAAAAGAAATGTGAGCTTGTTGTGATGAACTAAGTTGTCGACCTTTTCTTGTTCCAATTCCTTCATTTATGTCACCAAGGATTTGATTTGATGGATGGTTCTTTTGAATCCGTTCTTTGTTCTCTTTGGAAGAGCTTCTTGTTGTTTTTCCTATATATCTTGTTGATCATTATTTACTTCTTCCTAGTTGACAATTGCTTCTTGTTCTAGAATTTTCTCTGTACGTTTTTCAGTCTCTGTCTCAAGTTTCAAAGATTCTTGATGCTCATCATTATTCATTAGAACACCATCTTTGTCAAATGTAACATTTATGCTATCCATTATCTGTTTTCATCTTAGATTATAACATTTATATGCCTTTCTTTTGCATGAGTAACCAACAAAGATACCTTCGTCAACACCTGATTCAAACTTACCCAACTTTTGATCTTCTCTTTTGATATAACATTTTCTTCCGAAGATTTTGAAATATTTTACATTAGCGAGTTTTCCTTTCCATAATTCATATGGGGTCTTGTTGCAACTATTTCTAAGAAGACTTTTGTTGATAATGAAGACTTCTATATCAATTTCTTGAACCCATAATTTTTCATCCAATTTTGAGTCCTTTAGCATTGTTCTACCCATTTCCTGTACGATTCTGTTCTTTCTTTCAGCATCTCAATTTTGCTGAGGTGTTCCTGCTGTTGAGAATTGCCTTTTTATTCCATTTTTGTCACAGTATTGCTGAAATAATTTGGAAGTGAATTCTCTGCCATCATTTGATCTTAGACACTTTATTTTCAAATCAATTTCATTTTCGACCAACTCCTTGTAGATCTTAAAGCAATCAAATGCTTTAGATTTTTTCTTTAGGAAACTGATGACTCTCATCCTGGTATAGTCATCTATCATTAACATGAAATATAATTCTCCATCTAAGCCTTCTCTTCTCATAGGATCACATAGATTAGTATGTATCAATTCCAATGGATGTGATGCAAAGTGTTATTTTGTTTTAAATCCGAATTTTGTCTGCTTGCCATGCCGAGAAGCCTCACATAATGTGTTGGAAGGTTTTGAGATTTTCAGCATTTCTCCTACTACTTCCTTTTTTCTTATCCTGACAAGATTGTCAAAGTTTATGTGACCCATTCATTTGTGCCATAACTAGCTTTCATCTTCTTTAGCTAGTAGACATGCTTTAGTTTCTTCATCCATAACATATATGTCATTTGGAGCTTGACTTACTATAGCCACAATTTTACCATACTTGCCTTTCCCGATTTCACATTTTGTGGAGCTAAATAGCATTGTGTGTCCTTGATCACACATTTGTCCAACACTGAGCAGATTGTGATTCATGCTTTCAACCAATAGAACATTCTTGGCTAGAGCATATTTTCTTCTGAGACTAATGGTACCTGATGCTATAACATTTGAAGATCCATCATTTCCAATGGACATGGTTCCATCCTTCTTATCTTTCAGAGATACAAATTTCTTTCTATCTCCAGTCATATGTGTTGGGAAACTGCTATCAACATACCACAGATCTTTGTTGTTTTGAGCCTTGAGAGCAAGAGCACAATTATCAGCCTTCTTCTTCTTCCATGTTCATTCGTTTTGTGGCTTCAAAGATTCATATGGAGGATTTTCAGGTCTGCAGTCTCTCGTTGGGTGTCCAAAGTTTCGACATTTGTAACATTTAATATTATTTCTTAAATGTTCACATCTATTGATGTTTCATTGAACCCTAGGAGGTTCATATGTGATAGATCTGCTGGAATTGTATTGGTTCCTAGGGTACGTGTGACATTCTACATCTTTATGACCAAATTTTCCACATGAATAGTAATAGCCATGAAAAATATGTTGATACTTGGATGGAAATCTTCGTCGGGGAATTGCCTTCAAAGGCTATTCTTGCGAATCTTGTCCAATGAAGTCTACATGCTTGTCAGATCTGATAGGTTCATTGTATTTTGTTGTAGAAGGTCCCGCTTCTTCTTCTTTGTAACCAAGGCCAGTTTTGTCATTGTAAAATCGTTGATTGTTGATGATTTCTTCCAACACCCTTCAGCTATTGGCATAGTTTTGGACAGTGTTTCCCTGCTTCACTTCCTTATGCAGCGAGACTACTTTGGCTTCTAATTCTTCCCTTTCTCTATTGATTTCTTCCAACTTCTTTTGAAGTGACTCTTCAATACATTTGTGTTCTTTAATTTCAACTTTGAGACCTTGAACTTGTTCTTCGAGAGTATTGGAACAGATCTTCTCAACCTTGACCTCTTTTATAAGCTTGATTTCCTCCTTAGAAAATTCTTTTATGGTCAACCCTTCTTCTTTGTTGTTTGATATCTCTTGTTTATTATGCATGGCCATAAACAATACTCTATCATTGGCTTCTTCTTCACTCTCACTATCTTCATCGGATGATGAGCTATCTTCTTTAGAGAGAAATTTCCTTTTGAATCCTTTCTTCTTGCCTTTCTTGTTGAATTTATTAAAGCCTTTCTTTCCTTTTGAGTTTCCATCGCTTCTGTTTAGACATTTTGTTGTGAAATGCCGAATCTCACCACAACTAAAACATATCAATGGAAGTTTACCTTTGAATTTTCCCTTAGCAATTTTTAGTTTTATGCTAAAGTAAGCATATGCTCCATCTGAAAAACCTTCTTCATCATCTTCCTTTTCTTCACACTTGTAGGTGCAGGTCTTTGCATTTGAAGGTTGTTTTTCCTTACTGGTTTTATTAGGTGTAGTGAACGCAGTTTCTAGATTTAAAGTACCCTCTTCTTCATCAAGTCTCATTTCATATGATATGAGAATTCCATGTAATTCCTCTTTGCTGAGTTTGGCCATATTTGCATTGTATTCTAAGACCGATACCTTTGGGCTGAATCTTCCTAGTAACATTCTAAGAATCATTCATATAATAGTATTCTCGTCAACAAGCTCTCCTAATCCTTCCAGAGTGTTGGTTATTTCATCAACGTGTTGAAAATATGCAACAATGTTATCATCTTCTTTCATTCTGAGTTGCTCAAATTTTGCTTTGTAGATTTGAAGCTTTGGTTCTTTGACATTTGAGTCACCTGCATATATATTCTGAAGCTTGTCCCATACATTTTTGGTAGTTTTACAACCCAACACCTTACGATAAGAAGATTCAATAAGTCCACTGATAATAATATTCTTTTCTTTTGCATCATTTACCAAATTTTTCTTACCTTGTTCATCCGCGGTTGGTGTAAAGCCATTTTGAAAAGTGTCCCATACTTCGTAACCTTACACCAAGAGATAGACCTCCATTCTTCCTTTCCAGAGTGTATTATTATTTTCATTGAATAGAGGTACAACATTCTTGGTATGCTCCATGATCTCTTTCCAGTTGTTAAACTGCTATTGAAGGAACCAAGCTCTGATACCAATTGTTGGAAATACTTGGGGGGGGGGGGGGGGTGGGGGGTGAATCAGTATTCCTTTCAATTAGTATTATTATTAATATTTCAGAGCATTAGTTAATCTTCAAATATTATCAACGTTTGTATAATGATAGCAATAAACAAAAGGAACACAAATTCACACAGATTTTAAGGTGGAAACCCCCTCTGGGACAAAAACCACCTGAATGCTTTCCTAATAATTCTTCAATCTTTAATTCCAATTGAAAATAAAGCTCGAACTTCCTAGAATCTAGAAAATCATTCTTCTCCAGCTCCCATTGGAGGGAAACTTCAACACCCAAGATTCTTCAGTAGTCAACTGAACAAATGCCCCAACACCCAAAGAGCTACAATTCACCCTAGCACCACTATACCACCTTGAAGTTTTCATAGGTTTGAACCTATTGGTGACTTCATGCACCAGCCTAACACCACCCTACCACCCTATAGAAGAATAAAAGAAGAATGGACTCATGTACCAGGGAAAATGGCCCACTTTACATTGATATAGAATGAGGTAGAAGAAGAAGACACACTAGACCATAACCCCAACTATGACACAACCACCTAATGATGATACTAGACCTCCCGACACTAACTCTTCAACTCTTGGCAGATAGACACTAGTACAAATTTTACAATGACTTTGTACAATGATACTTTTACAATGACTGTATGTACTGCTGCACACTTGAAGACTTCATGTGGTGAAATTATTACTGCTATTCTGCACCTTCACTCTTCAGAACATTATATTATGCGTTGAGTCTTCTCTTGATGAATATATAATACCTGCAAAAAGTCTTCAAGGAAATATCCATGGCATGATAATAGCAAAACTTACCCCTTCTTGTAGAGCATATGCCAGTGCTAAACACAAACAACAAATTAAAATACAAATAACCTAATGCAATTAAGATATGAACATGCATATACAGAAGATACTTACCTGGAGCTTACCTCTACTGCACCATTTTTCTGCACATTGCTCTTTCCTACCCTAGAAAGTCTGGTTCTTTGCAGCCCTTGAAAACACTTGATCTAGTTTTGTTTTCTTGCCTTATAGGAGCACGATATTGAATCCAATGTATCTATGTGATTTCAGATCCCCAATATGTGATCTTCAGTAATATAGTAGCCCTCTGAGTCTTCTTTCCAGTTCCATAGGTCTGACTTGATTTGGATTCTTCAAGGCAAAGTTATGCCCAATCTCTCACAATGACCTAATTATGGACTAGTTCATTAGAGCGAACTTGTATGGCATGCCATGTGTCAATGTTTCCTCCTTCAGCTCTGAAATTGATATACAAAAAACTACACTCTGTGCACTATCAACCAATTTTTTCAGAATTCCAATCCACTTCTCAGAAAGAGAGTTATGATGGGTTTCCCGAGGTCAACTCTTTGAGATGAAATTTGGGAGCCTGCAACAACCCTAACTTCCACGGATCTTATCTTTGAAAATATAGTGAACCAAGATCGGAATTTCAATGGTGACGTTCATTAGGATTTCTTCACAAATTGGTTTTAATTAATGAATCCAAGACTTCGCAGACTAGCGAAAATTCCACGATTGCTACTTTTGGAGGATATATGAGATCTCTTTTTATAGAGTTGAGAGGGGCTTCTATAGAGAATGTTGGAGGGATTTTAGGAGCTTAAAAAATTATTAATTATTGACTATTCAATGACCAAAATCAATGATAAACTCCATGCCACAACCCCATGGGGTTTTAGCACACAAAGTGGGGTTACTAACTTCAATATTGAATAACTTACAAACCGTGAGGAATTACGAGGAGAGCTATATACTGATAGAAATATATTTTTGAGTAGATTATTCCTATAATGGTTATGAGACAAGAAACCATGAATGATGATGCCCAATGTGCCATGGAAGTTCAGGTTCATCCTTGGTTCTACTTGGCTTGACATCAATGACAACCTCAGATCATCTTTAGATCAACACTAGTTCCTTACGTTGTTCCTCAAGGAATTGGCCTTTATTTAATTGGGAAAATCCTCAATTATGAATTTTGCAATCCTCATAGGCCTTTCTTTGACTCCATGCACCATGAGGTTAATTTAGATGATTTTACAACTGATAGTACATTGTCCCTGAACTCCAATCTCAATTGGGTCTTTCTCTGATATGATATGCATGAGTTAATTATGAGTGAATCTTTAGTTTACTGGTTGATCACTATAGGCAGTACCACACTGCAGTTCAGGTAGCACCCCACTGTTCGACATACAACACCCCACTACTATAGGCTACACCCCACTACTAGTCCTCTCACTAATTCCTCCATGAGTTGGAACTATTTTAATTGAATTTAACTCATTTAGATTGAATTAAATAATTACAACTCAAAAATAAACTCAAATAGTCCTCCTAATTGTAGGAGACACTCTATATTACTCTAGTTAGACCCTCAAGTCGAATTAACTGGGCCATCTAAGTCAAATTAACTTAGTTAACTATTACATGTTGTCATGAGATGTGGAATTAAAATTTTATTCCCAATTTAATTAAAGGATTAAATTAGGATTTTTCTTGATGTTATTTTGAAAACTTTATTGAGTATATACACTTTGTCTTCTTAGCCTTGAACCTCATAACCAAGTAGCTTCTCCAGATACACTTCCTCTTCAATACTCCATTCTAAAAGGTTGATTTCATTTCCATCTGATATACCTTCCATTTATGTTGCATTGTTATTACTAAAACTATGCTCAATGCCTCCATTCTTGTGACTAGCATGAATGTTTCAACATATTCTCTTTTTCATTGTTGTTTGTATGCATTAATGGCTAGCCTCGCTTTATTCCTTTCAATCTTTCCTTCGACATTTCTTTTGGTCTTATATACCCACTTTAACCACATGACTTCTTTTCCTTATGGAAGATTCACTAACTCCCATGTATAATTATTTTCTATTGCCTCTATTTCTTCATCCATTGTTGTTGCCCACTTTTCTTCCTTAATTGCATCTTCAAAATTAATTGGATCATCTACATGAGAAAATAAAGAATTTAGGGCTGTGCTTCTTTCTCGTTCATTTTGCTCATAAATGTCACAAAAATTTCTGAATTTTTTACTTCTCGAGCTTGCCAAAGATATTTGATGTGTCACTTGAAGTTGTACCTGGAGAATGTGGAGATGCTGACAATTATTGCGAACTTGGAGGGGTATTTTTTTGAATGTGTTACCATGTCCTATTGTTTTTTTATGGTAACACTTGAGGACTACCTTGTTGAGCTTGAATAGGTGTAGGAGGAGTCACCATTGAAGAATTTCTTGTTGCTACTAGTTTCTCTTTGTCTTCTTGTGGTAGACTTTATACTACATTAATTATCTTCTCCAAACTTCCATCCTATGGCTCCTATTCCATGAACTACACATCTTTGTTGATTATCAAATTTTTGGTTAATCCACATTGTAGATTTTATATGCCCTAAATTCATCATTGTAGCTAACAAATATAAATTTTCCCCCTTTCTGTCCAAATTATTTCCTAACTCATTTGGGACATGTGCATAAGCCACACCTCCAAACACTCTCATTAGCATGCTTTTGGTGTTTTTTATCCAATGGTATTTCAACCCATTATAATATAAGTATACTAAATAATTCTAATCCATGTCATTTGACTAGTGTAGAATCATATTAACCACATATCTAGTCAGAGCCGAGAGGGAACAAATCTATTGATGTGAAAACCCTTTTTATAGAGCAAAACTTAAAAAATTGCATCTCCAAAGATTGCATCCCTCTAGGGACTTGATAGATGATCGTTGATGTAGGAGAATGAACCCCACTCCTAACCAAAATTGATTCCCATAAGCTTCGAAAAGGATTTCATGGCACTCGATAACAAAGAACATGATTTTCTCATATTTTTCTAAATTTTAACCAAATATTTGTAAGCATGTTGTGGCAGAGGATGAGATTCCTCATTCTGTGTTAGGTCCCTATAATACTAGTGATTCCCTCATTACTATTGTAGTTGTATCCCTTATTAATATTGTTATGCCTCTATTGTCCCCATATTGTTATTAATGTGCCCCATAGAATCCCTCTATTGTTATTTTTGTGCCTTTATATTATTATTGTTAGGTCGGCTTGGTTATATTGTGACATCTTAGACTCCTATATATAGAAAGGAGGTTTTGTCATTTGAAACATCTAAGAATTGTTCATTTGTGTAATGTAAAGGAGGTTGCCCCCTCGAAGAGGCTTATTTCTAAGGCATTGATCTATTTTTTCTATCTTTTTGTGAGCTGGTTTCCTAACATTTGGTATGAGAGCTTTGGATTCTAGGGTTTCGCTGCTCCAAACAGGACATCATATCATTTTCGCTATAACATTTTTCTGCGATGTTTCAGATGTGAACAAAAAAACCCATTTGATAGAAAATTGTGCTGAACCTTGGGCCCAAATTTTAGATCTTGTATCGCTATATTCTCGAAGATATGATATGAGGAAGTTAGGGTTTTTGCAGACCCTCAAATTACATTTCAAACATGTCACCTTGGGAAAATCATCATAACTTTTGCTCTGGATATCAGATTGAATTTTCGTAAGAAGTTACAGAAATAGGACGGAATTTAGTTTTTGTGAGTATCATTTTCAGAACCTAAGGTTGAAACAGTGAGACGTAGCACGTTATACAAGTTCACTCTGCTGAACTAGTCTATAATCAGGTCACTGTGGGAGATTTGGCATAACTCTTCCTTGGAGAATCCAATATTGATAATACTTGTGGGGTTAGAAAGAGGACTCAAAGGGCTACCAGAGGATGAGAGTTCAGATATTCGAGATCTGTGGCTACAGAGATACAACAGATTCAATATCGAGCTCTTACAAAGTGAAAAAAAAGTGTGTAATTTTTTTTTTTTATTTTGCATAAGATTGGTTGGAAAAATTAGTTTGAAGGAATTCAAAGGGAATAGTGAAGAATTATTAGCATTACTTAATTCCCCGAAGAAAGAAAATGGAAACACCTAATAAGCAACCTGAAAGCTCTAGCATGAATTGTGAAGAAGAGGAAGAAATGCAACATGATATATCAAAATTACAAGACCAAGTACAACAAATTTCACTCTCACTAAAGGTAAATGAAGCCAAGATGAATGGTGTGGAAGCTAATATTAATGGCATGCAAGTTAATATGAATGGCATGGAATCTAAGATGAATGGCATGGACGCTAAGATGGAAGCTAAGATGGAAGAATTGAAGATAAATTTGAATAAGTTGCTACAAGAAATGGTCACTAATGGTGAAAGGGTAGTAAAGGAAACTCATGATGAGAACAAAAGAAATGTTAATCACGATTTCATAGAATCTAATGTTGGATTGAAGACCCACCATATTCCAAAAATCGATATGAGGAAGTTTGATGGCAAGGATCCCGCAACATGGATACTACAGATGGAGCAATTTTTCGATCTCCGTAATGTGCAAAACACACAAAAGGTACGTATTGCAACTTTATATTTGGAACCAAATTAGTTTGTATGGTATCGATGATTTTTCTCTCGTAAACAAATTGTCACTTGGATAATTTTTATGGAAGAAATGACAGCACATTATGAGGATACAAAAAGCAACACCTTTTTTAGCCAATTGATAAGTCTCAAACAAAAGGGTTCAATGATGGAGCACATTGAGGACTTCCAAAAATTGAACATAAGGGTAAAAAATATCCAGAGGAGCATATGATTGATGTGTTCATAGGGACTTTAAAGGATAATATCCAACATGAGGTTCACCTTTGGGAACCTGGTTCATTGGAGAAGGCATTCAGGTTAGTAAGAAAAATGGAAAGAAAAATTATGGCAACCAGGAAGCCTACCACTCACAACTATAAAGATGGAAGTGTTGCTGCCCCTAGCCTTCCACAACCTATAAGGTTGACACCACAAAAATTGGAAGAAAAAAGAGCAAAAGGGCTTTGTTACAGTTGTCATAGCAAATACACTAAAGGTCATAAGTGTGCTGAGAAGAAATTATTCTACATAGATTGTGAAGAGGAGGAAGAAAAGGAACAAGAAATGTCAAAAGAAGAGGATGTACTCTAGGAACAAACCCTAGATAAAGAAGAAATGAATCTGACCATATCTTATAATGCATTAGCTGGAATTACCACTCCTCAAACTATCAAGATAGAAGGACATATCAAGAAGAAAAGGGTAATAGTGTTGATTGATTCAGGAAGTACCCACAATTTTATTCATTGTAAGATAGCAAAAGAATTGAATTGCTTCCTATATCCAGCACCAGAGTGTCAAGTGATGGTTGCAAGTGGAGGAGCCATAAATTTCTTTGGAAAGTACCATAATATCAAGCTATCCATGGGAGAATATGTATTGAATAGCCCAATGCTTTCCATTCCAATGGGTGGTGCTGATGTTGTACTAGGAGTCCAATGGCTACAATCCTTGGGTACAATAGCTTTTAATTTTCAAGAACTTTTCATGAAATTTTCTGTGGAAGGAAAGGAAGTTGAATTAAGGGGTATTGCTGGGAAACCTAGAAAGATAATTAGCTCTAATGGTATGACAAAGCTTCTAAAAAAGGAACAACGAGGTGTAATTGCACAATTATGTTCACTAGATGTTTCCACATCGAAATCATCTATTTCTCCAGACCTCCAAAAAGTCTTGGACAATCATTCCAAGGTATTTGAGACTCTCAAAGGTCACCCACCTATTCGTGATTAGGATCATGCTATTCATTTGATTCCAGGAAGTGTTCCTCCAAACATCAGGCCGTACAGATATCCCTATGCCCAAAAGAGTGAAATTGAACATATGGTTGCAGAAATGCTAGAGGCTAGTATAATTCAACCTAGTCAAAGTTCTTTTTCTACTCCAGTAGTATTGGTGCACAAGAAGGATGGATCATGGCGGATGTGTCTGGATTATAGGGAGCTCAACAAGTTCACTACTAAAGATAAATTTCCCATTCCTATCATTGATGAATTATTGGATGAATTGCATGGATGAATTTACTTCCCCACATTGGATCTTCGTTCAGGATATCATCAAATCAGAATGAAGACTGAAGACATTCCAAAAATAGCATTTAGAACTCATGAGGTTCATTATGAATTTTTGGTCATGCCTTTTGGCGTTACCAATGCACCTTCTACATTTCAAGGTTTGATGAATTCTATTTTCAAACCCTTCCTTAGAAAATTTGTGTTAGTATTTTTTGATGATATAATAATCTACAGCAAGTCTTGGAAGGATCATGTTGAACATGTTGACAGGGTGTTACAACTATTGGAGGAGAAACAATTATATGCAAAAAGCTCCAAATGTTTCTTTGGAGTACGAGAGATGGAATATCTAGGTCATATTGTATCTCATGAAGGTGTTAAGGTAGACCCTAGTAAAATTAAAGCCATTAAGGAATGGAAAATCCCCACATCCATAAAGCATCTGGGAGGATTTATCAGGTTGACAGGGTATTATCACAAGTTTGTTAAGAATTACGGGAGAATAGCAACACCTCTAACAACATTATTGAAGAAAGATGCATTTTCATGGACTCAAGAAGCAACAAAGGCCTCCAAACATCTTAAAGAGGCAATGTGCCAAGCACCAGTCTTAGCTACACTGGACTTCAAAAAAACCTTTATTGTGGAATGTGATGCTTCAAGAAATGGAATTGGTGCTGTTTTAATGCAAGATGAAAGACCCATTGCTTTCGAAAGTCATCCAATCAAGGGAAAGTATTTACACAAAGCTATTTATGAAAGGAAATGTTGGCAATACTACATGCACTTAAGAAATGACGACCCTACCTAATGGGAAGACACTTCAAGGTAAAAATGGATCATGATAGCCTTAAATACTTTTTAGAACGAAGATTATCCTTTGAAGAGCAACAAAAATGGGTCACAAAGATGTTAGGTTATGACTTTGAAATCATCTACAAAAAAGGGAAGCAAAATGTTGTGGTAGATGCACTCTCAAGAAAGGATGAGGATGTAGAAGCATTGTTGTGCACCATTTCTATTATCCAACCAGATTGGATAAACGAAGCAAGGGAGGAATGGAAGAATGACAAAGAAGTGTGGGCACGTATTCGAAAGTTACAACAAGATTCCAGTACATCTGATACATTTAGTTGGAAAAATGATTCGTTATGGTACAAAGATCGCTTATACCTTTGTAAAAATTCCCAACTCAAACAAAAGATTCTTATGGAATTGCACACTTCTCCCTTAGGAGGGCACTCCGGATTTTTAAAAACTTACCACAGGGTTAAGAAGGAATTTTTTTGGGATGGACTTAAATCGGATATTTAAAAGTTTGTGGTGGAATGTTTGGATGCTAACAAAACAAAGTTGAAAAAATTAAGACCACAAGCCTATTACAACCTTTATCCATTCCAAGCCAACACCAGGAGGAGTTTTCAATGGATTTTATCACAGGTTTACCCAAGTCTGAAGGAAAGAGTGTCATCATGGTGGTAGTTGATAGATTTACCAAGTATGCACACTTTTGTGCATTATCACATCCATTTAAGGCCAGTACAGTTTCTACTACATTTATGGAAACAATTCAAAAGCTACATGGAAACCCAAAGATTATTGTAAGTGATAGAGATCCCATTTTCACTAGAAATTTTTGAACATAATTATTTTCTTGTCTTGGTACTTAGTTAGCTCATAGCTCATCTTATCATCCTCAATCTGATGGGCAAACTGAGATAGTAAACAAATGTTTGGAAGGATATCTTCGTTGCTTTGTATCTGATGAACAGACACAATGGGTCAAATGGTTGCCTCTAGCTGAATGGTGGTATAACACTTCCTTCCATATTGCAACAAAAATGACCCCATTTATGGCACTTTATGGATATCAGCAACCATCCATCACATCATATTTAAGAGAAAATTCTAAGGTTCAAGCAATGGAACATCACAACGAGCATCAACAACAAGTTCTCCAACTCTTAAAGGATAACCTCGTGTTGGCGCAGAATAGAATCAAACAACAAGTAGATAAACATCGCAGCGAAAGAAGTTTTGATGTAGGTGACTGGGTATTCCTATGGCTACAACCATATAAACAAATGTCCCTCAAGCAAGCTAAGAAGGATAATAAATTATCACCAAAGCATTATGGTCTGTACAAGGTGTTGCAAAAGATTGGTACTATGGCATACAAATTGGACCTTATTGCAGCTTCTCGAGTGCACCCAATTTTCCATGTTTCATGTTTAAAGAAGGTTATATGCGACAAGCTCCCAGTTCAAACAATATTTCCAGAACTTGACAAGGAAGGAAAAATTATATTGGAACCGGAAGCAGTCACAGAAACAAGAACTCGATAGCTACGAAATCGATCAATTTCGAAGTATCTCATCAAGTGGAAGAAATTATCCGCTGAATATTCCACATGGGAGGATGAGAATTTTATACAGAAGCATCTAGAACTACTCAAGCGTTGAGGACAACACTTTTTTGAAGGAGAGGGGCATGTTAGGTCCCTATAATACTAGTGATTCCCCCATTACTATTGTAGTTGTATCCCTTATTAATATTGTTGTGCCCCTATTGTCCCAATATTGTTATTACTGTGCCCCATAGAATCCCTCTATTGTTATTTTTGTGCCTTCATATTATTATTGTTAGGTCGGTTTGGTTATATTGTGACCCCTTAGACTCCTATATATAGAAAGGAGGTTTTTTCATGTGAATCATGTAAGAATTGTTCATTTGTGTAATGTAAAGGAAGTTGCCCCCTCGAAGAGGCTTATTTCTAAGGCGTTGATCTATCTTTTCTATCTTTTTGTGAGCTGGTTTCCTAACATTCTGGTAGGGTTTTTGTTTTAAATAGGAAACCTGTGAGATATCAGGGGGTTCCCAATCCTTGAAAAAATCAGGCTGAGGGAAGTGGCTAGGGTAATTTTGGGTCAGGGCTGAGAGGTTTTATATAATAATTTTTATTTTAATATAAGTATTCATGCTTGTTTGAATCTATGTATTCTTAATTTTTTTTTTGCCTCAAACCTCTTTCTGTATTTGTGATTATCATGTGTGTCCAAATTTTGGGTGCCCACTGAAGAACCTTAATTAGAGAAGGTGAGAACGTTAGTATGCAGAATAGAAGAGAGTGTTGAGTCACGCTTAGAGATGGGATTAGGGAAGTGCGCACAAAGCAACATGGAATGCTAGCCAAAAGGAATTGTATTTGCACTAATAAGGATGTCTAAATAGTTGAGACCTCATTAAGTGTAGTTGGGACATGGATCAAACCCCGACCCTGACTTGGTGGGGACCCAGTAGGTCCTTGAACTAGTCAGGCACCACTGAGTTGAAGGTGAGTGAGAATAAGATGACCCCAACATCGTACACCCCCATATAGTCGAGCCTAAGGGCCTTCAACACAAATGGTGTTGTTGGTGTCCCTCTTGGCTAGGGGGGCCACCAAAAAGAAACTGAAAAGAAACTTTTACACAAATGTTGAATCACACAAACTTCTTGCAAATAAATTGTTGCACATGACAATAACAAGCTAGAATGCACATTTACAAAAACATAATCTTGGAAAAGTATGTAAACAACAAACTATCTACGCAAATGCTGCAACTAAAACACATATGAATAGAAAAATAAATCACATACTAGTACAACACAAAGGGACTAGATGAAATACAAATTCATTTTCATTCCCATATCAAAAAATTACATATTATGCAGGCCTCCCTGCCATTGTAGCAGGGAGGCTACACAACCTCTCACACCCTCCTTACGCAACCACTAAAACGATATTTACAATGCCAATGAGAGACACACTTGAATCCAAACCTCTATGCAAAACCCCCAAATCTCTGATTTTTCTAATGCATTTAAGGAATATTTTAATATTTTAATAAAAATATTAAAAATATCCCATAATTGTTTTTCCCTGCATTAAAAATTTACATTTTAGGTCATTTTCATTTAATTACATTTGAATTTACATTCTATATTTAATTATGGTCACATTCAACCTCCAACAAGCTCCCGACACAAATCCTGGCTCATCCCAAGGCAGCTATAGTCAAACAACCATGCTCGTTTGCATTATTACTGCACGATCCTAATCCACCTCTAAATGTTGAACTACAAGCTGCACACTAATATTATGATCTATTCTGCGCTCATCCTTTGTGCATATTTCTCTTCCTATCAGTGTCCCTTCCTCTTTCTTGTAAGATCCCAATTCTTCTCTAGTCTACTCTACCACTAACTACTCCAACTTGCATCCAGTTCTCTGTCACTCTCCCTTCCTCTACTGCCCATGTCCACCACACCTGCTCAGATGTTCTGTCCTCTGTTGGATTTCTCTGTTTTATTGGGTTGATTTGTTTAGCTACAAAATTGTCTATCTTTGCATCTGTTATTGTTTTGGGACAACCAAAAAGTCAATGTTCCAGGTTGTTTCTACAAGACTAGCTAGTGACACATGGGGTTCTTAGTAAATATTTCCCATATACTATGTACCAAGTTTTAATTTTGTGTTGCACGATTTCTTTGTAAGCATAATAATAAAATTAACATGAAATAAAACATGCCTGTAACCAATATTTAAAACATTGTTTTACAAATTTTTGGGTTATTCATGTTACATGATGTGGCTCCCCTGTTACAATGCGTCATAAAATTATGAGCCATAATTTTGAATGAAAATAATATCAAGCTTTATGGTCAGCAGTCACACATAAGTCACAATAACAACCACCATGGTTCCAAGACCATTAGATTGTGGTTATGTCACTATGTGTCATTCGCTAACATGTCACACTTGTTTTCGTTGAACGGTCCCATGGAGCAATTGTTTATGAAACTGTGCAACATCCTCTTGAGAATACACAAGGCTATCGATGAGATTACTCTTCTTATATATGCAGTGGTCCTACTCCTTCCAATATGTGAATAGCACCATCTCTTTGTTTTGCATGTCTCATGTAAGCCTAGCCACCTTGATGTTGCCTGAGCCACTATCCCTGATCAACTCATATCAAGCATTGTCATGCATAATTGACATGTATATGCCCAATTGACCTAGACCACCCACTACTTTGTCCATTTTACCCACAGAAAGAAGGATTGGAACCGCCTTGTCTACAAGGGACAAGATATGCACAAATATCAATAATCGAATATAATATACATATTTACAGTCTTATGAAACCCAGATGGGAATAATGGAAAAGTCAATGGTGATGTACAAATTCATTCATCGGGGTTCTACGCAACTCTTTTTTTCATCTAACTCTCACATCCTCACGTGGCTCTACACTCAACCACTTGGAAATCCATGAAAATGGGGGTTATCCAAGAAAATCCATTGTGCCCATGGCCCAACTTAAAGAACTCGCGGTCTCTAGCGAAAAGGGACTCCAAACATTGTTTAGCAAGGAGTTGAGACCCATTTGGTAAAACAGTGCCTCCCAGTGCTGCCTATCACCTTACTCTATTCTGCCAATGTATTTTTTGGCTACGATCTATGTAGTACTTTTGACTCCATCAATCATTTTATTCCATAATGGTAGAAGTTCCTTCAAACCACCCCCATTATATTCCTCTAGATGGACAAGCTTGAGTGGACCCTCCAATCCAACATAACAAATATCTCTATAATTGCAAAGTAATGAGGGGTCATCAAACTAACAAGAACCTAAAAGAAATGAACCCATAAATCACTGATTTTGAGCTCTTCCTGAAGCTACAGGTTGGCCACGCCCATAACCTCCATCAGACCACAAGTTCAACTACCTAGGTTTCTCCCAACTGCTACTGTTAATCAATTGAAGAGGGAATTGGGACTTTTCTAGCTGGTGGAACTTATTGGTAGCCCATCTTGTCCACGAGGGCCACGAAAAAGAGAACTAAAATGAAAATTCAACACAACTGTTGAAACACACAAACTTCTTGCAAATAAATTGTTGCAGATGACAATATCAAGCTAGATTGCATAGTTACAAAACCATAATCCTGGAAAACTTTGTAAACAACAAACTATATACAAAAAATGTTTCAAATGAACTTCGAGAACTATTGCAAATAAAATATAATTGGATAAAAAAATAAATCATAGAGTGCTACAACACAAAGGGACTAGATGAAATCCAAATTCCTTTTCATTCCCATATAAAAAAATTACATATTATGTAGGCCTTTCTGCAATGGCAGTAGGGAGGCTTTGCAACCTCTCACACCCTCATTATGGATCCACCAAAACCCTATTTGCAATTCTAGCGAGACACACACACTTGAATTCAAACCTCTATGCAAAACCACTAACCCTCAAATTTTTGCAATACTTTTCTATTGCATGGAGGGAATATTCTAATATTTTAATAAAAATATTCCATAATTGCTTTTCCGTCCAAGATATATTTACATTTTAGTTCATTTTAATTTCATTAAATTTTCATTTTCATTCTATATTTAATTATGGTTGCATTGCACCTCCAACTGGTGGATGGAAATCACGTCGACCCGAGTCAGCAAAGTTAAGCCTTAATGTATTTCATCACGGAATATTGTAAGTTCTGACCTAAGATTAGTGAACTAACACCGACTCTCAACCTCTAATGTCATGTGAACGTCTGAGGTTGAGCCTGGAACATGGATATTTGTTCAGAGAAATTGGAGTATGGTGATTCATTGGCGCTCTGTCCTCAAATTGACGAGAAGTTGTTGGTGGGCTAAGCACCAATGCTGACATTGAAGATTAAAGTGGAATTAGGGTTTAATTTGAGGGATAATTCATTGATGCAATTAAAAAGGAAATAAAATCCATGATCGTGAGCCCATAACCCATAGGCTTTTGAAATTGAAGCCATAAACAATTGAAAATGCAGACCCCAAAATCAGTCTACGATAGTTGGTATCAGAGTAGGGAAAGGGAATATTTTTTGTAAAGAACAACTTCCAGCTATGGTTGGGTAGAATTTATATAGAAATTCCACAGTTGTGGTTGTGGGTGGAATTTCCAAGGATGAGTGAGAAAGCATGCAAAAACCAAGTGAGAAGGGGAAGATTCATAAAATCCAAAGGAGGCAAACTGAGATGCAAATTACCTAGTAAAATCATGGACACCAGATGTTACCTAGTAAATTGATCACCCTCACTAAACAATTGTCAATAAGATAGTGAACGAGGCATGAGATAGTAAGAAGCCTTATTTTAAACATCTTAGAGCTTTTGGTTGGGATGCTTATGTACCTGTTCCAAAGGAAAATAGGAGTAATCTAGACAAAAAGTTGAAAAGTATATTATTATTGGTTATAAAGATTATCTAAATGGTTATAAGTTTTGGCAACCCGAAAATATGAAGGCTATTTAAATTCAATATATTATCTTTAAAGAGGCTAATGTTGTTTCCAAATAGGAAGTTGTACCAAGGAAAAATGAGCCAGATATTACATAGTTCTAGTAGTAGGATGAATAATCTAACTTAGCTTAGAAACATGATTAAGAAGAATAAGAACCTGATACTCCAATATTTAGGAGATCAATTCGAGAGAGAAGGAAACTAGAAATGTATAATCCACCTTATTTTCATTCTAGATTTTGTTTTTCTAACATTTATTATTATCCCATAACTATTTGAGAGGCAATGTATTCAGAGGATGGTAAACTCTAGAGAAAGTCCCCACTTGAAGAAATGGCATCCTTCGATATCAATTAATCTTGGGATTGACTGATTTTCTAACTGGAAGAAATCCAATTAGTAGCAAATGGTTGTTAAAAAGTTGAATGCAAAAGGTAATGTGGAAAATTTAAAAACTTGGTTAGTAGCAAAAAATTATTCCTATGTATAGGGAATTGACATCAATCTCCCATTGCAAAGTTAACTTCTATTAGATTTTTTTAGTCCGTTACTAATACTTTTGGTCTTTATGTCAAAAAAATGGATGTAATCACAACATTCGTACATTGATTAAGATTAAATCATTATATTATCTTTCATCTTTCCCAATGCTTTGAAAGTGGAAAACATCAGGGGAATCAAACTTAGGGTCATTTTAGCTATAGGTCATAGTTTGGAGAATTGGGATTTCAAACATTTTAGAGATATTTTGAGGCATTAAATAACATTTTTTCCGATAAAAAAATATATCTTGCACCAAAAACATTAAGATTGTTCTACACTTAGACACCATTCCAATGGTGAAACAATCATGTCAATCATAATTCGTTTGTAAATGCCATCCCTCTTATAAGTTGACCTATCATGTTGACCATAATGGTATGAGATGACACCATTTTAGATGTCATTATCAATGTTAATGGGGTTATCCACATGTGGCCATTGAAGAATAATTTATAAGGTTGAGTTCTATCTGGAGCTGATTCATATCTTCTGAAATTGACCTTTATTAACTGCAGTTCTTGCAAATCGATCTGGCCAGGCCATTCCTAAAACTCTAAGGACGGCTTGATTAAAGAAATGTTAACAGGCGTTGAGAGGAAGGAGAATTTGTGGGCGTGGATAGTGATAGCCTTTGGGAGCTCTAAGAAGGGATTTATGTGGCCCCGTGCCAATCATGGTAATAGCAAAAAGTGACGCTTTTCCTTGTCATGTTTTTTCAACAGTTATGCCTGGAGTAGATTTCAGCCACACATAAATCTCCCCACCTAATCTGTAAAAATATTCTTGCCATTATGGTCATCCATCATAAACCTCCTTATATAGAGTGTTGGTGTGAGAGAGAAATGTATTTTCAGGTCCGTGCATCATGCACCATATAAAGAGCATTATACATAGCTACCATTCACCTAAAAGGTTTGAATTGCATACCATTACTGTGTGGTATGAGAGAGAAATGTATTCTCTGGTAGGTGCATCATGTACCATATAAAGAGAATTGTATACAACGACCTTTCACCTAAAAGTTTGAATTGCATAGTATTATTGAACTAACATAACTCTATTTACCAATATGATTGATATAGGCTGATAGGTCTATATGAATCATATATACAACCATATTGGTATATGATGCATATATACAACCACATTTTTCAATGTAATTGATATGCACCTATATCAAAAGTATTATTAATTATTATGTGATGTTTTTAAAAACTAACTATATATGATTATTAATAACTATATAAATAATAACAACCATATTCTTATATATTTATGTATTTATGATCATTATATTAATATTATAATAATAATAACTCATAATAATATTATATTATATTATATTGTTATAATAATAATATAATATTATTATTATATTAATAATATTATATGATACATAAATGCGATGATGAAAATCACTTTGTTGCAATACTGACCTTCCTAGCCTTTTACGATGTCAAAAGTATCGTGAGCTCAAGAGGCTTCTCTCCAAGCTTTTTGAGCATAGGAATAAAATCTTAAATCCAACTAAATAATTCGTTTCTTTAGGTCCTACAGACCAAAGTTTGGTCTTAGTAGATGTTAACCATCATCATCGTCATCATCATCTATAAATGATAATAATATTAGTAATACTAATTGTTCGTCTAAGGTAGCTCAAGTGGCAATGGCCATGGAATGAAGTCTCACCGAACTGGAGATCTTGTGTTCAAATCTTGTACTACCCTCCCCCATTGCGGGGTGAATAATAGACATGTAAAATTGAAAATGAGAGAGTCCCACCAAGCTTAACAATTTTTTTTTTATTAGTAATACTAATTAATAATAATAATTTATTATTCAAATTTTATAAAATGTAAATAAATAATTATTTATTTTATTAAAAAAGTTTACTATTGTTTCTAGAAAAATACAAATATTTGTATTTTTTATTTATTTTATAAGTTATGATAATAATAATAATAATAATAATAATTTACTAATAAAAATGAATAAATAATAGTTAAATAGTTAATTACTGTTAAAAAATAATAATATTTTTTTAATTAAATATTGGTAAATAATAATAATATGAATAATAATAATAATAATTAATTCATTTTTACATAATAATAATTAATAATGTTAATAATTATTAATAATAATTAATTCTCTGTCATAATGTGATATTGGATTATGGTTGACCATGGTTGCTTTTCATATTAATACAATCTTTGTCACAAAGTGACATTTGAGCATGGTTGACGTTGGTTGAATATGATTCGTCATGTTTGACCCAAAGGAATAATAAACCACTAGAATTAATACTAAAAACCCAAGATTGACCATGGTTGTCCATAGTTGACCATGTTTGATTCTATAAAACATGGTTGACCATGATCAATCATTCCTGACCATGGTTGACCATGATCGTCTATGATTTTTCTATGGTGTCAATTTTTGTCACAATGGTTGACCATGGTTGATTTCCATATCTAGCCTTGTTCGAGCATGGTTGGAAATGATTAATATTATAAACCCAATGGATTGATATTATAAACCCAAGGGACTAGTACTAAAACCCCAGGGGATTATGAACTTAAGGGAATAATATTAAACCCAAGGGACTAATATTATAAACCCAACATATAAAAACACCAAGATAAATATTATAAACACTAAAATAAACATAATTGACCATCTTTGATTTTCATATTGAGACAATCCTTATTATAATTCGATGTTGGAGCATGGTTGACCATGGTTGACATCATAATAAACCATGGTTGAGCAGGAAATAGTAAACCCAAGTGATTAATATTATAAACCCAAATGAACAATAAACCCAAGGGATTAATACTAAAACCCCAAGGGTTGATTTCCATATAGAGACAATCCTTGTCACAATGCAATGTTGGACCATGGTTAACCATGGTTGACCATGATTGATTTTCATATTGAGACAATCTTTGTCAGAACACAACGTTGGACCATGGTTGACCATGGTTGATTTCCATATCCATATGGTTTGACCATGGTTGAACATGGTTGGCTATGATTGACCATGGTTTACAATGATTAATATTTATAAACCCAATGGATTGATATTATAAACCCAAGGAAATAACAAACTGAAGGGATTAATACTAAAATCCCAAGGGATTATGAACCCAAGGGGATAAGATTAAACCGAAGGGATTAATGCTAAAATCCCAAAGGATTATGAACCTAAGGGGACAAGATTAAACCCAAGGGACTAATATTATAAACCCAACATATATAAAACCTAATATAAATATTATAAACACAAAAATAAGCATGATTGACCATGACTGATTTTCATATTGAGACAATCCTTATCACAATGCCATGTTGGACCATGGTTGACCATGGTTAATTTTCATATCCAGACAATATTTGTCACAATGCGATGTTGGACTGTGGTTGATCATGGTTGATTTTCATATTAAGACAATCCTTATCACAATGCCATGTTGGACCATGGTTATCCATTGTTAATTTTAATATCCAGATAATCTTTGTCATGGTGTGAAATTGGACCATGGTTGATCATGGTTGATTTTCATATAGAGACAATTTTTGTCATAATGCAACGTTCAAACATGTTTGACCACGATTGACCATGGTTGACCATGATTGATATTATAAACCCAAATTAATAATAAACCCAAGGGATTGATATTATGAACTGAAGGGAATAATATTAAATTGAAGCGACTAATATTATAAACCCAACATTGGTAAACCCTAATATAAATATTACAAGCACTAAAATAAACACGTTTTATTTTCATGGTGAGATAATCCTTGTCACAATGCGACATTCAACCATGGTTGATCATGGTTGGCTATGATTGATAATGGTTGACCACGATTGATATTATAAACCTAAGGGAGAAGACCCAAGGAATTGATATCATAAAACCAAAGTAATAATAAACCCAAGGGATTAATACTAAAACCCCAAGGGATTTTGAACCCAAGGGAATAATATTAAACCGAAGGGTTGTAATATTATAAACCCAAAGTATAAAAACCCTTAGATAAATATTACAAATACTAAAATAAACATGGTTGAGCGTGGTTGATTTTCATATTAAGACAATCCTTGTCACAATGTTGAATAATATTAAACCCTAGGAATATGAACCCTTAGATCAATAAACCCTAGGGATTGATATTATAATCCCAAGGGAATAATAAACCTAAGGGATAAAAAATATAAATCAAACACATATAAACCATATCATGACTATTATAAACCCTAAAATAAACATGGTTGACCATGTTTGATTTCCGTATTAGATTAATCTATTGTGATATTGACATAATCATAAATGGTTGGACAAATATTTACCCTTAATATTGGGGTTTTACAAAAACCAAGGGATTATTAATATTATAAATACAAGAGATCAATAAACCCAAGGTGTTATTAATATTAAAAACCCAAGGCATTAATATTATAAAAATAAATGATTAATAAACGGAATGGATCAATATACCCAAGGAATCAATAAACCCAACGAACTAATATTAAAAACCCAAACGATTAATAAACCTTAGGAATTAATATTTTAAGCTTCGAGGATTAATAAAACCAAGGGATTAAATGATAAACCAAAGGAATTATTAATATTATAAACTTAAAGAATGAAAAAACCCAAGCATTTGATATTATAAACCCAAGGAATTAATAAACCCAAGGGATCAAAAATTGTAAGGGATCAATATTAAAAATATAAGGGATTAAAAAAGCCTAAGAATTAATATTTAAAACCCAAAGGATTGATAAACCCACATGACTATGAATATTATAAACCCTAGGGGTTGTTAATATTATGAACCCAAGAGGTTAATAAACTCGAAGGATAAACATTGTGAATCTAAGGGATTAATATTAAACCTTAGGACTATTATTTAAACCTTAATATTGGGGATTAATAAACCCAAGGGATTAAATGATAAACCCAAGGAATTATTAATATTATAAACTTAAAGAACAAATAAACCTAAGCATTTAATATTATAAACCCAAGGAAATAGTAAACCCAAGTGAAATAGTAAACCCAACAAAATAATATTATAAACACAAAGTATTAATAAATCTAAGTGATTAATAAAATCCATGAATCAATAAACCCAACAAACCAAAATAAAAACCAAAGCGATTAATAAACCCTAAGAATTAATATTTTAAACTCAAGGGATTAATAAACCAAAGGGATTATTAATATTTTAAACCCAAGGGATTATTAATATTATAAACCCAAGGAACTAGTGAACCTAAGGGATAAAGATTAAAAACCTGAGGGATCAAGAAGCACAAGGGATTGATATTACAAACACAAGATATTAATAAAGCCTAGGAATTAATATTCTAAAAACAAAGGATTGATAAACTCGCATGATTATTAATATTATAAACCCAAGAAATCAATAAACCTTAGAGATTGTTAGTATTATAAACCCAAAGAATAAATAAACTAAAAGGATAAATATTATAAACCTAACGGATTAAACCATTAATATTGGGGTTTAATAAACCGAAGGGATTATTATTATTATAAATCCAAGGGATTATTAATATTATAAATACAAGAGATGAATAAGCCCAATGCATTTTTAATATTATAAACCCAAGGCATTAATATTATAAAAACAAATGATTAATAAACCCAAGCAATCAATAAACCCAAGGAATAAATAAACTCAACAAACTAATATTAACAACCTATACAATTAATAAACCCTAGAAATTAATATTTTAAAGTCGAGGGATTAATAAACCCAAGGGATAAAATAAACCAAAGGAATTATTAATATTATAAACTAAAAGAACAAATAAAACCAAGTGTTTAATATTATAAACCCAAGAGAAAAACATTATAAACCTAAGGGATCAAAAAATACAAGGGATCAATATTAACAACGGAAAGGATTGATATTTTAACCCCAATGGATTAATATTTTAAACACAAGTTGTTTAAACCCCGTGATAAATATTATAGATAGAAAAATAAATATCAATGACCATCCTTAACCATCGTTTATTTTCATATTGAGAAAATCTTTGTTACAATGCGATGTTGGACCATGGTTGGCCATGATTTGCCATGGTTGATTATGGTTTTAATCTGAAGAGAATCTTTGTTATAACATAATGTTCAACAACACTCACAATGATTGGTTTTGAAAATGAGAGAATACATGTCATATTAAATATTTTAAAACCCCTAAGCCCTAAATCCATGGCATCAATATTATAAACTTAAATAATGTTATAATACAAAACAATGATAATAAACATAAATAACAATCAATATAAGAACTACATTGTAAACCATTAAGACATCAATACAAAAAAATAATATGAATACATTAATAATAATACACTATAAAACATTAAAAAATGGTAAATCATCAACACATTAATAATAACACATTTATATCACTACATTATAAACAATAAATAAATTTTAAGGAATAAATACATTATTATGAATACATCAATATATTAATAGTATAAATCTAGTGAATATTGATATAAACAACAAGAACAAGAAGGCCCAAAATTAATATTATAAACATCAATAATATTTTCATTATGAAAGACATGAACAAAGTCACAAAGGGACCCATACAAAAGACCAAAACAATTACAAATGCAAGAGAAAAAAATAAAATAGTAACACCACCATTGGAGCAAAGGAACATAAATGCAAAAAACACAACTAAATTTCACACAATGGATTTAAAGAAGAACGACATGATATGATATTTAAGATGAGAGATATACAATTTTCTACGTAACAAGAACAACGAGGAAAAAACTCAATTTCACCAACATTGTGACCACAAAAAGAATGCCAAGTCTTAACATATATATATTTTTTCTTTACATCAAATAATTCCACTACAAAATTGAACTTGAACCACTCCATAAAAAGTCATCTATGGAATAGCCTCTTCCAAAATACAACCAGACCGATGAAAAAAGAAGCACCATTTCAAATCAACAGCATAATGATCACAATACTTAACGCTTTCCAACCAATTCATTCTTGTTCTCCTCCCAGATTCCCTCCAGTGCACATGTAACAAGTATTTTACATGTGTTTTCATTTAATCTAGCACACGAAGATGCTCATCAATAAAAGTGAGATGGAACCCATGTTTTCTATCAAACTTATTATGAAGATACGAAAGAAAACTTATCACTCCAAGAATATTGTGCACTATTATGGAATAATGGATGACATCATTATTGTCCATATCTTCATTTGAAAGATAAAAAGAAAAGAAAAGAAAATTAATATAGACACGCACAAACAAATAAGCATACACATATATAGATATATATACATAAAACATAACACCCCATTTTTATTTATGTTAAAAAACTTAATCTTATAAACCTCATGCTATAAAATAATCTAATGTTACATGAACCAAATGATATAAAAAATTCTACAAATATAAACTTGATTTCAAAAGACAATGGAAAAAGTTGCGCAATTAGAACAAAATCGTGGCCAATATTCAAAAAATGAATATTGGCCAAACTAATGGCCAATATTCACAACCTCCATTTTTTCATTTCATGATGTAATATGAATCCACAATATTAATGTCAATATGAACCATTTATAAAATTGATTTTGAATGATTGGTTCATATAACTTGTTGTTTATGTCTTAATGGTTTGTTGTAAAGAAGGGAACAATATCCACTTAAAAAAAATAAGAAAATTGAACAACATGGAAAAATATGTAAACAACTTTCTAAAATATTACTATGAATATGATGAATGTATTAATCTCATAAATATATGAAAACGATTATTATATTAAAAGTAAATCAGGAGGACAATAAAAGCAATTCAGAAAACATACTATAGAAAAGGTCACAACGTTATTAGTTGTATGTCATAGCGATATGGACTTCAATCGCTCCTCTTCTTTCTTCCTAATTGTAACATATACACTATCTTTCATCTTGGCATAACATTGAAAAGGGAAAGCCAGTGCAATGCATAAACCATCTATTGATTTCACTCTTGATATGGCTGTGAAGATAAGGCATTGCTGCTCTTTATTCTAAGGTCAATCCCTGTGACTTGTGGATTGTAAGAGTTCATGCCATATTCAAAGGAATTTGATTTTGATTTACTCTTATCACTGGTGTGATATGCATAATGTTTGGACTGCTTGCATTAAATGGAACATCAACATACTTATCAAAATACATAGTTGTGAACATTGGAAGCCGAGGTTGCTTAGAGGTAGGCATCTAAAATATATCCTTAACATAGCCAAGTTCACCATTCGCCAAGCCACCTTCAACCCACAAATCACATGTCAACATAACATGCTGACCATGACACAACAAAACTTCACGGTCCATTTGATCATCATCAACACTAATGATTTATGAACACCTTGAATGCTCAACAATACATCATGCAATTGGAGAATTTAATGATTTTAACATATGCCTGTTATGGAAGGAGGCCAAATTATTTGTTGGAAACAGGTGAACTGTTGCATTAAATAAATCCCTTTCTCTAGGGTGCAACCTCATATCAGCCTCTGACATAAGAAACTCCCAATCTTCAAGAAAAGGTTCTACATTTCTTATGTTATTGAGAAAACAAGATTGTTTCTCATTATTCCGTTATTGGTGAAAGATTTTGTCAAGAGTGGAAACAATGTTGAATTTGTTCCACAAGACTTTCCATGTTATATTACCTGCATACAAAGGCTTATCTCTCACCAGAGGTAACTGGCCAAGGTTGCCCACAAGATTGATGGATCTGCCACCAAAAGGACAATTCTTTTTCTCTGGAAATGCTTCTCGTAATGAAGCATCTATTTTCATAAACAACCTTGATCCTAGAAATCTTATTTAATCAATCAATATATATCTAATATGTCTCATTTATTCTTGGAATGTTGCTAGTGACTGCCCCTGTAGTGCCTGCATATCTTTAATTGAAATGTTTAGAGCTGAGTGTATTGTTTTTGCTTGTATATTAAAAGAAAATATTCTTGTTGTAGCAAGACGAAGCAAAGGGCTTCTTCCATTACTTGAAAAATTAGAAAGAGATTCAAAAATAAAATGGACAAGGAAAGACTTCCCAGTGCCTGCAATGCCCTGAACAATCATAAGAAGATCTTCACGAATCTCATATTTAGCAAAGTGCCTTAAAACAATTTCAAAAGAAAGCCATTGTTTTTCCGAAAATGAATCTGAATATCAAAATGTTCTGTTTGAAGGGTCAACAATATCACCCCTTGATTTTGCATTCCTTATAAAATTAATAGCTTCCTCTACAACATCATCAGAAATAGTTGTACTTTCTAGGTCAAAGGATATATCAAAGTCCCCTCGAACAAGGGTGTGAATATTAGAAACATTCACGTCATTTGGTGGAACCAAGAGAGAGAAAATATGCCATTCGTGAAAAGAATATTCAAGGTTCATTTCCTAGTTAGCAAAATCACCATCTTCTTCATCTTCAATATTGTCGACAATTGATGGATTTTGATCAACATGCCATGCTCGATATCAGAAATTCCTCCAATTTTCAATAATAGTTTCAGTTGAAAGGCCAATTTCTACAGGAATGTCACGAAATGGCTTGTACAAGAGAAATTTTGCCCAACAAAAGGTTTCAAATTCATATGAAGCCTCACCAGGAATAGAATAAAACCATGTCCAAACCTGAACAATAGCATGGACATCTCTAGGCTTCCATGAATCTTGTTTATGCTTACTATCAAATGTCTAAGGTCTTGATGTTTCTATCAAAGATAGATGTTCAAGGAAAAGGGGTCTCTTCTGATAATGTTGAGAAAAAGTATTCTCAGATGAACATTGCAAGCCATCCCTTGAGATTTTCTTGAAAACCTTTCTTCCAACATTTAAGGAAACAAATTTCTACCTACAAACAACAAGAGGTAGCTTAAGCAACATATGACACGTTTCTTGTGCTCCAATGCCACGATCAATAATCGTTTCTGCAAGAAACCTTTTGTATGCACATAAAGCATGATCCTTAGAGCCAATAGAATTTGAAATCATAGTTAACATATGACTATAATTTTCAGACCTTTTTTTCTGCTTTTGATGCATACTTAGAAATATATTTCAAGACAACATAGCAAGAAAGCACTGGTTGGCAATCAACATTTACACGCCACATTGTTAGAAGGTTAATGTTATGTACATTGATCCTGTCAACATTTCTTATTGGATCATATTTGTTTCTTCCCTTATCATCTATGAACAATCTTGATTCATCACAAAGATCCCACGGAGCATTTTATCGACATGTCAGAATAGTGCTTTTTTTGCGCAAACAAGGATCTACACTACACTTTGTGTGCCTTTGGACATGGCTTAACAATTCTTCATAATCATTATGAGGATTTCAAGAGAAATATTATCAATATTTAATAGGAAAGGGTCATCATTCAGGCTTCTTGGAACCATTATGTTGCGACGATGTATGTCACCTGGATTCCATGCAGTTACATATTTGTCAAAGAATCTCTTTGCAAGTTGTACATCAGAATCATTTGACCAATCAAGTATTTCCATGTCAGGAGCTCCTTCCAACCATAGGAAACCATGGATATGTGCTGAACCTCTATGCTGCCACTCATATTTGAAAAAAATGAAGATATATTTACTACAAACAATATAAATAGAATCATAATAAAAAATTGACAAAGTATAGAAAATAAATTCAACAACACAAACCTGTACCAAAAGTCTTTAGCTTTAAGATATTTTTGGATAACTTCCTCTCGAAAAATATTGAATCTATGGTGCATAAATGTGGCAACAATATGAGGGTACTAGATAACATTCTCAATTTTCATACAATGCTCATTTAAAGAATGAGAATGTGAATGTATGCGCATGATGTTATGCAACTCTTGCAACTTTGTGTCAGCTGCACTCAAAGTAAAAAATAAATATGGACATCCAAACTAAGTAATCATGTCAGTTAATTCAGCTTGACACTTAGTCCAGTATGCCCTTGTACCTCTCATAAAAGAACCAAACTGCATAAGATGCTCAACCAACTTGTTATCTGGTAAATCAGAAAGTTGGTGACGCAACTCTTCAATTCTTGTAGGTGAGTTATCTTGTAAATGTTTCTTTACAAAAACTACAGCAATCACTTGGCTCTAATGCCACATTATCATGTTCAATAGGTAATATCAAAAGCAAGGATGGATTCCAAATATTTGATCATAGTACCTAAGAAGATGCAATACATACTCATGAAGTTCAACACTACAAATATGTGGTTGCAACCAATTAACATCACCAGTGGGGAACAATTTTGGGAATTCCATATGTAATAACCCCTTTGTATTATATTCATTCACAGGAGAGATTCCAATATTGGGCCAATTACAACATCTCGATAATATTGATCATGTTGGATTTTGAAAAGCAATGCAGCCATCACTTGATATATTTTGACATAACATTAATAATATTTAGACTGAGCGGCATGTCTCCTCACAATTAGAAAGTCAATATCTTCAACATGTCAGGGAAGAATTTGTACAATTGTAGAAATATCTTGAGGAAAGTTAATTGAATGACCGTTATACTTATATTGCCCACCTCGAGCATGTGTCACTTGCAAAATAGGATTCACACGTGCAATTAGCATTTATTTAACTTGAGTAAGAACTCTTAAAATGTGAGGTTGCTCACTAGGATCCATGCTATTATATCGATAAAAATGATGGGCACCTATTTCACTCTTACATCATCTGCAAACAGGTCCTTTAGAATGTCTCAAAACCTAGATTCCGGGATATGATTCTTGGAAAATGTGGCACATTTGGACAACTGACAAGCTATCTATCTTTGCTTGAAATATTTTATGCACTGCAATCATGTTTTCATCAAAATGAATATGATCTCTATTGGCCGGACCATGTTGAGAACCATTTGGAAGAGTAAAATTTCTACCAAAATGTACTTCATCTTCAAGAACATGAGATTCCCTTCCCAAATTTGAAGCATGTCGAATGGATCTATGACAAGGCCTTTCCAAATTTAAGGTCTGCATTTCATGAACCTCAGAGGATGTAAAGGTCTCTTTGTCATAAAATATTTTAAAATTTAATTTCCAACTAATTATAAATGAAAACAATGAAAAAAATAAAATGCATTTAAAATTTACATTTGTTTGTTGATGTGGATGAGGGTTATGAGATGGTTTCTCTTTGCTTCTAACATCAGTGAATGGAACATTTGGGGAGTTAGTTTCTATGCCTTTTATCAAATGAGTTATTTCTTGTTTCAACAAAATAAAATACATTAGAAAACTAAATGTCCAACAAATAAAGTTTAAAAATGGAAAGCAAATCAAATATATTGAACATCTACATTAGTTTTACAATTTGATGTTTTGGATTCCAATTCTCCAACCTGATAAGATGAGATCATGTTTTTTCTATAAAAAATTTATAAAATACAATGTCCAACCAATTGTAAATGAAAATATGAGAAAAATATCAATTGCACTCAACATTCACATTTGTTTAACAATGTGGATGAACGCTATGAGATGGTTCCTATTCACTTCTAACGTCAACAGATGGAACATCTATGAAGTTAATTGTATGCCTCTAATGAAATGAGTTGTGTCCTATTCAAAGAAAATAAAATATGCCATAAAATTCAACATCTAAACAACTAGAAATTCAAAAAATGAAAAGAAAATTAAAAACATTTAAAATTTACATTAGTTTGGCGATTTGATCGTCGAGGAGAATGCCCAGGAAGGTTATGATGTGCTTCATCTTCACTTCTTAGATTAGTGGATGGAACACTTTGGGAACTAATTTCTAGACCTCTATTAAAACGAGTTGTATCATATTCCTAGAGAAGGAAATAGCTTATAAGTTTAGTAAAGAAAATATTTTAAATAGAGGAATGTAATAAAACAACCACTATTGCAGAAAAATTCAAAATATCATTGCGCTACCTCCATTGTTCCACGTGAGATGTTATCAAGGATGACTGATTCTCTTGGTGGGACCACATTACTTTGAGAAGGATGATTGGAAGATCCAATGTTTCAAGCAACTAGCTCCAAATTATCTAACAAATGCCCAGTTAAACTATCATTGAAATCATCACACACAATGTCATCATTACCTCCACCATGGATATTTTGCAACCTTTGGCCTTGGCCGAAACATGAAATTGTAGACATGGAAGTGTTAGGATGGATATTTGCATCCACATTATCGATATGATGTTCTTCCTGATTGCAAGATGTTTCCCAATATTATGAACATTTTCAGGAGAGCATCAAACAACAAAATTATGCTGATGAGGAGCATATTTTGATAATGAACTATCAACATGAAATGTTCTTTCCATTATATCATCCATAGTATGGTACATACGAGGAATTATAAAATAATTTTGAAGAGTGGTTGCACTCGTTATTCTATGATATGTAGCTCTCCTATGCTCATTTATGGCATCCTTATTTTGTTGATACCATAAACGATAACTTTTATTAGACTTGTCACGTGATGCTGGTGATAGATTTCATTTTCTTGTATGCTTGCTTGTTCCTTCAGATGACATGTCTACAATGAATAATAAAATATTCATTATGGAACCATAAACATGGAACATAAAATATATCTAATATAAATAAACACAAAAGAATGAAAAAAGCACAAGGTTTTTTTTTATCAATCATAAAAAAAACATAAAAAGGGTATATGCTATTTTTTCCAACCATATAAACTTATCAAAATGTATAAGGATTTTTCCAAATGGCTAAAAAAAATTGAATTTTTCAAAACGGCTAAAATCAAAAATGAATTTTTCCAAATGGCTTAAACAAAAGGGTCTAAATTTTCATGTATCATACTAGAATCAAAACAGAACCCATACAATCTGGACACAATACTGTAAGAATTATATGACTTGGAAGTATATCTAAAAATATGGAACTATATGCTATCAAAATATAAATGAAAATATTAAAATGTACATAAACATATAACATTGTTTGAGAAGCAATGACAAAAAGCAATACAAATAACATCTACAGCATAACTCATAGCAATTATAATTATACAAACAAAGAAAACTGCATAGCATCCAAACACATTTACATGTAATTAAGAAAACTTTAGGGGAAACAATATGGAATATTTTCCAGCATAAAGATCGATACAAGCATAGAGAGTATATAAAATGAAAATATTTATAGGAACTCCTAAGAATACTAATAGCGTAAGAATCCATATTCACATCTAATGGTGGAATCTCATCAACAGAATCCATACGGGGAGAAATTGCAAAAACATTTCCATACTCAATCAAATCATTGCAATCCTCCAACGTTGGGTACCAAAACCCAGACATTTGTTCATTTGTTGAATTATCAATCATCATGTCATATAATACGAAAGGAATGTCACTGTAGTTGCACATAAGAACCACAACATGGATTATTCGAAATGGGATAACCAGGAGATTTGCTATTTATATCTATAGAAATTTCTTCCAACAACTTCCATATGAAACCCAAATCATCCTCAAAGTAGTCAGTTCTTCCTTCAATGCATGGATGACCAAATTGGAAATGATCTAATTCTTCAATTGACCATACAGAAGTGGAGTCATCATTGACAAGGCATATCAACTTATCCATGTATATTTCTAACGACATACACCATATGTCAGTGATTGGAACAAATTAAAAAACCTATTCATTTTTTATTACATCAAACTAGTAGATTGTATACCCATACCAAGGATAATCTTCATACTCCTTGTCCAAATAGAGCCAAAACAATTTACTTTTATCAAACATTGAATTCTTAGGGGGTGAAGTGCCACCAAATGGAAGATAAGACCTTTGCCAAACCCTATGAAGACTATTGCAAACATAAAATTTAGATTCCATTCTACCATACGTATGTTTTAGAACAATCGAGTCATATTTTTTGTTCCTTACATTTTCCAATAATGAAAAGAATACCCAGTCTCCAATTGATATTTTCCCTATGTTTTTAAAGGCTTTTGTAAATGGATTCGTTACAAAATAGTTGTGTGTATAGGAGTATTCTGTTGGTAAGGATAAAACCACCATTGGTCCAACAGTAGACTCTACTTTGTATCTTGAATCTATGAATCACAAATGAAAATGAGATATGTGCCCATTCTGATTAAGGTATTCAACAACAAAATAATTATTTTCATTATTGAGGAAAGGAAGCCTAAATTCAAATTCGTTCATAGAGACATGCTTGCAATGCAATAAGAAAGAAGGGTTTTCCAAAACATTCTTCCATTTCTTACAAATAGTGCTAAACTTTATCACAACTAATAAAGGGAGCCAGAGGAAGACAATTTCAAGAATTTCGAATGGAAGCCAACTCCAATAGCTGGATCCATGATCAAACAATGAAATCACCTAACATAAAAAAAAATAATAAAAAAAAAAACACATTTTATATCAACAAAATTAATGTTGAATATAATTAAAAGTAACATACATACATAATTTACCATCTACGCATATAGAAAAACTTCACATATACACATTGTATAAAATGAAATGAGTGATCAAAACATTAGTACAACAATGAACAAAATTCCACAGATTTTTAAACCTAATCTCTATAATCCAATATTATTAATGTTAGTAAACCTATAATTATGTTTATATTAATATCTATGTTTAATATTGATGTTATAATGTTTCGATTCATATATTTTTAATATCGATATCAATTTTTTATTTTCAATATAAATATTAACATTAAACCAAATTTTCTAACGTTAAAAAACCTAAACTTCAAAACCTCTTGTTATAAATTAACGCAATGCTACATGAACCAAACAATATAAAATTACCAAATATTTTAATCTTAACATCACTGAACCTAAATAAACCTAAGTTTATTAACTCTAACATTTAATAAAAATATTTACATAAAAAAATATTCACATTAATGTATAGATGCAAAATATATTTTTACATAGATTTCTACATTTAATAATAATAATAATAAGAATTAACATTAAAAGAGATATTTACTTTTAATATTAATGTAAAACATATATTAATATATTGATGTTTAATACATTATAGAGATTCTATATTGAATACAATAAATTGAATTAATAACAAATTAACATAATTTATTATTAACACAATTTTTACATGGATTGTCAATTTATTTATTTAAATCTAAATGAAGAAAATTTAAATATATAAATATTTTATATCAAATCAAAATAAACCAAATGTATTATATAAATGTATTACATAAAATAGATTTTATATTGAAAACACAAAATTAAATCAATAAGAAATTTTAGATGTTTTAGTAACAACACAATTTTTACATCCATTCTTAATATTTGTATTTAAATGCAAATGAACTAAATTCTAAATGTTTTTCTATGCCTTTTTTTTGTTCTAATTCGTGAATTGTACTAATTTTTGGATTACATAAAATAAATCTATAGCATACATTTAACATAAATCTATAAAATAGATTTTATTATCTAAAATATATAAAACATATTTAACATAAATCCATAAAATAGGTTTCATTATTTAAAATCTATATTTTTGTTTACATAAATCTAGTACATATAATAGATGACTCTTTTGTTAAGGTTTGGTGTATTAAATTCTTTAGTTAAAAATAGGGTTTCATTATATGCATATTTACTTTGTGTAATAAAACATTCTTATTTTTTCCCCTAGTATCTATACCATTGTCTCAAGGATTTTTGACTATTGTTCACTTTCAAAACACATAATATCCACACTATTAACATGGCATGTGTCCCATTCCAAAATATTATTGAAAATAATAAAAACATCCAAACAATGGAATAGATTGAATGAATTAGATTTATTGATTAAAATACATTGACTGCATACAAATGTATTGATTAAAATAAAATCTATTCAATGCATTAAATTTATTCAAAATTGGACCCTGAAAGGCTGCTGTGATCAGGTAGACTTTAAGTAGCTATTTCAAACCTACTTTAGGCTGAGGCTTAGCCTCCCCAACCTGAGAGGGCTCTCTCACAAAATTACAGATTTGGATAATGAATAAGATGTCTAACTCTATTAAACAAAATGAACAAGTATAAGAGGTTGAAATACAATTAGAAAGTATCCATTGGGCTTATGGAGTCATTGACAGTAAGGTTAGCTTTGCATAGAGGTCAGGGCATTCAGAATCCAACATATGTAAACACAACAAACACATGGAGAACCAACACAGTTTACAAATGTATGAAGGAAATTAGAGCACTGTTAGTGATTTCTAAGTAATCAGACATTCATAACACTGTAGATAATAGGAAAAAGACAACACAAGACATTTGGAACATCGAATTCCTTTTGATTCCTGAGAAGCAAGGCCAATACTGTATTACTAGAAAATAGAGTCTTTACACAAAGCACAATCTGAGAGCTTTTCTCAATAATTTTCCAACCCTTTGTACATCCGATGTTCTGCTATATATAGAGCTCTTTTACATACTTGAGATTCCTCCTCCATCATGAGGGGAACTCGAATTATTCTTATTATGACACCTATTAACATTTTAAACTAACTATTAAAAGCAACTTACTGCTAATTGAAAGCTCTAGAAACCTAAGACAATTAGGAGTGTAACTCCACATCACGTTGGTAATATCATTTATTACAATCAAAACTCGTTCTATGACAAGTGGTCTCCTTCAGTTTTGCTTTGGTGGATGTTTGAAGCTCCTTGCTGGCCCTTAATGTCTTATCTCTTTACTGCTGCTGGAAAGTAGGAAACTGCCCCTGTTTTTCTGCTTTTGGTCTCCACAAAGATATTCGAAACCAATTATCCATGTTGTTCTTCTTTGATTACACAAAAATGTATTGGAGTGCCACGTTCTTCATGTGCTGTAGACCCTGGCTCATGCACACGTGTTAAGACAACACCTGTCTAATGCTGTTTGAAGCATTATGACCAAAGCTAGCTATGAATAATGACCACTTTATAACACATAGCTTTAGAGCTCATATATGTTTTTCCTCAGCTTGTTCTGCCCCTACTGGATGCTCATATTTTGTTAATGATCCTCTTTATACACCTCCTTTCAAAAAAAATTTCCACTTTGTCAATCATAATTGATCAACTGAATTATAACATGCAGCTACAACAGTTTCGTAGCGTGCTACGAAACTACTGTGTAATTTCAAAAACACAGTCTTAATGCCAAAATTTGACTGTCTTGAGCTTCATTATCTTGAAATGTCTCTTTTCATGTGCCCTGAAGCTGTTCAAAACTGAATGCAAAGGCCCTTTTTAACTCTTAAACACCACATTCCTCTTGAGAGATAGTTGCTTTACCTCTACTGGAACAGACATTGCAGTTGCAATTTCCTCCATCTGATTTCTGCTGAGATCCAGAAATGACTCAATCAAATCACCGTCCAGGAAACTTTTTGCATCCACAGTCTTCCTTTCATTGCTAAATGATCGCCACTGTTCATGGCTTAAGCCCCCTACTCCCTTGATCACCTTGACAAGATTTGCTTGCAACTTTTCAAGAAACAGATATTGCTCCTGAGGAAGAGATGCAATGACACCAATAACACCATTGACTGTTCCAAATATAACTGTAGGAATCTGGCTAGATTCTGAATCTGGCAGACGTATAACAAGAGATCCATGCCTAAAAAGATTAACAAACTCTCCTAAGTGGTATTCACCTACAACTTCCAATTTTCCTCTCTCTTCATCAGTTGCAGCATCACTATTTTTCCTCACTGTAAAAAGGTTGAAATTGTTCTCTGCTCCAAGGTATATATCGTCATCCAGAATTTCAACTGCTGTCATTCAATTTGCATTATAATCATGAGTCCTCTCTTCAATTGCTCCCTCCTCATGTTTGTATATCAATAAAGAGATTGATTTCATCAAATCACCAACTACAATAACATCTCCACGAGATTGAACATATAGTGTAAGAATATGACCATGATGGCTACATTCAGACTGCAACTCTCTTGAACCATCATCACGGAGCTCCCATTTGTATAACTGAATCTTTTGATTGATGCCAGCAAGCAACTTTCCATTAAATGCATTCAGATCGTAAATAGAACCCTTTGTCTCCTTCTCAGTAACAAGTTGCAGTTTACCATCTTCAACTGAAGATACTAAAATTCGGCCCTTGTTAGGTTCGTTCTCCTCAGGCAATACGTGTGCTGTCCCAACACAATAATAAGCATTGTTGTCATCTGTAAATGAACAACTTAGGATGGAACATCCATTTTCATAAGTATCAAGTTGATATGATGAAAGAACTTCAAATGTCTGATCATCTAACAGGCGCACAAAGTGTGTTTCAGTCTCCTCAATATTTGTCTGAGAATACTTCACACTGCAAATGGCAAAGGTGCGAAATTTCTCTTGATGGCAAATATGATGAGCATGCTCTCCAAGAGGAACTGCACGGATATGAAGTTATTGAATGTCATCAATTCACCCAATAGTAAGCAGGTCCTCCTTTGCAATTGCAAAGCTCTCTGGAAAGGAAACTGAATTGAAAGGGCACATGTGATTGACTTCCTTGAGATTCACATTGCTATACAACAACTTCCGATTGCTACTGTAAATAATGGCCGGCCTGTCTGATGCTGCAAAAACATGTGCTGTGTTCTTAGAGCGAAAAGTCCTCAAGGTGATAGCTTTTGTACCCAATGAAATCTTCTTCCGGTCAGACAACTCTCCAGTGCTCATATTCAATATGAAGTTGAATAGATGCCCATCCCCAAGACCACATGGAAAACTAAAACTAAGCTCAAGATTGTTTACAAGGAATAGTTTCAGACTACCCCAAATCCAAAGAAAAGATGCAAAACCCAAAAGGACATTTCCCCGATTGCTTGAACGACCAAAACCGTAGGGCAAAGTACAACTGTAAACATGTGCCAGTACCAAGACACCTAACGACCTAATGATGAGGATACGCGGTTGAATTGATAGGTAAAGTTCAAGGAGTGACACGTGGTGTTGAAACATTAACAGATTTTATATTTGCGCTACGAAAACTCCTAGACAGTTTTGTAGCGCATAAGAACCTTGAAACAAGTTTCGACATATCATGTTCATGTGAGCTATGAGACGAATGATAGACTAAGACAGAGAATTGACCCCTTTTGACATACCAAAAAGATTCTTAACAAGACTCCTATTCAAAATCTTAGACTCTAAAACAACATGAAAAGACCAGACCAAGACTGACACCAACCTTTGTCAAATTTGAAAAATTGATGCTCAGAATTTGATTTTTTTTTTATTTTTTTTAAAGTGATAACACTTTATACATCAAAGTTATGCTAGGAAAATATTTGTATCAATTTTCATCTCAAACGGAGAAAAAACAAACTACCATCCCATAAATTAGAGATTTGATCATCAAAATATGCATGTAAGCTAAATAAGGAAAGTCATTATAAAATGCCACATAGGAGTTGTTATTTTTATACAAAATGATGGTTTAAACCTACAATAAATACAATATATGCATAGTGATTTGATTAAATGCACCACTTTTACCACTATAAAATGTTTAAAACCAATGATCGTGAGGCATTGGTATGAAGAGGTTTCAAAAACTCAGCGCAATCATATGGTCTCAATATGAAATGTTGGAATGGAAAATGTTCAACCCATGTTGAATTTGGAAATGTATCCAATTCAAAAAGAATTTTTGATAACCATTTCAAGATGCATTTACTCATTTAGGATTTAAAGTTAAACCAATAATTTTCAAAATCTCACTCAATCTTAAATGGAAAACTAGAAATCGGCATGCCAGAAATTAGAGAGTTATCATCAACATGTGAAAGTGAGTTAATGAGAAATTCCTTTATGAAAATGCCACCAAAAGATTTATTATGCTAAATCATTGTTTAACCATACAATAAATGCCATATATGCTTAGTGCTTTTAGTGATTTGAACAAATGTACCACTATTATTGTTACAAAATGTTTAAAACCAACTGTGGTGAGGCATAGGTATCAACAGGTTTAAAAGACTCATCACAACCATATGGTCTCAATCTAAAATGTTCTCATGGAAAATTTTCAAGGCATGTTGTTAATTTCTAAATGTATCTGTTCCAAAAAGAAATTCTAATAACCCTTTTATATGCATTTACTCATTCAGGATTTAATGTTTAAATTAATAATTTTCAAAACTCCACTCAATCTTATTATGCAATAATGGAAATCCCCATAAAAGATATTAGATAGTTAATCACTAAGATGTACATGTAAGTTAAATAAAGAAAATTGTTATAAAAATACCACAAAAAAGTTATTATTCTAACTAATGGTTTAACCATGCAATATATACCATATATGTGATTTGATTAAATGAAACAATTTTAAATAAAATGATCAAAATCAATTATTGTAACCTATAGGTATGATAGGGTTTCCAAATCTCAACACAACCATATAGCCTCAATCTGAAATATTCTAATAGAAAATATTGAGTGCATCCTCTCAATTTGAAAATATATCCAGTTCAAAACAAAAAAAAATAATAATCATTCTCTCAATTTGTAAATATATCCCCTTCAAAACAAAAATAATTAATAACTGTCTCACAGATTTAAAGTAATCATTTTCTAAACCCAACTAAATATCAAATATGTAACTCATATCATTTCATGCCTGACTTTTTTCACAAACTCAATGTAAATGCTCAAAATTTATGCAAATTCATATCAAACCAATCTTATTTAAAAAAATAAATAAAATGAAATCCTGGCGTATGTATGAATCCATATACTCCTTATTTGCAAGGTAAGAGTAACCCAATGGGTGCAAAGCAGATCACGCAGAGCAAACAAAATCGCTGCAGGCTAAGCTGAAAGAGAGGGAAAGGGTTTTCGAGGTTTGTCATTGGAGTCAGGTGTGTCTGTGGAGACAAATGATCTAACAGAGTGACTCATCAGACGTTTCCAAAAGATGTTGAGTAGCTCACATGGAAGGACTGTGAGCCGGATCCTCACCGCAATGTCACATTGAGGTCGAAATTCCGTTAGGTTGAAATCTGGAAATAGAATTGGCCAAGTAGGTAACCGATGGGAGATGATGGTGCTGCAGAAAAGGTAAAGGGAAAGGCTTGTCTGTACAGCCGCAGGGGTGTGCGGATTTTGAGTTTCAATGCAGGAGGTGCGATGGTTTATGGAGGCACTGGAGAAAAAATGCGTGGCTAGATTGATTTCAACTTACGCCAAACTATATATTAAATTTTTTTTTTGAAAAAAATTGCAGAACAAAGGATTGTGCACTTTTCTTAGCAGATAGAAGCCTACATAAACCCCTTCAAATCGTTCCAGGAATTTGACTTAACTTAGTTTCATATGGCTTGGCTTCAACAATTCTAACAATCCACCCACTGAGAAATGTAAGCATCCACCCAGAAATGTACACTACTTTGATTTTAATAGATGGAGTGATGGTTGTTACAATCCTACATGGAGTGATGGTTGTTACAATCCTAGATGGAGTGGTAGAATGCAGGTTACAGTCCATTAAATAGAGTGGCAGGTGTTACAATCCATATTATATTATTTTATTTTTATTTTTATTTTTTCTCATTAATTAACAAGAGTGCCTACCAGCAACAACAAACTCTTAGTTTATTTTACTTAAATGTTTTTCCAAGTGGCAATATTTAGAGGCCAAAGTGATTACACACCACTTACCTAATGAATTCGACAAAATAGTTACAGAATTTGAAAAGTTTTAACTTTTAATCACAATTTGACCTACATGGTGATGAATAACAAGTATAATAAATATTTAATGACAATGTCAAATGCTCAATGAAGAAACCTTGCTCTTATTCCTCCAGGTTGCCATATATTCCTCCACTTTTTAGCATCCAAATGTTTAAGAATGTAAACAAGCATTTGTTTCAAAGTGATATTTGAAACTAAATTTTTAATTTCATTTTCTCTAATCGCAATACAGGGAGATAAATGAGAGGAACATTAAATATTTAATCATGATTTGGTAAAAAATTAATTTAAACAAGGTTTAAACAGATGATTTAGATATGCAAGGAAATTATCAATTTCAATTTCATTCATTGATAGAGTGGCAATGGATACTCTGATCTCTCAATTTAGACCATCTGATCAGAAAAAATAATTAGCAAAAATATTAAAGTGGCCAATTCCAATAGGGGGATGCGTATCTGTGTAATTATTGAAAATTATTAATGTAAAAAAAAGGTATGTTAATTAAAAATTAAATTTCAAGAAAATGTTTGAATGGCATGGTATTATTTAATTATTAAAAATTATTAATGGAAATATATATGGTTAATTAAAAGTTAAATTTCAAGATTAGTGTATCTTAGTCTATAATAAGATTTGAAAATATTTTATAATATAATATAATTTTATTTTTTATTTTTATGTACTTTAATGAATCAAGATATTTAACATAACATAAAAATATCTCTGCCATAGAAATGTATTAATAATTATTAATGGAAATACAAATGCTTAATTAAAAGTTAAATTTCAAAATTAGTGTAGCTTAGTCTATAATAAAATTTGAAAAAATTTAATAATATAATATAATTTTATTTTTTATTTTTATATAATTTAACTAATCAAAATATTTAACCTAACATAACAATATATCTTCCATACAAATGTAACCAATGTCTCTCAACATAATAATCTTTACTAACTATGTTAAAAATTATAAACCAAAATAATATTATTAACTTTCTCTATAAAAGCTAAATAATATTATTTGCCTTCTCTATATTTATTAGAATGTTATATATATCCTATTTGTGTGGAGGTAGGGGTTTTTGTAGGCACAAAATATTGGTTAGATGGTCATTTGTTATTAGATGTGTTTATGGATTAAAGAACGATTGAATATGTAAAAAATTCTTATTAATATATGAATGTTCTGTTTTTTTTCTTTTTGAAAAAAAATATATCCGATTTAATTTTGAAAAAGGTGACAACTATAAACACATTGCCAAATGATGTATCATTAAAAGATGTTTACATCTTTATAGTAGAAAGCAATACTCATGAATATGTTTCTAGTAACTATGCTTTCTACCATGTTTTTGCAAAAGCAGAAATCACATCCATATCATCTAAAACTTTATTCAATCAAATTATGAGTGGTTGGTATTGTGATCATTCTGTAAAATAGGGATTTAGACGTATCATAGGTGAATAGATATTCAATTAATTTCTATAACAGTGAAAGGATGACAAATACTAGGAAAAAGAATTTTATAACTATAACGCCTTCCCAGCTCTACTCCACTCTACCCTGTCTTCTCAGTGTTGCTCCCCTGTGATCCTACCACATGAAATAAATTGAATTTGACCAAAAATTCAGCCGAGTTGAATGATTTTTTTAACAAATACGACAGAATAAAGTCAATCTATTTTTTTTCGAAATGTCGTACTCACATTTTAAAAAAATCAAATATTTCTAGAGACTTGTCTAGTCATTATATGTTTTTAGAGTTTTTGGTTGGAATTCAATTGATTTTTCTTTAAATGCTTAAAATCGATTTTTAACATATGAATTTAACATCTTGACACTCAAATTGTGGAGAGTTTACAACATAGACTTGTGATACCAACAAATTTTTAGAGTTTTTGGTTGGAATTCAATTGATTTTTCTTTAAATGCTTAAAATCGATTTTTAACATATGAATTTAACATCTTGACACTCAAATTGTGGAGAGTTTACAACATAGACTTGTGATACCAACAAATCCTTATCAAATTATGGTAAAATTAAACTGAAAAACTCTCAAAATTAACTACTGCTCGATTAGAACTTGCCATAAAACTTGGATTTCTATTTTTTCTCCTTCAACTTGCTTAAAACAAACAACTGGTGAATTACTGGCCTTCATATGTCCATGCATACTTGGAAATTTTTTTAAAATTTTTAACTTTTCTCTCCAACTTGGTCAAAACGAATGATCAATGAATTCTTCCCTCATGTCCTCCATGTATTGATAGCACTGTTTTGAAAGCCTGAACACTGAGACAGACAATAATTAATATGAAAAATAATTTTTTTTTATACTATATTACAATTTGAGATGTTTTTAATATTTTCAGACTTATTTGTCAATCCATTTATAGTAAAGGTAGACAATAAAAATAAAGAGAACACCACGCAGACCAAATGTTAACTGATCTTTCAGGATTTTGTATATAGTTAGGATGGACTTAGTTAGGAAATTGATTACTTGTTTCCCATATTTCTAGTTATGGAGACATAATTTCTCCCTCTGATTTTTCTGTATAAATCCCATTTTTCTGATTAATAATAAAAATAAGAACCCCATAAGTTTTATCATGAAGTTCTCCATACTTGTTTAACAGTGGTATCAGAGCACGAGGTTTGGAAAGCGTTGGAGTGGTGATCCATTTTTTCTAAGGAATCGGCATGGTCAAGAAGTCCATGTTAATTAATGATGATTGGTTAAGAACACCGAGATCTTGACAAACATGGCGAGATCCTTTGGTGAAGTAACGAGGAAAAGTGGTGATTGAGGGTCCTGCACAATTCCATGGTGTTATCCAAAACCACCCTCGAGACCACCCTTGGTGGTTTCTGAAATCAGTGAGAGTGCCCCCAAAATAATTGAGTCGTAGATCACAATTTGTGAAACAACCTTCCGAGACCACCTTGTTTATTAACATTGGTAAAACTTTGTGTCCTCACTCAACCCTGGATATGTCAGAGCCACTCTAAACCATCAATTTGGTTCGACCATTACATACGATGTTATGTGCCAAGGATTGGTTGAGAGTTGATTTGCGTCATTGTTGAAGAGTTTATCCACGCCATTTCTCGAGAGTTTATTCGAGCTGTTGATTGTGCTTGACTGTTATGCACCCACAGGACCATCTACACCATCACATTTATTGTCAGATGTAACGACAAATTGATTTAGATCATTTATTCTGATGTGTTGATTTTATAATTTTTTACCATTGTTGACTGTGACTAATGTTTATATTTATATTGGTTATATATGAGGCTAAGGAGAAAATTCCTTATCAATCATGTTGCTCGAGTTAATTTGATAATTTAAAATTCACCTGGTTAAGATAGAATGTGTTAATATATCATTCAGAAGGCAAGTTATCAAACATATTTTTTTATTTTTTTTTTAGCAATTTTGCATGTTTTGACTATTGAGATTGTCTGCAAAAATGAATTATTTAGTTTCTCTAGTTGTTGTTATTTTTGGAAAGGAAAATTATGACGAGTGGTAATGGAAAATTAAAAATACACTTATTTTTAATAATTCGTGTCATGGAGTTTGTGAAGGAAAAGATGACAATAAACCAGATTCGCCTGGTGAAGAAAAACAAATATCAATCTCGGAGAGTAAAGATAAAAATTCCCTTGCATTAATCTCTACTTCAGTCTTAGAAGAGGTAAGAAAATACATTATTCAAAGTAAAACAACATATGAAGAAATAACAAAATTGAAGGAACTTTATGATTCACATTCAGAATTGGAGATAATTCAATTATTATTGAAGTTGTTTAATATGGAGATGAAAGATACTAACCCTTTGAAACTTGCGTTTGAAATTAAAGCCATCGATCATGAAATTGAATCTATTGGTGTTAAGGTTGATCTAAAGCTCACTTTATAAAATCCCTCTAACCTATTTATTCACACTACTTGGAATCACTACAAGCTAGTGGACAATTAAAAGATTTAAACTTTGATAGATTAGTAAGAAAAATTGCAGAAAGAGAAAAATAATTTGGCAAGAAAGAACCCCTACCCAATCATAATGCTAAAATGATGTAGGAGCATTCGGACTTAGCCAGCAATGTGAAAGTTTGTTCACATGTTGTGGCTAAACGAGTTGAATTTCATTGACCTGATTGGTCAAAAGTCAGTTTTACTGAGAGGGTTGGATCTCTCAAGAAATGAGTTGTATTTCATTATTGTAATAGTTAGAAATTGTCTTATTTTAGGTTCAAAGATAAGTTGTTAGCATAGAGCTAGGAATTAGAGATTTGTTGTTAGATTTATTAAAAATAGAGATTGAGTTGTTAGACATAGTTAGAGTGATATCCAATTGATAAAAGGAAGGAAAAATGTAATGAAAGAAGAGAGAGGATTGAGTGGAGCAAGAGCAAGAATAGTGTGAGGATTGTATTTGAAACAGAGGTCTTTATTTGTGTAATCAGGCCAAGGCCGAGACTCTATAATTATTTTATTGTGAATGAATAATATTGTGTGTGTGATCAATTCTCAAGTCTTTGGAAACCCTCATTGTACCTTTGTTTCCTTTGTATACGAGCGAGAGTTTATTCCTTTGTTTTTCTATGTTTCATGTCTAAATCGCAGAATTAATAGAAGTCCGAGGCCTTTTTAAATATCATTGTTTGATGTTGATTTAGTTCTAACCGTCAGATCACCGATATTGGATTGGCAAAGTTTATTACATAGTTTTGGTCCCACAAGCAGAAAACCCAACTTACACTAAGAATCAGCACAAAACATAGATCGGATCCAAGCCCAGACATGAAATATTATAGACAGAGGCTTTTAAACCTCATCAAGTCCGTGGTTCTCCATCGCATCACAATTCTAAAGTAGAAGGAGCCTGGCCAAGTGAACTTGTGACTTGCGATCGACCGATTCAATCGTGGCCATTAGATCGTGAATAAATCACAACCGTTGGATCACGGAAGCAGTCTCGCTACAGTGAATGGTATTTCGGGCGGCTCAAGAGTTGTAAGCTGTTTTGAAGGGTCGGCACCCGATCCCATTGAACGTTCGACACGTAGCACAAGAAAGGAGAGAGGAAACCGCTTATTGGGCAGTTATTCCCCGCGTATGTGTCACGCCCGAAATCTCTGACAACTGTCAGATCAAACAGATCCAGATCAATGGTCATGAAGGATCGTGCATGTTGACTTTCAGTGTACGACGAGCGTGCCGACTCAAAAGGTAAAATTCATTGTTTTGGCTTGTTTTCAAAGGTATTTCGGTTTAAAAGAAAAAGGTCGGGTTATAATTAAAAGGGAACCGTGGGGTGATTATTGGGGTTTCTTGAGTTCTACTTCTGCCTACATCAATTTTCGTATCAGAGCAGAAGTTAAGGTTGATTGCAACAAAAATGCCACCAAGGAGAGGAGCTAGCATTGGTTGAGGAAGACCTGTAGCAAATGCAGTTCTATTGGAAGAGATCTGGAGTCTGCGAATGAGGATGGAAACAATTGAGACTGCTCAGAGAAGAATACCTGATGAAGGAGCTAACAGTGCTAAAGAAGAATCTTCTGAGGAAGAAGAAGAGGAGGAAAATGAAACTACCAGAGTTATCAAGATGTTGGCAAAAGTATGAGGAAAAACAAAGATGGAAATTCCTATGTATGAAGGAAGTCTCAATACAGAAGAGCTAATGGATTGGATCAATTCATTGGACAAATATTTTGACTATGAAGAGGACACTGATGACAAACAGAAGGTGAAATTTGCAGTTACCAAATTGAAGGGTCATGCAACTGTTTGGTGGGATGAACTACAAACATCCAGAACGAGGAAAGGAAAGTCCAAGATCAAGTAATGGGAAAAAATGGTAAGTAAAATGAAAGCCAAATTTATGCCTAAAGATTATCAGTTAAATATTTTTAAACAATTGCAAAATTTAAGGCAAAAAAGAATTTCTGTTAAGGAATACATAAAAGAGTTCTATAGATTGAGTATTAGAGCAGGACATCCAGAAGATGGCATGGAGAAGGTAGCTAGATATATCAATGGCTTAAGGTATGACATCTAGGATGAGATCAACTTGTTTAGTCTAAAGACTATTGAAGATGCCTATCAAGTAGGTTTGAAGGTAGAAGAGAAGATGTTGAGAAAACAGACTCAAAGAAATAGAGGAAGAAGCTTAATAAGAGGTAGAGGAACTACCAGACCAAGGGGACAATAACATCAGCATGAAGCAAGCAGCTCAAGTAGCAAACCACCATAGAGGGGAGACTTTAATAGAGGAAGATTTGCACCTAGAGGAAGAGGTCAAAGAAGAGATGTTCGGTGTTATGCATGTGGAGAATGGGGACTTGTGTCATGGGATTGTCCTCATAATAAACCAGCAAGTCAGAGGAATGCGAATGTGGCTGAGGCAAAGCCAAAACCACCTCTACTTATGGAAAAGGAGGAACCCCCTGAAGTAGGAGAATCCCTGTTATTGAGAAGGACCTTGCTTAAGATAGAGAAGGAGATTGAAGAACCAGCTCAGAGGAAGAGTTTGTTCAGAACTACATGCAAATCTAAAGGTAAGTGTTGTAAAGTGATAATTGACAGTGGAAGCACTGATAACCTTGTTTCTACAGAGATGGTGGACAAGCTAGGGTTGGTAAAGACAATACACCCTACTCCTTACAGAGTGTCATGGTTACAGAAGGGACATCAGATTATTGTGACAGAACAATGCAAGGTTGAGATACAAATTGGTACGTATAAAGATGTGATATTATGTGATGTAATGCCCATGGATGTATGCCATGTATTACTAGGAAGATCGTGGAAATTTGATCAAAAAGTTATTCATGATGGGAGGAGAAACACTTATACTCTGGAGAAGGATGGAACTAAACATACACTGTTGCCATTGAAGGATGAAGCTGACAAGGGAGCACTTGAAAATAGTGTTATGCTGATGAGTGGGAAGGAGCTGTTACAAGAGGTTGAAAAAGGTGAAGAAATGAATTTTGTTGTCATAGGGAGACCTAAGGTAATTTTGACTTCCACAAACTTAGATGATTTACCTAAAGAAATCAAAACTTTGTTGAATGATTTTGCTGATATTGTTGTGGATGAGTTGCCAAATGCATTACAACCGATCAAGAGTATTCATCATCATATTGATCTAATACCAAGAGAAAGTTTTCCAAACAAAGCAGCATACAGATTAACTCCTCAAGAGAATGCAGAAGTTGGAAGAAAAGTGTAGGAGCTGATGGATACAGGGTTAATCATTGAAAGTCTTAGTCCATGTGTTGTACCAACAGTACTCAATCCAAAGAAAGGAGGAGAATGGCGTATGTACATAGATTCCAGAGCCATCAACAAGATCACTATTAGGTATAGATTCCCCTTGCCATGCATGGATGATTTGATGGATTGTTTGAGTAAATCAAAATATTTTACTAAAATAGAATTGAAAAGTGGATATCATCAAATAAGAATTCGAGAAGGCAATGAATGGAAGGATGCATTTAAAACAAAAAATGGGTTGTATGAGTGGTTAGTGATGCCTTTTGGACTCACTAATGCACCTAGCACATTCATGAGATTAATGAATGAAGTCTTGAAGGAATATGCAGGCAAGTTTGTTATTGTTTATCTTGGTGATATTCTAGTTTTTAGTAAAAGTAAAGAAGAACATCTAGAGCATATTAAGTTGGTTCTAAGAACTCTGCAAAAAGAGAAAATAATGATAAATCTAAAGAAATGTAGTTTCATGAAGGAAGAATTGATTTACTTGGGATTTGTAGTTTCTAAAGAAGGATTGAAAATGGATCCAGAGAAAGTCCAAGCGATTTGGAATTTACCTATTCCCAGAAATATATTTTAGGTAAGGAGCTTCAATGGTCTTGCAAGTTTTTACAGAAAGTTTATCAAAGGCTTTAGTCAGATTTATGCACCAATTCTTGAAACAATTAAGGAGATCAATTAGCTGTTCAAGTGGAGAGAGCAGTAGAGAGGAATTTTAAGTTGCTGAAGGAGAAAATCATAGAGAAACCAGTTTTGGCTTTACCTGATTTTGAAAAGGTATTTCAAGTTGAAACATATGCTAGTGGAGTTGCAATTGGAGCGGTTTTGAGTTAGGAATAGAGACCAATAGCATACTTCAGTGAGAAATTTAGTGAAGAAAAGAAGAAGTATTCTTCTTATGATAAAGAATTTTATGCTATTGTACAAGCCTTGAAAAAATGGAGACATTATTTGCTGCCAAAGGAATTCATATTGTATTTAGACAATCATGCCTTACAGTTGATCAATAACCAGCCAAAAGTGAACCAGAAACATGCCAAGTGGGTAGAATTTTTGTAAAGCTTTAATTTTGTGATAAAACACAAGAGTGGTAAGTCAAATAAAGTCGTTGATGCATGATTAGGGTAAGTTTTATTGTGCAAGAATTCAAAGTGGGTACTATAGGTTTTGAAGAAATGGTTGAAATGTACAAAGATGATGCAGATTTCAAAGATATCTATGCAACAGTTCAGAATCTAATAGTTCATAACAGAAGTCAATGGTTGGAATATCTCATTCGACGAGGCTTATTGTTTAAAATCAACAAGTTGTGTGTTCCCAAATGTTCTATGATGGAAAACATAATAAAGGAGAAACATAGTGGAGGATTATCTGGTCACTTTGGACAAAATAAAACCTTTGCTCAGGTGAATGCTTTTTATTATTGGCCAAAAATGCAGATTGATGTTAAGAAGTTTGTTGAGAAGTGCAGGATATGTCAACATGCTAAAGGGAGGAGCCAGAATACAGGATTATATCAACCATTGCCAATACTAGACCGACCGTGGGATGCAGTTAGCATGGATTTTGTTTTGGGCTTACCTAAAACTCAAAGAGGGAATGATTCTATTTATGTTGTGGTAGATATATTTTCTAAGATGGAACATTTCATTGCTTGTAAGAAGACTAGTGATGCAACACATATAGCTAATCTATTTTTTTCAGAAATTGTAAGATTACATGGATTGCCTGTAAGTATTGTGTCTGATAGAGATACAAAGTTTGTAGGGCATTTTTGGAGAACTCTTTGGAAGAAATTGGGAGCTAACCTCAGTTTTAGTTCAGCATACCATCCTCAAACAGATGGATAGACCGAAGTAGTAAACAGGAGCTTGGGAAACATATTGAGAAGTTTAGTGTATCAAAATCCTAAGCAGTGGGATTTAGCACTAGCTCAGGCTGAATTTGCTTATAACAATACTCCAAACTGAAGTACTAGAATGAGTCCATTCAGATTGTTTTTGGAATGAATCCAAGAGTTGTGTATGAGCTCAAAAATTTGGGTAAACAGGATACAAGAAGTGCAAAAGCTGAAGAGTTTGTAGAGTAGATGTAGAGACTACAAGAAGATGTCAAAGGTAGATTGCAGGAAAGCAACGACAAATACAAATAGAGGGTAGATATGAAAAGAAGAGAGAAAGAATTCAAAGTGGGAGATTTAGTGATGGTGTATTTGAGAAAAGAAATATTTCCTGCTACGACTTACAATAAACTAAAAATGAAAAAGATACGACCATGTAGAATTGTAAGAAAGTTTTCAGCTAATGTATATGAAATTGAGTTGCCAGAAGGGATTGGAATATCACCTATCTTCAATGTTGCAGATTTGTATCCATACAAAGAGGTAGAGACAGAGCTACAGGAGGAAACTACAGGAGATGAAGTTCAAATTGTGAACTGGGAAGAACAAATGCCAAAGACAACTAAGAAAGAAATGGAAGTTGTTTTGGAGAAAAGAGTATCCAAAAGAACTAGAGGACAGACTTATTTCCAATATCTAGTCAAATAGAAAGGACAACCAATGGAGGATGCTAGCTGGTTGACAACAACATAGTTACAGAAGTATGGAGTAAGTCCTAAAAGGTTGAAGGATGATTGTTTTCTTCCCTGGGAGTCTGATGTAGGAGCATCTGGACATAGCCAACAATGTGAAAGTTTGTTCACATGTTGTGGCTAAATGAGTTGAATTTCATTGACCTAATTAGTCAAAAGTCATTTTGATTGAGAGGGTTGGATCTCTCAAGAAATGAGTTGTATTTCATTATTGTAATAGTTAGAATTGTCTTATTTTAGGTTCAAAGATAAGTTGTTAGCATAGAGCAAGGAATTAGAGATTTGTTGTTAGATTTATTAAAAACAGAGATTGAGTTGTTAGACATAGTTAGAGTGATATCCGATTGATAAAAGGAAGGAAAAATGTAATGAAAGAAGAGAGGGGATTGAGTGAAGCGAGAGCCAGAATAGTGTGAGGATTGTATTTGAAACAAAGGTCTTTATTTGTGTAATCAGGCCAAGGCCGAGACTCTGTAATTATTTTATTGTGAATGAATAATATTGTGTGTGTGATCAATTCTCAAGTCTGTGGAAACCCTCGTTGTACCTTTGTTTCCTTTGTATACGGGCGAGAGTTTATTCCTTTGTTTTTCTATGTTTCATGTCTAAATCGCAAAATTAATAGAAGTCCGAGGCCTTTTTAAATATCATTGTTTGATGCCGATTTAGTTCTAACTGTTGGATCACCGATATCGGATCGACGAAGTTTATTACATAGTTTTGGTCCTGCAAGCAGAAAACCCAACTTACACTAAGAATCAGCGCAAAACATAGATTGGATCCAAGCCCGGATGTGAAATATTATAGATAGAGGCTTTTAAACCTCATCGGGTCCATGGTTCTCCATCGCATCACAATTCTAAAGCGGAAGGAGCCTGGCCAAGTGAACTTCTAACTTGAGATCGGCCGATTTAATCGTGGCTGTTAGATTGTGAATAAATCACAATTGTTGGATCGCGGAAGTAGTCTCACTACAGTGAATGGTATTTTGGGTGGCTCAAGAGCTCTAAGCTGTTTTGAAGGGTCGGCACCTGATCCCATTGAATGTTTGACAAGTAGCACAAAAAAGGAGAGAGGAAACCACTTATCGGGTGGTTATTCCCCGCGTATGTGTCACACCCGAAATATCTAACAACCGTCAGATCAAACAAATCTAGATCAACGGTCATGAAGGATCGTGTGCATTGAATTTCGGTGTATGACGAGTGCACCGACTCAAAAGGTAAAATTCATTGTTTTGGCTTGTTTTCAAAGGTATTTTGGTTTAAAAGAAAAAGGTCGGGTTATAATTAAAAGGGAACTGCAGGGTGATTATTGGGGTTTCTTGAGTTCTGCTTCTGCCTGCATCATAAAACTTTATGCCTTGCTCAAAAATATCAAAATCCTCAATAAGAATCTTCCATAAGTAATAAGAGTGGAAGATATCATGGTAGGAGGAATTATAGAGGTAGGAAAGGAAAAAATAATCAGGAAGATAGACAACATAATGATAAATAAGAAAGAAATTTTACTAATAAACCAGCTATCAAATGTTTTAGATGTGGTAAAAATGGACATATTGCTGCTAATTGTAGAATTCCTTTGGAGAAAGTTAGTGAAAGGAGAGAACAAATGAATGAGAAGAAATATCGATTGCCTCTAGATAAAGGACAATCTTCTCAGAATGCAGATTATGTTGTTGCACATTGTAATTTTAATATGGATGATTTCTTTAGTACCTCATTTTCTTCATGGCATGATAGGTTGATTGTAGACACAGGTGCCACTTGTCATATGACCTTTAGGAAAGACTTGTTTGAAAACTTCAATGATCACATTAACGGGGTAGTTTATTTTGCTGATAAATTGCAAGTTAAACCTTTAGGGATGAGTTTTATTTGATTAAATATGCAAGTTCTTACAGACTATATTTAACATGATGTTCTTTACATCCCATAATGTGGGAGAAATTTATTGTCTCTTATAAAAATTAGACAACAAGGACATTCAATACACATATTTGATGGTACTGTGGATATTCAAAAAACAACTAATAATGAGACTATTATGACTAGTGTGGAAGAAAGCAAACTCTTAAAATTGAAAGGTATGTCATCCATTACATTATATACTACTCATTCAATTTAGAAAAATGATACTCTTTCTTCAAGTTTATTATGGCATGCTCGTTTTGGTCATATAAATTATGACAATATAAGACTTATGAGACCGCGGGGAATTAAAGGGCTTCCAACAATTCCAAGAAAGTTTACACCATGTAATGCTTTTATTTTGAGAAAACATTATAAAAAACATTTTAATAGTTCTAATTCTAAAAATTCCAGAAAATTACGTCTCATACATTCAGAGTTATGTGTACCTATACGTGTTCCGACTACAAATGGTAATAAATATATACTAACATTCATTAATTATTATTCGAGGATGTGTTGGGTCTATCTCTTGAGATAAAAATCACAAACTTGGTATGTTTAAAAAAATTCATCTCTTGATTACAAATGAAACTTAACTTAATGTAGCCACTCTAAGAATTGATAATGGTGGAGAGTATACTTCACATGATTTTGAAAGTTATTTGCAAGAGAATGGAATCAAACACCAAGCAACAATTCCTTATAGTCCACAACAAAATGGTGTTGCAGAACGAATGAACAAATTGTTGCTTAACATGGTGAGATCAATGATTTTCTTTAAGAATGTAAAGTTGATGTTTTAGGGAGAAGGTGTGCTTTGTTCAGCTTATATCAGTAATCATTTTCCTTCTTATGTTATCAATAATAAAACTTCATATGAAATGTGGTATAATCGTCTTCCTATTGTTCAATATTTCAGATTTTTTGGTTCTCATGCTTTAATTCATAAGTGGCAAAGAAACAAGTTGAGTGCAAGAAGCAGAAAATGTACATTTTTGGGATATTCCATGACTTCTAAGGCATACAGGTTATATAATGAAGAAAATAAGAAGTTAATTTTGTCAAGAGATGTAATTTTTCTTGAATCAGATAAAGATACATCCAAAGTTGATAGACAACTTAATCATATAGAAAAAACATTGTCGAAGACATTTTTACGAATCTTATAATAATCTTCCACATCCTGAAGGGGGGATTCCCATTCTAGATCTGTAACATCCCTGGAAAAAATTCATGTAAAAAAATATAAGACCAAGGTGATGGGACACGTATTCCAAGCTAAATGGTGGGCAAAACATCCTAGTGGGTGTTCATTTCGGTTATTATGGCTAAAGGAAAATGGAAAAGCCAATGGAAAAGGCTTTGGAAAGGAAAAATGTCATTTTTGGAAATTTATTTATGAAAATAAAGGAAATTTTGAGATAAGGAAGGTGAAAGGTCACACGATGTATGTGAGGAGGAAAATGAAGGAAAATAATGGAAAATTGAAGAAAATAGAGGCCTCATTGATAAAAAGGCTTAAGAGGATAAGTTCATAGACCTTTCATTAGTTCAATTTTGGATCTCTCTATATTATCTCTCTCCCTCACTCTTGGATAATTAGAGTTTTTTTGGAGCACTTCAAATTTGGATCAAGGAATGAAACGATCAAGAAATGAAGAGTAGGATCAAGCAACTACAACGTGATTATTTGTAGGTATTGATTTGAATGTGTGATTTCCTTCTTAGATTTAGCATGCATGATTATGCATGTGTGTTCTTGGTTCTCTTGTTGTCACGGGCATGGGTTTTTCCAGGTGTGACAATGTTCTTCAGCCTTGGCATGCCATTTCTAGATAATCATGATGTGATGGGGTTCTCATGTTTTGGTTGAGCTAGATTACTAGATGGATTCATAACTGAGTGAGGTGGACCTCTGAAAGAAAGAACACATGTCCCAGTGATCCCTGAATCTGACTATGGATTGTGGTAAAAGCATAGGGACTAGGAGACAATAAAATTCCTCACACTGTAGGTGGAGAAATCCGGTGGCATCCATGCTTATTTAGGGCCTAGCTATCTGGTGTGGATTGGGGTAAAGCCTAGTTCTATTGTGGAGGGTGAGGTAGTTTGGGCTTGGGAAGTCTTGGCTGATTTTGGTTATGATTCCCACATTCATGCTTGAAAGATTTGGTTCAACCAATCTATGGTCAGGTGGTTCATGGAACGCCCAAACCTAGTTTTCTTTTGCATTCATTAATAATAGTTTATTTCCCTTGGTATCTCATGTGTAAATGCACTACTTATATGTGGATTTTATGGGTGTTGGGATTGCGGTAAAGCCTAGTTCTATTATGGAGGGTGAGGATGTTTAGCCTTGGGAAGTCCTCGTTGATTTTGGTTATGATTCCGACATTCATGCTTGGAATATGGCATGGGGGTGATTGAATGAAGAAAGATTTGGTTCAACCAATCTATGGTCAGGTGGTTCATGGAAGTACCAAACCTGGTTTGCTTTTGCATTCATTAATAAGAGTTTATTTCCCTTGGTATTTCATGTTTAAATGTACTAGTTATATGTGAATTTTATGGTTGTTGTATCCTTGTAATTTCTGTTGATTATATGTTGGTTATGAGTATGCCTTATGACAATGATGATGTATGGCTCACATCATGTTTTGATTCGTAAATGAATGAACAATCAATATATGACCTAATAGATGATAATGCAACTAATTTCATAAGGCATCAATGCTTCTTAGTGATTATTAGATAAGTATGAGACCCATGTGCTCATATATGTTTTCATGACCCATAGAATGCATATTTGTGACATGTTTGATGAAATGTTTGTCATGGATAGTATGGGTCCAGTCAAGTCCTTGTACAAGTATTTGCATGTGTATCATTTTTTCAATGTTAATTTTGATTTTTGGAACTTCCATGAAGTTCTGGGTAATGGCTTAAGACCTGGCCTTGAAAAGTCGCATAGAATCCAGGTTCGCTGGCTCTAAACTAGCTGAAAAAGACCCCAGTTGCTTTCATGCCCTTGTTTTGAGAGCAACTGGAGGGCCCTAATTGCATGCATTCCCATGTCATGTGAGCAACTAAGGATCTAGTGTAGGGAAATGTCAATTTGTCTCAGGGGTTGATAACCTAGAAAGGTTGGTTGGCTCATGAAGATTCCGTGACATGTGTATAAGTTCAGATTGGTTTTGTTGTGTTGTTTCCATTTCCTTAACCATACATGGGGAGTTGAATCAGATCATAGTAGCCTCTTGTAACATGCTTACCCCAACGGACTGGTTAGCTTGAGTAAATGTGAGAGGAGGGTGTTACAAGATCAATGTGTGTATTTTTCATTTGTGGATTTTCCTTCAATAAATTTTCCTCTTAATGATGATAATGGTTTTGTTGAAAAAAATTAGATGATAGAAGTGTTTCTACAGTTACAAAAAGTACTTGCATTCTAGAAGAGTCTGCTCCACAAAATGAGCAAATTCCTCCACAAGATAAGTAGCCACTAAGAATATTAACTCGTATTAGAACATTTCCATGAAAATATGATGATTTTTAAACAAGATGTTCTTCAGGTAACTATTCTCATGTTTCTGAATATAATTCCTTTGTGATAGTGAGCCTTCTTATTTGGAAGAAGTTGTTATTTGTAATGAATGGAAAAATGAAATGTAAAGGGAGTATGATACACTCATTAAAAATGACACTTGAAGGTTGGTAGATCCTCCTGATTGCATCAAACCCATTGGTTGCAAGTGGGTTTATAAAACCAAATATAAAGTTGACGGTTCACTTGACAAGTACAAGGAAAGACTTGTAGCAAAGGGATATTCACAAAAAGAAGGTATTGATTACACACAAACTTTTTCTCCTACAACTAAATGAGGCATTATTGGAACCTTGTTTTCTATTGCGGCACAAAAAGGATGGAAAATTCATCATATGGATGTAAAAGCTACTTTCCTAAATGGATATTTGAAGGAAGATGTTTACATGTTTCGACCAGAAGGTTTTTCTGTCAAAGGTAAAGAACAAAAGGTATGCAAGCTAATGAAGCCCTTGTATGGTTTGAAATAAGTACGCCATGCATGATATGAGAAACTAATTAAACATATTCTTAAGTTGAATTGTATGCATCCTGACCTACATGATGCAACTCTTTTTGTTAATAAGGTTGGCAGATCAATTGTATATCTAGTTTTCTATGTTGGTGATTTGGTGATTACAGGGAACAATGATGACTATATATCATCAGTTAAGAAAGAATTGTGAAAGGTTTTTTATATGAAATATTTAGGTTTACTTCATTATTATCTTGGAATTGAGGTTGATCAAAAACCTCAACATATTTTTATCTCTCAGAGGAAGTACGTTGGAAATTTATTGAACAAATATGGAATGATGGATTGTAATTCTGTTTCTACTCTAACGGAACAAAATCTGAAACTTACTTCAGAGGAAGGAAAACCATTTGAAGATCCAACAGAGTACAAGAAACTTGTTGGAAGTTTGATTTATCTCTCCACTACTCATCTTGACATAACTTTTTCTATAGGGATACTCTTCAGATTTATGCATCAACCTTGTGAAGTTCATTGGGTAGTAGCAAAAAGAATACTTAAATATCTAAAAGGGACTCAAACATATGGCATCATATATTCCAAAGTTTCAGACTTCCATCTTACTAGTTATTCTGATTCAGATTTTGTTGGTGATAAGGAGCATGGAGCCTCAACTTTTGGTTATTTGATGAATCATGGATCAACACTTATCAGTTGGAGATCACGAAAATAATCTATTCCTCTTGAGTCTAACACCAATGCTGAATATGACATTGTAGCAACCCAATCTACAAAAGAAATAATTTGGCTTCTCAAAATACTTAAATATTTGCAGGAGAAACAAAAGACTTCACCTCCTTTATTCAGTGACAATAATTCTGCAATTCAATTGGCTAAGAATCCAAAATTTCATGATCGAACCAAACATATCAGCACCAAGTATCATTTGATTTGACATCATGTGGAGGCCAAAACAATTCATCTAACACATTGTCGTACTTCAGAACATATTATAGATATTTTTTCCAAAGCATTAGGACATGAAAAAATTGAAAATTTCAGATCTTTACTTCGCATGTCAGATGTCCTTTTGGATTAAGGAATGAAATGTTAACTAATCCTTCAGGATTTTGTGTATAGGTAGGATGGACTTAGTTAGGACATTGATTAGTTGTTTCCCATATTTATAGTTATGGAGACATAATTGTATTTCTCTTATTTTGTTTGTATAAATACCATTTTTCTAATTAATAATGAAAAGAAGAATACCATCAATTTTATCATGAAGTTCTCCAAGATTGTTTAACACCAAATTAAACAAATTTCACTTGACAGTAAAAAAAACGGGGTTTTAAGCTCAAAGTAATGCGTAGTAAAAAACAAAGTATTGCGAAGTAAAAATAAAATTGGATTTCCGGAATGAGCACAAAAGAAATTATATCTCTAGATTATAATGTCGTAAGAGGAAAATACATTCATGAGATATGGAGACTGTAACTCATTTCTCACACTGTAAAACGACATAGCTTTATTTTTTTACACAGTAAACACTAATTTTATGCACACATCACTATTTTAGGCTGCAGATATTCACACTTTTAGGAAAAAAATTCATGACATAATTTAAAATATGTTTGGTGTGTGTTATATTCTTTCCACAGATAGTCACAAGTGTAGGGGGGGTCATTTGGGGTGGAATAGCCCCCTTGTTCATTGTGTCAGGTGGAAAAGGGGAGGTTAAAGTGGGGCGGTAGTACCCCTACATGGGTTCCAGGGAAATGCCACGAGAATTTTTTTGGACCCTATAATAGGTGGGTAAACCTACCTATGGTTTTGTTCATCAGTTTTGCACATGGTTTTGGGGATGATGGTTTTCTTCCCATGGTATTTTGTAGATCCGATCAAAGGGAACTACAGTTACATTATAATCCAGGGTTAATGAATTGGGGTTTATGAATGCTTCGACATGTATATCTATGTATTCTAACATTGAGAGGACTATAATGAAAAATAAATATGGTAGTCTTGATTTGGGATCCAGGGGAAAATATCTGTGTATTTGTTTTATGTTCTCACCATTGTATATTTTCTTTTTTAAGAATTTGTTTGCATGTAATTTCTCTACATGCTTAAAACCTAAAAAATATACACATTGATCTATATTGTTTTGACAAGACAAACATTTCATCTCATAATTTAAAATATACACATTGATCTATATTGTTTTGACAATAAAAAAATTGAACCAAAATATGGCGCCCATACACAAATTAATTTCCTTTGTAGTACAAACTCCTGTCATGATGTAAAATTTGGAATTTAATGAGTATACTAACCATGTAAGATATTTCGAGTGATTTTGGTTTACTAATTTTGATTGACTATTATTTATTTCTTGCAGAGGTGAAAACTACTACGTTGGTTTAATATTTCATTTACTTTCACATTGCTTAATACTGAGGGAAAATATGAAATGTGATTTGTCTTGTACCTCCATGAATGATGCACTATCATGTTCAGTTAATGCAGTAGTTGGGATTAATTTCCAACACTCCCCCTTAATCACAACTACTGATATTCATAATGCCCAATCTATCTCTTAGACGAATAAAACTCTCCTTTGCCAATGGTTTTGGGAAGATGACTGCAAACTGCTCTTGAGACTTGTAATGTCGCAAATAAATTTCTCCATTGTTGGTCAAATTCATAATGAAATGATAATTTTTGTCAATGTGCTTACTCCTTTTCTGAAAGAGTGATGTTTTTCATAGCGCAAATGCAAAAATTTTGTCACAATAATTTTTTTTTGTCTCTTCTTGTTCATGCCATAATTTTTTCACTATTTTTCTCATCGAAATTTCTTGGCATGTTTCCTCCATTGTTGTGACATATTAAACTTCAGCTATGGACTGTGAAACTATTGGTTGTTTCTTGGAAGCCCATTAGATGACTCCTGAAGCCAAATGAAAAACATAGCCTAATGTGCTTTCTCTATGATCTACACTTCCTTCCCAATCCCTGTGAATGTATCCAACTAGCCTAAAACAATTTTTTGTAGTATACAAAATGTTAAATCCTTAGTTTCCATTAACATACCTTAAAAGTGTTTTAGCCGCTTGGTAATAGGTCTCCTTTGGTGTCTCGAAACAAAACTTACTGCATACATTAAATCAGACCTAGTTGCAGTAAAATACTTAAAACTTCCAACCATACTTTTGTAGAGTGATGAATTTACATTGTTGATACAGACTTCTTAAATCAATTTTTTAACCCATGACTATTGGAATTAGCGCATTCTTGTTGTTTTGAATTTTAAACCTATTTAAGATGTTTGAAGCATACTTTGATAGAGAAATAAAAAATTCCATCTTCCATTTGCTTCACTTATATACCTATAAAATATCTTAACAATCCCAAATTTGTCATTTCAAATTCACTTTTCATGACCCCTTTGAAATCAACAATGAGGAGATCATCGCTCCACGTGAAAATCAAATCATCTACATATAAAAGCCACAATTAGAATCTTACAATCACTTTCTTTCATGTAGAGTGTAGGCTCACTATCACATTTTTTAAAGCCATTGTCCAACAAATATGAATCTATCTTGTTGTGCCATGCACGCAGTGCTTTCTTCATCCCATAAAGATATTTCTGATGAAATTTCTTATAGATTCAAACTAAAAATTGTAATATGCTAAAACAATTGGCTTGAATCTACCCTACTCATCAAGAGAAACAATAATCGATCGATGAAATCATGAAGCATATAACATAAACATTTGAATCACAAATAACATAGTGATTATATGGGGAAAGCCACAACTAAAAGCCCCTGTTATCTTTATATTGCATTAATCATAAAATATGAGAAGATTATAGTGCTTTGCTTAGGACTGAGAAACCTATGCACTATCTCTATTTGTCTCACTGCTTCCTAGGCAAGCCTTGGATGAATACAATATGCTCTAGTCAACCTTGATCTCAACCTGCATAAGTATTTTTTATTTTCCACCTGAATGAATTCCTTTGGCAAATACTTAGCCAAATTCCCAGCTTTTCAAGCTCCTATTTCCTTGTGTTGTTCCTCAAGGAATTAGCCTCTATGTAATTGGGAAAATCCTCAACCATGAATTGTGCAATCCTCATAGGGCTTTCTTTGACTGCATGCACCATCGGTTTCATTTGCATGATTTTACAATTAATAGTACACTTTCCTCGAACTCAAATCTCAAATGGGTCTTTCTCTAATCTGACATGCATGAGTTAATTATGAGTGAATCTTCATTTTACTAGTTTATCACTACAGGTAACACCACACCGTACTTCAGGCAACACCTCACTATTCGACACGAAACAGCCCACTACTGTAGGATACACCCCACTACTATAGGAAGTACCCCACTACTATAGGTTATGCCCCACTACTGTAGGTTACACCCAACTACTAGACTTCCCAATAATTCCTCCATTAGTTGGAACTAGTTTAACTGACTTTAACTCAGTTAGACTGAATTAAATAATTACAACTCAAAAATAAACTCAAATAGTGCTCCTAATTGTAGGAGACACTATACATGACTCTAGTTAGACCCTCAACTCGAATCAACTGAGCCAAATAAGTCAAATTAACTTAGTTAACTATTACAAGTTGTCATGATATGTGGAATTGTAATTTTATTCCCTAATTCAAGGATTAAATTGGGATTTTTCTTGATGCTATTTTTAACATTTCTTGTTGCTATTTCAACACTTCGTCTCAACAAGAAAGGAATTCAACTCTATCCTGATATGGAACCTTTGGAATGTTCAGTATGTAACACTTGTCATTTTTTTTGTTGTTACTCCAACATCTATAGCCCAAAAAAAGCATCCAAACAAAATAAATTGAATCAATTGGGTCTGCAACTGTCTACTAGGAAAATTGTGTTGCTATCGAATCTGCTACTGAGCATCCTGCTCTACTGTAAACACTGCTCTACACTCCTTAGTATTTGACTAACACTTATCCTCCTGCTACTAAGTATTGTGGGTCCCCATAGCAAGGTAATGATTCATGAGGAAAAAGATACCTCAATGGGCCCTGCCGAAATTTCTGAAACTCTTGGACTAAGGTTTCATATCGCCCCACCTCACACCTAGAGGTATGGATGCATGCTCTCCCTCTTCCCACTTGGATCGAAATTTCCCCCCAATGGAGGTATATTATTTAGTGGATGTCTCCACTCATTCTCATCTCTTCTTCTCCAATTGTGGTGGCTCCACAATTTCTTTGGGTTTTTTCGAGGTTGCATGTTGAGAGGTCTAACATGCTCCCTCTCAATGACTAAATCTCTAGTCTTTTCCTTGGTTGTCAAGGATTTGCATCCATGAGATAAATATGATCTACTCATACTGTTGTTGTTACTAATCTGTTGTTGCTTCCGCACTGCTGCTACAACTACTACAATAATGAGTTTGATCTCCCCAAATCATGAAGTACTGTCTTCCATAGGGTTTCTCCCTCTGAGTATCGATCTCCGTATGGGAAATATATATGCTCCTCAATCTACCAGTATCAATGATCAAAACTCCTTTTTTTGTCACTAAACATTGGCTCATTGATCTTCCCTCTAGCAACCTTCTTACTCCATTAAGAAGTCTGCACATAGGGTCTTCTGGATCTGCCCTGAACTAGAGCTCCATCAATCTACATGGACAACTTTGAATTCTTCTCTTCTATCATGATTTCAACTTCGATACCATGTAGAAATTTTTACAAATCTAGCTTTGACACCATGTAGAAATTCTTACAAATATAGCCCTGATACCATGTAGGAATTTCCATAGATCTAGCTTTGATACCATCTAGAAATTCCTTGTAGATTAAAATTGCAAATTGTAATGTGCTAAAATAATTGACTTGAGTCTATTCTACTCATCAATGTAAAAATTAAAATATTGTTGAAATCACGAAGCATATAAGAGAAATAATTCAATCATACATAACACAATGATTTTCTAGGGAAATCCACAACTAAAATCCTTTGCTATCTATATATTGCATTAAGGAGAAAATACAGGAAGATTACAATGATTTTCACAAGCCCTAGAAACCTCTGCAATATCATTATCTGTCTCACTGCTTCCTAGGAAAGCCTTGGATGAATACAATATGCTCTTCTCAACCTGCACAAGTGTTTTGTATCCTCTGCCTCGATGATTGCCTTTGGCCAATACTTAGCCAAATTCCTAGCCTTCCAAGCTCCTAGTTGTTGTAAATACTGGGGGGGGGGGGGGGGGGGGGGTGAACGAGGATTCCTTTCAATTAGTATTATTATTAATCTTTCAGAGCATTAGTTAATCTTCAATTATTATCAATGTTTGTAAACTGATAGAAGTAAACAAAAGGAACACAAATGCACACAGTTTTTAAGGTGGAAACCCCCTCTGGGACAACTGAACACTTTTCTAATAATTCTTTAATATTTTTCTGTAATTGAAAATAAAGATCCAACTTCCTAGAATCTAGAAAAGAATTCTTCTCCAGCTCCCGCTGGATGGATGCTCCAACGCCTGAGATTCTTTAGTAGTCAACTGAACGGAGGCCCCAACACCCAATGAGATATAATTCACCCTAGCACCACCCTACCAGCCTGAAGTTTTGATGGGCTTAAACCTATTCATGACTTCATGCACCAACCTAGAACCACCCTACCACCCTATAGAATAATAAAAGAAGAATGGTCTCCCATACAAGGGAAAATGGTCCACTTTACAATGACATAGAATGATGTAGAAGAAGAAGACATACTAAACCATAACCCCAACTATGACACAACCACCTAATGATGATCCTAGACCTCCCAAAACTTCTTCTTCAAATCTTGGCAGATAGAAACTTGTATAACTTTTACAATTATGCTTTTACAATGACTTTGTACAATGATACTTTTACAATGGCTGTATGCAGTGCTGCCCACTTGAATACTTCATGTGGTGAACTTCTTGTTGATGTTTTGCGCCTTGATTGTTGCTCTTGTCATAATACCCTTTCTCACTCTTCAGAACATTATATTATGTATTGAGTCTTCTCTTGATGAATATATAATACCTGCAAAAATTCTTCAAGGAAATACCCATGACATGATAATAGCAAAATTACCTCATCCTGTAGAGCATATGTGAGTGCTAAACAAAAACAACAAATTAGAATACAAAGAACCTAATGCAAATAAAAGATGAACATGCATATAGAGAATATACTTACATGAAGCTTACCTCTGTTGCACCATTTTGCTGCACCTTTCTCTTTTCTGCGCTAGAAAGTCTAGTCCTTTGCAGCCCTTGACAACACTTGATCTAGTTTTTTTTCTATTCTTCCAGGAGTACAATATTGAATCTAATGCATCTTTGCGATTTCAGATCCCTAATATGCGATCTTCATTCCTATAGTATCCCTCTGAGTCTTATTTTCATTGCCACAGGTTTGACCCAATTTGGATTCGTGAAGGCAACGTTATGCCCAATCTCTCACAATAACCTAATTATGGACTAGTTTAGTAGAGCAAACTTGTATGGCATGCCAAGTGTCATTGTTTCCTCCTTCGGCTCTGAAATTGATAAAAAGAAACATATAGTTCGTGCACTATCCATCACCTTTTACATACTTCCAATTTGCTTCTAGAAAGAGAGTTATGACGATTTTCCCAAGGTCACCTCTTTGCGATGAAATTCAGGAGCCTACAAAAACCCTAATTTCCACGGATCATATATCCCTACATATAGCGAACCAAGATCTTCAATTCGGTCATGATGTTCATCAAGATTTCAACTCAAATGGGTTTTAATTTCAGCATCTAATACATCACAGAAATAAAGTTATAGCAAAAATTACACAATCACTACTTTTGGAGGATATATGAGATTCATTTTTATAGAGTTGAGAGGGGCTTCTATAGAGAATGTTGGAGGGATTTTAGGAGCTTACAAATTTATTAATTATTGACTATTCAATGACCAAAATCAATGATAAATTTCATGCCACAACCCCATGGAGTTTCAGCCCACTAATTGGGGTTACTAACTTCAATCTTCAATAACTTGCAAATTGTGAGGAATTATGAGGAGAGCTATATACCAATAGAAAGATATTTTTGAGTAGAGTATTCCTAAAATGGTTATGAGATGAGAAACCATGAATTATGATGCCCAATGTGCCATGGAAGTTTATGGTCATCCTTGGTGCTTCTTGGGTTGACATCAATGACAACCTCAGATCATCTTTAGATCAACAATCTCCCCCTTTGGCATTGATGGTAACACAAGTACTCCTCCTGCGATGAGGGCACCTCTTCCTACCACCTTCTCTCCCCCTTTGACATCAATGGCAAAGGGTAACTCCCTCTAACCCACAACCACCCTACAGACCTGTACACGCTTCCACTCCCCCTTTATTTTATGAATAAGGAAAATCTAATGAGAACTTGGGAGAATCCCAAGCTTCTGGTGAAGATATTCAAATACTTCAGGAGGTAAAGGTTTAGTGAAGATATTAGTGATTTGTTCTTTTGTACCAGCATATTCAATTTTGATATTCATTTCAATGACTTGTTCTCTAACAAAGTGATATTTGATCGGAATGTGTTTTATTTTTGAATGCATGACAAGATTCTTGTAGATGCTAATGGCACTGGTGTTATCACATAAGATGGGAATAGGCTCACTGAATTGTACTTGAAGATCTCGCAAAGTTTGTTTCATCCAAAGGACTTGAGTACAACAAGTTTTCGTTGCAATGTATTCTGCTTCCACTGTAGATAACAAGATTGAGGTTTGCTTTTTGCTAAACCATGATACGAGACAACCACCGAGATAGAATGCTGCTCCACTAGTACTCTGTTATGAAACCAGCTCACAAAAAGATAGAAAAGATAGATCAACGCCTTAGAAATAAGCCTCTTCAGGGGGGCAACCTCCTTTACATTACACAAATGAACAATTCTTGGATGATACAAATGACAAGACCTCCTTTCTATATATAGAAGTCTAAGGGGTCATAATATAATTAGAGCTGACATAACAATAATAATGTAAGGGCACAATAATAACAATAGTGGGCTTCTATGGGGCACAATAACAACAATATGGGGACTACATGGGCACAACAATATAATAAGGGGGTTGTACTAATAAAAATAAGGGGTACACTAGTAGTATATGGACCTAACATGCCCCTCTCCTTCAAAAAGTGTTGTACTCAACGCTTGAGTAGTTCTCGATGCTTTTGTATAAAATTCTTGTTCTCCCATGTGGAGTATTCAGCGGGTAAGTTCTTCCACTTGATGAGATACTCTGAAATTGATCGATTTAGTGGCAGTCGGGTTCTTTTTTCTATGACTGCTCCAGGTTCCAATATGATTTTTCCTTCCTCGTCAAGTTCTGGTAATATTGTTTGAACTGGGATCTTCTGCAACTTTTGAATGAGTGGCCACACTTCTTCGTCCTTCTTCCATTCATCCCTTTCTTCGTTTATCCAATTTAGTTGGATAATAGAAATGGCTCATAACAATGCTTCCACATCCTCATCATTTCTTGAGAGTGCATCTGCCACAACATTTTGCTTCCCTTTTTTGTAGATGATTTCAAAGTCATAACCCAACATCTTTGTGACCCATTTTTTTTGCTCTTCAGAGGATAATCTTTGTTCTAAAAAGTATTTAATAGTATCATGATCCGTTTCTACCTTGAAGTGTCTTCCCATTAGGTAAGGTCGCCATTTCTTAAGTGCGTGTAGTATTGCCAACATTTCCTTCTCATAAATAGCTTTCTTGAGGGACATTTGTTTGTATATATCTTACCATAAAAATACCCAATCGCCTACATCAAAACTTCTTTCATTGTGATGTTGATCTACCTGTTGTTTCATTCGATTCTGCACCAAAGTGGCGTTATCCTTTAAAAGTTGGAGAACTTGTTGTTGATGCTCGATGTGACCTTTCACTGCTTGAATGTTTTTCTTCTTGATATGTCCTTCTTTTGACGTTTCTTGATCCTTTTCTTCCTCCTCTCCACAATCGATGTAAAATAATTTCTTCTCAGCACACTTATGACCTTTAATGTATTCTTTATCACAATTGTAACAAAGCCCTTTTTTTCTTTTTTCCTCCAATTGTTGTGGTGTAACCCTTGTAGGTTGTGGAAAGCTAGGAGAAACAATGCTTCCATCTTTATAGTTGTGAGGGGTAGACTTCCTTGTTGCCATAATTTTTCTTTCCACTTTGTAACCAAGCCCTTTTGCTCTTTTTTCTTCCAATTGTTGTGGTGTTTCTCTAAAGAAGGTGTTGCTCTTTGTATCCTCATAATGTGCTATAATTTCCTCCGTGAAAATTGTCCACGTAACAAGTGGTTTATGAGAACAAATCCCTTTATACCATAAAATTTAATCTTATTCTAAATATGAAGATGCAATACATACCTTTTTTAACAGTGGTACACCAAGTAGATCAAACTATTTCTCCATCTATAGTATCCAATTTACCAGATCCTTGCCATCAAACTTCCTCATCTTGATTTTTCTTGATTTTAGGAGCTCGCTCTTGAAACGATTGTAACTCTGTAATTTCAGATCTCCAAGTTCTAAAATTTCCTCCTGCAGTAACTCTCTGAGATCTCTTTCTAATCCCACAAATCTGATCATAATTTGATTATCCAAGAAAGCGTTATGCCAAATCTTCCATGGTGACCTGATTATAGACTAGTTCAGTAGATAAAACTTGTACGACATGCCACGTCTAATTGTTTCGACCTTAGTACCTGAACCTGATATACAGAAAACTACAGGCCATCCTCTTTTTGAAACTTCTTACGAAATTTCAATCTGATACATAAAACAAAAGTTATGGTGATTTTTCCCTGGTCACCTGTTTGGCATGTAATTCGGGAGTCTGCAAAAACCCTAACTTCCTCAGATCATATATCCACAAATATAGCAAAAAAAGCTCTAAAATTCAGACCCAAAGTTTAGAATTATTTCAGCTCAAATGGGTTTTTTTTGTAGCTTTTGAAACATCGCAGAAAGAAAGTTATAGACAAAATTCCACGATGACCTGTTTGGAGTAGCGAAACCCTAGAATCTAAAGCTCTGATACCAAATTTTATGAAACCAGTTCAAAAGAAGATAGAAAAGACAGATCAACGCCTTAGAAATAAGCCTCTTTGAGGGGGAAACCTCCTTTACATTACACAAATGAACAATTCTTGGATGATACAAATGACAAGACCTCCTTTCTATATATAGGAGTCTAAGGGGTCATAATATAATCAGAGTTGACATAACAATAATAATGTAAGGGCACAATAATAACAATAGTGGGCTTCTATGGGGCACAATAACAACAATATGGGGACTACATGGGCACAACAATATAATAAGGGGGTTGTACTAATAACAGTAAGGGGTTACACTAGTAGTATAGGGACCTAACATACTCTTACGATCATCAACACTGCCTGCCCAATATGCATCTGCAAAGGCATGAATAATGAGATCTTTTCCCTTGGGATACTGCAAGCCATATTATGTTGTGCCCTTTAGATATCGAAGAATTCTTTTGATAGCAATAATATCAGATTCTTTTGGTGTTGCTTGGAATCTTGCTACTTGTCCATCTACGAGCATAACATCTGGTTAGGAGGTTGTTACATATAGAAGACTACCAATCATAGATATGTACAACCTCTAATCCATATCCTTAGATGAGTCCTCTATGCCCAATTTGCAACCTGTTACCATTCGAGTAAGGATGGGTTTGCATTCTTCCATTTTGAATTTCTTGAGCATTTCCTTGATGTACTTGGCTTGACATACAATTATTGCTTTCTCTTGCTAAGATATTTGAAGCCCTAAGAAGTATGTCAACTCACCAAGTAAAGACATCTCGAACTCACTTTGCATCTTTGTAGCAAAGTTCTTACTTAGTCAATCATCATTTCTACCAAAGATTATATCATCCACATATACCTCAATGATTGTTAAATTATCTTTATCTATTTGTACATAAATATTGCTATTAGTAGTACCTTTCTTGAACCCTTGTTGACGTAGATATCCATCAAGACGAGCATACCATGCTCTGGGAGTCTAATTGAGACCATATGGAGCCTTCTTTAACCTGCAAACATAGTCTTCTTTTTATGATAGTAGAAAACCTTCAAGTTGTTCGATGTAAACTTCTTCTTCTAATTCGCCATTCAGAAATGTTGACTTAACATCCATTTGGTAGACTTTTATTTTTCTTGAACATGCATAGGCGAGAAACATCCAGATGGCTTCCATTCTGGCAACTGGTGCAAATGTTTCGTCGAAATCAATTCCTTCCACTTGTGCATAGCCTTTGCAAACCAATGTTGCTTTGTTTTTGGTAACCTGTCAATCTTCATTCAATTTGTTCTTGAACACCCATTTAATCCCAATGAAATTTTTATCTTTTGGTCGTGGAACTAATTCCCAGGTGTTATTCTTATCGATTTGATCCAATTCTTCATTCATAGCTACTACCCAATGTTCATTCTAGCTGACTTCCTCAAGACTACTAGGCTCAAAGGTTTCTAGAAAAGCAATGTGAGCTTGTTGTGATGAACTAAGTTGTCGACCTTCTCTTCTTCCAATTCCTTCATTTATATCACCAATGCTTTGATTTGATGGATGGTTCTTTTGAATCCATTCTTCTGTTCTCTTTGGAGGAGCTTCTTGTTGTTTTTCCTATATATCTTGTTGATCATTATTTACTTCTTCCTAGTTGACAGTTGCTTCTTGTTTTAGAATTTTCTCTGTACCTTTTTCAGTCTTTGTCTCAAGTTTCAAAGATTCTAGATCCTCATCATTATTCGTTAGAACACCATCTTCGTCAAATGTACAATTTATGCTCTCCATTATCTGTTTTCGTCTTAGATCAAAGCATTTATAGGCCTTTCTTTTGTGTGAGTAACCAACAAAGATACCTTCGTCAACATGTGATTCAAACTTACCCAACTTTTGATCTTCTCTTTTGATATAACATTTTCTTCCGAAGATTCTGAAATATTTTACATTAGCTAGTTTTCCTTTCCATAATTCATATGGGGTCTTGTTGCAATTATTTCTGAGAAGACTTCTGTTGATAATGAAGACTACCATATCAGTTGCTTGAACCTAGAGTTTTTCATCCAATTTTGAGTCCTTCAGCATTGTTCTACCCATTTCCTGTATGGTTATGTTCTTTCTTTCAGCAACTCCATTTTGTTGAGGTGTTCATGCTGTTGAGAATTGTCTTTTTATTCCATTTTTGTCACAGTATTGCTGAAATAATTTGGAAGTGAATTCTCCGCCATTATCTGATCTTAGACACTTTATTTTCAAATTAGTTTAATTTTCGACCAACTCCTTGTAGATCTTAAAGAAATCAAATTCTTCAGATTTTTTCTTTCGGAAACTGATGATTGTCACCCTGGTATAGTCATCTATCATTAACATGAAATATAATTCTCCATCTAAGCCTTTTGTTCTCATAGGACCGCATAGATTAGTATGTATACATTCCAATGGATGAGATGCAAATTATTCTTTTGTTTTAAATCCAAATTTTGTCTCCTTGCTGTGCTGACAAGCCTCACATAGTGTGTTGGAAGGTTTTGCGATTTTTCTTCCTTTTTGCTTATCCTGACAATATTGTCAAAGTTTATGTGACCCATTCGTTTGTGCCATAACCAACATTCATCTTCTTTAGCTAGTATACATGCTTTAGTTGCTTCATCCAGAACATATATGTTGTTTGGAGCTCGACTTGCTGTAGCCACAATTTTACCATACCTGCCTTTCTTGATTTCACATTTTGTGGAGCTGAATAGCATTGTGTGTCCTTGATCACACATTTGTCCAACACTGAGCATATTGTGGTTCATGTTTTCAACCAATAGAACATTCTTGGCTAGAGCATATTTTCTTCTGAGGCTAACAGTACCTGATCCTATAACATTTGAAGGTCCATCATTTCCAATGGACACAGTTCCATCCTTCTTCTCTTTCAAAGATACAAATTTCTTTCTATCTCTAGTCATATGCGTTGAGCAACTGCTATCAACATACCACACATCTTTGTTGTTTTGAGCCTTGAGAGTGAGAGCACAGTTATCAGTCTTCTTCTTCTTCCATGTTTGTTTGTTCTGTGGCTTCGAAGATTCTTCTGGAGGATTTCCAAGTTTGCAGTCTCTGGCTATGTGTCCAAAGTTTCAACGTTTGTAACATTCAATATTATTTCTTAAATGTTCAAATCTATTGATGTTTCGTTGAGCCCTGGGAGGTTCATATTTGACAGATCTCCTAGAATTGTATTGGTTCCTAGGGTACGTGTGAAATTCTACAGCTTTGTGACCAAAATTGCCACATGAATAATAATAGCCATGAAAAATATGTTGGTACTTGGATGGAAATCTTCATCGGGGAATTGCCTTCCAAGGCTATTCTTGTGAATCTTGTCTAATGAAGTCTACATGCCTGTGAGATCTGATAGGTTCATTGTATTTTGTTGTAGAAGGTCCCGCTTTTTCTTCTTTGTAACCGAGGCCAGTTTTGTCATTGTAAAATCATTGATTGTTGATGATTTCTTCCAACGCGCTTGAGCTGTTAGCATAGTTTTGGACAGTGTTTCCCTTCTTCACTTCCTTACGCAGCGAGACTACTTTGGCTTCTAATGCTTCACTTTCTTGGTTGATTTCTTCCAACTTATTTTGAAGTGACTCTTCAATACATTTGTGTTCTTCAACTTCAATTTTGAGACCTTGAACTTGTTCTTCAAGAGTATTGGAACAGATCTTCTCAGCGTTGAGCTCTTTTATAAGCTTGATTGCCTCCTTAGAAAATTCTTTTGTGGTCAACCCTTCTTCTTCATTGTTTGATACCTCTTTTTTAATGTGCTTGGCCATAAACAATACTCTCTCATTGGTTTCTTCTTCATTGTCACGATCTTCATTGGATGATGAGCTATCTTCTTTAGAGAGAAAGTTCCTTTTGAATCCTTTCTTCTTACCTTTCTTGTTGAATTTCTTAAAGCCTTTCTTTCCTTTTGAGTTTCCATCACTTTTGTTTAGACATTTTGCTGCAAAATGCCCAACCTCACCACAACTGAAACATATCAATGGAAGTCTACCTTTCAATTTTTCGTTACCATTTTTTAGTTTTCTTGTAAAGTAAGCATATGCTCCATCTGAAAAACCTTCTTCATCATCTTCCTTTTCTTCACACTTGTAGGTGTAGGTCTTTGTGTTTGAAGGTTATTTGTCCTTATTGGTTTTATTAGGTGCAACGAACGCAGTTTCTAGATGCGAAGTACCCTCTCCTTCATCAAGTCCCATTTCATATGCTATGAGAACTCCATGTAATTCCTCTTTGCTGAGTTTGGCCATATTTGCACTGTATTCTTAGACCCATACCTTTGGGTTGAAGCTTCTTGGTAACATTATAAGAATCATTCGTATAATATTCTTCTCATCAACAAGCTCTCCCAATCCTTCCAGAGTGTTGGTTATTTCATCAGCATGTTGGAAGTATGCAACAATGTTGTCATCTTCTTTCATTCTGAGTTGCTCAAATTTTTCTTTATAGATTTGAAGCTTTGCTTCTTTGACATTTGAGTCACCTGCATATATATTCTCAAGTTTGTCCCATACATTTTTGGCAGTTTTACAACCCAACACCTTATGATAAGCAGATTCAATAAGTCCACTGATAATAATATTCTTTTCTTTTGCATCATTTACCAAATTCTTCTTACCTTGTTCATCCACAGTTGGTGTAAAGCCATTTTGAAAAGTGTCCCATACTTCATGACCTTGCGCTAAGACATAGACCTCCATTCTTCCTTTCTAGAGTGCATAATTATTTTCATTGAATAGAGGTACAACATTCTTGGTATGCTCCATGATCTCCTACCAGTTGTTAAACTACTATTGAAGGAACCAAGCTCTGATACCAATCGTTGGAAATACTGAAGGGGGGGTGAATCAATATTCCTTTCAATTAGCATTATTATTAACCTTTCAGAGCATTAGTTAATCTTCAAATATTATCAGTGTTTGTACAATGATAGCAGTAAACAAAAGGAACACAAATGCATACAGGTTTTAAGGTGGAAACCCCCTCTGAGACAAAAACCACCAAACACTTTCCTAATAATTCTTCAATATTCAACTCTAATTGAAAAGAAAGCTTTAACTTCCTAGAATCTAGAAAACCATTCTTCTCCAGCTCCCACTAGATGGATGCTCCAACACTCAAGATTCTTCAGTAGTCAATTGAATAGATGCCCCAATACCCAAAGAGCTACAATTCACCCTAGCACCACCATACCACCCTCAAGTTTTAACAGATTTGAACCTGTTGGTGACTTCATGCACCAGCCTAGCCCCATCCTACCACCCTATAAAAGAATAAAAGAAGAATGGACTCCCGTACTAGGGAAAATGGCCCACTTTACAATGATATAGAATGATGTAGAAGAAGAAGACATACTAGACCATAACCCCAACTATGACACAACCACCTAACGATGATACTAGACCTCCCAACACTACCTCTTCAACTTTCCATAGAAAGAACTTGTACAAATTTTACAATGATGCTTTTACATTGACTCTGTACAATGATACTTTTACAATGACTGTATGCAGTGCTGCCCACTTGAAGACTTCATGTGGTGAACTTCTTGCTGCTATTCTGCACCTTGATTGTTCCTCTTATCATACTACCCTTTCTCACTCTTCAAAACATTAGATTATGCATTGAGTCTTGTCTTGATGAATATATAATATCTGCAAAATGTCTTCAAGGAAATACCCATGACATGATAATAGCAAAATTACCTCATCCTGCAGAGCATATGTGAGTGCTAAACAAAAACAACAAATTAGAATACAAAGAACCTAATGAAATTAAGAGATGAACATTCATATAGAGAAGATACTTACATGGTGCTTACCTCTACTGCACCTTGCTCTTTGCTACCCTAGAAAGTCTAGTCCTTTGCAGCCCTTGAGAGCACTTGATCTAGATTTTCTTCTTGCCTTATAGGAGCACGATATTGAATCTGATGTATCTATGTGATTTCAGATCCCCAATATGTTATCTCTAGTTTTGTAGTAGCCTTCTGAGTCTTCTTTCCAGTTCCATAGGTCTGACCCGATTTGGATTCTTCAAGGCAAACTTATGCCCAATCTCTCACAATGACCTAATTATGGACTAGTTCAGTAGAGCGAACTTGTAAGCCATGCCACGTGTCAATGTTTCCTCCTTCAGCTCTAAAATTGATACACAGAAAACTACACTTTGTGTAATATCCACCACTTTTTAGAAAATTCCAATCTGCTTCTTAGAAAGAGAGTTATGATGGTTTTCCCGAGGTCACCTCTTTGAGATGAAATTCGGGACCCTGCAAAAACCCTAACTTCCACAGATCATATCTCCAAGAATATAGAGAACCAAGATTGGAAATTTGGTGATGACGTTCATCAGAATTTCCTCGCAATTGGGTTTTAATTTCTGAATCTAAGACTTCACATAAATAAAGTTATAGCGAAAATTCCACACTTGTTACTTTTGGAGGATATATGAGATTTCTTTTTATAGAGTTGAGAGGGGCTTCTGTAGAGAATGTTGGAGGGATTTTAGGAGCTTAATTTTTTTTTAATTATTGACTATTCAATGACCAAAATTAATTATAAATTCCATGCCACAACCCCATGGGGTTTTAGCCCACAAATTGGGGTTACCAACTTCAATCTTGAATAGCTTACAAACCACAAGGAATTATGAGGAGAGCTATATACCGATAGAAAGATATTTTTGAGTAGAGTATTCCTATAATGGCTATGAGACGAGAAACTATGAATGATAATGCCCAATGTGCCATGGAAGTTCAGGGTCATCCTTAGTGCTGCTTGGGTTGACATCAATGACAACGTCAGATCATCTTTAGATCAACACTAGTTCCTTATGTTGTAACTCAAGGAATTAGCCTCTATTTAATTGGGAAATTCCTGAATTATGAATTTTGAAATCCTAATAGGCCTTTCTTTGACTCCATGCACCATCAGGTTAATTTAGATGATTTTGCAACTGATATTACATTGTCCCTGAACTCCAATCTCAACTGGGTCTTTCTCTGATCTGATATGCATGAGTTAATTATGAGTGAATATTTAGTTTACTGGTTGATCACTGCAGACAACACCACACTGTAGTTCAGGAAGCACCCCATTGTTTGACAGACAATGCCCCATTACTATAGGTTACACCCCACTACTGGACCTTCCACTAATTCCTCCATCGGTTGGAACTATTTTAACTGACTTTAACTTAGTTAGATTGAATTAAATATTTACAACTCAATAATAAACTCAAATAGTCCTCCTAATTGTAGGAGACACTCTATATTACTCTATTTAGACCCTCAAATCGGATTAACTGGGCCAACTAAGTCAAATTAACTTAGTTAACTATTACAAGTTGTCATGAGATGTGGAATTAAAATTTTATTCCCAATTTAATTCAAGGATTAAATTAGGATTTTTCTTGATGTTATTTTGAACACTTTATTTAGTATATACACTTTGTCTTCCTAGCCTTGAACCTCATAACCAAGTAGCTTCTCCACATACACTTCCTCTTTCAATAATCCATTCTAAAAGATTGAGTTCATGTCCATTTTATATACCTTCCATTTATGTTGCGTTGTTATTACTAAAATTGTCCTCAATGCCTCCATTCTTATGATTAGAATGAATGTTTCATCATATTCTCTTTCTCGTTGTTGTTTGTATGCATTAATGGCTAGCCTTGCTTTATGCCTTTCAATATTTCCTTTGACATTTCTTTTGGTGTTATATACCCAATTTATCACCATGACTTCTTTTCCTTATGGAAGATTCACTAACTCTCATGTATAATTATTTTCTATTGCCTCTATTTCTTCATCCATTATTGTTGCCCACTTTTCTTCCTTAATCGCATCTTCAAAATTAATTGGATCATCTACATGCAAAAATAAAGAATTCAGACCTGCGCTTCTTTCTCCTTCATTTTTCTCATAAATGTCACAAAAATTTCTGAATTTTTGACTTCTCGAGCTTGCCAAAGATATTTGATGTGTCACTTGAAGTTGTACCTAAAGAATGTGGAGTTGCTGACTATTATTGCGCACTTGGAGGGGTATTTTCTTGAATGTGTTACCATGTCCTATTGACTTTTTATGATAACAATTGAGGATTACCTTGTTGAGCTTGAATAGGCATAGGAGGAGTCACCATTGAAGAATTACTTGTTGCTACTAGTTTCTCTTTGTCTTCTTCTGGTAGACTTTATACTACGTCAATTATCTTCTCCAAACTTCCATCCTATGGGTCCTCTTCCATGAACTACACATCTCTATTGATTATCAAATTTTTGGTTAATCTACATTGTAGATTTTATATGCCCTAGATTCATCATTGTAGCCAACAAATATACATTTTCCCCCTTACTGTCCAAATTATTTCCTAACACATTTGGGACATGTGCATAAGCCACACATCCAAACACTCTCATTAGCATGCTTTTGGTGTTTTTTATCCAATGGTATTTGAACCCATTATAGTATAAGTATACTACATAATTCCAATCCATGTCATTTGACTAGTGTAGATCCATATTAACCACAGATCTAGTCAGAGCCGAGAGGGAACAAATCTATTGATGTGAAAACCCTCTTTATAGTGCAAAACTTAAAAAATTGCACCTCCAAAGATTGCATCCCTCTAGGGACTTGATAGATGATCATTGATGCAGGAGCATGAACCCCACTCCTAACCAAAATTTATTCCCATAAGCTTCGGGAAGGATTTCATGGCACTCGGTAACAAAGAACATGATTTTCTCATATTTTTCTAAATTTTAACCAAATATTTGTAAGCATGTCGTGGCAGAGGATGGGATTCCTCATTCTGGTAGGGTTTTTGTTTTAAATAGGAAACTTGTGAGATATTAGGGGGTTCCCAATCCTTGAAAATATTAGGTTGAGGGAAGTGGACATGGTAATTTTGGGTCAGGGCTGAGAGGTCGTATGTAATAATTTTTATTTTAATATAAGTATTCATGCCTGTTTCAGTCTATGTATTCTTAATTTTTTTGCCTCAAATCTTTGTCTGTATTTGTGATTATCATGTGTGTCTAAATTTTGGGTGCCAACCGAAGAACCTTAATTAGAGAAGGTGAGAACATTAGTATGTAGAATAGAAGAGAGTGTTGAGTCGCGCTTAGAGATGGGATTGGGGAAGTGTGCACAAAGCAACATGGAATGCTAGCCAAAAGGAATTGCATATGTACTAATAAGGATGTCAAAATAGTCGATACATCATTAAGTGTAGTTAGGACATGAATCAAACCCCAACCCTGACTTGGTGGGGACCAAGTGGGTCCTTGAACTAGTTGGGCACCACTAAGCTGAAGGTGAGTGGGAATAAGATGACCCCAACATCGCGCACCCCCATATAGTCGAGCCTAAGGGCCTTCAACACAAATGGTGTTGTTGGTGTCCCTCTTGGCCAAGAGGGCCACCAAAAAGAAACTGAAAAGAAATTTTAACACAAATTCTAAATCACACAAACTTCTTGCAAATAAATTGTTGCATGTGACAATAACAAGCTAGAATGCACATTTACAAAAACATAATCTTGGAAAAGTATGTAAACAACAAACTATCTACACAAGTGCTGCAAATAAAACACATATGAATAGAAAAATAAATCACATACTACTACAACACAAAGGCACTAGATGAAATACAGATTCCCTTTCATTCCCATATCAAAAAATTACATATTTTGTAGGCCTCCCTGCCATGGCAGGAGGTAGGCTACACAACCTCTCACACCCTCCTTATGCAACCACTAAAATGCTATTTACAATGCCAATGAGAGACAAACTTGAATCCAAGCCTCTAAGAAAAACCCTCAACTCTCTGATTTTTCTAATGCACTTAAGGAATATTTTAATAAAAATATCTCATAATTGTTTTTCTCTCCATTAAAAATTGACATTTCATGTCATTTTCACTTAATTACATTTGAATTTACATTCTATATTTAATTATGGTCACATTCAACCTCCAAAAAGCTCCCGACACAAATCTTTGCTCATCCCAAGCAAGGTATAGTCAAACAACCATGCTCACTTGCATTATTCCTGCATGATCCTAATCCACCTCTAAATGTTTAACTATAGGTTGCACACTAATCTTTTGATCTATTATGCACTCGCCCTTTGTGCATATTTCTCTTCCTATCAGTGTCCCTTCCTCTTTCTTGCAAGACCCCAATTCTTCTCTACTCTACTCTACCACTAACTACACCAGCCTGCATTTAGTTCTCTGTCACTCTTCCTTCCTCCACTACCCATGTCGACCACACCTACTCAGATGTTCTATCCTCTGCTGGATTTCTCTGTTTTATTGGGTTGAGTTGTTTAGCTACAAAATTGTCCATCTTTGCATCTGTTATTGTTATGGGACAACCAAAAAATCAATGTTCCAGTTGGTTTGTGCAAGACCAGCTAGTGACACTCATGGGGTTCTTAATAAATATTTCCCATATACTATGTCCCAATTTTTAATTTTGTGTTGCACAGTTTCTTTGTAAGCATAACAATAAAATTAACATGAAATAAAACATGCCTGTAACCAAAATTTAAAACATTGTTGTACAATTTTTTGGGTTATTCATGTTACAAGATGTGGCTCCCCTATTACAATACGTCATAAAATTATAAGCCATAATTTTGAGCAAAAATAATATCAAGCTTTATGGTCAAAAGTCACACATAAGTCACAAGAACAATTGATCCACACTTAAACATGAACACAACAAATTATAGAGATAACCATAAACACATATATGCAACGGAAATAATACTTCATTTCATTAATGTAAAATATTGAAATATGCTTACAAACAGTGATGGAAATAAACCAGCTAGGGCGATGGTAGCTTATCTCTGAGAAGAGATGTGGTAGCTACATGCCTCTGAACTGTGTTACAATGAGGCTCGAAGGCCTATATATTGTTGAGAAACAATGGAAAACTCTTAACATTCCAAAACCTAACCCTAGAAGATGAAACGCCAAACTGTGGGCCCCGTTTGGGTAAATTGGTACATTAACTTCCCGGGGTCGTAACTTTGGCATACGATCTCTGTTTGACGCGTACAATAGCTCGTTAGAAAGATCTATCTGAGCACTACCACTTTGGGAAGGGCAACATCAGCCCATGGACCCGTGTTGCCCCCAAATTTCCCAAAAAACGTCGTTTAGGGCCTCAAAATGGTTCTGGAAGTTCAGGACCCGAAAAAATGTTAAAAAAAGTAAGTTGTGCTACAATTAAGGAAACTGAAAATGCTAAGAGAAAAAATGGTGGGGGTCTAGGTGGACTTGGCAGGTGGCCACCAATATCCACCTGGATCATTCCTCCCCCCTTAGGAAGCAATGGTCCCCATTGCATTGAGTTCCTCCATGAGATGAGGAAACTTTTGCTGAACTTGGTCCCTGGTGAGCCACTTGCCTTGGTGAAGGAGTTGGCCTACTTTGATAACTCAATACAGTTAGATATTCTGTTGGAGAGTGTTCTTGATCTATGTGTCCATGATCTGATCAGTTGCAGCTTGTTCCATGCAATCTGGATTTAATTCTGTGGGCATGAGCTGTTCTGCAATGTCGGATGTGTCTAGCAATGGTGGAAAGTATGGCCAAAGGCGGTCCACATTGAACACTGGGTACAGGCCAAGGAGGGGGGGAATGCTAAGCTCCAATGCATTGTCTCCCACAGCCTTAGTAATGGTGTAAGGACCATAGCGGATTGGTCTCAGTTTCCGATAGGCTCCAGTAAGGCGTTCCTTTTGCAAATGCAACTAGACTTTGTCACCCACCTGAAACTTGTGTGGCACCCGATTTTGATCATGTCGCTGCTTGTACTTCGCATTTGATTTCTCCAAAATGTCATGGACCTACTGGAAAATATGTTGAATGTGCTCAATGAAGCTGGTTTCCTTGTCTATTTCGGACTGGACATGAGCCGAATCTGTGTGAGTCGCTGCAAGTGGCATGGCTACATCAATGGGGCATAGTGGCTGGAATCCCAAGCCCACCTAAAAAGGGCTGTGGCTAGTCGAGCTATGAAGAGCTCAATTGTAGCTGTGTTGAACATAGGGGAGGCTCTCGTCCCATGTGCGTGGATGCTTTGAGTTGTACATGCGCAGAATGTGTACAATCATCCTATTGACAACCTCTGTCTGGCCATCAGTTTGAGGATGGAAGGCTGTGGACTTAGTCAGTTTGGTGTCCAACATTGACCAGAGATTGGACCAAAATGTACTGAGGAACTGACTGTCCCGATCTGAGATGATAGACTATGGAATCCCAAAGTGCACCCACACTCGTTCAAAGAAGAGTTTAGCAGTGGCTTCTGCTATTATATTCTTCTTGCAGGCTGCCATAATGGCCATCTTCGAGAACCTGTCGACGACCACAAAAACACAGTCATTTCCATGCTTAGTGGAAGGAAGACCTGACATGTGATCCATGGAGATGGATTCCCAAGGTAGACTAGGGGTAGGCAGTGGGGTATAGAGGCCTTGCTTCTTGATGGTCGGTTTGGCAATGGCACAGGCAGTACATGATCTGATGTACTTCCCGACATCCTATCGAAGATTCAATGAATAGAAATACTTTTGCAATACTGCCACCATTTTCTCGACCTCGAAATGCCCAGCAGCCCGACTATAGTGTGCTTCCCAAATCATCTTGGTACGCTTGCTTGAAGGAACACAAAGGTGACCCAAGTGGCATAACAGGGCATCTTGGAGGTGAAAATTTGGAACATGCCAACCATCCAAAAGTGTCTGGTATGTGTGGCCAAATTCTGGGTCGCTTTTGTAGAGAAGTGGCCAATCAGAAGTCTCGTGCCCATAAGAGTTGAGCACGGAGGTTAACGCCATGATCGGTGGTCGACTGAGGCAATCTACAACATTATTGGTGCTTCCCTTCTTATACTTGATATTCAAATGGAATTGTTGCAGGTATGTAGACCACTTCTGATGGCGATCATTTTGCAATTTCCCTTGGGCCTGTATGAACTGCAGGGGTCGGTGGTCTGTGTGGATGACCATTTCCTTCCCCAAAATGTAATGCTTCCATTGTCGGCAGGCCTGCACAATGTAATACATCTCTTTATCATAAGTGGGATACTTTCGGACTGTGTTTGAAAGTGTTTCACTGTGATATGCCACTGGATGCCCGTGTTGAGTAAGGACTGCCCCAATAGCATAGTCAGAGGCATCTGTCTCGACCTCAAATGGTTGTTGTAAATCTGGTAACGTGAGCACTGGTGCCATGCAGAGGCGATCTTTCAACTCTATGAATGCCTTCTGTTGAGATTCAGACCAAAAGATTGCTTTCGCTCCTCCCTTGGTGACTTGACTCAAGGGCCAAGTGATATGAGAAAACCCCAACACGAACCTGCAGTAGAAGTTAGCAAGACCTAGAAAGATGTGGAGCTCTGTCAGGGTAGTTGGAGACGGCCAATCTTGAATGACTTGGATCTTGGTTGGATCCACATGCACACCCTGTTCATCAATAATGTATCCTAGATACTGAACCTGGGTCATGCCAAAAGTGCATTTCTCCAAATTGGCACATAGCTTGTGTTGCCACAGTGTTTGGAGAACATGTCGGATGTGGTGGAGGTGCTCTTCCCAACTCTGGCTAAAGATCAGAATGTCATCCAAGTATACCACTACAAATGAGTTGGTGAATGGCTGCAAGATGTCATCCATCAACCTCATGAAGGTTTCAGGAGCATTCGTCAATCTGAAAGGCATAACCAACCATTCGAAAAGGCCCTCCTTGGCTTTGAGGGTAGTCTTCCACACATCAAAGGGTTTGATTGGTACCTGGTGATATCCTGACTTCAGATTGATCTTGCTGAAATATTTTGCCCCCTTTAGTTGGTCCAGGAGGTCATCAATTTGTGGGATTAGGTACCTATTATGGACAATGATCTTATTCAGCACCCGATAGTCAATACAGAGTCTCCAAGTCCCATCCTTCTTCTATACCAACACGATCGGGCTCCCACAAGGTGATGAACTCGAACGAATGTGACCTTTCTGCAGCAGCTCCTGAATCTGCCTCTTGATTTCATTGTTCTCCAGAACGAAGCACCGATAAATTGGTCCATTGGGTAGCGGTGCACCTAGGGTCAGATCGATGGAGTGCTTGACCTAACAGTGCAGAGGAATCCCTGCGGGGGAGGTGAAGATGTCCTCATACTCCTCCACGACCTTGTCCATTTGTAGTTGTCGTGCGGAGGGGCCCTGTCTGGAGGCCGTGGCCACCATCTTCTTCTTTCCTTGAGGGCGTATCATCAGGAAAACAAATTTCCCAGTTTTGGAAATGAGCTTACTGCATTGTTTTGCAGTAATCAAAGAGATGGTGGTAGGCGGTGCTACCTCTGGTATCCTGTACAACTTATTTCCCAATGTAATAATAACAGCACGGGGCCTTGATTCATACACAGCATGTCGCTTCCACAAGTATGGTTGTCCTAATAATACATCACAAACTTCAAGGGGAGAAATGTCACACAATACCTCATCCGTGAAGGGCTTGATGTTGTATGGAAGGCGACACTGTTGGCTCACACGAAGATCCCGTCCTTGGTGAAGCCACCCAATGGTGTACGGTTGTGGATGTGCTGTGGTCAGTAAGCCCTGTTAGACTCTGTCTTCTCAAAGTCCTCTCTCAGAGTCAAATTGACAGGTGGCTGTCAAAGTCTCAGTTCAAATATGCAGGCCAATGACAATCAACTTTCACCAACCGCAACTTAGATGTTTGCAGAGCTTGTTCTCAGAATGTTTCAATAACATGTGCAAGCCAGAGGAAGTTTCAGTGAGTTAGTTTCAATGATTAAAAGGATGATTCTTCTCCAAAACCCTGTTTTGGAGAAGAAATTGTCAAATTAGTTATTTGTAATAAGTATATTTTAAAAAGTCTGGCCTCATGAAAAATGTCAAATGCAGGCCCTGGTCACCTTGCCAGGACTCATCAGCTCCAATCCCTGCAAAAGACAGCAAAGTTATTAGTCCAAAAATTCAGAAAAGCCAAAGGAAAAGCATTGTATTAAATGACTGAATGTCAAAGTGTCAAACATTATAAGAGTGGGTCATGGAGTAAAAATAAAATCCAATATGATGTGATGAGATATGTTCTTCATATAGAAAATATGGTAAACAATTTCATTTGCACCAAATTTCAAGGCAGAAGTTAAGTTTGAGCTATCGAAGGTCGAAGATGCAACTTTCATATCCCTGGACTGTATTGAAGGTGTGTGCTGCGCATAGGAAGTGTGCGCTGCACATTGGGCAGTGCGCTACGCATTGGGCAGTTTGAGCCAGTGCAAAATTACAAAGGCGCTACACATAGGAGTGTACGCTGCACACTGGGGTTGCGCGCTGCACATTGGATCTCAGCAACAGAAAAACTTGTATATGCACCCAGAACTCAACCAAACTCACTCCAATCTTGCAAATAGGCATACAGAACTTAAAGTGTTGGTTCCTAAGAGTGGAGTCATTGGATTACATGCGAATAGTATGAATATTGATAATGTCTTTTTGAATGGATTGCCTGTGCAGTTTAAATTTTATTCACAGCATCAACAATTTGAAATAGGAAAGAACTGGGGTTCTATCACTTCTATTGATGCGGCTGAAGCTGCTGGCTCAGCATATTTTTCATCTTTGGAGAGAGATGGCTCCGGATCTACTCATTTTTTGTGGTAAGGCTACCTCTGCAGAAAGTGCAGTACAGGAACCTGTAGATACAGAGAAGGTTGGGCAAATTATTCCAAGTGAGTGCAAGCAAGATGATGTCAATAAGAATGCTCAGCAAGAGGTTAGTATTGAATGCAGAATATCAAGTTGGTTCGAGTTGAGTACTGGTTAGAGAAGCCTGAAGAAGGTGTTCATTTTATGGGCAGTTCCCTGCACACAAATAATCAGCTAAGGCGAGCACGCTGTTGGTTTCCATGTGTTGACTTTGGTCTACAACATTATTGCTATGATCTCGAATTTACTGTTGAATCTAAGTATGTTGCAGTTAGCAATGGCACGTTGCAGTTACCAATGGCACACTTCTTTGTCAGGTCACTACCAAAGATAATCCATCCAGTAAAACATATGTGTACTGTGTGAATATCCCAGTTGCTGCGGAATTCATAACATTGGTAGTTGCCCCGTTTGAGGTGCTTCCAGATCGTCATAATGGGGTTGTTTCTCATATGTGCATCAAAGCTGCAATGCACAGTGAGCTTCTTCCATACTGTATTCAGCTATTATGAGGAGTATCTTGCTGCAACTTTTCCTTTTGGATCATATAAGCAAGTCTTCATTGATTCTGAGACTGCATTATCTTCTACCTGTGTTGGTGCTTCCATGTCCATTTTTAGTTCTCATTTGTTGTATGATGAACGGGTTATTGACCAGGTCATCAGCACAAGAATTAAACTGGCTTATGCTCTGGCACAACAATGGTTTGGAATTTATATCACAGCTGAGACAGCTAATGATGGGTGGCTATTGGATGGTCTTGTTGGCTTTTTAACTGATTGCTTCATAAAGCGTTTTCTTGGCAATAATGAAGCTCGGTATCGCCGCTACAAGGCAAATGAGGCAGTTTGCAAAGTTGATGTTGATGGGGCCACTGCTCTTAGTTTATCTGGAGCTGGAGCTGAATTATATGGGATGCAAGGAATTGGTGTGTTGGGCAAAATTCGGTCATGGAAGGTTGTTGCAATTCTTCAGATGCTAGAGAAACAAATGGGTCCTGAGTCGTTTCGCAAGATTTTACAGAGAATTGTGCATAAATCGGAGGATGTCATTCATGCATCTAGAACTCTGAGTACAAAAGAGTTTCAGCATCTTGCAAACAAAATTGGCAACTTGGAGAGGCCATTTCTTAAGGAATGTCTTCCTCGTTGGGTGGAGTCTTGTGGTTGCCCAATTTTGAGGATGGGATTATCCTACAACAAGCGGCGTAATATGATTGAGTTAGCTGTATTGCGGGGATGTACATCTAATGTGAGTTCAAAGTCAGCACCTAGTAGAGGCACTGTTAGTGGTGAATTTCAAGCAGGTGATGATGGATGGCCAGGAATGATGAGTGTAAGGGTTTTTGAACTTGATGGTATGTATGATCATCCGAGCTTGCCTATGGCTGGAGAGACCTGTCAGTTACTAGAAATACAATGTCATTCAAAGCTTGCTGCTCGTCGTATTCAACGCCCCAAGAAGGGTGGCAAAGGTGAAAAGTGAGAAAACTAAAGCCAAAAATAAACAGAGACATCTGTCACAGCAGAGAAATAGGGTCGATTTGCCTATTTTTGACCTCAGTTAAATCTCCAAGTGGATCTGCGCTCCAATTTGTGTCTTTAAAGTGGCCATCAGAGGATTTTAAGGGGAACGATCTTCTGTTTTTAGAATAAAGAGATGATTCTATCTCTATTTTTGTAACTTCAGGTGAAACAACGCCCTTTTTTTTGGGTCGATCTGTTTTCTCCTAGAATAGTTTATTTAATGCATTAAAAAATCACTTGTAAAATTTAGTGAAGAGAGAGAATTCTGAGAGCTGGTGGAGGAAGAAAAACAGAGCTTCTATTGTAAAGTTTTGACAGGGATTTTAATAAAAAAATGCGGCTCTGACCCCTGAGATTCTTATGGTATGAAATTTAACATTTGTCTCATCCTTTGTTTCATATGTAGCCTGTTGTGTTTCTATTTCATTTCATAATCGTTTCTAAATGAATACTTTTAAGTGAGAAAGGCAGAATTCAAATTATTTGCTCTGTCTTGAGGAAGTGTTCATATTAAATGTTTTCTTCTGTTTGACAAGGATTCATCTTCTATGCCCTTGTCAACCCCTCAACTGTTCACCCACTCCATAATGCTTCAAATTTGATGTTAAACTTCTTGCCTATCTTTCCTCAGGAGATAATCTGTGTTTTTTGATTGTATTTCTCTGTTTCAAGCTGTTCTTTGCCCATGCAGCCCAGAAAACCCAATCACTTATTGAAAACCCCTTTCTATCAATTTACTAGCCTAAAATCAGTATTCCATATCGGTCATCTCAACCCCTTTGAAAACGTTTGGCCGAGATAGACCCGGAGAGAGCCCTCTCCTGTCCTCGTAGGGCTAGCTACGAGGTTGAGCTTGGTTTGATGTTGCCTCGAATTTTGCCTTCTTCAGCCTGAGGTGGATTCGAGCCCTAACATAGTGGCGACCATACTGGGGAAGATGGTTTGCTATTGATGTGACATTTGACTTGAAGACTGTCTAGCCCCAGTACATGAAATCAAGTTGCAGATCTGATGCTGATGGTGGACAACAGTCAGACACATATGCAGGCTGAAACATTCACCTGGCGACTCCAACTCGATCCAGACATTCCAGTGCTCGCTGATCCATTCATGCAATGGTAGGGTATGTGGCAAAAACTGCACTGTGTGAAGCTGTAAAAGAAGTAAGAAATCAGTTAGCAGATTTTGAAATTAATGAAGATTTTTTCAGTGCCTTGCTTCAATTTTTGAAATCTCCAAAGTTCCCTTTTGAAGCTAAAACTGGTTTCTGCCAGTTAATTGTTGAAAAACTTGAGAAGGAGATTCAGTATTTGAATGAGCAGATCCAGTCATACGATTTCCGAGATCCTAAAAAGTTCTTGGAAACTCTTCCTCCATCGAAACAAGAGATAATAGAGGTGCCTATAGATGTTTGCATTGACAGTGTGCAGCTGGAGGTATGTATTGCGGAGTTGGGGCAGCCAACAGAGTCTGGCTTTCGCGATCCAATGGCAACATACATGGAAATTTTTTTCAGTTTGATTGATAGATCAGGCTGTCTTTTACGTGACCAGGCTCATTACGTGCATGAAGGGCTGCCAGCAATTACATCTGTGTCCTGGTGGAAGCATTCTCAAGCGGCATCATTCTCAGGTTTACTTGAATGGTTGATCTGGCATTTCAGTATTACCTGATCTATTGTTTTTACAGTAGAGTAGGGTAGATTTTGTAAATAAATAAGCAGCCAAAAGGCAGCATTTCGTTTTGAGTTTCATTACAGTTTTAGTTAGAAGTTTGCCGAGTCAGTTTTTCAATCATTTCAGTCAAGTTCCATAAATGAGTCGGAAGTCTCGTGTTGTCTGTTGAAATAATGACTCCATTGCCCAATGGATGGAGGCATTGTCTGCTCTCCCAAAGCTCTGCGGTTCTTGGCACCTCCGAGAAGCAGCAGTTGCCATCCCCATTGGAGCCAATGTTAGACTCCGTCTTCTCAAAGTCCTCTGTCAGAGTAAAATTGACAGGTGGCTATCAAAGTCTCAGTTCAAATATGCAGGCCAATGACAATCAGCTTTCACCAACCGCAACTTAGATGTTTGCAGAGCTTGTTCTCAGAATGTTTCAATAACATGTGCAAGCCAGAGGAAGTTTCAGTGAGTTAGTTTCAATGATTAAAAGGATGATTCTTCTCCAAAACCCTGTTTTGGAGAAGAAATTGTCAAATTAGTTATTTGTAATAAGTATATTTTAAAAAGTCTGGCCTCATGAAAAATGTCAAATGCAGGCCCTGGTCACCTTGCCAGGACTCATCAGCTCCAATCCCTGCAAAAGACAGCAAAGTTATCAGTCCAAAAATTCAGAAAAGCCAAAGGAAAAGCATTGTATTAAATGACCGAATGTCAAAGTGTCAAACATTATAAGAGTGGGTCATGGAGTAAAAATAAAATCAAATATGATGTGATGAGATATGTTCTTCATATAGCAAGTATGGTAAACAATTTCATTTGCACCAAATTTCAAGGCAGAAGTTAAGTTTGAGCTATCGAAGGTCGAAGATGCAACTTTCATATCCCTGGACAGTATTGAAGGTGTGCGCTGCACATAGGAAGTGTGCGCCGCGCATTGGGCAGTGTGCTGCGCATTGTGCAGTTTGAGCCAGTGCAAAATTACAAAGGCGCTGCGCATAGGAGTGTACGCTGCGCACTGGGGTTGCGCGCTGCGCATTGGATCTCAGCAACATAAAAACTTGTATATGCGCCCAGAACTCAACCAAAATCACTCCAAGCTTGCAAATAGGCATACAGAACTTAAAGTGTTGGTTCCTAAGAGTGGAGTCATTGGATTACATGTGAATAGTATGAATATTGATAATGTCTTTTTGAATGGATTGCCTGTGCGGTTTAAATTTTATTCATAGCATCAACAATTTGAAATAGGAAAGAACTGGGGTTCTATCACTTCTATTGATGCGGCTGAAGCTACTGGCTCAGCATATTTTTCATCTTTGGAGAGAGAGATGGCTCTGGATCTACTCATTTTTTGTGGTAAGGCTACCTCTGTAGAAAGTGCAGTACAGGAACCTGCAGATACACAGAAGATTGGGCAAATTATTCCAAGTGAGTGCAAGCCAGATGATGTCAATAAGAATGCTCAGCAAGAGGTTAGTATTGAATGCAGAATATCAAGTTGGTTCGAGTTGAGTACTGGTTAGAGAAGCCTGAAGAAGGTGTTCATTTTATGGGCAGTTCCCTGCACACAAATAATCAGCTAAGGCAAGCACGCTGTTGGTTTCCATGTGTTGACTTTGGTCTACAACGTTGTTGCTATGATCTCGAGTTTACTGTTGAATCTAAGTATGTTGCAGTTAGCAATGGCACGTTGCAGTTAGAAATGGCACACTTCTTTGTCAAGTCACTACCAAAGATAATCCATCCAGTAAAACATATGTGTACTATGTGAATATCCCAGTTGCTACGGAATTCATAACATTGGTAGTTGCCCCGTTTGAGGTGCTTCCAGATCGTCATAATGGGGTTGTTTCTCATATGTGCATCAAAGCTACAATGCACAGTGAGCTTCTTCCATACTGTATTCAGCTATTATGAGGAGTATCTTGCTGCAACTTTTCCTTTTGGATCATATAAGCAAGTCTTCATTGATTCTGAGACTGCATTATCTTCTACCTGTGTTGGTGCTTCCATGTCCATTTTCAGTTCTCATTTGTTGTATGATGAACGGGTTATTGACCAGGTCATCAGCACAAGAATTAAACTGGCTTATGCTCTGGCACAACAATGGTTTGGAATTTATATCACAGCTGAGACAGCTAATGATGGGTGGCTATTGGATGGTCTTGCTGGCTTTTTAACTGATTGCTTCATAAAGCGTTTTCTTGGCAATAATGAAGCTCGGTATCACCGCTACAAGGCAAATGAGGTAGTTTGCAAAGTTGATGTTGATGGGGCCACTGCTCTTAGTTTATCTGGAGCTGCAGCTAAATTATATGGGACACAAGGAATTGGTGTGTTGGGCAAAATTCAGTCATGGAAGGCTGTTGCAATTCTTTAGATGCTAGAGAAACAAATGGGTCCTGAGTCGTTTCGCAAGATTTTACAGAGAATTGTGCATAAAGCGGAGGATGTCATTCGTGCATCTAGAACTCTGAGTACAAAAGAGTTTCGGCATCTTGCAAACAAAATTGGAAACTTGGAGAGGCCATTTCTTAAGGAATGTCTTCCTCGTTGGGTGGAGTCTTGTGGTTGCCCAATTTTGAGGATGGGATTATCCTACAACAAGCGGCGTAATATGATTGAGTTAGCTGTATTGCGGGGATGTACATCTAATGTGAGTTCAAAGTCAGCACCTGGTAGAGGCACTGTTAGTGGTGAATTTCAAGCAGGTGATGATGGATGGCCAGGAATGATGAGTGTAAGGGTTTTTGAACTTGATGGTATGTATGATTATCCGAGCTTGCCTATGGCTGGAGAGACCTGTCAGTTACTAGAAATACAATGTCATTCAAAGCTTGCTGCTCGTCGTATTCAATGCCCCAAGAAGGGTGGCAAAGGTGAAAAGTCAGAAAACTAAAGCCAAAAATAAACAAAGACATCTGTCACAGCAGAGAAATAGGGTCGATTTGCCTATTTTGACTTCAGTTAAATCTCCAAGTGGATCTATGCTCCAATTTGTGTCTTTAAAGTGGACATCAGAGGATTTTAAGGGGAACGATCGTATGTTTTTAGAATAAAGAGATGATTCTATCTCTATTTTTGTAAATTCAGGTGAAACAGTGCCCTTTTTTTTGGGTCGATCTGTTTTCTCCTAGAATAGCGTATTTAATGCATTAAAAAATCACTTGTAAAAGTTAGTGAAGAGAGAGAATTCTGAGAGCTGGTGGAGGAAGAAAAACAGAGCTTCTATTGTACAGTTTTGACAGGGATTTTAATAAAAAAATGCAGCTCTGACCCCTGAGATTCTTATGGTATGAAATTTAACATTTGTCTCATCCTTTGTTTCATATGTAGCCTATTGTGTTTCTATTTCATTTCATAATCATTTCTAAATGAATACTTTTAAGTGAGAAAGGCATAATTCAAATTATTTGCTCTGTCTTGAGGAAGTGTTCATATTAAATGTTTTCTTCTATTTGACAAGGATTCATCTTCTATGCCCTTGTCAACCCCTCAATAGTTCACCCACTCCACAATGCTTCAAATTTGATGTTAAACTTCTTGCCTATCTTGTCTCAGGAGATAATCTGTGTTTTTTGATTGTATTTCTCTGTTTCAAGCTGTTCTTTGCCCATGCAGCCCAGAAAACCCAATCACTTATTGAAAACCCCTTTCTATCAATTTACTAGCCTAAAATCAGTATTCCATATCGGTCATCTCAGCCCCTTTGAAAACCTTTTGCCGAGATAGACCCGGAGAGAGCCCTCTCCTGTCCTCGTAGGGCTAGCTACGAGGCTGAGCTTGGTTTGATGTTGCCTCGAATTTTGCCTTCTTCAGCCTGAGGCGGATTCGAGCCCTAACAAGCCCAACCGCTTTACGACCTCTGCCAAAATGAGGTTCTTTTGGCTCCCGCTATCGACAATGAACTGTAGCGGGGAGCCCTTTACCCACATCCGGGAGTGGAAGAGACGCTCCTCCTCCTCTGGATCTTCGGGTTCGTTTTTCTGGATCTTGGCAGTAGCAACAGTGGCGTTAGGATCTGCATCAATGATCTGCTTCCCTTTGTGACTCCCTTTGTTGGGTTTTGACTTAGAGTCGGAACATGCATTTGATTCTGAAACCCTTAGCTCAGTCACCAGTGACTGCTTGGCCCGACACTCACTTGTGTTGTGAGTGGAGCTCTTATGGAACTCACACCATTTTGCCATGTCCTTTTTCAGCTTTGCGGTGTTGTTCTTTGCTTGCAGCTTTGGCGGGTTGTCTTGGGCTACCCCGCCTTGGCTTTGTCCTTTGTTCTGTGGTTTAGGGGCACCTTTCCCTTGCTTCGGATTCGCAAATCCAAAGTCTCGCTTCTTTTGTTTAAACTTCTGCTCGACCTTGATGGCATAACGGTATGTTGTGCCGAGCGAGGAGATGTTCAGGAATTCTATTTCTTCCTGGATATACTTGTGTAAGCCGCCGCGGTATTTGAGTATCAAATGCTACTTCAAATCCTTGATACCCAACTTTGTGCGAAGGGTATGGAAAAGATTGGTGAACTCCGGCACGTCTTGGTCCCTTCCCTACCGTAGTGTGGTCCACTTTATGTATTCATCCTCATAGCTTCCAACAAGGTAGTACTGCTCCTTTATGGCATCCAAAAATGAATTCCAGGTGGGTGTGGCTGAAAATAGTGAGCCTGTATTTTCATCCTTCTACTCGCAGTAGGTTTCCCACCAGTCCTTGATGTGGGGGGCTACTTTGAGAAGAGAGAAAACAATCTTTTCCTGACTCGAAAATTCATGAACAGAAAAATAACCCTCTAGCAAATTTAACCATTTATCTACGGCATCTGTGTCTATCTAGCCCTCAAATATGGGGATTTCAAAATTAACTTGCACCTTAAAGGGCGTGGCATTTCCAGAGTAGTTGCTGGAAGCCGATGCGTCGCTTCTGGGTAGCCGCTGAAGGATCTGGGCAAAACTGTCCATCATCACATTCCGTTGTCGCTCAGGGGCTTCTTCGAGCAAGATTTTGATAGGATCTCCTGCCCCCTCATCTTTCTTCTCATCTGCCATGGGAGGCCATTGGGATCTGCGAGGTTGGTCTTGCAAAGGTTCGACCAGTTCAAGCCCTAACTCCTTATATCTCGACCTCGTTGGGGACATGCAAAGAAAAACAGAGAAAAAGCAGACCGCTCTGATATCACTGATCCAAACTTAAACAGGAACGCAACAAATTACAGAGATAACCATAAACACATATATGCAGTGGAAATAATACTTCATTTCATTAATGTAAAATACTGAAATATGCTTACAAATAGTGATGGAAATAAACCAGCTAGGGCAATGGTAGCTTATCTCTGAGAAGAGATGTGGTAGCTACATGCCTCTGAACTATGTTACAATGAGGCTCGAAGGCCTATTTATTGTTGATAAACAATGGAAAACTCTTAACATTCCAAAACCTAACCCTAGAAGATGAAATGCCAAACTATGGGCCTCATTTGGGTAAATTGGTACATCAACTTCCCTGGGTCGTAACTTTGGCATACGATCTCCGTTTGACGTGTACAATAGCTCGTTAGAAAGATCTATCCGAGCACTATCACTTTGGGAAGGGAAAAATTCGTCCACGGACCCATGTTGCCCCTATATTTCCCAAAAAACGTCGTTTAGGGCCTCAAAATGGCTCTAAAAGTTCAGAACCCGAAAAAATGCTAAAAATAGTAAGTTGTGCTACAATTAAGGAAACTGAAAATGCTAAGAGAAATAATGGTGGGGGTCTAGGTGGACTTGGTAGGTGGCCACCAATATCCACCTATATCAACAACCACCATGGTTCCAACACCATTAGATTGTGGCAGTGTCACTATTTGTCCTTCACTAACATGTCATGCTCTTTCTCATTACACGATCCCATGGAGCAATTGTTTATGCAACTGTGCAACATCCTCTTGAGAATACAGAAGGGTGTCAATGAGATTACTCTTATTATATATGCAATGGTCCTGTTCCTTCCAATTTTTGAATACCATCATCTCTTTCTTTTGCATGTCTCATGTAAGCCTGGCCACCTTGATGTTGCCTAAGCCACTATCCTTGATGAACTCATATCAAGCATTGTCATGCATAATTGACATGTATATGCCCACTTGACCTAGACCACCCACTACTTTGCCCATTTTACCCACAGAAAGAAGGATTGGAACTGCCCTGTCCATAAGGGACAAGTTATGCACAAATATCAATAATCGCATATAATATACATATTTACAGTCTTATGAAACCCAGATGTGAATAATGGACAATTCAATGGTGATGTACAAATTCATTCATAGTGGTTTTGCATAACTCCTTTTTTCATCCAACTCTCACATCCACATGTGGATCTACACTCAACCACTTGCAAATCCATGAAAATGGGGGTTATCCAAGAAAATCCATTGTGTCCATAGCCAAACTTAAGTAACTCGCGATCTCTAGCAAAAAGGGACTCCAAACACTGTTTAGCAAGGAGTTGAGACCTGTTTGGTAAAACAATGCCTACCAGTGCTGCCTGTCACCTTACTCTATTCTGCCAATGTAATTTTTGGCTGCCATCTATGTAGTACTTTTCACTCCATCAACCATTTTATTCCACAATGGTAAAATTTCCTTCAAACCACCCTCATTGTTTACAAATTTCTATTATATTCCTCTAGATGGAAAAGCTTGAGTGGACCCTCCAATCCAACAGAACAAATACCTCTATAATTGCAAAGTAATGAGGGCTCATCAAACTAACAAGAACCCAAAAAAAGTCAACCCATAAGTCACTGATTTTGAGATCTTCCTAAAGCTACAGGTTGGCCATGCCCATAGCCTCCATCGGACCATAAGTTGAACTGCCTGGGTTTCTCCCCATTGCTACTACTAATCAACTGAAGAGGGAATTTGGAGTTTTCTAGCTGATGAAACTTATTGATAGCCCATCTTGTCCACGAGGGCCACCAAAAAGAGAACTATAATGAAAATTCAACACAACCGCTGAAACACACAAACTACTTGCAAATAAATTGTTTCACATGACAATATCAAGCTAGACTACATAGTTACAAAACCATAATCCTAGAAAACTATGTAAACAACAAACTATATACAAAAAATGTTGCAAATTAACTTTGATAACTATTGCAAATAAAACATAATTGGATAGAAAAATAAATCATAGAGTGCCACAACTCAAAGGGACTAGATGAAATCCAAATTCATTTTCATTCCCATATAAAAAAAATACATATTATGTAGGCCTCCCTGCAATGGCTGTAGGGAGGCTTTGCAATGTCTCACACCCTCATTATGGATCCACCAAAACCCTATTTTCAATCTAGCAAGACACACACACTTGAATTCAAACCTCTACACAAAACCACTAACCCTCAATTTTTTGTAATAGTTTTCTAATGCATGGAGGGAATATTCTAATATTTTAATAAAAATATCCCATAATTGTTTTTCCCTCCATTATAAATTTAAAATTTAGTTCATTTTCATTTCATTACATTTTCATTTACATTCTATATTTAATTATGGTCGCATTACACCTCCAACTGGTGGATGGAAATCGCGTTGACCCCAGTCGGCAAAGTCAGGCCTTAGTGTATTTCAGCACGGAGTATTGTAAGTTCTGACCTATGACTAGTGAACTAAAGCCGACTCCCAACCACTAATATCATGTGAACCTCTGAGGTTGAGCCTAGAACATGGATATTTGTTCGGCGCAATTGGAGTATGGTGATTAATTGGCGCTCTATCCTCAAATTGATGAGAAGTTGTTGGTGGCCTAAGCACCAGTGCTCACATTGAAGATTAGAGTGGAATTAGGGTTTAATTTGAGGGAGAATTAGTTGATGCAATTAAAAATGAAATAAAATCTATGATAGTGAGCCCATAACCCATAGGCTTTTGAAATTGCAGACCCCAAAATTGGTCTATGTTAGTTGGTATAAGAGTAGGGAAAGGGAATATTTTCTGTAAAGAATAACTTCCAACTATGGTTGGGTAGAATTTATATAGAAATTCCACAATTGCGGTTGTGGGTGGAATTTCCAAGGATGAGTGAGCAAGCGTGCAAAAACCAAGTGAGCAGGGGAAGATTCATAAGATCCAAAGGAGGCGAACTGAGATGCAAATTACCTAGTAAAATCATGGACACCAGATGTTACCTAGTAAGTTGATCACCCTCACTAAAATATTGTCAATAAGATAGTGAATGAGGCATGAGATAGTAAGAAGCCTTATTTTAAATACCTTATAGCTTTTGTTTGGGATGCTTATGTACATGTTCTAAAGGAAAATAGGAGTAAGCTAGACAAAAAGTTGAAAAGTATATTATTATTGGTTATGAAGATTATCTAAATGGTTATAATTTTTGGCAAAATGAAAATATGAAGTATATTATCTTTATAGAAGCTAATGTTGTTTCCAAATAGGAAGTCGTACCAAGGAAAAATAAGCCAGATATTACATAGTTCTAGTAATAGGATGAAGAATCTAACTTAGCTTAGAAACATGATTAAGAAGAATAAGAACCTGATACTCCAATATTCAGGAGATCAATTCAAGAGAGAAGGAAACTAGAAAGGTATACTCCACCTTATTTTCATTCTAGATTTTATTTTTTTGACATTTATTATTATCCCATAACTATTTGAGAGGCAATGTATTCAGAGGATGGTAAACTCTAGAGAAAGTCCCCACTTGAAGAAATGGCATCCTTCGACATAAATTAATCTTGGGATTGACTGATTTTCCAACTAGAAGAAATCCCATTAGTAGCAAATGGGTGTTAAAAAGTTGAATTCAAAAGGTAAAGTGGAAAATTTAAAAACTTGGTTAGTAGCAAAAAATTATTCCTATGTATAGGGGATTGACATCAATCTCCCATTGCAAAGTTAACTTCTATTAGATTTTTTTAGTCCGTTACTAATACTTTTGGTCTTTATGTCAAACAAATGGATGTAATCACAACATTCCTACATTGATTAAGATTAAATAATTATATCATCTTTCATCTTTCCCAATGCTTTGAAAGTGGGAAACATGACGGAAATCAAACTAAGGGTCATTTTAGCTATAGGTCTTTGGAGAATTGGAATTTCAAACATTTTAGAGACATTTTGAGGCATTAAATGACATTTTTTAGGATCAAAAAATCTATCTTGCACCAAAAACATTAAGAAGTGTCTACGCTTAGACACCATTCCAATGGTGCAAGAATCATGTCAATCATAATCCGTTTGTAAATTCCATCCCTCTTATAAGTTGACCTATCATGTTGACCATAATGGTATGAGATGACACCATTTTAGTTGTCAATATCAATGTCAATGGGGTTATCCACATGTGGCCATTGAAGAAGAATTTATTAGGTTGAATTCTATAACTCTAGTTGAGGGTTGAGGGAGTCAAACTTTATCCCTAGTTTTTTATTGGGCTATATTAAATATTGGTATGCTAGTAGGAGTAGGCATGTCTCATATATCTAGTACAGGGTATGTGGTAACCTATTATTGGCAGCAAGGTATTCGATTACAATACATCAAAACCCATTACAATTCCTCAACAACACAATCACATCTAATGTTACACCATTAATAGTTAAAAAGAGTTGCAAACAAAAGCTAGCATGGACAAACTTGTCCAACCACCAATAACCACAACCTTATGCAATGCAGCAACATATGTTCAAAACTATTTCGAAGAAAAGCATGTGTGTCATAACTAATCATATTTTAACAACTTTTATCCAAATTATCTTAAAACCATATTGTACCTCTTTAGTCAATTCAATGTTCTTAAATTGCTTACATGAATTATTGACCAAAGATGGTAAACTTGTGAAGTGCAAGCGCACTATATATGCTAGAAGCTTTTTTGAGTTTATTAAGATGATGAATGTGTTTATTTTACAGATTTTCTTTATTCCTATGTTCTTAATGAAACTGAATATTTACAATTAAATTCCTACCATCAAATCTTAAAAAGGAAAATAATACAATCTATCATGATCCAATTTAACTGACTATTGTTAGTTTCAAAAGAATTACTATGCAAGGTGACAAAAAAGCAAAACTACTTTGTAAATTCTATGAGTTAATCTTTAAGATAAATTGTGTTTTTGAAAAGAACTAAAAACAAAGTTATTCTAGAATCTATAACTAAACTACTTATGTTCTACAAAGACAATTGTTTCCGTTCTACAAAGAATCACTTCTATTCAAGAATAAATTTATAAATCAGTCTATGTTAAGATCTACACACTACAGTTAACAATAATACTTGAAATAATAAAACAAAAGCAGAAGAAATGTGATCTAATCAAACATATTTGCTATGAAAATAAGAGGATTATGTACATAATCTTATTTTAGAAAGCATACAAATGATTTGAAATTGACAAAAAACAAACGAAATATTGTAAACAAGCAATTAGAAAGAAGTTGAAGCCGTGATAGTGCAATTCTGGAAATAACAAAATGAAATGAACTGAACTAAAAATAAAAATAAATAACCTCGGTTATCTGCAGGGGCCCTCCACAAAACAATAGGTTATAAGACTTTAATTCAACAGCTAACTGCACATGAGATTGACGAGAATACTTCTTTAATTAAAAAGAACAGAGTTATGAAACTTCAAGTTATCAATTAAAGATTACATATGCATCTCTACTTTTTGTTTACAGTGTTATATATATATATATATATATATATATATATATATATATATATATATATATATATAGATATATATATATATATATATATATATATATATATATATATATATATATATATATATATCTATATATAGAATTCATGCTCATCAGATTGAGACTTTCATGGCTTAAAAAATTTAAAAAAAAATCCTAATCTGAATTCTAATCTTATAATGGAGAAATAACGTTTCGAGAGTTGTGATCTATTTGAACTCTCACTGCTCTTGTTTATCAACATATTTGACCTGCTTATTTAACTGCGTCACTGGGTGATTTCCTTGATGATTTGGCTTAAGCAAATAGGAGGAGATCCATGACGAGATCAATCCCCATCTACCCATGTGCTTCTTTGCTTGGCTAGTGTACTGAAACCTGACAAACCATGGAGATAGGTGTGGAATCATGAAACGATTGCAGAATCATGTTAATTTTGTAGCTATTACAATATTTTAACTTAATAATAAGGCACATTAATAAATATGAAAAATAAGACATCTGATTACCTTACCATGTCAAAATCTATAGTTTACCATTTATTTGAGTTGGTAGCAATGATAAAAATAGGGGAAATGGATGGAAATGGTGTCAAAAACAAAACAATCATGAGACTCTGCATTCCCCCATGCTGAGGTCTTTTCATGTCCTCATGGAAAACACAAAAGTGATGTCTTCTATTTAATTACTGCATTTCTTTTGAGACCTTTCTTTCCCTCCACTTCCATCATTGGCTTTTTCATGAGAATCTTGTACTTTAGGTTTATGACTTGCCTTTGTAGAGCTTTATTTTTCTACTTTAGCTTCTTATTTTGCTTACACCACAGACTTAGGTGTAAAAGGAGATTGTCACTCTTAGCTATTTGGATTTCACTCTGGGCTTTTAGGGTTTGATTCTCCTTCTGAATGTACCTATTTAGTGTCTCCAGCTCGAAAATTTCTTGTTTTAAAAAATTTATTACTGGAGGTTCTTGTGGTTTACTAATTTGGACTTCTTCTTGATTTGAAGATGATGTTTTTTTGCATCCCTTTTCTCTAGGGACTCAATATAATCATAAATCTCCTGCTGTACAGGATCAATTTCAGGTGTTCTTCGGCTTGGACTCTGAGGAGGTGTGATAAAAGTTGGTAGAGAAACCCTTGAATTTTCCTCTAGTTCTAAGTCGATATGATCCATAATTTTTGAAGGTTGTTCTTTTGTTGTTGGATTGAATCTGGTACTTCTTCTTAAGCTTGTCACATGAGGCATTTAAATTTTTTCTTTCTTTCTTTCTATCTTAGGCTTCTCTGTTTTGGGTGTCCTCTCTATCTTTTGGTTGGCTCTCTTTCTTCTAACTTATTTCTTGTTTATATTTTCTAAAATTTCTTCAAGAGGAATATCATCCTCTGACTGCTCCTATGACTGTTGTTGTCCTTGTTCTACTGGTTCTTCAGTTTTTCTTTTTCTCCCTTTCTTTGTTTTGTTTCTTCTTGTCTATTCTTCTTCCACTAGTTCTTCAATTCTTCTTTTTCTCCCTCTCTTAGCCTTGTCGTTGCTTGGTTGTTCTTGGTTATCTTTCTTAAAATGGTTCCTCACTAAAACGATTTCCCAATTATCACCCATATTTTTAAGATGAAATTCAACAAGGATTTTAAGAAGACCATGGTGATACATGGTGTTCTCTATAAATTGAATTTTCCTTTGAACATTCCCTAAAATCTTTCTTAGACTATTAAGAAAGAAATATGGAAGATTTATTTCATTAGCCTCGATAAAATTCATCAGCAGTTGGATATGATAGAAAAACATGCATCCAAGCCTCCCTTCATAAGTAACAAAATTTTCAATTATTAGAAGTAAATTTATCCACTTACTTTTCAATGTTGTGCTTGAAATGCCCTTTTTGAAAATGGTGGTGTCCATGCTAGGGTTTTTCAAAAAAAACTTCTAGTCCTCTCTCTTAATACCTCTGTTTTGAAACCATTTTTCTCCAATTCGAGGCAATCGAGTAGCTTCAGCAACAAAGGGTTCTATCATTGTAAATTTTATGTCCCCTATTTCGACTTCCACCCCATAAAAGGCTATGGCAAAGGATTTGGTTACTTCTTTGTGGAAACCATCAAATTTCTCCACAAACTCCAGCCACTACGCTTTCTGCAATAATTCTCTTATCTGTGGATATCCTTCTTAAAATTTTCTTCCTACTAGTTTTGTTCTGACTATAACTCTCATGGCTGAGAAGCTTTTTCTCAACGTTGTTTGTTTGACAAGGTATGAGGGTTTGAAAGGGTTTTAGAGTGATGAGGATGGGAGTGTGAATGATGGGAGCATAAGTGGTAAGGGTATGAAGAAGTGCAACAAAATCTAACCATTGAGAGCATGAATGAGTATGATTTGGGCAACCGAATCAATAAAATTGGGATGTGGGGTTGGAGCGTAGGTATAATGATGAGCAGTCAATGGCGAATTAGATCTGATTTGACATGATACTATCAACTCTTAGTAATCATGAATTTCAATTTGGTAGTACGACATCTATATAATTCATATAATTAATGTTTTTGATCCCTATTATCAAATTATGGAATTGCATACCTTTGAATTATTTCTTTCTAACCTTTGGTTGTTGTCCTTTGTATTGTCTTCAGGTGCTTTGCAATGGAGGGAGTCAACCATGCTTTCAATTATTCAATCAAAAATTTCTATCAAATTTGCTACATAAATTTGTTAGAGGTATATAAACTCAATAATTCTGTACCTATTTTATTTTTGAAAATAAAAGAGTGGGACATAAATAAAATGGGTTTAGAACAGATGTGAGGAAAATTTAAGGTGTCAAAAAATGATTTTCACCTTATATTTTCTATATAAACATGCCAACCATTGTTGGTTTTCAAGTTTATACATTTTTTTATTTTTTTACTTTTATTTTCAGAAAGAAAAAGACTTTTGCAGATCAAGTTGGAGAAGAAGGAAAATCCTTCTTCACCAACTTTAAATCAGTATTATCTTGCAAATATTTGATAAATCCTTCCTTAGTTAATGGTTTATGATAGATTCTCAATCAATTACCATTCACAAGAAAAGTGATTCTTTCTTCATCAATATTTCTGATCCTAACCGCATCATTGTCAAAGACTGTTTCAATCTCGTAAGGCCCAAGCCAGTGGATTTGAAATTTCCTTTAGAAATATTTGAACTTTGAATCAAACAGTAATGCTGAATCTCCTGGCTATAATTTTCTCTCTTTTATATATTTTTCATGCCATCTGGATCTTTGTTGTTGAACTAGATAGGTTCTTTGGATTGCATCTTGTCTTGTCTCAGCAAGTTCATTCTGCTGCTCCATTCTTTGTTTTCGTGCTTCTGAAATATCAAGACCCAATTTGACCATTGTCTTGAAAGTTTTGACTTGAAACTCAATAGGAAACAAGACTTGTTTTCCATATACAAGCTCATAAGGAGTATGTCTTGTAGTATTTCTCCATGTGATACGGTATGCCCATAAATCTTCTAGAAGATTTTCTGCCTAATCTCTTCTATGAAAATGCATAGCTTTGGTGAAAATTGCTTAAATGAATTTATTGGTTGACCCCACCTGTCCATTTGCTTGAGGATGATATGGAGTAGACTTCCGATGTTTGATTTTGTATTCCTCCATTATCTTCTGTACCAATTTGGATGTGAATTGAGTGCCTTGATCTATTACAATTTCTCTTGGGGCACCAAAATGAGTAAAGATATCCTCAAAAAGAAATGAAACTACAACATTTTCAGTAGCAGAAAGAAGTTATTTAGCTTCTACCCATTTTGTAACATAATCAGTACAAACAAGAATATACCATTTTTGTCTCGAAAGTGGATTGATTGGACCAACAAAATCTAGAGCTCATTTTTTAAAAGGCTCAATAAGTACCTGAGATTGTAGAGACATCTCATCAAAAGGAACAAGTTTCCCCATCCTTTGACAACTATCACATCTCTTAACATACTCTCTGGCATCTTTAAAAGGGAAGGCCAGTAGTATCCTAAGAGAAGTACTTTGTAAGAAGTTATTTTGCCAGTGAAGTGTCGTCCACGTGGCTCATCATGACAAGCTTTCAATATCTCTAGTACTTCATATTCTCTCACACACCTTCGGATGATCAGATGTGGACCTGTTTTATACAATTCTTCATTTATCCATGAATAAGATGCACTAATTTGAATTACCTTCCTTTTTTCTTGAGGAGACAAGTATGATGGTAATTTTCTTGTAGTTAAATAGTTAGCAATATCTGCAAACCATGAAGATTTAGTAGATACTGCAAAAAGATATTCATCATGAAAATTATCTTCTACATGCATGTCATTGTTATCATTTTGAATACTTGATAAAAAGTCAGCAACTGTGTTTTTTTCCCATGTCGATCCAAAATAGTAATGTTAAACTCTTGCAACAACAATAACCATCTAGTAATTCTTCCATTAGTGATTGATTTATTCATTAAGTATCTAATTGCAGAATGATCAATATGTACAAAAGTTTCATAGCCAGTAATATAATGTCTAAATTTATTGATGGCATGAACAACAGCTAAAAGCTCCTTCTCTGTGATAGTATAATTTAACTCTGTAGGAGTCAAATTTTTAATGGTGTAATAAATAGCATATGGAGTTAAGCCTTTTTGTCCTAGTAAAGTTCCTAAATATGTATCTGAAGCATCAGTCGAAATATGAAAGGTAATTTTGAATTTGGTATTCTAAGAATGGGTGCTTCAGAGATTTTCTCTTTTAATGACTCAAAGGCCTTTTGGCAATCATAATTCCAATTGAATTTACAGTCTTTTGTGAGTAGTTTGAAACATGGAGATGCAATTTTTGTAAATTTTTCAATTAATATTCTATAATAACCATTGAAACCAAGAAAACTTCTAACATCTCATTGACAGGTTGGAATTGACAATTTGGAAATAAATTCTACTTTGGATGTGTCCACTCTAATTCCATTTCCTTTAATATGGTATCCTAAAACAATTCCTTTAGTAAACATCAAAAACATTTTTCGTGGCTTAATGAGAGATTTTCCTCTTGACATCTAATGAGAACTTTTTCCAAATTTTTAAGAGCTTCTTCAAAATAATTTCCATAAACTGTAAAATCGTCCATATATACTTCCACGCAATCATGAATTAGATAAGAAAAAATGCCTAATACTGCTCTTTGGAATGTTGTAGGAGCATTACATAATCCAAAGGGAAGTACTCAGTAAGGATAAGTTCCCCATGGGCAGGTAAATGTGGTTTTATCTTGGTCTTCTAGGGCTACTTGGATTTGGTTATATCCACAAAAACCATCTAAAAATGAAATATTTCTTTCCTGCCAATGTATGTAAAACTTGAACTATGAAAGGAAGTGGAAAGTGATCTTTTAAAGTGGCTTTATTCCATTCCCTATAGTAAATACATACCCTCCATTTTCCATTATTTTTAGGGACAATTACTAAGGGTGAAACCCACTGACTGTCTGATATAGGATAGATAAAATTGACATTCAACAGTTTTTGTAGCTCTTCCTTAATAATCTCCCTTAGATTTGGATTAATTCTTCTTTGAGGTTGTCGAACTGGTTTGACATTTTTTTCAATGTTGATATGATGTTTAAAAGTATTAGGATCAATTCCCTTCATGTTCGTATATTCCCATGCATAAGAAGATGAATGTTCTTGTAACATCTTGATTAATTATTTCTTTTGAAAATCTTCCAAATTATTGTTGATACTCAAAGTTTTTTCTAGAAATATTTCAATTGTATAATTGAAAAAATTTTCCATATAGTGAAAGGATAGTTGATGAGATGATAAATATTCAATATTGCATTTTTCTTCAAAACTCTTACTAGATTCACAATGTGATGAAGATTGATTATTTTCCATTAAATTTAAAATTTGATCTTCTTCATCTAATTGTGAGGTAGCAAAGATTGGCCTTATATCGAAGTCATCATCTATCCATTCTTGATTTTCAACCTCTACTATGGTTTTTGCTGGTGGATATAGTGTGAATTTCTTTGTTGTACTCCCATAAAAATCTACAACTTATGAAAGAAATGACTATAGGTAGCCATGGTCTTCCTAGAATCAATGGATCTCCTCCTATGTTATTCTTGACTATTAAAATCATAAAATCAACAGGGCATTCCCAAGAATCCAAGGATACATATATGTCTTCTAATACACCATCAGGCTTGATTACGGATCTATCTGCCAATTGCAAAAGTGCAAGTGTATATTGAAGATTAGAAAGTTTTAATTGATTCATGGTTTGCTTACTCATGATATTTATGGCTGCTCCTAGACCAATCAATGTATTTGGGATCTCTACACCATTGATGTGTGTTTTCCTAATGGGACTTCCTGGATAAAGATATTTTTGAATTGTTGTTTTACCCATCATGATATCTGCAATTTTTCCAACAAGTTGGATTCTTTTAATTTAGTTTCTCTTTCTTCCAGGTCTTTTTATGCTCAAGTCCCTAATTGCTTTTGCAAAAATTTGTATTTCCTTAATGGCTTGAAGCAAACAAATCTTTATGCAAACATTCATTAGTTCATCTAACATGTCGTAATCAAACAATAAAATTTGTTTCTCTACCCCTTCATCAATTTTTAATCTATTAGGGAAAAGTGGTTTTGAAACAGATATTGAAGGTTGTTCCATCGTAGGAGTTGAGTTATTTGAATGTGTTGGAGTAACTTATTTTTGAGTTTCTTCTTTTTTATTATTACGAGACTTTTCTTCTTCAAGGATATTTTCTTTTTCACTTTCTTGAATAACAGCTGAGGGGGACTTATTTTCTAATATTCTACCATATCTAAGTTGAACATTATTTAGATCTAGTGGAGTTATCATATAGGTTTGAAAATTTTGTCCTTCCCTATTGTAAACAGGTTGTGAATTTTTATTATTATTTGGATTTGGAAGTGGTTGGGCAGGTAATTGATTTGGTATTTGAGGAAATAGTAACTGAAGTTGTGGATTCACATTGTGAGGTTGAGTTTGTTGAATAGGTTGAGGATAATATTGTGGAGGAAAAGTAGGATATGATTGTTGAAATTATGGAAATTGAGGATATTGAGGATGTTAAGGGAATTTTCCAGGAGGATTTTTCCATCCTTGTGACCAAGGTTATGGCCAAGATTGCCAAGGAATTGGGGCAGTCCAATCACTTTGTGAAGATTGTGCAAATGGTTGAGGATTAAAACCTTGAGCTGTATTTGGTTCTGGATTCTACCAAGGTATTTTAGAAATAAAAAAGAGATGATCAACCTGATTTGGTACTCCTTCTTGATAAATAGCTTTAAAACTTGGTATTGAGGGACATTCTTTTGTATTATGATTTTCCGCACAAATAACACAAATTTCTACACTTTTTAAATCAAGAGGACATTCTCTCAAGGCATGTTTCTTTTTGCATTTAGGACAAAAAATGGACAATGTAGCATTTTTAGCTTTTTTCTTGTTTTGTATTTTAAGAGTGTCAATTTGTTCACTAATACTCCCTAAAATATCTATTTTAAAATTATCAAGAAAATTTCCTAATTCTTCTCTACTTACTGTCCCAACTGCATATTTATTAATCCTTGATATAAGAGGATCTCTTGGATATAACTCACAAATTTCTCCTAGTGATAACTGAGAAATGTCTCCCTTACCCATTAGATTGAGAAGATCAATCCACTCATCTCTAATTGATTTCAATAAGAGAGCCTTCAAAGTTTCCTCATCTAGATCATTCATTTTTCCCTTTTACACTGTAATTAAATCTTTCGACGAAATCTTCAAGATTTTCATCTTCTTCTTGTGTCATTTTAAAGACTTCATCTTTAATGTTATGGGGCATACAATAATCCTTATATTTCTCTAAGAATGTAGTTTTCATTTGTTCCCATGTTCTTATGGAGTTTCTTCCTAAACCCATAAACCATTTTAATGTTGCATCTTTAAGGGTTGCATGGAATAATTTCAACTTTTGAGCATCATGTAGATAATCATATGATCTACACAAGACTTCAAATTCAAAGAGAAATGTCTCAGGATCTTCACTCCTTAATCCATGAAAGTTTTGAAGGATAGAGGATGAGATATTTTTCATTGTTATAGTTGTATCTTCATTGAGTATTGGAAATCCAAAGGGTTGTGGATTTTTATTCTCTCCTCTTCCTCTTCCTCCATCTCTTCCACCTCCTCTTCCCACTCCAATCATAGGTTGTTCACCATTCAAATTATGTACCTCTGCTTCCCATTCTCCAACCATTGTAGATTCTTCAGAACTAATATAGGGTTCTGGTTCTCGTTATAAGATTGGGTTTTTAGCTTCCTATAGTTCTTCTGGTTCTTCTATTAATGGTTTGAAGTAGGTTTCTTCTTCCTCTTCCACTGTAGGAACTTCCAACTTTTGCGCTAGAAGTTTTTCTCTTGTTGAAGATAGGAGAATTATTCTTGTTGTTGGGGATATGGGTCTTCTTCTATTACGGCTTTTGTTGATGAAGTTGGTGAATCTATACGTTGGATTTGGGATCTTAATACCTTAGGAAGTTTATGTTTTCATACTATGGATGGAATTCAAGTTTGTGTCGGTGGTGTGGGACTATGAGGTCGTGGTGGAGTAAGTGATGCTGTTGGAATTAAGCTCTTTCCTCTACCTACAAATCTACCCCTAGAATCTCTTTCCCTATGCATATCATGTTTTTCTTTAAATAAATTAGGACTTTTATCTATAATTCACCGGAAACGATGCCAAAGTGTTTAGTCAATTTAATGTTCTTAAATTGCTTACATAAATTATCGACTGGAGTTGGTAAACTTGTGAAGTGCAAGTGCACTATATATGCTAGAAGCCTTTTTGAGTTTATTAAGATGATGATTGTGTTTGTTTTAAGGATTTTCTTTATTCCTATGTTCTTAATGAAACTGATGATTTACAATTAAATTAATACAATAAACTCTTAAAAAGGAAAATAAGACAAGATATCATGATCCTATTTAACTGACTATTGTTAGTTTCAAAAGAATTACTATGCAAGGTGATGAAAAAGGAAAACTAGTTTGTAAATTCTATGAATGATTCTTTAAGATAAATTGTGTTTTCGAAAATAACTAAAAAGAAAGGTATTCTGGAATGTATAACTAAACTAATTTTTTCTAGAAAGACAATTATTTATGTTCTACAAATAGTCATTTCTATTCAAGAATAAATTTATAAAGAAATCTATGTTAAGATCTACACACTAAAATTATCAATTCTACTCAAATTAATAAAAAAAAAGTAGAAGGAATGTGATCTAATCAAACATATTTGCTATGAAAAGAAGAGGATTATCTACATAGTCCTATTTTAGAAATCATACAAATGATTTGAAATTGACAGACAACAAACGAAAGTCTATAAACAATTAATTACAAAGAAGTTGAAGCTACGATAATGCAATTATGGAAATAAAGAAAATGAAATGAACTGAACTAAAAATACAAAGAAAGAACCTCGACTATCTGTAGGGGTCCTCCACAAAACAATAGGTTTTAAGACTTTAATTCAACAACTAACTGCGCATGAGATTGACGAGAATACTTCTTCAATTAAAAAGAAGAGAGTTATGAAACTTCAAGCTGTGAATTAAGGATTACATGTGCAACCCTGCTTTTTGTTTACAAAGTTATATATATAGAATTCGTGCTCAACAGATTGATACTTTCATGCCTTAAAACTTAAAAAAAAAAAAATCCTAATCTGAATCCTAATGTTTTAACGGAGAAATAACGTTTCTTGAAGATTTTCTATTTGGAAAGAAAATTGGAGAGTCATGATCTATTTGAACTCTTGTTGCTCTTGTTTATCCACGTATTTGACTGACTTCTTTGACTGCGCCATTGGGCGATTTCCTTAATGATTTGGCTCGATCGAATAGGAGGAGATCCATGAGGAGATCAATACCCATCTGCGCATGTGCTTCTTTGCTTGGCTAGTGCACTGAAACCCATCAAACCATGGAGATAGCTGTGGAATCATGAAACAACTACATAATCATGTGAATTCTGTAGCTATTACAATCTTTTAACTTAATAATAAGGCACATTAATAAATATGAAAAATAAGACATGTAGTACCTTACCATGTAAAAATCTATATTTTACTGTTTATTTGAGTTAGTAGCAATGATAAAAAGAGGAAAAATGGATGGAAATGGTATCAAAAACAAAAGAGTCATGGGACTCTACAGTAACCATAATTTTTTAATGAAAATCACAAGACCATGAACCATTTAATTTTCTCAAAATATATTTTTTTAGATACATGGAATATATTACATTTGTCCATAAATTTGTCACCCATACAAAAAACCATAATCGTTACAAGTTGGGGAAAAATAATACATTAACAGGTTCTTCTTTAGTGAAATATCCATGCCATGATAGACCCAAGAAAAATGAAAACAACAACCCATTTGCATACTGGGGACCTATCTTGATGTTGATCAATGATTTCTGTTGTAGTGGATGGTGATCCTATGTCATATTTGACATAAGATTTCTTTCATTTGATTACATATTAGCTCCGAGTTGGTGAAGACTTCAATATCGTTGACATCATGTTTTTTTTCCTCTTTTATCCCTTCAACAAGGGCAATGTAGTATGCTCCATTGTTTGTCGTCCTTCGAGGCACTTCTCTACTTCTGTGGAGCACCTGATTTGTCGCCATATTGTGAAGGACAAATTTTAGAACTACTTGACTTGGATTTGGAAAGCACGACAATTCAATGCATAAAATCCACTTTTGCACTATTTTTTACACTTAGAAGACCTGGAAAATAAGAACAATAAATTCATATTAGACATGTAGGAAGTTATCTATTTCTTAATACTCAACATGTTTTTCAGTGATATATAATTATAAAAATTAATTATCTATTATGCCTTTGAAATATCAGGATAAAAAAAACAACTTAAAAATATCATACATCTGTCAATCAGAAAACCATATCAACTCAACCAGAGCCAACAGGGAGATATCATTCTATAGTATGTACCATTCAAACATGAGCATCAAGTACCTGTCCAACAAAAGAGAATTGAGAAAAATTGACCCAAAGGCTGCTCCAAAGCAAAGTATTGCAGTATGTTATATTTGTAACAGATGCCAAATCTATAAACATTACTTGAAATATGGATTTGGATGTAAAATCTGCATAGTTGAATGTGCAAACAAAAAAAATATTTGGTTTAACTCGAGGGTACTGTGGGGTTTAACTCTAGGGTACTGTGGGCAATACAGATCTATCCAAAAAGTCTTTCTTTTAAGATCAGTATAAAGATACATAAAGGCTTGAATATTTTGCAATGTAATGAAACAATAATTAATAATCCATCCTTGACACGAGAGAACTGATAAGAAAATAACACATCTATGGAAACCAACAAGCACCATCAATTTACCAATCAACCAAGTCCCCACTGATGGAAAGGGTTAGGTTGTTAGATTTTATCTACATATAACCCAAATGATTTGGTTATACTTTGTGCTACTACTTAGAAAAGATGCAAGATGAAAGTAAAGGAAATTCATAATTACGAAATTCCAGGTGTCCAAGAGTTGTAAGAACAAGAAATATAATAAAATAATAGCAGAGAAATTGATCTCCCAAGGTCTCCAATAGGGAACCAAAGAATATTTCTCTTTCAACTTTGTGCTTAGAAAAGATGCGAGATGAAAGCACAGGAAATTAACAATTACAAGATTCTAGGTGTCCAAGAACTTAAAGGATACAAAATAAATTAAAAAACAAAAAACTTGAACTCCTAAGGCATACAACAAGGAAACAGAGCATACTGCTAAAGTCGATTTTGTGCTTAGAAGCGATGCAAGATGAAAGCAGAGAAAATTCACAATTACAAGATAATAGGTGTCCAAGAGCTTAAAGAATATAAATTCAAATAGGAAACAACAAAGAACTCGAGTTGCCAAGGTCTACATAAGGCATGAGAGGCTTAATATTAAACAAAAATAACCACCAAATATCTTCCTTGAGAACAACAAATAGAGGAAACAAAGACTCACCAAATAACTCAAGCATTGGTGTTTTGTGGAACCAAGACACAATAAACAATATAAGTGGTTCAAAAAAACAAATGCAAACACAATGGAAAAATGAAACATATCTTGCTATCAACTTTCTGGATTTTGGTTTTAAGATGGGAGAACTTAAGTTTCAATTGTAACTAGATTCTTTAACTCCAAGGTCATTAAGCATACAAGGCGATCACATTTTTACAGTAACTTGAGATTTATAGCGAGAGATACACAACACACACCACACTACACAATGTGCACTTGTAGATAAAGATTTAGACAAATATACTTCAACAAGGATGGAGTCAACCTTCAACAAGAATGATATAATGGAACCAATTTATCAATACTATTGCCCTCTTTCATTCCTTCATAGTTCTTATGACCAGGAACTTGAAATCCCAGAGATTTTATCACTTGAGTATGGAATGGACCAAAAACTTATTGACTAAAGTCATTTGGTGACCTTTAGCTTGATGGAAGGTGAAATACTATTTGGAAGTTCTCTTTGCACTTGAAATATGCAATTTTTTTTTGATTATCGATAAAAATTATGTATTCTTTGTGAAAAAAAAAAAAAAAAAAATATCTCTACTAATGTCCAACGAATGACCACAAGACTGGTCAATAGGATTCAAAAATATAGAGAATGTGAATACAAATTTATAATTCAAATTAAAATCGAACTTTTATAAAGTTCCTAAAGTTTCTTCAAAGATTAACATATCTAATATTAGGGGAAGCACTAAGCAACAATCATAAAAATATACCAATAGAATAATGTACATACTTCGATTCTATGGTTATTCCTCTATCCCTATAACCTAGATTTGAAAAGATTAGCCTTTTCAGGAGGAGATCCCATGTCAAGTCTAACTATGAATATGTAGTTGTACAAGAACTAACTAACAAATTTAGAGATGTGAGAAAAAGATTAACAAGAAGTATATAAATGAAAAACTAAGACAAGAGCATAGCAAGGTAAGACAAGAGCAGAGTAAGAAAAGACTAGAGCAGAGAATTTTTGTAGAAACTCAATCCACTGTCATTAACAAACATGTTCAGAATATTGTGCTCATATGATAGATATAATGTTATCATTTCCTATACTAGAGATTAATTATAGACTGAAAAATACCTTCTCAAACTGAAAATTAACATACTACCAGAAATAGATCAGATACCTAGTTAATGTAGCACCAAGAGGTGTTGAGACCCTCGTGGTCACACAACCCCCCCGATACAATCAACCGGGGATCTTGTTGGCCTCAAGGGATTCAATGCTTCTTAGTGCTATAATGATCAAGGAATTGATCAGTTTCAAGTTATAGACTAAAAATTGACATTGTAATCTATAGTAGTTTATATATAAACTGTAACCAACATAATGGTGATCAAAGAAGGGAAAATGCCAAACACTAGTATCCATTGTAGCACAATTAAATCTTTCCCAAAAGGTTGAGAAGATTATGCAATTATTACTTGAAAGGTGTAAACTATCTTGAACTACTTAGAGAAAATTAAGCAACCACATAAATTAAATTAAATATCAAAATACTTATATTTTGGATAGGAATCTATTAGCAATTTCTGCTAAGATAAAACTTATTTATGTGAAAACATAGAACAATCTGGCAGTTTCTTGAAGAAGCTCACACACTACTCTAAGACAACTGACTTTAATCAATTGAATCTAGCAAGAAAGACTTGTGCCTTATGTGCAAATTAGTCCTTAGAGAAGTATTAAGGTTGATAAAGAAAATTTATTAAGTCTAGGTGGCTTTCCATTGATTGGAAAAGTGACAACATGTTTCACAAAAACAAAACCAAAACATATGCAAATTGTATACACTAAAGAAGTATTAAATTTTTACACATTTTTTTAGGAAATGAGAGCTTTGCAACTTATTCATAAATAGAAGGGAGAGAACTTATTGCAAGGTAAATCCATCTCCTTCAATGAACATAAACCAATAAGGTTATGTTTTTGAAAGACCAAAGGGCATCTATGCATATGCTAAAGTTGAAAAATACTTCTGCAAAATATGCAGAACAAACATTTTCTAAGCATGAAGCATAAGGCAGGGACTATCCTTATGTAACCTATCAAAAAACATAACGCACCCATGCATGTTCTAAGAAAAGAGCATAATATAATACTACATAATTCTATCAGACAACTTGGAAGACAATGCCATAATATTTATCTACATTAGGCTAATGGCAAAAAGAATGCAGTGAGATTAAGATAAAAAAAATTGTAAATAAAGAAGACCAGCTAGTTACTTTGAGAAAAATAAAATAAGATCGAAACTATAAGCATTTATGAAAAGCATGAAACTGCTATGGTCCCTACACATTTGAATTCATGATGTATTTGGTTAAAAGTAGTAGGAAACTGCATCAAGAATCGACTTTCTAAATCACTCACAACGAAAGTCAAACCTAATGAAGCTCAATTAACTAAAACATAAGAAGAACATGGTTCCTCATGAAAATCGTACAATCATGAATAGAACCCAGATTTGTTAGAACCCAGATCATGAATAGAACCCAAATTTGTTAGAGAGCAGGCACCTGATTTATAGCAGCAAGTTATAGAAAATGGGGGTTGGTACGCTGAATTGTTGAAAAAGAGAAAATGGAATGAAAGCAATTGGTTACAGGGTATGGAATTGATGAAGAAGAGGAGATTGAATGAAATCAATGAAGGTCAAAATATTGTGTTATGAAACCAGCTCAAGAAAAAGATAGAAAAGATAGATCAACGCCTTAGAATTCAGCCTCTTCGAGGGGGCAACCTCCTTTACATTACATAAATGAACAATTCTTGGATGATACAAATGACAAGACCTCCTTTCTATATATAGGAGTCTAAGGGGTCATAATATAATCAGAGCCGACATAACATTAATAATGTAAGGGCACAATAATAACAATAGTGGGCTTCTATGGGGCACAATAATAACAATATGGGGACTACATGGGTACAACAATATAATAAGGGGGTTGTACTAATAACAATAAGGGGTTACACTAGTAGTATAGGGGCCTAACATATTGAATTGTTGAAGATGGGGAACTTGAAAGGGGAGGGGAAGATTAAAGGCGGAGAAGGAGATCGATTTGGGGAGAAATGGCAGAAGTTTTCATTGGCATTTGTCGATTTGGAGCAGGGGAGGAGTGAGGGTAATGAAAGAGGGAAAATGCAAGAGGAAGTGGAGAGGAAGGAGGGGGGAATGAATGGTTCGGATTCTGAAGCTGCAGGGGAAATTTTGCAGAGGATCAAGGTTGAGTTAGCTGAGGAATGTGCTGAAACTGTTGAACAATATCTTGCAGACTGCAAAGGATGGGAAGCCTCTGTCCGAGCAGTTTCTGATGGAGAACTTTTGGAGCAGTGTTACAATAGGGAGTATGTGTGTCTAGCCCTAAAACAGAGGAAGTCATCGATATGTAATGTCTGTGTGTAATGTCGAAATGGGTGGACCCATCGATCAAATATGTGTGTCTATCAACAAAATAGGGAATAGAAATTTTCTAATGAGGATTCGATCAATGGACGATGTTGAGCAACTTGCAAGTCCTCGTGTCGTTCTGTTTTGAGAATGGAGTTCAGTAAGGTCATTTTGCAGGGAGAATGGTTTTTCGAATTGGAGGAATGTGCAGTGTGTTGACTTCACCCACCCACCACATTTGCCTTAACTCAACCAGCTTGGACAATCACATTGGATTGCGAGAGAATTCGAACAAGAATTAGAGCATTCCTGCACGAAGCGACGAACCTCGAGAGTTGAGGAAAAAGTTACCCGGTGGGATTCAGAATTTTTTCTGGTCGGTGGAGGTTCCCAAGCAATTCCTCCTCATGGGTAGACTACTCCCTATTTATGACTCGACCAACTTGGACAATCACACCGGATTGTGAGAGAATTCAAACAAGAATTAGAACATTCCTGTACAAAGCGACAAATCTTGAGGTTTGAGGAAAAAAAATACCGGTGGCCAGAGTCAGAAGTTTTCCCTGTCGGCAGAGGCTCCCAGGCAATTCCTCCTCATGGGTAGACTACTCTCTATTTATGATTCGTTTTTGGTATTTCATAATTTCATATTTCTTACATTGTATCAAACAATGATAGTCTAACCATCTCAAATTTGCCTCGAAAATTATGGAAATTTCAGCAAAATTTTAATAGAATTTGGGATTTTTGTAAATCCAAGTTACAGCTGTCAAACTTCAAGATTTTGGGTACCCCAAAATTTAAAAGTGCTAAATTCATTTCCACCATCAAAAATATGATTCAAACATTGCTAATACTACATTTTTTGAAATTTTTAAAACCAAATTCAAATCATTTTTACCATTCCAGCAATTCTACCACCTGCGTAGACGATGCTATTTGTGTTTGGTTTGAAATTAAAATAAACACGTGGTTTTCGAATTTCAATTTGAAATGGTTGATGTCGTATTCACATTGCTACATGAAAACCATGTGTTATTGCCTGGTAAGGTAAAGTGTCTACGAAGGATGCCAACTCCTTCCAAGCCAACGTGGGTAATCTATTATAAACGAAAGCCGGGTAAACAAGTTTCTAGCAGAGATGAGTGTATACTGGATGGAATGATACAGGAAGGAAATCGACGGAACGACACATGGCATAATCTTAACACACAAGCAAAGAGCCCAAGAATGATAGGTTGTCCCTCCTTCACGTATTTCCAGTGATCAGGGTTCTTCGATACGTTCTTGAAATCGTCCACACTTGGGCTTTTCTTCGAATATTAATTGGATTTCAAAGGTTTATACTGCCTACTTATCTTTCATAATAAAATACAGGCTATCAGAGCTCTTGTACGCAGGTTATGCCGGGCTCCACCAGAACACATGCCGACTATGCCACAATGGAACAGATGGCGGAGAGAAACTTGACAGGCTTGATACAGCGAAGACGCCTGAGTAGAAGTTTTAATCCACACGGATTTTTGATTTTAGTTTTTAAATTGAGATGAAGCCCAATATTCTGATGGAGAAGTATGAATTAGGGCGCCTGTTGGGGCAAGGGACATTTTCCAAGGTCTACCATGCTATAAATCTCGAAACCCGCGAGAACGTTGCCATTAAGGTAATGGACAAACGAAAAACCCTGGAGGTTGGGATGAGTGAGCAGATTACACGGGAAATCTCGGTAATGAAATTGGTCCAACACCCCAACATCGTTCGGCTTTGCGAAGTCCTGGCGAGCAAGTCCACGATTTATATCGTTATGGAGTACGTTAATGGCGGTGAGGTCTTCAAGAGGGTTGCCAGAAAGGGGAAATTGAAAGAAGAGGAGGCGATGAAGTATTTTCAACAATTGATCAGCGCGGTGAATTTCTGCCACAGCCAGGGTGTGTACCACCGGGATCTGAAGCCGGAGAACTTGTAGTTAGATGAGAACGGGGACATGAAGGTCTGCGACTTTGGACTTAGCGCACTGCCGGAGCAATTTAGACCGGATGGGCTTCTGCACACAGCATGCGGCACGCCGGCGTACGTGGCGCCAGAGGTCATAACGATGAAGGGCTACGACGGCGCCAAGGCCGACATCTCGTCATGTGGGATCATACTGTTCGTGCTCAGGGTAGGTTACCTGCCGTTCCAGGACGCAAATGTTATGGCATTGTATAAGAAAATCAACAAGGGCGACTTCAAGTTCCCGCCCTGGTTCTCCTCCGACCTCCGGCGACTCGTCTTCCGATTGTTGGACCACAATCCCCAGACAAGGATCACCGTTCCGTAGCTCAGGGAGGTCCCCTGGTTTTGGTTAGGCTTCAAATCCCCACAAGCCAACAATGTCGAGTCGGTGTTCTTTGTTGCCAAGCTGGCCCTCTTCAACGCCTTCGACATAATCTCGCTGTCGTCGGCATTCAATCTCTCCGGCATGTTCGAAGACAAGAACGTGAAGCAGGGGTTGTGGTTTACATCAATTCAACCAGCATGGAGCATAATATCGAAGGTGGAGGAGATCGCCAAAGTGTTGAGATTCAACATCAAGAAGACCGAGGATTGCAAGATCAAGCTCCAGGGTTCTGAGGTCGTGCTGAAGGGTCATTTGTCCATCGATGTCCAGATTTTTGAAATCACGCCCTCACTTTTCCTAGTAGAGCTTCGCAAGACTCGGGGTGATACGGTAGAGTACAGTAAGCTGTGCAGCCAAGAGCTGAGACCTGGTCTCAAAGACATTATCTGGATTTGGGATGGTAACTGTTGGAGATTTCTGGTAATTTCAAACAACAACTGAACAGAGAAAATGCTCTGTTTTGCACAGGATATTTAACACAGGGAAGCTTAAAATAGATTGCTGGAGAAGCTCAGAGTTTTTCACACTAATAAAAATTTTATATTCATTAATGAACTGCCTGATACAAACTTCTTCCTCTTAAAAAAGGGATTCACCAAGAACTTCCAAAAAAAAATTACTCTGTCTCTTTTAGAAATTTTACAGTACTGTGTATAAAAATTTCCTTTACATTTACTGCTGTAAAAAAAAAAAAAAAAAAAAAAAAAAAAAAAAAAAACTTCTTGTTTCATTTACTCGACTGCATATTTCATTTCAACAAAAAAATAAAAAGTACATACTCTGCTTCCTACGCTTCTGCGTATATTTTCAGAACGTATTCAACGAACAACCAAAAATTTAGATGTGTGTTGCTATACATTCCATTTCAATTTGTCAACAAAAAAAAGGATTACATCTGCACTGCTGTGCATTAAAAATTTGATACCTCTTTGTAAGAGATTTTCTTCATTCGCCCTTTTTTCCATACGCTACTGTGTGGATTCACTTTCCATATACAATACACAACACAACAAAAAAACATAACAAATACGCTTTTACTATGCCCATACCTCCATAAAATAAAAAAAAATTACGAACACATTTAATTTCATTTATGTTTTACTAGCGGTCAAACAAAAAACTTCACGCAATGTCCAAATGGTGCAGGGCTGTACATAGTTTTGGTCTCAATCAACGATGGACAGCCTTCCTTTCAATCCAACGGATATTGCTTGGTCAAATCAAACGAACGTTATGCCCTGATGAAAATTGGTTTTGCAAAATGTACTGAGGACACGCGTCAGCACTGGGTTTTATCGCTGCCATTCGAAGGAAAACCACCTTTTAGCAAAAGCGGTGTGATAAGGTGCAGCAATTTTCTGAATTAAATGCAGCACGACAGTTGAAATTAATATTTCAACACTCCCCTTTAATTTCAACTGGTGGGTTATTAGTCATACCCAGACATTTCCTCAAAAATTCAAAACTTTTCTGTCTCAATGGCTTGGTCAGAATGTCAGCAACCTGTTCCTGAGTTCTGTAATGCTGTAAAACAATTTCTCCATTGTTCACCAATTCCCCGATGTAGTAAAACTTTGTGTCAATGTGTTTCGTTCTCTTATGAAACACAACATTCTTGGATAATGCAATAACTAAGCTATTGTCACAAAAAATCAACGTTCCTTTTGTTTGCTCTTGGCATAAGCTCCTCAACATCCTTCTCATCCAAACTGCGTGACATGCTGCTGCTGTAGCTACCATATATTCTGCCTCTGCTGTAAACAATGCTACAATAGATTGTTTCTTAGAAGCCCATGAAATGGCTCCTGAACCCATGTGAAAAACATAACTGGATATGCTTTTCCGGTCATCTATACTTCCAGCCCAATCACTATCAGTGTATCCAATTAAATCTGAACATTCTGAGACAGTATATAAAATGCCAAACCTTTTAGTACCTTTAACATACCTCAGAATTCTTTTTGCTGCCTGCCAATGTGCTTCTTTTGGCCTCTCCATGAATCTGGAAATTAAACTAACAACAAACATTATATCTAGCCTAGTTGCAGTCAAATACATGAGGCTGCCAACTATGCTCTTGTACAAACTAGGATCAAAATCCTTGCTGCTATCCTCTTTGCTGAGTTTTAATCCCATCACTGTGGGAGTGATTGCTGCCTTGCACTCTTGCATATTAAATCTTTCCAACACTTCATTAACATATTTTTCTTGTGAGATAAAAATCCCATTTTCATTTTGATCTACTTCTATTCCTAAGAAGTATCTCAGCAAACCCATGTTAGTCATTTCAAATTCTTCTTTTATGACTGTTTTGAAGTTTCAATAAGATGATCATCATTACCTGTGAAAATAACATCATCAACATATAACACAACAATTAGTATTTTACCATCTTTTTCTTTGATGTAGAGGGTGGGTTCTCCCTCACACTTAACAAATCCTTTTTCCAGTAGATAGGAATCTATCCTACTGTACCACGCTCTTGGCGCTTGCTTCAGCCCATAAAGAGCTTTCTTCAATCTGCACACTTTGTGCTCTTGGCCTTTCTTTTCATAGCCTAGAGGTTGTTCAATGTAAACCTCTTCCATTAACACTCCATTTAGGAATGCTGACTTCACGTCCATTTGGTAAACTTTCCAATTGTTTTGTGCTGCTATGGATAGCACAGCTCTCACGGTTTCCATTCTTGCAACTGGTGCAAAAGTTTCCTCATAGTCTCTCTCATACTGTTGCTTATATCCTTTGACAACTAGCCTTGCCTTGTGTCTTTCTATTTTGCCTTCAGCATTACTTTTGGTCTTATAGACCCATTTAACTCCAATGACTTCTTTTCCTTTTGGTAGTTCGACCAAATCCCATGTCTTGTTTCTTTCTATGGCATTAATCTCCTCATCCATAGCTTCTATCAATTTCCTATCCTTAATTGCATCTTCGAAATGAATAGGGTCATCAACATGACAATATAAAGCAAACAAGGAATTCATACCTTCATCATAAATGTCACTTAAATTTCTGAATTTCTTACCTCTTTCATTTGGTGTACAAGTGCTTGAAGACGCACTTGAATTTACACATTGTGGTGTGCTTGGAGAAACACTTTCATTTCTCCTCAAGGGTGTCTCTTGCTGCCCTTGTGTTGGCGCTGTTGTTTGGGGATGTATTTCAGCCATCTTCTCATCATCTTCATCATGAGATAAACAGTTTTTAATATTCATTGTTTTCTCTATGCTTCCATCCCAAGCTTCCTCCTCAATGAATTGAACATCTCTGCTCACAAAAAACTTCTTGGTAGATGGGATATACAACCTGTAAGCTTTGGATTCCTCACTGTATCCAATGAAAATACATTTCTCCCATTTGCTGTCAAACTTCTTCCTTAGCTGATCTGGAATGTGTGCATAAGCCACACATCCAAAAACTTTCATGTGGGTGACTCTTTGCTTTCTCCCACTCCATGCTTCTTCCGGCACTCTGTTCATGACTGCTTTTGTAGGACACCTATTCAAAATATACGCTGCACAGTGTACAGCTTCAGCCCAATAATCATTTGGTAAATGCTTTGCTTTTAGCATACTCCTCGCCATATCCATGATTGTCCTATTCTTCCTTCCAGCAACTCCATTTTGCTACGGGGTGTACCTAGCTGTAAATTGTTTATGAATTCCATTTTCTCTACAAAAACGTAGAAATTCCTTGGAGATATACTCACCTCCTCTGTCAGTTCTTAGGACTTTGATATGCAGCCCACTTTGGTTTTCTACAAGTGCTTTGAAATTTCGAAATTTTTCAAACACTTCACTTTTATTCTTCAGGAAATAAACCCAAGTCTTTCTGGTGAAATCATCAATGAACGTTAGAAAATATTGGCTGTCTGCTAATGATTGGGTTTGCATCAGTCCACATAAATCTGAGTGGACAATTTCTAAGGGTGCTTTTGCCCTTACGCTTTTCCCTGATGGAAAACTTTCTCTATGTTGTTTTCCAAAGATACAACCTTCATAAAGGCTGTCCGGTTTTTCTATCAATGGTAATCCTCTTACCATTCCTTTTCTACTCAACAAGTTAAGACCTCCAAAGTTGAGATGTCCAAATCTCAAGTGCCACAACCAATTTTCATCCTTTGGTACGCTTTGGAAAGCCTCTTGTGTCAATGCTGCTATTATTTCCTTATTTTTCAAATCTGCCTTTATTCTGAGAGGGAACATCCTGTTCCTTGTCATTTTTACTTCAGCAATACATCGTTTGCTGGGTGCTCTATCCATGATGGTGCATACATCATTCACAAAGAAAACATTGTAATCCTTTTGAACAAACTGTCCAATACTTAAGAGGTTACACCTCATTCCAGGAACATAATAGACATCTGCTACGGTTTTCTTTTCACCTTTCTTTGTAAATATTTTTACTTCTCTTTTTCCCATAATAGAAACTTTACTATCAGTCCCAAGTGTGACTTGTGACTTCACACTCTGATCTAAATTGGAAAACAAGGTTATGTTTCCTGTCATATGGTTATTGCAACCGGAGTCTAGAAACCATATATCATCACTGTTTGTCTCAGTCATGTTACAAGCTAAAAGCACATTATCTTGGCTGATATTTTCTCTAGTGAAATTTGTACTAGATCTATTACTTATATCATGCTGCTCCTTCCTACATTCATTTGCATAATGCCCATATTTTTTACAGTAATAACATTGGACATTAGATTTTTCATACCTTTGTCCTTGAGCATGATGTTGTCCACTTTGTTGGCTGCTGCCTTGGCCTTGATTCTGATTTGGATTGCTGCCTCTTCCTTCAGCATTTGCTGGACTGTTCCTTCGACCTCTATTTTGGCTTCTGCCTCTTCCTCTCTTGTTTCCTCTGCCTTGACCTCTTCCTCTTCCAAAGGACATCTGGGTCTTGAAGGCTCGCTCTAGAGATGAGTTTTCATTTCTACTCAACCTTTGCTCATGTGTTATCAGTGATGCATGAAGTTCATCAACTGAAAAGTTTGTGAGATCCTTTGTCTCTTCTATGGTGGTGACAGTCACATCAAACTTTGAGGGTAGGACCCTCGGTAGTTTCTCCACAATCTTCCTTTCTTCAAGAATTTATCCATGAGATCTTATCTGTGTGACCAGACCAATCACATGTGTGAAGAATGAGTCAATATTGTCTGACTCCTTCGTGCATAGATTCTCAAAATCTCTCCTTAGCAACTATAGTTTTGCTGTCTTCACTTTCTCCATGCCTTGATAGGCTGTCTTGAGAGTTTGCCATGCTTCTTTGGATGTCTTGGCTACTGCTATCCTTGGAAACACACTTTCATGCACTGATTGATACAAAAATACGAGGGCTTTTGAATCCTTCTTCTTATAGCTCTTCAACAGATCTTTCTCTGCCTATGTCAAGTTATTAAACTCTTCTTCATCTGCTGGTTCTTCAAATCCATCTTCAACTAATTCCCATAAATCTTGTGAGGCAAATAGGGCTCTCATGGTTATTGCCCAATAGTCATAGTTTTTCCCATTAAACTGTGGGAGCTAAGTATTAAAAATATCCATGCTAGTGCTGGTGCTGGAGCTAGCCATTCCTTGCACGCTCAGCTATGCTTCAAATATTTGACTGTGTATTTAAAAATCACTGAGTGTCTTCAACAACAACACAAAAAAAACTTTGAGAAATACCTGGATCCTTTCTTGACTGAGTCTTCACTCTGCTAGAGAAGCTGCTGCAACAAAAGGAACCTTCCTTCAGCTTCTTTGACACCTTCAAAGAGCCTGGACAAGCTCTGATACCACTGTTGGAGATTTCTGGTAATTTCAAACAACAACTGAACAGAGAAAATGCTCTATTTTGCACAGGGTCTTTAACACAGGGAAGCTTAAAATAGATAGCTGAAGAAGCTCAAAGTTTTTCACACTCATAAAAATTTTATATTCATTAATGAACTCCCTGATACAAACTTCTTCCTCTTAACAGAGGGATTCACCAAGAAGTTCCAAAAAAAATTACTCTATCTCTTTTAGAAATTTTACACTACTGTGTATAAAAATTTCCTTTACATTTACTGCTATAAATAAAAAAAAAAACTTCTGCATATTTCATTTCAACAAAAAAATAAAAAGCACATACTCTGCTTCCTACGCTTCTGCGTATATTTTCAGAACGTATTCAACGAACAACCAAAAATTTACATGTGTGCTGCTACACATTCCATTTCAATCTCTCAACAAAAAAAAGGATTACATCTGCACTGTTGTGCATTAAAAATTTGATACCTCTTTGTAAGAGATTTTCTTTATTCGCCCTTTTTTCCATACGTTGCTGCGTGGATTCACCTTCCATATACAATACACAACACAACAAAAAAACATAACAAATACGTTTTTACTATGCCCATACCTCCGTAAAATAAAAAAAACATTAAAATTAAAACTCTTTACCAATACTCTACGAACACATTTAATTTCATTTATGTTTTACTAGCGGTCAAACAAAAAACTTCACGCAATGTCCAAATGGTGCAGGGCTGTACACAGTTTTGGTCTCAATCAACGGTGGACAGCTTTCTTTTCAATCCAACGCTTGGTCAAATCAAACGAACGTTACGCCCCGATGAAAAGTGATTTTGCAAAATGTACTGAGGACACGCGTCAGCACTGGTTTTATCGCTGCCGTTCGGAAAAAAACCACCTTTCAGCAAAAGCCGTGCGATAAGGTTCAGCGGTTTACTGAATTAAATGCAGCGTAACAGTTGAAATTAATATTTCAACAGTAACAGCCAATAGAATAACGGATATCGTTTGAGCTATGGTCTTATTATACAGGGATGGATGGTGTCCTGGACATTGCCTCGACATTTAAGTGGGAATTTTCCGAATGATATGGTTCAAAACTCATTCTTCATTTACTGTAATTCGGACAGGTCCTTCGCACAAACAAAGTTTTCAAATCTTTCCGTCAGAGAGATTCCCGTATGGTGGAGGTCCTTGGGACGGAAAAAATTAAACCTTAAATTGTTCGGATTTTCGAATCTTTCCATCTCTTAAACTCAGATTCTATTAAAAAGTGATTCCCTGAAGGACATTGCCTTTCACATCTGTCTGTAGCCGATTCATATCTTCTGAAATTGACCTTCATTAACAGCACTTCCAGCAGATCAACCCGGCCGGGCCACTATTGAAACTCTTAGGACGGATTCATTCTGGAAATGTTAACAGGCGTTGAGAGGAAGGAGACTTTGTGGGCGTGGGTAGCGAGAGCCTTTGAGAGCTCTGACAATGATTTACGTGGAATAGCAAAAAGTAACGCTCTTTTTTCTCATTTTTTTTGTCAGTCATACATAAGAAATTTTTATTGTCTTTTCTCTGGAGTAGACTATGACTAAATCTCTCCACCTAAGTTGTAAAAAACTGTTCTCGCCCATCATAAACCTCCTTATGAGAGAGAAATGTATTTTTGGGTCCGTGCATCATGCACCATATAAAGAGCATTGTACACAGTTACCATTCACTTAAAAGGTTTGAATTGCATACCATTACTGAATTATTCAAAATTATTAATGTCAAAACAAACAGTATGTTAATTAAAAATTAAATTCCAAGAAAATGTTTGAATGGCATGGTATAACTTCATTATTAATAGAAATACAGACAGTTAATTAAAAGTTAAATTTCATAAATTTCAAGATTATTTAGTCTAATTTATAATCCACATAAATCCATTTTAATTATTGATTTAACATGAGCTTAGAAGATCAAATTTCTTCACTTGCAAACTTCTTTAAAATACAAAATACAATGTGTAATTTTCAATTGTTTAAATTTTATTTTTAATGCTATATATAATATATATATAGGACTAAAATAAAATATTTTATATAACATGTATTATTAATGTATTTTTAAGTATATGTCAATATTAATTAGTATTAAAATATTATATTGATAAGCCATATAAAATATTTTATTATATATAACATTAAAATATCTTTTTCTATAGATATCAACATAAATCAATTAACATAGATCTTCAAATAATTTATTTAAATCTCTTGTTGAAATATTTTTGAAAAGTATACGGTTTAATTGTCTTAGTCACACAATTTTTTATACTTCCAATATTATTTTTTTATTATAACCGATATTATTTTTCTATTTAGAATGTATTTTTTATTTCTTTTAAATGGACAAACAGACAGACTTACACATCCCCTAATACTAGGTTGTAAAATGAACCTCTCTGCTCAATAAAATAATATAATATAATTATATTATTTATTTTTATATAATTTAATAAATCAAAATATTTAACATAATATAACAATATCTCTTTCATACAAATATAACTAGTGTCTGTCAACATAATAATCTTTATTAACTATGTTAAAAATTATAAACCAAAATAAATAATATTATTAGCTTTCTCTGTAAAAACTAAATTTATATATATATAATTGTTGGACGCTAAGGTTTTTGTAGGAACAAAATATTTTGTGTGATCAGATGGCCATTTGTCACTAGATATGTTTCCCATTGAAGAACCATTGAATATCTAAAACATTCTTATTGATATATGAATGTTCTGTTTTTTTGTTCTGAAAAACAAAAAATCGTATTTAATTTTGGAAAAGGTCACAGCTATAAACACATTGCCAAATGGTGTAGCATTAAAAGATGTCGACATCTTTATAGTAGATGGTAACATTCCTGAATGTGTCTCTAATCCTAAATTAACTAGGCTTTCTATTATTTTTTTGCAAAAGGAAAAATCACATCCATATCATCTAAAACTTTATTTAATCACATTCCGAGTGGTTGGTATTGTGATCCTTCTGTAGAATGGTTGGTATTGTGGTCATTATGTAGAGCAGTGAGTTAGACCTATCATAGGTGAATAGATATTCAATTAATTTATGAAACATGGAAAGGATGACAAATACTTCGGTAAAGAATTTTACAGCTACAACACCTTCGTAGCTCGGCTCCACTCCACCCCGTCTTCTCATCGTTCCTCCTCTCTAACGCTACCACATGAAATGAATTGAATTTGATTCACTTGAGTCGAACGATTTTTTAACCAATACGGAGGAATAAGGTTACTATATTTTGTTTTCCACATGTCGCACTCACATTTAAAAAAAAATCAAATATTTCTAGAGACTTGTCTAATCATTATACGTTTTTAGAGTTTTTTGTTGGAATTCAATTGATTTTTTTAAACGTTTAAAATCGGTTTTTTAATATATGAATTTAACATTCTGCGATTTAAATTGGAGAGTTTATAACTTAAACTTGTGATATCAACAAATTTTTATCAAATTATAGTTAAATTACACCAAAAATCTCTCCAAATTAACTATGACTCGATTAGAACTTGTCAAAAGCAAAGTAGGATTTCTAGTTTTTCTCCTTCAACTTGCTCAAAACAAACAAGCTGTGAATCACTGGCCTTCATCTGTCTATTCATACTTGGCAAAAAGCTTAAAACTTTTAACTTTTCTCTTCAACTTGTTCAAAACAAATGATTAATGAATTATGCCTTGATGTCCTCGATGCGTTGATAATATTGTTTTGAAAGCATGAACATTCAAATAGACACAAACATTAATATGAAAAATAAATATTTTGGCATAATATATTACAATCTGAGATGTTTTTAATATTTTTAGACTTATTTGTCAATAGATTGATAGTAAAGGTAGATGAGAAAAATAAAGAGAATACCACGCAGAACAAATGTTAACTAATCCTTCAGGATTTTGCATATAGTTAGGGTGGACTTAGTTAGGAGATTGATTAGTTGTTTCCCATATTTCTAGTTATGGAGACATAACTTTCTCACTCTAATTTTGTTTGTAAAAATCCCATTTGTATGATTAATAATGAAAATAAGAACAGCATAAGTTTTATCATGAAGTTCTCGAGGCTTGTTTAATAGTGGTATCAGAGAGTGAGGTTTGGAAAGTGCTGGAGTGGTGATCCATTTTTCTGAGGGATTGACCTAGTCAAGAACTCCATGTTGATTAATAATGATTGGTTAAGAACCTCAATATCTTTACAAACGTGGTGAGTTCCTTTGGCGAAGCAACGAGGGAAAGTGGCGATTAAGGGTCCCACACAATTCCATGGTGGTATCAAAAACCACCCTTGTGACCACCCTCGGTGGTTTCTGAAATTGCTTAGAGTGCCCCCAAAATAACTGTGAGTCGTAGATCACAATTTGTGAAACCACCTTCTTGGACCACCAAGTTTATCCACATTTGGAAAACTTCATGTCCTCGTTCACCCCTAGATACGTCAGAGCCGCTCTGCGCCATCGATTTGGTTCGACGATTACATGTGATGTTATGTGCCAAGGATTAGTTGAGAGTTGATTTGTGTCATTGTTCGAGAGTTGATCCACGCTGTTGATCGAGAGTTTATCCAAGTCATTGATTGTGCTTGACTGTCCTGCACCTACGGGACCACCTACACTGTTGTGTTTATTATCGGATGTAACGACAAATTGATTTGGACCATTGATTCTGATCTGTTCATTTTATTATTTTTTACCATTGTTGACTGCGATGAATGTTTATATTTTTATTGGTTATATATGAGGCTAAGGAGAAAATTCCTTATCAATCGTGTTGCTCGAGTTAATTTGATAATTTAAAATTTTACTTGGTCGAGATAGAATGTGTTAATATATCATTCCAAAGGCAAGTTATGAGAGTTAGTAGTTTTTAAGCAGTTGTGCACGTTTCGAGTGTTGAGTTTGTCTACAAAAAAGGGTTCTCTCATTTCTGTAGTTTTTTTTCTTTCTGGAAAGGAAAATTATCACGAGACGTAATGGAAAATTAATAAACTTATTTTTAATAATCTTTGTGATGGAGTTTGTGAAGGAAAATATGACAATAAACTAGAATCGCCTGATGAGGGAAACAAACTTGCAATCTGGGAGAGTAAAGATAAAAATGTCTATGTGTTAATCTCTACTTCAGTCTCAGAAGAGGTAACAAGATACATTATTCAAAGTAAAACAACATATGAAGCAATAAAAAATTTGAAATAACTTTATGATTCACATTCAGAATTGGAGATAGTCTAGTTATTATTGAAGTTGTTTAATCTAGAGATGAAAGATAATGACCCTTTGAAACTTGCTTATGAAATTAAATCCATCAATCATGAAATTGAATCTATTGGTATTAAGGTTGATCTACAACTTACTGCCTTTATAAATTCCCTCTACCCTGGTTATTTACACTACTTGGAAACTCTCCAAGCTAGTGGACAGTTAAAATATTTAGACTCTCATAAATTAGTAAGAAAAATTGCAGATAGAGAAAAGTCATTTGGAAAGAAAGAACCCCTACCCAATCCTAATGTTGAAACTTTCTGCCTTGCTCGAAAAGATCAAAATCCTCAAGAATAAACTTCCATAACTAATAAGAGTTGCAGAGGTCGTGGTAAGAGGAATTATAGAGGTAGAAAAGGAAAAAATAATCACGGAGATAGACAACATAATGATAAACAACAGAGAAATTTTAATGATAAACCAAATATCAAATGTTTTACATGTGGTAAAATTGGACATATTGCTGCTAATTGTAGAATTTCTTGGGATAAAGTTAGTGAAAGGAGAGAACAAACGAATGAAAAGAAAGATCAACCATCTGCAGATAAAGGACAATATTCTAAGAATGCACATTATGTTGTTGCACATTGTAATTTTAATATGGATTATTTCTTTAGTACCTCATTTTCTTCATGGCCTGAAAGTCGGATCGTAGAGACAGGTGCCACTTATCATATGGCCTTTAGGAGAGACTTGTTTGAAAAATTCAATGATCACATTAATGGTGTAGTTTATTTTGCTGATAAATTGCAAGTTAAATCTTCAGGGATCGGTTTTATTCGATTAAATATGCCATGTCTTACTGACTATATTTTACATGATGTTCTTTACATCCCACAATTTGAGAGGAATTTATTGTCTCTTATACATATTAGACAACAAGGACATTTAATACACATATTTGATGGTACAATGGAGATTCCAAGAACAACTGATAATGAGATTGTTATGACTGGTGTGGAAGAAGAAAAACTCTTAAAATTAAAAGGTATGTCATCCATTGCATTAAATACTACTCATTCAATCCAGCAAAATGATACTCTTTCTTCAAGTTTATTATGGCATGCTCGTTTTGGTCATATAAATTATGACAATATAATGATTATGAGACCGTAGAGAATTAAAGGGCTTCCAACAATTCCAAGAAAGATTACACCATGTAATGCTTGTATTTTGGGAAAACATTATAAACAACCTTTTCATAGTTCTACTTCTAAAACTTTCGAAAAATTAGGTCTCATACGTTAAGATTTATGTGGACCTATACTTGTTTCAACTACAAATGGTAATAAATATATACTGACATTCATTGATGATTATTCGAGGATGTGTTGGGTCTATCTCTTGAAATAAAAATTGCAAGTTTTTGATGTGTTTAAAAAAATTCATCTCTTGATTACAAATGAAACTTAACTTAATATAGGCACTCTAAGAATTGATAATGGTGGAGTGTAGAATTCACATTCTTTTGAAATTTATTTTCAAGAGAATGGAATCAAACACCAAACAACAATTCCTTATAATCCACACAAAAAATTATGTTGTAGAACGAATGAACAGATTGTTCCTTAACATGGTTAGATCAATGATGTTCTTTAAGAATGTAAAGTTGATGTTTTGGTGATAAGAGGTTCTTTGTTAAACTTATATCAGAAATCGTTGTCCTTCTTATGTTATCAATAATAAAACTTCATATGACATGTAGTATAATCGTCTTCCTATTGTTCAATATCTCAATGTTTTTAGTTCTCATGCTTTAATTCGTAAGAAACAAAGAAACAAGTCGAGTACAAGAAGCAAAAATGTACATTTTTGGGACATTCCATGACTTCTAATACATACAGGTTATATGATGAAGAAAATAAGAAGTTTATTTTGTCGAGAGATGTTGTTTTTCTTGAATCAGATAAAGATGCATCCATAGTTGATAGACAGCTAAATCATTTAGAAAAAAATATCTAAGAAATTTTATTATGAATCTGATAATAAACTTCCACATCTTGAATGGGGGATTCCCATTCTAGATCTGTAACATCCCTGGTAAAAATTCATGTAAAAAAAATATAAGACCAAGGTCATGGGACACGTATTCCAAGATGAATGGTGGGAAAAACATCCTAGTGGGTGTTCATTTCAGTTATTATGGATAAAGGAAAATGGAAAAGGAAATGGAAAAGGATTTGTAAAGGAAAAATGGCATTTTTGGAAATTATTTATGAAAATAAAGGAAATTAGGAGATAAGAAAGGTGAAAGGTCAAAGGATGCATGTGAGGAGGAAAATGAAGGAAAATAATGAAAAATGGAAGAAAATAGAGGCCTCATTGATGAAAAGGCTTATGAGCACCAATTTAGTTTTGGAGCTCTATCTCTATTCTCTCTCACACACACTTTTGGATACTTAGAGTTTTCTTGAAGCACTTCAACTTTAGATCAAGGAAATCAAGGATCAAATAAGGAAGAGTGGGATCAAACAGCTACAACGATATTGTTTGTAGGTATTGATTTTCATGTTTGATTTCCTTGTTACATCTATCATACATGGTTATTCATGTGATTTCTTGGTTCTCTTGTTGTCATGGGCATGGGTTTTTCCAGGTGTGATAGTGTTCTTCAACCTTTCCTTTCCATTTCCAGATAGCCATGGTGTGATTGGGTTCTCATGTTTTGGTTGAGATGGATTGCAGGTTGGATTCAAAACTGAGTGAGGTGGATCTATAAAAGAAGGAACACATCTTCTAGTGATCCCTGAATCAGACTGTGGATTGTGGTAAATCCTAGGGACTAGGAGACAATAAAATTCCTCATGGTGTAGGTGGAGAAATCGATGGCATCCATGCTTGTTTAGGGCATAGTGATATGATGTGGATTGCAGTAAAGCCTGGTTCTATTATTGAGGGTGAGGTGGTTTAGCCTTGGGAAGTCTTGGTTGATTTTGGTTATGAGTCCCACATTCATGCTTGGAATATGGCATGGGGGTGCTTTGTTGAAAGAAAGATTTGATTCAGCCAATCTATGGTTGGGTGGTTCGTTGGAGTCCCAAACCTAGTTTTCTTTTGCATTCATTAATAAGAGTTTCTTTCCCTTGGTATTTCATGTGTAAATGTACTAGTTATATGTAGATTTTATGGTTGTTGTATCCTTGTATTTTTTATTGATTATATGTTGGTTATGAGTATGCTTTCTGACAATGATGTTGTATGGCTCTCATCATGTTTTTATTTGTAAATGAATGGACAATGAATATATAACCTAATAGATGATAATAAAGATAATGTGATAAGGCAACAATGCTTCTTAGAGATTCTTAGATAAGTATGAGACCCTTGTGCTTAGATTTGTTGTTATGACCTATAAAATTCATATTTGTGACATGTTTGACAAAATGCCTATCATGGCTAGTAGGGGTCCAGTCAAGTCCTTGTTCAAGTATTTTCATTTGTATCATTGTGATATATAAAATTCCATGGATATTCCACTAGATAGTTCGTCGCAACATATCTGATAATATTATATTAAAAATATGAGATTCTACACTATTACAGATTTATTTAATTTCTAGATCTGTAAAATTAACTGTAATTAGTGCATGCATGTAAAAGTAAATCAAGCAGAAAAGTAGAGGATGATAAAATAAGCTCACACACACATAATTCACAAGATATTCTCTTTTGGAAACCCTTTCGGGAGAAAACTGAGCTGGAAGGTGAGGTCACTTCGCTTTCTTTCTCTGTCTGGAAATATGGCTGTAGATACAAAGAAGTATTGTCAGTGGTCCATGGGCTGCTACCATGCACAAATCCTCTCTTTGTGCTCTACATCCTATCTCTCATGGCTATATTTTCTCAACTATGGAACAAAATTCTCTTGAAAGAATGGAATGCCTCTTCCTCCTAGTGGTCCGGTTATAACATAGCCCGATAGCCTACTAGTGGTTAAGTTTGACTACATCAACTCTTAACTAGAGTTACAAAATATACTCTTCTAGAGTCATTTACATGAAAATAACGTGGCTAGACCCTTTTCCATGAATAATGGGAGCTAATGCGACATCCTCCCGAACTATAGGTATGAAAATAGGAAGGTCAATTTTTGAGTGGCATAACTTTTGCATACGGACTCTGATTGATGCGATTCTTACGCCGTTGGAAGGATCTCTGTGTGTAGAATAGCATGAAAAGGTGCTACAATTAAGAAGAAATTTTTTACCCCTAAAAACATCATTTGATGCTCAAAATTCTCCCAAAAGGTTTCAGACCCCATTTCGCCAAACTGGGTCCTGCCAGTAAAAACTGTCCCATGAGCTGATTCCTCAACTTTTTCGACTCCAAATGTATCGATATGGATAAAAAACAATATAATGATCCAATTTGGATCACACCTCCCCATTTTGGGGGGATTTTGGTCCCCAAAATATTTTACTCAATGAGGTGAGGAATGTTTTCCTCCACATTCTCTATGTTGTACCATTAATCTTTGCTTGAAGTTGTCCATTCGACCTAATCTGCCAAAGGTATTTTTTCCCTTGTCTTGTAGTTCTAGACCTCTTTTGCAAAACTGTATCTTCTGTCAACTCTCCCTAAGCGTTTGGTGTGAAATCCTCCAAAGAACGTAGGACCTATTCTTGTTCCTGATATAGTATGGAAGACTCATAGAGTTTCAAATCCTCTACATTTATAACTGAGTAAATGCACATATATGGTGGTAAAATGAGTGGATAGGCATTATCACCCACCTTTTCCAGTATCTCAAAGGGACCATAGCTTAGAGCCTTGATTTTCTTTCTAGGCCCCTGTAGACTCTCCTTATTCAATTGTAGCCATACTCTGTCTCCCACCTTGAATGATTTATCTATTTTGTGCTAATCATGCCTAGCCTTATACTTCACCTATGACTTCTGCAGTGTTTCCTATACCTATAGATGGATAGGCCTAACCTTCTTTATAAATTTTAAAACCCTCAAAGAATCTCCTGTAATGTTTTCCTTCACTCCTCATCGCTGCCCATATGCAATATACTAAGGTGAAGGTGGAAAATATCCAAAACAAGTTTCAAGTGGGGACTTTCCTATGGAATATTGGATCACGCTGTTATAAGAATGTTGTATACATACCATATTTTTATCCAAGGTCTTTAGATGCTTTTCATTGTAACCCCTCAGAAATTGCACCAAAGTCCTATTGACTACTTTTGTCTACCCATCTATTTGTGGATGAAATTTTGTAGATATCTTCAACTTGATGTCCATCTTCTCCCACAATGTAGTCCAGAATGCAGTGATAAATATTATATCCCTGTCTAAAATGATGCTCCTTGGCATCCGAAAAGTAAATCAAGAAAAAAAGTAGAGGATGATAAAATAAGCTCACACACACATAATACACAAGATATTCTCTTTGGGAAACCCTTTCGAGAGAAAATCCAACTGGAAGGTGAGGTCACTTCGTTTTCTTTCTCTGTCTGGAAATATGGCTACAGATACAAAGAAGTATTGTTTGTGGTCCATGGGCTACTACAATGCACAAATCCTCTCTTTGTGCTCTACATCCTGTCTCTCATGGATATCTTTTCTCAACTATGGAACAAAATTCTCTTGAAAGAATGGAATTCCTCTTCCTCCTAGTGATCCAATTATAACACAGCCCGATAGTCTACTAGTGGTTAAGTTTGACTACATCAACTCTTAGCTAGACTTACAAAATAGACTCTTCTAGGGTCATTTACATGAAAAGAATGTGGCTAGACCCTTTTCCATGAATAATGGGAGCTAACGCAACATCCTCCTGAAAGTTCAGGAAGGTCAATTTTTGAGTGGCGTAACTTTTGTAAACGGACTCTGATTGACGCAATTCTTACGCTATTGGAAGGATATCTGTGTGTAGAATAGCATGAAAAGGTTTTATGAATAAGAAGAAATTTTTTTACCACTCAAAACATCATTTGATGCTCAAAATTCTCCTAGAAGGCTTCAGACCCCATTTCGCCAAACTCGGTCCTGCCAGTAAAAACCATCCCGTGAGCTGATTCCTCCACTTTTTCCACTCCAAATGCATCGAGATGGATGAAAAACAATATAATGATCCAATTTGGATCACACCTCCCCATTTTGGGGGGATTTTGGTCCCCAAAATATTTTAGTCAATGAGGCGAGGAATTTTTTCCTCGACATTCTCTCTGTTGTACCATTTAGCTTTGCTTGAACTTGTCCATTCAACCCAATCTGCCAAAGGTATTTTTTCCCTTGTCTTGTAGTTCTAGACCTCTTTTGCAAAACTGTATCTTCTGTCAACTCTCCCTAAGCGTCTGGTGTAAAATCCTCCACAGAACGTAGGACCTATTCTTGTTCCTGATATAGTATGGAAGACTCATAGAGTTTCAAATCCTCTACATTTACAACTGAGTAAATGCATATATATGGTGGTAAAATGAGTCAATAGGCATTATCACCCACCTTTTCTAGTATCTCAAAGGGACCATAGCTTAGAGCCTTGATTTTCTTTCTACGCCCCTACAGACTCTCCTTGTTCAACTGTAGCCATACTCTATCTCCCACCTTGAATGATTTATCTATTTTGTGCTTATCATGGCTAGCCTTATACTTCACCTACGGATTCTACAGTGTTTCCTATACCTATAGATGGATAAGCCTGATCTTCTCTATAAATTTGACAACCCTCAAAGAATCTCCTGTAATGTTTTCCTTCACTTCTCATCGCTGCCCATATGCAATATCCAAAGGTGAAGGTGGAAAATATCCAAAACAAGTTTCAAGTGGGGACTTTCCTATAGAATATTGGACCGCGCTGTTATAAGAATGTTGTATATATACCATATTTTTATCCCAGGTATTTAGATGCTTTTGGTTGTAAACCCTCAGAAATTGCACCAAAGTCCTATTGACTACTTTTGTCTACCCATCTGTTTGTGGATGAAATTTTGTAGATATCTTCAACTTCATGTTCGTTTTCTCCCACAATGTAGTCGAGAATGCAGTGATAAATATTGTATCCCTGTATGAAATGATGCTCCTTGGCATCCCAAAAGTAAATCAAGCAGAAAAGTAGAGGATGATAAAATAAGCTCACACACACATAATACACAAGATATTCTCTTTGGGAAACCCTTTCAGGAGAAAACCCAGTTGGAAGGTGAGGTCACTTTGCTTTTTTTCTCTGTTTGGAAATATGGCTGCAGATACAAAGAAGTATTGTTTGTGGTCTGTGGGCTACTACAATGCACAAATCCTCTCTTTGTGCTCTACATCCTATCTCTCATGGTTATCTTTTCTCAACTGTGGAACAAAATTCTCTTGAAAGAATGGAATGCCTCTTCCTCCTAGTGGTCCGGTTATAACACAACCCGATAGCCTACTAGTGGTTAAGTTTGACTACATCAACTCTTAACTAGAGTTACAAAATATACTCTTCTAGAGTCATTTACATGAAAAGAACGTGGGTAGACCCTTTTCCATGAATAATGGGAGCTAACATGACATCCTCCTGAACTATAGGCCTGAAAACAGGAAGGTCAATTTTTGAGTGGCATAACTTTTGCATACGGACTCTGATTGATGCATTTCTTACACCGTTGGAAGGATCTCTGTGTGTAGAATAGCATGAGAAGGTGCTACGATTAAGAAGAAATTTTTTACCCCCAAAAACATCATTTGGTGCTCAAAATTCTCCCAGAAGGTTTCAGACCCCATTTCGCCAAACTGGGTCCTGCCAGTAAAAACCATCCCCTGTGCTGATTCCTCCACGTTTTCCACTCCAAATGCATCGAGATGGATGGAAAACAATATAATGATCCAATTTGGATCACACCTCCCCATTTTGGGGGGATTTTGGTACCCAAAATATTTTACTCAATGAGGTGAGGAATTTTTTCCTCCACATTCTCTCTGTTGTAGCATTTAGCTTTGCTTGAAGTTGTCCATTCAACCCAATTTGCCGAACATATTTTTTCCCTTGTCTTGTAGTTCTAGACCTCTTTTTCAAAACTGTATCTTCTGTCAACTCTGGCTGAGCATCTGGTGTGAAATCCTCCACAAAATGTAGGACCTGTTCTTGTTCTTGATATAGTATGGAAGACTCATAGAGTTTCAAATCCTCTACATTTACAACTGAGTAAATGTGCATATATGGTGGTAAAATGAGTTAATAGGAATTATCACCCACCTTTTCTAGTATCTCAAAGGGACCATAGCTTAGAGCCTTGATTTTCTTTCCAGGCCCCTGCAGACTCTCCTTGTTCAACTATAGCCATACTCTATCTCCCACCTTGAATGATTTATCTATTTTGTGCTAATCATGCCTAGCTTTATACTTCACCTATGACTTTTACAGTGTTTCCTATACCTATAGATGGATAAGCCTGATCTTCTCTATAAATTTGACAACCCTCAAAGCATCTCCTGTAATGTTTTCCTTCACTCCTCATCACTGCCCATATGCAATATCCAAAGGTGAAGGTGGAAAATATCCAAAACAAGTTTCAAGTGGGGACATTCGTATAGAATATTGGACCGCGCTGTTATAAGAATGTTGTATATATACCATATTTTTATCCCAGGTCTTTAGATGCTTTTGGTTGTAACCCCTCAGAAATTTCACCAAAGTCCTATTGACTACTTTTGTCTGCCCATCTGTTTGTGGATGAAATTTTGTAGATATCTTCAACTTGATGTCCATCTTCTCGTACAATGTAGTCTAGAATGCAATGATAAATATTGTATCCCTGTCTGAAGTGATTCTCCTTGGCATCCCAAAATGTACCCAGACGTGTCCAAAAAATAAGTTTGTTGCTTCTTGTCTGTTGATGGTCTTTTTACATGGCATCAGAACACACATCTTCCTGAACCTATCAACTACCATGAACAGGTAGTCATGTCCCTCCCTTGTTTTCGGTAAACCTCCCACAAAGTCCATGGAAATGCTTTCCCAAGGATAAGTAGGTACAGGTAAGGGATGATACATACCTTGTTTCATGTTGCTATGCTTGCTGGTACAACAAAGCATGCATCCTCTTACGAACCTAGCTACTTTTTCTTTCATCTTGGGCCAATACACATACCTCTACAAGTTAGCCACGGTCTCCCCTACACCAAAGTGCCATGCAACCTTGGTGGTGTGAGCCTCTCTAATCCGCAGCAAACACTCACCTTTAGGAACACATAGCTTATCTAGGTTTTAGAGTAACTCATCCTCGATATGGTATTCAACAATGTTGTCTCCATCCTGCACATGACTCTCACTCTGTAACTACTGATACACCTCCTTGAAATCCTCATATTCTGAATATGCCTCTCCGTATGCATCATGGGTGAATGGGTCCATGTGCATAAGAGTCCCCAAAGTTGCAATATTTTATGTGGGTGACATTGAAAGAATACTATGTGCTTCCCTTCTTATACTTGATCGCCAAAGGAAACTGCTGTAAAAACACCATCCACTTGTAATGTCGAGTCTGTTGTAGCTTACTCTGGGCTTGCAAGTACTGTAATGGCTGGTGATTTGTGTGGATTATTGCCTCCTTTCCCATCAAATAGTGCTTCCACTTCTTGACATATCGCACCATGGCATAGAGCTCCTTATTGCAGGTAGGGTAGTTATCTACTACCCCATGAAATACTTCAGAATGGTAGAAAATTGACATTTCCCTTTGCATCAAGACAAATCCCATAGCATAACCACTCACATATATCTCCACTTCAAAGGTTCATTTCAAATTCGGTAATGCCAGAACTGGTGCTTCACCAATATTCTTCTTCAACTCATTGAAAGCCTTTTTTTGCCCTTTTCCCCACTGGAAACTCTTGCCACTTGTTGTTATGGCGTGGAGTGGTGCTGCTACTGCTAAACATGAGGTTATGAATTTGCTCGAGTATTGTGTTGCTCCAACGAAACTCCTAACCTCAGTAACATTACTGGGAAACTCCCACTTCATGATGGCCTCCATCTTGGAAGGATCTACCTTCAATTCTCCTACACCAATCACATACCACAAATACACTAAGGACTATAGTGCAAACTCGCACTTCTTGAGGTCTACTAGCAACTAGTGCTCCTTCAATGTTTCCAGCACCTGCATCAAATGTGAAATATTCTCCTCCCATGTAGCACTATATACCAATATACCATCCGAATAGAAAATAACAAATGAATCTATAAAAGGGCACAATACATCATTCATTAATCTCATAAATGTCTCTGGTGCATTACATAGGCCAACTGGCATAACTAACCACTCATACAAACCTTGCCTGGTTTTAAAGGTGGCGTTCCATGTATCTTCTTATTTGACTCAAACCTGGTGATATACAGACTTCAAGTCCATCTTGGTGAAATACTTTTCTTGTTGCAACTGATCTAGCATATCATCTATCCTGGGCAGGGGGTATCTATTCTTGAGCGTGATTTTATTCAAGGCCCTATAATTTATACAAATCCACCAACTCCCATCCTTCTTTGGCACAATGATGATGTGTGACCCGCATGGTCATGTACTCGGTCGAATGACACACTGTTCTAGTAGTTGCTGCAACTGTTTCTTCACCTCACTTGCTTCTATAACAGACTACCTTTACAATGCAATATTTGGCAATAGGGAATCTAGCAATAGCTAGATATCATGCTCCACTTCTCTCTTAGTGGGTATCCATTTAGGCTCACGGAACACGTCCTTGTATGCCTGTAAAAACTCATCCAATTGTTTTTTTTGTTTCTTAGTATGCCCCTCTAGGGATGCCTTACCTCTTATTGAATCCTCTACAGACTGATTTTCTCTTAAAAACAATAAAACATACTTCTTGCTCGAACTGATCAATTTCTTGGCTTGGTTAGCACTTACTAGTGAAATTTTTGACTTTCCTTTTTATGCATTGATGAATGATTTTCCATCCTTGATGAGATGGTACCAGTTAACCCTCCTAATGAATATTTCATCACGCATGTACAAGTATGGACTCCGAAACATGACTCCACATATATCAAGGGGAACCACATCCAAATCTACTTCATTAATAAAATTAGAACTGATAGAAAATCTAATTTTACATTGTTTTGTTACCTTTAGCTTTGCATCCTTATGTACCCATCCCAATTGATATGGGTTTGGATGATCACGAACTTCCACCCCCAACTTGTTGACTTGATCTGTTGCAATGCAATTTCTTGTGATCCTAAGTCAAACAGAGCATCAATCTTTGTCTTCTTAACCTATATCTTTACATGGAAAAATTTGGTCATTTCTTTCTCATCCTGTTGTTAAAGGCTACTCAGATTCACATCCTTCTGCACGAATGTACAAACGATCTTCTCATCCACATCTGATTGATTTCAACTTCATTGTTGGAATCAGTGGCCATGAGATTCTTCTTCTTATTATCTTTCTTCTTATTCTTCAGGTTTTGCTCTGGATGTAACTTCCAACAATTCTCCTCTGTATGGTCATCAATGTTGTAGTGGTTGTAGTGGTTTCTAGGATCTTTGCACTTGTGTGTTGTGGCTAACATATTTTTATCTTTTCCCCCTTTTTTCTCCTTCTTGCCCTCCTTAGAAGCGTCTTGTTGCTCCTTTTGCTTCGATCCACTTGATTGCACTCTTTTCAGGCCTATGTTCTCTAGCTAATGTGTCTATACACAAGCCTCGTCCACCGTTTTGGGCTTCAACAACATCACTTTCTCACGCAGATGGTGGTGAAGACCCCCTAAATACTTGAGGAGTACATATGTGTTCTTTGGAGAGATACCCAACATTATAACCATCTTTCTGAATTTTGTGGTGTACTCCTGAACACTTTGGCCCAGCATTTGCGTGAAGTAATGCCACTAGATCCACTGGTCTTCCACGTACACAATGGGATAAAAATGTGACTTAATGAGGGTCTTTAAATCCTCCCACTTAGTCACTAGAGGTTCTCCCTCCAACCTCAGAGTTTTTGTGTGGCTCTCCCACCAAGTCATGCATATCCCTCTAATTTTAGTTGCACGAATGAGATCATCTACCCTTCCTCAATCTAATGGACACTGAAATAAACTTCCAGTTGTTACAACTAGTAGTTTAGCTTCAGAGTGTCGATCTCACCATGGTATGGCTTGATATCAACATTTTCTTCCACTTTAAACATGTATTGGTTCACGACACTCAAACTGGGTTGATCTTTTCTGAGTTCCTTCTTTGGCTAGTTATCTGCGTCTTCTTGATTTCCTGATTCCCCTTCTAATTTGTCCTCTACATTTGAACCCCCTTCTTCTCCAAATATCCCCAACTTATTTCTTAGGGTTGGAATAAGGAGGTTGACATTGCGGTTTATATCCATGACTTATTCTTGGAGCCGCAAAAAACCTCACCTTAACAGGGTCATGAGGTTTTTTTACAAATTTGTCACCCATGATTAGGGTTTTACAATTTTTGGCCTCGCTGATCTAGATCCCTGTAATCTCCACAAAATACCCAAAGAAACCAACTTTGATACCAAATGATTTGTAAACTCCTATGGATATTCCACTCGATAGTTCGTCACAATAGATTCGGTAAGACTATATTAAAATTTTGAGATTCTACACTATTACAGTTTTATTTAATTTCTAGATCTGTAAAATTAACTGTAATTAGTGCATGAATTGAAAGTAGATAACGATAAAATAATCTCACACACACATAATACACAAGATATGCTCTCTGGGAAACCCTTTCCAGAGAAAACCTAGTTGGAAGGTGAGGTCGCTTCGCTCTCTTTCTCTATCTAGAAATATGGTAGCATATGCAAAGAAGTAATGTTTGTTTCCCGTGGGCTGATACAGTGCACATATCTTCTCTGTTTTCTCTACCTGATATCTATCCTGGCTATCTTTTCTCAATTATGGAACAAAATTCTCTCAAAAGAATGGAATGCCTCTTCTTCCTAGTGTCCTAGTTATAACGCAGCCTGATAGTCGACTAGTGGTTAAGTTTGACCACATCAACTCTTAACTAGAGTTACATAATAGGCTCTTCTAGATTATTTTAGATCAAAAACATGTGGCTAGTCCATTTTTCATGAATAATGGGGGCTGATGTGTCATCCTTCCGAACTATAGCTGTGAAAACAAGAAGGTCAACTTCTAAGTGCAATAACTTTTGCATACAAACTCCGATTGATGTGATTCTTGTGCTGTTGGAAATCTCTATGTGTGCAGAATAGCATGAAAATTTTCTACACCTAACCCACAAATCTTTACCCTAAAAAAATGTCATTTGATTCCTCAAAATGCTCTTGAAAGGTTTCGGACCCCGTTTCACCAAACTGGGTCCTTCCAGTAAAAACTGCCTCGTGAGCTAATTCCTCCACTTTTTCCACCCCAAATGCATCGATATGTATGAAAAACAATATAATGATCCAATTCATATCACATTATTTTGATGTTATGTTTCATTTCTGGATGTTTCATGAAGTTCTGAGTAGTGGCCTAAGCCCTAGCCTTGAAAAGTGGCATAGAATCTTGGGTCACTGTCTATGAACTAGCTAAAACATACCCCAGCCACTTGCATGCCCTTGATTTGAGAGTGACTGGAGGGCCCTAGTTGCATGAATGCCCATGCCATGGGAGTGACTGAGGATCTAGGATAGGGAAATGACAATTTGTGTTAGTGGTTGATCACTTGGAAAGGTTGGTTGGATTGTGGAGGTTGTGCGACTTACGTAGAAGTTTAGATTAGTTGTGTTGTGTTGTTTCTACTTCCTTAACCATACATGGGGAGCTGAATCGGATCATAGTAGCCTCTCATCACATGTTTACCCCAACAAACTTGTTAACTTGGGTAAATGTAGGAGGAGGGTGTTACAAGATTAGACTGTGGAATTTTCATCTGTGGATTTTCCTTCATTAAATTTGCCTCTTAATGATGATAATGGTTTTGTTGAAAAAAATGGATGATAGAAGTGTTTCTACAAGGAAAAAAATTACTTGCATTCCAAAAGAGTCTGCTCCACAAGATGAGAAACTTCCTCCACGAGATGAATAGCCACTAAGAATATCAACTCATATTAGAACATTTCCAAGAAAATATGATGATTTTGAAACAAGATGTTCTTCAGGTAATTATTCTCATGTTTCTGAATATAATTTCTTTGTGATAGTGAGCCTACTTATTTCAAAGAAGTTGTTAGTTGTAATGAATGGAAAAAGGAAATGTAAAGGGAGTATGATACACTCATTAAAAATGGCACTTGGAGGTTGATAGATCATCCTGATGGAATCAAACTCATTGCTTGCAACTGGCTTTATAAAACCAAATATATAGTGGATGGTTCACTTGACAAGTACAACGAAAGACTTGTAGCAAAGGGATATGCACAAAAAGAAGGTATCGATAACACAAAAATTTTTGCTCCTATAGCTAAATGAGGCACTATTGGAACCTTGTTTTCTATTGTAGCACAAAAAGTGTTATCACTCAGGGAAAACCCTAGCTGCAGGGAAAAGCCCTAAGGTAACCTCAAAATCTATTTTAGGTTGAAGCTGACTCTTCAACCTAGAGAGGGATCTCTCTGTCAAATCTCAACTATCCTATGGTCATTATAGTAGAAGGTTTTGTGCAATAGAGTTCAGGTGGCCAGATTTAGATCTCAGAATAAATTGGTTGGGTGATCTTCAAAACCAGTGGGCATGGAGTCTAGCTATTAAACAAATGAGATCACAACTCCAATGAGCAAGTTGTACAAACCATCAAAAGTCACTAAAGGAAAACAAAGTTTATAGATGACTTATGATAACACATATTAATGATTGATAATTTCAAGAGAGGAGCATCAAATAAATCCATTCTCATAAACTAACATTCTCAAACATTGAAGGAAATAATTATATAACAGAGAAAAATTGAGAGGGAGAAGTAACACATGAATTTCCTACTAACTTATCATTAAACAATTTGAATACATTCAAGATTTTCTCAAATATATTTGGACTACAAGTGTTTTCCAATAAAAGTAAAGCTCGTTTCCATATTCATAAACTTTTTATATAGTTCTTACATAACAATTTACAAAATAATAGTCATCACATAATTATATAAACTGAGATAATTTAAATATATTTCAAGTTCATGTATGCAAAAGATAAACTTAAAAATATTCTTTCTTTCCTAGAATAACTATACAAAAATATGCTTATATTTAGGCAAAAAGAAATATCTGGTCAACTTCCTCCCTTGAAAGTAGAATAGGACCCTAAACTGTTGTTTAGCATCTTTGCTAGCATAATAGGTCCCTCTGCAACAATATATCAAAACTGCTCCTTTTTTTTTCTCATTCTTCTTCAATTCTACTGGAAAATATTTGGCCTTCAAATCTAGAAATTAGTTCATTAATTTTTATCCTCTGCCTTTGAATATGTAGTGGTTGAGGTTTTTTTCACAAAACTTGTTAGCTTCCCTTTCAAACTACCAACTCCTTTGTTTCGGCACTCAATCTCACAGTTTCCAACCCATACGTCTTTAATTCTTTGTACTATCTTATTAGAGAAATTCCACATTGTTGCAATGCTCCGATACTTCTCAGTCCCTTGGCGCTTAGCTCCTTTGGCATTTTCTTTCTCATATGACTAGGCCAGTGGCCATCGACTTAATGCCATATTGGAGCCCCCTTTGTATCGTAACTTCTGTGAGTTTCTAATTTCATCTTGGCTCCTTTTGCTTAGCCCTCCCCACATTTCTCATCATAGGATCGGGAGCTGTGACCTGTCACTTAGATTTTAAGGTGTTAGGGAATTTTTATCCCATCGAGGGCCATTTTTCTTTGTTAAGTGCTTAGTGCCTTTGATTTTTTAAGTTCTTCTTAACCATGTGCCATCCCAATATTGGAGACCCCTTATCAGAAGTTTCCAATTACCAACTTTTATAAAGTGCTGACATTCTCAACCTTCGATATGTTGTCCTTTGAGATGACATCATCACTCCACATGGAACCTCATGAGTGGTGACATGTGTCACCTAGATTTGTCCCCTTATGCCCCTCAAAATGCCAAAATTGCCTGTGATGTGTCATGTTGTACTCCCACATCATGCTGACATTAGATTCCATTGTAGTTTTATCAAAACCAATCATATATTGGCATGTGTATTTATCAGAGCCAATCATATGCTGCCATGTGTCCTACTAAAGGAGAGAGAAAAGGTCCCGTCCACCTTTGGTTTTGTGATGAAATCCTTTTTTAATCTTTATCGGCGTTCCTCGATGGTTTTTAACACTATCGGGACATTATGCATATCATAACTTTTTAAAGATTGTCACCTTAAAAATTTCTGATTCTTTGATATACAAGACCTTTGATATATGATCACCGATATCTCTAAACCTCCAATATGTGATCGTCAATATGTTGGACCTCTGATATGTGATCGCCGATCTGCAGGAAATCCGATATGAGATCGTCGATATCTCTAGACCTGCTATGTGTGATTTCTAATATGCTATACCTCTGATATATGATCGTCGATATGTTGGACCTCCAATATGCGATTGTTTTTATCTCTTTCCTTCCTAAGGCTTCAATCCTTAAAACTTCAGCAACCCATATCTTTTGATCCAGGAGTCCATTTTTGGACTTCCACATATCATTGTAAATCTTGTTTAGAGAACTTTCCAATGGAGATGGTCTGATGTAGGCTTTGAATCCTTCTACTGCTTGGAAGATGACTGCAAATTTCTCTTCTTATTTACTCAGATTTCCAAAAAATGTTGACATCCCTGCTATCAAGAAATTTTCCCTGTTTATTAAAAATTTAAATGCTCGCAGTGCAACTATCATCATTTTCTAAAAAAATAAAAAAATAAAGTTTATTATGATAACAAATGGCTCCATGGGGATGTTTTCGATCAATTATGGTAGCAAGAACCCCATAGAAGAGAGGCCTGATTCATTGGGAAACTCCAAACTAGTAACCCTGCAACCTATAAACTGTACCACATTGCTGCACACTACAAACTAAAAACTGAAATTGAAAGTTGCTACAAAACGTGCTTAGAGTGCTGAGATTATTGGCACACCAACCTATCCTTAACTTTTGAAATAAATGCTCAATAAAAGGACACAAAAATTTCAATGCAACCATTCCAATAGCTGCTCAAATACCGTGGCTTTTCTACTTCGTTTCAACATAACAAAAACTGGAAAATATAACGGCAACGGAAACTGATAATGGAACTAGTTTTCACAGTGAAAATATGATTGGGAATGTAGTATGAAAAATTCCTCCATATAAACAGCTACATGATCTTTGAAATCATAAAAATCACATCTTGTCTGATGATCTAATTGTTCCTTTTGCTTCAGCGGTGCACTGTCAAGCTCATGATTAAAATCATAATATTTTCCATTCTCAAAACCAAGGGGTGGAAATATAACTTGTTGCTTCTACTGAAATGAAACTTCAAAAGAAAGATCCTGAAATGGAAAAATCTAGGGTAAATTATGGTCTTCTAAAGCTTCAATCCTGATTTCAATGTCATTGGCCAACACTTCTAAAAAATAAATTTTATCTTTTGAGCTACATTTGCATGACCTTAAATAGGAATAAAAAAATGAAGATTTTTTTTTCATCCACTTCATCATTACTGTATATATCATTCCATTCTTTAAAACCTTGAAGGGAAATAGGGTCTGCCACATATTTTGCTTTCTCCATCCATGAGTTTTTTAATATTCCTAACATGCATACCTTGAAATGATTGTAGCAGTATCTAAGTCCTTCATTAGTGTAGTGGAGTCACCATGAATGTTTCGAACCTCTGGATTCCTTTGAAAATGGAGTCTCCTGTGATGTTTCAATTTCTTGATCTTGTTAACATTGGAGCCATGAGGTGAATGGTACAAAACCTTTCTGTGTTTGTCCTTTGTTCACCATCAGAGAGCATATATGATCTTTGTCATTCTTCTAGGGATGATTTGACATGAAACTTCGCCTCCCTGGAAACGCCGCCAAAATGTTATCACTTAGGGAAAACCCTCGGCGCAAGGAAAAACCCTAAGGTAACCTCAGAACCTCTTTTAGGTTGAAGATGGCCCTTTAACCCAGAGAGGGATCTCTCTGTAAAAACTAAACTACCCTATCATCATTGTAGTAGAAGATTTTGTGCAATTGAGTTCAGGTGGCTAGATTTAGGTCTAGGAATAAATTGGTTGGGTGATATTCAAAACCATTGGGCATGGAGTCTAGCTATTAAACAAATGGGATCATAGCTCCAATGATCAGGTTATACAAAGCATGAAAATTCACAAGTCCTTTGACTATTTGGGATCTTTGGAAGAAAGGGGACTGAAGGAAAACATAGTTTATATATGACTTAGAATAATGCATATTAATGACTGATAATTTCAAGAGAGGAGCATCAAAGAAATCCAATCTCATAAACTAACATTCTCATATATTTAAGAAAACAATTATATAACAGAGAAAATCTGATAGGGAGAAGTAACACATGAATTTCCTACTAATTGCTCATTAAACACTATGAATACATTCAATATTTTCTCAAATATATTTGGACTACAAGTGTTTATCCAATAAAATCTAACCTCATTTCAATATTCATAAACTATTTATATAGTGCTTACAAAACAGTTTGCAAAATAATAGTTAACACATAATTATAGAAACTGAGATATTTTAAATATATTTCAAGTTCATGTATGCAAAAGATAAACTTAAAAATATTTTGTCTTTCCTAGAATAGCTATAGGAAAATATGCTTGTATTTAGGAAAAAACAAATATCTGGTCAACTGCCTCCCTTGAAAGTAGAACAGGTCCCTAAACTATAGTTTAGCATCTCTGTTATCATAACAGGTCCCTCTGCAACAATCCATCAAAACAACTCCTTCATTTTTCTTGTTTTTCTTCAATTCTGCTGAAAAATCTTTAGCCTTCAAATCTAGAAATTGGTTCATTAATGTTCATCCTTTGCCTTGGAATCTAAAGTGGTTGAAGTTGTTTTCACAAAAACTATTAACTTCCATTTCAAACTATCAACTCCTTTGTTCTTGCACTCAATCTCGTAGTTTCCGACCCATACATCTTTAACTCTCTGTATTGTCTTATCAAAGAAATTCCACATCATTTGGCATTTTCTTTCTCATATGACTAGGCCAGTGGCCATTAGCTCAATTCCATATCGGAGCCCCCTTTGTATCGTAACTTCTATGAGTTTTTGATTTCATCTCTCCTCGTTATTCTTATCCCTCCCTACATTTCTCATCACAGGACCAAGAGTTGTCACCTATTGCTTAGCTTTTAAGTTGTTAGGGTGTTTTCCTCCTGCCAAGGGCCAATTTCCTTTGTTAAGTTCTTAGTGTCCTTGGTTCTTTAAGTTCTTCTTGACCATGTGCCATCGCAACATCGGAGCCCCCTTATTGGAACTTTCCAATTACCAACTTTTATAAAGTGCTGACATCCTCAACCTCTGATATGTTGTCCTTCAATATGACATCATCACTCCATGTGGCACCTCATGAGTGGTGACATGTGTCACCTAGATTTGTTCCCTTAGGCCCCTCAAAATGCCAAAACTGCCTGCCACGTGTCTTTTCATACCACCACATCATGCTGACGTAAGATGCCAATGTAGCTTTATCAGAACCAATCATATGTTTCCATGTGTCTTTATCAGATCCAATTATATTCTACCATGTGTCGCACTAGAGGAGAGAGAAAAGGGCCTATCCACCTTTGGTTTTGCGATGAAATCCTTTGTTAACCTTTATCGGTGTTCCCCGTTGGTTTTTAACACTATCAACACATTATGCATATCACAACTTTTTAAAGGTTGTCACTTTAATAATTTCTAGTTCTCTCATCTACAAGACCTCCGATAAGCGATTGTCGATATCTCTGGACCTCCAATATGCAATTACCGATATGTTGGACCTTTGATATGTGATCATCGATCTACAAGACCTAAGATATGCGATCATCAATATCTCTGGACCTCCGATATATGATTTTTGATATGATGGACCTCTGATATGCGATTGCCCATATGCTGGACCATCGATATGCGATCATTAATATCTCTTTCCTTCCTAAGGCTTCAATCCTTGAAACTTTAGCAGACCATATCTTTTGATCCAGGAGTCCATTTTTGGACTTTCACATATCGTTGGAAAGTTTGTTTAGAGCAATTTCCAATGAAGAAGGTTTGGTGTAAGCATTGAATCCTTCTTCTTCTTTGAATATGATTGAAAACTTCTCTTCTTATTTACTTAGATTTCCAAAAAATGTTGACAACCCTGCTATCAATAAATTTTTCATGTTTATTACAATTTTAAATGTTGACACTGCAAGTCTCAGCATTCTCTAAAAAAAATTAAAAAAGAAGTTTACTATGATAACACAAAGGATGGAAAATTCATCATATAGATGTATATTTACTTTCCTAAATGGATATTTGAAGGAAGATATTCACATGTTTCAACCAAAAGGTTTTTTTGTCAAAGGTAAAGAACAAAAGGTATGCAAGCTGATGAAGCCCTTTTATGGTTTGAAATAATTACCTATGAATTGTATTAGAAACTAACTAAACATATTCTTAAGTTAAATTATAAGCATATTAACCTAGATGATGCAACTCTTTTTGTTAAGAAGGTTGGAAGATCAATTGTATATCTAGTTGTCTATGTTGATGATTTGGTGATTACAGGGAACAATGATGACTGTATTTCATCAGTTAAGAAAGAATTTCAAAAGGTTTTTGATATGACATATTTATGTTTACTTCATTATTACCTTGGAATTGAGGTTTATAAAAAACCTCAACATATTTTTATCTCTCAGACGAAGTATGTTGTAAATTTATTGAACAAATATGGAATGATGGATTGTAATTCTGTTGCTACTCGAATGGAACAAAATCTGAAACTTACTTCAGAGGAAGGAAAACCATTTGAAGATCCAACAGAGTACAACAATTTTTTTGGAAGTTTGATTTATCTCTCTACTACTAATCCTGGCATAACTTTTCCTATAGGGATACTTTCCAAATTTATGCATCAACCTTAAGAAGTTCACTCGGTAGCAATAGAAATAATACTTAAATATATAAAAAGGACTCAAACATATGGCATAGAATATTTTGAAATTTCAGACTTCCATCTAATTGGTTATTCAGATTCATATTTTGATGGTTATTAGGAGCATGGACTCTCAACTTCTGGTTATTTTATGAATCTGAGATCAACAATTATCAGTTGGAGATCACAAAAATAGTCTATTCCTCATGATTCTACCACCAAATCCAAACAGGTTGTTGCATCTCAAGCTACAAAAGAAATAATTTGGCTTCACAAAATACTTGAATATTTGCAAGAGAAACAAAATATTTCAACTTATTTATTCATTGAAAATTATTCTACAGTTCAAATGGCCAAGAATCCAAAATTTCATGATTGAACCAAACATATCAACACCAAGTATCATTTGATTCAACATCATGTTGAGGCCAAAACAATTCATTTGATACATTGTCCTACTTCATAACATATTGCAGATATTTTTACCAAAGCATTAGGATGTGAAAAGTTTGAAAATTTTAGATCTTTACTTGGCATGTTAGATGTCCTTTCAGATTAAGGGGGGAAATGTTAACTAATCCTTTAGGATTTTGTATATAGTTAGGATGGACATAGTTATGACAGTGATTAGTTGTTGCCCATATTTCTAGTTATGGAGATATAAATGTCTCTCTCTTATTTTGTTTGTATAAATACCATTTTTCTAATTAGTAATAAAAAGAAGAATACAATTAGTTTTATCATGAAGTTCTCGGGGATTGTTTAACGCCAAATAAAACAAATTTCATTTAATGATAAAAAACACAGAGTTTTAAGCTCAGAGTAATGTGTAGTAAAAAACAAAGTATTGTGGAGTAAAAATAAAATTGGATTTCCGTAATGAGCACACAAGAAATTATGGCTTTGGATTATAATTTCATGAGAGGAAAATACATTCATGAAATATGGAGACTGTAACTCATTTCTCACACTATAAAAACAAAATAGGTTTATTGTTATACACAGTAAAGACATATTTTATGCACACACCATTACTTTAGGCTCCAAACATTCAAACTTTTAGGCAAACAAATTCATGAAATAATTTAAAATATGTTGAGTCTGTGTTATATTCTTTCCAGGACTAGTCGCAAGTGCGGGGGGGTCATAGGGGGAGAAATAAACCCCCTTTTTCCTTGCACCGGGCACAATAAGGGGGTCACAGGGGGGGGGGGGGGGGGGGGGGTAGCCCCCCCTGTCAAGGGGTTTACAAGGGGCGGTAGACCCCATGCATGGGGTCCAGGGAAATGCCCTAGGAAATTTTTTTTGGACCCTTTAGTAGGTGGGTGAACCTAACTATGGTTTTGTGCATGGGTTTTGCACATGGTTTTGGGCATGATGCTTTTCTTCCCATGCCATTTTGTAGATCCAGTCAAGGGAACTACGGTAATGTTGTAATTTAGGGTTAATGGATTGGGGTTTATGAATGCTTTGACATGTATATATATGTATTGTAACATTGAAAGGAATATAACAAAAAATCAATCTGCTGGTCCTGATTTTGGGATCCAGGAGAAAATCATTTTGTATTTGTTTTATGTTCTTAGCAATGTATATTTTTTGTTTTAAGAATTCATTTGCGAGTAATTGTTGTACATGGTTAAAACCTACAAAATATACACATTGATCTACATTGTTGTGATAAGACAAACATTAAACTCAAACATGGCTCCCATACACAAATTAATTTATAAATTAATTTCTTGCATAGTACAAACTCTTGCCACACTATAAAATTTGGTATTTAATGAGTATGCTAACCTCGTAATATATTTCCAGTGATTTTGGTTTACCAATGTTGGCTGACTATCATTTATTTCTTGCAGAGGTGAAAACTAGTACATTGGTCTAAAACTTCATTTACTTCCATTTTGCTTAATACTGAGGCAAAATATATAATGTGATTTGTCTTGTACTTTCATGAATGATGCACTATCATGTTTAGTTGATGCAGTAGTTGGGATTAATTTCCAACACTCTCCCTTAACCACAACTACTGATATTCATAATGCCCAAGCTATCTCTTAGATGAATGAGACTCTCCTTTGCCAATGGTTTGGTGAAGATGTCTGCAAACTGCTCTTGAGACCTGCAATGTTGCAAAACAATTTCTCCATTGTTGGTCAACTTCATAATGAAATTATACTTTGTCTCAATTTTCTTACTTCTTTTGTGAAAGACTAAAATTTTGCACATCACAATTTTAGAATTGTTGTCACAATAAATTTTTGTTCCCTCTTCTTGTTCATTCCATAATTTTTTCAACATTTTCTCTTCCAAATTGCTTGGAATGTTGCCCCTGCTGCTGTGACATATTCAACTTCATCTGTTAACAGTGAAACTATTGGTTTTTTCTTGGAAGCCCATGAGATGACTCCTGAACCCAAATGGAAAACATAGCCTAATGTGCTTTTTCTATCATCTACACTTCCTGCCCAATCACTATCAGTGTATCCAACTAGCCTAATTTTTTTTGTAGTATACAAAATGTAAAATCCTTAGTTTCCATTAACATACCTTAAAATTCTCTTAGCTTCTCGGTAATGTGTCTCCTTTGGTGTCTCCATGAATCTTGAAACCAAATTTACTGCATACATTAAATCAAGCCTAGTTGCAGTCAAATACATAAAACTACCAACTGTACTTTTGTAGAGTGATGGATTTACATTGTTGCTACAATATTCTTTACTCAATTTCAAACTCATGGCTATTGGAGTTAGTGCATGCTTGTTTTTTTTCATTTAAAACCTATTTAAGATGTTTGAATGATACTTTGATTGAGAAATAAAATTCCATACTCCATTTTCTTCACTTCTATAGCTAAAAAATAACTTAACAATCCTAAATTTGTCATTTCAAAAATTCACTTTTCATGACCTCTTTGAAATAAAAAATGAGGAGATCATCACTCCACATGAAAATCAAATCATGTACATATAAAACCACAATTAGAATCTTAACATCACTTTCTTTCATGTAGTGTCTAGGCTTACTGTCACATTTGTTAAAGCCATTATCCAACAAATATGAATCTATCTTCTTGTACCATGCATGCGGTGCTTGCTTCATCCTATAAAGCGTTTTCTGTAGAAATTCCTTATAGATTCAATTGAAAATTGTAATATGCTAGAACAATTGACTTGAATCTACTCTACTCATCAACAAAAAAAATAAATGATCGATGAAGTTACGAAGCATATAAGGAATAGAATTCAATCACACATAACACAATGATTTTCTAGGAAAATCCATAGCTGAAAACCCCTCCTATCTGTATATTTCATTAATAAAAAAATATGAGAAGATTACAATACTTTTCTAAAGGTCGAGCAACCTCTGAACTATCTTTATCTGTGTCACTACCTCCTAGGCAAGCCTTGGATGAATACAATATGCTCTGCTCAACCTGCACAAGTATTTTCTATCCTCTGCTTGAATGGCTTCCTTTGGCCAATACTTAGCCAAATTCCTAGCCTTCCAAGCTCCCACTTACTTGCATTTTTCCTCAAGGAATTAACCTCTATTTAATTTGGAAATTCCTCAACTATGAATTGTGCAATCCTCATAGGTCTTTCTATGATTGCATGTGTTGTCGGTTTAATTTATATGATTTTACAACTAATAGTTCACTATCCCTGAACTGCAATCTCAACCGGGTCTTTCTCTGATCTGACATGCATGATTTAATTATGAGTGAATCTTCAGTTTACTGGTTGATCACTGCAGGAAAAACCACGCCACACTTCAAGCAACACCCGATTGTTCGATAGGAAACACCCCACTACTGCAGGCTGCACCCCACTACTACAGGAAACACCCCACTACTGTAGGTTACACCCCACTAATAAATGTTACACCTCACTACTAGACCTCCCACTAATTCCTCCATCTGTTGGAACTAGTTTAACTGACTTTAACTTAGTTAGACTGAATTAAATAATTACAACTCCATAGTAAACTCAACTAGTGCTCCTAATTGTAGGAGACACTCTACATGACTCTAGTTAGACCCTCAACTCAAATTAAATGAGCCAACTAAGTCAGATTAACTTAGTTAACTATTACAAGTTGTCATGAGATATGGAATTACAATTTTATTGCCAATTTAATTCAAGGATTAAATTAGGATTTTTCGTGATGTTATTTTTAACATTTCTTCTTGTTATTTTCAACATTCCCTCTGAACAAGAAAGGAATTTAACTCTATCTCGATCTAGTACGTTTGGAATTTTTTGTATGAAATACTTGTCAATTTTTTTGTTTCTACTGCAACATCCGTAACCCAAAAAAAAAATCCAAACAAAATAAACTGATTCAACTGTGTCTACAACTATCTACTATAAAAATTGTGTTGTTGTTGACTTTGCTACAGAGCATCCTGCTCTTCCATTAACACTGCTATGCACTCCTCAGTATCTGACTGACACCAATCCACCTTCTACTCAATATTGTGCGCCCCCGTAGAAATTTAATGATCCATGAGGGAAAAACACCTCAATGAAACTTGCCAAAATTTATGAAACTCTTGGACTATGGTTTCATATCGCCCCACCTCACACTTGTAGGTATGGTTGCATGTTCTCCCTCTGCCCACTTGGCTCGAAACTTTCCCCCTACTGGAGGTCTCTTCTTGAGTGGATGTCTCCACTTAGCCTCCTCTCTACTTCTCCAATTTTGGTTGCTCCACAACTTCCTGAGGCTTCTTCTGAGGCTGCACGTTGAGAGGTCTAACATTCTCCCTCTCAAACACCAATCTCTAGTATTTTCCTTGCTCCTCAAGGATTGGCATGCATGAAATAAATATTACTGATGCTACTACTTTGCTGCTACTTCTGCACTGCTGCTGCAACTATTGAAATAATGACTTTGATCTCCCAAGATCCTAAAGTACTAGCTTCCATAGGGTTGCTCCCTCTGAAATTAGACTACCTCTGAGTCTTGATCTCCCTGTGGGAAATCTCTATGCCCCTAAATATACCAATATCAACGATCAAAACTCCTTTTTGTGTCACTAAACATTGGCTCATTGATTTTCCCACTAGCAACCTTCTACTCAATTCAGAAGTCTGCATATAGGGTCTTTTGTATCTTCCCTGAACTAAAGATACATCAATCTACAAGGATAAGTTCGAATTATACTCTTCTATCATTATTTCAGCTCTAATACCATGTAGAAATATCTACAAATCTAGCTCTACTCCCATGTAGAAATTCCTACAAATCTAGCTCTGATACCATGTAGAAATTTCTACAAATCTAGTTGTGATACCATATAGAAATTCCTTTTAGATTCAAACTGCAAATTGTAATATGCTAAAACAATTGAATTGAATCTACTCTACTTATTCGACAAAACAATAAACGATTGATGAAATCATGAAGCATATAAGAGAAAGAATTCAATCACACATAAAATAATGATTTTATGGGGAAAGCCACAACTAAAAATCCTTGTTATCTATATATTGAATTAATAAGAAAATATGAGAATATTACAATCCTTTGCTCAAGCCCGAGCAACCTCTACATTATCTCTATCTATGTCACTTCTTCCTAGGCAAGCCTTGGATGAATAGAATATGCTCTGCTCAACCTTGAGCTCAACTTGCACAAGTATTTTCTATCCTCTGCCTTTGGCCAATACTTAGCCAAATTCCTAGTCTTCCAAGCTCCTACTTCTTTGCATTGTTCTTGAAGGAATTATCCTCTATTTAATTGGGAAATTCCTCAATTATGAATTGTGCAATCCTCATATGCCTTTCTTTGACTCCATTGTAGGTTTTAACCCTGTACAAAAATTACCTGCATATGAATTCTAAAACACAAAAAATAAACAATGCAAGAGCATAACACATAAAACCCATATGCACAGAGATTTTCCCATGGATCCCAAAACTGGGACTACGAGATTGATTTTCATTATATTCCTTTCAATGTTACAATAAATATATATACATGTGGAAGCATCCAATACCATGGACTGAAAACCATCGCGCCCAAAACCATGTGCGAAAACCATGCACAAAGCCATAGGTAGGTCCACCCAACCTAATATAGGGTCCAAAAAAAAATTCCTCGGGCATTGCCCTGAACGCTATAGAGGGGGGCTACCCGCCCACCCAAAGCCCCTATAACCTCCCCTCTATGCAATCGGCATAACAAAGAGGGGGCTACGCCGCCCCTCTAACCCCCCGTTAACACATCCCAACATCCATGCACCATTGATTTAATTTAGATGAGTTTATAACTGATAGTACACTCTCCCTGAACTCCAATCTCAACTGCATCTTTCTCTAATCTGACATGCATGAGTTAATTATGAGTGAATCTTCAATTTACTAGTTGATCAGTGAAGACAACACCACACTGCACTTCAGGTAGCACCCAACTACTGTAGGCTACACCCTACTACTACAGGTTACACCCCACTACTGCAAGTTAAACCCCACTAATTCCTCCATTACGTGGAACTAGTTTAACTAATTCTAACTCAATTACACTGAATTAAATAATTACAACTCAAAAATAAACTCAATTAATGCTCCTAATTATAGTAGACACTCTACATGACTCTAGGTAGACCATCAACTCGAATTAATTGAGCCACCTTTAAGTCAAACTAACTTAGTTAACTATTACATGTTGTCATGAGATGTGGAATTACAATTTTATTCCCAATTTAATTCAAGGATTAAATTAGGATTTTTCTTAATGTTATTTTTAACATTTCTTGTTTGCTATTTTCAACACTTTCTTCAGTTTATACACTTTGTTTTCTTATCCTTGAACCTCATAACCAAGTAGCTTCTCCATGTACACTTCCTCTTTCAATACTCCATTAAAAAAGGTTGATTTCATGTCCATTTAATATACCTTTCATTTATGTTGCGTTGTTATTACTAAAACTTTCCTCAATGCCTCCATTATTGCAACTGGCCTGAATGTTTCAACATAATCTCTTTTGCATTGTTGTTTGTATCCCTTAACCACCAACCTTCATTTATTCCTTTCAATCTTTCTTTCAGCATTTATTTTGGTATTATAGACCCACTTTACACCCATGACTTCGTTTCCTTGTGGAAGATTCACTAACTCCCATGAACAATTATTTTCTATTGCCTCTATTTCTTCATCCATTGTTGTTGCCCATTTTTCTTCCTTAATTGCATCTTCAAAATTAATTGAATCATCTACATGAGAAAATAAAAAATTCAGACCTGCAATTCTTTCTCCTTCATTTTTCTCATAAATGTCACAAAAAATTATGAATTCTTGTCTTCTCAAGCTTGCCAAAGATAGATTTGATGTGTCACTTGAGGTTGTACTTGAGGAATGTGGAGTTTTGTTATCTTTGTTGCACACTTGGAGGGGTATTTTCTTGAATGTGTTACATTTTCCTATTGATCGTTGATGATATCACTTGAGGATTAGTTTTTTCAGCTTAAATAGGGGTAGCAGGAGTCACCATTGAAGAATTACATGTTGTTGCTAGTTTCTCTTTGTCTTCTTGTGGTAGACTTTCTACTACATTAATTATCTTCTCCAAACTTCCACCCCATGGTTCCTCTTTCATGAAATGCACATCTTTGCTGATTATGACCTTTTTTGGTATTGGACTGTAGATTTTATATGCCCTAGATTCGTCACTATAGCCAACAAATATACATTTCCCCCCATGTTGTCTAAATAATTTCCTAACTCATTTAGGACATGTGCATAAGCCACACATCCAAACACTCTCATTAGCATTCTTTCGATGTTTTTAGCCAATGGTATTTCAACCGATTATAATATAATGATAGTAAAGCATTCCAATCCATGTCATTTGACTAGTGTAGATCCATCGTAACCACAGATCTAGAAAGAGCCGAGAGGGAACAAATCTCTTGATATGAAACCCCTTTTTATAGCGCAAGACTTAAAAGAATTGCACCTCAAAAGATTGCATTCCTCTAGGGACTTGACATATGATCGTTGATGTAGGAGCATGAACCCCACTCCTAACCAAAATTGGTTCCCATAAGCTTTGAGAAGTATTTCATCGCACTTGGTAACAAAGAAAATGATTTTATCATCTTTTTCTAAATTTTAACCAAATATTTGAAAGCTTGTCGTGGCAGAGGATGAGATTCCTAATTCTGGAAGGGTTTTTGTTTTAAATAGGAAACTTCTGTGATATAAGGGGGCACCCAATCCTTGAAAAAAGTAGGTTAAGGGAAGTGGTCAAGAAAATTTTGAGTCAGGGCTAAGAGGCCATATGTAATCATTTTAATTTTAATATAAGTATTCCTATATGTTTGAATCTATGTATTATTTAATTTTTTTTGCCTCAAACCTCTGTCTGTATTTTTGATTATCATGTGTGTCCAAATGTTGGGTTCCAATCAAAGAACCTTAATTAGAGAGGGTGAGAAAGCGAGTGTGCAGAATATAAGAGAGCGTTGAGTCATGCTTAGAGCTGGGATTGGGGAAGTGCACAACAAGAAACATGGAATGCTAGCCAAAAGGAATTGCATATGCACTAAAAAGGATGCCAAAGTAGTCGATACCTCATTTAGTGTAGTTGGGATATGGAGTGAACACCAAACTTGACTTGGTGGGGACCTAGTAGATCCTTGAACTAGTCAGGCACCACCGAGTTGAAGGTGAGTGATAAGAAGTTGATCCTAATGTCAGGCAACCCCATATAGTGGAGCCTAAGTGTCTTTAACGCAAATGGTGTTGTTGGTGACCCTCTTTGCCAAGAGGGCCACCAAAACGAAAAATGAAAAGAAAATTTGACACAACTACTGAAACACATAAACTGCTTGCAAATAAATTGTTGCACATGACAATAACAAGCTCGAACTCATAGTTGCAAAAACATAATGATGGAAAAGAATGTAAAAAACAAACTATCTACACCAATGTTGTAAATGGATTGACATAACTGGTGCAAATAAAACACATATGAATAGAAAAAAAAATTGCATACTACTACAACGAAAAGGGACTAGATGAAATACAAATTCTTTTTCATTCCCATATAAAAAAATTTCATATTATGTAGGCCTCTATGCCATAACAAAAAGGAGGCAACACATCCTCTCACACCCTTCTTACATAGCCACTAAGACTCTATTTGCAATGGCAATGAGAGACTGATGTGGGAGCATGTGACTCAGAGGGAAAAATCTTCCAACTTATTCCAAAAATCCAAAAAAAATCTACAGGCAAGGTAGTGGGATCCTTTAGCCTGCAATTTCCATGTTTTTTTTTAGTTAAAGATAGAATAAAATCTAGAAATAAAACATGCTAATATTATGGATAGACTGTATTAAAGCTTTTATGCTTTAAATCATTCCTGTAAAGCATGCCTTTGTAATGGATAAGGACCGAGAAGGCCTATCCTTTAATTATAAATAAAGGGGCAGCGATACTCTCAGTAGAGAAGAGAGGAGCGAGTGCCAAAGCATTATTACTCAAAACTTTTCTCTCGACGTTTTTAATCTAATGGTTTCTGATAATATGTATGCATAGTTTATTACTCTGTGTGTTGACAGTGTTGAATTATCCTAATGTTCCCCGCGTGATGCATCTTCTGTGGAATTAGGCACTTGAGTCATTTTCCCTTTCATTTATGCGGCCACAGGTCTTTAATTATATCTTATGAGTCTCGCGTATATTTCTGTTTACACTAAGAGTTTATGCAAATTTCCCTTAAGCTGAACAGTGCGCGGACGTGAACTATTATCAATATTGGTTCTAACCCTTATTGGGTCCGAACCAATATCGCATCGCATAGGAAGGGCTTTATAACGGTGGAATGGGTACGCTCTGAAATATCGGAGCCGAGTTATTATAGAGCACGGCATATAAGAATTTCGAGTCCGAAAGGAACCCGTAACATGACCAAGTGGGCGAGCTCCGAAATCCGGAGCCAAAACACAATAGGGCGGAGTTTAATATGTATCAGGTCCATAAGGGGTTAGGACTGTACGCCCATAAACGGAGCCTAAATTTTATGCATAGTAGTTAAAGGGGGTCTTCAGGTCCGGAAGGCCCATTACATTAGCGAACTGCCGAAAGGGAAACCGCTGATATACATCAGACCCGAATTCAATATAGAAGGGAGTATAAAGGCTGTCAGGTCCGGAGGCCTCTGATACCATAGACTCCGCCGATAGTGTTTTAAAGTAATTCCTTTGGAATTACTGCCTGATGGTGTATTGCATAAGTCCTCCCATAATATGTTGGGCGTATTATCCTTATAAAAGACTCCGATAGTATTTTAACGTAATTCTTTTAGAATTACAGCCCAAAGGGAATAAAGCCACTACTTCTATAATTTAGCAAGATTTGTGGGTTTTTAAAGAAACAAATGAAGCTATCAGTTTAATGACCGATAAGCCAAAAGGAGAAGAAAAGGGAGTTGAACCGGACATTGAAGAACTTACTGTCAGATTAGGAAGGTTATCCCTAATGCTTGCACCCAAGCCATCATTAGTGGTATCAGAGCCATCAACTGACATTGAATTGAATCTCAGGAGCAGGAGAAGGATGGCTTTCAGAGTTGGAAGAGGATGAGGACGTGGTGGAAGAGGATGGCCTGTTGCAAATGCTGAAATAATGGAAACAGTAGAAGAGCTGCGAGCTAGATTGGATGCGTTAACTTCAGACAAAAACATAGATGATGGAGATGTCAGTGAACCCGAAGTTGAAGCTACAGAAGAGGAGGAAGTTGTATAGGTTACTCCTGAGATGAGGTTCTTTCGGTCAGTGTTGAAATCCACAGCTAGACTAAAGACCGAGGTACCAGTATACCAAGGAGGACTGAATCCAGAAGAATTGATAGACTGGATTAATAGCATGGAGAAATTCTTTGATTATGAAGAAACAGAAGATGAGAAGAAAGTGAAGTTTGCTGTCACCAAGTTAAAAGGCCATGCATCGCTCTGGTGGGATGGTGTGCAGGCGGAAAGGAAGAGACTTGGTAAGCAGCCAATCAAGAATTGGAGCAGAATGGTAACAAAATTAAGAGGTAAGTTTTTGCCAAGTAATTATCAACAAACATTATTTAGACAAATGCAAAATCTTAGACAGAGAGCTTTGACAGTAAAAGAATTTACATAAGAGTTCTACAAAGTGAGCATAAGAGCTAGAGAAGCCCAAGATACAGATGAGAAGGTGGCCAGATATATGAATGGCCTCAGGATGGACATTCAAGATGAGATAAGTCTTCTGTCTCCAAAAACAGTAGAGGAAGCTTATCAGATAGCACTGAAAGTTGAAGAAAAACTCATGAGGAAGCAGTCTGCCAGAGGGAGAGGGACTTTTAGAGGAAAAGGAAGTCAAGGTGGTAGAGGAAGATCTACAGCACCTAAAGAAGGAGCTAGCAGTAGCTCAACCCAGCATGCACCCACAGGAGGTGATGCAAGAGGCAGAGGGAGTTTTTCTAGAGGAAGAGGAGGCAGAGGAAGAGGCAGAGAAGTAAGGTGTTACAGATGTAACAAGCTGGGACACAGAGCTTTTGAGTGCCCAGAGAATGCAGAAACAAAGCAGAGGAATGCAATTGTTGCTCCAGCAGTTGAAGGAGAAGCACCAGTGACAGCAGTAGCAGAAGAGGAAAATACACCAGAAAGAGGAGAATCTCTGGTAGTTAATAAAGTTCTACTCAAGCCAGCAAAGGAGATGGCTGAACCGCCACAAAGAAAGACTTTATTCAGGACAGTGTGTAAAGTTCAAAGGAAATGTTGCCAGATGATCATTGATAGTGGCAGCACTGATAATTTGGTCTCTACAGAAGTAGTGGAGAAATTGAAGCTGAAGATAATGAAGCATCCAACACCTTATAAAGTGTCATGGTTGCAAAAGGGACATCAACTGTTAGTAAGTGAACAGTGTGAAGTGGAATTTCAAGTGGGCAAGTATAAAGATAAAATTTTTTGTGATGTGATGCCAATGGACGTGTGTCACACATTGCTTGGAAGACCTTGGCAATATGACAGAGGAGCCACACATGATGGAAAAAGAAACACCTACAAGTTTGGAAAGGATGGTGTCAATCATACGTTGTTGCCTCTGCAAGAAGAAGATGTACCGGGACAGAAGACTGATCCAAAAACTCTGTTACTTGGAGGAAAGGAATACCTGAAGCAGATTGAAGAAAATGAGGTAAATTTTGCTATGATTTGCAAGCCCAAGGTAATAATGACTTCCACTAAAGTTTCTGATTTACCCATTGAAATTCAAGAAATGCTGGAGAAATATTATGATATTATTGTTGATGATTTGCCTAATGAATTACCACCCATTCGAAGAATCAGTCATCATATAGATTTAATTCCTGGAGCAAGTCTACCTAACAAAGCAGCATATAGAATGACTCCTGCAAAAAATGAAGAAGTTAAGAAACAGGTGCAAGAATTGCTTGACAAGGCGCTGATCAGAGAGAGCTTGAGTCCTTGCGCAGTGCCAACAGTGCTGAGCCCAAAGAAAGATGGAGGCTAGAGAATGTGTACAGATTCGAGAGCTATTAATAAAATCACAATCAGGTACAGATTTCCGTTACCCAGAATTGAAGATTTAATGGATTGCTTGACTAGAGCAAAGTATTTTTCAAAACTAGATCTTAAAAGTGGGTATCATCAGATAAGGATAAGAGAGGGGGATGAGTGGAAAACCGCTTTTAAGACCAATGAAGGACTATATGAATGGAGAGTGATGCCTTTTGGGTTGTCAAATGCACCAAGTACATTCATGAGACTTATGAATGAAGTTCTTAAAGAATTCATTGGCAAATTTGTAATAGTATATCTGGACGATATATTAGTCTATAGCAGGTCCAAGGAGGAGCACTTGAGGCATTTAAATTATGTCTTACAGAAGCTACAGCAAGAAAAACTATTGTTGAACCTGAAGAAGTGTTTATTCATGAAAGAGGAGCTGGTGTACTTGGGATTTGTTATTTCTGCTGAAGGGTTAAAGATGGATCCAAAGAAGATCAAAGCAATTATGGAGTGGCCTTCACCCAAGAGTATTTTTGAGGTAAGAAGTTTTCATGGTCTTGCTAGTTTTTACAGAAAATTCATTAAGAATTTTAGTAAGATTAATGCACCTATTATTGAGACCATAAAGAAGGATAAACAACCATTCAAATGGACTGCTGAAGCAGAGAAAAGCTTTCAGCTGTTAAAAAAGAAAGTAACTGAAAAGCCTGTTTTGGTTCTTCCTGATTTTAACAAAACGTTTCAAGTAAAGTGTGATGCCAGCGCAGAAGCAATTTGGGGAGTTTTAAGCCAAGAAGATAGACCAATAGCTTATTTCAGTGAAAAGCTAAATGATGCAAAAAAGAAGTATTCTTCTTATGATAAGGAGTTTTACGCAGTTGTACAGGCATTAAAGAAGTGGAGGCATTATTTAAAGTCAAAAGAGTTTATTCTTTATACAGATAACCATGCATTGCAGTTTATAATGCAGCAGCCAAAGCTTAGCCAGAGACATGCTAAATGGGTAGAATATCTACAAGGATTTTATTTTGTGTTGAAGCATATAATTGGGCAGTCAAACAAAGTTGCAGATGCCTTAAGTAGAAGAAATGTATTGCTGCAAGAAAGTCAAATCCAAGTGTTGGGTTTTGATTTTCTTAAGTAATTATACAAGACCGATTCAGATTTTAAAGAGGCATTTGAGGCTTGTAAAAATCCTGTTTTGGCGGATAGGAGCAAGTGGTTGGATTATTTTCTACAAGATGGACTGTTATTTAAGAAAAGTCAGCTGTGCATGCCAAACTGTTCAATGAGAGAAAATTTAATCAAAGAGAAGCATAGTGGAGGACTTGCAGGACATTTTGGTACAAAGAAAACTTTTGAACAGCTCAACAGATTTTATTTCTGGCCAAAGATGAAGTTTGAAGTAGAGGAGTATGTAAGAAATTGTAAAGTCTGCCAATATGCAAAAGGAAGGAGCCAGAACTTAGGGTTGTATAGTCCATTACCAATTCCAGATAGGCCTTGGGATATGGTAAGTATGGATTTTGTGCTGGGATTACCAAAGACTCAAAGAGGTTATGATTCAATCTTTGTTGTAGTGGATAGATTTTCGAAGATGGCACACTTTATTCCATGTTATAAAACTAGTGATGCTTCTCACATTGCTAATTTGTTTTTTAAAGAAATTGTAAGATTGCATGGGTTGCCCAAAAGCATTGTTTCAGATAGGGATTCAAAGTTCGTTGGACATTTCTGGAGAACACTATGGAAGAAGCTGGGAACTAAATTAAATTTCAGTTCTGCCTATCATCCACAAACTAATGGACAGACTGAAGTTGTGAATAGAAGTTTAGGCAATCTTCTGAGGAGCCTTACTACAGAGCATCCAAAGCAATGGGATCAAGTGTTACCACAAGTATGAGAATGAAACTGCAGATGATACAGCACAGGATCAGGAGACTCCAGATATTAACTGGGTAAAACAGTTACCCACAGCAAAGAGTTTACAGCCAGAAAGAATTCTGGACAAGAAAGTGCATAAGAAGACAAGGGGACGAGAATATTTCCAGTATTTGGTAAAATGGAAAGGACAACCAATCACTGAAGCTACTTGGGTCACAGAAGATGTTGTACAGAAACTGGGCAAATCTATAGACGAGCTCACGGACAGGAGCCCATGAAGAATTTTGTCCTCAGGAGTCTGATGCGGGAGCATGTGACTCATAGGGAAAAATCTTCCAAATTATTCCAAAAATCCAAAAAAATCTACAGGCAAGGGAGTGGGATCCTTTAGCCTGCAATTTCCATGTTTTTTTTTAGTTAAAGATAGAATAAAATCTAGAAATAAAACATGCTAATATTATGGATAGACTGTATTAAAGCTTTTACGCTTTAAATCATTCTTGTAAAGCATGCCTTTGTAATGGATAAGGACCGAGAAGGCCTATCCTCTAATTATAAATAAAGGGGCATCGATACTCTCAATAGAGAAGAGAGGAGCGAGTGCCAAAGCATTATTACTCAAAACTTTTCTCTCGGCATTTTTAATCTAATGGTTTCTGATAATATGTATGTATAGTTTATTACTCTGTGTGTTGACGGTGTTGAATTATCCTACTGTTCCCCGCGTGATGCATCTACTGTGGAATTAGGCACTTGAGTCTTTTTCCCTTTCATTTATGCGGCCACAGGTCTTTAATTATATCTTATGAGTCTCGCGTATATTTCTGTTTACACTAAGAGTTTATGCAAATTTCCCTTAAGCTGAACAGTGCGTGGACGTGAACTATTATCAATATTGGTTCTAACCCTTATCGGGTCCGAACTAATATCGCATCGCATCGGAAGGGCTTTATAACGATGGAATGGGTAAGCTCCAAAATATCGGAGCCGAGTTATTATAGAGCACGGCATATAAGAATTTCGGGTCCGAAAGGAACCCGTAACATGACCAAGTGGGCGAGCTCCGAAATCCGGAGCCGAAACACAATAGGGCGGAGTTTAATATGTATCGGGTCCATAAGGGGTTAGGACTGTACGCCCATAAACAGAGCCTAAATTTTATTCATAGCAGTTAAAGGGGGTCTTCAGGTCCGGAAGGCCCATTACATTAGCGAACTGCCGAAAGGGAAACCGCCGATATACATTGGACCCGAATTCAATATACAAGGGAGTATAAAGGTTGTCGAGTACGGAGGCCTCTAATACCATAGACTCCGCCGATAGTGTTTTAAAGTAATTCCTTTGGAATTACTGCCCGATGGTGTATTGCATAAGTCCTCCCATAATATGTTGGGTGTATTATCCTTATAAAAGCCTCCGATAGTATTTTAACGTAATTCTTTTAGAATTACAGCCCAAAGGGAATAAAGCCACTGCTTCTATAATTTAGCAAGATTTGTGGGTTTTTAAAGAAACAAATGAAGCTATCAGTTTGATGACCGATAAGCCAAAAGGAGAAGAAAAGGGAGTTGAACCGGACATTGAAGAACGTACTGTTAGTTTAGGAAGGTTATCCCTAACTGTTGTTGGGAAAAGTATCCATTCGGAATGCCCCTATCCCACTCTAAGGTGTGATAGTGCCTTAGCAACAAACAAGGAAAACTATCTTCATATTCTTCTTTATGAAATGTAAATGGAGAAGAGGGATGTAACTAACCAGTGTCTTCCGCTAGTTTGTCGATCCAATCACTCTCTCCTTTGTTCGCTTCCTGCTGCTTGCTCCTTCACTGGTCCAGCTTCACCAAGTTCCTGCAAGATCACAAGAGAGGAAAACTACACAAAAGACATAGATTTACATTCATAACTAGTTTAGGATCAGATTAAACTAAACATGCAAATATAACAAAACATCCTTGGTATACAAGCATATAGGAGAAACTCAAATAGTTTTATTGATATGATAATAAAGTCCAAGAGGAGATACAACCAAGTGAGTCTCGATCCAGCATCTACCTCCCAGCAAAGGAATCCCTTCCTCTCCTCCAACAAAGCATAAATCAGCCAATACTAATCTCAATCTCAAACCAACAACAATTCTCTGCAAAGTACAAAATTCCAGCCTTTGGATCTCTTGGATGAGGGATCCATATATAGATGTAAGCAGAGAGGATGAGTCAGCTTATGTTTTGACTTGTGGCTTCTCTCTGTCAGTTCTTGCTTCCACTTGGAGGCTGAGAGCCTCTTACTCATCACTGGTCGAATTCATTGAGGCAAGTGTCATTGAGGAAGATTCTGGAAGCTTCTAGTGTCTGTACACCTCGTGGAATGACACTACCATTTGGCATTTCTCGCTCAGCGCACCCTGTTAGTGCATTTAGGTGTGTTGCAACGCACCTAGCTAGTGTACTGGGGTGCATTGCAACGCAGGCAGCTAGTAGAGCATCTGAATTGATCCTGAATTGACTGTTTCTGAGTGTTTTTTGGTGGAGAACTTCTGGGAGAAGCTGTCATTGGTTGACCTTGTTCCTTTAGGGGCAGGAACAACTCTTTTAGGGACTTTGGATCCCTTGAATTATGGACATTTCATGCTCAATGCTGTAAGGCACAAAAATGTCTATAACACTAACGCCTGCACCCAAGCCATCAGAGACACAATTGAATTCAAAGCTCTATCCAAAGACCCAACCCTCATATTTTTCTAATGCATTTAGGGAATATTTACGCCGTAAGGCGTTCCCTCTGAGATCAACTTCCTTAATTGCCACCGTGTACTTCTCTGAACCATTCGATTCTATGTTAGACGATTCAAAAGTTACAGACCGTTCGATCGATAATTGCATACCGTTCGATAAATAATAATTAGGATAAAAAAAACTTTACAGATTCTTGTAATCGGTGAACAAAACGTTACAAATTACAGATAATGCAGTTTAAAGTTAGCAGCGATGGGGGTTTCAAGACAATAGCAGCCATCTTTCAGTGCACTTCAGTCCGGTGCATACACACAGAGGAAGAATTCACCGAGGAATTGCTGCTGAAACCCCTGCCAGACCGCAAAGTTTTGGCCCACTTCCACTTCACTAACAGCTTGCCTCTCCCGAAGATCCATGACCGCCACCACAAGCTTTTTCCCAAAGCCATTTACCAGCTGGTAAGTACACGATGCCATTTCTGGGTGCCAAGTTTGAAAGATTTGTAAATGAAACACTTCAGAAAAATTGAAATCATTTGAGAGCATGGTATTGTTCGAGCTAAATTATTGTCCATGCAGTGATGCGATACAACAGCGAAATTTTTTTAGTGATTTTGCTTTAAAGAACTTTTATTTTTTTGAGAGGATCTTGATTCTTGCCCTAAACCAGACATGGCAGTCAGAGCATGTAAGGATTTATTTTTGTTATTTTAATTTTTCCTGTAAGTTTTAGGTCTAAATTTGAAAATGTTATTTTTCCCTGTTTAATTTTGTTATTGTCCTCTGCTTTATGGTGTTTGTGCGGATATTGCAGTGCAAGTTTCAGATGTCCCCAGTTTCGATGGATTAACAGAGCCTGGTGGAATAAATTACACACAGCAGCATATTCACACATTAATCGATCGTTTGTGGGATGGTAAGTCATAATTTTCATGGATTTTTACCGCCAGGTTCCCTCAAGCTCAGGCCGAACCGCTGATTGAAGAGCTGAATTTGACTCCGGGAATCGCAGAACCGGAAGAGGAATACGACGTCGGCCCTCGTTTGGTTGAAAGGAGTCTCAATTTGGATATTAATGGGGACTCGGAAAAGAACGCCAGTCTAGAAGAACTCGGTCATCATGTCGGATATTTTCGCCTCGAACACTCGCACGCTGCGAGTAAGTGTTAGGAAGATTTTTGAGAAACTATATAGAGGCATTTATTTAGATTGGATCTGTGAGGAAAACGATTAAATAATTAATCGATATAATGGTTTCGTAGTTTTTTTTTTAATCGAAGAAATTTGTTTGGAGCAGCTCTGCTCTGAAGTCTATAAAGTCGTCTTCTGGATATAAGACAAAACTCGTAGGGACCAGACCTGGTCACCTAACTATCCATCTTTAGAACTATAATGTTTTGGTAGTTTAAAATACCATTAATGTAAACTTTGTTTATTGGATAAAATTTGGGGAAAATCTTGGGTTTAATCGAATTCGAAAGGCGCAAAGGTCTGGTGTTCTGTAACGGCGTTGATGGACGTTAGATAATGAACAAAATAATTATTAGCTTCATTATGTGTCTGATAGATCCCTTTAGGTTGTTGCTTAGCTGGGATTATGCGAGTGTTCTTTTCTTTTTGTTTCTTTAAATATTCTCTTCAATTTAAATCTGTTCAATTCGACTCTACCTTTTATAATATGTTTATCAAATATTCCCAACTTGATGTGTTGAAATGGGATAAAAAAAGGGGTGCATTGAGTGATGTTCACGGTATTGATTGCTGGTTGAAACCAGAGTATGAGTCGCATAGCATATCATTAGATCCATGGTTTCACTGGGTAATCAGGATTTTCTGTAAGGCCATTCGTTCCAAGAGTGCTCTGGCTCAAACACAATTAACATTTCCAAGATTTCCAATCTGCTTATCCCAAGACTGCTCTGGCTCAAAACAAATTAACATTTCCATTCTACTTATCCTAATTAATGCCAAGTTCATGTCCACGTTGGTGTCAAATATACGCTCCTATCCACTGAACAAGAATGCGTTTATTGGGAATTAACTTTTACCCATTTTATTATAGCTTTTCAGGAGTAGCCTTGGCACTCTTACAGGAAAACATCATACACCATACAGACTTTTGATTATTACTCCTTGGTTCTGCCTTATTTCCGGGCACCAATCTGGCAATCATCGGGATTCTGCATGGTGTTTAAGGATTTCTCTTCTGCAACATATTATTTTTCTGATTGTGCTTTGAGTTTCATTGATATATTTTTCTGATTGTGATTCTGAGTTTTATTGATATTTTGTTTTGATAATTCCTGAATATTAATATAATCATGGGTATCCTATTCATGAGACTGAAACTTAAACCAAAGAAGTGCTGTAGTAAAACTGTCTGCCGACATGCATGCTTTATGAAGTACAAAAATGAAGGTAAACGTCTTCTCAAGCAACCTTTTCTCTCGCAAAGTGATGCTAAATGTCTATGTGCTTTTGCATCAACACGGCCTAAGTATTTATATATATCAGCTGCTTGCAACCTCAACCTCAATGGAGATAGGGATAATGTCTAAAGCTAATTGCTTTTAAGATGATTCTCTCCACGAAAAAGCCATTGTAGAGGTATGTTATCCCTATTTCCAAAATTTCTCATGAGAAGAGAATTTTTATCGTTCTGATTTTTTATCGTGCTTACCCAGTTGTGGTTGTTCATTTGATTCTGTGCAAATCTATTTTAATATTGAATAGCTGACGTGAGCTTGCCCCTTATAGCTTTACGTTATGCAAGTTATGCAACTTATCTAGGCAAGTAGATACATTATACATGTGAGGCTTCATACCGTGAGTAAACTGACCCGCTTAATTCTTACCCAGTTGTGGCTGTTTATTTCATCCTGGATACCATCCTTTTTTATTGAATAGGCTATGTGAGCTTGCCCCTTTATTTATGGTTTTCGATGCATGAACTTTTCAAGATATCAGTGACAACTTTTCAAGATATCAGTGACAAGGGATGCATGTTTTTATTCCTACATCTTTCCTCACTACCTATAGTTTAGAAATAACATTGCTAGAATGGAAACGATCATGTAGAGTGCATCTAAAGAAAAATCCTCTATCCTGTAGTCAGCAAAGTAGAAAAATGTGAAAAACGCTCTTTGCAATGAGAAAATGCATTTCAATGTGTGGGTGAGAGAGAGCTTGAGGTAGGGAAGTATTTACTGTTAATTGAATTTAAGTATTTATATCCTTTTCTTTCCTAAAGCAGAAGGCATTAGAAGGTATTAATTGAGTGAACTAGCAACAGGTTTGTGACAAATGGTTACACTGACACATTTGTTATGTCTAGGATGTTCTACTTCTTCTTCGAGTCACGGGGAAGCAAAGCGGATGACCCTGTTGTTCTTTGGATGACTGGAGGCCCTGGTTGTAGCAGTGAATTGGCTGTCTTCTATGAAAATGGGCCTTTCAAGATTACAGACAATTTAACTCTGGTCTGGAATGAGTATGGATGGGACAAGGTATTCTGTCTTTTGTGTTAGTTTCAAGTGTTTTTTGTTATTTTTTTAATGTTTGAGATAGTATTACAAGTTTTAAACGTTTTTGTGCACAAGATCGATTCCATTTTCAGCCCTATTCCTGAATATAAGATTGGATCCACTTGAGTATTTTATCTGCCAATCATGGTTTCTTACAGGTTAATGAGTAGAACGTATTTTGATGTATTTGAAATTTGTCTTAAAATAATGCTTTGATTAGTGGTTAAAAAGAGTATGGCATTTCTGCATTGTTTGATTTTTTGCTTATGGGGTACTGTGTTATATTTGCACTAGGTAATCATGATAGAGGAAAACTTTAGAAATTTGTCATATATTTGAAATTTGAAGTCTCAACGGATAGTCTTAGCAGAGGAAACCACAATTTAATTCATTGAGAATGCCTAGGGCAAGCATTCAAGAGACTATTTTAGATTTTATTTAATTTACAATCTGTGAAATCTATGGTCAAAGAAATAATCATGTTAATGGGAAAAGAGAAAAATTGAAAAACACTTCTTAGCCAACCCACTGATTTTTGCTACTATTAATGTCATGAATGTGAATGGACTCAAAGGCTGGTTTGATAGAGAAACTGCCATTTAGAACACGATAGAACTTATGACAGTATTTACTTGCAATTTGCCCAAGCAGTTACCAGTGATCGAATTAGTCATGGCTTTCAATCTCTCCATATTGATTCTGTGATTCATCAAGTTTTAGTTTTTGCCTTCTTGAAAATGGACTATTATGAGTATGGTTCACTATTCTATTAAATTTGAAAATTTGCATTTGAAAATGCGGTGTTTGACGTTTTAGAAATCTGGTTACTGTAGATTCTAGATGTGTGTTTCAACGTATTATGCTATTATGTTTGTAACTTTGTAGGATATATTCATATTTTATGATGAAGGCTGACAAATGTTGCTGAATAATATATACCGCGATTATGCATGGGAAATTCTCCTGCATACTGATGCAGATATTGTGCGTCTAATAACCATCTCGGGGTTCCTAATGAATGACCTTAATATAAGACACTGACAAAATGTGTCACGGTACCAAACAGAGACACTTTTGAGTAGGGTATTGGGCCTAAGTCTCTTGATGCTTGCTATTATAAGATTGTTGTAATGCATTTCATTGTTGAGAGTTTCAATGGAAACATGCGGATTATATATGAAGATTGAAGGATAAGACATTGGCAGAATGTGTCATGGTTCCAAAGAGAGACACTTTCGACTTCGGTATTGGGTCTAAGTCTCTTGATTGCTTGATATAAGATTCTTGTAATGCATGTTATTGTGGGGAGTTTCAATGGAAACACACGGATTATAAATGAAGATTGCAGCCAAAAAGCAATGCTACCTATGATAAATTTATAATATATAACCAGGGGAAAATTAGGTGCAGAAAACTTACTTCAAAATCAATGGCTAAATTTGTTTGAAATTTTGAATGCAGTAGTTTTGTAACTAAGCACGGTTGGCTTTTTAATCATCCCGAAGGAGGGAAGAAGTCACATTTCTCATGCTTTAAAAACCTAATATAGTGAGGTCAAGGTTGATGTATCTGGTCCTGCAGAATGGGATTGTGCTGTGAATGGCTCAAATGATACTGGCCTGGGAATGACATATTGTGCACCATGCTTTTTAGATATTTTGCTAAACCGCATCATAGATATGTACTTTTCTGAATTGTATAATATCTGGATTTCTGTCCTATTATCACTCATTGATGATGAATGTAGTGGTTCACCTAAAGTCTGAACTGTTTTGTATGATCACCGTGTTTCTATGTTATTTTGTATAAATTATTTGTTATAACTATTTTCAATTTATGTACCCTTTCCTATAACTTGAAAAGGATCATTTTGTGTTGTGAAGACTCAAGATCTTGAATATAATATGTTGGTGACTTGGCAGGCATCAAATATCATTTTTGTGGATCAACCTACTTGAACCGGATTTAGTTACAGCACTAATGTACGTGACCTCCGTTACGATGAGAAGGGTGTTAGTAATGATATGTATGACTGTTTACAGGTATGTTTCATTTCTTCCACAAATGATGTATTTGATAAGTACTTAGTGTAGAGTTGGAAAATGGTTTTTTCCCAATTAGCTGTTTAACCATTTTGTGGATGGCCCATGTACAAGTTCAAAAATTTCAGTTTGTAAGTAAAAAAAACTTGTAGTTGTTTGTCACAGACAATTTAACTCTGGTCTGGAATGAGTATGGATGGGACAAGGTATTCTGTCTTTTGTGTTAGTTTCAAGTGTTTTTTGTTATTTTTTTAATGTTTGAGATAGTATTACAAGTTTTAAACGTTTTTGTGCACAAGATCGATTCCATTTTCAGCTCTATTCTTGAATATAAGATTGGATCCACTTGAGTATTTTATCTGCCAATCATGGTTTCTTACAGGTTAATGAGTAGAACGTATTTTGATGTATTTGAAATTTGTCTTAAAATAATGCTTTGATTAGTGGTTAAAAAGAGTATGGCATTTCTGCATTGTTTGATTTTTTTGCTTATGGGGTACTGTGTTATATTTGCACTAGGTCATGATAGAGGAAAACTTTAGAAATTTGTCATATATTTGAAATTTGAAGTCTCAACGGATAGTCTTAGCAGAGGAAACCACAATTTAATTCATTGAGAATGCCTAGGGCAAGCATTCGAGAGACTATTTTAGATTTTATTTAATTTACAATCTGTGAAATCTATGGTCAAAGAAATAATCATGTTAATGGGAAAAGAGAAAAATTGAAAAACACTTCTTAGCCAACCCACTGATTTTTGCTACTATTAATGTCATGAATGTGAATGGACTCAAAGGCTGGTTTGATAGAGAAACTGCCATTTAGAACACGATAGAACTTATGACAGTATTTACTTGCAATTTGCCCAAGCAGTTACCAGTGATCGAATTAGTCATGGCTTTCAATCTCTCCATATTGATTCTGTGATTCATCAAGTTTTAGTTTTTGCCTTCTTGAAAATGGACTATTATGAGTATGGTTCACTATTCTATTAAATTTGAAAATTTGCATTTGAAAATGCGGTGTTTGACGTTTTAGAAATCTGGTTACTGTAGATTCTAGACGTGTGTTTCAGGGTATTATGCTATTATGTTTGTAACTTTGTAGGATATATTCATATTTTATGATGAAGGCTGACAAATGTTGCTGAATAATATATACCGCGATTATGCATGGGAAATTCTCCTGCATACTGATGCAGATATTGTGCGTCTAATAACCATCTCGGGGTTCCTAATGAATGACCTTAATATAAGACACTGACAAAATGTGTCATGGTACCAAACAGAGACACTTTTGAGTAGGGTATTGGGCCTAAGTCTCTTGATGCTTGCTATTATAAGATTCTTGTAATGCATTTCATTGTTGAGAGTTTCAATGGAAACATGCGGATTATATATGAAGCTTGAAGGATAAGACATTGGCAGAATGTGTCATGGTTCCAAAGAGAGACACTTTCGACTTCGGTATTGGGTCTAAGTCTCTTGATTGCTTGATATAAGATTCTTGTAATGCATGTTATTGTGGGGAGTTTCAATGGAAACACGCGGATTATAAATGAAGATTGCAGCCAAAAAGCAATGCTACCTATGATAAATTTATAATATATAACCAGGGGAAAATTAGGTGCAGAAAACTTACTTCAAAATCAATGGCTAAATTTGTTTGAAATTTTGAATGCAGAAGTTTTGTAACTAAGCACGGTTGGCTTTTTAATTATCCCTAAGGAGGGAAGAAGTCACATTTCTCATGCTTTAAAAACCTAATATAGTGAGGTCAAGGTTGATGTATCTGGTCCTGCAGAATGGGATTGTGCTGTGAATGGCTCAAATGATACTGGCCTGGGAATGACATATTGTGCACCATGCTTTTTAGATATTTTGTTAAACCGCATCATAGATATGTACCTGTCCTATTATCACTCATTGATGATGAATGTAGTGGTTCACCTAAAGTCTGAACTGTTTTGTATGATCACCGTGTTTCTATGTTATTTTGTATAAATTATTTGTTATAACTATTTTCAATTTATGTACCCTTTCCTATAACTTGAAAAGGATCATTTTGTGTTGTGAAGACTCAAGATCTTGAATATAATATGTTGGTGACTTGGCAGGCATCAAATATCATTTTTGTGGATCAACCTACTGGAACCGGATTTAGTTACAGCACTGATGTACGTGACCTCCGTTACGATGAGAAGGGTGTTAGTAATGATATGTATGACTGTTTACAGGTATGTTTCATTTCTTTCACAAATGATGTATTTGATAAGTACTTAGTGTAGAGTTGGAAAATGGTTTTTTCCCAATTAGTTGTTTAACCATTTTGTGGATGGCCCATGTACAAGTTCAAAAATTTCAGTTTGTAAGTAAAAAAAACTTGTAGTTGTTTGTCACAGACAATTTAACTCTGGTCTGGAATGAGTATGGATGGGACAAGGTATTCTGTCTTTTGTGTTAGTTTCAAGTGTTTTTTGTTATTTTTTTAATGTTTGAGATAGTATTACAAGTTTTAAACGTTTTTGTGCACAAGATCGATTCCATTTTCAGCCCTATTCTTGAATATAAGATTGGATCCACTTGAGTATTTTATCTGCCAATCATGGTTTCTTACAGGTTAATGAGTAGAACGTATTTTGATGTATTTGAAATTTGTCTTAAAATAATGCTTTGATTAGTGGTTAAAAAGAGTATGGCATTTCTGCATTGTTTGATTTTTTTGCTTATGGGGTACTGTGTTATATTTGCACAAGGTAATCATGATAGAGGAAAACTTTAGAAATTTGTCATATATTTGAAATTTGAAGTCTCAACGGATAGTCTTAGCAGAGGAAACCACAATTTAATTCATTGAGAATGCCTAGGGCAAGCATTCAAGAGACTATTTTAGATTTTATTTAATTTACAATCTGTGAAATCTATGGTCAAAGAAATAATCATGTTAATGGGAAAAGAGAAAAATTGAAAAACACTTCTTAGCCAACCCACTAATTTTTGCTACTATTAATGTCATGAATGTGAATGGACTCAAAGGTTGGTTTGATAGAGAAACTGCCATTTAGAACACGATAGAACTTATGACAGTATTTACTTGCAATTTGCCCAAGCAGTTACCAGTGATCGAATTAGTCATGGCTTTCAATCTCTCCATATTGATTCTGTGATTCATCAAGTTTTAGTTTTTGCCTTCTTGAAAATGGACTATTATGAGTATGGTTCACTATTCTATTAAATTTGAAAATTTGCATTTGAAAATGCGGTGTTTGACGTTTTAGAAATCTGGTTACTGTAGATTCTAGACGTGTGTTTCAACGTATTATGCTATTATGTTTGTAACTTTGTAGGATATATTCATATTTTATGATGAAGGCTGACAAATGTTGCTGAATAATATATACCGTGATTATGCAGACTTCTGACTTTAATAAGTTTTACCAATATCTGCTAGGCATTTTTTGAAAAACACCCAGAGTATGCAAAGAATGACTTCTTTATCACCGGAGAGTCATATGCTGAACACTACATTCCGGCAGTTACAAGCAGGGTCCACCAAGGAAACAAAGACAATGAGGGTCTTCCAATAAATTTGAAGGTATAGCGTGTCACATTATTTTGCTTTGTTGCGGTTTATTTTTTGTGTTATCTGGCTTATCACATTTGTGCTCGTCTATATGGAGGTCAAAGAGACAACTATAATTGATGGGCATGTGTATCCATTCTATTTTTACGCCGTAAGGCGTTCCCTCTGAGATCAACTTCCTTAATTGCCACCTTGTACTTCTCTGAACCATTCGATCCTATGTTAGACGATTGAAAAGTTATAGATCGTTCAATCGATAATTGCATACATGTATGACTGTTTACAGGTATGTTTCATTTCTTCCACAAATGATGTATTTGATAAGTACTTAGTGTAGAGTTGGAAAATGGTTTTTTCCCAATTAGCTGTTTAACCATTTTGTGGATGGCCCATGTACAAGTTCAAAAATTTCAGTTTGTAAGTAAAAAAAACTTGTAGTTGTTTGTCACAGACAATTTAACTCTGGTCTGGAATGAGTATGGATGGGACAAGGTATTCTGTCTTTTGTGTTAGTTTCAAGTGTTTTTTGTTATTTTTTTAATGTTTGAGATAGTATTACAAGTTTTAAACGTTTTTGTGCACAAGATCGATTCCATTTTCAGCCCTATTCTTGAATATAAGATTGGATCCACTTGAGTATTTTATCTGCCAATCATGGTTTCTTACAGGTTAATGAGTAGAAAGTGTTTTGATGTATTTGAAATTTGTCTTAAAATAATGCTTTGATTAGTGGTTAAAAAGAGTATGGCATTTCTGCATTGTTTGATTTTTTTGCTTATGGGGTACTGTGTTATATTTGCACTAGGTAATCATGATAGAGGAAAACTTTAGAAATTTCATGTGTTATATTTGCACTAGGTAATCATGATAGAGGAAAACTTTAGAAATTTGTCATATATTTGAAATTTGAAGTCTCAACGGATAGTCTTAGCAGAGGAAACCACAATTTAATTCATTGAGAATGCCTAGGGCAAGCATTCAAGAGACTATTTTAGATTTTATTTAATTTACAATCTGTGAAATATATGGTCAAAGAAATAATCATGTTAATGGGAAAAGAGAAAAATTGAAAAACACTTCTTAGCCAACCCACTGATTTTTGCTACTATTAATGTCATGAATGTGAATGGACTCAAAGGCTGGTTTGATAGAGAAACTGCCATTTAGAACACGATAGAACTTATGACAGTATTTACTTGCAATTTGCCCAAGCAGTTACCAGTGATCGAATTAGTCATGGCTTTCAATCTCTCCATATTGATTCTGTGATTCATCAAGTTTTAGTTTTTGCCTTCTTGAAAATGGACTATTATGAGTATGGTTCACTATTCTATTAAATTTGAAAATTTGCATTTGAAAATGCGGTGTTTGACGTTTTAGAAATCTGGTTACTGTAGATTCTAGACATGTGTGTTTCAAGGTATTATGCTATTATGTTTGTAACTTTGTAGGATATATTCATGGGAAATTCTCCTGCATACTGATGCAGATATTGTGCGTCTAATAACCATCTCGGGGTTCCTAATGAATGACCTTAATATAAGACACTGACAAAATGTGTCACGGTACCAAACAGAGACACTTTTGAGTAGGGTATTGGGCCTAAGTCTCTTGATGCTTGCTATTATAAGATTCTTGTAATGCATTTCATTGTTGAGAGTTTCAATGGAAACATGCGGATTATATATGAAGATTGAAGGATAAGACATTGGCAGAATGTGTCATGGTTCCAAAGAGAGACACTTTCGACTTCGGTATTGGGTCTAAGTCTCTTGATTGCTTGATATAAGATTCTTGTAATGCATGTTATTGTGGGGAGTTTCAATGGAAACACGCGGATTATAAATGAAGATTGCAGCCAAAAAGCAATGCTACCTATGATAAATTTATAATATATAACCAGGGGAAAATTAGGTGCAGAAAACTTACTTCAAAATCAATGGCTAAATTTGTTTGAAATTTTGAATGCAGAAGTTTTGTAACTAAGCACGGTTGGATTTTTAATTATCCCGAAGGAGGGAAGAAGTCACATTTCTCATGCTTTAAAAACCTAATATAGTGAGGTCAAGGTTGATGTATCTGGTCCTGCAGAATGGGATTGTGCTGTGAATGGCTCAAATGATACTGGCTTGGGAATGACATATTGTGCACCGTGCTTTTTAGATATTTTGTTAAACCGCATCATAGATATGTACTTTTCTGAATTGTATAATATCTGGATTTCTGTCCTATTATCACTCATTGATGATGAATGTAGTGGTTCACCTAAAGTCTGAACTGTTTTGTATGATCACCGTGTTTCTATGTTATTTTGTATAAATTATTTGTTATAACTATTTTCAATTTATGTACCCTTTCCTATAACTTGAAAAGGATCATTTTGTGTTGTGAAGACTCAAGATCTTGAATATAATATGTTGGTGACTTGGCAGGCATCAAATATCATTTTTGTGGATCAACCTACTGGAACCGGATTTAGTTACAGCACTGATGTACGTGACCTCCGTTACGATGAGAAGGGTGTTAGTAATGATATGTATGACTTTTTACAGGTATGTTTCATTTCTTCCACAAATGATGTATTTGATAAGTACTTAGTGTAGAGTTGGAAAATGGTTTTTTCCAAATTAGCTGTTTAACCATTTTGTGGATGGCCCATGTACAAGTTCAAAAATTTCAGTTTGTAAGTAAAAAAAACTTGTAGTTGTTTGTCAACGAATGCAGATACTTTAATGAGTTTTGTACAAACTTGTAGTTGCTTGTCAACGAATGCAGACTTCTGACTTTAATAAGTTTTACCGATATCTGCTAGGCATTTTTTGAAAAACACCCCGAGTATGCAAAGAATGACTTCTTTATCACCGGAGAGTCATATGCTGAACACTACATTCCGGCAGTTACAAGCAGGGTCCACCAAGGAAACAAAGACAATGAGGGTCTTCCAATAAATTTGAAGGTATAGCGTGTCACATTATTTTGCTTTGTTGCGATTTATTTTTTGTGTTATCTGGCTTATCACATTTGTGCTCGTCTATATGGAGGTCAAAGAGACAACTATAATTGATGGGCATGTGTATCCATTCTATTTTTACGCCGTAAGGCGTTCCCTCTGAGATCAACTTCCTTAATTGCCACCTTGTACTTCTCTGAACCATTCGATCCTATGTTAGATGATTCTATGTTAGACGATTCAAAAGTTACAGACCGTTCGATCGATAATTGCATACCGTTCGATAAATAATAATTAGGATAAAAAAAACTTTACAGATTCTTGTAATCGGTGAACAAAACGTTACAAATTATAGATAATGCAGTTTAAAGTTAGCAGCGATGGGGGTTTCAAGACAATAGCAGCCATCTTTCAGTGCACTTCAGTCCGGTGCATACACACAGAGGAAGAATTCACCGAGGAATTGCTGCTGAAACCCCTGCGAGACCGCAAAGTTTTGGCCCACTTCCACTTCACTAATAGCTTGCCTCTCCCGAAGATCCATGGCCACCACCACAAGCTTTTTCCCAAAGCCATTTACCAGCTGGTAAGTACACGATGCCATTTCTGGGTGCCAAGTTTGAAAGATTTGTAAATGAAACACTTCAGAAAAATTGAAATCATTTGAGAGCATGGTATTGTTCGAGCTAAATTATTGTCCATGCAGTGATGCGATACAACAGAGAAAAAAATTGATGAAACCCAGGCCGCTCCCAGGATCCAACTACCAGGATCGTTCTATGGCCATGCATATAAAGCTTGATTCATGGCTTGTAATCTCATGATTACACAACAAACCGAGCTTGTTTGTCATACCAGCTATAAAACCCATAATTGTTAACTCGCAGCGCCATGGAACCCATACTTTATAACCTACGGCATTCTTCTCCAATTCTTAACAGAAACATACAATATGTCATGCGCATACCCACTTACTACATCCATAAGAATTCTTTGGTATCGCGCCGGTTAAGATCTGGCTTATAAACAAAAGCTCAAGGTATATTTATATTGCCTTTACGTTAAACAAAATATGGGCATCGGAACACATGTATTGCTTACCATCTATAATGCGTATATACACTTCTGTTCCCGCACACAATTTCGGTCAACGCATATAGGTAATTCGCCCGCAGTTCAGGTAGCTCAACCCACGGCTCTCTGCATACACTTTTCCCACGGGTTATATGTTCGCCAAGTTCTCCACTTATGCCATCCTTCCACCGTTCTCTGCCTTTAATGGATACGACGGGCCTTCAAAGGTCAACGCAGATGCGTTGATTGCAATCTCTACCAGCATTATATAACGGCACTGCAAGGATTGATTATGATGGACATGCGCCTCTGCAATCATATAATCTAACTGCAAGTATACGAATATTCAAAAGGAATTTAAACATGAAATACGCAGAGAATATATTTCCCTTACGCCACGCGCTGTATGTTATCACACCAATTACCACACACTGGCTCGACGATGATTCAACTATGGACTCGAATGTCGTTGTTAACGCAAAGGATAACAATTATAACCTCCAGATTCGCATAGATATATTACCAACACGGAACTTATTCCGATTAATAAATATATTCATGCCAAGGCTATGATTCAACGTTGATGGCTGTAGATATATACGCCCTCCATACAGTGCGCCAGTGAATATACCGCTCAGAGCGCAGGCACAACACACGTCCTCAGCAATTAACCGTGCATACACAGCATTAGAATTTGCTGTCCGCGGCTACTTAATGAAACTACAAGCGCCACCGCAAAATAAGAATCAAAGCACCAGTTACGCCATCAACCATTAGTCTCTTTTCCGTTAAGGGCGCAGATCTTCACGGAATAATAACTGTGTACATTCACCTAATTTAACTGTTGAGACCCGTCAGCATCTATTCGTTCAAGCAATCGATCAACATATGAGCATATAAACCACAGTTGCGCATTAAAATTAGGATCCATCAGCACACATTGATTTCAACATTGTATAAACACAAATTTCACAATCATGTCCATGCAAATCATACTTATATTGACATAAAACAAATATTCACAAGCGCTGTACATTCATGGCCAGATATGCAAATCCATGGCCCTTTTACAAACTGCTGAAGGCTTACAGCCTTGCTGATCAAGCCTGTTCTCAATCAACCTCTCTCACAATCTCTAATGTCTTTTTCTCACAAAAAGCCCTCCTATTTATACAATTAAAAAAAATCATTTAATTAAATGCTCAATCTCTTAAAATCCTCAACAAACCCCTAAATTTCTCAACATCCCTAAAGGATAGGTTTTTATCCCTAAAATCCTTCAATTTATTAAATTTCCTCATATCCTTTTATTAATAAAAAGATATTTACATAAATCCTCACCTTCTCCTATTTAATTCAAATTAATTAATAAAATATTAGAAATCATCACACCCCATATTTACAAATTAATATTATCACACCCCATATTTACAAATGGAGAAAAAGGTCTTGATGCTCCTCCATCAAAAATTTAGTGATTTTGCTTTAAAGAACTTTTTTTTTTGAGAGGATCTTGATTCTAACTGGTAAATTTATTATAATTTTATTATCTAACTAATTTAAAGAGTTGTTTTTTGAGATTAAAAAAAAAATCTCATAAAAATTTATTGAAATCACAAAAAATCACAAATACTCAAATTTTTTATTAAAATTACACATTTCTAAAATTTTCCAAAATACCAAACCCTTGTAAAATCCAAAAAAAACAATTGAAATAACACAACTCAAAATTTGTATACAGATTTTTTTTCGTCAAATTTGAATTTCTTATATTTACGCCGTAAGGCGTTCCCTCTGAGAAAGACATCCCTAAAAATCCCTGTTCCTATTCCTCTATGTGGAAGATGATGTAAAGTGATAGCGTTAAACTTGCAAACAATAGTGGGTAGGTAAATACCTTGTATACAGGGCCAAAGCCTACCTCTCCAAGCTTCATGTTTTCATGAAAATTATCCGTTGCTTCTGTGAGTGCTTCTAAGGTGAAAATAATTTGCTCATGTTCGATTAGTGTCGCTTCTGGATCATTAACATGTTTTTCTAGATAGAAAAAGAAGAGGCAAATAAGAATCTAATTTCATTAGATAACATAAATATGAATGGGTTGTGTTAAAGAGATGCCTGGTTATAGATTCAATTTTATTTCTACATTCTTGCTCATGTTCTGAGCTTGTGATGTTACTTCTAGCAACTATGATGGATCTCACATAAAATTTTCTGTCAAGCTGTTTTTCTAGAAACAAGTTATAGCAACACCGTCCATGCTTTTCAACAGATTGTGCGCCAAGAGGGCATCCATGCCCTCTTCAGAGGAGTAACAACTAATATTATGTTAAGAGTAGTAAGGGCTGGAGTTCTTGCACTATATGATCAGCTTCAGTGACTAGTTCTGAGTAAGTCGAACAAGTCAATATTGATATGTAGCGGATGCATGGACAGTGTTTGACAAAATGCCTGAACGGGATGTGGTGTCATGGAATACTATGATTGTTGGATATACTAAAAATGGGTATTGTCAGGAGGCATTAAGGCTTTATGGCTGGATGCAATGGACAGCTATAGAGGCGGATCATGTTACCTTTTCCAGTGTACTTGGTGCGTGTGCTGGCCTAGAAGCTCTGCAGCAAGGAAACGAGGTGCATGGCGATTTAATTAGAAATGGGTTTGACCTAGAGAACCCCATAGGGAATGCTCTTCTTACTATGTTATGAATGTCCTAGCTTCTACGCATGTTTCATTCCCTACATTAGTGTTCCTTGGCCTTGATTTATAGTATATTGGAAAAGGTTATGAGATATTTTACAATCTTAAGCCCAATGCACGCCTTCTCATGTAACAATCACATTGTCCAAGATAATTCAGTTTGTCAGATAAATTTTGTATCTTTTGGGTGAATTATGTTAGGGCAGTTAGAACCTGCCATGCATATCTTCTCTTGAAATCTTCTACACATAACCTTAAATAATTATGCTCGAAATACCATCTATATCAATGAAATATGATCACATGACGTGTCACCATTGGCATACCACCCAACAACACTGCATTATGCAAATTTCTAGCAATACTATACTCAGTGTAACCCCTATTCGACATTTTTTGTAAAATTATGGCCGATATGAAGAAATGAATCAGGTAGAAATTCAATCCGTCTTATGAAAATGTCACTAACTATCCAGGTATGTTTTTGCTATGTATGCACCCTAGATTACACCGATGCTATGTATGCACCCTAGATTAGACATCAAATATTTTACTAATCCCCTCTGCTTTTGCATTTTTCCATTTTTCTCTATCAAACATATGCTTGTCACAAAAGGCAAGTAATTGCTTATGCTTGCAGTCACACTATTTTTTATGAGACGATTTGCAATTAGCATTACAATAATCAGTGCAAGAACAAAGTCCATTCGAGAAACAATGGAAACAATTTGCATCTCCCACAACAATTCGCTTCCCGGTGATCATCAGAATGAGCTTTGTGGCATTGTGGCAACGCCCTGAAACGCGAAGGTTCTTGGTAATATGAATAGATGATCTAGCCATTTGTTGATGATAAAAAATAAACACCGGTAAAGAAACAAAATTGCATAAAAAATTGACTTCTTTCTTCTATGCTGTTGTTTCTTATGTCATTTGCATAAAATTTTGACTTCTTTCTTCTATGTTGTTGTTTTTTATATCATTGCCTTACGGCGTTTCCTTTGCAACATGTGGTGCAAATGCTAGTTTAATCTTTTAATAAAAATATCCCATACTTATTTTTCCCTCCATTAAAAATTTACATTGTAGGTCATTTTCATTTCTTTACATTTGAATTCACATTCTATATTTAATTATGTTCACCTTCAACCTCCAACAAGCCCTGAGAACAAATCGTGGCTCATCCCAAGCTAGGTATAGTTGAACAACCACGCTCACTTGCACTACTACTACACGATCCCAATCCACCTCTAAGTGATGAACTGTAGTCTGCACACTAATCTTCTGATATACTCTACACTTTCCCTTTATGCATATTTCTCTTACTATCAACATCCGATCCTCTTGCTTGCAAGACCTCATCTCTTCTCTACTCCTATGGGCGTCCTAGCCTTTGCTTGCAAGACCCCACTCTCTTCTTCTCTACTCTACTCTACCATTAACTGTCGCAACTTGCATCCAGTTCTTTTTCACTCTCCCTTCCTCCACTTCCCATGTCCACCACACCTTCTCGAATGTTCTATCCTCTGTCACTTTCTGGTGTTGTTGGATTTCTCTGTTCTACTAAGTTGAGTTGTCTGGCTGCAAAATTGTTTGTCTCTACATCTTTTGTTATTCAAGGACAGCCATAAAAGAAATGTTCTAGTTGGTTTGTGCAAGACCAGCTAGTGACACTGGTGAGGGTCTTAATAAATATTTCCCATATACTATGTCCCAAGTTTTATTTTTGTTTTTCACAGTTTCTTTGTAAGCATAAAAATAAAATTAACATGAAATAAAACAGGTATGTAACCAAAATTTAAAACATTATTGTACACATTTTCGGGTTATTCATGTTACTATATGTGGCTCCCTTGGTACAATACATCATAAAATTCTGAGGCATAATTTTGAACGAAAATAATATCAAGCTTTATGGTCATCAGTCACACATAAGTCAAAATAACCATTGTCATGGTTCCAACACCATCAGATTGTGGTTGTGTCACTATGTGTGCTTCGTTAACACGTCATGCTATTAGTCGTTGCATGGTCCCATGGAGCGATTGTTTATGAAATTGTGCAACATCCTCTTGAGCATACACAAAGGTGTCAAAGGGATTACTCTTCTTCTACACACAATGGTCATGCTCCTTCCAATATATGTGACTTCCACTGTATATGAGCCTGACCACCTTGACGTTTCCCGAGCCTCTAGCCTTGATGAGATCATATTAAGCATTGTCATTCATAATTGGCATGTCTATGCCCACTTGACCTAGACCACCCACTGCTTTGTCAATTTTTCCTAGAGAAAGAGGAACTGGAACTTCCCTGTCCACAAGGGATAAGATATTCACAAATATCAACAATTGAATATAATATACATATTTAGAGTCTTATAAAACCTAGATGGGAATAATGGAAAAGTCAATGATGACGTACAAATTCATTGACCGGAGTTCTAATCAACTCTCGATTGCATCCAAGGAACTCTCACATCCTCACGTGGCTCTACACTCAACCACTTGTGAATCCATGAAAATGGGGTTTATCCAAGAAAATCCATTGTGTCCATGGCCCAACTAGTGAAAAGGGACACCAAACATTTTTTAGCACGGAGTTCAAACCTATTTGGTAAAAGGGTGCCTCCCAGTGCTTCCTCTCACCTTACTCTATTCTTCAAATGTAATTTTTGGCTGCCATCTGCGTAGTATTTTTTACTCCATCGGTTGTTTTCTTCCATTATTTTCCTCTAGATGGACAAGCTTGAGTGGACCCTCCAATCCAACATAACTTATACCTCTATAATTGTAGAGTAGTGAGGGGTCATCAAACTAACAAGAACCCAAAAAAACATCGACCCATAAGTCACTTATTTTGAGCTCTTCCCAAGGGTATAGGTTGGTCAGGCCCATAGCCTCCATTAGACCACAAGGTTAACTACCTGGGTTTCTCTCCACCGCTTTTCATAATCAGCTGAAGAGGGGATCTGGGATTTTTCTAGCTGGTGCAATTTGTTGACAACCATCTTGTCCAGGAGGGCCACAAAAAATAAAACAAAAAAGAAATTTGACACAGATGTTGAAACACACAAGCTGCTTACAAATAAACTGTTGCACATGACAATATCGAGCTAGACCACATAGTTACAAAAACATAATCCTGGAAAACCATGTAAACAAAAAACTATCTCCACAAAATGTTGCAAATGAGCTCCTAGAACTATTGCAAATAAAACATAGTTAGATATAAAAATAAATCACAAAGTGCTACAACACAAAGGGACAAGATGAAATCCAGATTCCTTTTCATTCCCATATAAAAAAATTACATATTATGTAGGCCTCCTTGAAATTGTGGTAGGGAGGTTGTGCAACCTATCACACCCTCCTTACGCATCCACCAAAACCCTATTTTCAAATCCAATGAGAGACACACACTTGAATTTGAACCTCTACAAACCCCTAACCCTCAAATTTTTGTGAGTTTTTCATGCATGGATGGAAGAATTTAATATTTTAATAAAAATATCCCACAATTGTTTTTCCCTCCATTATAAATTTACATTTTCAGTCATTTTCATTTCATTAAATTTTCATTTACATTCAATATTTAAGTATGGTGGCATTTCACCTCCAATAGGTGGATGGAAATCGGGCCTAGACAAGTCAGCAAAGTTGAGCCTTAGTGTATTTTGGCATAGAGTATTATAAGTTTTGACCTATCATTAGTGAACTAATGTTGACTCTAGACCCTTAATTTCAAGTTGACTTCTGAGCTTAAGCCTGGAACATGGATATTTGTTCAATGCAACTGGAGTATGGTGAGGCATTGGCGCTCTATACTTGAGTTCACGAGAAGTTGTTGGTGGCCTCAACAACAGCATTGACATTGAAGATTGGAGTGGAATTGGGGTTTAATTGGAGGGAGAGTTCGCTGATGCAATTAAAATGTCAAGAAAAGACATGATCATGAGCCCATAACCCACAGGCTTTTGAAATTGGAGCCATCATCAATTGAAAAATGCATACCCCAGAATTGGTTTGGGTTAGGTGGTATCAGAGCAAGGAAAGGGAATATTTTATATAAGGAACAACTTCGATTTGCTCTTGGGTAGACGTTATGCAAAAATTCCATAGTTGCGGTTATGGGCAAAATTTCCAAGGATGAGTGAACAAGCATGCAAAAACCAAGTCAGTAGGGGAAGCTTCATAAGTTCCAAAGGAGGTGAACTGAGATGCAAATTACCTAGTAAATTGATGGACACCAGATGTTACCTAGTAAATCTATCACCCTCATTAAAAAATTGCCAATAATATAGTGAATGAGGCATGGGGTAGTAAGAAACCTTATTTTAAACATCTTAGAGAATTTTGTTGGGATGCTTATATACATGTTCGAAAGCAAAATAGAAGTAAGCTAGACAATAAAGTTGAAAATTATATAATTATTGGATATAAATATGATCTAAATGGCTATAAGTTTTGGAAACCAGAAACTATGAAGGTTATTTAAATTCAAGATGTTAACTTTAAAGACGTTAATGTTGTTGCCAAATAGGAAGTCCTACCAAGCAAAAAAAAATCAGATATTATATACATCTAGTTGTATGATGAAGAATATAACTTAGCTTAGAAACATGATTAAGAAGAAGAAGAACCTAATACTCCAATAATCAGGAGATCAATTCGAGAAACAAGGAAACTATAAAGGTATATGTTAGGTTCCTATAATAATATGGATCCCAATTTTGAATTGGCTATGGTTAGTCTTGTAATATTGTACATACTTTTGCTTTCTGCAAAATGTTTACCATATTAAAAATTAAAAAATGTAAATAGGATATGTCCTAAAAGAAATATCAAAGGACAAAAAGAATAAGAAATGATAAAAAATGTGAAAAATATGAACCCCAAACAAAAATAGATCAATGAAAGTGTGCACATTCAAATGCCACTCCTCTCATTTTACTTTTGTGTGAAAAATAATGGTTGTGTGTAGCTTGTAATAAATGCCACAACTCATGATAGTCAAATAGCTTAATCTTGAATAATTCATCTTTTAGATTTCATGTTTATAGATAGATGATGAGCCTCATAAATGGGTAATTATATGGACTCATTTTACCTCCTAACCTAGTCAAATCAACCATTCTCTTGGCTTATTGTATGATTTTCTGATTATATTTATGCTTATGGAGTGAGTTGAGTTAGTTATGATGCCATGTGGTCTAACATGTGTTTAATGCATATTATTGATGAATTTTAAGGTTAAAGTCAAGAATCCAGTGGACAAATGGCAGCAATAACTCGAAGTGGAAAAAGGAGAGGAGTTATAGGAGGGAATCCCCCTCATTTATTACTCCTCACTTCAAATTCCCCTTCATTCAGCTTGGAGTACAAGCAGCCAAATCATGCACTAGAAGGCAGCCGAGCAAGTGGAGGATGACTGATGATTATCTCGAGTTTTGGGAGCCAAGCCTCCCTAATTTTAAGGAAGCTATTGTTAGCTTAATTTGTATAAGTAGAAAGGCGTAGGGCCTTACTAGGTTCAGATTTTTTGTTTGATTTTTGCTTATGTAAACTCTGCTCAACTTCGAGCTTATTATTTTTGTGACAGTTTCATGTAATCTTGCTATTGTTTTGGAAATAAAGATAGAATCCTTTTTGAGTTAGCACTAAGTTACCTTAGAGGGCTGAAGATCTTGGGTTAGGGCCCAATCCAAGCAACCAATCTCCTCTTTACTTGTATTTGTATTTTTATTTTAGTTTGTAGATTAGGTTGTTGTTAGATGTATTTCTTTTATGGTTAAGAATAGGTTGCCTTTGATGATTCAGTAGTTTGCTTCCATTTGTGCTCTCTATAGTAGGTTAAGTAGTGATAAAAAGAAGATTCAAAATGCTAGCAACAATGCTTTGGTCTCTCTTCCTCCCTTTGGGACCATAATTTGAGGCAAAGACCGTCTTGCTGCCCCAAAAACGCAGATTTTCCTCATTCATAGAACTTCTAGTGTTTGCAGCTTTTTAGTAGGTTAATAGTCTAGTTCTATTTTTCTTCATATATTCTTCATCATGCTCACTTCTTTATTTGTAGTAGTCTTCTTTCATGCTTTCCTTTCTTGCAACACTTCTCAGCATTTCCTTTCATAGATCATAGTTTGGACTACTTTGATGCAAAACTCTGTTTTTCTAGATGCACTTATTTCATTACTTGCTTGATCTGATTAGTTGACTATTAGTTCCTTTGCAGCAGATTTCTTCTTGAAGTAGGCCAGCTTATTAGCCATCCCATCCTCCACCTGATCCATGCCCTACAAGTCACCCAAGTCTCACCTTAATTATGCCTTGGTTTCCTACATTTTCCATAGAACTTCCTCTCTCCCGGTGATTCTTGGTAGACCCTAGGTGCCCTAACACCTCATTCCAACCTTAATCCACCTTTTCCACCCTCTCTTACACCCTCAAAATAGTGAAAACTGCTTTCGGCCTCCTCCTGTAGGCCTCCTGTAGTTCCTTGTTTTCCTCTTGTAGATTTCCTGTGTCCTCCTGTAGATTTTCCTGTAGGCTTTCTTTTGAAGGCTGAGTGTGGGAAAAGCCTCCAAAAGGCCACCTAAGACCTTCTAGGACCCATCCACACCATCCTACATCCTCTCGAGTCCCAAAACCACCCTCCAATGCCACCTATTCGCTGCCACATTCACACACAATAAATTACATGCATGTCAAATTCACATAAAAATACATAAAAATCCAAAAAGATGTTTTTTGTTTATTTACTTCTAGAAATAGCTCAATTAGATGTTGTTTACTTCCTTGAGTAGGTAATGGAATTCCTTTCATGGTTTTCATAGTGCTTTCTGCAAAAGTAGGATTAGTTGGTTAAGTAGGGTTTACTAGGTTTGCTTTACATTTCAGTCTTTCTCCTTTCTGCAGTTAGAGTAGCATCTGTAGAGTAATCTTTCTATCCTTTTATCACATATAGAGCTTCTTCTGGAATCCATAGAAGTAGGCTTGCGCTCCTAGTGATCTTGCACCGACTGACCCAGTGACAACCTGCAGTAAGAACTAGTACTTGTGCATACAACACCGATACTTCCAAGTTTGTTACGAACTACCGGGTTGATAAGAGTAAAGTAGGCAGCCCAGGAGTTGCAACATTATTGCTGCAATATTGGTGCTCACCACTTTTTGGCACCGTTGCCGGGGAAGCATCAGAGTATTCTATGATTACTGCTTTCTTCTATTTTCTATCACAATATTCTGCTAATAGTTTATTTCAGCAAAAGTAGATTACTCATTTCTCTTCTTTCATGTTCTGTATTTCCTTGCTTTCCTCTTCAATTCTGCAAATTTCATTTCAGCAAGTTCATTTCAGCCAGTCGCAATTTGTTTTGTTCAATCAATTTTAGTTTCTGCAGGTACTATCAGTGTGGGGAAAAAGAAACAAAAACCAACCAAAAAATATTTCCTTTCATGCCTCGTAGGAATAGAGAGAACTCAGGAAAAATTTTGCCCAACACCCCCACTGCTTCACACAGCCAGCCTTCTCTCTTCTTCGGTGGTTGTGATCAAGAAGAACCCTTAGTTGAATAGCAATACATATTTGAATAACCTATAGGGGAAGAATAAGAAGAAAACATTGCTTTGGAGCCAATGGCTGAACACAAAAATTCTAGGGGGAATGGAGAGAGAATAGAGGGTACCTTTCCCATTAGGGAGACCAATGGGGACACCAAAATGAAGAATATAAGACCTTCTACCCTACCTTATTTCCATGGTCTAAATACAGATGATCCTAACACCTTTTTGTTCCAGTTTGTTGTTATCTGTCGAACCTATGACTATGCAGAAGATGAGCAAAAGTTGAAACTGTTCACTTCTACTCTCAAGGATGCAGCACTACACTGGTTCATGGGAGTACCTGGCAATAGCATCACAACTTGGGCTCAGATGCAGCAATCCTTTAACAACAAGCATCGAGACTATTGTAGGTCAAAAGATACTAAAGAAGAAATTTTCCAAATGACTATAGGAAGTGATGAGTCCCTGGAAGACTATGAAGAGAGGTTCCAACTCAGTTACAAAAGGGCCAGGTGTACACTTGACCCTGAGTCTCTGAAGCTGGTCCTGCTCAGGGGAATTCGAGAAGATATTTTAGACACCCTCCATTTACTGGCCGAGGGAGACATCTACCAACTGTCCTATGAGGACATAAAGACTATTTTTAGAAACCATTCTAGAGTAGCCAGAAAGAAAGGTAGGGGGAGTCAACCCATAGCTAGTACCTCTTCCTCTAACTCATCCATTAGAGGATAAATTGGAAACATGCCGGAAGACTTCAAGAGTGAGATGCTACAAACTCTTGCCATGCAAATGGATACCTTACATATCAAAAGGAAACAAGAGGAAGCAGAGAGGGCTTTGGCCATTTTTTTCCCTAAATGCATCAGGAGGCATACTAGGAATGAATGCCCATTGAACTCTATAGAGGTTTGTTCAGTCTATGAAGAAAATCATTCTATAGATAAGTGCCCTTCCTTACCCGGACTTAAAGCTATATATCAAGGGGCTGAGGGAGTAATTGAACAGCTCTATTACATAAACCAAAGGAGGCCACATGGACCTAGACCATACCAGCAGGGGATGCAAGGGACATCTCAGGCATACTACAACCCCAACCAAGTCACCTCCATACCTTCTTGGGGCCCTCCTGCTCATCCTTCCTGGTCCACGCCTCCTCCTTGGTCCTTCACATCTCAATATCATGCCCAACCAAGCACCCATTCATTTCAATCCTATGCTCAACCACAACCTCAGTGGAATGTGCCTCATCAGGGGTGAAGGCCCCAATACAACTCTCTTCCCGCTCTTTTGCCTCCACCACCTGCCCAACCACAACCGTTACCTCCTGCTCCACCAAAGCAACCCCAAATTCCTGCCCAGCCAAATCCGAACCCAAACAACAAACAGGCTCAGCAAGTGTATAATGGGGAACCATCATGCCAAACTTATGCTGTGGAGATTCAGGAAATTAACTTGTGATCTGGGAAATTTCTCCCAGATAGCCAGCGTCCACCCAAGGAGGTTGAGGAAGATAAAGAGGAAAGTGAACCTAAAGCAATTCCACCCTTTCCTGAGAGACTGTCCTTGAAGGTCCAGGCTACCCCAGAAGAAACTAAACTCCTGGGAGAATTGAAACATTTATGTGTGAAGATATCACTTCTCCAAGCCATAAAAGATGTGCCTATCTACAATAGGTTGATCAAAGAGAAGTACTTTAGGCATCGAGGAAGGTGCAAGAGGGATGCCCCAACCATCAATGTCATAGGGCAACTATCCAACCTGATGTTATGGTAGGTAATCTGTCCAAAATATCTAGACCTTGGAAGCCCAGTACTTGATGTCCACATCAATGGCACCATGATCCCACACACCTTGATTGATTTAGGAGCTGCCATTAATGTGATGGAAAAGTACACAATGCTCAAACTCAACCTCTAGGGCTCCTTAAGGAAGACCACGATCGTGCTACAGCTAGCAGACCGCTCCACCGTGACCCCTGAGGGGATTGTGGAAGATGTGATGGTCTCCATTGATTCTTGGGAGTACCCTGCTAATTTCTTAGTTCTCTAGCCAAAGGCAAAGCTCACTAGGTATCCTCTCATTTTGGGAAGACCCTGGTTGGCTACCGCTGATGCCTACATCAATTGTCGAGCTGGGAACATGACCATAAAGAACAGGCACATGTCCAAACAATTAATCATATATCCTCCTGCCCAACCCTTGCTAGAACATGATCTACCTCTTTGGTTGGAGGAGGAAGATGAGGATGAAGTCTATTCTACACCACTTTGTGCATTAGAAATTGCCATGGGGAAAAACTGCAAGATGAGGATGATATGATTGAAAATCTGATTCAGAATCCACCTCCCAGTGTATCACCATTAGAGGACATAGTAAGAGAAACCCAAAACAACCCCTCAACTGATCTCTGTGCGGTTGACTCCACTCCTCTCTATGTTAAGAATATAGAGTTCATCCCAGAAAGAACCTTAAAAATCAATCCATCCCTATCCACTTCCCAGGAGAAGGAACCGTGTAGCATGCTGAGAAAACACCTAGATGCCTTCGCCTAGAGTTATAAGGAGATGAAGGGAGTGCACCCTTTAGTATGTACTCATCATATATACATCAAGGAGGATTGCAAGCCAGTTAGGCAGCCTCAAAGGATGATGCATCCAACACTTAAAGATATTGTTAAGGAATAACTACAGAAATTGCTTGATGCAGGATTCATTTATCCCATATGTGACAGTGAATGGGTCTCTCCTTTGGTGCTAGTGCCAAAGAAAAATGGTAAGTGGAGAATCTATGTCGACTATTGAGAATTGAACAAAGCCACTAAAAAGGACCATTTTCCTTTAGCTTTCATAGATCAAGTGTTAGACAGTCTAGCAGAGAAAACATTTTTCTCTTTCCTAGATGGGTTTAGTGGGTACAATCAGATTCAAATCAGCCCATAAAACGAATATAAGACCACTTTCACTTGTCCTTGGGGTACCTTTGCATACCAGGTCCTTCCTTTTGGTTTGTGCAACACTCCAGCCACTTTCCAAAGAGTGGTATTGAGTATTTTCTGAACTGGTTCATGATGCAGTAGAAATATACATGGATGATTTTACTCCATATGGCTCTGACTTTTAGGAAGCTTTGTCTTACTTAGGAAAAGTTCTAGATAAGTGTATTGAGATGAACCTATCCCTCAGTCCCGGAAAATGTGAATTCTTGATGACTGAAGGGACCATGCTAGGTCATGCAATATCTCAGCAAGGACTGCAGGTGGACCCCAACAAAATTGCCATCATCCAAAGGGTCCCACCTCCTAAAAAGGTGAGAGATGTCATAAGTGTCCTAGGCTTAGCTGGGTATTACAGGAGATTCATTAAATATTTCAGCAAGCTAGCCTCTCCTTTGCTTGGCCTCTTAGGCAAAGATGTCGAGTTCATATGGTTAGAAAACTGTCAAAAAGCCCTGGATACCTTGAAGAGCAAGCTAGTGACTGCCCCAATTCTAAGAGGCCCAAACTGGGCCCTATCTTTCCACATTCATACAGATGCCTCAAACAAAGCAATACGAGCAGCCTTAGGACAAATTGATGAAAAGTTACCTTATTCCATATACTCTATAAGCAAAAACTTGTCAAAGGTAGAGTTAAACTATACAGTGACCGAGAAGGAACTCCTAGCTATTGTGCATTCCCTAAACAAATTTAGACATTATATCATAGGCTATCAAACCTTTGTGCACATTGATCATGCTACAATTAGATATTTAATGAACAAACCAAATGTAAATGCTCGCATTATTAGATGGTTGCTTTTACTGCAGCAGTTTGATTTGACCATTATTGATAAGCCTGGTAAAGAAAATGTTGTTGCTGACTTTTTGTCTAGAGTAAATTTGCCTGCAGGTGAAGAAGGAATGGTGGATGACCAAATGCCAGATGAACACCTATTTGCTATCTCAGTACTCTCCCCATGGTTTGCTGATATAGAAAACTACTTGGTTTCAGCACAGTTTCCACCACACTTGTCCTCAAAAGAGAAGAGCAAGATAGTAAGGAAAAGTGCCCCTTTCACCTGGATTGGGGGCAATCTCTTCAAACTTGGCCCAGATCAGATCTTGAGAAGATGTGTCAGGGAGGAGGAAGTCTTTGACATCCTCTTGACCTGTCATGATGGGCCTTGTGGAGGTCATTTTGTAGCAAAAAGAACTACCTTCAAGATATTGCAAGCAGGCTACTATTGGCCCATTCTTCATCAAGATGTGAGGAGATATACCAGCCAATGTGATCGGTGTTAGAGGATGGGTAACCTCCTCCAAAGTATGAGATGCCCATGCAACCTCAAGTGACCTTTGAGCCATTTGAGAAGTGGAGCATGGACTTTGTGGGTCCTATCAGCCCTCCTTCAAAGTAGAAACAAAACATCATTGTGTGCACCGATTACCTAACAAAATGGGCAGAGACAAAAGCAATCAAAGCAGTGACAGAGGAAAAAGTAGCTAAGTTTTTGAGAGAGACCATATTCTACAAGTTTGGGTATCCAAGAGAGTTGGTCACAGATCAAGGTAGTTAGTTCACTTCCAATTTGATTAAAGACCTGCTCACACATCATAGAATCAAGCACAGGACTTCGACCCCTTACCATCCACAAGCCAATGGGCAGGTGGAGGTCACTAACAGAGCATTGGAAGGGATCTTGACAAAGGTAGTGATGAGCAACAAAAAAAATAGGGTGGACAGATTAGTTGAGGCCAGTTGGGCCTGCAACACAACATGGAAGACCACCACAAGGTTCACACCCTATGAGCTGGTCTATGGGAAGAAATATTTGTTGTCAATAGAATTTGAATTCAATACCATAAGGATGGCAGCTCAACTGGACCTAGACCTTAGCCATGCATAGAAAGAAAGATTACTTCAACTCAATGGATTGGATGAACACAAATTGCAGGCCCTTCTCCATACAGAGGTAGTTTAGCGTTAGAGAAATATATGACATGACAAAAATATCAAGGAGAAGCAATTCCAAGAGGGAGATTGGGCACTACTCTATGATTCAAGATACAAAGATTTGAAAGGAAAGCTGAGGACAAGATGGCTGGGACCCTACACTGTGGAGAAATGCAATGACAATGGTTCAGTTCTAATTAGAACCATTGATGATGAAGCCATCCCCATGCTTGTCAATGGACACCAGTTGAAAGTCTACAAGAAACCCCTCTCCAAGCAAGAGTTCATTGAAGATATGAATAAGATAGTGATGGTAGTGGAGCATGTCTTAGCCTCCACTTCACCCACTCACTGAGGAAAAAGAAAAAGAGAAATAAAAAATAAGGACTCAAGTGAAAACCTCCATGAGGCACTTGAGTCCCATCATTGGGTTGAAAACCTCTTCTCAGGTGGCCCAGTGATGTCAAAAAAAAAGAAAAAAGAGAGAGACAAAAAATAAGATCCATGGGTGAAAACCTCCCTTGGAGGTGCCCAGGGTAGGCAATTAGGGTGAAAACCTCTCTAAGGTGCCCTAGTTGTTTTAAAAAAAAAAAAACAAAGAGAGAAAGAAAAGTGAATTTTCATTTGCATTGCAGGTTGCAGAAGGACTACAGGAAGTAGAAGAAGGTGCCAAGGGAACCCTGACATCCACACCAACACCTATCCTACCTTCCCACACTTTTCTCCATCATTTTTGGCATTTCTTTCACCCCACTATGCTTCTTTTTCAAAAACTGTGTTTTCTACAGGAGGCTCCTGTAGGAATTACAGAGAGCCAGAAATGGATATAAAAGGCAATTTGAGGGACAGGGAAGCTTCATAAAGAACTTACAAACCCTCCTACAGTCTTAAAACCTCCTTGCCATCATTTCCAAGCCTGCATCACACCCCAAGCATCATTTTTCTTCATGTCCAAGAAAAACACAGGGAAAAACAGTTTTTCAAAAAAAAGAAATAAAAAGAAAAAATAAGAGAGGAAACAACACCATCCACCTAACTTGAAGCCTACCTATTACCTTTCCATATCTATCTACATATCGGGCATCCTCCCCGAAGCTCCAAGCACAGAAAGAAGTTGAAGTTTCAAGGGGAGAAACAGCTACAGGAGCTCTTGTAGGAATTCCTATAGAAGGTAATCCCATCAAAACCCAGCACCAGCAGCAGGAGAATGCCTGCATGAAGGTTGAGAAGGCACCTGAAGCTTAGACCCAGCTAGAAAAGAACCTACACAAGACATAACCACACATCAGCAAGCAGACAACATGCATCAAAATAAATCAAGGCGTACAGCAGAGAGAGAGCCACAACACCTCACAACAAATACATTCGAGTCATAGGTAAGTAACTAACCCGCTCCTCTATTAGCATTTGTGTAATTAGAAGGCATGCAAAAGCAATGAGATGGTTAATGTTGAACGAATGAAAGGTGGCCAGTTAACTTGGCCACCTTCATCTAGTTGACTCCACTCATCCGAGATGTCACCCACACGTGCGCACAGTCAACTCAAGAAAGATGTCAAGGACAGGTAGTGGAGGAAGTGTGAACTCTGATGCAATCATGAGGGATGATTACAAGGAGGGGCCATGATGACAAGGTAGGTGGGGACCAATGGTCCAAATATGGCCAACGTATACTTTTCCATCTCACCCCCCATCACCGGAAATATCCATAAAGGGTAATAAGTACTCCTCCCCAAGCACTCTCACCACCTTTTCCTTCATTCTCTCCTCGTAACTTAGCTACAACAGTCTCCTTGTGCCCCCACAGCCTCGTAACCATCATCCTCCATCGATCTCTCCCATATTCCTGCTCTCGGCATTTTCTACAAGAGCACTTACAAGTTCTACAAGAGCACCTACATGAATTCTACAAGAGGGACAGTAGGCTTCTACAGGAGGGGCAGTGAGTTGTTTTGAAGGGAGAAAACACAAATTTTAGCACGATTTTTGGTCTGAAGAGGTAGGTTCCATGCATGCCCCCATTGAATATCAATATATGCAAGCAGTGGTCTCAATTTGAGGAGGAAATAAAGCCTTTAGGAGGAGGAAATACATAAAAAATTTATGCTTTTTTTTTTTTTTTTAAACACAGTCTCCTCTGTTTCTTTGTTTTTCTCAAAAATTGTTGTCTCCATCTCCACATTTGGTTTCCCAAAGAGTATAAACAAAATGACAGGAGGATTTATGAGAAAGGAGCCCACTAACTACACAAGCTCCATGCACATCCACAAGTGGTGGACATCTTCACAAGGGCAAATTAGATGAATTTCTTTGAGACATTCTGAGGGTTTGATGAGGAGATTGCCCAAGAGTTTGCTCTCTCTCTGGTACCCACACAAGAACTCATTCCATTGTCACCTTTAGAGGTTTTTCCATGGAGATAACCCCTGAATTTATCAGTAGGGTCATTACCCTTCCTCTTGGGTTGCCTTGGAGTAAGGATGAGAAACCAATTGGCCAGACTACCAAGAAAAGCTTTTTACAAAACAATGAAACCCCTATAGAGGATAAAAATGGCATTAGAAGGGCTAGAATACCATATCCTTAGGATGAGGTTAGCTACCAAATAATCAAATACATTTCCTGTGAGGGGAGGTACAACATTGTCTATGGTTCTCACCTTAGAATCCTTCATGAATTAAGGTATGGCATGGACACTCCAGCACCTCAGAAGCTCAGCATCCCCTACTTCCTCCTGCAGTCCCTCATTGACTCCAGCACTAAAGTTCAAGAAGGGAATTCAGAGTAGCTAGCTCACCATGGGTTAATCAAAATCCTAGTGGAAGAAGCCCTCCATACATTTACACTCCCTATAGCATGGGAAGTCTTCTGAAACATGATAACTGAGGATGACATAAAGGCCCTAACCTATGATATTAGTCCTACTGGCAGTGAGGAGGAAGAGAAGCAAGGGGGAGAAGGTGAAGCCACTAGTGACTTAGCAGAACAAGGAAGGAAGGAGGAAGAAACTAAGATAGAGGAGGAGAAAGCTGAAGAAACAGAGCAAACAGAGACAGAAAAAGAGACAGAAGAAGGAGAAAAAGAGGCAGAAAAGGTAGAACAAGGACAAGGATCCCCTGGACATTGGAAAGGGAGGCAACAACTGCCCTCACTACCCTCAGTACACCAATCAAGCCAAAGCAAAAGATGAAAAGGCAGGCCTCCATGTATTTTAGGGCTAGGAAGAGCACAAGAATCAAAACAGGCAAACTTCAACCCTCTTCAAAAGTGCCAATTACAATTGAAGATTCACTCTCTACCCAAGGAAAATAATCCCCTTCCAAGGCACCTCTCACATATGAAAGGGGGACTCCTATATCTCCCACATGGAAAGAAAAGGTAGAACTACATGACCCAAAAACAGTCCTACAAGAGGCTCAAACAGTTCTACAAGAGATACTATCAAAACTACAAGAGACCCAAAAACTTGAGGAAAGGATGGAAGGACAACCACAAGTAAAAGAGGAAGAAATAGATCTACGAGAACCTAATCCCTAGCCTAGACTTACCTCCTACTACAATCTACTTGAGGGAGGAAGGATAATTCCACAAAAATTTGCAATTCCACTATTCTTTGAATTAGAGAAAGAGAGAATAAGAACACATAGGTGGATGCAAATAGACAAATCCAAAGGAGTTCAGGATATTGGCCATATGGAAAATAAACTTAGAGATATGGGCAGAGAGTTGAGTGCTATTAGACATAAAGAAGCAATTACAAGAAGCCACCTTGAAACTGAAAATGAAATTCTAAGGAGGTAGCTACAAGAGAAAGAGACCCAGTTGGCATGCATGACCAGCTTATCCATGGAGGCATTGCAATGTAGAACACCAGCAAAATCCTATGTCATATATCTTAAGGACCAATGGTTACAATTTCAGATAGAGACTTTGGCACAAAGAGGCACAATGCATTTCCAAGATTACATGCAGTTTATGGATCTGTGTGACCAAGGCACATCAGAGGATAAGGCAAAGATGGCAGAATTCTACCTACATAACATGGTCCTCACAGACATGAATGTGTGGGACCCCAATGCCAGGCTAGGGGACCTGCAATTGATGGCCATGGCCGCATGGATGAACCATGAAGAGTTGAGAGTAGTAGAAATAAGAAGATTGATGATAAAAGAGCAGAATGAGCCATTAATGATAAGAGCTGAGCCATCAGATCCCATGGCACTCATCAGCACACACAACCTGCTTTCCAATAATCCTTAGATTTCCCCTAGATATATAAGTTATCAGGCACAAGCCATTGCACACATTGAGGATATGCAAAGGCTACTTGGGGATGACTGTGTACATGCATGCATGAGGAGATGGAACAATTTACCACACAGTCTGCAGATCAGGATAAAGGAGGCATTAAGATAAGTTCCAATGTACAAGCACTCCATGTAGAGGCTAAAGGTCAGCTGGATTGGTCTCAAACTGAGTCCCCCACTGCTGTTAGGCATGCTGGAAGGTAGATGAGAAGAATAAGAGGAGGAGCAGTGGGAAGAGATAGAAAGGAAAGCAGGATTCTATGACAAGGAAGAGGAGACCACATCAGGAGCTTGGGATGCTAGGGAGGCCACCAAGGCCATAAACGATGAGGAGATGGACTAAGTTGCTTAGAGGATGAGCAAAAACTTCAGTAGGGGGTGATGATGAGCCTCATAAATGGGTAATTATATGGGCTCCTTTTACCTCCTAACCTAGTCAAATCAACCATTCTTTTAGCTTACTGTATGGTTTTCTGATTATATTTATGCTTATGGAGTGAGTTGAGTTAGTTATGATGCCATGTGGTCTAACATGTGTTTAATGCAGATTATTGATTAATTTTAAGGTCAAAGTCAAGGATCTAGTAGACAAATGGCAGTAATAACTCGAAGTGGACAAAGGAGAGGACTTATAGGAGGGAATCCCCCTCATTTATTATTCCTCACTTTGAATTCCCCTTCATTTAGCTCGGAGTACAAGCAGCCAAATCATGCACTAGAAGGCAGCCAAGCAAGTGGAGGATGACTGATGATTATCTCGAGTTTTGGGAGCCAAGCCTCCCTGATTTTAAGGAAGCTGTTAGTAGCTTCATTTGTATAAGTAGAGAGGTTTAGGCCCTCACTAGGGTCAGATTTTTTGTTGGATTTTTGCTTATGTAAATTGTGCTCAACTTCGAGTTTATTATTTTTATGACAGTTTCATGTAATCTTGCTATTGTTTTGGAAATAAAGATGGAATCATTTTTGAGTTAGCACTGAGTTACCTCAGAGGGCTAAAGCTCTTGGATTAGGGCCCAATCCAAGCAGCCAAGCTCCTCTTTACTTCTATTTGTATGTTTATTTCAGTTTGTAGATTAAGTTGTTGTTACATGTATTTCTTTTATGGTTAAGAATAGGTTGCCTTTGATGATTTAGTAGTTTGCTTCCATTTGTGCTCTCTATAGTAGGTTAAGCAGTGATAAAAAGAAGATTTGAAAGGATAGAAATAGTGCCTTGGCCTCTCTTCCTCCCTTTGGGACCATGATTTGAGGCAAAGACCCTCTTGCTGCCCCAAAAACACAGATTTTCCTCACTCATAGGACTTCTAGTGTTTGCAGCTTTTTAGTAGGTTAATAGTATAGTTCTACTTTACTTTAGATATTCTTAATCATTCTCACTTATTTATTTGCAGTAGTCTTCTTTCATGCTTTCCTTTCTTGCAGCACTTCTCAGCATTTCCTTTCATAGATCATAGTTTGGACTACTTTGATGCAAAACTCTGTTTTTCTAGATGCACTTATTTCATTACTTGCTTGATCTTATTAGTTGACTGTCAGTTCCTTTGCAGCAGATCTCTTCTTGTAGTAGGCTAGCTTATCATCCATCCCATCCTCCACCTGATCCATGCCCTATAGGTCGCCCAAGTCTCACCTTAATTCTGCCTTAGTTTCCTGCATTTTCCATAGAACTTCTTCCTCTCTCCTTGAGCAAACCCAATCATCTTTCTCTCTCCTGGTGATTCTTGGTAGACCCTAGGTGCCCTAACACCTCATTCCAACCTTCATCCACCTTTTCCACCCTCTCTCACACCCTCAAAATAGTGAAAACTTCTCTCAGCCTCCTCCTATAGGCCTCCTGTAGTTCCCTATTTTCCTCTTGTAGATTTCCTGTGTCCTCCTATAGATTTTCCTGTAGGCTTTCTTTTGAAGGCTGAGTGTGGGAAAAGCCTCCAGAAGGCCACCTGAGACCTTATAAGACCCATCCACACCATCCTACATCCTCTCGATTCCTAAAACCACCCTCCAACACCACCTATTCACTGCCACATTCACACACAATAAATTACATGCATGTCAAATTCACATAAAAGTACATAAAAATCCAAAAAGATGTTTTTTGTTTATTTATTTCTAGAAATAGCTTAGCTAGATGTTGTTTACTTCCTTGGGTGGGTAATTTTATTCCTTTCATGGTTTTCATAGTGCTTTCTGCAAAAGTAGGATTAGTTGGTTAAGTAGGGTTTACTAGGTTTGCTTTACATTTCAGTCTTTCTCCTCTCTGCAGTTAGAGTAGCATCTGCAAAGTAATATTTCTCTCCTTTCATCACATATAGAGCTTCTTCTGGAATCCATATAAGTTGGCTTGAGCTCCTAGTGATCTTGTGCTCGCTGACCAAGTGACAACCTGCAGTAAGAACTAATACTTGTGCACACAACACCAATGCTTCCAAGTTTGTTACGAACTACCAGGTTGATAAGAGTAAAGTAGGCAGCCCAGGAGTTGCAGCATTATTGTTGCAATACTGGTGCTCACCAATAAATAATAAAGATATGGCCAAATTTCTTAACCTTGGCAGATCAATAGTTAGGTAGAGAAATAAAAATGTGCTCATAAGCTTAATCTGAGCCATTGGAAGATATATGGTTATAATTACATAGTTTGTTTTTCAAAAGATACAGGACAGAAAGGGTCTTCTAGTTTAAATGCACCCAATAAAGTTAAGAAAAAATGTTAAGGTAAGTAAAGAGTAGGTACAAGAAAGGTTGCAGAAGCACAAGGTTGTTAAAGCAAAAGCACATTTATCATGCTTAATCCTATGTTTCAGTGTGCAGTAGTAGTTATGAAAGTGAAAAGATGTTCACAAGCTGATTTAATTAACTTCCCCTCATTTCATTTCACTCCTCATTACATACCTTCTAATTTCCCAATCATCCCATCATTTCTTAAGAATATACCCTTTTCCCTTCATTTTGACCTTTACCCCTTGGTTTCACCCATTTCCCTAGAAAATTAGCTTCCAAAGGTCATTTCCCAGCCCAAAACCCCTTTTCCATAGTGTGAAACCCATTCCCCTTTGAAAAAATCATTTTCCCCTTATTAATTTCCTTGTTTTATCTAAAAAACCCATAAAACTCCCCTTGTCCTAAGTTTAAATTCCCCCTCCGCATTACTTAATTAACTCCACCATACCATATTTCACCTAATAAACCCATAAAACCCCTTTATTCTAAGTTTTGTTCCTCCCCCACCACCCGTATTATTTAATTAACTCTGCCATTCACATTTTTCCTAACAGAAACCCGTTTAACCCACCACCCTCAGTCCAGTTAACAAACCCCGCCACATTTAAACCCTGGTCCCACTTTATTAAACCCACTTATATTTAACCCCACCTTATTCATTAATTAATTATAGTTAAGTGTAATTAATCCCCCTAGGCCCCACAAATCTCCGCCCTTATTCCCTCCGTGCATTTCCACCGCGCGACAGCCATTAGATCTTACACCCCCAGATCTGACGACGTGCATCCATATTGCACTGATTCTCTTTCCTAGCTTTACTAGCATGAGAGCATGCGAGATTCGTGGTTTTTCTCGTGCCCCTTTCAGTTACATGGCAACTCTAGGTGAACTCACATGCTCTCAAGGAAATACTGCCCGACTGCCAAAAGTGGTGCGATGGCCCCTGAAACCGCCTCCCCACGTAAAATGAAACCACCCACTGTTCATTTATATAAATTCTGTGCCAAATGTGATCGTTACCCATTAAAAGGCCGAAGATGCTCATTTTCACTCTTTTCGCTCATTCAAACTGTGAAAGTTTCCTAAGCCTTCCTGCGCCACCCTAAGCCTCTGCAATGAAATTTGAGCATTGATTACCTTTCGAACGCACTTTAGACTCCGTCCACAAAATTCCCTGTTCCCTAAAGCCATTATCACCTCCCTATCAACCTGTGTTCTTATTAACAATTGTTGTATTTTGCAAGTAATTAAAAAGGTTAGGAGATTGGACAAACAAGTTTTGATACTAATCACAAAACCTATTTGCTCTAGATTCTCAGGAAATGTATTCAAAGGCTTCATTGAGCAGGAGTTTTGTGTACAAAGAGACAATCAAGTTTAATACAACAGCAGATTAGAAGGAAAAAATTTAAACAATAAATGTTAAAACATAGATGAAATCATTTTCACCAACACAACAAAAGATTCTTACAAACTACTCTCCAAGAAACATTTTGTATTCTACATGTGTCTTTTAGTAAAAATCATTTTTACTAAAAACACAGAAGCATGAAAGAGAGTAATATTTACAGTAAAAGGTAAAAATGAAAGCAGGTGACAGAGAATACAGTTAAAAGACTAAACAGAGGAGGCAGATGAAAGTGTATCAGATGAAAGGTCATAAGTAAATATGACATCCAGCGTGAAGACCAAACAACCAAGTAGCTTAAAGGGAAAAAGATCAAAGACTAAAAGACAACAGAACCTAAATAACAGGGACAACAAATAGTAGTTCAATAGCTGTCTCTATCTTCTTGCATGAAGATATTTCTTTTTCCTAGATTAGTTCTCAATGCAGTTTGAGATATTTTGTAAGTTCTTTTGTATAAATACTTCATAATTCAAAGTATTGAGTGTGGATTGCTATACATTTGTAGAGTTATTTTGATCTTAAACCTAAGGGTTATTGTACCAATTTTCAAGTCAACAGACTGGAGCAAGTAATAAAAAGATTTCACTACAGGATTCATGAGATGAGCTATTGCAGTGAAGTATCTCCTTTGTCTGATTTTGTTACTTTCTTATGTGTTTCATAAACTTAAGCATTATCTGAATTTGAATGAATTAACTAGAAATTTAACTCAGAATTTGTTTAAGTACACTCTGTTTTGCACATCTAATCATTTAGATGTTTTCCTCTGATATCTGGATTTGAGAACCCTTAATTGTTCTCCCATCCCGATTGACCTCTTTCATTTCTCTTCATAATACGGCCTAGGGAAACCTTAATTTCTCCCTCGGTCCGATTGGAAACCATTTCACCATCAAGCCTTTGAGATCTATAGTAACTCCTCTATCTTTCCCTGTAGACATTATTTTTAGAACTTAATCCAGTCTTGTTTGTCTAGCATTTTGACCCCATAGCCCAATGGTAAAAGCAACCCTCTGTTCATCTAAGTAAGTGATCCCACCACCCAAATTCAAATCAAAAACCCAAGCACAATCATAACTAGCCTAAAATCAAATAAATAAACAAAGTTAAATAAAAAAGAGAGAGCCCTCTCTGAGATTAGAAAGGCTAGATCCTAATCTCCAAAGTAGGTTTGTGGTTAGCTCGGTGATTTATTTCCTTAACCTTGAGAAATTTCTGAGTGATAACATAATGGTCGCTTCTTCAGAAAGATTATACAAATACTGGATTTGATCTATGATGGTGCATAGTGATCAAACACACAAAGGTTAAAATCATCCACCTGGCTACTCCAGCTCCAAATCAATTTTACAATTAAGACTCCACTGGAGGAATGAACCTGAAAGAACAATATGGGAAGATCAGGCTTCTAACTTGGATTGTTATCCAAGACATTATGTTCTTTCTCATCAAGAAGGTTTTTCAATGTATATTGTATTTTAGAGAAGATCTTAGATTAATTTTTTATTATTTTCCTTTGAAGATTGTAAATATAAATTCTCCTTATCCATTTGATAAGATTCCTTATAAATCTTATGATGATAATTTTCCTATTAAGAAGCCTCAAACAATCAAGACTAATCTTACAATCCCTATACATATTCTTGTACCTTGTAAAGTTCTTGATAGATATAAGCCCCTCATGTTACCTCCTATACTCCATGATTTCCCTAATAACTATTACAAATATCTCCCCAATTTTGATGGAGAGAATGGTATCGCTACCGAAAAGCATATTCAAGGCTTTGAGAATTATCTAGACTTATTTGTGATTGATGAAGATGATGTTAGAATTAGACTTTTTTCTCTTTCTTTGCAAAGTAAAGTAAAGAGTTGGTTCAAGAAGCTGCCTATTGCAAGCATCTCAAATTTCCAGCAATTTGTCAAATTTTTCCTTGATAGATGGATAATCAAAGTCAATATTTTTGTGATCATAGAAGAATATAATCAGTTGAAAGACAGCCAAATGAAACAATACAACAATTTTCTGACAGATTCAATCAAATCTATTATTCAATGCCATCAAATATAAGACCTCCACCTAATTTAGCTCTCTTGCATTATCCAAAAGCATTTGATCCAGAAATATAATTTTAGCTAAGAGAAAGAAACCCAGCAACTCTTAAACAGATGCAGAACATTGTTGTAGATGTAGAAGTTAATATGCAAATTAGAAGAGAAAATTTGAAAATAGAAGTAGAGAACAACAACATTGTAGAGGTAAAACTCAACATTTTCATAAGAAAAATAGAGGAAAGGATACAGAATATCACCATGAAAGATAATTTTTTTGTGCAAGATCACCATGACCTATTTATTTCACAAAAAGAAGAGGTTGATAGCCATGAACAAATTTTTGCCTATTCCAACTATCATAGATCAGAAAATGGATTTACATATCAATATGTGGAAGAGGAATCTACTGATTTGGTGTGTATGTTTGATGACATTCCTTCCTTTAATGATTTGCCTAATTATGATTAGTATGATGATAATTATGTTCTTTGAACTCAAGCTAGCTTTACAGAGCAATCAGAAACTAGTTTGGAGGATGAGGAAATTTAGTTTCAGTAAATTAAATATAGTGATCAGCCTATATTAGATATGAGAATGAGAAAGGAAGTGTAGAAAATTTGGAAATAAGTGAAGGTTATTTGCCTCTTTGTTTAGCTTCATTTTAGTTCATCGGAGAAAAATTTACAGCAATCAAAAATCAGCAATCTTTAGGTATTGATATTGACAACAAAGAAGACAATGAAAATCTTAATCAAGATTCGTCAGTTTCACAAGCACAATTATCAAATTTCATTGAAACACCTGATCAAATGACACAGAAAAGTTCTATACCACTATGTTTTGAATCATTTCAAATTTTAAAGGAAATGTGATATAAAATCTCTAAGGAAAAGGATGAGCATCTTGTAGAAATATGTGAAGTTCCATTCAATCCTATATGCAATAAGTTGCAATAATCCTTCCAAGTGTTTTATGATCTAATAGTTGATATGTTGGATAATGAATGCAATCATAATTTTTCTTCATTAACTAACTATGATATTCAGGATCAAGATGATAAAGGTTTCATTAGTCAAACATTTCAATCAGTAGAAATATCATCACAAAGCTTGTCTGAAAATTTGCAGGGGGATAAAGATAAAAATGACATTTTAGTTTCATGGCATGGAGGCCATCCAAAACAATTGTACAGTTGCTTAAATCAGTTGAACAATAGTGTATATATTTTGGAAGATCCTTTTGTATAGTTTTTAGAGTCAACAAAAGAAATCAAGTATTTCCTTATCTTCTCATTTGTTGACAAGGTTATATTGGGCTGTAGAATCTCAGTTTTGATCACAAACAAGCATATGCAACAAAAAACATCAATCTTTATCATGTTTGAATGGTTGTTTCATTTTACCTAACCAATAGTTGGACAAGTGATTAGAGTAAGTAGGTAGGATTTCAATTTGATTAAATTCAGTTTTTTAGTAACAAGTTTATTTCAGATCAGATTTTAGTTTGGAGAAAGGGTTAAAGATTTCAGTTCAAGATTTTTAGTCACAAATATTATATAACAAAGCATGTGCAAGCTTGGGAAGGGCCCAATGGATTAGGCCACTAGTCGATGGTGTTCTTGACATCTCACAAGGAGATGCCATCCCCAAGTGGATCCACTGTTAGGTTCCTATAATAATAGGGATCATAATTTTGAATTGGCTACGGTTAGCCTTATAATATTGCACATAATTTTTCTTTCTACAAAATGTTGACCATACTAAAAATTAAAAAATGTAAAGAGGGTATGTCCTAAAAGAAATATCAAAAGACAAAAAGAATAAGAAATGATAAAGAAAAGTGAAAAATGTGAACCCCAAACAAAAACAAATTAATGAAAGTGTGCACATTCAAATGCCACTCCTCTCATTTTACTTTTGTGTGCAAAATAATGGTTGCGTGTAGCTTGTCATAAATGCCACAGATCATGATAGTCAAATAGCTTAATCTTGACTAATTCATGCTTTAAATTTCATGTTTATAGATAGAGAATAAAGATCTAGCCAAACTGTTTAACCTTGGTAGATTAGTAGTTAGGTAGAGAAATAAAAATGTGCTCATAAGCTTAATCTGAGCCATTGGAAGATATAAGGTTAGAATTACATAGTTTTCTTTTCGAAAGAAAAAGGAAAGAAAGGGTCTTCTAGTTTAAATGCACCCAATAAAGTGAAGAAAAAATGTTAGGGTAAGTAAAGGGTAGGTACAAGAAAGGTTGCAGAAGTACAAGGTTGTTAAAGCAAAAGCACATTTATCATGCTTAATCCTATGTTTCAATGTGAAGGAGCAGTTATGAAAGTGAAAAGATGTTCACAAGCTGATTTAATTAACTTCCCCTCATTTCATTTCACCCCCCATTACATACTTGCTAATTTCCCCATCAATTCTTAAGAATATACCCTTTTCCCTTCATTTTGACCCTTACCCCTTGGTTTCACACATTTCCCTAGCAAATTACCCTCTAAAGGTCATTTCCCAACCAAAATCCCCTTTTCCCTAGTGTGAAACCCATTCCCCTTTGAAAAAATCATTTTCCCCTTATTAATTTCCCTATTTTATCTAAAAGACCCATAAAACCCCCTTGTCCTAAGTTTAAATTCCCCCTCCGCTTTACTTAATTAACTCCACCATACCATATTCGCCTAAAAAACCCATAAAACCCCTTTATTCTAAGTTTTGTTCCCCCCCATATTATTTAATTAACTCTGCCATTCACATTTTTCCCGACATAAACCCGTTTAACCCACCACCCACGGTGTAGTTAACAAACCCCACCACATTTAAACCCTGGTCCCAATTTATTAAACCCACTTATATTTAATCCCACCTTATTCATTAATTAATTACAGTTAAGTGTAATTAATCCCCCTGGGCCCCAAAAATCTTCGCCCTTATTCCCTTTATGCATTTCCACTACACAACAGCTATTAGATCTTGCACCCCCAAATCTAACGATGCGCATCCATATGGCACTGATTCTGTTTCCTAGCTTTACTAGCCCGAGAGCACACGAGATTCGTGGTTTTTCTTGGGACCCTTTCAATTACGTGGTAGCTCTAGGTGAACTTGCGTGCTCTCAAGGAAATACTGCCCGACTACCAAAAGCGGTGCGATGGCCCCTAAAACCGCCTCCCCGCATAAAATGAAACAACCCACTGTTCATTTATATAAATTTTGCACCAAATGTGACCATTACTCATTAAAAGGCCGAAGACACTCATTTTCACTTTTTTCTCTCATTCAAACTGTGAAAGTTGCCTAAGCCTTCCTGCGCCCCCTGAGCCTCTAAAACCAAATTTGACCAATGATTACCTCCCGAACATGCTCCAAACTCCGTCCATAGACTTCCATGTTCCCTGAAGCCATTATCACCTCCCTGCCAACCTGTGTTCTTCTTAACAATTGTTGTATTTTATAGGTAATTAACAAGGCCAAGTGATTGGACAAACAAGTTTTGTTACTAGTCACAAAATCTGTTTGATCCGGATTCTTAGGAAATGTATTCAAAGGCTTCATTGAGTAGGAGTTTTGTGTACAAAGAGAAAATCAAGTTTAATATTAGAGCAAAGCAGAAGGAAACAATTTACATAGTAAATGTTAAAACAAAGATGAAATCATTTTCACAAAAAAAACAAAAAATTATTACAAACTACTCTCCAAGAAACATTTTGTATTCTACATGTGTCTTTTAGTAAAAATCATTTTTACTAAAAACACAGAAGCATGAAAGAGTGAGTAATATTTACAGTAAAAGGTAAAAATCAAAGCAGGTGATAGAGCATACAGTTAAAGGACTAAACAGAGAAGGCAGATGAAAGTGTATCAGATGAGAGGTCATAAATAAATATGACATCCAACGTGAAAACCAAACTGCCAAGAAGCTTAAAGGGAAAAAGATCAAAGACTAAAAGACAACAGAACCTAAATAACATGGACAACAAATGACAGTTCAATAGTTGTCTCTATCTTCTTGCATGAAGATATTTCTTTTTCCTAGATTAGTTCTCAATGCAGTTTGAGATATTTTGTAAGTTCTTTTGTATAAATACTTCATAATTCGAAGTATTAAGTGTGGATTGCTATACATTCATAGAGTTATTTTGAACTTAAACCTAATGGTTATTGTACCAATTTTCAAGTCAAGAGACTGGAGCAATTAATAAAAAGATTGCACTACAGGATTCATGAGATGAGTTATTGTAGTGAAGTACCTCCTTTGTCTGATTTTGTTACTTTCTTATGTGTTTCATAAACTTAAGTGTTATCTGAATTTGAATGAATTAACTGGAAATTTAACTCAGAATTTGTTTATGTACACTCTATTTTGCACAGTTAATCATTTATATGTCTTCCTCTGATATCTGGATTCGAGAACTCTTAATTTCTCTCCCATCCCAATTGTCCTCTTTCATTTCTCTTCATAATCCGGCCTAGGGAAACCTTAATTGCTCCCTGGATCTAATTAGAAACCATTTCACCATCAAGCCTTTGAAATCTGTAGTAACTCATCTATCTTGCCCTGTAGACACTATTTTTAGAACTTAATCCAGTCCTGCTTGTCTGGCATTTTGACACCATAGCCCAATGGTAAAAGCAACCCTTTGTTCATCTAAGTGATCCCACTGCCCAAATTCAAATTAAAAACCCAATTACAATCATAACTAGCCTAAAATCAAATAACTAAACAAAGTTAAATAAAAAATGCAGAGCCCTCTCTGAGATTAGGAACGCTAGATCTTAATCTCCAAAGTAGGTTTGTGGTTACCTCGATGATTTCTTTCCTTAACCTTGAGAAATTTCTAAGTGATAACAGTATACTCCACCTTATTTTCATTCTAGATTCTATTTTTCTATCATTGATTACTATCCCATAACTATTTGAGAGGCAATGTATTCAAAGTGTTATCACCAAAATAGGACCCTGATAGGCTGTTGATCAGACTATATCAGTGTAACTATTTCAATCCAATCTTTTAGCTAAGGCTTAGCCTCCTCAACTTGAGAGGGCTCTCTCAAGGGTTAATGATATTGATTAATGATAATATATATGCCTAACTCTATCTTGGTTTTGTGTGTTTGTAGGTTGAAAAGATGAAGGCTTGCTACCATTGGGCTATGGAGTCAACAAGTCAATAAATTCAGTGGCAAGATTTCTTGACATGAAATCTGAGACAAATAAGGTTCTTAAACAAAGACAATTCACTCAATAACATATGTCAAAGAGTCATTCCATTACTAAAGGAATTCAGAGCATAGGGTTATGAATTCTGAGTAATAGTAATGAAATCTACTGCTGATGGTTCAAAGGTGGTTTACTCACAAGATTCAGAAAAAACACAGTCATCTCATTACTAAAGGAAGTCAGAGCATAAGATTATGAATTCTGAGTAATAACAATGAGATCTACTGCTCAACATAATCATTCAATTACTAAAAGAAATCATAGCACATGGTTGTGAATTCTGAATAATAGCAATGTAATCTAGTGCTGCTGGTTCAAAGAGAAAACACAGTCATCTTATTGTTAAAGGAAATCAGAGCATTAGATTATGAATTCTTAGTATTAAAAATAAGATCTACTATAAGTAATTAAAATAACATATAGATCAAGAAAGGATTAAACCCTATCTAAACTCAGTTTTGTTCAAGAAAACCTCTCTGTATTATTGATTGTATTCCTTCACATAAAGCAGCAGCTGGGCCAAAAAGTCTCCAACCCTTTGCTAATTCGACCTCTTGCTTCATATATAGCTTTACAACCTTGGATTATATGATCCACCATCAGAGGAATTCGAATTCCTATCTTAGACACCTATTCTAACCATAAAACAGGCTTATTAATTACAAAATGACAGCTTGACTGTCTTTGAAGAGTCCTAATTCAAGTAGGACTAAAACTCCTAAATATACTTCTAACAACCTTATCTAGTCTTCAATTAATCCTTTGCCACCTGCAACCTCATGAGGTCGAATTTGGTGATGTCTCCAGCCTTGTTATGAACCCTGCTGTTCCATGACCTAACTGCCCTGAAAACCAGGAAATCTGTTTTCTGCAATTATGACTTTACCTTTATTGATGATCTTCAAACCATTTTGCTGGAAATTTTGACTTTTTGAGACAAGTGACATGTGTTATCACTTCCATAGAACCATTCCCTTCCGCTCCTTTGTTCATCTCTGCTATAGCTGACCTCCAGACTTTCTTAGTTGAATTTCAAAATCTTCAATTTGACTCTTTAGCCCTGAAAAATAGGTGTTGAGACAGAGCTTTTAGATCCTTATCAAAAATGTATTTTGAGAAACTGAAGGAGGCTTTTGGAAACCATTCTGTCTTGAACAAAAACCTCTCTTGGTTGTTTGCAATACCTCTCCTACCGCATAGAAACTATCTTTGTATATCATGTATAAAACTGGAAAATTCTTATTTCTAAAAATATGGCTTCAAAGAAAGCCTTGTATCTCCCAAATGGTAACACTTATGAGAAACATGAGATAGGTTATTGGAGCTAGAGATTTTATGAATAGAAACCTCCTTCATAATTCCAAAATACATTTTCATGTGACTAGAAACTGATCTTGAAAAAGACTGCTAAAACTAGAAAATAGAGTTCCTCTTAGCAATTTCGTAGCGCAAGTTAAGCCATCAATTTCTCCCACTTCATACTTTTTTTTTTTTTTCTTAGTTAAGACTAACCTAAGTACCCATGGGGGATTTGAACCGGTGACCTATCGCAAGGAGTGCCTTAACAGCGCACCCAATCACCGTCAATCCAAAGCCCCGTGGGCTTCTCCCACTTCATACTTAATTTGAAGAAACTGAAAGATTTTTTGTATTTGAGTATGTTAGGAATAAAAACCTCTTTGACTTTTCAGAAATGAGTTTTCAATGGCTCAAGAATCCCCTTGGAAGTTGACTGCTAAAAACAAGGAGACAGAGTTCCTCCTTTTTAGGGTTTCATCCTTATGCTTGACTTCGAATCCTGCTGGTAACAAAATTGACCCTTTAAGACATGTGACATGTGTTCTATCATCCCTGGAACCTTGCTCTTCCACTTGTACACAAAAAAACAAGCCCCTGAAGGAGCATAAAGAAGGTTGATTTGGCTGCGCTATGAAACTCTTTGTTGCTTTCGTAGCACAAAATTTTGCCTTTGTACATATCTTTTAACCCTTTAGTTTTTCTTGCCTTCAGTCTTAAATTTTCATTGGTGATCTCTTCACACCCTCCAGTAGCATCATTCTCCAAAAAACCAACTATTTCTTCCCTTTGAAATTTTAGCAAAATACCAAAACTGCACCTACAACAGTTTCGTAGCACATCTAGTGTAAATTTAGGGTTTTGCGCTACGAAAATGACTAGACAATTTCGTAGCGCGTTTAATTTTTATTTTTTTTAAATGGCTAAACACATGACTTTCAAAACATGATATGGGACCCATAAAGTGTAAAACAAGGTTGTTGAACTTTATTTGATGATGGAAATGAGACTCTAACCCTATGACTTAGAAACAAATGTAAACTATCCAAGTTTAGAGAATTTATGGGTGATAACACAAAGGATGGTCAACTCTAGAGAAACTCCCCATTTGAGGAAATGGCATCCTTCAATAACAATGAATCTTGGGATCTAACTAATTTTCCAACTAGAATATTGCCCATTAGTATGAAATGGGTGTTAAAAAGTTAAATCCAAAAGGAAAAGTGGAAAATTTAGATATTTTTAGTATGTTACTGCTACTTTTGGTCTTTAAGTCAAACAAATGGATGTAATGACTACATTCCTATATTTATTAGGATTAAGTCATTATAATGTTTTTCATCTTTCTCAATGATTTGAAAGTGGAAAACATTAGGGGAATGAAACTCAAGGCTACTTTAGCTATAGGTCATAGTTTCGAGAATTGGGATTTCAAACCTTTTAGAGCCATTTTGAGGCATTAAATGACATTTTTTCATATCAAAAACTCTTTCTTGCACCAAACAATTTGAGATTGTTCTACACTTAGACATCATTCCGATGGTGCAAGAATCATGTCAATCATAATTCAATTGTGAATTCCATCCCTCTTATAAGTTGACCTATCATGTTGACCACAATGGTATGAGAGGACACCATTTTAGTTGTCATTATTAATCTCAATGGGGTTATTCACATGTGGCCATTGATAAAGAATCAAGAAGGTTGAATTCCATAACTCTAGTTGAGGGTTGAGGGAGTCAAACCTTAACCCTAGTTTTTTATTGGGCTATATTAAATACTTGTATACTAGGAGGAGTATGCATTCCATTCATGGTTCCATTTTATGCTAAAGAAGAGTCAACATAGGACATAGGTTTTTAGAAGAGGCCAAGAAATACAATATAGTGGTATCATGACATTTGGATTATTGGGTTGAAAGGAAAAGTTTGAGGAAAAGATAAATGGTACTCCAAGGAGAAGGTAGAAGAAAAAAATGTCTGACCTGAGATTCTATGAAAATGCTTTCAATGTTGAAAAACTTGGAGGAATTGGCTTGCAAAGTCATCTTAATGGTAGGTCCCACTTTAGAGAACTGGGGTCTCAGACTTTCTAAAGCCATTTTGAGGCACTAAATGATGTATTTTTGGGGTAACTATGTCTAGTTTGTGTGATAACTCTAATATTGTTCTACACTTATGGTCCTTTCCAATGATGAACGAGAATCACATCAATAAAAGTTTGTATGCATGACTCACACAAGTTGACCTACTAAGTTGACCACCACAATACAAGATAATTCCTAAAATTATCTTATGCAAGAAACTCTAATAGCATTCTACACTTAGGCACCTTTCCATTTATATGTGAATCACATAAATCAAAGTTTGTATGCATGCCTCCCATAATTTTATATACTATTTTGACCACCATGCTACAAGAAAATTCCATGTCAGCCTCCATTACTCATGCTAATGGGGTTAACCACATTTGAATTTTAAGAAGACTCTAGAAGGTCCAAACCTGTAACTCTTGTTGATATTTGAGGGATTCAGACATTACTCCTAGTTGGCTATTAAGCGATAATAAATATTAGGCTTCTAAGAGGAATTAGGGTTCCACTCTATGCTATTCTATTTTCTTCCATAGTTAAGTAGAGAAACTATTAGCAGCAATTTGGAGTTCATAATAGAAAGGTTTAAAGTTTTATAGTATCCTTATAGGTCACAGGTTTCAGGTAGCTCCATAGAGAATACCTCTTCCTTTGTATTTGTATATTTCCATGCCAGATAAAAGAGAATAGAGTAGCCTCACCTTCTAGCTAGGTTTAAGGGTTTCCTAGTGAAAACATTGTGTCTATTATGGTTGTGTGTATTTATTTTTATTGTCTATTATTTGCATTTCAACTAATTTATTCATTTAAGTATAAACATAAATAAAGAGTTGGAAGTCTGAAGCTAATTAACATTCATAATTAGGATTTCAGTATTTTATCAGTTCTATTATGACAAACTATTCAAATGAAATATCCATAATAATTTATATATCATTCATTGGGATAATGAATAATAAATCCACGTGAAACAACTATAATTCATAGGGGCTTCACTCAATGATCCTCTGACATATCACGTGTGTTCATTGTATGCTAAACAATACCCTTAATTTGACTACATATTGGAAAATATCTCTAAAAATCACAATATATAACCCCCTACCAATATGAACCCAACACACCTTATCATTTTAAAAAACCCCTAATTTCAGTAGATATTGTAGGTATCCATTTTTTAATTAACATTTTTTATACCCCTTTATATTTTTTTATTAACTTTGAGCTCCATTTTTTATACCTGCATATATAAAAACTATTTCCCCCCTATATATTCCCCAATATATTATGTCACTTTTTCCTCAATATATATCTAGCAATATGAATGCATGTGATATGGTATTGCTCCCCTAATGAAGCCCTATGCTAGAATTCTTTATAGTGAAAGGAAAGAAATAGATGGTCTGCAAACTAAAAAAGTCTCTATGGGTTAAATCAATCTCCATGGATGTGGTAAAAAATGTTTGATACTTATAGTTTGAGACTTGGTCTCACAAGGAGTAAAGTTTTTCATTCTATATATTTCACATTACATGCTAATCATTTTATTTATGTGGTCTCGTATGTGGATTATATGTTACTAAATGGAAAAAAAGGAAATGATCAAAGATGTGAAAACTCAACTTTCCTCTAAATTTGACATGAAATATGTTGGTGCTACAAATTTTACATTTGACATGGACATTAAAAGAGGCTACGAAAATAGAAAACTATGGTTGAACTCAAGAAAATATGTTGAGACAATATTTCAAAGGTTCACTATATAGGAATGTAAACCAATCAAGGTCCTTATTCTTTTAGATGTAAAGCATTTACATATCATAGTCCTAAGACATAGAAAGTCGAAGAAGCATGTTCCTTATTCTAGCATTGTTGGTATTTTGATATATGCAATGGTTTGTACTAGACTGAATATTGCACATGCAGTGGGAGTATTGAGCACATATATGTAATACCTAATAAAGGACCATTGGACATGTGTATAAAACACTTTCGGATATTTACATTTCATCATAGATTATGGAATCTTCCACCAAGGAAGACATGGAGTAAATAGAGTGTTAGACATACATGGATTTGTTAACATGTGTTGGGCTAGAGATCTGGCTTGTAGAAGATCTACAAGTAGTTAGATGTTTTACCCATTTGGAGGAGAAATCAATTGGATGAATAGGAGATAGCTTATAATTTCTTTCTCAACTATTGAAGTTAAATCCATGAAAATTATTCATGCAAGTAAAGAAGCTATATGGCTATATAGATCAACTATTTATGACAAACAAAGTGTAATATTTATAGTAAAGAACCCAACTTATCACTCTAAGACAAAGCATATTGATGTTCAATATCACTTTATGGGAGACATGATTTAAGACAAGCATGTGTTTCTAGTGAAAGTGGACATTTTGATGAATGATACAAATTTATTAACAAAATTTGTGATGAATGAGAGATTTCCTTGGTATATAGAAATAATGACCATTGTTTCCCTAAATTATTAATCATGTAATCTTGTGACCCTTATATGAAAATAAAAAAACAATTGGAAGACCATTAGGTATGTTTTATATTCTTTACATGATTAGTCTCATGTATTGTATACTAACATTGGAGTAAGGGTGGTTTATGCAGAATTTCTTTTGAGATTTTTTGTTTTTGCATTGCTCTAGTTCCCTTTTAGCATGGTTTTGGTGATTTTTTAGCCAATGGTATTTCAACCCATTGTAACATAATTATAGTAAAGAAATATAATCCATTTTAATATATTACGGTTGTGGATACCATGGGATCATATATATTGTATTATAAATGATGAAGTTAGATGATAAAGAAAGTTAGAGGTGCAACTCTAAACATTTTTTCATTTTCTTATTAGTAGTTTCCATGGTAAATATATGAGAATTATGTGTTCCTACAATTGTTAATTTTCCATATATAAAGAATCTATGTGTGCATTACTTTCTATAAAATTCTAAAACTTACATTTCTTGACAATACAAGCTTCTAATTAAGATGATACTCTCTTATAGTTGTGAGATTGTTGTGTGAAATTCCTTGAATGCTACAAAACAATTGTCATAACTTGATGAAAATCTACAATTTTGTAGGGGGAGGATTTTTTTGGTGTGCCAATGTGCATCCATGGTGAAATAGTTTGAACTCAATATAAAAAAAAGATGGAGAGAGTGAAAATAAAACCAACTAATATACCAAGGATAAATAGATCCCACAATCACATCATCGAAGTTATAGAAAAAATACCATGACTCAATGAGGCCACAAGACAAAATAGGTGGAATAACGATTAGGATAAATAAACATCACCCCAACCAAAATGAATTTATCCTGTCCTCACTAGATAGTGCCATGTGATTACTATTAATTATGCAACTTTGTCCAAACTTTGATCCAGGTGGATATTGGTGGCCACACACTTATTCCACCTTGACCCCCCAGTCAATTTCATCTGTTTGCTTATTCATTTCAACATTTACTATTTTTAGGAGTTTATTAGGTCATGAAATTCTGGAGCAGTTTTGACCCCCTAAACGACATTTTTTTGGGGTCCGCAGTAGGCCTGTAGCTGTTTGTAGTAACCTATAACAAAACTTGTAGTACTCGGTGAGACCTTTCCAACAAGGTATTGTATGCACCAAACATAGATAATATGACCAAGTTATGACCCTAGGAAGTTGGCTACCCAACTAACCCCAACGGGGACCACAAACGCTTGGTGTTACATCCTCTAGGGTTAGGGTTTTGGGTTTTTAGGGTTTTCTCATGTTTTCCAATAATAAATAGGTCCTTGAGCCTCATCGTAACACAGTTCAGAGGTATGTAGTTGCCATATCTCTTCTCAGGGATAAGCTACCATTGCCCGAGCTATCTTATTTCCATTTTGTTTGTATGCATAGTTCAATATTTTTCTATTAATTAAACGAATTGTTTTTATGTTGCATCTCTATGTTTATGATTATATATGTAAATTGTTGTGATCCTGTTTAAGTTTGGATCAAACTTGGAAATATTAGTGTGCAGTATGGGAGTGTTAGAAGAAAGCATGAGCCACACGACTTGTTTATTGCTTCAAATTACAAGAATTGTGTAACATTTGGATAGATTAATTTCATGGGAGGTGTTATATAAAGGGGACCCCTCCCTTCCTCCCACATTTGGACCGACCAAACCTAGGTTTAATAATGTTAGTTTGTTTTCCATGGAGTTTTCCTAACTCTAAAAAATCAACGGACCTAGAAAAAAATCAACGGAGTAAAAACACTTTGTAATATCTTATATTCTCAAAATCAATCTACGAATGCATGAAATTTGTGAAGTGTGCAAGACTTGCATTTCATAAATGATAATATTTCTTTTTATTATAACGATTTTTTAGATCTTCATTGTTTAGAAAAATGCCTTTAGGATCCATCAGATGAATGTATTAATTGCTGATTTGTTTCAAACCAACCAACGTAGTTCATCATCAGGACAATAAGATGAAGAAAATATGATCCAACTTGGATATATAAATAACAAAAAGTCAAAAGAAAATGTGTGTTAGAAAATTATTAAAATGAAACAATTAACCATTAATAAATAATGATAAATTAATATAAAAATTTATTATAACTATTTATAATATTTATAAAAATGAATTAGGGGAATAATCATATTAAATTAGGGGATAAAATGATATTGTTAAAAAAATGGATAAGATAGTATTAAGGATAATTATGATAAAAATAATGAAAAATAAATATAAATATAAATAAATGTTATATTAATACTTTCTAATAAAAATTAAGGGTAAGATATTAGGAGATAAAATGATATTAATAAAAATAGAATAAGATATTATTAAGGATAATTACGATAAAAATAAGGAAAAATAAATAAAAGTATAAATTATAAATTATAAATAAATAAATAAATGAGAAGACTTGAGATCTGAGAAGGCTTGGTGACCAAATATTTGAGAACATTCTGTTAAAACAAAGCACCACATTTGCATTGAGGATACTTTTGTCCTTGTTAGGATCTCTCATTTTCATTGAAGAAAGTTCAGACAGGCAATCAAGATCAAAAAGCAAGCCACCACCAATCTGAATAGAGATGCTGGTTGGAGAATCAGTAGAAATGAGATCACTATTCTCTCCTCGAAATTCTCTTCTTCTTATGTTCCTTATGGTTCTTAGTCTTTTCCCCTCTTTTTCCTTTCCATTTAATAATTTTTTATTTTCTATTTGTAAAATTTTTATTTATACTTTTTCAAAATTCTCCTATATAATATTTTCTTTTTATTTCCATATTATTTATTTATTTATTATTATTATTGTTATTATTTAATATTAATCTTAATATTTCTTCTTTATTTTACATTATTTGATATTGTATTTAGTTATTTTATTCTTTATATTTATATTTATAAGTCTAGAAGTTATATTTATTTGTTTATATATTTATATTTAATTGTCAATATTTTATCTTTATTTATCTTTTTTTTTACTTATTATATATATATATATATATATATATATATATATATATATATATATATATATATATATATATATATATATAATTTATTTATTGAGTAGTAATATTTCTTTATTTATAATTTCTATTTTGTTATCTTAATTGTTTACTCTTAATTTTCATACTTAAGTATTAATGTAATATTTATTTATAATTGTATTTTTATTTTTTTTTAATCTTAATTATCTTTACTATCTTATTTTTTCTTTTTTAATATCATTTTATCTCCTAATTTAATGTGATTATCCCCTTAATTCATTTTTATAAATATTATAAATAATAATAGTATTTTTTATATTAGTATTTTTTAATGTCTTAATCGTAAATTGATTAGTTTTAATAATTTTTTTAACAACCATTTTCTTGACTTTTTGTTCTTATATATTCATGGTCAATGAAATTTTCTCCATCTTATTGTCTTGATGATGAACCACATTAGTTGGTTCAAAACGCGTCAACAACTAATACATTCAAGTGATGGATCCTGAAAGCATTTTTCTAAACAATTCTACTCACAGAAGCCTACATTCAGATATCTTCATTGTTATGAAATTTCTTTATGTTCCCATTTTTTCCATGAAGTTTGCTATCACTACAAATATCAAAGGACAAGGAAAAAAATTCAATATATCCAAAACACTTTGCAATTGCTTATATTCTAAAAAACAATCTAGAAAAACATGAAATTTGTGAAATACACAAGATTTACATTTGATAAATGATAAAATCTTCATTGTTATAAATTTATTAACCTTAATTTAAAAATAAAATTTCTACTTAATTATTAGAAGTTTGGCCAACTCTAAAATAAATTAATTCACATTATCCCCCAAAATTATAAACAACCCACAACAATACGATTGTAACCCCTTCCAAGTCAACACTAAGAGTTTTAAATTCGAAAATCATGATACATAAAACTAAGTTTCAAATTCTAAAATCATGATACATGTAATTAAGGTAAACGAAAGTTACATTTTTACATTTGATATCTACAAAAAGATATATATAATAAAATGAATGTATGTAAAATTTTTATTTAAATTTAAAATTTAAAATTTAAATTTAAATGAGTTTTAAAATATTATTTAATTTTTTTAAATATTACTAATATTTTAATTAATCAATATATAAGAATAATAAAAAAGTGATCTGGAAAATAAAACTAAAATAAAATTTAAATTTTAATAAACAAAGTCGTATAGCTAGCATTTTGTGCCATTTAGTAAAAACATTATATAATATCCTATATTTTTAAAATCAATCTGTCAATGCATGAAATTTGTGAAGTGGGTAAGATTTGCATTTCATAAATGATAATAATTTTTCTTATTATAATTAGGAGTTTTTAGATCTTCATTGTTTAGAAAAATGCCTTCAAGAACCATCACAAGAATGTATTAGTTTTTGATGTGTTTCGAATCAACTAAAGTAACTCATCATCAAGGCAATAAGTTGAAAAAAATTTGATCCGACTTGGGAATATAAAGAACAAAAAGTCAACAGAAAATGATTGTTAGAAAAATTATTAAAATGAGTCAATTAGTCTTTAAAAAATAATAATAAATTAATATAAACAATTATTATAATTATTTATAATATTTATAAAAATGATTTAGTGGAATAATCGTATTAAGTTAGTGGATAAAATGATATTATTAAAAAAATGAATAAGATAGTATTAAGGATAATTAAGATAAAAATAAAGAAAAATATAAATAAATATTATATTAATAATTTATAATAAAAATTAAGGGTAAAAAATTAAGAGATAAAATGATATTAATAAAAATTGAATAAGGTATTATTAAGGATAATTAGGATAAAAATAAAGAAAAATAAATACAAATAAAGATTATAAATTATAAATAAATAAATAACTCAGAAGATTCAAGATCTGAGAAGACCTGGTGACTAAAGATTTGAGAACATTCTCTTAAAACAATGAACCACATTTGCATTGAGGATACTCTTGTTCTTGTTAGGATTTCTCATTTTCATTGAAGAAAGTTTAGAGAGGCAATCGAGATCGAAAAGCGAGTCAACACTAATCTAAATAGCGATGGCGATTAGAGAATCAATAGAAATTTGATCCCTATTATCTCCTCAAAATTCTCTTCTTCTTCTGTTCCTTCTGGTTCTTGGTCTTTCCCCCTTTTTACTTTTCCATTTCTTTTAATCTTTTTTTATTCTCAGCCTTTGTTTTATATTATTTTTAAAAATTATCCTATATAATCTTTTCTTTTTATTCCCTTATTATTTATTTATATATTATTATTATTTAAACGTAATCTTAGTCTCATTCTTTATTTTACATTATTATTTAATATTATATTTAATTCTTTATATTTTTATTTAATATGTATAGAAGTTATATTTATTTGTTTATAATATTTATATTTATTTGTTAATATTTTATGTTTATTTTCTTTAATTATATATATATATATATATATATTAATTAGTAATGTTTATTTATTTATAATTTCTAGTTTATTATCTTAATTTATTTTTTTGTTAAGTTTGGCAGGTCCATTCCATTTTCTATTATATAGTAAGCAAGTTTACACCACGCAGACTAACCGGGTGGCCTCAACTTTCCCCAAGGCGAAATCAAGTCTGTTGGCCACTAGTCAGCATTATAAGTCATCCAAAAATAAAATTGTTTCAATCTTTCTAGCTAGGATAGATATGTCTCTATCTCATGTCGAGAATTACTACATAACCATAAAAACTAACATATGCAACATCAAAATTAAAATCTAACCGCATTAACCAAAATTATGCATGGGGGAGTCTAATCCTTCTATTCCTTAGAGGCAGATGCGATGAGGGCAAGGTCTTCAGCAGTAGCCCCTGGCATACCATACAACTCCAGAATGTAAGGGATGTGGCAGTCAATCCTGTCCATCCTAACATCCTATTTGTGGAGCTGGAAAAGAATTTTCTCCATGTCTTTCTTGTAATTCGGCAGTCCCTGGACTGTCACCGCCATCCCCACAGAAATTTGCTCCATCACCTTACCAAGTAGACTCTTCATTAGGTAGTACAGGTAAAGTGTTTGTTTAAACTGTGTGATTCTCCCTCGAGTATTCCCTGGATCTGGAACAAGCGCCTCCAATTGTCCAGCTCTTCCTCAATCTCGATTTCTTCCTTTACCTCCTCTTCCCAATCTTCCAGCAAATTCTGAATGCCCACATCTATCCCGTCACGGTATGTCATTGTTGCCTCAGTGATGAGGTTCTCTATATATTTACAACCCCTGCGAGCTTCCGATGCGCTCGGCCCCTTGTCTGTCCGGGGAGCCGGGCCTCTCCTGCCGTGTCCACATCCTCTCACTTCTCGGGCCATGACCTATTTGGCAGAGCCCTAATGACACCCAAAAGATGTTAGATTCGTCAAACTTTTCTTAACATACCACCTTGTCCAAACATGAATTTCCTCTCCTTTACACTTGTCCGCATGTGTCCAGAGCTATCCCAGAGCTCGTAGATACCCGGGGGGGTCTCGGAGTCTTACCCCAAGGCCTGTAATTATATCCATGCCCCTTACTATGGATCATATGTCAATCGTCCTGCTGCGTCTCAAGCCGAGCCCATAGGCCCTTCTTGAATCTGGCAGGACACTTGCAGTGATTCCATCTTCTTCCACGCTTGGCCCGTAGAGAGATGAGCATGTGGGGGACGACAGTGATTATGGCCCGAGTACTACACATCTGCACCCAACCTGACCTAACTGACAATGACTCGCATCCTGATCCACGATTTTATTATCTTAATTTTTATTCTTAATTATTATATAGTATTTATTTATATTTGTATTTTTTTTTATCTTAATTATCCTTAATACTAATTTTTTTTTTAATATCATTTTATTACGCAATTTAATATGATTATTCCCTTAATTCATTTTTATAAATATTATAAATAATAATAACAAATTTATATATTAACCTCTTACTATTTCTTAATGGTTAATTTATTAGTTTTATTAAATAATTTAACAACCATTTTCTTTTGACTTTTTGTTCTTTATATATCCATTTTGGATCAAATTTTCTCTGTCCTATTGTCTTGATGATGAATCATGTTAACTGGTTCAAAATGTGTTGACAACTAATACATTCAATTAATGGATCTTGAAGGCATTTTTATAAACAATTCTACTCACAGAAGACTACATTTAGATATCTTCACTGTTATGAAATTTCTTTATGTTTCCGTGTTTTCCATAGAGTTTGCTAACTCTACAAATATCAAGGGACAATGAAAAAAGATCAATCGATTGAAAACACTTTGCAATTGCTTATATTCCAAAAAACAATCTAGAAAAACATGAAATTTGTGAAGTACACAAGAGTTGCATTTGATAAATGATAAAATCTTCATTGTTATCAAATTTCTTAACCTTAATTTAAAATTAAAACTTCTACTTAATTATTAAAGTTTAGCCAAACTCTAAAATAAATTATTTCACATTATTCCTCAAAATTATAAACAACCCACACATACCCTTCTCCATTTTTCTATATAATTAGCGAAAACAATATTAAATTAATTATCGTCTAACTTCTTAAGTTTTGAAAATTGAATGTACAAACCATTTCCCTGCTTTTCTAACCCCTTCCAAGTCAACACTAAAGCTTCAAATTCTAAAGTCATGCAACATAAAACTAAGTTTCAAATTCTAAAATCATGACACATGTGACTAATGTAAAAGCAAGTTACATTTTTTCATTTGATGTCTACAAAAATATGATAAAATTAATGAGTGTCAATTTTTTATTTAAATTTAAAATTTAAAATTAAAATTAAAATGAGTTATAAAATATCATTTAATTTTTTTAAATTTAATCAATATTTAAATTAATTAATAAATAAGAATAATAAAAGATTGATTTTGAAAATAAAACTAAAATATAATTTAAATTTTAATATACAAGGCTGCATAGTTAGCATTTCGTGCTATTTAGTAAAAATACTTTGTGATATCTTATATTATTAAAATTATTTGTGAATGCATGCATTTTTTAAAGTGAGTAAGACTTGCATTTCATAAATGATAATAAATTTTTATTATTTCTAGGAAATTTTTGATGTCCATTATTTAGAAAAATGCCTTCAGAATCCATCATAAATGATAATAAATTTTTATTATTTCTAGGAATTTTTCGATGTTCATTATTTAGAAAAATGCCTTCAGAATCCATCACATGAATGTATTAGTTGCCGATGTGTTTCGAACCAACTAAAACAGTTCATCATCGGGACAATAAGATGAAGAAAATCTTATCCATCTTGGGTATATAAAGAACAAAAATTCAAAAGAAATTGATTGTTAGAAAAATTATTAAAATGAATCAATTAACCATTAAGAAATAATATAAAACTAATATAAAAATTTATTATAATTATTTATAATATTTATAAGAAATGATCTAGGGGAATAATCATATTAAATTAGGGGATAAAATGATATTATAAAAAGATGGATAAGATAGTATTGAGGATAATTACGATAAAAATAAAGAAAAATAAATATAAACATAAATAAATATTATATTAATACTTTACAATAAATATTAAGGGTAAACTATTAGGAGATAAAATGATATTAATACAAATCGAATAAGATAGTATTAAGAATAATTAGGATAAAAATAAGGAAAGATATATAAAAGTATAAATTATAAATTATAAATAAATAAATAACTGAGAAGACTTGAGATCTAAGAAGATCTGGTGACCAAAGATTTGAGAACATTCTCTTAAAACAAAGCACCGCATTTGCATTGAGGATACTTAATTAGGATAAAAATAAAGAAAAATAAATATAAATATAAATAAATAATATATTAATACTTTATAATAAAAATTAAGGGTAAAATCTTAGGAGATAAAATGATATTAATAAAAATCAAATAAGATAGTATTAAGGATAATTAGGATAAAAATAAGGGAAAATAAATAAATAAAAAATTATAAATTGAAAATAAATAAATAACTGAGAAGACTTGAGATCTGAGAAGATCCGGCGACCAAAGATTTGAGAACATTTTCTTAAAACAAAATACCAAATTTGCATTGTGGATACTTTTGACCTTGTTAGGATCTCTCATTTTCATTGGAAAAAATTCAAAGCGGAAATCGAGATCGAAAAGCGAGCCACCATCCATCTAAATAGAGATGATAGTTGGAAAATAAATAGAATTTGGATCCCTATTCTCTCCTCTATATTCTCTTATTCTTATATTCCTTCTAATTCTTGGCCTTTTCCCCATCATTTTCCTTTCCATTTATTTTAATATTTTTTTATTCCATTGTTTTGTTTTTTATATATTTTTAAAATTCTCCCCAATAATCTTTTCTTTTTATTCCCTTATTATTTATTTATTTATTATTGTTATTATTTAATCTTAATCTTAATCTTATTCTTTATTTTACATTATTATTTGATATTATTTTTAGTTATTTTATTTTTGTATTTTTATTTATATGTATAGAAGTTATCTTGGTTTATAATATTTGTATTTAATTGTTAATATTTTATCTTCATTTTATATATATATATATTTATATTTATATATAGATATATATAGATCTATATATATATATATATATATATATATTTATATTTATATTTATATTTCTATTTTTTTTTTAATCTTAATTATCTTTAATACTATTTTATCTTCTTTTCTTAATATCATTTTATCCCCTAATTTAATATGACTATTTCTTTAATTCATTTTTATGAATATTTTAAATAATAATAATTTTTTTTTATATTAATTTATTATTTATTCTTAATGGTTAATTGATTAGTTTTAATATTTTTTAACAGCCATTTTCTATTGACTTTTTGTTCTTTATATATCCATGTTGGATCAAATTTTCTCTGTCTTATTGTCTTGATGACGAACCACGTTAGTTGGTTCAAAATGCGTTGACAACTAATACATTCAAGTGATGGATCCTAAAGGCATTTTTCCAAACAATTCTACTCACATAAGCCTACATTCAGATATCTTTATTATTATAAAATTTATTTACGTTGTCATGTTTTCCATGGAATTTGGTAACTCTACAATATCAAAGAACAAGGAAAAAAATCAGTAAATTTAAAACACTTTGCAATCACTTATATTCTGAAAAAAAATCTAGAAAAACATGAAATTTGTAAACTACACGAGTTACATTTGATAAGTGATAAAATCTTCATTATTATGAAATTTCTTAACCTTAATTTAAAATTAAAGCTTCTAATTAAATATTAAAAGTTTAGCTAAACTCTAAAATAAATTAATTCACATTATGTCAGAAAATTATAAACAACCCACACTTAGCCCTTTTCATTTTTCTATATAATTAACAAAAACAATATTAAATCAATAGTCATCTGAAATTCTTAAGAAAGAATATTAAGTCAACTATCATCTAACTTCTTAGGTTTTGAAAATTGAATGGAACCATTTCACTACGTTTCTAACCCTTTCCATGTCAACACTGAAATTTTCCAATTCTAAAATCACTATACATGCAACTAAGGTAAAAACAAGTTATTTTTTTCATTTGATGTCTACAAAAATATAGTAAAATTAATGAATGTGAAATTTTTATTTAAATTTAAAATTTAAAATTAAAATTAAAATTAAAATGAGTTATAAAATATCATTAATTTTTTTAAATATTATTAATATTTAATTAATAAATAAATAATAATAAAAACATTGATTTTGAAAATAAAACTAAAATATAATTTTAATTTTAATAAACAAGGTCACATAACTAACATTCTTTGCCATTTAGTTTAATTATTGAATTTTAAAAAATATGAATTAATTACCACATTTGAACAAGGATTATATTAGACACTCTTGCTTACTTTAAGTATAGTTAAATTAAAGTAAAAAACATTGAAGATATACATGAATGGATGAAAAAATTCTTTGGCATGTGAACTTTGTTCACATGCCAACTGGTATGATCTGACATGCATGTCTTTCTCCAATCTAACATGCATGAGTTAATTATGAGTGAATTTTCAGTTTACTGGTTGATCAATACAGGAAGCACCACACTACACTTCAGGAAGAACTCCACTGTTCGACAGGAAACACCCCACTACTGCAGGCTACACCCCACTTCTACATGCAGGATCCCACTATTGCAGGTTACACACACTACTAGACCTACCACTAATTCATCCATCAATTGGAACTAGTTTAACTTGCTTTAACTCAGTTAGACTAAATTAAATAATTAAAACTCAAAAATAAACTCAAATAGTGTTCCTAATTGAAGGAGACACTTTACATAACTCTAGTTAGACTGTCAACTACAATTAACTAAGCCAAATAAGTCAATTTAACTTAATGTTATTTTCAAGGATTAAATTAGGGATTTTCTTGATGTTATTTTCAACATTTCTTGTTGCTATTTTCAACACTTTTTCAATCTATACACTTTGCCTTCTTATGCTTGAACCTCATAACCAGGTAGCTTCTCCATATACACTTCCTCTTTCAATACTCCATTCAAAAATGTTGATTTCATGTCCATTTGATATACCTTGAGTTTGTGTAGCGTTGTTATTCCTAAAACTTTCCTCAATGCCTCCATTCTTGCGATTGGCGTGATTGTTTTAGCATAATCTCTTTTTCATTGTTGTTTGTATCCCTTAACGACTGGCCTTACTTTATGCCTTTCAATCCTTCCTTCAACATTTCTTTTGGTATTATAGACCCACTTTACACCCATTACTTCTTTTCATTGTGGAATATTCCCTAACTGCCATGTATAATTCTTCTCTATTCCCTCTATTCCTTCATCCATTGCTGCTACCCTTTTTTCTTCCTTAATTGCATCCTAAAATTTAATTAGATCATCTACATGAGAAAATAAAGAATTCGGACCTGCGCTTCTTTCTCCTTCATTTTTCTCATAAATGTTACAAAAATTTCTGAAATTTTGTCTTCTCAAGCTTGCCAAAGATGGATTTGATGTGTCACTTGAAGTTGTACTTGGAGAATATGGAGTTGCTTATCTTTGTTGCACACTTGGAGGGGTCTTTTCTTGAATGTGTTACATTTTACTATTGATTGCTGATGATATCTCTTAAGGACTACCTTGTTTAGCTTGAATAGGCATAGGAGGAGTCACCATTGAAGAATTACTTGTTGCTGCTAGTTTCTCTGTCTTCGTGCCGTATTATTTCTACTACATTAATTATCTTCTCCAAACTTCCACCCCATGGTTCCTCTTCCATGAAATGCACATCTCTGTTAATTATGACCTTTTTGGGTATTGGATTATAGATTTTATATGCCCTGGATTCGTCACTATAGCCAACAAATATACTTTCCCCCCCTGTTGTCTAAATTATTTCCTAACTCATTTGGGACATGTACATAAGCCACACATCCAAGCACTCTCATTAGCATTCTTTCGATGTTTTTTAGCCAATGGTATTTCAACCCATTATAAAATAATGATAGTAAATCATTCCAATCCATGTCATTTGACTAGTGTAGATCCATCTTAACCACATATCTAGCAAGAGCCAAGAGTGAACAAATCTCTTGATGTGAAAACCCTTTTTATAGTGCAAAACTTAAAAAATTTCACCTCAAAAGATTTCATCCCTCTACAGACTTGTTAGATGATCATTGATGTAGGAGCATGAACCCCACTCCTAACCAAAATTGATTTGCATAACCTTTGAGAAGGATTTCATGGCACTCGGTAATAAAGAACATGATTTTATCATCTTTTTCTAAATTTTAACCAAATATTTGAAAGCTTGTCATGGCAAAGGATGTGATTCCCAATTCTGGTAGGGTTTTTGTTTTAAATAGGAAACCTGTGAGATATTAGGGGACACCCAATCCTTGAAAAAAGCAGGCTGAGGGGAGTGGACAAGGTAATTTTGGGTCGGGGTTGAGAGTCCGTATGTAATCATTTTCATTTTAATATAAGTATTCCTGTGTGTTTGAATCTATGTATGTCTTTTTCTACCTCAAACCTCTGTCTTTATTTTTTATTACCATGTGTGTCTAAATTTTGGGTTCCAATTGAAGAACCTTAATTAGAGAGGGTGAGAATGCCAGAACGCATAATATAAGAGAGTGGTGAGTTGCACTTAGATCTATGATTGGAGTGGTGTGCAACAAGAAACATGGAATGCTAGCCAAAAAGAATTTCATATGCACTAAGAAGGATGTCGAAGTAGTCGAGAACTCATTCAGTGTAGTTGGGACATGAAGTGAACCCCAACCCTGACTTGGTGGGGACCTAGTAGGTCCTTGAAGTAGTTGGGCACCACTGAGTTGAGGATGAGTCAGAAGAAGATAACCCTAATGTCATATAGCCCAATATAGTGGACCCTAAGGCCCGCCACCCAAAAAAACACTAAAAATAAATTTTGACACCACTATTGAAACACAAAAATTGCTTACAAATAAATTGTTGCACATGACAATAACAAGCTAGAACTTATAGTTGCAAAAACATAATCCTGGAAAAGTATGTAAACAACAAACTATTTACACAAATGTTGTAAATGAACTCACAGAACCGATGCAAATAAAATACATATGAATAGAAAAATAAATCACATACTAATACAACACAAAGGGACTGGATGAAATACAGATTCCTCTTCATTCCCATACCAAAAATTTACATATCATGCAAGCCTCCCTACCATGACGACAAGGAGACTAGACATCCTCTCACACCCTCCTTATGCATCCAATAAAACATTATTTACAATGCCAATGAGAGACAAGCTTGAATTCAAACCTCTATGAAAAAACCCCAACCTTCATATTTTTCTAATGCATTTAAGGAATATTTTAATATTTTAATAAAAATATCCCACAATTATTTTTCCCTCCATTAAAAATTTACATCTCAGGTAATTTTCATTTCATTACATTTGAATTTAGATTGTATATTTAATTATGGTCACATTCAACCTCTAATAGGTCCTTGGCACAAATCTTAGCTTGTCCCATGCCAGGGATAGTCGAATAGCCACACTCACTTTCACTACTACTACACGATCCCAATCCAACTATGAATGTTGAACGGTAGGCTGCACACTAATCTTCTGATCTACTCTGCACTCGTACATTGTGCATATTTCCCTTCCTATCAGCATCCCACCCTATTTCTTGCAAGACCCCATCTCTTCTCTACTCCCATTGGCATCCTAGCCTCTACTTGCAAGACCCCACTCTCTTCTTCTCTACTCTACTCTAACACAAACTACTGCAACCCACATCCAGTTATTTTTCACTCCCCCTTCCTCCACTGCCCATGTCCACCACACCTTCTCGGATGTTCCATTCTTTGTCACTTTCTAGTGTTGTTGGATTTCTCTACTCTACTGGGTTGAGTTGTTTGGCTGCAAAATTGGTTGTCTCTACATCTTTTGTTGTTCTGGGATAGCAAAGAAAGAAATGTTCCAGTTGGTTTGTGCAAGACTAGCTAGTGACACTGGTGGGATTATTAATAAATATTTCCCATATACTATGTCCCAATTTTTATTTTTGTATTGCATTGTTTCTTTGTAAGCATAACAATAAAATTAACATGAAATAAAACATGCCTATAACCAAAATTTAAAACATTGTTGTAAAAAAAAAATTGGTTATTCATGTTACGAGATGTGGCTCCCCCGGTACAATACGTCACAATATTCTAAGCCATAATTTTGAGCAAAAATAATATCAAGCTTTATGGTCATCAGTCACACATAAGTCACAAGAACCACTGCCATGATTCTAACACCATCAGATTGTGGTTGTGTCACTATGCATCCTTGGTTAACACTCACGCTCTTTGTCGTTGCATGGTCCTATGGAGCAATTGTTTATGCAACTATGCAACATCCTCTTGAGCATACACAAGGGTGTCAATGAGATTACTCTTCTTCTATATGCAGTGGTCATGCTCCTTGCAATATATGTGACTTCCACTATGTACGAGTCTGGACACCTTAACGTTTCCCGGGCCATGATCCTTGATGAGCTCGTATCAAGCACTGTCATGCATAATGGGCATGTCTATGCCAGCTTAACCTAGACCACCCAGTGCTTTGTCCATTTTTCCCACAAAAAGAGGGACTAGAACTCCCCTTTCCACAAGGGACAAGATATGCACAAATATCAACAATTGAATATAATCTTCATATTTAGAGTCTTATGAAACCCGGATGGGAATAATGGAAAATTCAATGGTGACATACAAATTCATTCACTGGGGTTCTACACAACTCTTTTTTGCATCCAAGGAACTCTCACATCGTCACGTGGCTCTACACTCAAAAACTTGCCAATGTGGGGTTTATCCAAGAAAATCCATTATGTCCATGGTGAAACTTAAGTAACCCACAGTCTTTAGTTAAAAGGGACACCAAATTCAACTCTTTTTTGCATCCAAGGAACTCTCACATCCTCACGTGGCTCTACACTCAACCACTTGCCAATCCGGGGTTTATCCAAGAAAATTTGTTATGTCTATGGAGTAACTTAAGTAACTAATGGTCTTTAGTGAAAAGGGACACCAACCATTGTTTAGCAGCAAGTTGAGATCCATTTGGTAAAACGGTGCCTCCCAGCGCTGCCTCTCACCTTACTCTATTCTTCCAGTGTAATTTTGGGCTACAATCTTCGTAATATTTGTTACTCCATCAGTTGTTTTCTTCCATAATGGTAAAAGTTCCTGCAAATCACCCCCAATGTTTAAAAATCTCCATTATTTTCCATTAGATGGAAACGCTTGAGTGGACCCTGTTTAGGCAAATTATAGACTTATAATTTGATAGACATAAATTATCAACCAAGGGTAGGTAACCTTGTGAGATGTTTCACAAAATATATGCAGGCTAATACCTTTTGTGTTTTCCTAAACGAAATCACCTACACACACAAGTTCAATATCCATTTTTCCCATCAACACTTAGCAGCAAAGGCTATGGAGTGGATTTAATCATCCCTCTAAAGCTCTAAAAATTTCTGATGCTGATAAGAAAAAGATAATAGATCAATCAAACGGCAATTAATCAATTCAACAATTTGCAATGTAAGATTAAATCCTACTCAAATACTCCAAATTCATCACATAAGTTTCACCATTCAATCATCACACATGTGCTGCTACAATTTAGAAAAGAGGAATCAAAAGTTGTGTAATAACTCTATCAACTCATGAAAATCATTAAAAGAACACAATCTGCAACTATGGGAGTTGTGAGTAAAGGGGGCCCTCCCTTACTCACAACTCCTTTGACTGTTGAAGGATGATACACAACAAGATCAGCGAAACATGAACTTTGTATTAATATGATCAATTATTACAATAGTATCAAATTCTGGTATCTTAGCCTCCCCTTTACAAATGAAACATAAACGTATTTATAAAAATACAGAGGCATAAACTTGCCCAAATTGGGAAAACTAAAATACTGTAACTATCTGATCATAAATACTGGAAAAGACAATAAAAATATGCATGCTAAGTTTGATCCATGACTGAAAGCATGGATCAAACTAATCTCGTTGGGTTGCTAAAGTTGTTTCCCACTACGGCCATCCATAAGAGGTCTGAAGATCTGGGTGGTTTCGGTGGCATTTTTGAGGCAAGAAATAGGAGAGTATCCATGCGGATGGATTTCTTGACAAAACCCATGTTTTCATTCTCTTCGAGGCTAACCGAAACATACTCAACCATTGAGATCGCTCCAGGAAATCGGAGTGGTTACAAGAAATTAGTGTATCTATAGGAAATTGACGAATCTACAAGAAATCACAGCGTGTCTGCAGGAAATTAAAGAACTGCTTTGAAAGATAGTTGATCTGCATAGGATTCGATTAGCACTCTTGAAGTTGTAGATAATTCGATTGGGTGTCATTTAACTTCAGAAATACTCAAGAATAAAGTGAAATGATACTTTTTAGACTAATTTGCATACCTTAAAGCCCACAACACCCTTTTGGTAAAAAAACATAAGATATGGCAAAAAGAGAGTCATGAAGGGAAAAAAGAGCTAAAAATAGGGGGAGAATGGCCTTAGAAAATTATTAGAAATGGAAAAAATCGGGACTGAACATCTCCCCCACACCTAGCTCCTTGCATGTCCTTTATGCAAGAAAAAATGTTGCACATCAGAAGAAAAATTCATTGTGTGCCATGTGTTGTAGCTACTGCAGCTAAGTGATCGAGTTGCACCATGCAGGACTCAATTTTCTGAACCCTATCTTGATATTTTTCTTTATTTTTCTGTAGGTTCTCAATCTTAGCCTAGTTTTTCTTCATGACTTGACATTCCTTCTGATGCTTCACTTTCCACTCCTCCAGTTTTTTCTATAGATGTAGGCCATTCTCTTTTAGAGTTTTGTTTTCCCTTTGAAGAACCCGTTCAGACACAATGAGCTTGGTGATAGCTTCCTCCATCTCCTTCACAGATTTCTTCTTTTTAGAGGTTTCCTCATCCCCATGCTTCCCTTGAGAGGACTGAGGCAGATTTGGTTGTTCCCGCTCTCTTCAACCTTCGACTATTTTCTCTCCACTTTCCTATGGGTCACGGAAAGGAGTGGCCTACAAATCTTCTTTGTCAATGAACACAACTGACTCGATATTTACGTGCTTCCCCTTAGATAAGTCTCAAGGCTTCTTATCCTTCTTCTTAATTTCAATATGTTGTACCTCCTCCTTCGAAGTTTCCTTTATCGCTAGCTTCATTCCTTAGCTTCTCGTAAAACACCTAGCAGGAGTAGGGTTACATTTTGACATCTTAGGCTTCTTCCCTTTAGTTTCCCTAATCACCACCACCTCCTCATCTTTCTTAACATCTTCTGTCAGTTGACCACAGGTCCGAGGTTTCTTTCTTGGCTTCTCCACTAGTTCTACCTCTTTAGTTTATGATAAATCAGGCTCTTTCTCATCATCCACAAAGTAATTCTCTACTAAAAACTCTTCCCATGTTTTATTCTGTTTCTTCAAAACCTCTGTCACGATAATATTTACAAGACCATGATGATAGAGGTTCTCCTTTATATGTGATACACTCTCCTTGGCAGAAGTAGCAATCCAACAAGGACATTCTAAGATAATATGGTAAATTCAAGGGTTTTTCTCGAAAATGGTCAACGACATGAATATGAAACAAGAAAGCTAACCCAAAACGATCTTCATAGCTAATATACTTCTGCAAGATAAATAAGAGACATCGATACTTACTTCTAAGGTAATCATGCAAAATCCCCTTAGTCCAGTTCGGGTTTGCATGCTATTTTATGAGGAATGGTGCACACTTATCCTTGCTGAATCGTTGGTTTTTAAACCAACTCTCTCCTTCCTATAGAATTTCACAAGCTCAAGCTACCAACTCCTCCGTTAATCTGAACGTAATGTTACCCACCTGCGCCCTATCTCAATTTAGTTTTGGAGAAAAAAAGTTCATCACTTCTGAATTATGCCTGCTAAACATTAGGAACAGAGGCAATCATCCTGCCTTCTCCAACCTCTTCTTACTCTATGGGTAAGCGTCAAGTAATTCCATACCCTAGGGTTCGAATTTGACAGCGGAACACATTTTCAATAGTGGCTAGGAGTAGGAGAGAGCAGAGTTCAATCAGTTCACTAATATGCCTTTGATACCAAGCGAGATAATTCAAATATGATAAGAACAAGAATGTTTTATTTTAGGAAAGGTGTAGGGTAATAAGGCAACATCAAACAACATGGAACGTGATCATGATTGCCATCATGATCCGTTTTGCAGGATAAATGTTGGGAAGATAATCAAAATAATAATTGGGAATGGGGACTCGTGTTATGACACAACAGCTCATCACCGCCTTATTCCGTGAGGGTGGCCATGACTTGTATTCATGCAAATTCAAAAGTTTCGTACCATTACCTTTTTACCTTAAGTATTCTAATGCCAAACATACCTACTCGATCTTACCTTACAATGGTCAAGTACCTTGGGTGATGGTTGCACTCACTTTGGAATCATAAACCACCTTGAAACCATATCATGTGAAAGATCGTGTAATTACGTAGCCTCAACTAATAATGAAGATGATCAGTACTTGCCAGATTCTTTAAGAAAATGTTTTGCTGGAAATTCGTTCTTCAAGAAATAAGTGCTTTGTTACAGGAAATGCAACTGCTGAACTTCTCTGCAGGAAACCATGTTCTCCCCTTTTCTTGTACAGTTTACTGCACATGAATATAGGTGTTGAGGTCGAATGTGCAGTAATCTCATTGGATTACTAGCCATTAAGGTCAATTGTTAACCAACGCGAGGTCCATCACCATTAATGAAAGCGAGGACCAAGGTACCTTTGATGCATCCTATCAGGTTTGAATGTATAAGTTGTTGTCGAACCCCCTGTAGGATCCATTAGTCAAGGAACCATGATGAATCTCCATTGTTGCTGACAAGATAACATGTCATTGAGGTATACAAGCCTCAAGGAATCAAAATCCTCTAAGCTTGAACCCAGATAATTTGTTGATGTCGATGGCAATCGAGATCGAAAAGCAAGCCGCCACAAATCTGAATAGAGATAACGATTGAAAAATCAATAGAAATTATATCCTTATTCTCTCCTCAAAATTATCTTCCTCTTATGTTCCTTCTAGTTCTTGGTCTGTTCCCCTCTTTTTCCTTTCCATTTATTTAAATTTTTTTTTTTTTATTCTCAGGATTTTTTTTTTAATTCTCATATATAATCTTTTCTTTTTATTCCCTTATTATTTATTTCTTATTGTTATTATTTAATGTGAATCTTATTCTTTATTTTACATTATTATTTGATATTATATTTAATTATTTTGTTCTTTATATTTCTATTTATATGGATAGAAGTTATATGTATTTGTTTATAATATTTACATATAATTGTTAATATTTTATGTTTATTTTTTTTACCCTTATTTTTTTAGCTATTATATATATATATATATATATATAATTTCTATTTTATTATCTTAATTTTTTACTCTTAACTTTTATTCTTAAGTATTAATATAATTTTATTTATATGTGTATTTATTTTTCTTTATTTTATTTTAATCGTCTTTAATACTATTTTATTTTTTTTACTATCATTTTATCCCCTAATTTTATATTATTATTCTCTTAGTTCATTTTTATAAATATTATAAATAATAATAACAATTTTTTATATTAAGATTTTATTGTTTCTTAACGATTAATTTATTAGTTTTAATAATTTTTTTAATATCCCTTTTCTTTTGACTTTTTGTTCTTTATATATCCATGGTGGATCAATTTTTTTTAATTTTATTGTCTTGATGATGAACCACATTAGTTGGTTCAAAACGGGTCGACAACTAAGACATTCAAGTGATGGATCCTGAAGGCATTTTTCTAATCAATTCTACTCACAGAAGCCTACATTCAGATATCTTAATTGTTATGAAATTTCTTTATATTGCCATTTTTGCCATGGAGTTTGCTAACTCTACAAATATCAAAGAGCAAGGAAAAAAATCAATGGATTCAAAACACTTTGCAATCACTTATATTCATAAAAACAATCTAGAAAAGCATGAAATTTGTGAAATACACAAGAATTGTATTTGATAAATGATAAAAAAAATTATTGTTTTAAAATTTCTTAACCTTGATTTAAAAATAAAACTTCTACTTAATTATTAGAAATTTAGCGATACTATAAAACAAATTAATTCACATTATCCCTCAAAATTATAAACTACCCACACTTACCCCTTTACATTTTTCTATATAATTAGCAAAAACAATATCAAGTTAATTATCATCTAACTTCTTAAGTTTTGAAAATTGCATGGACAAACCATTTCACTACTTTTATAACCACTTCCAAGTCCACACTAAAAATTTCAAATTCGAAATTCATGACACATAAAACTAAGTTTCAAATTCTAAAATCAAAATTATAAACAACCCACACTTACCCATTTACATTTTTCTATATAATTAGCAAAAACAATATCAAGTTAATTATCATTTAACTTCTTAAGTTTTGAAAATGGCATGGAAAAACCATTTCACTACTTTTATAACCATTTCCAAGTCAACACTAAATGTTTCAAATTCGAAATTCATGATACATAAAAGTAAGTTTCAAATTCTAAAATCATCATACATCCAACTAAGGTAAAAGCAAGTTACATTTTAAAATTTTAGGTCTACAAATAAAAATATAATAAAATTAATGAATGTTGATTTTTATTTAAATTTAAAATTTAAAATTAAATTAAAATGAGTTATAAAATATTATTTAATTTTTTAAATATTATTAATATTTTAATTAATTAATATATAAAAATAATAGAAAACATTGATTTTGAAAATAAAACTAAAATATAATTTTAATTTTAATAAACAAAATTGTATAGCTAATATTTCGTGTTATTTAGTAAAAACATTTTTTAATATCTTATTTCATAAATGATAATATTTTTTTTATTATTACAAATTAAGAATTTTTAGATCTTCATTGTTCAGAAAAATATTTTCAAGATCCATCACAGGAATGTATTAGTTGATGATGTGTTTCAAACTAACTAAAGCACTTCATCATCATAATAATAAGATGAATAAAATTTGATCTAACTTGGGTATATAAAGAACAAAATGTCAAAAGAAAATGATATTAAATTAGGGGATAAAATTATATTATTAAAAAAATAGATAAGATAATATTACGAATAATCTGGATAAGAATAAAGAAAAATATAAATACATATAAATATAAATTATATTAATACTTCATAATAAAAATGAAGGGAAAAAATTAGAAGATAAATAATATTAATAAAAATCGAATAAGATAGTATTAAGGATAACTAGGATAAAAAAAGGAAAAATAAATAAAAATAAAAATTATAAATTATAAATAAATAAATAACTTAGAAGATTTAAGATTTGAGAAAACCTGGTGACCCAGTATTTTAGAATATTCTCTTAAATAAAAGCACCATATTTTCATTGAGGATACTTTTGTCTTTGTTAGGATCTCTCATTTTCATCGAAGAAAGTTCAGAGAGGCAATCGAGATCGAAAAACGAGCCGCCACCAATCTGAATAAAGATGACGGTTGGAGAATCAATCAAAATTGAATCCCTGTTCTCTCCTTGAAATTCTCTTTTCTTATGTTCCTTCTAGTTTTTGACCTTTTCCCCCTCTTTTTCCTTTCCAGTTATTTTAATCGTTTTTTATTGCGGTTTTTTTTTTTTTTTTTTCTAAATTCTATTATATAATTTTTCTTTTTATAAAATATTTATTGTTATAAAATTTCTTAACCTTAATTTAAAAGAAAAAATTCTACTTAATTATTAGAAATTTAACCAAACTTTAAAATAACTTAATTCACATTATCCCTCAAAATTATAAACAACCCCTGGACTTACCCCTTACATTTTTCTATATAATTAGCAAAAAAAACCATATTAAGTATATTGTCTTCTAAGTCCTTCAAGTTTTAAAAATTAAATGTACAAACCATTTCACTACGTTTCTAACCACTTACAAGTCAACACTAAAAGTTTCAAATTCTAAAGTTATGATACATAAAACTGTTTCAAATTCTAAAATCATGATACATGAAACTATATAATTTTAACATTTAAAATTAAAATTAAATATATAAGAATAATAAGGAGAATGATTTTGAAAATAAAATCAAAATATAATTTAAAATTTAGTAAATAAGGGTATATTTCTATTTAATTTAATTACACCGTAAGGCATTCCCTTTGAAATCCACTCTCTTTTTTTTGCTTACGTGTCATTTTTGTGCGCCCTACGATTAGATTAGATTTGAATTTATTTAATGTTATACTATGTTATGATTGATCCGATAGATTTGAATTTATTTAATGTTATAACAATTTTATGTAGGATACTTTTACCTAATTTTATTTAGCATACTTTTACGCTGGGATTTACCACAGTTCGATTCTCATCACATTCTGGTTTGGGCACCGTGAAATCTTTTTTGGAAATGGTTGAAGCGCCACATACCAGGAGATCGACCCATTCCAGGGTGGGTTTAAAAGAACAATGGGCAGTGTCTGTTTGACTCACTTCTCAGCATACATATGTTGTGAATGTCACGTAATGTTTTATTATTTGGAATTGGCTGACACCTTCTTAATTGGCTGACACCCGTGAATTATTAACAGATTTACTTTTGAGAGACTGTTAGGAAGTTTTTCATTAGTTTTATGAGTTTAATTCATTATATATTGAAGAAGTTTGAATGTGCATAGCCTTAGAGCTAAATTGGTTTATAAGTTTAGATGTGTATAACTTTAAAGCAGAAACTAGTTTTTGTTTCTAAGGATTGGTTTTTTATTTTGAAAGTTTCCATTGTCATAAATTTTGTAATAATTTTTTATATTTAATTTTTTAATTATACATTTTTTTAACATTTTAATTTAAGTTTATGTAAATTTCAAAATATATTATATTAATTATTTTTTTGTTAATTTCAATATATATATATAGGTAGCATGTGGAAAAATAGCATAAATGAAGAAAAATATCATATGTTTTGCAATCTTGTGTCCTTCAAACTTGTTTTAAAATTAAAAACAATAAACCTTAAAATATTAGACCATAACATGTTCGCATAAACCATAGCAACTACATGGATAATGGATAACCTCTACATAAGACTATTTTAATTTACAAAATATTCATATTCGGAATACTCACAAGTAACTCAAAGATATAGTTGTTGCAACGGTAACTCAATCTTCCACCCTTGCTTTCAATCTTTTCTATAAATCCTTACTTTCAATGCCCAGTCACATGTCGATATAAATCCTTACGGCGTTCCCTTTGCAACATCTGGTGCAAATGCTAGTTATTGAATTTTGAAAAATATGAATTAATTATAACAATTGAAGAAAGGCTATATTAGATATTCTTTCTTACATTAAGTATAGTTAAATTAAAGTAAAAAACAATAAAGATATACATGAAGAAGAAAGGCTATATTAGATATTCTTTCTTACATTAAGTATAGTTAAATTAAAGTAAAAAACAATAAAGATATACATGAATGCACGAGCAAAGTCTTTGGCATGTGGACATTGTAATCAAAATCCTAAAACTATACTTCCAAACCAAAAAATGTTTCTACCATATTACAGTGAGAATATTGAAAGTGTAGTAAAAAAATATTATTATCTTGCATTCAAAATTTTCCAACTAGAACTGGAAATAAAAGCATAGAGAGAAAGAGAGGGAAAGAGAGAAAGCCTATGATCAAATTCTATTTTTACACAATATCCATACATCCAAAGCAAAAAATGTTTCTGCCATATTAAAGTGAGAATATTGAAAGTGTAGTAAAAAAAAATATTCTTATCTTGCATTCAAAATTTTCCAACTAGAACTATAGATAAAAGCATAGGGAGAAAGAGGGAGGGAGGGAGAGAGCCTATGATCAAATTATATTTTTACACAATATTACATTTGCACGAATACATTTGAATATGCTAAAAATAAAAATCACAAATATATCTAAATATAATAAAATGAACAAAAAATATATGTTTTACACAAGTTAAAAGAACACTCAATATGAGAATTTTATCAAGCACAATAAATAAGTTAACTAAATATAGCTAACTTAAAGTAAAGATAGTGAATTGAGAATATTGAAAGTGCAGTAAAAAAATATTCTTATCCTGCATTCAAAATTTTCCAACTAGAACTACAGATAAAAGCATAGGGAGAAAGAGGGAGGAAGGGAGAGAGCCTATGATCAAATTATATTTTTACACAATAGTACATTTGCACGAATACATTTGAATATGCTAAAAATAAACATCTCAAATATATCTAAATATAATAAAATGAACAAAAAATATATGTTTTACACAAGTGAAAAGAACGCTCAATATGAGAATTTTATCAACCACAATAAATAACTTAACTAAATATAGCTAACTTAAAGTAAAGATAGTGAATTGAAGTTAGTTTTAATGTTTAGAATCTAGTCAATTTAGGTTTTACTAATTGATAAATTGAGGTATTTGTTAATTATAATTATCTATGGAGAATCAATTTAAGGTTATAGTCACTTTGTAGTTAATTATTAATGAGTTTATCCCATTGTATTTGTTTATTAATAAATTTTGTTTAATTCCACTAATAAAATTTTAAATTTGTTAACTAGCAATATTTATTTGAATTTGTGAAACTTGTAACCGTACATAGTAATATATAGCGCTACAATAAAAAGATAGGAAGGCAAGTTCAAGGTTGTGATATGCAACAACTAGTATCTACGAATTTTTATTAAATTCAAAATTAAAATTGTTAGATTAATTGAGTACCTAAATTAACATTCCTCTACACAGAGCATAGCTAAGGCTTACTTCACCGGAGAAATATTTTTATAAACGAAAATGTCAACATACTACCACCCTACTTTAATGGTGATTTATTTTTATAAATGAGAATATTAACATAGTACCATTAGAATTGATGTATATTCATGAGCATAGATCCATTTTAAGAACATGAGCCAAGAGATCAAATTTCTTCAGGTGCCATCTTCTTTAAAGTGCAAGATACAATGTGTAATTTTTTATTGTTTAAATTTTATTTTTAATGCTATATATATAGTATAAATAGGGCTAAAATAAAATATTTTACATAACATGTATATCAAAAGGCTTAAAATCATTTTTTTATTATTAGTATATTTTTAAGTATATGTCAATATTAATTAGTATTAAAATATTTTATTTATAACCCACATAAAATATTTTATTATATACAACATAAAAATATTTTATTTTAACATTTTTTTTCTATAGATATCAAATTAAATCAATTAACATAGATCTTCAAATAGTTTATTTAAATCTCTTGTTGAAATATTTTTGAAAATTATTTTATTATATACAACATAAAAATATTTCATTTTAACAATTTTTTTTCTATAGATATCAACATAAATGAGTTAACATAGATCTTCAAATAGTTTATTTAAATCTCTTGTTGAAGTATTTTTGAAAATAATAAGGTTTAAACATCTTACTCACATATTGTTTTTTTACTTTTAATTATTTTACAACATATTCATTTTTTTTTAATTATAGACGACATTATTTTTCAATTTAAAACATAATTTATTCTTATTTTAAATGGATGGACAAATAGACTTATACATCCCCTCATACTAGGTTATAGAATAAACTTCTAAATTCAATAAAAAAAAAATATTAGCATCATACCAACATAACAATTTAAAAAAAAAAAAAATCTTAAATTTTAATATATTTTTAAATTCCTCACCCAAAAATAAAATTCTTAAATTTTAATATATTCTTAAATTCCATAAAACATAAATAAAATTGGCCTGAAGTGTTTTTTAAAGTATAGATGAAAGAGTTGCATATCTTCAAGCTGATATTTTTTTATAATTATATGTTGAGTAGTTTTTTCAGTTAAAAAACCACAACAGCCATATTTTAATGTCAGCCTCATAAATGGCACATGGAAGTCTTGCAAAGCGGTAAGAGGCTTCATTAATTTGATTTTACTTGACCAGCCACAAGCTATTCCTATCACAATTTAATTATGAGATTTGCTCTTTTTTTTTAACTTTTAATATTTATTAATTTTTTTAAATTATAAATTTCATTTATATAACATATTTATAATTCTTTTAAATTATAAATTTAATTTATATAACATATTTATAATTCTTTTAGAATATTAAATTTATATTTACATAAACATATTTAAAATTAAAAATGTTATTAAAAATTAGATAAATTTTATTAATTATTAAAAAAATACATTCCCATTATATTACAAGCTGCCATTCCAGGGCGCGAATATTATGGCACTGTATAAGAAAATCAACAAGGGCGACTTCAAGTGCCCGCCCTGGTTCTCCTCCGACCTCCGGCGGCTCGTCTTTGTTGAAAATGTAATTTCAACTGTGCAACAGTTGAGGCATGCAGCAACACTAAGCTAATGACCGTGCGCTTGTATTCCTACCAAAAACAGCGCCGAAAGTTACCAAGGATCGGGAGGCATAAACACTCCAATATTAAGAGAAAAACCAAATCGCAGGCTTATGGATCTGCTTCTGTTTTCAGCCGTCAGATCTAACCAATTAACAGTCCAGATCGCGTCGGCGTATTGGCAAGTCGGGATATCGGTAGGTTGGAGAATCGGAGGTAGGCAGTGGCAGCGATATGAAACTTCGCCGATGAGCGATCGCCGATATCGCATCGGCGAAGTGGCAATGGAGGACTTACAAAGAGGCACTTTTGTTTGTGATGAGCGATCGCTAATATCGCTATCGGCATTATCAATATGACGGGCTTTACCATGGGTTATGTTGCGACCCGATAACCCGGACCCGACGGGTATTCAAGATTTTGTTTGATGATTATTTCAGTTCCGCCAGCGGCTTTCTCTTTTCGTGTTTTAATGTATTTCAGGCATATGTTATAATATATATATATATATGATCGGAGGTATCGGCCCATAGTGCGATCGGCATATCGCAATCGGGGAAACCATGGGTGCACAACTTTTTCTTATATGAGCACTATGCGATGAAGCCCGGACCCGATGGGTTCCCGAAGCATAATGGTTTAACTTTTGAAGTCCGTCAAAAGGAAACTTTATGTGTTTTGCAGTGCTTTTCATATATTTTCAAATATAAGGAGAAACAGAGAATTGGCGCGGAGCTGGTTAAACAAAGGACATGGAGCAGTACAGCAGTAGGCGACTGCATTCAATTCTTAGTATGGCCGAAGAAGGAAACAGGTTGCAATCCAACTCTTTCACATTGAATTTCTCAGCCACCGCAGTAAATATGCAACTCAGTCGAGGACAAGAAGGACAGCCTCGAGCAGTTCACAGCATGGGTCTCCACCCTCGTTCTTTAATTCGCTCAAATTTTGTATGTAATCTGTTTTTATGTTGTTGTGTGTGTAGTTGAGCTTTGTTGTCTGCAGAAGAGTGTGAGACTGTGTAGAAGCGCAGCAGCGCAAGTGATGTATGTCTTGTAATACGCAGCAGCGTAGTATAGCAATGTGAGAGGAATACACAGCAGTGCAGAAATGTTTTTCTGTTTGTTCTGTAACAGTTTGAATGTTTTTCTTTTGGAACTGCATCTGAAGCAGTCTCTTGGTGAATCCCTCTGAGTGGAAGAGGATGAATTTTGTATCAGTTTATTTTTAAATACAAATCCTTTTTATGTGTGTTCAATACTCTGTTCTCAGTAATTTGTTAAAGGCTTCCCTGTGCTAAGATCCTGGAGCAAAAGAAAAACAGAGCATTGTCTCTGTGTGCATTTTATATTGTGTTTTTGGGATTTTGACAGAAAAATCCCCAACAGTGGTATCAGAGCTAGTCCAGGCTCTTTGAAGGGTTCAAAGAAGCTGAAGGAGGGATTCTTACTGCAGCAACTTCTCCAGCAGAGCGAAGACTCAGGCAAAAGAATCCAAGGTATTTTTTTCATTGATTTTTAATACATAGTCAAGTAGTGCAAGAATGGCTGGCACCGGCACCAACAATAGCATGGGTATGCAGCTCCCACTATTTGATGGCAAAAATTATGACTATTGGGCAATAACAATGAAAGCCTTGTTTGCTTCCCAAGACTTATGGGAAATAGTTGAAGATGGATTTAAAGAACTAGCAGATGAAAATGAATTTAATGCATTAACTGAGGGAGAGAAAGATTTGTTAAAGAGCTACAAGAAGAAGGATTCAAAATCCCTTTTCTTCTTGTATCAAGCAGTGCATGGAAGCGTGTTTCCAAGGTTAGCAGCAGCTAAGACATCCAAAGATGCATGGCAAACCCTCAAGACAGCCTATCAAGGCATGGAGAAAGTGAAAACAGCAAAACTACAGTTGTTGAGGAAAGATTTTGAGAACCTGTGCATGAAGGAGTCAGACAATATTGACTCATTCTTCACTCAAGTAATTGGCCTGGTCACACAAAAAAGATCTCATGGAGAGATACTTGAAGAAAGGAGGATTGTGGAGAAACTATTGAGGTGCCTACCCTCAAGGTTCCATGTGATTGTCACCACCATAGAAGAGACAAAGGATCTCTCAAACTTTTCAGTTGATGAACTTCATGCATCACTAATAACACATGAGCAGAGGTTGAGTAGAAATGCAAACTCATCTCTAGAGCAAGCTTTCAAGACCCAGATGTCCTTTGGAAGAGGAAGAGGTCAAGGCAGAGGAAATAAGAGAGGAAGAGGCAGAAGCCAGAACAGAGGAGGAAGGAACAGTCCAGAAAATGCTCAAGGAAGAGGCATCAATCCAAATCAGAAACAAGGTCAAGGCAGCAGCCAACAAGGAGGACAACATCATGCTCAAGGACAAAGGTATGAAAAATCCAATGTCCAATGTTATTACTGTAAAAAATATGGGCATTATGCCAATGAATGTAGGAAGAAGCAGCATGATATGAACAATAGTTCTAGTGTAAATATTACTAGAGAAAATATCAGCCAAGATAATGTATTGTTAGCTTGTAATTTGGCTGAAACAAACAGTGAAGACATATGGTTTCTAGATTCCGGTTGTAGTAACCATATGACAGGAAACATAGCTTTGTTTTTTGCTTTAGATCAAAGTGTGAAGTCACAAGTCACACTTGGGACTGATAGCAAAATTTCTGTTATGGGTAAAGGGGAAGTTAAAATATTTACAAAGCAAGGTGAAAAGAAAACCATTGCAGATGTCTATTATGTTCCTGGAATGAGATGTAATCTCTTGAGTATTGGACAACTTGTTCAAAAAGGTTACAATGTATTTTTTGTAAATGATGTGTGCACTATCATGGATAGAGCACCCAGCAAAAGATGCATTGCTGAAGTGAAGATGATGAGGAACAAGATGTTCCCTCTTGGAATAAGAGCAGAATTGAAAAACAAAGAAGTAATTGCGGCAGTTTCCCAATAGGCTTTCCAAAGTGTGCCGAAGGATGAAAGTTGGTTGTGGCATTTGAGATTTGGACATCTCAACTTCGGAGGTCTTAACTTGTTGAGTAGAAAAGGAATGGTAAGAGGATTACCATTGATAGAGAAACCGGACAACCTTTGTGAAGGTTGCATATTGGGGAAACAACACAGAGAAAGTTTTCCATCCGGGAAAAGCATAAGGGCAAAAGCACCCTTAGAAATTGTCCACTCAGATTTATGTGGACCAATGCAAACCCCATCTTTAGCTGGCAACCAATATTTTCTAACATTTATTGATGATTTTACAAGAAAAACTTGGGTTTATTTCTTGAAGAATAAAAGTGAAGTGTTTGAAAAATTTCGAAATTTCAAAGCACTTGTGGAAAATCAAAGTGGGCTGCGCATTAAAGTTTTGAGAACAGACAGAGGAGGTGAGTATATCTCCAAGGAATCCCTATGGTTTTGCAGAGAAAATGGAATTCACAAGCAATTTACAGTCAAGTATACCCCGCAGCAAAATGGAGTTGCTGAAAGGAAGAACAGGACCATTATGGATATGGCAAGAAGCATGTTGAAGGCAAAACATTTGCCAAATGATTATTGGGCTGAAGCTGTAAACTGTGCAGTATATATCTTGAATAAGTGTCCTACAAAAGTTGTGATGAACAAAGTGCCTGAAGAGGCATGGAGTGGGAGAAAGCAAGGAGTCACCCACATGAAAGTTTTTGGTTGTGTGGCTTATGCACACATTCCAGATCAGCTAAGGAGGAAGTTGGACAGCAAAGGGGAGAAATGAATCTTCATTGGATACAATGAGGAATCCAAAGCTTACAGATTGTATATCCCATCCACCAAGAAGTTCTTTGTGAGCAGAGATGTTCAGTTTATTGAGGAGGAAGCCTGGGATGGAAGCATAGAGAGAACAGTGAATGTTAAAAACTGTTTGTCTCATGATGAAGATGATGAAGAGGTGGCTAAAATGTGTCCCCAAACAGCAACGCCAACACAAGGATAGCAAGGAACACCCTTAAGGATAAATGAAAGTGCTTCTCCAAGCACACCACAAGGAGGAGATTCAAGTGCATCTTCAAGCACTTGCACACCAAATGAAAGAGGTAAGAAGTTTAGAAACTTAAGTGACATTTATAATGAAGGAATGAATTCCTTATTTGCCTTGTATTTTCATGTTGATGATCCTATTCATTTCGAAGATGCAATTAAAGATAAGAAATGGATAGAAGCTATGGATGAGGAGATGAATGCCATAGAAAGAAACAAGACATGGGATTTGGTTGAGCTACCAAAAGGTAAAGAAGTTATTGGAGTTAAATGGGTCTATAAGACCAAGTGCAATGCTGAAGGCAAGATAGAAAGGCACAAGGCAAGACTTGTTGTCAAGGGATACAAGCAGCGGTATGGGAGAGATTATGAGGAGACTTTCGCACCGGTTGCAAGAATGGAAACCGTGAGAGTAGTGCTGTCCATAGCAGCACAAAACAAATGGAAAGTCTACCAAATGGATGTGAAGTTGGCATTCCTAAATGGAGTGTTAAAAGAAGAGGTTTATATTGAGCAGCCTCTAGGCTATGAGAAGAAAGGCCAAGAACACAAAGTTTGCAGATTGAAGAAAGCTCTTTATGGGCTGAAGCAAGTGCCAAGAGCGTGGTACAATAGAATAGATTCCTATCTACTGGAAAATGAATTTGACAAATGTGAGGGAGAACCCACAGTCTACATCAAAGAAAAGGATGGTAAGATTTTAATTGTTGTCTTGTATGTTGATGATGTGATTTTTACAGGTAATGATGACTACCTCATTGAAAATTTTAAATCAGTCACGAAAGAATAATTTGAGATGACTGACATGGGCTTGCTGAGATACTTATTAGGAATAGAAGTAGATCAAAATGAAAAAGGAATTTTTATCACTCAAGCAAGATATGTAAATGAAGTATTGGAAAGATTCCACATGCAAGAGTGCAAAGCAGCAATCACTCCCATGGTAATGGGATTAAAACTCAGCAAAGAGGACAGCAGCAAGGATTTTGATCCTAGCTTATATAAGAGCATAGTTGGCAGTCTTATGTATTTAACAGCAACTAGGCCTGACATAATGTTTGCTGTTAGTTTAATTTCTAGATTCATGGAGAGGCTAAAAGAAGCACATTGGCAGGCAACAAAACAAATACTAAGGTATGTCAAAGGCACAAAAAGATTTGGCATTTTATATAATTTTTCAGAAAGTTCAGACTTAGTTGGCTACACTGATAGCGATTGGGCTGGAAGTGTAGATGATCGGAAAAGCACATCCGGTTACGTTTTTCACATGGGTTCAGTTGCCATTTCATGGGCTTCTAATAAATAGTCAATTGTGGCATTGTCTACAGTAGAAGCATAGTACGTGGCAGCTACAGCAGCAGCATGTCAAGCAGTGTGGATGAGAAGAATGTTGAGGAGCTTAGGCCAAGAGCAGGCAAAAGCAACAGTGATTTATTGTGACAATAGCTCAGCTATTGCCCTGTCCAAGAATTCTGTGTTTCACAAACGAACGAAACACATTGATACAAGGTTTCATTATATCAAAGAATTGGTAAGCAATGGAGAAATCAGTTTACAACATTGCAGGACTCAGGAACAGGTAGCAGACATTTTGACAAAGCCATTAGATCAGAAAAGCTTTGAATTTTTGAGGAAGTGTTTGGGTATGATTGAATGCCCAACAGTTGAAATTAAAGGGGAGTGTTGAAAATGTAATTTCAACTGTGCAACAGTTGAGGCATGCGACAGCACTAAGCTAATGACCATGCGCTTGTATTCCTACCAAAAATAGTGCCGAAAGTTACCAAGGATCGGGAGGCATAAACACTCCAATATTAAGAGAAAAACAAAATCGCAGGCTTATGGATCCGCTTCTGTTTTCAGCCATCAAATCTAACCGATTAACGGTCCAAATCGCGTCGGCGTATTGGCAAGTCGGGATATCGGTAGGTTGGAGAATCGGAGGTAGGCAGCGGCAGCAATATGAAACTTCGCTGACGAGCGATCGTCGATATCGCATCGGCGATGTGGCAATGGAGGACTTACAAAGAGGCACTTTTGTTTGCGATGAGCGATCGCTGATATCGCTATCGGCATTATCAATATGGCGGGCTTTACCATGGTTTATGTCACGACCCGATAACCCGGACCCGACGGGTATTCAAGATTTTGTTTAAAGATTATTTTCAGTTCTGCCAGTGGGTTTTTTCATGTTTTTAATATATTTCAGGCATATGTTATAATATATATATATATATATATATATATATATATATATATATGATCGGAGGTATCGGCCCATATTGCGATCGGCATATCGCAATCGGGGAAACCATGGGTGCACAACTTTTTCTTATATGAGCACTATGCGATGAAGCCCGGACCCGATGGGTTCCCGAAGCATAATGGTTTAACTTTTGAAGTTCGTCAAAAGGAAAATTTATGTGTTTTGCAGTGCTTTTCATATATTTTCAAATATAAGGAGAAACAAAGAATTGACGCGAAGCTGGTTAAACAAAGGACATGGAGCAGTACAACAGTAGACGACTACATTCAATTCTTAGTATGGCCGAAGAAGGAAACAGGTTGCAATCCAACTCTTTCACATTGAATTTCTCAGCCACCACAGTAAATATGCAACTTAGTCGAGGACAAGAAGGACAGCCTCGAGCAGTTCACAGCATGGGTCTCCACCCTCGTTCTTTAATTCGCTCAAATTTTGTATGTAATTTGTTTTTATGCTGTTGTGTGTGTAGTTGAGCTTTGTTGTCCGCAGAAGAGTGTGAGATTGTGTAGAAGCGCAGCAGCGCAAGTGATGTATGTCTTGTAATACGTAGTAGCGTAGTATAGCAATGTGAGAGGAATACACAGCAGTGCAGAAATGTTTTATGTTTGTTCTGTAACAGTTTGAATGTTTTTCTTTTGGAACTGCATCTGAAGCAGTCTCTTGGTGAATCCCTCTGAGTGGAAGAGGATGAATTTTGTATCAGTTTATTTTGAAATACAAATCCTTTTTATGTGTGTTTAATACTCTGTTCTCAGTAATTTGTTAAAGGCTTCCCTGTGCTAAGATCCTAGAGCAAAAGAGAAACAGAGCATTGTCTCTGTGTGCAATTTTATATTGTGTTTTTTTTTTTGGGATTTTGACAGAAAAATCCCCAACAGTCTTCCGATTGCTGGACCACAATCCCCAGACGAGGATCACTGTTACGCAGCTCATGGAGGTCCCAGGTTTCGGTTGGGCTTCAAATCCCCACAAGCCGACAATGTCGAGTCAATGTTCTTTATTCTGAAGCGGGCTCGTTTCAACGCCTTTCACATAACGGCCCTATCGTCCTGTTTAATCTGCTACCCAAAATTTGTGGTCACCCAAAATTTTGAAATTAATGGCTTTATCGTCCTGTTCAATCTGTCACCAAAAATTTGTGGGCACCCAAAATTTTGAAATTTGACCCCTGTAATAGGGGTTTACAATATCAGATTTTATCAAAATCTTACCAGAATTTCCATGATTTTCATAACAAACTAGACATTAAAAATTAAATTAAAAAAAAATTGAATGACATGATATTACTTTATTATTGAAAATTATTAACAAAAATACAAATAATTAATTAAAAATTAATTTTCATAAATGTAAAAATTATTATAACATAATATACAGAAATATAATATAATTTAAAAATATTTTATAATATAGTATAATTTTATTTTTATTTTTATATAATTTAATAAATTAGAACATTAAACATAACATAATAACATCTTTTCCAGAAAAATATAACCAATATCTCTTAACATAATAATCCTTACTATGTTAAAAATTATAAACCAAAATAATATTATAATAATATTATTTGATTTTTCTATAAAACCTAGATAACATTATTTTATTTTTCTATATTTATTAAAATGTTATATATATCCTATTTAATTTTGAGACACATTGCCAAATGATGTAGCATTAAGAGATGTCGACGTATTTATAGTAGAAAGTGCTATTCGTAAATGTGTCTCTAAGCCTGAATTTATAATCCATGCTTTCTATTATGTTTTTACAAAACCAGAAATCACATCTATATTATCTAAATCTTTATTCAATCAAATTTCGGGTGGTTGTTATTGTGATCATTATGTAGAATAGGGAGTTAGACCCATCATATATGAATAGATATTCAATTAATTTCACAATGATAAATATTGGGAAAAATAATTTTAAAGCTATAACATTTTTTTATTTTTGTTTCACTTTATCTCGTCTTTTCAGCTATTAGGAGAATTTTGATATCTAAAATGGGTTTCCTAAAAAAATTATAAAATAATAGTGGAAATATAATTTTTCATATAAAATATATGAAAATTTATATTTTTCATTTTATAAAATAACTATAAACTGAAAAATTATATCATCAAATTTTAGAGGGAAAAAAGAAAAAACTATTCTTTCAACTTATCTCCATATGGATTTACTCAAATTTCAAGCGGAAACAATCGTTGGATGCAAAATTTTATTCTTCATCCAAGGAGTATCCATGTTGCATACTTTTTATGGACCTTGTTATACGAAAAATGAGAAATACATGAAAAATGTGATTGTAATCACGTTTTTCATATATTTTTCATTTTTCATGTAGTAGGGTCCATCGAAAGTATGCAACATGTGTACTCCTTGGATTAAATTTTACATCCAACGAGCACTCTCGCTCGAAATTTGAGTAAAAACTTTGGGAAATAAGTTGAAAATACAAGTTGAAAAGTAGTTTTATTATTTTATTATTTTTTAATCTTTTTGTCTTTTTACTCCAAAAATGGTAAATCATCCCCCATGGTTGACATCATCATCTTAAATTATATTGGTTCTTATAAAGTTTATTTTGGTTGTACATTTTTCTTAGGATACCCATTTTAGACCTCAAAATTCCCCTAATGGCTCCTCCCCTCTAACCCTACCACATGAATTGAATTGAATTTGACCGAAAATCCAGTCGAGTCGAACTATTTTTTTAATCAATATGACCGAATTTGATCACTACGTTTTGTTTTACAAATATCGTACTCAAATTTAAAAAAACAATCAAATATTTCTAAAAAAACAACCAAATATTTTTATACATGAGAAACTAGTTTTTAATTGGAATATAGCTGTTTTTTTTTAGATGTTTAAAATCAATTTTTGACTAAATATATGAATTTAACACCCTAAAAAATCTATGAAAAAAAACCTCGAAGCACTCAAATTGTGGAGAGTTTACAACTTTTAAGTTGTAATTCAAAAAAATCCTTATCATATTATGGCCAAATTAAACCGAAAAATAAGCAGGAAAACTCTCTAAATTGACAACCACTACATTAAAACTTGTCCAAAACAAAATAGACTTTCTACATTTTCTCCTTCAACTTGGTAAAAAATAACGAGCAGTGAATTAGTTGCCTTCATTTGTCTATGCATACTTGGAAAAAGGATTAAAACTTTTTGTTTTTCTTTTCATCTTGGTCAAAACAAATGATCAATGAATTCTTCCCATGTGTTAAACTTGAGTATGGTTGACACAACTTGTGCATTTGCTGAAGAGTGAATGGCACGACTGCTTCTTGGCAAAAAACAAGTTTGAGCAGTGTCGACCCTGTCACCTGCTTATAAGTTGTGCGATAAACCCATAATACTTCAGGAATTTTATCATCCGAGTCACCATTATCTATGTTGCATATTTTCAATATTCCTTAATGAAAAGTTTTATTCAAAGATTCAAATGCACCATTTGGCTGGGGATGATATGCGGTAGTTTTTTCTGTGTTTAATCATGAAAATTTTCATAAGTACTTAAGTTGTGCTATTAACAAAGTGTGTCACTCTGTCGCTAATGAGGACGAGAGGACAATCAAAGCATGTCACTATATTTTCATATATAAATTTAGCTGCAACTTCTTTGGTGCATGAAACTATCAGTTCTAATTCTGCCCATTTTGTTACATATTCAACCACAATGATAATTTACTTCGCACATGTTCACTTTTCTCTCTTGGGAAATGGTCTAAGAAAGTCAATCCCTCAGATTCTGAATGGTAAGGATGGACTAATAGAATGCAATGACATTTGATGTTTCAGTCTTAGGAGTCAACCCCTCCTCTGACATATGTCACATATTTTAACTTGTTGGTGACAATCACAAATATAGTTGGCCGCCACAATCCTACTTGCATTATTTTTTGGACAGTCATGTCTCCTTGGAAGTGACCTCTAGGTCATCCTTTGTGGTCTTCGTAAATTATGGCTTATCTTTCTTGTTTAAAAACACACCTCCGAAGTACTTCATCAATTCTTAACTTATAGAGTTGGCCATTTATTAATGTGTATGGCGCTGCTTTAATTGCTAAGATCTTCTTTTTTTCATTTAGTCCTTCCATTGGTTTACTAGTGTGGAGAAATTCTTGTATCTCAGCAAGCTTGGTGAGAACTACTTCAATTTTAAATCAGTGTGCATTAGGAAGATCGTCATCGATCTATGTTGGCTCGCCCTGCGATTCTAGATGTGATAAATGATTAGGGATGACATTTTGTTTTACCGGTCAAATGATAATTAAAATTAAAATTATTGAAATAGTAGTAGCCATCGACAAATCCGCCCTTGATGCACATGTTTGTTGACAAGGTATTCCAGGGCTTGATGATCCGTGTAGAATATGAAAGGATTTACCAAAAGGTAGTGCCTGAATTTCTATAGAGTGAATATCATTGCTAATGCTTCTCTTTCTGTCATTGATTAATTTCTTTCTACTTTTTTTAATTTACGACCGGTGTAAGCATTCATGTCAGCTATTAGTTCTTCATCAGGTTGCACTAAGACTGCCTTGACTGCTACATTTGATGCATCAACGTGAACGTGGAACTACTTAGAACAATTTGGGAATTTAAGGATTGGTGCTTCGACCAATTTCTTCTTTAATAACTGAAACAGTTCATTACATTCATCAAACCAAATAAAGGGGATATTCTTTTTAAGAAGTTCATCAATTAGGAATATTATGTCAGAGTAGTCTCTAATAAATCTTCTATAATATCCTCTATGACCGAGAAAATTTTTAATTTGCTTCTAGCTAACTAGGGGCTTCATATCCAGGATCACATTTATTTTTTCCATGTCTACTTCAATTTTTTCTTTAGAGACAACGTGACTCAATAGTATTCCATTGGAAGTTTCAAAAATACATTTCTTTATATTAAGAGATTACCGTATATGTCGACACCTTTTGAGAATTAGCTTTAACCACTAGATATGGTCCTTTAATAGTGTATAGACTTTCCAGTCATCGAAATAAACAACCATAGTCTTATAAATGTAATCTTGGAATGCTTTAATGATAATTCTTGAGAATATAGCTGGTGCATTCTTTAACTTGAACGACATTACTCTATAGGCGAATGAGCCGAATTCTATAACAAATATTGTTTTCTCTCGGTCTTCTTCTACTATGGGTACTTGGTTGTACCCTTAAAAGCCATCCATAATGGAATAAAATTCATGTACTACTACTTCATTGATGATTTCGCTAGAAAAAGGGGTTGGAAGTGGGTCAACAACTATTAGTTTATTTAATCCACCATAATCAACACATATGCGAAGCCTTATCGGGTCATTTTTTACCATGTGGCTTGCCCATTTTTACGTTTCTATTAGGTATATAATGCTAGTAAAAAGTATTGCTTCAATTTCATTTTGTACAATAGGCTTATATTTGTGAGATAATTTATATCGTTCTTCTTTATTGGCTTTGATCCTATAATTAGATTAATCTTTATTTCTCCCATTTCTTTAACTAATCCTTTTAAATATTTGTAATCTCCAGAAAATACATCTTGGTATTCTTTGAACAGGTCGAAAAACTCTGTTATTTACTTCTTCGACCAATAATCCCCTAGTCACGCAATTTTTGGTTGGTTGTCATTTGATATACTGACTTCTTTTATCTTAATTTTTGTGTCCATCAAGTCAGGTGCATTAGATTCGTCGAGTCATTGTTCCTTCACTTTTACTTCCTGATATTTGAATGGGAGGTATAAATTGTTTGTTTTATCTACATCTTTTTTTTTTACTTTGCATAGAGTGAATTTTCTTATGGTTGTTGGGATGATTCTTATTCAAGGTAAAACTCTAGCCAACAATAGGTGATTATTCCATTTCTAATCGGTTGGGAATCTTGTGTGTCATAGTAGAAGTTATATAATTACAAGTTAAAGAAGTTTTTGTTGAGTTTTGAAGATCGAATGGCTTTTTTAGTACAAACTCTTTGATTTTCTAGACTGCATATTTCAATTCTATTTCCTCTTGTTAGAACTAGAAGTCTTTAATGAAGTTTTCTTTCAACTCTTTCCATTGGAGTGATTGGCCCCTCGCTTCTTGTTATTTGTACCATTTTTTTGGGAACATATGTGGCCATACACGTTCATCCTTGTATCTGATTCTTCGCCATTAAGACTCACATATTTTGATGTGCTGGATAGGGTCCTGCCCAGCACTAAAGATTGGTATTTTTGCTTATGCAGACAATTTTTTCCTCTGAATCGCTCAATAAAATAGGAAGTTGTAGTTGTCTAAGTCTGAAGTCAAGACGAGTTTGTTTCCCACCATCTCGCTACTTGACCAGTAAAAGTTTGTACTAGGCTCTACATTCATCCTTTCTCTCCAATTGATTTTGTTACCTATTCCACATGGTTAACAGGGGATTCTCTTTCATTAAAATGAATGTGAGGATTAGAGCCAGATGTTCAATTAGTCAAAAGTAAATAAGGTGATTCTCAACAATTCTTTTCTCTTATAATTGGAATGGCCTTGATGGAATATCAAGGTTGAATTTTAGATGTTGGAATATGTTGTATTGACCAACACTCCTTTGCCTTCGATTCATAATTTTTAATTTTCCATTCATACAGTTCAGTATTTGAGTTATGACCTATGGAGAGAAGAGATTGAGTTAAGATTTCACCTGAAGCATTTGGTTCCACATTATCATGCATGTCATGTAATACTTTGTACAATTTCCTAATTTTGGCTTCTTCGTTGATAGAATCTACCAAAGGTTGGCCTTCACAAGGGTCCAAAGGAATGATAATGTTCTTGTTGTTTCCTTTTAATTTGATTAGATATTTTTCTAGTGATATAGTTGCCTTAATTTTTCATCCCCAGGGGTGACCGACTAATGTTGGAAAAGAAGGAATGTTTTCGACTAAGTCAATGACTTTAAAGGTGACTCGTTGGGATACCCATCTAATTGTGTACTTGTCATAATGTGTCGATTGGTTCAACGAACATTTGGTCGATCGCTTTGAGATAATTGGTTATTCTATGTAGAATTGGTAGTCCCATGTTAATCCATGTGTCCCTTGGCAGGATATTTACTTGAGATCCTAACTCAACAACTAAATGTTTAACCAAAAATCCATTTATTTCAAGGTCAACTTGTAGGTCATGATCATCTACCTAGCTACCATGCAAAAGTCATCTGACATTTTTCCCTCTTTCTCTATTTTCGTTACAATTTTTCAACATGTTCAATAGTTCAACAAGTCAGGAAACAAAGTGTTCTTCCTTTAGAAGCTCGAGAAATTATTCAAAGATTAAGTCCTTAGATACTGTTTGGGTTTCACTTTCTTTCGTAAAGAATTCAACTACATGGGACATTGTTTGATTTTGTTGTTGTAGGTCTGGATACTTTGTTGAATTCTTGATAGGTCAAATCAACTTATTAGTCTGGTCACTTTTATCCCTTCCAACTCCTAAACATGTAAGTACATAAAGGTTTTTAGAGTTCATAATCTCATGCTTTGGAACAATTTGTAGTAAATCAACAAAAATTTTATTCAAAACTTTCTCTATGATCTTTGGACAGTCTTCTAGCGAGTGGTCACCTAGACCACACGTGTTACAGAATCATAAGTTAGTTTTATCTTATGAAGGAAATTCAGTTGCAATATGTCCTTCTTTCCAACATGTATAGCAGTAAAATATCCCACATCCTCAGCCCCGACCCTGAGCTATGCCATTCTAGCCACCTCGTCGTCAACCATAACCTCCTCAGTCTCGTAGTCTTCTATTGAATGGAGGTGGTTCTGATAATTTATTAGTGGCTTGCGCATGATATAAAACATGATAACTAGGTTTCGTTTTTCCATTCAATGGAGATTCCCAAGTGGAATGTGCAATGTCTTCATAGATTGCGTACCATTTCAGTTTCGAATTTCTTAGGTTGTAATGGAAATTCTTAGTAGTATGGTTAGATGAAGTTTGGCATATGCCATAGTAGACATAAGTTTGTATTCTTCAAACATCTTGGTCGAAATATTATAAGAAATTACATGTATATTTAGTGTGTCCTTCAATGCGGAAATTTGTGCACCATAAGTGGTTCTTTTGAACTGATAATTGTAGTAAATAATTATGTAGTTAGTCTAATCCATCTTCAATTTTGTTGCCCATTGGTGAATGGATCGATTGGTTCTCATTGTCTTGTTCAATTATTTGGGCTATTTTAAGAGCTTCTTCACATATCTTAGTTTCATGCATTCATAGTGGCCCGCAAATTTTTTGAAGTAGTCTAGCCAGGCACCATTGAACTAACAGATTTTCATCGATAGTGTAAGGAATCTGACTTAATAGGTCTTTGAAGATTTATCATATTTAGGCACAGATTCATTCGGTCTTTGTTTTATTTCTTTTATATTTTGTGCAGCCAAATGTTTAACATCTTACGCTTTAAAGAAGGTAAGGAAACTGGTCTTGATTTCATCCTTCTTATTTTGTTTTTCTTTTAAATTCATTAACCATGCAAGGGCTTGTCTCCTTAATGTTGAGGAAAATTGTGCCATTTGTTTCTCTTCATTGTTGACATCATTTGCGGCCCACAACTTTTCACAAAATAATCAATGCCTCTTCGGGTATTCGTCTCCCTCGTAAATGGGTATATGATTTAGTCCCATCTTGGTCGGCTTATGAAAAGTCGGGTGAATTTGTTCATTATTGTTAGTTTCGTCGTCAGAACTTGGTTCTCTACTTTATTTTATTATGATAATTTGATATAAGGATTCATTAGTCTCACACTCATCTATATATTTCGTGAAGCGACTTATTTTCGGCTGTGACTCTCCATCGATTGATTCTAGAATTTGGTTTTCTTCAGTAAATATGAGTTGCGACACACGGGGTATGATCCTGAGGTTAGATAGTTGGAGAAGTATTTGGTCTAAATCATGATTATTATTCACTTGGTTCTAAATATAATTTTTTTTTTCTTAAAGATTTCTTTGTTGATCGTCGGTATACTAGACTGAAGGTATTTCAGAGTAATTCCTCAACTAAATAAATTATCTTAAATTAAGGATCTTCTTGGATATCTTCTTATTTTTGTACTAGAAACATCTATTTCCATAGTGTCTACTTTTCCTCTTGGAGTTATCAGTAGACCTTCATTATATGTCAAGGCGGGTGGTGGTATGCTTCTCAACTCTTTTGAGGAGTCTCATGCATCTTCACTCTCATGATGTTGATTCCTCATTCATTTCTTCTGGTATTCTTGTTCTCTAATTTGTTCTCTTCGATATTGTCTAGACCCCTTGCTAATTTTTTAGTGTCAGTAAACTGCTTGTATTATTGACCACTATTTGGTTGGTTCTTTTTGTTGATTTTTCTTTTTGGACGACTTCTCTTTCATTTTCATCGGCTCTAATACATACCCAAATTTTTCTTTGATTCTTTTATTTCTGTTTTTATTCCTGACGATATGCTACACCCCCCCCACCCCCCCACCTCCCCCCCCGCCCCCCCCCCCCCCCCATGCTGACTCAACTAGTGTCGGTTCATGAGGGGGTATCTTTGGACCATATTTATTTACTTAAAAAATAATCCCATGTGCCTTTTGTGTCTTTAAATTGAGCATACAAAAACTTCTGCCAATTCGCTTAATCCATCTTCCAGTCGATACTAGCTGGAATCACTAGTGCTGGCTGGTATTCAACGATATGACTTATGCCCTTCTCTAGAAGGAATTTATTTAGTAGAGTTGATATCGTGCATAAGAATATGTTGTGTAGGTCGTCATAGAATTTGGTTCTTATATGTTCCCTAGATGCTCAGTCTTCTAATGCTTTTTCTTCCCAATACTCTTCCAGGATGGATTCAAGCCACTCATGTAAATCTATTCAACCATCGTTTGATAGTTTCAATCGCAGGCAAGCATCAGTTTGGTTTTGAGGTGCTTTCACGAGTAAGGTTGTGAAGAAACTTTTTAACCTCTACCCGATTTCCTTAATTAAAAAACTCATGTGGTTCTGTGAAGAAATGATCCCTGGTTTCCGTGATCGACAAATGATTCCTCCACGTGTAATTTTTCAAATAATTATTGATCTTGACTTCCCAGCATAACTGTATCTCATATAGGGTCAACAACTATGCTTTCATGTTAATATGGACTTGAGTTCTTTCTACCGACAATGGACCCAATGTTGTAATCTATCAATTAGTGTGCATTGTTACCAGTAGATAGACACAAGAAAACATCCATAAAGCAAACAAAGAGACAAGACACAATAATGGGGAGATAACTAGGTCAGATATGTGTATTTTGTATTATATCAAAAATATTTGTTACATTCATATCGACATGTATATATAGACTAGTAAGACAATTACAAGATTCTAATTATCAAATTAACCAAATTGTCTAATCTATCATTTTTTATCTGCCTCTCGTATTACAATTCTATTTACAATGAGGTTAGTCAGTTGGGCTGACTAGCCTTTTCCATAATCAACTAGTCAGTCAACCTAACTAGATCCTTCAAAAAAACGTGTTTGATAGTATTCAAGGGCTCCACCATTTAAAAAAATAATGGACAATCAAACTAGAAAGAGCTCTTTGATATCTCTTCTTGGAGCAATGAATTGGGTCAATGTTTGGAGTGGAAAATTGACTCGTCCCCATCATATTTGTAACGTCATGTTTTTTGGCTTATCCTCTATCACAAAGGTTGTGCACCTTGGAAAATAAGGTCTTTAGATCAAAGGGGTTTGGGACATGCTGATTAGAGTGTCAGGTGGGGGTATTCACATCAATTTTAGTCTCTATCACTCCCCTTAGAATTAGCAATATGGAATCAAATATCTCACTCTAACGACATCCCAAAAGTTAATATCTTTTATTGAGAATTAGTTCATGAGAAGACACCAACTGCATAAAATTTGTAAAGCATCACATCCTTTTCCCCTTAGGATGTTCTTTATGTACCAATCAGGGTATGGAAATCAACTTTCACTAGCTTAACTAATAGAATTCGGAGGCCAGATTTGTGGAAAACCATGTTCTCTTAATGGAATACAACTAATGGAACCATAAAAGACCAACCAGTTTTCAAAAGATGGGTTAGCATTTCCAAAGTGTTTATGTTTCAAAATATTGTTTTCCTATAATAGAGAAGTATTTCACCAAGAATTGAATAACCCCTCAATGGAAATAAAATTAAAAGGCATCATCGCATAACACTTTTAACTCCAAATGTAAAAATATTACTACAAATCAAATATTGAGTGTGGATGAAGAAGAATGGTCCTATAAATTCCATACAACTCCTCAATTTACAATCCTTAGTATGTCCAAACATAACACTATACCAAAATGGTAGCCTCAACTAAGCACCCTTGATAAAAAATGGAAATGTTTTCAACACTCTTATATTCTATATTTTGATGGAGCCTCAAAGGGGAATTTTGGGGTGGCAACTGCAGGGGAGAGTCATCATGGACCCCAGAGGAACAAGTCAGACTTCCTTCACATGGGGACTTGGTATTGTGTCCAATAACCAAGCAGAAGTTTATGCCCTACTGCAAGGTTTGAGAATAGTTATGGCTCTAGTATCCAATCAGTGGTGGTGGTGGGAGACTCAAAGGTAGTTGTCAACCATATGGTTTCTATCTCCATGCCAGTTGATAATTCTTTAGCATCTTTATTTGTCTAAGCCAAACAAGTGATGCTCAATTTCTCTTAAATCACATTCTACCATGTCTTGTCAAAAACCAACTATGAAGTGGACTAGTTTGTCAATATAGCTTCATCCTTAAAAGAGGGGCTACTTATTGGTAATGGCACCATTAAACAATGCCACAATCCTCAATTAGTATCTATGGGTATAGAGACATGCATCAAGCATTTAAACCTTTACATGGCTCATAGGATTGGACTTCATACTCAGCATCATGCTAGTTATGAGAAGAGAGGTAAGTATGTCATCTACATGCTAGGAGCCATGAATCCACACAAATTACTAGAGGTTGGTAATTTCTCTGCTTAAGGTGGGGTTAGGGTCATTTTTCATGGAAAGTGTTGATGGGAAGCTAGGATCCCACCTCCGTGTGGTTTGTAAGAATTCATGCCAATTTAATTTGGACTGTGTTTGGTTTTTTGTTTCTTTTTTGTTGTAAGTTTTCGAAGGAGCCCCCTCCTTGGAGTCACTCTAGCATTGGGTGACTCTTGAGGCCAAATGTCTCCTTTAATCTGAGTTTTAGTGGAATGGATTCTCCTTGGTCATTCCACTAGTGAGCTTGTAGTATTCCAGTTTTCAATTGTATGTTTAGAAGCATCCTTTGTTCTGGAACACAAGAATTACAAGCATTGTTTGGGACCTGAGTGTGTGGAAATGTGAGTCACATGGAATGTTTGTTTCATATGTTGATTTCTTGAGTTGCTAGTAAAGAAACATGTAATTAATTTTGGAGAAACATTTGTAGTGGTTTATTGTTAGATTATATATAGTAAGAGTAATCTTAAATAGGTGCTCAAAACAAATGGAACATGGATTTCAATTGGGAACTTGGAACTTAGCTAAGGATATTGGTCTTTGTGCAAACCTGATGGATTACAAAGAGCTTCAGGAAATTAGAAGATTTCTCAGAAACCATGAGGATCATATTTAATGCAATAGGACTTCTATATTTACAGTCACTTCAAAACTCAATGAAAATGACCACCATGTCAGTTCTCAAATAGAGAGAATTGCATAGAAAGTGTAACAACCTCCTCCCACACTTACCCACTTTCATTGGTTTCCCGAGGTAAAAATGAGATGAGGGTCACTATGATAAGACTTAACCTCCTATATGACCTTAAGGAAATAGATTTGACAACTTAAGACTTTACCGAGTTCCCCTAGGTGTTACATGACCTCCACGAGCTACCCAACACCTTTAGGTATCCAACCCATGATCTGACTCTATTTTTCACCGACCTAGAGCCTCAATTGCTCCCTTGATAAGGCATCCAAGCGACTATAAGCCTCCAATCGCTCCCATAATCCTGCTTCCCAACGACTGTAGACTTTTCTAGTCAGCTCTGTGCTAGCGACCCTGAATTCCGGGCCACATTTTCAGGGCTAGGACTCAAGCCTTTGCCTAGAACTCAGTGAAACTTCTAGAGATGATAAATAACATAGAAAAAAAGTTTCTAACCCAAAAACTTGAACAAGGACTTGACTTGACCCCTCCCAACTAGGACAAGGATTTCGTCAAACACATGGTAAATAAGCAACCTACAGGTCATGAATGCATAGTTGTCATAACACTAATTAGGTAATGCATTCCTTAACCAGACATTCTTTCATTAAAATGTAATAAGATCCATACTTATATCTGTCATATAACCATGCTTATCACCAACATATAATTAGATATATAACAATTATAGAACAACCATTAAAGCCACATAATAAGAAGTATAATTACTATTCAAATACAAGAGAAACTTAGCTCTTATTAACCATTGAAAAAATCCCACCAAGTCAGGGACTTCCACATACCACCTAACCATAAATTGGTTGAACCAAATCATCCTTTCAGCCAAGCACCCCCATGCCATATTCCAAGCATGAATGTTGAATATCATGTTATAAATTAACCCATAAAAAACCAAGGGAATCCAGAGGTTAAGCCACGTCCATCCTCACCATGTTGTAATCTCACCTAAGATAGTCCCGAGATCACAAAACCAAACCGAGCATGGATGCATCAGAATTCCTTCAGCATCCCTTGAGGAATTTTCCTGTCTCCACCCACCTATTGGGGGATTCTCGGAGAAAACCATATCCGCCCACAACCCTTTGGATTTTCTTGACACCACCTCACCTGGATCCAAAACCTTTTGGCAAAGAAGCCAAAATTGTACAAATTCAAGAATCCAATTTAAGGCAAGAAAGTTATCTATACTTCATGCCAAGTTAACATAGAGATCCTCTGTAGTTAAGCGAATAAGTAATGGATAAAATTTATCCTAAACGTCTCACACATGTGAGAAAGAAGAGTCTATTGTAGAAGGCCGAAGAATACACTCAAGGAGGCTAAAAAGTTCAGATCTGAGTTGGAAAAGTGAAGGATAAGAATTAAAAAATAAATTGCAGCTGAATCATCAAAGGGTTAACTTTGAGTTGCAGAAATTTGACTTGGCCTTGGAGATTTTGTAGAGTTAAGCGTGATAGTCTTGGTAATCATCAATTGAACTCTCTATAAGAAGAAGAGTTTGTTTTGGTTTTCCTCTCAAGTGGGAGAGTTTTTGGCCTTGGATCATCGCCTATATTCTATAGAAATTCCCACTGTAGATCAACAGATTATGCAATATACAAAAGAAAAATACAAGATCTACTTCTACAACAAACTTGCGGAATCTTAATTAAATATGAGCAAGATCAAATAAAACACATATAACTAAGAATGAGAAATCAATCACACATGAACACAGAAGAATAACTCGGGGAAAGCCTTGGCCTAAAACCACAATTTTTGTGTTATCATACAAGTGGAAATATGTTCAAGTTACAAAAAGAATCAGCTCTCAAGCTATCCTGCTCTCTCTACAATCAAACAATACTGCTCATAGATATTCAAAGGATCTCACAACCTTATCCTCTGCCCTCCAAGCCTCCTATTTCCTTGGGCAGTTTTTCCTGGGGTCCAGTGCTTCCACTTGTGTGAATTCCCACCTCACACTACTCACTTGGCTCAGAAATAACTGCACAAAACCTGAAGGAGATAATTCCTTCTACATGGGTGAGTTTCCTATATAGGAAAATTCTTCTAACTGATAGTACACTGTCCCTTCCTCTGATCTCAACTGGGTCTCTGACTGAACTGACATGCATGAGTTATTTATGAGAGAATATTTAGTTATCTAGAGAGCAGCAATTACATGCATGCAAGCATTAACTAACTGAACTCACAATTAATTCAACAAACTGTTTGAACTAATCTAACTGGACTTGACTCAGTTAACTGAGCCAACTAATTACAACTCCAATTACAACTCATACTTATCTCTTTAGCTAACGGATAAGTTCCTCAATTAATGGAGAAACTATTGCATGTCCTCACATAGACTTCATGTTTGATTTTCTCCAACTAATTAACTCAAGATGAATTAATTAATTATTTTACAAATAGTTGCTAAGATCAAATTCGAATTTTACTTCTCAATTTTAGTTCAGGGACTAACTAAAATTGGAATCCATCTCGAAATGCTAATTATAGCAATGTTATTTTTAGCACTTCCATTTTTCATTCCTTGTTGCTATGTCCAACACTGCTACCCAAACTGTTATTTATAGCAATGTTATTTTTAGCATTTCTATTTTTAGCATTTCTTGTTACCATTTTCAACACTCCCTCTCAACAAGAAAGGCATTCAACTCAAACCTGATCCTGAAACTTTGGAATGTTCTGCATGCAACACTTCTCCCAAGTGTTATTGCTCCAACAACTCTAGTGATGCAGGAGCATCCGAATACCTTAATGAAAAAAAACTAGAGAAAGAAGACACGTGGACAACCAGGCCATCTTTGAACAAAATTCAGTTAGTGAACAAATTTTAGTTAAATATTCAATTAAAACTACCATGTATGTATAACAAGATATTGAGAATTCGTTTGTGCATCAAGAGAAAAAAAAAAGGAACCTGTGCGTGTGAGAGAGGGGAAGTAAGAGGATACAATGTAGTTGCTGGAGAATTCATGATTAAGGCTCAGATGCCTTAAATTGTAACCGAGTTTGTAAATAATAGAAATGCGTCTTTGTGAATTTATGTCTGTGTATTTTTTTTTTGTTTGAGTTGTTTGCCAGTGAATTAGATTTCCTGAAGCCATGGCGTTTTTGTCAAGTGGACAGAACAAAATTTGTCACGTAGGAGAAATTAGTGTCCAAGGGGAAGAAACCTGCGAAAGAAAAAGTCGTGAATGATGATGACTTTGCCGGAGAGCTGCACGAGCCGAAGAAGAAATTGGTCTCTAGGAGGAAAAAAATCTGTTGTAGAAGAAGTCGTGAAAGATAACAAGGCTACTAAAGATCAGACTGAGCTGAAGAAGAAGTCCCAACTCCAAACCCTACAAATAAGAAACCGTGGAAGCAGCTCAAAGAATCCCTGGCCCCCGTCCTTATGGTGACCTTTACAAAGGACTCACCACAAAAATCTTCAAAGACTTCCTCGAAGAATGTGGCACATGTGTGGACGGACAATGATGAGAGCGTCATAATGCATGGCTACCTAGTTTGTGCGAAGGAGGGTCTGGAGCTTCCCAAGAATCTGCCACAACTTCTTGAAAAGATTAATGATTCATTGGCCCATAAGGCAAGTGAGACCGTGAGAAGCATTTCTGATAGGCTTCATGGGCCCATAACCCACAGGGCTCAAGAACGATTCATTGGGGAAATGGGATTTTGGTTCACCCCCAAAATATAGTCCCCATCAAGTGGTATCAGAGCAAGAAAAGATTTCCTGCAGAAAGGAGTTTTTGCATGCGAAGAAAGAAGAGGTACAGTTTTGCTAAATATTTGTAAGCTTGTAAGTTTTTAATTTATTTTGTGAAGGTGAGAAGATTGCAGCAAACCTGGAGTAGGAGTGCTCAATTGGCTCGAGAGGAGAGAACCAGAGAGATGCCAAAAGACTAAGCTCAAGAGAGAAGCTTGGTAAGGTATCTGGTAGCAGGGAGGACTTGGTATTGTAGAGGTTTGATTGCAACTCAGAGAAGACCATGAAGGCAGTTCCACTGAAGAAGTGAAACAGTGGGTAGAATTGCTAAGGACAAGGAAAAGCATATGACCAAGAGGTCATAAATTTTGTACCTCGGGAGTCTGATGTAGGAGCATCTGAGCACCTTAATGAAAAAAAAGGTAGAGAAAGAAGACAGGTGAACAACCAGGCCAACCTTGAACAGAATTCAGTTAGTGAACAAATTTCAATTAAATATTCAGTTAAAACTGCCATGTATGTATAACAAGATATTAAGAATTATTCATGCATCAAGAGAAAAAAAAAGGAACCTGTGCATGTGAGAGAGGGGAAGTAAGAATATACAATGTAGTTGCTGGAGAATTTGTGATTAAGGCTAAGATGCCTTAAATTGTAACCGAGTTTGTAAATAATGGAAATGCATCTTTATGAATTTATGTCTGTGTATTTCTTTTTGTTTGAATTGTTTGCCAATGATTTGGATTTCTTGAAGCCATAGTGTTTTTATCAAGTGGCCAGAGAAAAACCTGTCACTAGGAGAAATCGATGTCCAAGGGGAAGAAACCTGTAGAAGAAAAAGTCACGAATGATGATGACTTTGCCAGAGAGTTGCATGAGCCGAAGAAGAAATTGGTCTCCAGGAGGAAAAAAAGTTGCCGTAGAAGAAGCCATGAAAGATGACGAGGCTGCTAAAGACTAGACCGAGCTGAAGAAGAAGTCCCGACTCTAAACCCTATGAATAAGAAACCGTGGAAGCAGCTAGGAGAATCCCTGGCCCCCATCCTCATGGTGACTTCTGCAAAGGACTCGCCACAGAAATCTTCAAACACTTTCTCGAAGAAGACAACACATGTGTGGATTGACAATAATGAGACCATCATAATGCATGGCTACCTGGTTTGTGTGAAGGAGGGTCTGGAGCTTCCCAAGAATCTGCCATAGCTTCTTGAAAAGATTAATGATTCATTGGCCCATAAGGCAAGTGAGATCATGAGAAATGTTTCTGATAGGCTTCATGGGCCCATAACCCACAAGCCTCAAGAACGATTCATTGGGGAAATGGGATTTTGGTTCACCCCCAAAATCTCATCCCCATCATCTAGAAACAAAAAAAATCTCCCAACTGACCTCCCTGTTAGGCTAGAAACACCCTCTGATGCTGAATCTCCCTCTACTGCTAAGAGGTGCTCCCTTTGTGACCTCTGAGCTGCTACAACACTCCATGCATCTCGCACCATTGCACACCTCTCTATGCCATCCTGCATTGATGCAACACTCTTGTGCCTCTCACATTGTTGTAGCCTGCTTGCTCTTCACTGTCTTGGGATTCCTGCATTGTAGCTCTCTCTGCTGCTCCATCTGCATCTGTCTCTACCCACTCAGCCAGTCCTGCTACTCCTTGTTGGGGCTCCCATAGCAAGGTCTAATCAAAGAGGTTGGGTACCTCAATGATACTGCCCCTATTCCAGCCTTCTTGGGACTGTCACTCCACATCGCCCCACCTCCTACCTGGAGGTATGGGTGCATGTGATCCCTCTACCCACTTGGCTCAAAATTCCCCCCTACTGGAGGTCTCTGCATGAGTGGATGCCTCCACTCATCTCTTCTCTGCTTCTCCAGTTGTGGTTGTTCCACAACCTCCTAAAGCTGCTTCACCAATTGTGGCTCCTCCACAATTGTCTGAGACTTCTTCTGGCACTACATGTTGAGAGGTAATGTACTCTCCCTCTTAATCACCAAGTCTCCAATAGTTGCCTTGCTCCTCAAGGCTTTGCATGCATCTTGAACCTCAAGAGCATACAGGTTCTTGACTCGTGAACCAATCTACTTCACCTGTCTAGTGGTGATGTGTCGAAAGAAAACCTTTCCCTTACTAAAGACTACCTCATAGCCTTTGTCTTCCAGCATTGCGATCGACACCAAGTTTTTCCTTAGTCCTGGTACATACTTGACATCGGTCAAGGTAATGTGAGCCCCATGCTCCCTCTGAAAAACAACTGTGCCTACTCCTAAGACACTATACTTTTCATCATTACCCATCGCTATGAGTATCTGGAGATCTTTCTCCTCCAATGTACTGAACAAACTCTTATCACCGGTCATGTGGAAAGAATCTCCATTGTCAAGAAACCAACCACATCCCACCATGGATGAAACCATGCATGTGAAGAGTGTGAAATCAAACTCGAACTGTGAGGCTAGTGCCTCACCTTCTGATCCTTCCTTGGATCCCATCTTAGATTTCTTCAGTGGACAATTTGTTGCAAAATGGCCCACCTCATGACAATGAAAGCATCACACTTTCGATTTGTCAAACTTCTTCCCACCATGGGAAGAACTGGATTTGGGATGAGAATCCTTCTCCATCCCTTTCTTTGCCTTACTCACAAAGGCACAATTTTCTTCATCCTCCTTGAATGAAGAAGATCCATCTCTAGTGCTTCTTCGTATCTCCTCCTACATCAGATCTGACCAAAGTTGTTCCCAATCTAGCAGATTCTCTCTTTCATTTACCGAGTCTTGGTAGCTATGCCAGCTCTTAAGAAGACCGAGGAGAGCTATAATCACCACGTCGTCATCGGCTGTCATGATCTGTACACTTCCAAGATCATCCCTGCAGGTGGTGAGCTTGTTCAGATATGTGAGATCATGTCGCACTTTTCGCACTAGATTTTCCAAAGCTTGTCTTTCAGTGCTAGCTTCCTCTGATCGTTGCTATTCTGATATAGATATTTCAATGTTTTCCACATTGAAAATGGTCTCTCCTTCCCTTAGAGACTTGAGATTATGTGGTCTTGAACCCCCTCCAGAAGGATTCTCCTTGCTCTAGCCACACATTTCTTCCATTCCGCCATTTCTGTAGCATTAGCCACTGCAAGCTTGGGGACTTCTTGATCAATGAAGTCCTTTAGACCCTTATCCTCTAATACTGCTTCCATACGATCCTTCCAGGCTATATAATTCAAGCTGCCATCAAGGGCATACTCGAGTCTTAAATCGTTGAACGCCATTGGTGAAATTGAGATGTGATAAGAACATGATTTCTATATTCATGAACCTAAAACTTTGAACTTCTCCCTTGTTGTATATTGTTCTCTCCTTGATCACCTTTGCTCTGATACCATGTAGAAATTCCCACTATAGATCAACAGATTATGCAATATACTAAAGCAAAATACAAGATCTACTTCTACAACAAACTTGCAGAAGTTTAATCGAATATGAGCAAGATCAAATAGAACACATATAACTGAGAATGAGAAATCAATCACACATGAACACAGAAGAATAACCTGGGGAAAGCCTCAACCTAAAACCCCAATCTCTGTATTATCATACAAGTGGAAATATGTTCAAGTTACAAAAAAAATCAGCTCTCAAGCTATCCTGCTCTCTCTGCAATCAGAAAATACTACTCATAGACAGTCAGAGGCTCTCACAACCTTCTCCTCTGCCCTCCAAGCCTCCTATTTCCTTGCATAGTTTTTCCTAGGGTCCAATGCTTCCACTTGTGTGAATTCCCACCTCACACTGCTCACTTGGCTCAGAAATAACTGCACAAAACCTAAAGGAGATAATTCCTTCTGCATGGAGGAGTTTCCTATATAGGAAAATTCCTCCAACTAATAGTACACTGTCCCTTCCTCTGATCTCAAATGGGTCTCTGACTGAACTAACATGCATGATTTATTTATGAGAGAATATTCAGTTATCTGGAGAGCAACAGTTACATGCATGCAACCATTAACTAACTAAACTCACAATTAATTCAACAAACTGTTTGAACTAATCTAACTAGACTGGACTCAGTTAACTAAGACAACTAATTACAACTCATCCTTATCTCTTGAACTAAGGGATAAATTCCTCAATTAATGGAAAAAATGTTGCATGTCCTCACATAGACTTCATGTTTGATTTTCTCCAACTAATTAACTCAAGATGAATTAATTAATTATTTTACAAACAGTTTCTAAGATCAAATTCGAATTTTACTTCTCAATTTTAGTTCAGGGACTAACTAAAATTGGAATCCATCTCGAAATGCTATTTATAGCAATGCTATTTTTAGCACTTCCATTTTTCATTCCTTGTTGCTATGTCCAACACTGTTATCCAAACTGCTATTTATATCAATGTTATTTTTAGCATTTCTTGTTGCCATTTTCAACATATTCTTTGTCTCTTGTCTCTTTATTTTCTATGCATTGGTAGTTGTTTGATGAAGAATAACATAATAATATTCTAAGATCATGATGTAAAGAAGTAAAAAGGATTCACAAGCAATTATAATAAGTAGAGAAATCACCTACTCTTGATGCATTAGGTCATGCTCATAATGATAGGAGATCAGCCTTAGGAGGCTTTCCCTTCCCTCAGAACTTGACCTACTTGGCCACAAACCCTATTTAATGTCCTTAAAAAATATCATATACCTCAAATCAATTTGTTAATGTGCCTCAAAATACTTCTCTCTCTCGGGATACATGAAACAATATGATACAAGAAGTACGGTAACAAGTAAATCAAACTATGAATCAAGTAAAGATACAAATTTAAACACGTGAATCCTACATGAATCAAACTACAAACCCAAGGTAAATGCAACCTATTATCACTCCTCTAGATCTCCAAGTCTGAGTAAGAGTCCAGATGACATAACCACAAACCAAGCTTTTGATTCGGTAGCTAGTCCTACTAAGCCGGAGAGGGCTCTCTCCACAAAATTATAGCCAAGAGGGCTAGATGAATTAGGGTTTTAAGCTAGTTATGAGTGTAGTGTTTGTTTGGATTTGATTTGATTGGGTTGCTGGATGAGGGTTAGGTCAAAGAGGTTAGGTCAGGGAAAATAAGATATGATTGCAGACATTCAATGGGGAAAGGTAGGTAGGTAGGCTAGCACATTAGGGTTTCTTGGGATGAGATGATTCAGATAGGTGAGGAGCTAGGAAGAGCATGAAAGATGTATTCTTCCTAAACTGAAGAAAGATGAACAAACTATGAAAACTTCCCCAAAATAGAGCATGTGAGATGATTTTTTTTTATCAACTTGAAAGAGATCATACAATAGACATGAAATGGAATATGGAGCAACAATACATTCATACAAATGAAACTGAAGAAAAAACAATGCTAGAAAACCATACCACAGGTATCCCAAGGAAATAGTTGCAACTCATCTATTAAAACTAGCCAAATTATGATACAATAGTGTCTCTGATCAATCTTACAACATCCAACTGAGTCCAACCTTTGAAAAGACTGAAAAATACAATATATAGGCCTCAAAACAAACTCCTCCCAACCTCAGGGGTCGAATCCATGAGAGGAGGAGCAGTTCCACCAAAATCTGAACTAATAGCTAGAGTGTAGGGTGGTCAAAGTGACTCATCCCTAATTACAATGAAACTGATTCATTACACCTCATAGAGTCTATTTACCTAATGTATTTACCCTAGGTAATAGTAAAAAGACCATAATTACATTTACAACATCAATTACATCAGTAAAAATTCATAAAATTCCTTGAGTAACTGAGAAAGTGTGAAAAAGTAGAAAAATATCAGTTTTTGGTCCTATGTGTAGCACCAGTGGTCTATGCACAGCGCCTTTGGTCTGAGCACAATGCCATCTTCCAACTGAGTTTTGAATGGGTTCCCGATGTCCAAATTGAGCAGGATATTTTATTTGAAAGCCTGTCCTATCTAGTTTCCAGAAATGTACTCAATTCCAAAGAATTATAATATTTGACCATCAAAAAATTCAATATCCCAAGAATGCTCCTGTGCACAGCGCCTAGCTGAAAAAGTGGGCAAAAATGTGATTTTTGAGGTGTTTTTTCCCATTTCTCCATGTCAGATTGCTCAATTTTGGTGTGCCAATAGTCAAAAATGCATGTTTACTACCTTTCAAATCCAATGGTGGTCTTTTTTATTCATTTGGAAGCCCCTAGAAGGTGCACAATGCCTAGGGTGTTGTGCATAGGACAGTTCAACTATGCAAAAATTGTCAAAGTTTACACAAAAAACCCAAAATTTCAAAAAATGCCTAGAAACTTTTCAAAATGGATACGTGAACTGCTGATGGAGTATGTCAAGCATGGAAAGATGCCTCAACAAGGATATCAAGTTTCTCTTCTCCTCTTGGATATTTGGGGTTTCAGGCTTTGACTTCATTTTCTTGAGTTTTGACCTCATTATTTGGTTTATTCGGCAATAATACTTTTCCATCCTCCTTTGTATGTCATTGTATTTCTTTGATTTATTCAGGAGCTTATCAAGATGGTGGTTAACTCTCTCGAGCCAATTCTCCCTATTTTCATTGATCATTATGGCAAATTGCTCATTAAAGGTAAGCTCTTTGGCTAGTTCAGCTTCTTTCCATCTCTCTAGTTCTAATGCTATCTTTAGGCCTTTGGTTCTTGGCCTTTTTCTTGACACTTGTTCTTCCAACTCATCAGGATCACCATATTTCCCATATGCTTCATCAAGTAAGGCCTTAGCCTTGGTCTCTTCTCTTTTTGCTTTGAGAAGGTCCACCTTCATGATCAGCGATTTTGTTTTCAATTATTGGTTTTCCTACTCAAGAAATGAAATGACAAATTTAGCTCTATCCAATTGAGTTTGCAATTGTTTGATTTGGGCCTCTTTCTCTTTGATGATCAAGGTTGTGTTTTCATGATCATCTTGTTGATCCAAGTCAACAAGGTCAAATTCTATTTCTATCTCATGGAAGTCTTCATCCTCTTGCCTGATTTCCTCATGAACAATTGTCTCTATGATATTTTGCTTGCCCTTCTATACCTTCTTTGTTGATAAAGAAGGCAGGGCCCCTCCCACAATCCGTGGGGAAAAGACCTTCATATTCCTTTTCTGATATGTTCTAATGAATATGCCTATTTTAGCCCCTTTAGGCTTGCTAACCTCAACTCTGCTAGGTGACCCTGTATGACCATGCAATGGTGATGATGGTGGTGAAATAGGCTGAAATGATGGAGGGATAGATGTAGTGGGTTGAGATGGAAGGGGTATGTCTTCAACAAGATGATTAGTGGGATGAGATGAAGAAGGAATATCTTCAACATATGGAGCAGTGAAAATATCATTGGCAATGAAAGTGTCCCATGAGATGTTCAACTGATTAAGGTGATGGAGGACAATGATCTTAATCAGAGAGTGATGAAAGGGGTTGTTCATTTGTAGATCATACATTTTTCCCTGAACTATGTATGCCATTTTTTGAATGCTCCTGAACAAATAATAAGGAATATTGAGCATTTTGACTCTTGTGAAGTGCAAGAGCAATTTGATATGGTATGTGTAGAGTCTGAAAAATCTTCCTTCACAAGTGAAGTACTTCATGATGATTTTCATCTTGGGAGCATACTTATCAAGAAGGTGACTGAAAGGGAAGAACTTCTTTCTATGATTTTTGTAACAAGGCTTCAAGTATGGCTGATAATACTGATCATCTAGGTTTTGAGCTTTAAACCACTTCTCACCCACATTAGGTATTCGAGTAGCAGCAACAATGATGGCTAAGGATATGGTGAAGGTTACACCAGAAAGGGTCACTTGATTGTCCTTAAGATTTGAAATGAAAACTCTAGTCAAAACAGGGTGGTTTTGAACACATTTTATCATTTCACAAAAATCAAAGCATCCCATATGCTTGAAACAAGTGACTGTCATGCGTGAGGCCATTAGTTCTCTGGTGTTGGTATGCTTAAACCTAAATATTCTTCCTCCTTTGTGTGGCCTTCTTTCTTTTGTGTCTTCCTCCTTTGTAAAATTTCTATATTCCTCCTCCATGATGTGTTTTTGTTCCTTTTGTCTTGAAACCCTAGGGATTAGGAAATGGGAGTGGGGATGTGGTAGGAAAAATTTAGGGAGTGGGGAAAGGTATTAGGGAACTTAGGGAGATGATATGGGATCGAAATATTTTAAGGATTTGGGAATTGGTATTTTATTACAGGTATGGCAGTATGGCTACCTAGGACTTAGGGTTTAAGTGAGAATAAATTTAGAATAGGGATTTAGCAATACAGGGGTAGGGATAGGGTTTACTGTGATGTGGGAAGGATACTAGAGTCTTAGGAACAAATTTAGAGGTGTGGGAATGAAACTAGGGTTTGCAAGTTTTGAGAACTCCAAATTTCACACAAGAAACTTAATAGCATGAATTGATGACTTGTGAAATGTAAGGAGGGTATAAACAAGGCCTTACTTACTTGTTAGGAGGTTAAGAAACCATGGGTTGAAGGTTTGGAGCACTTACATGAAATTTGAGAGCTTACAGATGAAGTTTGAAAGGTGCGTAGCGCCTTTGATGCATGTGAAATGCATGTCTGCTCTATGCGCAATGCCTTTGATGCATGCGCAACGACTTCTGCTCTATGCATAACACCTTTGGTGCATGCATGGAGCCTTTGATCTATGCGCAATGCCTTTGATCCGTGCACAACGCTTGACTCTGTTTTGCTAATTTCACCTATCAAACTCGAAAATTTCTCTTTTGTTGAGGTTCCTCGACCATGACAAGAGTAAATGAGGTGTAAATGGATGTCTTGTGGGTTTTAAATACTTGGTGGAATTTGATTTTGTAGATTTAAAACCCATTTTCTAATGTTTTAAATTGCTTTTGAAACATTGTACTGATACCCTTTTACCTTGTGCTTTTGCTTTGCAGATTAATCAATTACCGGAGTAGACACTTTTTATTTGAAATTTATTGTATAGTTGGCATGTGGAACTAAGTTGGCAGCTTGGGAAAAGTTACTTATTACATATAATGACATAAAATTACTTAAATATTAAAAAAATAGAATTACATCTCCGTTTTTGAAATAAAATTACAATTTGGAATGAAACTCATAGTTGAAATCAAAATTATAACTTTGGCAAGAATTTTGACATGTTTGCAAATACTCTTTAAATTAAAAACGAATATTATTTTGTTCACTCTCATACTCTTGCTGGCCTTATGCAGTGAAATGGTGTTTTATTGGACCTTAGAAAAGTGAAACCTAGAGACCTAATGGAAACCTTGAGTGAATAGACTTCATGGTGACTTGACTAACCTAAAAACATGATGAAATGAACTTCTGATTGATGTATTCTCAGTAAGTCATGAACGTGGGCTAGAAAGTATTGATTTTTGAGGGAGAGTGAGGTTTTTTACTAGGGCTACCATCAGTGAGTAAATTTTTGAATGAGGACCTAGGTGAAATGACAAAAATTTATGAGTGAGACCCTAATATGAATATGAAAAGAGCAGTTTTGATCACTGATGGTAGTATGCAAATACAAACTATAACACAAGCTAGCCTCGATTTCCAAGAATGGTAGGGTATAGCCCCTAATCAGTGTCATTCTGGGAGATCAAGGTGATTGCAAGAAAATATGACCTGTAAACCAGGTGAATTGGGGCTTGAAATATTTATTGGGATTATTTTTATGGTATAAAATATAATAATTATTTATTTTTTAAATATTTTTTGGGCTAACTATAGAAAATGGGTGTAATATAAAAAATCACCCCTCCAAAATATAAAACTCCTTAAATTTTTCCCATGGGCTAAAATTCTCCCCTAAAATTTTCACAACACATACTCCTACACCTGATGTACAACATAATACCTATACATACACATATTACAACACAAAAAATACACATGTCATGATACAACGACCTCACAATAGACATATTAAAGTACCACATATACACAACACAACATGTACAACATGTACACAATACCACATGTACAACATGTACAGAACAACACATATACAACATGTACACAACACCACATGTACACAACGTCACCCACACAATGTGTGCACAACACTACATGTACATAGCACCACCTACACAACATGTACACAACAACACATGTACACAGTACCATCCTCATAACATGTACACAACATCACATATACACAATGTCGCATATGGTGATAGTCTTTAAAAAAGCATTGTTGTAAGTATATATAGTGATGGTCCTTTACGGTTTGTCACCAAAGCCATTTTCAATGACACTTTTGGTGAGGGTTGTTAAAGGCCCATCACTAATTCTCTCTTTGGTGACACTTTTGGTGAGGGTCGTTAAAGGCCCATCACTAATTCTCTCTTTGGTGACACTTCTAGTGACGATCTTTTATTGATCGTCACCAATGATCTTTTTGGTTACTTTTGGAGTCGGTCAATAAATGTTCATCATCATTTATCATTCCAATGAGTTTTTGATGACACTTCATGCCTGCAACAGACCTTTAAGGTCCATCACCAATGTTGCATATGGTGACGGTCTTTAAAAAATCGTTGTTGTAAGTGTATATAGTGATGGTCCTTTAAGGTTTGTCACCAAAGACATTTCCAATGACACTTTTGGTGAGGGTCATTAATTTCCCATCACTAATTCTCACTTTGGTGACACTTTTGGTGAGGGTCGTTAAAGGCCCATCACTAATTCTATCTTTGGTGACACTTCAAGTGACGATATTTTATTGACCCTCACCAATGCTATTTTTGGTTACTTTTGGTGACGGTCAAAAAATGTTCATCATCATTGATCATTCCAAGGAGGTTTTGATGATGCTATGTACCTGTTACTATATTTTTTCTCAAAATATAATGATTTAAGACCATTGTTGTGGAGTCTTTTTCATTATGTATCCAAGGTCATAGTGGTTATAATATCTAGTCAATTTGTTAAGAAGTAATTAGTGTGTATAATTTCCCTTAAGTCATAATAATATAGTCTTCCTATGAGTCAACACATGATTCATCTCTATTATGTTTATTATGTAGAAAATTTCCTTTAAATAAAGTTCCACTAGTGTGTGTAGGAACTATATTATTTAATACATATTGAAACTCTGTCAATTCTATTAATGAGAGAGACCTAGCACTCCTCAACACTCATGCAACACCTTAACATGCTTTGGAACAATAGACTAACATTCCTTCACACCTCACATGTCTTGGAACATCTTTGTACCTAGAACATCTTGCCATGAGTAGGACACCAAAGCACATGTTGGCATGCCATAGCATAGCATGGCACTCCCGTATCATGTGTTGGCATTCCTTGTAGTCCCTAGCATGCCCTGGAACTCCTGGGCATAATATTGGATTGACAAAAATTAGCACTTGGCACACATTGGCACTTCGCATGTATTGGAACATATTATTAGTGTGCATAGCATGCCCCTTTTGAAAACGATAAAGTCACCCTCTTATGTGTTCATTTTAGCTTGTTTATTCCTTTCGTTGCCTTGAAACTCCTTGACGCATATTGGCATACTCTGGTACCTTGCACATCCTAGCATGTCTTAGCACCTGGAATGCCTTGTATCTATTTGGCACATGTTAGCATACCCCGGAACTACCTAGCACACTCTAGCACTTCTTGACATTCCCTGATATTCCCTGGCATACCTTACTCATTCTTAGTATACCTTGGCATGCCAACTAGCACTGATTGACACTCCCTAACACACCCTCATATTCAGTCACTTCCATGCATTTTGACCTAGTGCTCCCTTGTGTTGTCCTAGTACTCCCTAACACTCCTCAGCATGCATTGGCACTCTCTAGCACACCTTAGCACTCATAAGTGAAGAATGAAACTTGTAACCAATGTTACCAGACTCGTAATAGACAATAAATCAGCGAGGAAAAAGAGCTAAGAGTTTTAATCAAATTGGAAAAAAATCGGAAAAAAAAAATCGGGACAAAATAAGTGAATTCAATAAATAAAATTATACACATATATTGAACTAAAAAAAAAAAACATTTTTCATTGATATTCAGTAAAGCCATGTCCAAAAAATTCATAATATGAATAGATGTCCAAAATATCATGAATGAATAAGCATCTCATATATGTTATGAGTCCAAACATGATCCAAAGTACTGAGTCATGACTCCTAACTAGTGACTACATAGAACTAGAAGCAACTGCTTCTAAAAGTTTATAAAAAACTGCATACTAATTATATAAAATCAATAACTAAGAGTCTAAAACTCTTAAGAGTGAGAACTAGAAGTGATTCCTCCCACTCCTCCGCTTTCTTGACTCTCAAAGTTCTTCAAGTCATGTATGCTTAAAAGAGGAGCCTCCTCTAATTGAACCCAATTTGTTGCATTTGTAGTTTGCAAATCTATCTCTTCAAGGTCTATTGGTGAATGATCCAAACCTATCATTATCATGAGACATTGAAATGTGAATTCAAGTTTCACTTTGAACTTTAAAGTTTAAACTTTAAATTCCAAATCAGATTATGAAACCTTCAAATTCAAGCTCTCACCTAGTATTTTCTTTTTGCGAAGTTGTAGATTGTAATGGAAAAATACAAGGTCATTTAAGCATTTTTGTGTCAATCGGTTGTTCTTCTTAGACTGTATTTTCTCAAACATGCTCCAGTTGCACTCGCAACATGAAGCACTGCATGCTTGGTTTAATATTTGAATGGCAAATCTCTTCAAATCTGGCATATCACTAAAAATGTTTTGCCACCAAATACCTAGCAAGTGGCAAGGGTTCATGAGTAGACGTACTAAATACTAAATATTAAAAACTTAAAAAGACAACAAAATTTAATAAAACATTTAACATACAAAATAAAGTTTAAACAAATTTAATGAACTGACAAAGCCTTCAAGCCTCAAAGGGTACCTAGAAACACCTTAGACCTTTCTTGTATAACACTGGTATAGGAAAATAATTTAAGTAGTTCTCCATAATCCTATAGTTGGGAAAAGACACAACTTTGAAATACTGGATCAGGGAAGCACCTTTCCATGTATGTCATAAGTCCTCTGTCAACCTCCCCATCCTCATTAAATTTTCTCTTATCATAAAATTACTATGGGTTTAAGAAGTACCTAGCAACATGTAAGGGGGAATGCAATTTCCTATCCCAATGTGCATCAATAATGTCCCAAAGAGGCATATACTTTGCCTCCTCATCCCCATATCTTCTTTTGATGGCCTCCTTTGTGAGATCCATCGCCTCATAAATGTAACCCATAGCGGGTTTGTCACCATCAACCATCCTAAAAGTTTAAGCTTTCGAATTTAAATTAATATGAAACATTGAAAATAAAAATAAGCTTGAAATGAAATTTAAAACATGAAAAGGTTAAAAGACTTGAAGTACCTAAGAACTCTAACAAGAGACTCCATAACAGCAATAATCTCTTCGACATCTTTCCAGAAACTATCATTAAACACAAGTGCGACAACTTTAATGCCTTCAAGGGTCTTGGAATGTTTAGATGGCATCCACTCAGGTCCCAAGGACATCCTCTTCAGATTTATCTTTTACTCAACCACAAATTGCAAAGATATGAAATTTGTTGCAAATCTAGTCACTGCAGGTCAAACAATTTCTTTACCTTCAGTGTATTTTCTCATGATGTTTAGGACAATAATTTGGTTGCATGGGTATTTGGTTATGGATTTTTCCTTCTCCACAACCTCATGTATCCAATGAAGCTTACCAATGTCCTCAAGCATTAAATATATACAATGGGCAACACAATAGTTCCAAAAAATAGTGGGGTGCCTAATCTCAAAAAATCTACCAGCAGCCATATAATTAGCTGCATTGTCAGTGACAATTTGTACAACATGTTATTCTCCCACTTCTTGAACGAATTCCTCCATCATTTCACAAATAAGTTGTGTAGTCTTAACCTTGTCTAAGGCATCCATTGATTTGAGAAACATTGTACCTATGGGACAAGATACAAGGAGATTTATTAAAGTTCTATTCCTCTGATCTGTCCATCCATCACTCATGATCGTGCACCCTGTTTCTACCCATGATGAACGAAACTTAGATAGCACAAGCATAGCATATTCAACACTTTCTAATATAAAATTTGTCCTAATGATCTCCAATGAAGGAACTTTGAACCTTGGACCTGCAACAGCAACTGCATCAATCATAGCTTGCCAATAAGGACTTATGGCACACTAGAAAGGTATGTCAAAATAGTACCAAAAGTTGGCAATGGCCTTCATTGCCTAACTATGGATATTTTTTTCCAACCAGTGGTATCCAAGGTAGGTTGGGAACCGGGTTTTGTGCGGAGAGAAAAAAAGGTGTTTATGTTTCCACCTCCAATGTTGAATGCAGGAGGATTCATTTGGCCTTGAGTTTGACTTGGACTTGGAGGCATGTGTGGGAAACTTGGGAACTACATTGAGGATTCAATAGAGGGAGATGACAATGGGGTAGTGGAAGAAAAATTGTCAACTCCAGGAGTTCCTATTTCTTTTCTTTTCTTTTCTTTCTTTGCATTATGCTGACTCAACATATCAATGGCCAAGGTTGCTTGGTGTTTGACATTTTCGTCAATGTTTTTGTAGAGACCTATATCATGGCCGGGTATTTATGCAAGATGGTACTTGAATTTATAAATGCCTCCACTACATTTCACTTTGCAAAATTTACAAAGGAGCTCAGGGTCTCCAAGAATCTTGTCACAATAAGCCCAAACAAAGTCCTTCTCCCTCAAAATTTTTGTTGTTTTGGACTCGTGTTTAAATTGCAGCTTCTGTTTAGATTTGGAGTTGTGCCTTCTATTTAATTTGGCTCTTGTAAAATACAATAAAAAATTAAAATTAAAAATGCCGTATATAACTTCGCAAAAAAGAGGGTTGGTTTTAAAGGATATGAGATTTTGTTAAGGATCAAAGAGGAGTCTATCCAGCAACACAAGCACATTTCAACCTAATACATCATTATTACATTGAAACATAATTAGGTATATATGAGGAAATGCTACCTAAAGTAAATATTATCAACATATATTGCATTGTAATCTTGAATTTGCAAGTTCGTTTAGCATAAGACAACTGAACCAATAAATCAATAATAGATTCTGGAAGAACAAAAATACCCAAAGTTGTGAATGCATGGTTGAAGCCTTTGACGTCTACAAGACATCGACCAAGGAATGAATGCTTGATGACTTGGTCGATGGTTGGTATGAAACCATTTCTTAGTGCATTTTTAAAATCTATGTAAGCCCCATTTATAGGGTTGAAAAGTCATAACCAAAGGAATAATCCAAACATTCGATTGTTGAACAATGAAACTTGAAACTTGCCATTGAAAATGACATTGAAACTTAAATATAGTAATATACCTATTATCTAAGCCAAGTTCCAATGTACCTCGATTGTTGAAGAGTGAAGCAACTAAGCCTAAAGGTAACACACATTGAAGGTGACGCGCAACTACCCAAGGGTCAATATGGAGTATGGATAAAGCACACATTGGCGACTGCCCGTTATGGAGTCTGATCTTAGGCTCACCTTGGTGGTTCCCCGATATTGAGTTTGGTTTGTGTAATAGTGAGTAGTGATTGATTACTGAAGATCTCAACGTATGAGTTTTGGGCCTGAGAAATGAGAAATAAATTTTGGAGCGACTGATGTTTAGTTTTTAGCAATGCCACATACCTAAACTTAAAAAACCCGTGCTCGTCAAGTCAAGGTTAAAAATCGAATAAATTGGAATCAATCGTAGGAATATTCTTTAATTAGCAAGTCTCAATTCAAACTTGCATTGACCATGAGTTAAACCTAGTCAACGTGAGTTAGAATCGCAAATATTTAGATCAGATCATTTGGAGAGCAAGCAAATTCCAACTCGTGATTAATCACGATTCATCGGCAAGTCCTGTTTCACTGCTTGTAACTGAAATCTGAACTGAAAATAAGAGATCTTACAATTGAAACTAATTGTGAATTTTCTAAACTGAAATTGGCCCATCAGCATTGTTTCTATTTGTGGCTGGGTGTGTCAAAGGAAGAGATTCATTTTAAATCAGGTTCATGGAGAAAATATTTTATGGAAGATGTTTATTTTATGTCGAGGAAGACATAGTAATAGTTTTTATTAAATTTGAATAACAATAGTATCTAATCTGTATCTCCCATATCTCATTATTTTTATCTCCTGTAACTCATACAGAAAGTGGGGTAATAGTGGACATGTAGCATCAAGCTCCACTCCTTTTAATCCAAAGTTCTGCATGCAAACCTTTGTGTCACTTGCGCCACAAAGCCTTCGCTATAGAGTGTGGAGTTAACACCTACCTCTGCATGACAAAAGCTACACATACCTTTTGACTTAGTTTTTTCACCTTTTGTCCATTCTTTGTTTGGAGTCTGGGACAACAAGCTCCACATACTTTTTTTCCATACCTCTATCTGAGTGTAACTTTGCACATTTTCTTTGCTTCAACCAATATCAAAAGCATTTGTGAGCTTCTTTCAAGGCATGAATACATGCTTCAATCATGGAAATTAGCAAAGTTTCTAAAGAAAAAAATAACGATGGAGTTATCCTTTTCCATTTCAAATATGTTAGGATTATATTGAGATTTTTTTAGAGATAATTATTAACTTGCCCTCTACTTTTCCCTTTTCCTTAATATAAACTGCATCTCTTATTACATTTCTAATCAAGAGATTTACATCAAATAATGGATCAAAGGGCCAAGGACTTTTCATAAATGCTTCCTTGTCCATTAGAAGAATAAATGGTCAACATGTCAGATTGGCTCCAATTTCTTTGGAATTAATAATTGTTTTGAAAAATGACTACTCTTGTTTGAATATAGAACTATGTTTAAGCATTTAAAATGGATTTTCTTCCATATTGATCTCGGAAAGGTCCTTATTAAAGGCCTCCCTATACCTTCTCCACTAGAATGAATGGGTTGTATGTTGAAAAGTATAGCATAGCTCCCTTTTGAAAAGCCTAATCATCCCATTGTCACCAAGAGCTCCTCCTTTTCCCCAAATTGGACCCAAAGCAACATTGAGTACATAATTATGATCCAACCTGAGAAAATTTCATTGACACTGCAACTCAAGAGCTATTAAATTTGAAGTGCGCTAATATGATTCGTCATTCCTTCATTGAATAAGTATATAGTTTTTTAATTTATCATTTGTGCTTGTAGTATGTGGTACTAACCTTGTTTCACTTGAAAGGGTTTTTATTCTTGGACTATGATAATTCTATTAAGATTTAGGCCTTTTGTATTATTTGTACCCCATGATCATTTTTGCAAGATGTATGTCCTATGTGGAAAGAAATAAGAATTTAATTATTACCTCCTAAACTGAAGCATTGTTTCTTTTATTAGGTGCCATGTAATGTCCTCTACAAATTGAGGACGAACGGGACGTAATATCCTATCCATCCCCATAGACTATAGTCCTCCATAAAGGGGGAAAAACCCCAAAATACACATTGTTGGGCAATTTTTGGGGAAATTGGGCCTAAAAAACCCAAATTTGGGGTTTGGAGTAAGGTTTACTCAATCACTTAAGAATATGAAACCCCTCTGCAAAATCTATAAATAAAGAAGGATTGAATTCATTTTGGATCACCAAGTGTGGATTAATTCATTTGTTCTTGAGCATTAGGCCTAATAGTTTTTTACCCCTTCTATCTCTTGTCAATTTTGGTGGTGAAATATTCCACCCTAGTTGACATTCCCTTATTATCTCATTGTTTGAGCACAAGGGTCTCTAGCTAGTCAACGAATTCTGTTGGATATTGGTCTCTTGTCTTTTTTTGGGCACAAGATTTCTGTTAAAGGTGAATGGATTTGGAGGATAGTGCATGATAGCTTAGTTCTGTTTGGCATACACCTCTCTTGAGGGAAGAAACAAAGTTTTCGAGTCCTTACTATCTTGTTCTGGGCAAAGCACTTACCTTAGGCAGTGGATTCATTTCTAGCACCTGGAGTAGCTAAACTCTTTGCTTTATTTAGTTTTTGCATACACAGTTAAAAGGAGCACTTCCCTAGTTATTAGTTCTCAGCCTTAGCTAAGGAATCATGTTTTCATATCTCATTTCATATTCACTAGCAGAAGACTTTAATTGTCTTATCTATCCATGCAAGGAAGGTTCATTAGGATTAGGAGTTAAGAAAGTTGAGACATTGTTGTACATGTTTCCAGATTCATTGTACCTTCTAGACTAAAGGAAAAGTGAATAGTAGTGTTTGAAATTTTTAGTTATTTCTTGTTTCAAAGAGTAATAAATAGTGATGTGATTTGAGTTTCAAATTTGTGTACTTGTTGTTACTTTCTTCAGTGGCATGTGCTTCCCTGTTCAGAACAAGGGGTTTTTCTGCAGTATCTAGCCTCCAAAGCTTCTTCAATGCAAACTAAATATCAAATCATGCCCTCGTACTCCAAATCATCTAAGGCATCACCCTAGAGAAGTTCCAAAGTAGACCAATGAGCTTTGACAGGCCAACTCCAACCCCATGTCACTATACAAGTGTTGACATCACTGTTACAAAAATTATTCTAAAGTGTTGCATCCCACACAAATTCCTAGGATGGATGCCCAAAGGCGTTCTAGAACAAGGCTCAACCTTCATTACCACATTTAATACTTTTCAAAGGGATCAGTCCCTTTAAACCATACCAGTTTTTACACTTTCACAATTTGGCCATGTTCCTATCAATTTATATTTTGTATTGAAAATTCAGTCCTATTTTACATGTTTATTAAATTTAGGAACAATTATAAGTCAGCTCCAACAAAATGTCAGCAAATTTGTGGGTTAGGTTGGCATTTCTCCAAATACTATCACACATGTATATATAATCACACATTTTCCTTTTTAGATCTTGATTGGTTGAACAAAAATGTTCCCTACCTGTGTAATTTTTTCCCATACCTCCACATCAACACTCATAGATAACAATATTCTTAATTCTTCATCTGTGTGCATAGTAAGGTCCCTTTTGGTTGCTATTTTTGATGGAGAAACCTCTAACAGTACACCTTTTACCACAAAGATGTTGTTGTTGGATAGAAATCTCCAGAGGAGTCTTACACCAGACATATAAATGGCTATTGTATATCACAATAATAAGCATTAACATATGAAGACGTGCAGACCCTAAACTATCTGCATTCAATCCATTACTTTTTCTTTCATGGCAGATTTCGTTCTTCATAGTAGATGTGTTGTGGCACTTGAGTGTGTTTGCATAAAACATTGTAAGGCCAAACCCAGATTCTCATGTGTCATGGAAATTCAACATATGCCTTGTTCACCTAAGAACTACTTGTAACTCATCTTAGGGTACTCATGTACAATATCACTCATCCAACTTAACAAGTTACGAAGACAAGGATCATCACATCCAACCTTAGTCTAAAACAATTAAGCAACACAATTTACATCTTGACATGCCATAGCACCTGACATGTCTTAGAATGCCTTGGCACTATGTGGCATGTGTTAAGATCCCCTACATTCCTTTGCATGCTTTGACACTCCCTAGCACACCGTGGAACTTCTTGACATGCCTTGGTAGTTTAGCATACCTTCGAATTTCCTAGCATATAACCTTGTCACTCCCTCCTTTACACACCTAGAACTCATTGAAACTCCCACTCACACACTCTTAGTCGTTAATTTCCATGCATTTTGAACTAGTGCTTCCTTATGTTTCCTTGACACCCCCTAACACTCCCAGGCTCACCCTAGCACATGACACATCTTGGCCTACCGCCTTAACACTCTAGTATTCCTTGGCACTACATAGTATACCTTGTCACTCTCTCCTTAGCACACCTAGACATCACTGACACTCTTGGTCACAAACTCTTATTCATTCATTTCCATGAATTTTTACCTAGTTCTCCCTTGTGTTTCCCTAGCACTCCTTATCACTCCTTGACACGTGTTGTTACACCCTAGCACCTATGACATCTTGGCATGTCACCCTAACCTCTAGCATGCCTTAACACTGCCTAACATACCTTGTCAATTTGTCCTTAGCACACATAGAACTCACTGAAAATTCTAGTTAAAAACTCTTATTTGTTCACTTCCATTCATTTTGACATAGTTCTCCCTTGTGTTTCCCTAGCACTCCCAGCTAACACTTCCTTACATGCATTGGCACATCTTGGCCGCATGTCGCCCTAGAACTCTAACATTCCTTAGCATTGCTAAGCATGCCTTGTAACTCCTCCTTAACACACTTGGAACTCACTAACACTCCATGCCACACACTTTTATTCGTCCATTTCCATGCATTATGACCTAGTTCTCCCTTGTGTTTCCCTAACACTCCATGGCACATATTGGCACACCATGGCACTTGTCACATCTTAGTAGGATTTCCTAGCACTTTATCATCTATTGGCACTGCTTATCATACGTTGTCACTCCCTCCTTAGCACACCTATAACTTGTTAACACTCCATATCACACACGTACATTCATTCATTTACATGTAATTGAAACGAGTCCTCCCTTGTGTTTCCTTGGCAATCCCTAACATGTGTTGGTGCCACATCCTTGAACCTACCACACATTGGCATGCCTTAGCACTTGGCATGTCTTGACATGCCTAACATTCCTTGGAAATTCATAACATTTGTTAGCAATTCCTTAAATTCCCTGCACACCTTGGCACTCCCTAGTTTTCATGCCCTCATAGATAACCTTACTTTTTTTGTGACTTGGGAACCCAACCAAGTCATTGAAAAAATAGTGTTGTGCCTAGACCAAAGTCTCCCTTTGTCTCAAATTTCTTTTTCCATCCTCTTATCACAATCATAGGATTTCCTCCTACAAGTCCTAATATGAAATTCTCCTAACACACTTCGTCCATGGGACATCTAGAATTCACTGACACTCCCTGGCATAATATCTTATTCATTCATTTCCATGCACTTTGACCTAGTTCTCCCTTACGATTCCCTAACACTCCCAAACACTCCTTGACATGAATTGACACTATCTAGCATATGTCAGCACACCTTTTCATTCCTTGGCATGCCATGGCACTCCTTAATTATCATTCCCTCATAACTACCATTATTTTCCTTTAGACATAGGAACCCAACCAAGTCCTGCCTCGACTACAACAACTTTACCAAGTTACATTTACTACAACTAGACTATGCCTTGTTCCCCTAATGGACTATAAATCATCTTAGGCTTCTCATGTCCAATATTAACTCATCCCACTTAACAAGTTACCAAGTTAAGGCTCCAATCCAACAGTTCCCATAAAACAACTAAGAAACATGGTTTACATCTTCACATGCCATAACATCTAGCATGTACAACAATCCATTGGCACTACATGACACACATTATCATCCCCTGCATTCCTTGGCATGATTTTCCACTCCCTAACAGACCCTACCACTCCCTAACATGCCCTAACACTCTAGCATTCCTTGGAACTGCCTAGCATATACCCTTGTCACTCCCTCCTTAACACAATTGGAAATTGCTGACACTCCCTATCACACACTCTTATCTATTCATTTCCATGCAATTTGAACTAGTTCTCCCTTGTGTTCTCATGCCACTCCCTGACACACATTGGCACACCCTAGGACTTGGCACATCTTGGCATGTCGCCTTGGCACTCTAGCATTCCTTGGAACTACCTAGCATACCTTGTCACTCCCTCCTTAGCACACCTAGAATTCACTGACAATCCCTGTCACGCACTCTTATTCATTCATTTCCATGCATTTGAAACTCGTGCTCCCTTGTTTTTCCCTAACACTCCATAACTCACCCTACCATGCATTGGCACACCTTAGCACCTAACACATCTTGTCATGTTTCCCTAGCCTCTAGAATGCCTTAGCATTGCCTAGAATGCCTTGTCACTCCCTCCTTAGCACACCCTGAAATCACTAACACTTCCTATCACAAACTCTTAATCATTCATTTGCATGCATTATTTTCACCTAGTGCTCCCTTGTGTTTCCCTAATGCTCCCTAAAACTTCCCAACACTATTTGGCACACCTTGGCACCTAGCACATATTCGCTGCATGGCACCTAGCACATATTCGCTACATGTTGCTCTGGCATGCTAGAATGACTTAGCGCTGCTTACCATACCATGTCACTCCCCTCTTACCACACCTAGAACTCATTGACACTCCCTATCACACACTCTTATTCATTCATTTCCATGCATTTTGACCCAGTGCTCCCTTATGTTTTCCTAGCACTCCTAACACTCACCACACATTGGCACACCTAACTGCAATGAGTTTCACTAACAATCAATCCAAAAACCCTTCCAGAGTCTAGCTAGTTACTTGTTCTTCACTAAGATATTAGGGTTAAGTTTATTGTATAGTGTTCAGTGTGAAAATATTACTAGGTTTTTTTATCGCATAGAGTAATTATGATCTTCCCCATGTACACAAGGATAACTGAGAAGTGTTTCCCATAATCATGCAAGTGGAACTTCAACATGTACATCAGGGTAACCACAAAATATTTATCATATTTACACAATGCAAGGTGATAGGAAAATATTTACATTATATATGTGAATGTACTAAGATTAGGACCATTAGCATCATATATACTGTTATGAAACCAGCTCAAGAAAAGATAGAAAAGATAGATCAACGCCTTAGAATTCAGCCTCTTTGAGGGGACAACCTCCTTTACATTACATAAATGAACAATTCTTTGATGATACAAATGACAAAACCTCCTTTCTATATATAGGAGTCTAAGGAGTCACAATATAATCCAGCCGACCTAACAATAATAATATAAAGCCACAAAAATAACAATAGAGGGATTCTATGGGGCACAGAAATAACAATATGGGGGTAATAGGGGCACAACAATATAAATAAGGGATATAACTACAATAGTAATGGGGTAATCACTAGTATTATAGGGACCCAACATGCCCCTCTCCTTCAAAAAAGTGTTGTCCTCAACGCTTGAGTAGTTCTGGATACTTCTGCATAAAATTCTCATCCTCCCATGTGGAATCTTCAGCGGATAAGTTCTTCCACTTGATAAGATACTCTGAAATTGATCGATTTCGTAGCTGTCGAGTTCTTGTTTCTGTGACTGCTTCCGGTTCCAATATAATTTTTCCTTCCTCGTCAAGTTCTGGCAATATTGTTTGAACTGGGAGCTTGTCACCTATAACCTTCTTTAAACATGAAACATGGAAAACTGGGTGCAATCGAGAAGCTGCAGGAAGCTCCAATTTGTATGCCATAGTACCAATCTTTTGCAACACCTTGTACGGACCATAATACTTTGGTGATAATTTATTATCCTTCTTAGCTTGCTTTAGGGACATTTGCTTATATGGTTGTAGCCGTAGGAATACCCAATCACCTACATCAAAACTTCTTTCACTGCGATGTTGATCTGCCTGTTGTTTCATTCTATTTTGTGCCAACACGAGGTTATCCTTTAAGAGTTGGAGGACTTGTTGTTGATGTTCGATGTGATGTTCCACTGCTTGAACCTTAGAATTTTCTCTTAAATATGATGTGATGGATGGTGGTTGATACCCATAAAGTGCCATAAATGGGGTCATTTTTGTTGCTGTATGGAAGGAAGTGTTATACCACCATTCAGCCAGAGGCAACCATTTGACCCATTGTGTCTGTTTATCAGATACAAAGCAACGAAGATATCCTTCCAAACATTTGTTTACTATCTCAGTTTGCCCATCAGATTGAGGATGATAAGATGAGCTATGAGCTAACTGAGTACCAAGACAAGAAAATAATTCTGTCCAAAAATTTCCAGTGAAAATGGGATCTCTGTCACTTACAATAATCTTTGGGTTTCCATGTAGCTTTTGAATTGTTTCCATAAATGCAGTAGAAACTGTACTGGCTTTAAATGGATGTGATAATGCACAAAAGTGTGCATACTTGGTAAGTCTGTCAACTACCACCATGATGACACTCTTTCCCTCAGACTTGGGTAAACCTGTGATAAAATCCATTGAAACCTCCTCCCAACGTTGGCTTGGAATGGATAAAGGTTGTAATAGACCCGGTGTCTTAATTGTTTCAACTTTATTTTGTTGGCAAACCAAACATTCCGCCACAAACTTTTGAATATCTGATTTAAGGCCATCCCAAAAAAATTCCTTCTTAACCCTGTGGTAAGTTTTTAAAAATCCTGAGTGCCCTCCTAAGGGAGAAGTGTGCAATTCCATAAGAATCTTTTGTTTTAGCTGGGAATTCTTACAGAGGTATAAGCGATCTTTGTACCATAACGAATCATTTTCCAGCTAAATGTATCAGACGTACTGGAATCTTGTTGTAGCTTTCGAATAAGTGCCCACACTTCTTCGTCATTCTTCCATTCCTCCCTTGCTTCGTTTATCCAATCTGGTTGGATAATAGAAATGGCGCACAACAATGCTTCCACATCCTCATCCTTTCTTGAGAGTGCATCTGCCACCACATTTTGCTTCCCTTTTTTGTAGATGATTTCAAAGTCATAACCCAACATCTTTGTGACCCACTTTTGTTGCTCTTCAGAGGATAATCTTTGTTCTAAAAAGTATTTAAGGCTATCATGATCCGTTTTTACCTTGAAGTGTCTTCCCATTAGGTAGGGTCGCCATTTCTTAAGTGCATGGAGTATTGCCAACATTTCCTTCTCATAAATAGCTTTGCTTAAAAACTTTCCCTTGATTGGACGACTTTCAAAAGCAATGGGTCTTTCATCTTGCATTAGAACAACACCAATTCCATTTCCTGAAGCATCACATTCCACAATAAAGGTTTTTGTGAAGTCCGGTGTAGCTAAGACCGGTGCTTGGCACATTGCCTCTTTAAGATGTTCAAAGGCCTTTGTTGCTTCTGGAGTCCATGAAAATGCATCTTTCTTCAATAATGTTGTTAGAGGTGCTGCTATTCTCCCATAATTCTTAACAAACTTGCGATAATACCCTGTCAACCCAAGAAATCCTCGCAGATGCTTTATGGATGTGGGGATTTTCCATTCCTTAATGGCTTTAATTTTGCTAGGGTCTACCTTAACTCCTTCATGAGATACAATATGACCCAAATATTCCACCTCCTGGACTCCAAAGAAACATTTGGATCTTTTTGCATATAATTGTTTCTCCTCCAATAGTTGTAGCACCTTGTCAACATGTTCAACATGATCCTTCCAAGACTTGCTGTAGATTAGTATATCATCAAAAAATACTAACACAAATTTTCTAAGGAATGGTTTGAAAATTGAATTCATCAAACCTTGAAATGTTGAAGGTGCATTGGTAAGGCCAAAAGGCATGACCAAAAATTCATAATGACCCTCATGAGTTCTAAATGTTGTTTTCGGAATGTCTTCAATCTTCATTCTGATTTGATGATATCCCGAACGAAGATCCAACTTGGTGAAGTAAATTGATCCATGCAATTCATCCAGTAATTCATCAATGACAGGAATGGGGAACTTATCTTTAATAGTGAGCTTGTTGAGCTCCCTATAATCTGGACACATGCGCCATGATCCATCCTTCTTGTGCACCAATACTACTGGAGTAGAGAAAGAACTTTGACTCGGTTGAATTATACCAGCCTCTAGCATTTCTGCAACCATACGTTCAATTTCACTTTTTTGGACATAGGGATATCTGTACGGCCTGATGTTTGGAGGAACACTTCCTGGAATCAGATGAATAGCATGATCATGATCACGCATAGGTGGGAGACCTTTGGGAGTCTCAAATACCTTGGAATGATTGTCCAGGACTTTTTGGAGATCTGGAGAAATAGATGATTCCAATGTGGAAACATCTAGCGAACATAATTGTGCAATTACACCTCTTTGCTCCTTTTTTAGAAGCTTTGTCATACCATTAGAGCTGATTATCTTTCCTGGTTTCCCTGCAATACCCCTTAATTCAACTTCCTTTCCTTCCGTAGAAAATTTGATGAAAAGTTCTTGAAAATTAAAAGCTATTGTACCCAAGGATTGTAGCCATTGGACTCCTAGTACAACATCAGCACCTCCCATTGGAATGGAAAGCATTGGGCTAGTCAATACATATTCTCCCATGGATAGCTTGATATTATGGCACTTTCCAGAGCAATTTATTGTTCCTCCATTTGCAATCATCACTTGACACTCTGGTGCTGGATATAGGAAGCAATTCAATTCTTTTGCTACCCTACAATGAATAAAATTGTGGGTGCTTCCTGAATCAATCAACACTATTACCTTTTTCTTCTTGATTTGTCCTTCTATCTTGATGGTTTGAGGAGTGGTAATTCCCGCCAATGCATTACAAGATATGGTCGGATTTATTTGTTCTTCATCTAGGCTTTGTTCCTGGAGTATATCCTCTTCTTTTGACCTTTCTTGCTCCTTTTCTTCTTCCTCTTCACAATCTATGTAGAATAATTTCTTCTCAGCACACTTATGACCTTTAGTGTATTTGCTATCACAACTGTAACAAAGCCCTTTTGCTCTTTTTTCTTCCAATTGTTGTGGTGTCAACCTTATAGGTTGTGGAAGACTAGGGGCAACAACACTTCCGTCTTTATAGTTGTGAGTGGTATGCTTCCTGGTTGCCATAATTTTGCTTTCCATTTTTCTTGCTAACCTGAATGCCTTCTCTAATGAATCAGGTTCCCAAAGGCGAACATCATGTTGGATATTATCCTTTAAAGACCCTATGAACACATCAATCCTATGCTCCTCTGGAATATCTTTTACCCTTATGTTCAATTTTTGGAACTCCTCAATGTGCTCCATTATTGAACCCTTTTGTTTGAGACTTATCAATTGGCTAAAAAAAGTGTTGCTTTTTGTATCCTCATAATGTGCTATCAATTCTTCCGTAAAAATTGCCCAAGTGATAAATTGTTTACGAGAGCAAAGCCATTGATACCATACAAACTGATTTGGTTCCAAATATAAAGTTGCCATACGTACCTTTTGTGTGTTTTGCACATTATTGAGATCGAAGAATTGCTCCATCTGTAATATCCATGTGGCAGGATCCTTGCCATCAAACTTCCTCATATCGATTTTTGGAATATGGTGAGTCTTCGATCCAACATTAGCGTCTATGGAATCATGATTAACATTTCTTTTATTCTCATCATGAGTTTCCTTTAGTACCCTTTCGCCCTTAGTGCCCATTTCTTGTAGCAACTTATTCATATTTATCTTCAATTCGTCCATGTCTGTCTTCAAATCTACCATGTCTCTCTTCAGTTCTATCTTCGAATCATCCATCTTAGCTTCCATGCCCTTTATCTTAGCTTCTGTTAGCTTTTGTGAGCGTGACATTTGTTGCACTTGTTCTTGTAATTTTGATATATCATGTAGCATTTCTTCCTCTTCTTCATGAGTCATGCTAGAGCTTTCAGGTTCCTTACTAGGTGTTTGCATTTTCTTTCGGGGCATCAGTTACCGATAATAATGCTTTACTATGCCCTTTGAATTCCTTCAAACCAAGCTTACGCAAAAATAAAAAAAAAACTACACACCTTTTTTCACTTTGTAGAAGCCTGATATTGAATCTGATGTATCTCTGTAATTTTGAATCATCCAGTTCTGAAATTGCGACCTGTAGTAGCCTTCTGTGTCCTCTTTCCAATGCCACAAGTCTGACCCAAATTGGATTCTCCAAGGAAGAGTTATGTGAAATCTCCCACAGTGACTTGCTTTTAGACTAGTTCAGTAGAGCGAACTTGTACGACGTGCCACGAGTCACTGTTTCAACCTTTGGATCTGAAACATGCCTACAAGAAACTACAGTCTGTCCTCTTTCTGTACCTTCTTACGAAATTTCAATCCGATCCTCAGAGAGAAAGTTATGACGATTTTCCCCAGGTCACCTGTTTTGAATGTAATTCAGGAGTCTGCAAAAAGACCAACTTCCTCAGATCATATCTCCGCAAATATCGCGCTAAAAGCTCTGAAATTCGGACCCAAGGTTCAGCATGATTTCTTCTCAAATGGTTTTTTTTTGAAACTTCTGAAACGTCACAGAAAAAAAGTTATAGCGAAAATTCCACGATGACCTGTTTGGAGCAGCGAAACCCTAGAATCCAAAGCTCTGATACCAAATGTTATGAAACCAGCTCAAGAAAAGATAGATCAACGCCTTAGAATTCAGCCTCTTCGAGGGGGCAACCTCCTTTACATTACATAAATGAACAATTCTTTGATGATACAAATGACAAAACCTCCTTTCTATATATAGGAGTCTAAAGAGTCACAATATAATCCAGCCGACCTAACAATAATAATATAAAGCCACAAAAATAACAAAAGAGGGATTCTATGGGGCACAGAAATAACAACATGGGGGTAATAGGGGCACAACAATATAAATAAGGGGTATAACTACAATAATAATGGGGTAATCACTAATATTATAGGGACCCAACATATACATATTTACCACAAGACGAGGGTCATTACAACCCCTTAAAAATAGCCATAAGGCCATCCTCTTTTGCAGCTCCTTGACCACAAGGGTTTAATTGAAAAACGCATAGTTCCTTTAAAGATTTGTAGGTTGAGGTAGCCACTTCAAGCCCTTGAACTTAAAGATAATCATATATTTGCAATTTGTTGCAATAATAAGTCCATTATGCACACTCCTCATCTTACAGTTGGGTAGAGAGGGTGAATACTTGATTGATGCCAACCTTGTAAATGAAAAACTTTGCCTACTCATTGGTTGGACACTCCACCACTAGTTGACACCACTAACACACACCAAAAGTCCAAGATACCCATAATATGTGTCCTACACCCAAGGGCTTAGACTACACCTCCATAAAATGTACCTTCAACTTTAGATGTCCCAAAACAGTAATATCTTAACCCTAGCATATTTGTTAGATTTTTGTAACTTTCTCCTTAACTGACTTTTTTTTTTTTTACTATTTAATCCAGTTACCATATACTCTCTCTTGTTTGCACCCACCTAGTATACAAGAATACTTATGTTTTTAATACAACCAAGTTAAGAGGGCATGTTTCTTTCTTACACTTAAATGTTTTCAACACACCCAAGTTAAGAGCATGTGCTTCCTTTTCAAATTCCAAAAGTATAACATGTCTATCTCTATAAACTAACAACAAAATCATTGCATAAAAAAGGTAAGCTTAAAATTAAATGAAAATTAGATTATTATTATTATGATAAATACACCAAATATGGAAAAATTGTTTTCAAACACAACCATAAAAGAAAGTGTTAGTTTATCAAATACAACTACAAACTTATTAAGCCAGCCTATATCCATCTTAACTCGGATCTATCAAGTGTTGAGAGGGATCCAATCTCTCAATGTGCAAACCTCTTTTTTAGCGCTTGGTAGATCTAGGTTAAGATGGATCTAGGCTAGTTATGTAATACTATATAATATCTATATTTGTATCTATGTGTCTCTTTCTTATTACCTCTCTCGATCTCACCCCCAAACATACACTCCCTCTCTCCCTCCCTCTTCCTCTCCGCCTCTCTCTCTTCCCTATATCTCTCCTCTCTCCATCGCTCCCTTGTCACTCCCTCTCTCTCTCTACCTTTCTACCTCTATGTCTTTCTTCTTCTTTCCCTCTCTCTCCTCTCTCTCCCCTCTCTCTCTCTCTCTCCTCTCTCTTCTCCTCTCTCTCCCTTTCTCTCTCACCTCCCTCTGTCCTCCCCCCCCATCACTCTCTCTCTCCCCCCCTCCATCTTTATGCCTCCCTCTCTCTCTCTTTCCCTTCTCTCCCTATCTTTATCCCCACCTATTTTCTCTCTCCCCACCTCTCTTCTTTCCATCTCTCTCTATCCATCTATCCCTTGTCACTCCCTCTCTCTCCACCTCTATCTCCCTATGCCTTAGTTCTTTCCTCCCTCTCTCTCCACCTCTATCTCCCTATGCCTTAGTTCTTTCCTCCCTCTCTCTCCCCATTCAACTCCATATCTCTCTCCCCCACTCTCTTCTTCTCTCTCTCCCCTCTCTCTCTTCCTACATCCTTCTCTCTATCTCCCCCCATCACTCTCTCACTCTCTCTTTCTCTCTCTCTCACTCTCTCTCTCCCCCTCTCTCTCTCTCCACCCTCCATCTTTGTCACTATCTCCCTCCCCCTCTCTTCCCTTCACTTTGCTTGCTATCATCACTTGGATCCTTAGTTAAGATATATATATGTTGGTTCTTGCTAATATTTGTATTATATAAATTTCACATATTTAAATACAAAAGTATTCTCATTTTTTATTTTATTAAAACCTTAATTTAATTTATATGGGAATAATTTTAGTAGGAGGATAGAGGGTTTATATATATCTCAAAACTAATTACAACCCTTTTCCTATTAGCTTCAAATAAAAAATGTTATAAAATTAAACTAAATTAAAATATTCTTATTGTGAAATAAGTTATGGTTTTTGGGCATGTGGTATTGATAAGGCATGACATTGGCCCATGGTTTTATAACAAAGCCTATTTACAAGTTAATAATATCCATGGTAAAGTGGGGGTGAATATAGATGGTTAAGAATCTTGTCATATTGTTATAAAGTATTTAGATTGTGAAATAAGATATGGTTTTTTGGCATGTGGTATTGATAAGCCATGGTATTAGCCCATGCTATTGTAACAAAGCCTATTCACAAGTTCATAATATCAATGACAAAGTGGGGGTGAATATCCTTGATTAAGAATCCTGTCATATTTTTATAAAATATTTTGATTTTGAAATACGCTATGGTTTTTGGGCATGTGATATTGATAAACCATGATATTGGCCCATGGTATTGTAACAAAGTCTATTTCCAAGTTAATAATATCCATGGTAAATTGAGAATGAATATCCATGGTTAAGAATATTTTCATATTGTTATAAAATATTTTGATTGTGAAATAAGTCATGTTTTTGGAGCATGTGGTATTGATAAGCGATAGTATTGGCCCATGGTATTATAACAAAACCAATTTTTTACAAGTTAATAATATCCACTGTAAAGTGGAGGCTGAATATCCATGGTTAAGAATCTTGTCATATTGTTATAAAATATTTTGGTTGTGAAATAAGTTATGGTTTTTGGGCTTGAGGTATTGATAAGCCATGGTATTGGCTCATGGTATTGTAACAAAACCTATTCACAAGTTAATAGCAAAATCAAAATATAACAAATTGAATTTTATTATTTTTATTATTAATTGAGCCAACATTTAGATTTTTGCACTCATCCCCATACTTTTGACTTTTATTATTTTTATTATTACTATTATTCTTTAACTAAGCCCATATTTAGAATTGTTTACATACTTACATTACACCTACACATCTACTCTATACTCTATAAATATTGTATTTATTGTTTTTTAGGGAGGGAAATTTTAACTTTTTTGAAAAAATTCAGCCTTAATTTTGGTGTAACAAAGCACTCCTAATTCCAAACTTCATTTACTTTCTAAAACAAGTAGTATATTTTCACTTTTCATAGGGGAGAGAAAACTAGTAGATATTTTCACTTTTCACACGGCGGGAAGGAAAATGATATTGAAGAGAGTTGTGAATTAAATTTTCACTTTTCATAAGGCGGAGGGAGGGAAAATTAGTAGCATATTTTCACTTTTCAAATGCATGAGGGAAAACGAGATTGAAGAGAGTTGTGAATTAAGGTTTTACCAGTAGCAAATTGATATCAAACCCCACCATTAGATCTTCAATCCATTAATGGCACCTAGGTATGTTTCACTTCTAACATCGCTACATTTACATCCCACTTTTAGTCTTCTTCCACATAGGGAGGAGTACACACACCTCAGATCTCCGGTTCAAAATTTACTATTTTTTTCATCCTTGCTTTTAATTTTACGAGTAGCATATTTTCACTTTTCACAGGGTGGGAGGGAAAATGAGATTGAAGAGAGTTGTGAATTAAGGTTTTACTAGTAGCAGACTAAAATCGAACCCCACCATTAGATATTCAATCCATTAATGGCACCCAGGTATGTTTCATTTTTTACCTCCCTGCATTTCGACCCCACTTTTAGTCTTCTTCCACACAAGGAGGATTGGTTCAAAATTCACTATTTTTTTCATCCTTTCTTTTAAGTTTAAGAGTAGCATATTTTCAGTTTTCACAGGGCCAAAGGGAAAACGAGATTGAAGAGTATTGTGAATTAAGGTTTTACCAGTGGCAGATTGATATCGAACCCCACCATTGGATCTTCAATCCATTCATGGCACCCAGGTATGTTTCATTTCTAACCTCCCCACTTTTAGTCTTCTTCCACACAGGGAGGAATACACACACCTCAGATCCCCCACCATTGGATCTTCAATCCATTAATGGTGCCCAAGTATGTTTCATTTCTAACCTCGCTACATTTACACCCCACTTTTAGTCTTCTTCCACACAGGGAGGAGTACACACACCTCAGATCTCTGGTTCAAAATTCACTATTTTTTTCATCCTTGCTTTTAAGTTTACAAGTAGCATATTTTCACTTTTCACAGGGCAGGAGGGAAAACAAGATTGAAGGGAGTTGTGAGTTAAGGTTTTACCTCTTCAATCCATTAATGGCACCCAGGTATGTTTCATTTCTAACCTCGTTGCATTTCCACCCCACTTTTAGTCTTCTTCCACACAAGGAGGACTGGTTCAAAATTCACTATTTTTTTCATCCTTTCTTTTAAGTTTAAGAGTAGCATATTTTCACTTTTCACAGGGCCAGAGGTAAAACAAGGGAACATAGGTAAAGCATATGTATTTTTCCTTCATTTATGGTTTGTCTCTATAGAGTTGATTTTACTAGGTGTACATTATATGCATCTCAAAATTTCTCTTTAGGAAATCCTATTTTTATTATTTCCAAGAAAAACTCTTTTGGGAATCCCAATGGATGTTTCCCCAAATTCATGGATGACATCCTGGTAAACCAAATGGCATTGACTACTGCACCTCACCCAAGCGATTTCAAACAGGGCACCTGCCAGTATAGAACTAGCCAAATACCTAGTAACATTAATGACATTTGGTTGGGCTAACCCCTTGGGCTCAATAAATCATAATCAACAACACTATTTTCCATATTAACATATTGATCTTATTTAACATTTTGTTAGAGTAACCATAACAATACAAGCCTATTCCTATTTGTATTTTGGTTTTTAATTCCTTCTTTGGTGTGGTGACAACTTTATATGACTGTATAGATGTTTATTTTTGTCAGAGTATATGCTGAAAAGTAGATGCTCTCTTACATTCTACCTTGTATGTTATGTATTGATAGAGTTTAGTTTCATTAGTAGTGACCAAAGAACTGTGTTAGGAATGTATACAAGGATCCTTGTATCACTATTTATAAATTGAACATTGTCCTTAAACAAGAAAAGTAGATCCTTAATGCTACATGTTTGTATCTTAGGGAACTTCCAATCCTAATAAATGAGGTGAAATTTAATTTCCAAAATCCAAATCTCAAGTTTTGTGAATTCACTCATATATGGTCCTGGAAAAGCGAAGTGAAATTTAATTATTTCCAAATCTTAAGTTCTGTGAATTCACTCATATTTGGTGTTGGAATCTTTTGAGCAAACGGGAATAATTTCTTTTAGTTGCATTCAAATTTTCCAAAAATAATACTAAATTTATCTCTGACTAAAATTCTCCCTGAAATGGCTTTGGGATTGAAAATTTTGTAAATATTTTTAGGGAAACAACCCAGAATACTTTTTCCAAATTAGAGTTTTATAACACTAGGTACTAAAACAATGTTCTATTTTATGTTGCAAATGTCTGATAATCTTCCCAGAAACTGATCGGAAAATTAGGTAGATGCATTGGACGGACTAAATAATTTTTAATGAATAATCACTTAACATAAATGATATTTTGGTTGCATAAATATATAACTTAGAATCATGAAATGAAGAAGAAATCTCAATGAGATTGACATATTCTTAATTGAGTTGAATGAGGCCAGGAATAACTTTGTGTAGAGGGCGTTGAAAATGGCATAATTTTGTTCTAGTTGGATAGGTTTAGAACTAAAAATCAACAGTTTTCTTGCTTGCAGAACTTGGGAAGATTTTTTTATCTCAAGTCTCAACCTTATTGAATAATATAATTTATGCCTTGCAATGTTGAGATATGCTATGATACCACTTGCTAGTAACCTAAACACTTTGGATGAAAATTTAGTTGTGAATTTTACTTGCAAAAGATATAAGTGAAAATATAGATTAATTGTCCCTTGTGTAGAATTTCCTTGAAATTATGCTACTGCTTGAATGAATAAATATGAAACTAATTGTTGCATGAAGACAAAAAATATCTCTACCAATTTGTAGTGGAATAGAACAGAAATAAAACACAGTCATACTATAGCCAAAAAAAAAAAAAAATCTAGGGAACCCAACTGGGAAACCCTCTGCTAGCTGTAGAAATTTAAAATACTATCCATATTAGACTTTGGGACACCTTCTTCAACACCAAGTTCATCAATGATTATTGCTTTCCATATTCATTTTCATAAGCATTAGGGTTGTTGTCTGTCAAATCAGAGTAGCTAGAAAGTGTCTCTTTGATTTCAGAAAGCAGATCAGGATCAACTTCATCCAAGAATCCCCTAGAAGGCTCATCAGTAGCAAGAAGAAAGGTCTTTTTTATTTTATTTCATCACATGCATCCATCATAATCACTAATTTGTCTTCATTTCTTTCACAATCGTTTTCAATGTTAGATGCAAAAGGTAATTTAGTATGATATAATCCTTAGGTAACCAACCTCAGACATATTGTTGGTTAATTTATGTTGTTTGAAGTTTATTGAGTTTGAGTTTTACCATGAAACTATGAAGCGTACTAGAATGGGTGAGTTGATTATCTTGAGAACAATTTTATGGTCTGATCTAGTCCTTGAAAGGAACTTATAGTAGATGGTCAAAATTTCACATTCCTTTCATTTTTTTATCTTCACATATAACAAATATATTTATGTTATAGCCTTTAGCTAGATATATACAGTAACTGCCACTCAGAAGTTGGATACCATCATTTTGGAGCTTGAGCTTACTCAAATTACCTTTGTTTGAGTTGAAAATGCCATTAGATCTCATTATATCGTCTATTGCAAAGCATGAATCCAATTTACTTTTGTTTCAGTTAAAAATGTAATTAGATCTTGCTATATCATCTTTTGTAGAGAATGAATCCAATTTCTCATAGTCCATTTGCTTGAGGTATAACAAAGCTACTTTAATTCATTAAACTTACTTTTCATATTCTATTTGTTGATTGTGATTCTGCAGGCCACATCTGCATTGGAAAAGGGGCATATTTAATGAAGTGTGGAAGGAGAGGGAAGCTTCAGTTATGTCCTTTCAAACTTTCTAAGGTATGTAATAAAATTTTAAAAAAATTCTCCATAGAATGTTGTTCTTTAACTTTTTCTTTTGATAATGGATTATTTATGTGATCTCCACTCTCTTACACACAACCAGAATCTAGACATACATGGTTTTTTGGGATATGTGGACAATGGAAAGATTTACGCTAACCATTTATCTAGAAATTTACATTGTAGAAGATCAAACATTTATAGTTGAATATTTCCTTGCCACTAAATTAGAGTTGAAGAGTTGGACTCCTATTTTTCAGGCATATACCTCACTTTTAAATCAATTTATTGTTGACTCTGTATAGACCTTCCATGGGAGGGTAAAAAGTGATCACTACCATTGCTTAATCTTTCTGCAGACCAAGTAAAGATTACAAATGTGTATAAATTAGTGGCTCCTTGGAGAATCCCAAGAGTGGCACTATTGTAGCAACAAGAAATTTGTTTATTTTGAGTTCTTCATTAGTGCATTGATAGTATATTGTTTATTCCATACAATACCTCAACAGTGTATGATCAAATTACAGTTAAGCCTATCATAATATTTTGACTTACCCTCTTTTAGAGGGAAACTAGAGTGCATGTCAAGCTTGCACATCACAATTGTATCATTCAAAGTTTACCTGGGACAAGTTTTGTGGATCTAAGCAACAAGATACCTGTTGGAATTCAAGAGGAAACAATACTACAAACTGGGAAAGAGGTTTCACAGTTAACCTGGATTTCACATTATGGTTGGATTCTATTTGTTGGCAAGATGTTGGATACCCCAACATCCTTTTTATGACTAACAATGTAAACTTTGAAACGGGAACTGATACTGTTACCCGTTTCGTAGAGATAGCAAAAAAGTGACCTGATTTTGAAAAGGGGTGATGCAGAACACACATGTCTTTTTTAGAGCATAGTTTTTGGCACTTTAATTTTTTTTATGTACATCACATTTTAGAATGGTAGTGATTTTCATGCTGATTTAAAAAAGTGAGCATTCTGCATCACACTCCTTTTTTAAAAGCCCTGTTTTTTGGCTTTAAACTTTTTAATGTATAAAATGTAAATAATTATTTAGTAAATTTGATAATTTTTGAAGTGGTCGTTTTCTTCACATTTTCTTGTTTTTTATTTTAATTTTAAATTCTTTTTCGTGAGGTTTTTATTGTTTTGCATTTTTAAATTAGAAGGTCGATATTTAGACTTTTCGATATTCTACATATTTATATATCCTTAATTAATTTTTCAATCCACATGAAATAATTGTTTCTAAAAAACAATATCTTTTAACAATGGACATAAAAATAACCATTTTTAACATAAATATAACTAAAAAACTACACGTTTTGATAATTTTTTGCGAGAATTGACATGTCAAAATCACAATTTTTATACGATAATTTTAACTAAAAATGGTTAAATAATAGCTTTTTCTATGAATTTCATGTCAAAAAAATAATAAAAATCACTTTTTTTTTCAAAAAATAATGATTAACTTAAAAATCAATGCAAAAATCACATATTACCAATATTGAACGTATAACAACCCTAATTGAGTGTTTATTCTTCTCATAAAATGTCAAAGTCAAAACATTGCAAAGCTTGATTTACAAGCATAACTTAAATTTAATCAACAATGTCACGTAATCCAAACTCTTCGTCCTCTAGAGTTTCATCATTATCTTCTTCCACAATATTTTCTGTTTCATTTTGCTCATTTTCCTCTTCTAATGGGTCTTTGATGTCTGCGAAACTCCCAATGTATGTGTTTCCAAACATTCCATGTAATGGTGGTTGGGGTTCCTTTGCCTTTTTTGCCACACATGATTCACTAAAGTCCTCTTTCTTCAACCCAATTTCTTGCATTGCATCTGGAAGAAATTGAAGAGCATTAATTCTTTGCTGAATGAAATTGCACTGTACTAGATCTTTTTCAATTGCAATGCAATTTCTTCCTTTTCGAAGGCAACATGCTAGTGTTGTACCTAATTATCAAGCACAAAAGAAATAATGAATTAAATTAGTACAATGACATATTAATTAAAAAAATAATATATTGAAATTCAATTCCATATAATAAAACTTACCTGAGCCAGAAAATAAATCCAAAACCCAATCTCCTTCATTTCAACAAATTTCTATAAGATAGTTAATCAATAATTGTGGTTTTTGATAAATGTTAACTATCTCTCCTTTTGTTTCTTTGTCTTCATATGTTAGTTTTCTCACAACAGCATCATAAGTCAGTATTTGGCTATGACTCTTTCTATCTAACCGATTAAAAATCATAGACATATGGCTATCATCTTTTGCCCAACTATCAATATGAATGAACTCACAATCATTTATAAATTGTTGATCTTCATTGTGAAGAAGATTTGACTTTTCCCTGTAACATGAAATAGTAAAAGTTAAATTAACTTGTACATAAATAAATTTTTCAACATTAATCAAATATAAATTTTAAACGTCTTACCATGTAAGCTGCATCCTTGAATTTGTTTTCCCCTTGAAGTTTGACAATATCATTGCCAATTGTGTGTCTGAATGAAATGTCACAAATCTCCATAATGGTGATGACGTGACTTCTACAAATCCCGCAACCACTTTACTAAAAGCTTGATAAGTATAAGGGTCACTATCATAGTCAATGTTTGGAATATTGAAACCATGGGGAATATCTGCAATGACTATGGCATAATCCCTTTTAGGTATGAGTTTAGCAATGTCTTCACAGTCGCCTTGTATTACTTGATATTGAATAGTGTCTAGCCCATTCCAAATAAAATTATTAAGAGTTGGATCAAATTGAATATCCTTAATACGTTGCTTCCTCAGTCTTTCGATCTTTATTTTTTCAATAAAGGTTTTGAAACTATCTGGCACTCCATTATCATCCTTCCTCATCTTTTATAAAATAAACAAATATATGTGTAAGTTATAAATTAAAAATAGTACACAGGTGAATAAAAATGAATGTATAAATCAAGATACCTTTTTAAATGCAAGATAAAAAGCTTTTAATGTTGATGTAGAACTTGAATCTGGATAGTTGCGTACGACATCATCCCAACTATCTTCATTCAACAATCTAACCATTTGTTCTTGAATTTTCATGTAAACTTTGTGACTACATAGATAAAGTAACAAAAAGTTAATATAATGATATGTATAACAAATACTACCAAGAACAACATGTTTTATTTAAAATATAATTATAATCTAGAAATAAATAAAAATATTTCAACAAACTTACTTTTGAAATTCTTTAGACATTTCCTCCAATGATAATTCCCCTGACCTCACACAAGATAATATTGTTTTGACAATTTTTTCATCTTTCACTCCTTGCATCGCCCTCCAAGGTGTGATAGTCATATCATCTGGAAGATGCTTCATTTCAGGAGCTAATTTACTGTTGCCACATATGAATGGCTTAGACTTTTTGACCTTCTGGTTTTTAATGGCAATTTCTTCCCACATGCTAAAAATCTCATCAATCAACCTCCAAACATCTCCACTTCTAAATGCCAATTGGAAAATGTTATCAACACCTCTGAATAAATCACTATGTTTGCTGCCTTTTCCACCTTTTGAATTGGTTTTCTCTTCAATTTGATATCCTATTTCCATACAACATTCCTTTCGGAAATTTGTAGTAACTTTTGTCCTATCCCCACCACATTTTTCTTCAAATTCACTATGAATAAATCTAACCCTTTGGATGAAAGTCATAGACATCCTATATTCATTATCTGAATTATGATCCCATGCCACTAACTTTGCTTCTGTATCAGATAAACCAGCGTAAATGATACATTTCATTGTTTCAAAACGTGGGTTATTAGGATATTCCTCTATCAATTGTCTTTGAGTTTCTACAGAATGGTTCCCCCCAAGCACATAATAATTGTATTCAAAACATTTTGACTTATCAAATGCTTCTTTGTTGGAAACTTGAAGTGGATCAACCAGAAGCACATAACTAACCACATGAGCATATGGATTGTACCTCATCAATGTCTTCAAGTTGTGAACATGCAGATGATGTGGCTTTCTAACTTGATATTGACATTGTCCTTAACTTGCTTTATAGGTTTGACTGACATTAAGCTGAAATGTGCGACCACAATCAATTAAGTTTCTCTTTGTCAAATTCTCTCGAATGACATTTTGTTTTGTTTTGATAATGCCATCTTCTAAATCAGCTCCTGGTGTAATGATTTCTCTGCTTTCTTTTGAAGTTTCACTAGGTTCTTGACTGCTGGTAATGACTGCTTCAAAATCATCAACTTTACTTTTCTTGGTCATAACATTTCTAGCAGAGTTATTCTTGGGCATTGTGACTTTTGGATTTTTATGGCTCTTCTCAGTTCCAATGTCATCTTCAGTAATGACAACATATGTTTCATTGTCAATTTCAACTTCATCATTCTCAAAAGTAACTTGTTTACCCTTGCTAGATTTATCCACCAGAGACCTTTTTTTCTGATTCTTTGGATGTAGTTTTGTAGCATTATCAATTACTTCATTTTGCCTATTTTCCATATCTTCTTCTGACACTAAGTAAAAACTGCTGACAACTTTCATGATATCATTCTCAATGAAATGAATGCCTCCCAACCTAATTGAACAACTTTCAACAAAATTCTGCCAAACAAAATATCATATGTCAATAAAAAACAAAGTTAAAAAATATAGCGAGACACTTTCAAAAACGCAAAATACAAATATAAATAACAATACTTACGATGTTTTGTGTCATCTCATTTACGATTTGACTACACAACTTTGTAGATACCTCTCTCGTGTCATACAATGAATATGATAGTTGGTATTTAACCCTTTCATGTGACTTGGGAGCTTTTGTAAGTACGTAAACAACTTCAGTGTCCGGTACTGAACACATATCTACGACTCTTCCCATCACCTCAAAAATTCCATTATCATTCGGTATATCGATATATAGATATATATTCACATTTGTGCTTTCTCTTTCTTTCACATACCACATTCTTGATGGAAATTTCACCTCTTTCGAATTCTTCCAGTCTGAAATCATCTTCTTATCACTTGAGGCACTTGAAAGATTTGTAGTCATGAGCTTAGGTGGAGTTCGTTCACCAATGTTTCTTTTAGATGCACCTTTATGAGTCTTTGGTCCAGAAAGATTCACTGAAATTCTCTTTGATGCCATTTTCCTGAAAAATAGAAACACATAAATCAGTAAATAATAAAAACATATTAACTTAAATTAACAATGAAAATATATCATAAATTTTAATCAACAATTGCCACACCCACCGCCCCTCACATTCCAAAAGAACATGCATTAACATTCCAGCATGAAAAAAGTAGATCACGAATAAAACATTTTGCTCGGGTGCCCTCACCCAACCACCAACCCCCGCACGGCACGGGCGCCCTCACCCACTCACCCCCCCAAGCATCCCAACCCCCCCACCCCGGCGGTCTGGGCGCCCTCACCCGCCCCACCGCCCAAGCGCCCCGGCCCAACCCCCACAACCCTCCCCGGCCCAGGCGCCCTCACCCACCTGCCCCAACCCTCGCCGGCCTGGGCGCCCCCACCTGCCCGCTCGGCCGACCTAGGCGCCCTCACACGCCACACCCCGCCCGACGCCCTCACCCACCCGCCCGCCCGCCCGCCCCACCCCTCCCGGCGCCCTCACCCACCCACCCCACCCCTCCGGGCGCCCTCCCGACCTATCCCCCAACTTGCCCGACCCCCACCCACTCAACCGCCTGCCCCAACCCTCCCAGCACACTCACCCCTCCAGGTGCCCTCGCCCGCCCGCCCACCCCACCCCTTTGGGCGCCCCCACCCGCCCCCCCGCCCGACGCCCTCACCCACCCACCCACCTCAACCGAACCCCCCTCTGCCCGGGCACCCACCCACCCACCCTCCGCACTCGGCCCCACCCACCCTCCCTCGGCCCCATGAGAGGGGCTCATGCAGGGGCCACCCGGGCGCCCGCGCCCTCGCCCGACAGGCGCAGGGCAATTCCCGGAATCGCCCTGCCTTCCGGGCGGGGGCGCGGGTGGCCCAGGTGGCGCCTACATGAGGGCGCCCTCCGTCGTGCAGGTGCCACCCAGGCCACCCGCGCCCTCGCCCGGCAGGCAGGGCGATTCCGGGAATCGCTCTTCCTGCTGGCGGGGACGGGGGCAGCCCGAGTGGCGCCTGCACGAGGGCGCCCTCCCTCGTCCAGGCGCCACTCGGGCCGCTCGCGCCCCGCCCGGCAGATAGGGCGATTTCCGAAATCGCCCTGCCTGCTAGGCGGGGGGGGGGGGCGGCCCGGGTGGCGCCTACACGAGAGCGCCCTCGTGCAGGAGCCACCCAAGCCGCCCGCGCCCCAACCCGGCAGGCAGGGCGATTCCGGGAATCGCCCTGCCTACTGGCCCTCGTGCAAGAGCCACCCAAGCCGCCCGCGCCCCAACCCGGCAGGCAGGGCGATTCCCTGCCTGCCGGGTGGGGGCGCGGGCGGCCCGGGTGGCGCCTGCACAAGGGAGGGCTCCCTCATGCAGGCACCACCCGGGCCACCCGCGCCCCCACCCGGCAGGGAAGGCGATTCCAGGAATCGCCCTGCCTGCCTACCGCGGGTGCGGGTGGCCCGGGTGGCGCCTGCAAGAGGGCACCCTCCCTCGTGCAAGAACCACCCGGGCCGTCACGCCCCCGCCCGGCAGGCAGGGAGATTCCGGGAATCGCCCTGCCTGCCGGGCAGAGGCGCGGGCGGCCCGGGTGGCACTTGCATGAGGGCGCCACCCGGGCCGCCCGCGCTCGCACCCGGTAGGCAGGGCGATTCCGGGAATCGCCCTGCCTGCCGGGCGGGGGTGCGGGTAGCCCGGGTGGCTCCTGCATGAGGGCGCCCTCCCTCGTGCAGGCACCACCCGGGCCGCCCCCGCCCCCGCCCGGCAGGCAGGGTGATTCCACGAGGGCACCGAAATTGCCCTGCCTGCCGGGCAGAGGCGCGGGCGGCCCGAGTGGCGCCTGCACGAGGGAGGGCGACCTCGTGCAGGTGACACCCTGGGCGCCCGCGCCCCCGCCCGGCAGGCAGGGCGATTCCGGGAATCGCACTGCCTGCCGGGCGGGGCGCAAGCAGCTTGGGTGGCACCAAGCAGCTTGGGTGGCACCTGCACGAGGGAGGGTGTAAGGTCCTCGAGTTCTACCCGAGCGCAGGTGTGGTTGGGCGCCGGGTGAGTCGACGGGCGCGCGGTGAACGAAGGCATGTGCGCCGAGGGAGTTGGCATGCATGACGGGCGCGAGTGCGGGCGACCGGCGAGTCAGGCTGCACGACGGGCGCGCGGGCGGGCGCGCGGGCTCACGGGCAGGCGCGAGCGCACGGGCGAGCGTGGGCACATGGGCGGGCACGCGCTGCACGATGGTGTGACGAAGAGGCGAACCTTATGCGATGAAACCGTGGACAATTTTACGACACTTAGGAAGTGCGATAAAACGATGGATCTTTTATACCCGATGTGCATGGAGAAGCATGTGGGCAAGGCGACACTTGCTTGGGCACATACAGGGGTGTAAACGTTATTTCGGGGGCCGCTGGAGTGCCACCACCCACACATAAAATGCATATATATTAGCATGTGTTGAGGTTCATTTGGACATCAAGCAAGTCGAAGACAACTCGCATGGCTCAAGGAGACAAGGAAGAAGTGCGCAGATTCAAGGGGAAATGCACATAGCTCATGCGCATTATTCAAGTTCGCATTCTTGGTGATTCTTAGAGCCGGTTGTGGGTTGGGCAAGGTGTGCCCAGGGTTGTCTTTATTGTGGATTTGTGCCGGGATTGACTAGAGTGTCTTGGTGACTCGGGTGAGCACCCACTCTTTGTGCAGGGCGTGCACATGGTTATTGTAAAAGGTTGATTTGCCTATGTTGTAAAAGATGCTAAGTATTGGCTTGGAATTTGCCAAGCATTACTTGTGATGATTGTGTTATTGAAGAAAGATTGATTATAATATATTGTCGGGCAGACTCATTGTTCAGGGAGTTGCCCCTCCCCTTTATACTATGCAATTGTTGTTCCCTTTTATAATTGCTATGGATAATGAATGAGTATGGGTGTTCATTGGTATAAAGGATAAACATAATTTTACTTGGTTGCGAAACACAAACTAAGTAAGGACAAGTGAATTAGGCGTAGTCCATGAATGTTAGTATTGGTGAAAAGAAAGCATTCGATGGTGCCGCACCTCGCTATAAGCAATTGGAAGACTACCGCAGGTGTAGGGGCATGACAGTTGGTATCAGAGCAGGCTGATTCAGGGTTGATGAAGCTTGTGAACAGGTTCAGGTGTTGAAGCATTGAAGCTGATAAACACTTGATAGGTTTGAAGCTGGTGAGCAAGGTTGCTCGTGACAGTGGAAAGGGTACTTGCAAGTGAAGGAAACTGTTTCACACAAGTGGAACAAGGGTTGGTTCTAATTGTAGGAGACTCAGTGAAGCTGTTGGATGGTCGAAACTAGATTGCAAAGGAGAAAGAAGATGTTAGAGATGGTAGTTGAATCTCAGGCTGGGTCTAGTCACGTTGTGAAAGATACTACTATTGGGTTCATTGAAAAAGTGTTGGAGAAGATGGAGGATATGGAGACTTCTTGGGATAAGAAGATGGACTTGCTCACTAAGGAACAATATGCCAATTCGAAGATGAAGGAAGAGCTCGAAGAACTCCGAACACAACACGATGAACTCCGGACACAATATGTGTACACTGATCTTATGTGTACACAACTTGAAGTAAGGGTCAAGGAGGTTGAAGAAGCAAGGGATCAGGGTCTTGCAGAGATCGTGAACTTGAAGAAAACTCTTGACGAAGCCAAGGATGAGATCGCGGTGTTGAAGAAGGCCGTGAGGCATAACTCAGGTGGAGGAGTGCCTCATGTGAAGGTCAAGGAACCAGAATCTTATGATGGCACAAGGAATGCAAAGACTCTTGGCAACTTTCTATGGGACATGGAGCAATACTTGGAACGGTTGGGTCTATCTGATGATGAGACAAAGGTCAAGGTAGCTGCTCAGTTCTTAACAAAGGATGCTAAGATGTGGTGGCGAAGGAGGTTGGATCAGATTGCCAATGGCAGTGCTAATGACATTACTTCGTGTGATGACATGAAGAAAGCTTTGCAGACCCATTTTAGTCCTCAGGATGAAACATGGGAAGCAAGGACGAAGATTAAGTACATAAAGCAGACCGGGAGCCTACAAGCATATCAGCGAGAGTTTGCAAGTGCAGCTCTGGAACTTCCTGACATGGCAGAGAGGGACAAGGTGTTCAACTTCATTATTGGATTGAAACCTTGGGCACACAATGAAGTGAAGAGGTAGAAGATTAGGACACTTGAAGAAGCCTTTGCTGCTGTTGACAGGTTGGTGGAGCATTATGATGAGACTTCTGATGATAAGAAGAAGAAGTCTGATAAACCAAAAGATAAGAAGAAGGATGATGCTTCGAAATTGGATGATAGTTCGAAGACAAAGAAAGCCTTGAAGTGTTGGATATGTGCTGGACCACACACGGTGAAGAATTGCCCTTCTAAACCAAAGGTGGCTGCTATTGCACAATCTGATGCGAAGAATGAAGGTGCTTCTGTGGGGATGATTCAGATACTTGGTGCTTCTGCTACTACGAAGGTGATCTCTAGGGGGGATCCTGAGAGGAACAAATTGGAGTATGTTTGAATGAAGGTTAGAGGTGCTGATGTACTCACTATGGTAGATAATGGAGCTTCTCACAACTTCATCGGTGAAGATACTGCGAGAAGGATTGGGCTGAAATTTGTACCAGAAAAGGCACAAATGAAGACAGTGAATTCTCCTCCTATTGAGATTCTTGGTATAGCTGAGAGGGTGGACACTACACTTGGTGAATGGACAAGGAAGGTTGATTTCACTATAGTGTGGATTGATGACTATGAAGCTGTATTGGGGATGGAATTCATGAAACAATTTGATGCTATGATTGTTCCACATTTGAAGAAGCTCTACATTTATGATGGAAGGGAAGATGTACCCATTGGTGTGCCAACCATTGGTGTGACAAGGCCTGATTGTAAATTGGGAGTGATGCAAATGGAGGATGAGAAGAGAATGGGAGACATGAGTAAGCGGTTGTCTACTGTTGAGGCAAAGCTTACCGAGCAGTCATTGGTCATTAGATCACTTTCAGATAGCATCTTGGATTTGTCAAGAAGGCTAGAGTTGGTTGAGGATGATGATGATGATGAGGAGGTGTATGTGAGGCCGGATGTCCAGAAGGAAGACCGGGTTGCTTATCTACAAAGGATGGAGATTGAGGATCCTGATAGGTGGATCAAGTTGATTAGTGAGGGAGAGCCTTCAGGCTCTACTGCCTCTACATCTTCTTAGATGGATGAAGAAGATGGGGCTCATTGTTAGCTGCTCATGACAGTGAGTCCCTTAAACATATGGATTAGGTATGACTAATGGTGTAGGGATGGCTTGGCATCAAGCATCATGACATGTTGCAGATGGATGGAGTTTCCATGGACCTGAGCATGGATTATGGAGATAGATTCTTGATGAGTCAAGAATGTGGCAGGATGTTTTGAGGAACAACTAATGATGGCATGAGGATGTTCACTCTCATGATTTGAGCGTGACGGTTGGATTAGCTACCCAACTAGTTCAGACATGGGGTCGCGAAGTGTACAGAGATGTGTTGGCATTTGTTGGAGTATCACGACAGAGGTTCACATGGAGACACATGATGAGGTCGACACGAGATGTTGCAGTGGAGATTGTGGCAGAAGGGTCGATGATCATGGATCAAGATGATATCTGATGGAGAATATACCGTTGAGGTGTATACCTTGGTATGGTGAGCTTGGTGGCAGTTGGTCACTAAGTTGGAGACATGATGGAGATGGAGTTCTACATATGTTGGAGGGATGTTTGCCTTATGTGGAGGAGTTGACATCATGGATAGTGATGATCTTGGTGGATGGCTACCGATATGGTATTTTGTCGAGGACGACAACGATTTCAGGTGGAGGAGGATGTAAGGTCCTCGAGTTCTACCTGAGCACAGGCGCGGTTGGGCGCCGGGCGAGTCGACGGGCACATGGTGAACGAAGGCATGGGCGCCGGGCGAGTTGGCGTGCACGACGGGCGCGGGTGTGGGCAACCGACGAGTCAGGCTGCACGACGGGCACGCGGGTGGGCGCACGGGCGCACGGGCAGGTGCGGGCGCACGGGCGGGCGAGGGCACACGAGTGGGCACGGGCTGAATGATGGGCACGCGCTGCACAATGGTATGTCGAAGAGGCGAACCTTATGCGACGAAACCGTGGACAGTTTTACAACACTTAGGAAGTGCGATAAAACGATGGAGCTTTTATACCCGATGTGCGTGGAGAAGCATGTGGGCAGGCCGACACTTGCTTGGGCACATACAGGGGTGTGTTAATGGTATTTGGGGGGTCCGCTGGAGTGCCACCACCCACACATAAAACGCATATATATTAGCATGCGTTGAGGTTCATTTGGACATCAAGCAAGTCGAAGACAACTCGCATAGCTCAAGGAGACAAGGAAGAAGTGCACAGATTGAAGGGGAAATGTGCATAGCTCATGCCCATTATTCAAGGTCACATTCTTGGTGATTCTTAGAGCCAGTTGTGGGTTGGGCAAGGTGTGCCCAGGGTTGTCTTTATTGCGGATTTGTGCTGGGATTGACTAGAGTGTCTTGGTGACTCGGGTGAGCACCCACTCTTTGTGCAAGGCATGCACATGGTTATTGTAAAAGGCTGATTTTCCTATGTTGTAAAAGAAGCTAAGTATTGGCTTGGAATTTGCCAAGCATTACTTGTGATGATTGTATTATTGAAGAAAGATTGATTATAATATATTGTCGGGCAGACTCATTGTTCAGGGAGTTGCCCCTCCCCTTTATACTGTGCAATTGTTGTTCTCTTTTATAATTGCTGTGGATAATGAATGAGTATGGGTGTTCATTGGTATAAAGGATAAACATAATTTTACTTGGTTGCGAAACACAAACTAAGTAAGGACAAGTGAATTAGGCATAGTCCATGAGTGTTAGTATTGGTTAAAAGAAAGCATTCGGTGGTGCCGCACCTCGCTATAAGCAGTTGGAAGACTACAGCAGGTGTAGGGGCGTGACAGAGGGCTCCATCATGCAGGCGCCACCCGGGCTGCCCGCGCCCCCGCCCGGCAGGCAGGGGCGCAGGCGGCCCGGGTGGCGCCTGCACGAGGTCGCCCTCCCTCGACCTCGTGCAGGTGCCACCCAGGCCGCCCGCGCCCCCGCCCGACAGGCAGGGCGATTCCCGGAATCGCCCTGCCTGCCAGTCGAGGGCGCGGGTGGCCCGGGTGGCACCTGCACAAGGTCGCCCTTGTGCAGGCGCCACCCGGGCTGCCCGCGCCCCCGCCCGGCAGGCAAGGCGATTCCGGTAATCGCCCTGCCTACTGGGCGGGGGCGCGAGCGGCCCGGGTGGCACCTACACGGGGTCACCCTCCCTCATGCAGGCGCCACTCGGGCTGCCCGCACCCCCCCTGGCAGGCAGGACGATTCCTAGAATCGCCCTGCCTACCAGGTGGGGGCGCGGGCGGCCCGGGTGGCGCCTGCACGAGGTCTCCCTCCCTCATGCAGGCACCACTCGGGCTGCCTACGCCCCCGCCCGGCAGGCAGGGCGATTCCTGGAATCACCCTGCCTGCCAAGCGAGGGCACGGGCCGCCCGGGTGGCGCTTGCACGAGGGCGCCCTCCCTCGTGCAGGCGCCACCCGAGCCGCCCCCGCCCCCGCCCGGCAAGCAGGGTGATTCCCGGAATCGCCCTACCTGTAGGGCGGGGGCACGGGCAGCCCGGGTGGCGCCTGCGCAAGGGCGCCCTCTGTAACGACCTGCAGTTCAGTTGACACGCGCCCGCTGGTGAAGACTGAATGAGCGCGCAGGTAGGCTGGACAAACTGCAGTTCGGTGCGAAGTGCGATCTCTTTTGAAGATGTGATGTGTTATGCATATGTGTAAAGGGGGAGCGTGTTATATAGGTGTTGGTAGCATGTGCGAACATGTATGGAGGCCGACCTTTGGAAGTAGGCAAGCCAACTTACATTTGTATACTTTGCGATGGCGTTGGGGCATTGGGCGAGTCGGCTGGGCAGCCAGACTTCGCCCTACACATGGGTATATATTATATGAGCGTGGAGCTCATTCGATCATCATCCAACATCGCTCATCGCTTAACAAGAAGTGCGTAGGAAGGTGAAGGTGCAGCAAAAGGAAGGCACAGATTGGTGATGCGCCCGTTCTTGGGCGAAGCCGCATGGATGAACACACATCTTGGTCTTAGGTGAAGGGCGCGGGCAGGGTCGCCCACCGGTTGGAGAAGGGCGTGCACGGGTGTGTGGCGCCCGCATTGTGCGATGACTTGGCGTGGGTGTCTTGGCGACTCGGGTGAGCGTCCGCCCACCGTGCAAGTGTGCACAAAGGTTGGAAGCGAAGGTCGTGGAGTTGGGCAAGCGGTACTATGTGTTGTTCATATGATTTGGGAATTTGTCAAGAGTTGGCAAGTGGGACTGCGTGTGGGTAGGTGTACACGGTTTGGGCGTTTGCGACCAAATGAAGAGCGAACCGGTGAAGACGTGCAACGATGTGAACGACGAGTTGGAGAGTCATGCGGGGACCGTGCGGAGGTGCTGACGTGCTGGGCAACCAAGTTTGCCGAAGTTGTGAAAATTGACTAAGTGTAAATTTGGGGTTTCCCAAGATTTAGCTTGGGCATTGTAAATGTGATGTTTATATAATATATTGATTCGGGCAGACTCATATTGCAGGGAGTTGCCCCTCCCTTTATACTTTGCAATTATCTTCTTGTTTATAATTGCTGTTGATAATGAATGAGTATGGGTGTTCATTGGTATAAAGGCTAAACACATAATAATACTTGGTTGCGAAACACAAACTAAGTAGGAGAAGTGAATTAGGCATAGTCCACGAACATAAGTATTGGTGAAAAGAAAGTGTTCGGTGGTGCCGCACCTCGCTATAAGCGGTTGGAAGACTACCGCAGGTGTAGGGGCGTGACAGTTGGTATCAGAGCAGGGTTTCTCGTGACAAAGTGCAGATGTGGGTACACTTGGAAGCTTGATAGTTGTTGACAGTGGAAACAGCTACTTGCAGGTGAAGGAAGCTAGTTTCACATACAAGTGGAACAAGGGCCGATTCATGGTTGCAGGGAACTTGGTGAAGCTGCTGAACGGTGAAACAGGTTTAGCAGAGGTGAAGCTTAATGCTTGGGCCAAGCTGAATGACAAGACATGGCAGGTTTGGAAGAATGCGAAAGGAAGCTCCTGCTTACCTTATACAGGTTGAAGCAGATGAAAGAAGAGAATCCTCGGATTCGAGAGGAACTTGAAGTCTTGGAAAAGAATGTTGAAGATGAACTTCTTCAACTTGGTTGGACAATGGAGCAAGGTGAAGTTGCAGATTGTGCTAACAAGGAAGAGGAAGTTGTGATGATCGAGGATGTTGCAGATGTGACAACGATGGAGGATGAACTTGAGATTGATCAAGTTGGACCAGGATCGTGCAGTTTGCAGACATGGATGGATGAGGATACTCACATGGAGGAGCCTCATGATGATGATGTAAGTATTATTGATACTTGTGTTTCACTTGAGCATTTGGTAGATGGACTGTATGCAGGGAAGGGAAAAGTCAGTTTGCCAATGCAAGGGAGCATCTTACCATGTATGTTTATGATGAGACCTTGTATGGAGAAGCAAGGATTGTTGATTGTTGCGGGACTTGTTGGGGTTGTTTGTGACCTTGTGGTAGAAGGTACAAAGGCCCGTGACAAGGGAAGAACATGATGATCGTTGTGGAGGATTGAGTCATGCTTTAGCCACTTTGGCTAAGTGCCTGGCATGGCTCATGGACAGATTGAAGGGTGCACATTTGATGATGCTTGGGTGGAATTCTCATGGCCAAAACTAAGAGCAACTCTTGGTGGAACCTTCAGTAGAGGAGCCATGATGGAAGGGACTCGTGATGTAATGATGATATGGTTGGGTGACTGAGTTCACTAGACCGAAGATTGTAGACTTGGATGAAGATGACTGATTGTTGTGATGGGTCTACTTGGTTGGACTACATGGGCAACTTAGTCATGGACATCAGGTTGGAGACATGGAGCATTGCAGTCTTATGCAGAGACATTATGCGGGAGCACTTGTAGAAATGTCACTTATGGGCATCCAATGAGGAGTGCCAGGGCAGGGATGTTGTGCAGATGGATTTGCTAATGTGACATGGAGACTTATTACTTATGAGCCGATGGAGAGGTTGTGCACTCTTGTACAACAAGGCCATGGACTTGGATGGATTTGTGAGCAGACTATGGAGCATTCCTACTACATGGAGAGCTGAGGCATCTTGCAGAGACCTTTGGGCTGAGACTTGTATGCTTGCTGGATGTTGGTTAGGGATGACTTATGGAGCTCATGATGACATGAGATTGTTGTGACTTTTGGGGACTTCATATATGGTGGACTTAGAGGATCTGATGCATTGAGGAGCTGAGGTCAGAGACTTTGATGCAGGATGGGGTGCATACTTTCAAGTACATGTATGGGAATGGCTTGGAAGAGTGACTTGATGTGGAGGATCGATATGAGACACTTTGAAGTGATGGAGTTACAACGATGATGATGCCTTGGTGGCAACACTTGGGCATGGGTTGAGCCGAGACTCAACTACCTTTTGACATGAGAGCTGATTGATCTATGATCATGGGCAGCACATGGATAGATGAGACAGGTGTATACTTGTTTCTATGGCAGACTTGAGGGATGGCACATTGCAGATATGATGGAGGTTGCTTCATGGACCTATATGTGGCATACCGAGAGTTGGAGATTGATGAGATGATCTCTTCATATAGAAGAGATACACATATGGATGATGTTGGGATAGATGTGGCTGATTTCATGTAGCACATTGACACCAAACATCATGGACAGCATGTTGCAGATGAGATGAGGGCTACTTCATGGACCTGAGCATGGCTTATACTTGTATGGAGATGGATTCTTGATCGAGTCGAGGATGTGACAGAATGTTTTGAGAAACAACTGATGATGGCATGAGGATGTGCATTCTCATGGTTTGGGTGTGACGGTTGGATTAGCTACCCAACTAGTTCAGACATGGGGGCTATAGCATGTACAGAGATGGGTAAGCATTTGTTGGAGTATCATGGCAGCAGTTCACATGGGTATGACACATGATGAGGTCGACACGGGATGTTGCACTGGGCATGTAGCTTAGATGGAGGGGCCAGCCTTCCACAATGAGGAGCAGCATGTGGAGATTGTGACAGGGTGATCGATGATCATGGATTGAGATGACTTCCGATGTATTACATACCGATGAGGTGTATACCTTGGTATGGTGGTCTTGGTGACAGATGGTTGCTAAGGTGGGACATGGTGGAGACGGTGGTTCTACATATGATGTAGAGATGGTTGCAGTATGTGGAGGAGTTGACATCATGGATATTGATGATCTTGGTGGATGGCTACCAGGATGATATGTTGTCGAGGACGACAACGACTTCAGGTGGAGGAGGATATAACAACCTGCAGTTTGGTTGACACGCGCCCATGGGTGAAGACTAAACGAGCGCAGACGTAGGCTGGGCGGACTGCGGTTCGGTGCAAAGTGCGAGCTCTTTTGAAGATGTGATGTGTTATGCACATGTGTAAAGAGGGCGAGCATGTTATATAGGCGTTGGTAGCATGTGCGAACATGTATGGAGGCCGACCTTTGGAAGTAGGCAAGCCGACTTACATTTGTAGACTTTGCGATGGCGTTGGGGCATTGGGCGAGTCGGCTGGGCAGCCAGACTTCACCCTACGCATGGGTATATATTATATGAGCGTGGAGCTCATTCGATCATCATCCAACATCGCTCATTGCTCAACAAGAAGTGCGTAGGAAGGTGAAGGCACAGCAAAAGGAAGGCGCAGATTAGTGATGCGCCCATTCTTGGGCGAAGCCGCACGGATGAATGCACATCTTGGTCTTGGGTGAAGGGCGCGGGCAGGGTCGCCCGCCGGTTGGAGAAGGGCGTGCACAGGTGTGTGGCGCCCGCATTGTGCAACGAGTTGGCGTGGGTGTCTTGGCGACTCGGGTGAGCGTCCACCCACTGTGCAAGTGTGCATGAAGGTGAACGAAGGTTGGAACCGGAGGTCGTGGAGTTGGGCAGGCGGTACTACGTGCTGTTCATACGATTTGGGTGTTTGTCAAGAGTTGGCAAGCGGGACTGCGTGTGGGCAGGTGTACACGGTTTGGGCGTTTGCGACGAAACGAAGAGCGAACTGGCGAAGACGTGCGACGAGGTGAACGACGAGTTGGAGAGTCGTGTGGCGACCGTGCAGAGGTGCCGACGAGCTGGGCAATCGAGTTTGCCGAAGTTGTGAAAATTGACTAAGTGTAAATTTGGGGTTTCCCAAGATTTAGCTTGGGCATTGTAAAAGTGATGTTTATATAATATATTGATTCGGGCAGACTCATATTGCAGGGAGTTGCCCCTCCCTTTATACTGTGCAATTTTCTTCTTGTTTATAATTGCTGTTGATAATGAATGAGTATGGGTGTTCATTGGTATAAAGGCTAAACACATAATAAGACTTGGTTGCGAAACACAAACTAAGAAGGAGAAGTGAATTAGGCATAGTCCACGAACATAAGTATTGGTGAAAAGAAAGTGTTTGGTGGTGCCGCACCTCACTATAAGCGGTTGGAAGACTACCGCAGGTGTAGAGGCATGACACCCTCCCTCATCCAGGCGCCACTCGGGCCGCCCGCGCCCCCGCTCGGCAGGCAGGGCGATTCCTGGAATCGCCCTGCCTGCCGGGCGGGGGCACGGTCAGCCCGGGTGGAGCCTACACGAGAGGAATCGCACTGCCTACCGAGCGAGGGCGCGGGCAGCCCAGGTGGCGCCTGCACGAGGGCGCCCTCCCTCGTGCAGGTGCCACCCAGGCTGCCCATGCCCCCGCCCAGCAGGCAGGGCTATTCCCTGCTTGCCGGGCAGGGGCGCGGGCGGCCCTGGTGGCGCCTGCATGAGGGTGCCCTCGCTCGTGCATGCGCCACCCGCGCCCCCGCCCGGCAGGCAGGGCAATTCCCGGAATCGCCCTCCCTGCCGGGCGGGGGCGTGGACGGCCCAGGTGTTGCCTGCACGAGGGCACGCTCCCTCTTATAGGTGCCACTTGGGCCACCCGCGCCCTCGCCCGGCAGGCAGGGCGATTCCCGGAATCACCCTGCCTGCCAGGTGGGGGCACGGGCGGCCCGGGTGGCGCCTGCACGAGGGGAATCGCCCTCCCTACCGAGTGGTGGTGCGGGTGGCTCAGGTGGCGCTTGCACGAGGGTGCCCTCCCTCGTGCAGGTGCCACCCGGGCCGCTCGCGCCCCCGCTCGGCAGGCAGGGAAATTCCGGGAATTGCCCTACCTGCCGGGCGGGGGCGCGAGCAGCCCGAGTGGCACCTGCATGAGGGCGCCCTCGTGCAGGTGCCACCCGGGCCGCCCGCGCCCCCGCCCAGCCAGCAGGGCGATTCCCTGCCTGCCCGGCGGGGACACGAGCGGCCCAGGTGGCGCTTGCACGAGGGCGCCCTCCCTTGTGCAGGCACCACCCGGGCCGCCCGCGCCCCCGCCCTGCAGGCAGGGCGATTCCCGGAATCGCCCTACCTGCCGAGCGGGGGAGCGAGCGTCCTGGGTGGCGCCTGCACGAGGGCGCCCTCCCTCGTGCAGGCATGACCCGGGTCGCCCGCGCCCCTGCCCGGCAGGCAGGGCGATTCCCGGAATCGCCCTGCCTACCAGGTGCGGGCGCAGGCGGGCCAGCTGGCGCCTGCACGAGGGCGCCCTTCCTCATGCAGGCGCCACCCGGGCCACTCGCGCCCCCGCCCGGCAGGCAGGGTGGGTCGGGCTGAGGGCGAAGGGTGGGTGGTGAGGCGTCCAGGCGGAGGGGGGTTCGGGTGAGGTGGGCAGGTAGTTGAGGGCGCTGGGCGGGGGGGCGGGTGAGGGCGCCCAAAGGGGTGGGGCGGGCGAGTGCAGGTGAGGGCGGGTGGGTGAGGTCACCCGGGGGTGGGTGGGGCGGGCGGGTGAGGGCGCCCGGGCTGGGCGAGCGGGTGGGTGAGGGGGGGGGTGGGTGGGGCTGGCGGGTGAGGGCCCCTGGGCCGGGCGGGCCGGTGAGGAGCGGGGGGGTGGGTGGGCCGCCCTGAGGGGTGGGGCAGCCAGGTGAGGGCGCCAGCAGGGGTGGTGGGTGAGGGCATCCGGGCTGGGTGGGCGGGTGAGGGCAGCGTGGTTGGGTCGCGCGGAGGGGTGGGGCGGGTGGGCGAGGGCGCCTGGGCCGGGCCGGCGGGTGAGGGGGGGTGGGTGGGGCGGGCTGGTGAGGGCGCCCGGGCCGGGCAAGTGGGTGAGGGGGGGAGCTGGTAGGGCGCCCGGATGGGCCAGGTGGGCAGGCGGGTGAGGGGGGTCAGGCGCACCTACGGGTATTAAGCAAATGAGGTTGATCGGGCCCACCATGCTCACGATGGATGTAATTGTTATTTTGGCTCAGGAAAATTATTAATTTAAAAAAAAAAATATTTCCATTAAACTAATTTAATATAAAAGTTTTCAAGGAAAAAAATTTAACTTACCTTTTAATTGCGAGAATTCTTCGTTGAATATGTTGTTGATAGCGATTTAGCTGCTCCACAAATTCACGAGTCTTTCAACGATTTTCAGAGAGCCTGGATGTGATGTGAGTAATAGTGATAATGAAATTTTAATATGTAAGTGAAGTTACGGAGATGTTTTACTGTACGGTTAATATGGGATAATTTGTTTTACAATATTATAAAGTGAATATTATAGATTTGTTTTACAACGGGTTGAATGTGGGATAATTTGTTTTAAAATATTATAAAGTGAATATTGTAGTATTGGAAAGCGAATATTATATGGTTTAACTATTATAATAATTAATGTAGAAGTTGTAGTGTACAATTTTAATTATGATTTCATAAAAAAAATTAGTTTACATTTTTCAATAAATTGTAGAACAAAGTAATGAAGGTAAATAAATTTAACAGACTTTTTGGAGGGAAATATTTTCGCGAAATTTTTTGGAGGGAAAATTTCATTCTTTAAGCTATATAATATCTTTAGGAGACTCTCCATTTGTATCATTCAACATCTTCTATTTGAAAGGGATGGATTGTTCTGATAGTGAAGTTTCGATTTATACACCATCAACTTCTTCATCGTGTAACAACTCTATTCATATTGATGAATATAGCGGGAATTCTTCCACTATGAATGGAAAGTCAATTCTTCCACTTAGTCCTGATTCTAAGGACTATGAGAGTAGCACTGATGAAAGAGGGGATGGAGAATTTCAAATAAATAAAGAGTCACAGATTCCACTTAGTCCTTCTTCTAAGGACTATGAAAGCCGCAGTGATGAAGAGCATGATGGTGAAGTTCAAAAGAACGGAGTGCCACGATGTTCACTTAGTCCTAATTCTGAGGACTATGAGAGCAGCAGTTTTGAAGAGCATGATGGTGAAGTTCAAAAGAATGGAGGGTCACGGTGTCCACTTAGTCCTAATTCTGAGGACTATGAGAGTAGCAGTTTTGAAGAGCATGATGGTGAAGTTCAAAAGAATGGAGTGTCACGATGTCCACTTAGTCCTAATTCCGAGGACTATGAGAGCAGCAGTTTTGAAGAGCATAATGGTGAAGTTCAAAAGAAGGGAGTGTCACGGTGTCCACTTAGTCCTAATTCTGAGGACTATGAGAGCAGCAGTTTTGAAGAGCATGATGGTGAAGTTCAAAAGAATGGAGTGTCATAGTGTCCACTTAGTCCTAATTCTGAGGACTATGAGAGCAGCAGTTTTGAAGTGCATGATGGGAAATTTCAAAATAATGGAGTGTCACGGTGTCCACTTAGTCCTAATTCTGAAGACTATGAGAGCAACAGTGATGAAATTCATGATGTTGATTTTCAAAAGTATGGAGTGTCAAAGTGTCCACTTAGTCCTAATTCTAAGGACTATGAGAGCAGTAGTGATGAAAAGCATGATGTTGATTTTCAAAAGTATGGAGTGTCACGGTGTCCAGTTAGTCCAAATTCTAAGGACTATGAGAGCAGCAGTGATGAAGAGTGGGGTGATGAATTTCAAAAGATTGAAGTACCACAGTGTCCACTTAGTCCTAATTCTGCAGACTATGAGAGCAATAGTTATGAAGAGCGTGATGATGAATTTCAAAAGAATGGAGTGTCACTGTGTCCTCTTAGTCCTAATTCTAAGGACTATGAGAGCAGCAGTGATGAAGGACAGGATGATGCACTTAGTCCTAATTCTAATGAGTATAAAGGTAGCAGTGACAAAGGACGAGATGTAGCATCTTCAATAAGTAAACAGTCACATTTTCAATGTAGTCCTAATTCTATGGACTATGAGAGTAGCACTGGCAATGCATATGAGGAAGAATATCCATTAAACATCGAGTCATATTTTCCATTCAGTCCAAATTCTAAGGACTACGACAGTAGCACTGAAGAAGCGGAAGATGAAGAATATCCTCCAAGTCAATATTTGAAAAGCAGAGCTGATCATAGTGTGGATAACATTTCTCTTAATGATGATGAAAAGCCTTATACAAATGATGATCAAATGATGGAGATGTTGCCAAGAAATATTGTATCAAGGAGTAGGAGTAGACCTTTTTGTATCAATGTAAGTTGTTCTAGTTATACAAGGGGTAGAGCAGAATATCTGATGAGAAGAAGTTCTATCAATGCTCTCATTTCAAGTGAATGTTGCCAAAATGATTGCTTGAAACATATGGATTTCAAATTTGCATTAGAAAGCAGGAAGAGATATTTGTCAATGAATAAAAGCATGCAAAATTCATATTTAGTTGGGTGCATGCAATCTACATTGTCAGGTTATGATTATCATATTGGGACTTTTTTTATCTGTAGAAAAGGTTTCAAAATGTCTCATTCGATTGGGAATTTTCGTCTCTCGAGAATTCAAGAAAATTTGGAAAAGGATCCCACATTTTATTCAGAAGTACGTCATAAAAGACAGTTTGGTCCATTATCAAATACTGCAATGTCATGGATGAAAGAATTCTTTTCAAAGCATGGAGAGTGTATGCCAAATAGAGAGACAATACATATTCCAGATAATTTTTCAAGACGAGAAATCTACAACTTATACAAAGAATATGTAGAAGGTGCTGAGGGACATGGCCAGTTTATTACATATCAATATTTTGTGAAGGTATGGAAGAAAGAATTCAACAATGTCCGTATTCCTAAGAAGAAAAGGATGGGGATTTGCAGTACATGTGCTTCTCTTAAATCAAAAAGGGACAAATGTGAAGGCTCAGAAAGAGGTAAACGTTCATAACTTTAACTTTTAAAATTGTATAGTCATCAACTATGAAAACATATTTCTTAATGAATATATTTTATGTTGTGTAGAATTAATTGTCAAACAACTTCAGGAGCATCGCAAACAACAAACAAACAAAAGGAAGAAGTTGTACAAGCATCGAAAGAAGTGTTATGATAATCCGAATAAATATTTGGGTTTGATAATTGATGGTATGGACCAGACGAAAACACTTTTACCACATTTTGTTCGCACACCCAAAAATTTACAGGACGAAAACTTTATTCAATTTCACTTGGTTGGTTGTATGGTCTTCAATGGGAAAATGTTGCCAAGTGTGTACTTCACAGCTCCAAATATTCATAATGATGCAAATCTGACCATAACCATAATTCATGATGTGATTTCTCATTGGTCTGGTAATCTTCCTGAAGTTTTGTATCTACAATTGGACAACACTTGCCGTGAAAACAAAGATCAGGTTGTTTTTGGATATCTAAACATGCTTGTTGAATTGGGAATTTTTCAAAAGGTAAAGGTTGGTTTCCTTCTTGTTGGGCACACTCATGACCATATTGATCAGATGTTCAGTCGTTTTTCAGTCACATTGAGGAGGAAGGAAGTTGGGAGCTTGCCATCACTAATTGAATGTATTAAGAAATCATACATGCCAGAGCCTACTTTTGATGTGTTGGAAGAAACTGTTGACATGCAAAGGTTTATTCTGGGATCATATGGTGAGGGGAAATGCATTGAACAACTTAATGACACTAGCTTCCAACATCAATTTCGTATCAAAAAAATTGATGGGAAAACACTAATATGGGGCAAGAAGTATTCAACTACTACAGAATGGGCACCGTCATCAGGATTGCAATTTTTGAAGTTCATTCTAGATCATCCAATATTTGCATCAAAAATATTGTTATTACAATCAGTTGGTGAAGTTCAGAATGCACGTAGACAGAACAGGGCTATAAATTATTCTGATTGCTTGGAAGAAATTAAAAAATGTATTAGATATACATATGAGTACTTTGACATTGCTGATTCAGTTTGGTGGGAGTCGTTTTTCAATAATCAAAGTGATATCATTTCGACAACAATAAATGAAGATATACCTTTGAAAAATCCATTTATTTGGCCACAAAATGTGTCGAATGAACATGAGGAAGTAAACATTGTTGAACAACAACAATCTCAAGGTATTATTAATTATTCATAGGCAGTGAAAAGAGAGATGTATATTGGTTCCAGAAGATCTCGTGCACAACGTGAAGCCATGGAAGACCTTTATAGGGGTTCAGTACAGGATATTAAGGAGGGTTGCATGATTGCAGTGCTAGCAGATGGAGATCCCAATGGCTATCCATTTTGGGTTGCTAAAGTTATAAAGGTCTTTACAGAAAATGAGGATGTTACAAGTGTTGAAGTACATTGGTATGCCACAAATACACACCCATTCAATGGTGTGTATAAGCCAAAGATGGTAGTTGACAAAAAAAATGGCGGAAAAAGAAAAAGAAAGGGTACAAATGTAAATCATCGCCGCACAGACATATTAAAATTGGAGGATGTAGACATACTTGTTTATGACTTCAATTTAACAAAGAGAGGAACTCTTCGCTTCAAGACAATAGAGATTCTGAAAAGGTTGTTACCAGAAGGAACAGTGTTGACATGGGAATCACCTGAAACTAGTCGTAGATCTAGAAGAATTTTGAAACCTGAAATGTTGGGCATACATGTGGACTCAGATGGGGAACTAGTTGATAAAAGAGAAGAATATGGAACATCTTCATCAGCTTCAAGTCACTCATCTAAAGATGTGAATTCTGATGGTGTGCCAGAAAAGATGAGTGATTTTGAATAATTGTTTAAGACAGTTTATATAACTGATGTATGCATCGTATCTTCAAATAAAATTAATGTTTTCCATATGGTGTTAAATGAGAAGTTATGAGGCATTTTTATGTTGTTGGATTATATGTCTTAATTATGATAAATTTTATTGTTTAAAATATCTACAATGCAATATTAAATTAGAGATATAAAATATGTTTTATTCAATATACAAATAATGACTTTCGAATGCATTTAGTGATGTAATTTGTTCATAATGTCATGGTTTTTTAATTTTATAGTTGAAAAAATTTCAATTTGTTTTGTATCTAGCATGTTATGGATGAAAACATGTTAAATTTATACTTAGGAAAGAAAAATGATATTCTACCAAAAACATTAGTGTGTTTTTTCCCGCATAAACAACTTTGTTTGACACATAAAAATTTGGTTTTATTAGCATTTTTTTTAAATTTTGAAAATTGACCCTAAAAAAAAAATCATTGTTCCAGTGTCATCACTTTCATTGTGAAGCTATATTTTGCACGAAAATTTCATAGTAAATTTTGTAGTCATTGCCAATTTTAAAACATGTTCAAAATTGACGCCTAAAAAATAAAAACATCTTTCCAGTATACACACTTTTCGTTTTGAGCACTGTTTTTGATGTTTTTTTGGGGTTTTTTGGCTAGAGTTCCCGTTTTGAGTTTATAGTTCCGGTTTCAAAATTTACATTGTTAACTGAGTGCAAGATTGAATCCTTCGACATATTCCTTGCTCAATTGTCATTAAGTGATGCATTTTCTTAGAAGTGTTGCACACCTATAAACTTTACTAGAGTTGTTCTTGAGTCTTCGGAGGTGGTTAGCTTTTCAAAGCACACACGTACAAGAAGACGAGAAGTAATATGCCCGACTAATTTGAAGTTATCTACCTATGAATAGGGTGTCCCCATTCATAAACCTGGCGACTTGCTCTACTTCTTTCTAGTGAACAACTTTGGGACTTGCCATGAATCGTGAGACAATTCCAACACCATAACTATAAATTTCTTATTTAAATCTATACCCAATAGATTAGAATTTGCACAAGGCAGACTCCATTCTTGTTTCAAAAGAACCTGCAATCGACTTGTACCATGCTATTTAATATTTTCTGTATTTATTCGCATCCTTGGTATGTGACATAAAGATGAAACAAGCTACCTTGCATTTTCTATACTAACACTCCTAAAAAATAATAAAGTATGCCCAAATATATCATTTCAAATGATCTATGTAGCTCACCTTTTGGTTTTTCAATTATCAAAGTTGTTACCTATATTGATGAGAACTTCTACAACCGATACCATAGTGACAATATATGTTATAGTTTTATCTATGTTTCTCTGAAGGTGTTTCTCCTTCAGTAGAGCAGCAATACACTGTAGTTTCCATTTAGGGGAGAAGTGTACCTAGTAGCAACCTTGGCCTATGTGCATGTGTGCAGATGGGTTGAATGCACATTAGACTCTATCTGTTGTTTTGAAGGTGTTTCTCCTTCAACAATACTTCATCTTAGTAGATACTTTCGGTCTGCACCTTTAGTAGATGCATGCAGCCTTGGGATACATGTTGTAGATTATAGTTTTCCTATGAGGTTGTAGCAGTGATGAAAGAAGTGCATCGATTTTAGGCATATTTAGTATGCTTTTATAGTTTGACTTAGATGCTCACTTTTCTTAATTTAGGTGTTTTTCTTAGTTTTGTTTTATGCATAGATTTATCTTTAAGAAAAGTGCACAGTAGAGAAGGGTTCTATATTTTGAGCAGGGGACACACTTCTAGGTAGGAGGTACTCTATTCTAGGAAGCTTTTGCCATGCAGGTTAGGTTCTTTATCCGAGAATCCCAAGAGGCGCTATTGTAGCAATAAGAAATTTGTTTATTTTGAGTTCTTCATTAGTGCATTGATAGTATATTGTTTATTCCATGCAATACCTTAATATTGTATACAACCATATTTAGTATGCTTTTATAGTTTGACTTAGATGCTCACTTTTCTTAATTTAGGTGTTTTTCTTAGTTTTGTTTTATGCACAGATTTATCTTTAAGAAAAGTGCATAGTAGAGAAGGATTCTATATTTTGAGTAGGGGATACACTTCTAGGTAGTAGGTACTCTATTCTAGGAAACTTTTGCCATGCATCTTAAGTGCTTTATCTGAGAATCCCAAGAGGTGCTATCGTAGCAATAAGAAATTCGTTTATTTTGAGTTCTTCATTAGTGCATTGATAGTATATTGTTTATTCCATGAAATACCTCAATATTGTATGATTAAATTATAGTTAAGATTGTCATAATATTTTGACTTACCCTCTTTTAGAGGGAAACTAGACTGTGTGTCAAGCTTGCACGTCACAATTGTATCATGCAGAGTTTACCTGGCATGAGTTTTCTAGATCTATGCAGCCATATACTTGTTGGAATTCAAGAGGGAACAATACTACAAAGTGGGAAAGAGGTTTCACAGTTAACCTGCCTTTCACATTATGGTTGGAGTCGATTTGTTGGCAAGATGCTGGATACCCCAACTTCCTTTTTATGACTAAGTGCAAGATTGAATCCTTCGACATATTCCTCGCTTAATTGTCATTAAGCAATGGGTTTTCTCAGAAGTGCTTCACATCTATAAACTTTACCAGAGTTGTTATTGAGTCTTTGGATGTGGTTATCTTTTCAAAGCACACATGTACAAGAAGACAAGAAATAATATGCCCAACTAATTTCAAGTTATCTTCCTATGAATAGGGTGTTCCCTTCCATAAACTTGACAACTCGCTCTACTTCTTTCTAGTGAACAAATTTGGGACTTTTCATGAATTGTGAGACAATTTCAACCCCATAACTATCAGTTTCTTATTTAAAGTTATACCCATTAGATTAGTACCCACACAAGGAGAATTCCATTCCTGTTTCAAAATAACTTGCAATCGACTTATACCATGCTATTGAATATTTAATGTATTTCTTCGCATCCTTGGCCTGTGACATAAAGATGCAACAAGTTACCTTGCATTTTCTATACTAACACTCCTAAACAATAATAAAGTATGCCCAAATTTGTCATTTCAAATTATCTATGCATCTCACCTTTTTTTTTTTCAATTATCAAAGTTGTTACCTATATTGATGAGATCATTGATAACCGAGGCCACAATGATAGTATCTGTTAGAGTTTTATCCGTGTTGCACTAAAGGTGTTTTTCCTTCAACGACACTACAATACATTGTAGTTTCCATTCAGTGGAGAAGTGTACCTAGTAGTAGCCTTGGTTTGTGTGCAAATGGGTTGAATTCACAATAGGCTTTATTTATTATTTTGAAGGTGTTTCTCCTTCAATAGGACTTCATCTCAGTAGATCCTTTCAATCTACACCTTCAGCAAATGCATACAGCCTTGGGGTACATGCTATAGATTCCAATTTTGCTGTGAGGGTATAGCAATGATGAAAGAATCGCATTGATTTTAGGCATCTTATTCTTGTTGTATGAAAGCATGCTTGTATAGTGTTTCCCAAACTTATATAGAGCCATATTTATTAGACTTTTATAGTTTGACATAGATTCTCACTTTTGTTAACTTAGGTGTTTTTCTTAGTGCTATTTTATGTACAGATTTATCTTTAAGAAAAGTGCACAGTAGAGAGAGGTTCTATATTTTGAGCAAGGGACATTCTTCTAGGTAGGAGGTACTCTATTCTAGGGAGATTTTGTCATGCATGTTAGGTGCTTTATCCTAGATAGAGTTCCAAGTCCTTGCCTCCTTGACAAAGTCCCTGCCAAACAAGACACTGGTGGATAGAGTTCCAAGTCCCTAAATTTTCCAAAAACCCACCTGACCCTAGCTATCTAGCCTAAAATCCTTTACATTCCAGTCATCTCTTGGCTATGATTTCATAGAGAGAGCCCTCTCTGGTTTGGTAGGGCTAGCTACCAAACTAAAAGCTTGGTCTGTGGTTACCTCCGTCGATCTCTTCATCAGCCTGGGACATTATGGAGGATAACAGAGGGCATGACAACTAGGGAGTGCCAAGGTGTTCTAGTGAATGTAAGGTTCCCAAGTCATGGAAAAATGCAATGCTAGTTGTGAGGTCATGACTGCCAAGGTGTGTTAGGGAATGCTAGGGCATGCTAAGATGTGCCAGATAGTACGAAGACATGTCAAACAAGCTAAGATGTGCCAAGTGCTAAGGCATGCCAAGATGTACAAGGGTTCCAAGTCCCTGCCTCCTCTTCTTCCATATGATATCCACTTATGACATTTCCTTTGCAATATTTGGTGCATTTGATAGTTATAGGTCATTTATAGGTTATAAATGTCTTCATAGTTTCACTTCTAATTGAGTATTCAACTGAACATATTGATTCTCTTATACATAACTATTTTTCCCTCCACCCAATTTTCATAACTTCAATAACCATTAGGTAGGGACCTACATCTTTAATGTTTCTTTGCTTGTTTAGTAAAATATTGCTGAGACTTTAATTTATTGAAAGTTGTAGAATTTATAATTTATGAAGTTTCAAGGTCTAATTTTAAAAAATATAATTTTGTAAAGGCTGCTAGCTTAATGGAAGAGCACTTGCTTTACAAGCAGGAGATTGGTGGTTTGATTCCATCGTGCCCTGACATCCATATGGAATGGTGACGATCAATTTTTGGTGACAAAGGCTCTTTTGACCACCACTAATGAGCTTTGGTGATATTTTTCGACCCTCACCAAAAATATGAAATGGTGACGGTCAACGAAAGCCACCATATATACACATCAATAGTGACAACCCTCAAAGGTCCGTAACCATAAATCGTTGTTGTTGATATGAAATGGTGACGGTCATTGTCCGTCATTATAGTCATTATTCGTGATGGACATTGAATGTCACCAAAACACCTATACTTCTAGCAATGCGGCTTTTGGTGACGGTCAATGAACGTCACCATATATATGCACCAATAGTGATGGCCATTAAAGATCCATTACAATAAATCATTATTGTTCATATGAAATGGTGATGGTCACTATCCGTCATTATAATCAATATTCGTGATGGACCTTGAATGTCACCATAACACCTATAGTTTTGGCGACGCCACCTTTGGTGACGTTCATTTTTTGGTGACCAAGGCTATGGTCTATCACCATTGCTCATATGCAATGGTGACGGTCGCTATCCATCATTATAAATCATTATTGGTGACGAACTTTGAATGTCACTACAACACCTATACTTTTGGCAACGCCACCTTTGGTGACGTTCAATTTTTGGTGACGGAGGCTATGGTCCATCACCATTGCTCATATGAAATGGTGATGGTCATTATCTGTCATTATAAATCATTATTGGTGACAAATTTTGTATGTCACTACAACACCTATACTTTTGGTGATGCCACCTTTGGTGACGTTCAGTTTTTTGGTGACGAATGCTCTTTTGACCGTCACCAATGAGCTTATGGTGACATTTTTCACCCCTCACCAATGTCCTTTTTTCTTGTAGTGTACACAACACCACCTGCACAGTGTGTATATAGCACCACGTGCACACAACACCACATGTCTTACATGCACACAACAACACATGTACAACATATACATAGCACCACATGTACACAACACCGCATGTAAAACATGTACACATGACCATATATACACAACACCATATGTATAACATGTACACTACACCACATGTACACAACACTATATATACAACATGTACACAACACCACATATACGACATGTACCCAACAACATTTGTACACAACACTACATATACAACATGTACACAACACCACACATACACATCACCACATATACAACATATGTGCAACATTAGTACTGTACATCCATAGACCACACTGTTTCTACCAGGAAACCTTGCCTCTAGTGTCTTTCCGTTATCCATGCTTGTCCTAACATGCCTGATATTACACTGCTTTCATTCAGTCGATGTATCCCTCAACATAACATGTCCATAACATAAACGTAGACATAGTATAAACACATAATCTCAATTCATATCCACATGATAATGAACTTGTAGATTTGTGAGGGTTACTCAGCCACTTGAGGCCAGGAACCTCTTCATTCCATACACCGGCATAAGAAATCAATCCTCCACAAGAATTATCCTTGACGACCCTGTCACACAACAACATGCATACATACATACATACATATACATATATATATATATATATATATATATATATATATATATATATATATATATATATATATATATATATATATATATATATATATATATATATATATATATATCTAGATAGATAAGAATTAGCATGAAGCAATAATGATACCTGATGACCCTGTCAAAAAACAACATACATACATACATATATGCATATATAGACACATTGGCATAATCATGATAATAAGATAATTACCATATATCATAATGTCAAGGTTAAGAGAACTCGCTTTATCCATGCACAACATTGAGAACAATAGTCCCAAACTTAGCCAAGGCATCTGACACCTCAAATCGAGTTACTTTTCCTTTCCTTATCTTTCTCATGACTATCCTTTCACCATCCATTTATCCCAATGGACCCATGTAGTCAATTTGGATGTCATATTATTGCCTTCAACTTCCCATTACACATGCACCAGGCTTCATCCAGGTCTTACAGTAGCTCTTGAGTTTCATTCAACTCTCCCCGAGCTCCATTAACTTTCCACTTTCCCAACCAATTCCCAATACCATCAAAACATAAAAGGAAAGAACAAGAAACAAACAAGGAGAAAGCCATGAAAATATAATAGTGATATGACATCACAAACAAAGTTTCATGGCCATGCACCATACATAAACAAAACCACAAGTCAAACACAAACAAATCATAATATAATGAAAGCACAAAACTTTCAACATACACCATGAATTGATCCCCATGGGTTCCCAATGCCTCCAAGGGAAAACTCAAACCAAGCCTTCTTCAAGATGTCATGGCAGACACTTTACAATGCAATCCCTCTATCATACTTCCATAAAAAATTAACTTTCAGTGCATAATAAATATACAATATAGTAGTTACCTTACCTCATTGTGTCAAGCATGTTGTCTTATAACTAAACACAGGGTAATAGCATGTTAATGTGTCTCATTATATGGCAAAAGCAAAAAAGTACTCAAATAAAAAAAGATAAAAAAAATAATATAAAAATATCAATTAAATGAGTTGAGTTTCATACTTGTTAATTATAAAAAATAAATGCTAAATTTGTAACAAAGCTAACTCACAATAAATTTTGGTAAAAGCTATAGTGAACCTATTTAATGGGTTTAGAAAATATAAATAATATTATAAAAAGTAAATACTAAATTTGCAAATAAGTCAACTGATAGTAAATATTGGTAAAAGCTATGGTTAATCACTCACAAAATATAAATAACTTGATGTAAAGTTAAATGAAATGTTAAAACTCTTTAAATATATATATATAAAAATAGAAGTATAATTTCTAAACAAATAATTTTATATATTATATTTTGAATAATATAAAATACCTTATTATAATCATAATTAAAAATTTTATTATAAAAAATATAAAATATATTTTAAAGAATTTCCAAAAATAATTTTAACATTTTGTTATATGTTATTTTCAAATTTCTATTAAAAAAAATGATTTTATAAACTTGAAAGGGTAGTTTCTTGGGTCGCGGTTTTATATATACGAAAATATGATCATTTTTACTAGTATTTTAATAATAATTAAAAAATATGCTTACTTTTTATTTTTAAATTTGTTTAGCAATCTTTAGAATGTTTACAACACATCTCTTAAAGAAATTGGAATTAAAAAACATAAATCAATAGAGAAATGGGGGGTCGCGCTTTTGTCAGTACTTAAAAATTTATGTAAAATATTAATGATACCTTTTAAAGAAAATGAATAAATTAGATAAAAATTATATATTAAATTTTAGAAAAAATATGACATGAAATTGAATTTAAATTGACATGTTTTGTCTTCTTTTACCACCACCTAGTTTTTGATGATTTTGTGAATTTAAGAGTAAACATTCCAACTCTATTTATTTTTATAAAACTTCTTTGCCACAAAAAGGGAAAAAGTGATACACATTAACATGCTTTTACCCCACATACATATCTCATGTCTCAAGGGACTCCGAATCCTTGAAGAATCTAGCCATAATTGAAAATCATTTGTTATACCTATCAAATACACGTTAATGAATATAACACATATCCACATAATGTTAGATAAAATCAAGGTGAAGAAGACTTCTTGTATTCATGCAAACTCCCTATTCATTTGGAATTATGGTTTCAAAACATAGCTAAAGGAATTCTCGCCCAATTCCATTCTTTTACCTTTTCCTTGCTAAAATTGAGTCTTGTCATGTGCTATCACATCAACCAACTGTTAGTTATATAAATAAACAAATAAATTGTTACCTTTTTGTGCTAATACTAAGCATTTTTCCCTATAATTGTTCACATATGTTAGTCACATATTCCAAAGATCAAGACATGATAACTATTAATTTGAAGTCAGTCTTTACCAAGACTAAAAACCATGTCATAATCAACAATCAACTCATATTCATTAGTCCTAATACTACAACTAGCACCCACTTACACTCGAGTGCATATCAGTTGTCTCAGCACATATTGTGTTAGTACAAGTGTCTTAAAACAAGATCATTCCTTCATGCAATCTTATAGACACATACTCATATCGAGCAATTAATCAAACATTCAAATAACCTATAAGCATACCATGTTAGATAAAGAAAATAGATGACATAATAAAACTCATACCTTAATGTATCTCAGGGGAGGTTATCGCATTTGGACAAGTCAGTCCATATTAGTACAACATAATATCACAAATATATCAACTCGTATCTAAATATCACAACCATAACCGTCTTCATATACTAATCTAGATTAGCATGATACATATAACATTAGGATCTTAGTTACAATAAACATATTCGTTATGCATATCACCAAAATGCATCTATGAACAAATTAACTGTCATGCATGACTAACGGATGCATGAGCATATGAATACATTAATTAACTAGCATCTATCATGCATGTAGCCACAGCAACAATAGAATGTCAGACATGGCTATAACCACAATGCTTATAACAACCATTAACCAACATACATGCATGCCAGACATACAATACCTCTATGGTGATCTACTCTTACCCTGAGGTCTAGTGTTGAAACCTCGCTCTAGTAATATTCATCTTCTGCTCTATCTCAGCCAACATATCAACATCATAACATATAACTAGCATCATGATGGCACAAACTGCATACAATTATCCCATGCATGACAAGCATAACCGTAAAAATTCATGCATAACTACCACATAGACACATACATGCATGAATGACAAACACATTCTTCCCATCCACTCCAAGTGTTGAACCTGGGAACTCTAATACCACCATGTGGTATCATATATAACACAAAGAGAACATAAACCAACTCTTATACAAACTTGTAACCAACCCTCCGACATTTACCCAATTTCATCATCCTTCTAGGATAAACATGAGATATAGAGCTACTATGACATTACCTGACCTCCTAGATCCAATTAAGGAAGTGAGGGCTAACAAATGGAACTTACCAACCACAAACTAGCATCCTACAAGGCTTACAGCACACCCGAGATCTAAAAAACCACTCCAAGTGCCCAAACCCCAAGCTAGATTATCGTTCTAGGGACTTGGGCCCACAACCACATGCATGACAAGGCCTCCGTGTAGTTATAGGCCTCAAACTACATGCATAAGCCTATAAGGGTGCGGTTATGGCCCAAAACATCTAGTTACGAGGGCGTAGTCCCTGATTTTGCGCCACCATTTCAAGCTAAAGTCCATACAACTACCTAAAACTCAATGATACTTTCGAGAATGATAAATAAAATCAGGAAAAATACATTCATACAAAAATTGATCAAGGACTTGACCTAACGAGGCCTAACCATGATAGTCATTTCGTTAAACTTATGGTGAACATGTACGTTATAGGTCATGAATGCATATCTAATTATAATAGTTGGAGAATCATTTAAGAATCCCTAAGAAGGTCCTATGCCCTCTCCACGTAATTGAAACAACACTTATTAGTCCATGCATTCATGGACCATTGATATATTCATCAAACATGTCAAGAACCATATACAATATACATGATATAACCATCATATAACCAACAAATAACCAACATATAAACCATGGCAACTCAGCCATAATATCACTAACACATTGCAAATAAATATACATGAATCACAATATAAGAATAACTCTTATTAACATAGGAAAATACAAACCAAGTCAAGGACTTCCACGTACCACCTGACCATAGATTGGGTTGAACCAAATTTCTCTTTCATCCAATCACCCCCGTGCCATATTCCAAGTGTGAATGTGGGATCTCATGGAATAAACCAATCAAAACCAAACTAGGGCTTCCAAAAGTGAAACCACCTCAACCCTCAACCAGTGATTCCAACTCAGGGTCTAACGTCACTAACACGAACTAGATCGGTCTCCACCCAAGCCCTCCAGGGCTCCATGAACTAATAACTCAACCCACATCCTTGCAGGGCTCTAGAGCATTTGTTTGACCCAGCTCTAGGACTAGTAACTAAACCCACCAAGGGCTCCAGAGCATTTATCCAACCTAGGCTCTAAGACTAGTAACTAAACCCAAGTTGTTCCAAGGTTTCCAAAGCATTTGTTCCAACCCACAACCATAAGTAATTACGATCACCAACCAGAAAAAAAATCATGGAAAAAAACCCACAATGCCATGGCTATCAAGGAAATGGCAAGGCTAGGCTAAAACCACTATAAATATAGGAAATCCTCCATGCCAATGAAAAATCATAAGCAAATAATCACATGCATATACCATGCATCCATAAATCAGCAAGGAAATCATACATGCAACTAAATATATGCAAAGCAATCTTGTTGTAGTTGCTAATCCAAATATTCCCTTACGCTTTCCTACTTTCCTTTTCCTTCTTTCTCCAAATCCAATGTATGCCAAAGTGCTCCAATAATTCTCCAAGGATACGCTAAGTGTGCAAGAGAATGAGAGAATGATAGAATAGAAGAGAGCTCCAAACTGAACTGACAAATGTCTCACACACTAACAAAAGTTGTGAATTGGTCCTCATAAGCCTTTTTATTATTGAGGCCTCTATTTTCTTCAATTTCCCTCTCATGCAAACCTCTAACCTTTCATCTCACTTTTTTCCTATTTTCCTTTATTTTCATAAATAAAATGCCAATTAATTCCCCTTTTCCTTTGCCAATGCCTTTGCCAATTTCCTTAGCCATAATAAACTAGAGTGAAAACCCACTAGGATATTTTAGCCAGTATTAAGCTTGGAATACATGTTCCATGGCCTTGGTCTCATTATTTTTCCTTTATTAACTTTATTACATGAAATTTTAACCCAGGGATGTTACATTGGTTTACTGATGTTAACTAACTATTATTAATTTCTTGTAGAGGTGAAAACTGGTACACTTGATTAAAAGTTCATTTACTTCCATATTTCTTAAGCTTGAGGAAAAATTTGAAACATGATTTGTCTTGTACTTCCATGAATGTTGCACTATCATGTTCAGTTAATGCAATAGTTGGGATTAATTTCCAACAATCCCCCTTAATCAAAACTTCTGATGCTCATAATTCCCAAGATATCTCTTTGACAGATTAAACTCTCCTTTTCCAATGGTTTGGTGAAGATGTATGCAAACTGCTCTTGCGACCTGCAATGCTACAAAAGAATTTCTCCATTGTTGATCAACTCCCTAATGAAATGATACTTTGTGTCAGTGTGCTTACTTCTTTTGTGAAAAACTGAATTTTTGGACAACACAATTGCAAAAATATTGTCACAATAATTTTTTGTTGTTTCTTATTGTCCATGCCATAAATGTTGCAACATTCTTCACATCGAAATTTCCTGGCATGTTTCCCCTTTTGCTATGACATACTCAACTTCAGCTATGGACAATGATACTATTGGTTGTTTCTTGGAGTCCCATGAGATGACTCCCGAACCAAAATGAAAAACATAGACTAATGTGCTTTGTCTATCATCTACACATCGTGCCCAATCATTGTTAGTGTATTCAACGTTCCTAAAATCATTTGCTACAGTATACATAATGCCATATCATTAGTTCCATTAACATACCTTAAAATTCTTTTAGGTTCTTGCTAATGTATCTCAAAGAATCTTGAAACTAAACTCATTACATATATTAAATCAGGCCTAGTTGAATTCAAAGACAACCAACCATATTTTTGTATAGTGATGGATTTACATTGTTGCTATAATCTTCTTTGCTGAATTTAAAACCCATGGCTATTGAAGTTATTGCAAGATTGTTGTTCTGCATTTTAAACCTCTTTAAGATGTCTAAAACATGCTTTGATTAAGAAATAGAAATTCCATATTCCATTTTCTTCACATCTATTCCTAGAAAATATCTTAACAATCCCAAATCTGTCATTCAAACTAACTTTTCATGACCTCTTTGAAAGAAAAAATGAGGAGATCATCACTCCCTACAAAAAGCAAATCATATACATATAAAACCACAAATACAATCTTACCTTCACTTTCTTTGATGTAGAGTGTAGGCTCACTATCACATTTGTTAAAGCCATTGTACAACAAATATGAAGCTATCATGTTTTACCATGTGTGTGGTGCTTGATTCAGCCCATAAAAATATTTCTTTAGTCTGTACACTTTTTCTTCTTGGCCTCGAACCTCATAACCAGGTGGCTTCTCCACACACACTTTCCATTTCAATACTCCATCCAAACAATTTGATTTCATGTCCATTTGATATACCTTCCATTTATGTTGCACTGATATTGCTAAAATCATCCTCAATATCTCCATTCTTGCAACTCATGGAAATGCTTCAGCATAATCTCTTTCTTTTTGTTATTTGTATCCCTTAACGACCAACCTTGCTTTATGTCTTTCAATTTTTCCTTCAACATTGCTTTTGGTCTTATAGAGCCACTTGAAACCTATCACTTCTTTTCCTTGTGGAGATTCACTAACTCCCATGCATCATTATATTTTATTACCTCTATTTCTTCGTCCATTGTTGCTACCTATTTTTCTTCCTTGATTTCATATTGAAACTTGATTGGATCATGTACATGAGAAAATAAAGAAAACAAAGAATTCAAACATGTGCTGCTTTCACCTTCATTTTTCTCATAAATGTCAATCAAATTTCTAAATTCTTGTATTCTCAAGCTTTCCAAAGATGGATTTGATCTGTCACTTCAAGTTGTACTTGGAACATGTTCAGTTGTTGATCCTTGTTGTGCACTTGGGTATTTGCTTGAATGTGTTACATTGTCCTATTAATTGTTGATGATGTCTCTTGAGCACTACCTTGTTGAGCTTGAATAGGTGTAGGAGGAGTCGCCATTGAAGAATTACTTGCTATTTCTAATTTCTCTTTGTCTTCTTGTGATAGACTTGTTGCTACATTAATTATATTCTCCAAACTCTCATCCCATGCTTCCTCTTCTATGAACTGCACAACTCTACTGATTCTAAAGTTTTTGGTTATTGGATTGTAGGCTTTATATGCCTTGGATTCATCACTCTAGCCAAACAATATACATTTCTCCCGCTTTCTTTCCAACTTCTTTCTTAACTCATCTGGGACATGTGCATAAGCCACACATCTAAATACTCTCATCATCATGTTTTTTTGTGTTTTTTAGCCTATGATGTTTCAACCCATTGTAATATAATTATAATAAAGCAATCCAATCCATGTCAATAGACTGGTATAAATCCATCTTAACCATGGATCTAGCAAGCGGTGGGAGGGAACAAATCTCTTAATGTGAAAACCCTTTTTACAGTGCAAACTTTGAAAAATGCACCTCCAAATATTGCATCTCTAGGGACTTGATAGATGACGGTTGACGTTGAAGCATGGAGCCTACTCCTAACCAAAATTGACTCCAAGAAGCTTCCAGAAGGAATCTGTGGCACCCGACAACAAAGGATATGAATTTCTGATCTTTTTGTAAATTTTAACCAAATATTTGTACGCATGTCATGGTAGAGGATGACATTCCTCATTCTATGGTTTTTCTTTTAAATAAGCAACCTACAAGATATCAAGGGGCACCAAATCCTTGAAAATATTAGGTCAATGGAAGAGGCTAGGGAAGTTTTAGGTCAGGCCTAAGACGTCGTATGTAATCATTTCCATTTTAATATAAGTATTCCTATGTGTTTTAATCTACGTGTTCTTGTTTTTCTTGTGCCTCAAACCCCTGTCTCTGTTTGTGATTACCATGTGTGTCCAAATCTTGACTGCCAATAGAAGAACCTTAATTAGAGAGGGTGACAAAATTAGTATTCAAAATAAAAGAGGGCGTTAAGTCACACTTAGATATGGGATTTGGGAAACCCCTGTCTCTGTTTGTGATTATCATGTGTGTCCAAATCTTGACTGCCAATCGAAGAACCTTAATCAAAGAGGGTGAGAAAATTAGTATTCAGAATAAAAGAGGGTGTTGACTCACGTCTAGATATGGGATTTGGGAAGTTCATGTAGAGCAACGAGGAATGTCGACCAAAAGTAAGTGTGTATGCACTAAGAAGGGTGTCAAAGTAACCAAGACCTCATTCAATGTAGTCAAGACAAGGAGCGAACCAGCAAACCACAACACCGACTTGTTGGGGACCTAGTTAGCCCTTGAACTAGTTAGGCACCTTCGAGTTGAAGGTGGGCGAGAAGTGTTTGACCCGACCTTTGGCGGGCTAGTGACCCTTCAATACAAATGGTGCATGGAATTCTAGTTAACCCCAGTCGGCGAAGTTAGGCCCTTGTGTATTTCGACAGGGAGTATTGTAAGTTCTAACCTCTGACTAGTGAACTAACGTCGATGCTCGACCTATGACACCAGGTGGACCTGTGAGGCAGTGCTGGAACATGGATATTTGTTTCGCACAACAGGAGTATGGTGAGCCATCAACACTCTGTCCTCGAATTCACGTGAAGTTGCTAGTGGCCTAAACATCAGTGCCGACATTGAAGATTGGATTGGAATTAGGGTTTGATTGGAAGGAAACTTCGTTGTCGCAATTAAAAATGCAAGAAAATCCATAATCGTGGACACATAACCCATAGGGATTTTAATCATTTAAAATATATTTTAATTTTATTTTTAAAATCACACCTGTAAACTCCATATTAAACATAAAAGAAATCATACATCATTTTTATACTAAACTATAAAATAAACCTCTAAACTTAATAATAATTATTATTATAATTACTAATTATTATGAAATTTTTTAACCTTAATTAATGATTAGAACTTTCACCACACTCTCAAATAAATTAATTCACATTATAAAGAACCTATTTATCATTTTACATTTCATCTTCTCTATATAATTATATATTTTACATTTCATCCTTCTCTATATAATTATATAAAACAATATTAGTTGATCTCAAAATTTCTAAGCTCTTGAAGTTGTCTTAAACTTCTAACCTCTTGAAGCCCCAAAAATTAAATGCAAACCATTCACCACAAGTTTTAAAAATTAAATGGGCAAACCATTCGCTACGTGTTTAAGACCCTGGAAGCCCACACTAAAAAGTTTCAAATTCTAAAGTCATGAACTTCTAACCTCTTGAAGCCCTAAAAATTAAATATTGAATAGACAAACCATTTCATCACGTATTCAACCCATTAGAAGTAAAAATTAAATATTGAATAGACAAACCATTTCATCACGTATTCAACCCATTAGAAGTCAACACTAAAAGGTTTCAAATTCGCATTCATCTAAGGTAAAAACAAGTTACATTTTTACATGCTATGTGAACCGAAATATAATAAAATTAATGAATGTTTAATCTTAATTTAAATTTAAGATAAAATGAGGTGTAAAATTAAAAAAATACAAAACATAATTTAATAATTTTAATAGTATTAATATATTAATTAATTAATTAATAAAATTTATAAAATAATTAATTTTAAAAATAAAGCGAAAATATAATTTAAATTTCTAATAAATAAAATGTTTCATTAATATATTAAAAAAAGTCTAATTTTCAAAATGAAAGACAAAATAAAATGAAACAACATTAAGTATTGCCCAACGCTACAACAATTTATTACCCGATAAGGTAAAGTGCTTCCACATGATGCCAACTCTTCCCAAGCCACCACATCCGCACCAACGTGGGTAATTCTGATAAAGAAAGCCGAGAGAACAAGTTACTTGGAAAATTTTGTGTATACGGAACGGAAGATTATAGCAAGGAAATCGATAGAAAGACAGGTGGTTGAATCGCAACACACAAAGACATGAAGTATAACTAGTGTGAATTTATTGAAAGAGCCCACCATGATAGGTTGTCCCTCCTTCAACTAATTCTACTAAACATGACTCTTCGATACGTCCACACTTAGGCTTTTCCCTGATTATTAAGGGGATCTAAAAGGTTTATACTAGCGACTTGTCTTCCATGATAAAATACAGGCTATAAGAGCTCCTGTATGCAGGCTATGCCCAGCTCGACTGGAACACATCCCAACTACGCCATGTGCAATGGAACGGATACCGGAGAGCAACTTCACAGGCCTTATACAGCGAAGACGCCTGAGCAGTAGCTTTAATCCACAAGGATTTGTGATTTTAGTTTTGAGATTGAGATGAAGCCCAATATTTTGATGGAGAGGTATGAATTAGGGTGCCTATTGGGGCAGGGGATGTTTGCCAAGGTGTACCAAGGTAGAAATCTCAAAAGTAGCGAGAGTGTCATCATTAAGGCAATGGACAAAGAAAAAATATTGAAGCTCGGGATGACAAATCAGATTAAACAGAAAATCTCCGTCAAGATATTGTCTGACACCCCAACATCATTTGGCTTTACGAAGTCATGGCGAGCAAGTCCAGCATTTATATCGTCATGGAGTGCGTTAAGTGCGGCGAGCTCTTCAACGGGGTTGCCAAAAAGGGGAAATTGAAAGAAGGTGAAGCGAGAAAGTATTTTCAACAGTTGATCAGCACGGTGAATTTTTGCCATAGCCGGGGCGTGTACCACCGGGACTTGAAGCTGTAGAATTTGTTATTAGATGATAATGGCAACATGAAGGTCTGCGACTTCGGCCTCAGCGCACTTGCAGAGAAATTTAGACAGGACAGACTTCTCCGCACCACCTGTGGCACACTGGCGTATGTGACGCCAGAGGTCATAACGATGAAGGGCTATGACAGCGTGAAGGCTGACATATAGTCATGTGGGATCATACTGTTCGTGCTTAGGGCGGGTTACCTGCCATTCCAGGATGCAAATCTAATGGCACCGTATAAGAAAATCTACAAGGACAACTTCAAGTGCCCACCCTGGTTCTCCTCTGACCTCCGGCAGCTCATCTTCTGACTGTTGGACCACAATCCCCAAACAAAGATCACCATTCCACAACTCATGGAGGTCCCCTACTTCCGACTAGGCTTCAAACCCCCACAAGCCGACAATGTCGATATCGGCTTCCTTGACGATGTCGAGACAACGTTCTTTGTTCCAAAGCCACCCCGCTTCAACGCCTTCGACACAATTTCTGCCATGCCCCCATACTCGTGGTAATCTTCCAACCGCACTATAGCGAGGTGTGGCACCACCGAACACTTTCTTTTCACCAATACTTATGTTCATGGACTACGCCTAACCATTCATACTTAGTTTATTTTTCATTACCAAGTATTATCTTTATCCTTTATACAAATGAAAACCCATACATATTCATCATCAACAACATTATACAAGAGAAATGCACAACAGTATAAAGGGAGGGGCAACTCCCTGCAATATGACTCTGCCCGAATCAATATATATAATTTTCCACTTTTACAAAGTATAAGCTAAATCTTGGGAAACCCCAAATTTACACTTAACCAAATTTCCAACTTCGGCAACCTCGGTTGCCCAGCTCGTCGGAGCCTCTGCACGGTCACTACACGACTCACCAACCCTTTGTTCACCTCATCGCATGTCTTCACCTGACTCGCTCTCCGTTTGTTCAGCAAACGCCCAAATCGTGTTATCCTGCCCAACCTCCGTTCGCTGGACCACACATAGTCCCGCCTGCCCAACTCTCGTTCACGACCTTCAGTTCCAACCTTCGTTTCGGCGTGCACGGCGTGCCTTCACCTGGCCATCCATCTGCACGTTCACCCACACCTTCGCATGACTCACCTGAGTCACCTTCGCATGACTCACCCGAGTTCGCCCAAACGCCTTCACTCGAACTCGTTCACCTGGGTTGCCCGACAACCTCACTCGGCTTGCCCGAATGACTTCACTCGGGTCACCCGATGACCTCACCCGGCTCACCCGAACGACTTCTCCTGGGTCACCCGACGACCTCACCTGGCTTGGCTGAACGACTTCACCTAGGTCGCCTGACGACATCACCCGGCTCGCCCAAACGACTTCACCCGAGTTGCCCAACAACCTCACCTGGTTCGCCCAAACAACCTCACCTGAGTTTTCTACCCAATGACCTCGCCTGAGTTTTCTACCCAACGACCTCGCCTGAGTTCTGCCTGAACGACCTCGCCCGATTTCTACCTGAATGACCTCGCTTGAGTTTTCTGCACGAATTTCCTGCATGAGTTTTTTGCTCGAGTTTCTCACTCGACTTTCCTACACGAGTTTCTCACCCAAGTTCTACCCATCGTGCGGGCTCATCCATGCACCGCAGAACTCCTTGATCGAACTTGTGTTGATTGAATGATTGATGGCTCATCTCCAAAAACGCTCCACCAATATATACAAGCAGGTGGCAAGTTGTGTCACCCGGCCGACCCATGCCCAATGCCCAAGCCGACTCGTTCAACATGTTGCCTTTTCCCTAGTGGAGGGTCGGCCCACCCAACTCGTGGGACCGCCCTCTCAACTCACCCAACATCGTATAAACTCATCTCTTGGTTGTTTCACTTCACATTTTGCATGAGCTCCTCGCTCATCCTTCACACGGTGAAGGTGACCCAGACCGCAGGCCCTTACATCCTCCCCCACTTGAAGTCATTGCTATCCTTGACAATATCTCGTCCCGGCAACCATCTATTACCAAGATATCCATACCAAGGCATACACCTCATCGGTATGTCATACATCAGAAAATCATCTCAATCCATGATCATCAACCATCTCATCACAATCTCCACATGCTGCTCCCATTGTGGAAGGCTCACCCCTCCATCCCAAGCTACATGCTTCTTGCAACATATCATGTCGACCTCATCATGTATCATCATCGTGTGAACTGCTACCATGATACTCCAACATAATGCTAACACATCTCTGCACACTGGATCCCCTCATGACTCAAACTAGTTGGGTAGCTAATCCAACTGTCATGCCCAAACCACGAGAATGCACATCCTCATGCCATCATCAGTCATTTCTCAGAGTATCCTGTCACATCCTTAACTCAATCAAGAATCCATCTCCATACTAGTAAGCCATGCTCAGGTCCATGAAGTAGTCTCCATATCATCTGCAACATGTTGTCCATGAAGTTTGGTACCAATGTGCTGCATGAAATCAGCCGCATCTATCCCAACATCATCATCCATCTGCAAAACATCCATCTCCTCAAAGTGAAGAGATCATCTCATCAAACCCGACTCTCGATGTGCCACATCCAGGTCCATGAAACAACCTCCATCATCTCTGTTATGTGCCATCCCTTAAGTCTGCCATAGAAACAAGTATACACCTGTCTCATTTATCCATGAGCTGCCCACGATCATAGATCAATCATCTCCCATGTGTCAAAAGTGGTTGAGTCTCGGTGTTGGGTCCCTATAATACTAGTGATTATCCCATTACTATTGTAGTTATACCCCTTATTTACATTGTTGTGCCCCTATTATCCCCATGTTGTTATTTTTGTGCCCCATAGAATCCCTCTATTTTTATTTTTGTGGCTTTATATTATTATTGTTAGGTCGGCTGGATTATATTGTGACTCCTTAGACTCCTATATATAGAAAGGAGGTTTTGTCATTTGTATCATCCAAGAATTGTTCATTTATGTAATGTAAAGGAGGTTGCCCCCTCGAAGAGGCTGAATTCTAAGGCATTGATCTATCTTTTCTATCTTTTCTTGAGTTGGTTTCATAACATTTGGTATCAGAGCTTTGGATTTTAGGGTTTCGCTGCTCTAAACAGGTCATCGTGGAATTTTCGCTATAACGTTTTTTCTGTGACATTTCAAAAGTCACAAAAAAAAAACCCATTTGAGAAGAAATCGCACTGAACCTTGGGTCCAAATTTCAGATCTTTTTGCGCAATATTTGTGGAGATATGATCTAAGGAAGTTGGTCTTTTTGTAGACTCCTGAATTACATTCATAACAGGTGACCTGGGGAAAATCTTCATAACTTTCTCTCTGGGGATTGGATTGAAATTTCGTAAGAAGGTACATAAAGAGGACGGACTGTAGTTTCTCTTATGCATGTTTCAGATCCAAAGGTTGAAACAATGACTTGTGGCACGACGTACAAGTTCTCTCTACTGAACTAGTCTAAAAGCAAGTCACTGTGGGAGATTTCACATAACTCTTCCTTGGAGAATCCAATTTGGGTCAGACTTGTGGCATTGGAAAGAGGACGCAGAAGGCTACTACGGGTCACAATTTCAAAACTGGATGATCCGAAATTATAGAGATACATCAGATTCAATATCAGGCTTCTATAAAGTGAAAAAAGGTGTGTAACTTTTTTTTTTAATTTTTGTGTAAGCTTGGTTTAACGGAATTCAAAGGGCATAGTAAAGCATTATTATCAGTAACTGATGCCCCGAGGAAAGAAAATGCAAACACCTAGTAAGGAACCTGAAAGCTCTAGCATGACTCATGAAGAAGAGGAAGAAATGCTACATGATATATCAAAATTACAAGAACAAGTGCAACAAATGTCACGCTCACAAAAGCTAACAGAAGATAAGATAAATGGCGTGGAATCTAAGATAAATGGCGTGGAATCTAAGATAAAGGGCATGGAAGCTAAGATGGATGATTCGAAGACAGATTTGAAGAGACACATGGCAGATTTGAAGACAGACATGGTAGATTTAAAGACAGATTTGACAAATTTTCTACAAGAAATACTTACTAATGGTGAAAAGGTTGTAAAGGAAACTCATGATGTGAACAAAAGTAATGTTAATCATGATTCCATAGACTCTAATGTTGGATCGAAGACCCACCATATTCCAAAAATCGATATGAGGAAGTTTGATGGCAAGGATCCCGCCACATGGATATTACAGATGGAGCAGTTCTTCGATCTCAATAATGTGCAAAACACACAAAAGGTACGTATGGCAACTGTATATTTGGAACCAAATCAGTTTGTATGGTATCAATGGCTTTGCTCTCGTAAACAATTTATCACTTGGGCAATTTTTACGGAAGAATTGATAGCACATTATGAAGATACAAAAAGCAACACTTTTTTTAGCCAATTGATAAGTCTCAAACAAAAGGGTTCAGTAATGGAGCACATTGAGGAGTTCCAAAAATTGAACATAAGGGTAAAAGATATTCCAGAGGAGCATAGGATTGATGTGTTCATAGGGTCTTTAAAGGATAATATCCAACATGATGTTCGCCTTTGGGAACCTGATTCATTAGAGAAGGCATTCAGGTTAGCAAGAAAAATGGAAAGCAAAATTATGGCAACCAGGAAGCATACCACTCACAACTATAAAGACGGAAGTGTTGTTGCCCCTAGTCTTCCACAACCTATAAGGTTGACACCACAACAATTGGAAGAAAAAAGAGCAAAAGGGCTTTGTTACAGTTGTGATAGCAAATACACTAAAGGTCATAAGTGTGCTGAGAAGAAATTATTCTACATAGATTGTGAAGAGGAAGAAGAAAAGGAGCAAGAAAGGTCAAAAGAAGAAGATATACTCCAGGAACAAAGCCTAGATGAAGAACAAATAAATCCGACCATATCTTGTAATGCATTGGCTGGAATTACCACTCCTCAAACCATCAAGATAGAAGGACAAATCAAGAAGAAAAAGGTAATAGTGTTGATTGATTCAGGAAGCACCCACAATTTTATTCATTGTAGGGTAGCAAAAGAATTGAATTGCTTCCTATATCCAGCACCAGAGTGTCAAGTGATGATTGCAAATGGAGGAACAATAAATTGCTCTGGAAAGTGCCATAATATCAAGCTATCCATGGGAGAATATGTATTGACTAGCCCAATGCTTTCCATTCCAATGGGAGGTGCTGATGTTGTACTAGGAGTCCAATGGCTACAATCCTTGGGTACAATAGCTTTTAATTTTCAAGAACTTTTCATCAAATTTTCTACGGAAGGAAAGGAAGTTGAATTAAGGGGTATTGCAGGGAAACCAGGAAAGATAATCAGCTCTAATGGTATGACAAAGCTTCTAAAAAAGGAGCAAAGAGGTGTAATTGCACAATTATGTTCGCTAGATGTTTCCACATCGGAATCATCTATTTCTCCAGATCTCCAAAAAGTCCTGGACAATCATTCCAAGGTATTTGAGACTCCCAAAGGTCTCCCACCTATGCGTGATCATGATCATGCTATTCATCTGATTCCAGGAAGTGTTCCTCCAAACATCAGGCCGTACAGATATCCCTATGTCCAAAAAAGTGAAATTGAACGTATGGTTGCAGAAATGCTAGAGGCTGGTATAATTCAACCAAGTCAAAGTTCTTTCTCTGCTCCAGTAGTATTGGTGCACAAGAAGGATGGATCATGGCGCATGTGTCCGGATTATAGGGAGCTCAACAAGCTCACTATTAAAGATAAGTTCCCCATTCCTGTCATTGATGAATTGCATGGATCAATTTACTTCACCAAGTTGGATCTTCGTTCGGGATATCATCAAATCAGAATGAAGATTGAAGACATTCCGAAAACGGCATTTAGAACTCATGAGGGTCATTATGAATTTTTGGTCATGCCTTTTGGCCTTACCAATGCACCTTCAACATTTCAAGGTTTGATGAATTCAATTTTCAAACCATTCCTTAGAAAATTTGTGTTAGTATTTTTTGATGATATACTAATCTACAGCAAGTCTTGGAAGGATCATGTTGAACATGTTGACAGGGTGCTACAACTATTGGAGGAGAAACAATTATATGCAAAAAGATCCAAATGTTTCTTTGGAGTCCAGGAGGTGGAATATTTGGGTCATATTGTATCTCATGAAGGAGTTAAGGTAGACCCTAGCAAAATTAAAGCCATTAAGGAATGGAAAATCCCCACATCCATAAAGCATCTGCGAGGATTTCTTGGGTTGACAGGGTATTATCGCAAGTTTGTTAAGAATTATGGGAGAATAGCAGCACCTCTAACAACATTATTGAAGAAAGATGCATTTTCATGGACTCTGGAAGCAACAAAGGCCTTTGAACATCTTAAAGAGGCAATGTGCCAAGCACCGGTCTTAGCTACACCGGACTTCACAAAAACCTTTATTGTGGAATGTGATGCTTCAGGAAATGGAATTGGTGCTGTTCTAATGCAAGATGAAAGACCCATTGCTTTTGAAAGTCGTCCAATCAAGGGAAAGTTTTTAAGCAAAGCTATTTATGAGAAGGAAATGTTGGCAATACTCCATGCACTTAAGAAATGGCGACCCTACCTAATGGGAAGACACTTCAAGGTAAAAACGGATCATGATAGCCTTAAATACTTTTTAGAACAAAGATTATCCTCTGAAGAGCAACAAAAGTGGGTCACAAAGATGTTGGGTTATGACTTTGAAATCATCTACAAAAAAGGGAAGCAAAATGTGGTGGCAGATGCACTCTCAAGAAAGGATGAGGATGTGGAAGCATTGTTGTGCGCCATTTCTATTATCCAACCAGATTGGATAAACGAAGCAAGGGAGGAATGGAAGAATGATGAAGAAGTGTGGGCACTTATTCGAAAGCTACAACAAGATTCCAGTACGTCTGATACATTTAGCTGGAAAAATGATTCGTTATGGTACAAAGATCGCTTATACCTCTGTAAGAATTCCCAGCTAAAACAAAAGATTCTTATGGAATTGCACACTTCTCCCTTAGGAGGGCACTCAGGATTTTTAAAAACTTACCACAGGGTTAAGAAGGAATTTTTTTGGGATGGCCTTAAATCAGATATTCAAAAGTTTGTGGCGGAATGTTTGGTTTGCCAACAAAATAAAGTTGAAACAATTAAGACACCGGGTCTATTACAACCTTTATCCATTCCAAGCCAACGTTGGGAGGAGGTTTCAATGGATTTTATCACAGGTTTACCCAAGTCTGAGGGAAAGAGTGTCATCATGGTGGTAGTTGACAGACTTACCAAGTATGCACACTTTTGTGCATTATCACATCCATTTAAAGCCAGTACAGTTTCTACTGCATTTATGGAAACAATTCAAAAGCTACATGGAAACCCAAAGATTATTGTAAGTGACAGAGATCCCATTTTCACTGGAAATTTTTGGACAGAATTATTTTCTTGTCTTGGTACTCAGTTAGCTCATAGCTCATCTTATCATCCTCAATCTGATGGGCAAACTGAGATAGTAAACAAATGTTTGGAAGGATATCTTCGTTGCTTTGTATCTGATAAACAGACACAATGGGTCAAATGGTTGCCTCTGGCTGAATGGTGGTATAACACTTCCTTCCATACAGCAACAAAAATGACCCCATTTATGGCACTTTATGGGTATCAACCACCATCCATCACATCATATTTAAGAGAAAATTCTAAGGTTCAGGCAGTGGAACATCACATCGAACATCAACAACAAGTCCTCCAACTCTTAAAGGATAACCTCGTGTTGGCACAAAATAGAATGAAACAACAGGCAAATCAACATCGCAGTGAAAGAAGTTTTGATGTAGGTGATTGGGTATTCCTACGGCTACAACCATATAAGCAAATGTCCCTAAAGCAAGCTAAGAAGGATAATAAATTATCACCAAAGTATTATGGTCCGTACAAGGTGTTGCAAAAGATTGGTACTATGGCATACAAATTGGAGCTTCCTGCAGCTTCTCGATTGCACCCAGTTTTCCATGTTTCATGTTTAAAGAAGGTTATAGGCAACAAGCTCCCAATTCAAACAATATTGCCAGAACTTGACGAGGAAGGAAAAATTATATTGGAACCAGAAGCAGTCACAGAAACAAGAACTCGACAGCTACGAAATCGATCAATTTCAGAGTATCTTATCAAGTGGAAGAACTTATCCGCTGAAGATTCCACATGGGAGGATGAGAATTTTATGCAGAAGTATCCAGAACTACTCAAGCGTTGAGGACAACACTTTTTTGAAGGAGAGGGGCATGTTGGGTCCCTATAATACTAGTGATTACCCTATTACTATTGTAGTTATACCCCTTATTTATATTGTTGTGCCCCTATTACCCCCATGTTGTTATTTCTGTGCCCCATAGAATCCCTCTATTGTTATTTTTGTGGCTTTATATTATTATTGTTAGGTCGACTGGATTATATTGTGACTCTTTAGACTCCTATATATAGAAAGGAGGTTTTGTCATTTGTATCATCCAAGAATTGTTCATTTATGTAATGTAAAAAAGGTTGCCCCCTCGAAGAGGCTGAATTCTAAGGCGTTGATCTATCTTTTCTATCTTTTCTTGAGCTGGTTTCATAACACTCAGCTCAATCCATGCCCAAGTGTTGCCACCAAGGCATCATCATCGCTGCAACTCTATCACTCCAAAGTGTCTCATATCGATCCTCCACATCAAGTCACTCTCCCAAGCCACACCCATACATGTACTCAAAAGTATGCACCCCATTCTGCATCAAAGTCTCTGACCTGAGCTCCTCAATGCATCAGATCCTCCAAGTCCATTATATATGAAGTCCCTAAAAGTCACAACCTCATGTCATCATGAGCTCCATGAGTCATCTCCAACCAACATCTCAGCAAGCATACAAGTCTCGGCCCAAGGGTCTCTGCAAGATGTCTCAGCTCTCCATGTAGTAGGAATGCTCCATAGTCTGCTCACAAATCCATCCAAGTACCTGGCCTTGTTGTACAAGAGTGCAAAACCTTTCGATCGGCTCATAAGTAAAACATCTCCATGTCACATCAGCAAATCTACCTACACAACATCCCTGCCTTGGCACTCCTCATTGGATGGCCATAAGTGACACATCTACAAGTGCTCCTGCATAATGTCCCTGCATAGATTGCCATGTTCCATGTCTCCAACCTGATGTCCATGACTAAGTTTCCCATGTGTCCAACTAAGTAAACCCATCACAACAGTCAATCATCCCCATCCAAGTCTACAAATTGGTCTAGTGAACTTGGTCACCCAACCATATCATCATCACATGCATCTCTCCACCATAGCTCCCCCACTTAAAGGTTCCACCAAGACTTTCTCCTGGTCTCAGCCATGAGAAGTCCAACCAAGCAACTAAAGTGTTTGCCCTTCTCCAATTTGTCCATGAGTCATGCCGGGCACTTAGCCAATTTCTCCATGTGACTAGAGCATGACCTAATCCTCTGCAATGATCATCATGTTCCTCCCTTGTCACGGGCCTTTGGACCTTCTACCATAAGGTCACAAACAACCCCAACAAGTCTTGCAACAATCAACAATCCTTGCTCCTCCATACAAGGTCTCATCGTAGACGTCCATGGTAAGATGCTCCCTTGCATCGGAAAACTGACTTTGCTCTTCCCTGCATACGGTTCATTTACCAAATGCTCAAGTGAAACACAAGTATCAATAATACTTACTTCATCATCATCATGAGGCTCCTCCATGTGAGTATCCTCATCCACCCATGTCTGCAAACTGCACGATCCTAGTCCAAATTGATCAATCTCAAGTTCATCCTCCATCACTGTCATATCTGCAACATCCTCAATCATCACAGCTTCCTCTTCCTTATCAGCACAATCTGCAACTTCATCCTACTCCATTTTCCAACAAAATTGAAGAAGTTCGTCTTCAACATTCTTTTCCAAGACTTCAAGTTTATCCCGAATCCGTGGGTTCTCTTCTTTCATCCACTTCAACCTGTATAAGGTAAGCAAGAGCTTCCCTTCGCATTCTTCCAAACCTACCATGCCTTGTCATTCAGCTTGGCCCAAGCACAAGGCTTCACCTCTGTTAAACCTGCTTCACCATTCACCTGAATCACCTTGATATTCCACCTGTCACCTGCAAAACTTGAACTCCCTTTGAAGTCTTCAATCTTCGTAGAATCAGTTCCCTGTTTCAACACACTAGCTCTGATACCACCTGTCATGCCCCTACACTGGCGGTAATCTTCCAACCGCACTATAGTGAGGTGCAACACCACCGAACACTTTCTTTTCACCAATACTTATGTTCATGGACTACGCCTAACCATTCATACTTAGTTTATTTTTCATTACCAAGTATTATCTTTGTCCTTTATACAGATGAAAACCCATACATATTCATCATCAACAACATTATATAAGAGAAATGCACAACAGTATAAACAGAGGGGAAACTCCCTGCAATATGAGTCTGCTCGAATCAATATATATAATTTTCCACTTTTACAAAGTATAAGCTAAATCTTGGGAAACCCCAAATTTACACTTAACCAAATTTCCAACTTCGGCAAACTCGGTTGCCCAGCTCGTCGGTGCCTCTGCATGGTCGTCGCACGACTCGCCAACCTTTCGTTCACCTTGTCGCACGTCTTCACCTGACTCGCTCTCTGTTTGCTCAGCGAATGCCCAAATCGTACTATCCTGCCTGACCTTCATTCAGTGGACCACACGCAGTCCTGCCTGTCCAACTCTCGTTCACGACCTTCAGTTCCAACCTTGATTTCAGCATGCACGGCGCGCCCTCGCCCGGCCACCCGTCCGCACATTCACCCGCACCTTCACACGACTAACCCGAGTTTGCCCGAACAGCTTCACCTGAACTCGTTCACCCGGGTAGCCCGATGACCTCACCTGGCTCGCCCAAACGACTTCACCCAGGTCGCCTGATGACCTCACCTGGCTCGCCCAAATGACTTCACCTGGGTCACCCGACAACCTCACCCGGTTCACTTGAACAACTTCACCTGGGTCACACGACGACCTCACCCGGTTCACACGAACGACTTCACCCAGGTCGCCTAACGACCTCGCCCGATTTGCCCAAATGACCTCACCCGAGTTTTCTACCCAACGACCTCGCCCGAGTTTTCTACCCGATGACCTCGTCCAAGTTCTACCTGAACGACCTCGCCTGATTTCTGCCTGAACGACCTCGCCCGAGTTTTCTACATGAGTTTCCTGCACGAGTTTTTCGCCCGAGTTTCTCACCCGACTTTCCTGCACGAGTTTCTCACCCAAGTTCGGCTCGTCGTGCAGGCTCATCCACACACCTCAGAACTCTTTGATCGAACTTGTGTTGATCGAATGATTGATGGATCGTCTCCACAAATGCTCCACCAATATATACGGGCGGGTGGCGGGTTGTGTCACCTAGCCGACCCACGCCCAACGCCCAAGCTGACTCCTTCAACATGTTGCCTTCACCCGAGTAGAGGGTCGACCCGCCCAACTCGTGGGACCGCTCTCTCAACTCGCCCAACATCATATAAACTCATCTCTTGGTTGTTTCACTTCACATTTCGCATGAGCTCCTCACTCATCTTTCACACACTGAAGGTGACCCGGACCGCAGGTCCTTACAATCTCCCTGTCATTGGCGTTCAATCTGTCGGGGTTGTTTGACGACAAGATCGTGAAGAAGGAGTTGTGGTTCACATCAACTCAACTGGCATCGAGCATTATATCGAAGCTGGAGGAGATCGGTGAAGTGATGGGATTCAGTGTCAAGAAGACTGAGGATTGCAAGATCAAGTTCCAGGGTTCAGAGGTGGGGCTGAAGGGTCGTCTATGTATCGATGCCGAGATTTTTTAAATCTCCCTCTCTCTTCATGGTACAACTTCACAAGTTCGGGGGAGATACGCTGGAGTACAGTAAGTTGTGCAACCAAGAGCTGAGACTGGCTCTCAAAAACATTTTCTAGATTTGGGATGGTAATAGCCAATAGAATAACGGATATCGTTTGAGTTATGGTCTTATTACACAGGGATGGTGTCTTTTGGTGGTGCCTTGACATTTAAGTGGGAATTTTCCAAATGATATGGTTCAAAACTCATTCTTCATTTACTGTAATTCGGAGAGATCCCCGAATACTGCAGGTCCTTCGCACAGACAAAGTTGAACCTTAAATTGTTTAAATTTTCGAATCTTTCCATCAGAGAGATTCCCAGATGGTGGAAGTCCTTGGGATAAACATTAAATTGTTTGAATTTTCGAATCTTTCAAACATGAGTGTTCTCTTGAAAAGCAGATTCTATGAAAAAGTGATACGTTGAAGGGCATTGCCTTTCACATTGGTCAAGAGCCAATTCATATCTTCTGAAATTGATCATTCAATTGACATTCAATTCAAAATAAATGTGAACTTTACCTTTTATATCGAATAATAAAAAATAATGGAGTTGTTTTGACTGTGATTTTTTTGGAAGTATTTACGGTGCATTTTTTTGGTGTAATTTCTTTAAAATCCGGTAGAAATTTATTGAAATCGCAAGATTGATGGATAATCGAAGTGTAATCGAAGCATCTTAGGGGTTTTCCAGGGTGCTGAATCCATATATACAGTCAAAAAACTAGTTTAAATAACACAAATCAAGATTTCACCTCAAATATTTCCACCGAAAGTCTAAAAAATCGCACTAAATACAACTCCAAAAATAATTGTATATATTAAAAAATTCTTAGCTTTGAGGTTTAGATGGATTGCTTGAGTTTTAGTTTATTATTATACAGAGGTTATTGGTTCAATTCTCTTCACACTTTCGTGAGTGAGGCTTTTGTAATTAAGTCCAAAAATAGTGATCATTTTAAGTGAATCTGTCTAATACAAATATGAATCTGTTTAATACAAATATTCAATAAACATAACTATCACCAATATCAATAAAACTCATATTATTTATATATATATAATTAAAAAAATTAAAAAAATATCATATTAAAAGAACAATTATGAAACAAAGAAAATAATCATATATGAATTTTTGTTTACATGTTTATTTTCACTTTTTCCTTTCTCCTTTCTTTAAGGTTGTGGTTGTGAGTGTTTTTCTTGCATGATAGTTTGGTAACTTTGTGACTTTTTCCACTTAAAGCTTGGACAGAAACATGATAATGTTCCAAATTTCCTTTAGATTATTAATTTTTTTTAATATTGTAAGTTAATTTTGTTAATATATAGCTTTATGTAACCAAACAAATACTATAATGTATAGAATTTAGATCATATTAAATTTAAATTATTTTTGAAATTTATTATTTTTTTAATTATATTTTTAAAAATAAAATTTATTTATTATAAAACTAATTTATTTAATTTGATTTGGTTTATAATATTTTAATATATTCATAAAATATTAAAAAATATCTCTAAATTCATTACATATTAATATATACCTCTCGGAATCTTAGTTTTGAATCTCACTCATCTTATTATTTTTATTATCCATCTCTTTATTTTTATTATATATCTAATTTTTACTACATAAACATCTCTGCCTTGCATTTTGCAATAGTTATACTAGCAATTGTCCCAAAAGGTACAAAGAGAGGCTGATAGGATTATTAAATTAGAATTGTTGAATTTCTCTAGAAGAGATGTTGGTTCAAGCCTAACGGATGAGCAATTTGAGCTGGCTAAAGGCCTTCTAATTACACTATTGTTTGGGTCTTGAAGTCTCGAGTGATTCTACTCAAACTTTTCTGTCTCAAGGAAAGTATGTCAGGAGATTTTTGAAAATGTTCAGAAAGGATCAGTGCAAAGATGCATCGGTGCCTTTACAACAGAATACCAGACTTCAAAATAATTATGGTTCTAAGAGGTCGATGCAACACTGTATAGACAACTGGTTGAGAGTCTAATTTACTTGACTACAAGTAGGCCCGATTTGGCTTTTGCAATTAGTTTATTGAGCCAATTCATGTCAAAGCCTCTTGAGAATCATTGGGTTGCAGCGAAAGGCGTCTTAAGGTATCTTCAAGGAACCTTAGACTTTGGTATTAAATATACTAATTCGTTTGATGTTAGATTGACATGATTCTCAGACTCAGATTAGGTCGGAAATATAGATGACCAACAATCCATAACAAGTTATGCATTCAACATTGGGTTTGGGGTCATTGAATTGAGCAGCAACAAGCAGAACAATGTATCCTTGTCTTCAGCTGAAGCAAAGTATCAAGCAATGTGAGGAGCAACACATGCGGTAGTTTCATTGAACAAAATTTTCCAGGATGTTAAAGAAGAACAAAAGGATGCAACAGTTATCAGGTGTGACAACAAGAGCTCAATCAAACATGCAAATAATCCAGTGTTTCATAAAAACACCAAGCATATTGATACATAGTTTCACCTTGTTAGTGAGAAGGTTCAGTAAAAGCAAATCCATATTGAATATTGTAATACTTGTGATGATGTTGTAGACATTTTTACTAAGCCTCTTGTAAGAATTAGATTTGAGTTATTTAGGGAGATGTTAAGAGTGCTACGGAACTCTTTCTCCATTAAAAGGCAATGTTAAAATTAATGGAGAAATGTACTCTTGGAGAGAGTTTGTTCATTAGTTTCATGTGAGACTTAGATTAGGAATTTGTTCCTACATTCCAAGTGACTGTTCTAACTTCCCTATTTGATTGTAAACTATATATTCTTGATTGTTAGTGAGAAGATCGTAGATTGTTCCGCTAGAGGCAGTCTCCAGGTGAAGCTCCTCACCTGAGATTTGCTATGTTTAATGAATAAATTCTTTTTCTTCCATTTTTTAACAATTACTTCCATAAGTTGCACCGCCGAGTAACTGAATCTCCGATTTAGCTTCTTGCATAAACACTACCTTGTCACCTTGTAAGTAACGATTAAGAAGATAATTCAAGACATGTGTAAGTGTTTCTTATGTTTCCTTTTGGATAGAACTCATATTCTTTAGAGAAGCTCAAGAGGTCCTAAAAGAGAGAACCAACTATACCAAAAGGACAAGCTTAGAGATAGCTTGGTTAGGTATTGAAACAAGTTGAGTAACTTGTTATTGCAGTGTACAAGTGGACAAGGTAAAGTTCACAAAGAAACTATTGATAGTCATGACATGGGTTCAAGGAGAAGTCATAGTAGATGAAAATAAGATTCCAAAGTAAATGACATAAGAAGAAGGATGATTCAAGAGGAAGTTCACTGAGAAGTTGGTGAGATAAAAGTGCACCTGAATGTACTAATGTAACAAGAAGGTAAAGAAGACCAAATGTTTAATGGATTATGTGGAAGAAATTAAAGTGGCATAGGTTACAAGTGAAGCCAGAGCATAGGTTTAATGCTTAATTGAATGATGAAGAGCTCACAACAACCTAGATGGAAGTTTACTTTTGTGAACTTAAACATGGACCAATCCTTAGCAAAGATGAGGATGAAGAAGTTGATGAGATCCAAAGATATTGTGATTTTAAAACTAGTGAACTGTTTGTGAATACAAATCATGTAGTTGTAGATGATAGAGAGTTTCCTCATGAGGTAATAATGAGGAAATTCCAATCAATGTAATTGTAAATGAAATTCTTATTAAAAAAAAAAAAAGACATCTACGAAAAAGGGGATGAAGAGAATGACAAACTTATTGCAAGCCTCACGAACTTTGCGGAAATATTTCAAATTAGCATGATGATTTCATGTCTGAAACATCAAACAAAGCTGCACAGTCTTGTGATTTTAAATATGACATTTTTTTTTCAAGTTTGGTTGAAGGTTGACTACCAACGTAACCCAAGATCCCTGGCATATTTTATTTTCACCATGCTTTTAAATTGCAAATTAATAATTCGTATTTCCTTTGGACACTTGTGCCTTCAATGTGATTTCTTCCAGAAATCATTTTCGTTAGTGGGTTGATGCTCTTGCATCAGACTTAATTATGATAAGACTGCAGCTTGGGCTCGTTTATTATGGATAGACAGTTATAAATTTGTGCACCTGAATTCCGACTTCTAATCAAAGCAATGTGATAAAATTCGATGCAAACGAAGCGTATACTAAATATAAAAAAAATGAAGTAAAGAACAATTAGCTAAACAACTACAAGAATTTGTTTTCTTGATTTAATTGCAATAACATATACAATAGATTCACGTGACCTTATTCAAGTATTTCACCAAATTTGTTTCCTCAATTTACAAAAGCCTCCTAAAGAGCTAAATACCATGGACAAACGCGTTGGATTTATGAGAAAGTGTGAGAAACAAACCATGCGATTATTTTTCATTACTTCATATATGCCATTCAATTCCACCAGCTGGAGGAGGAGATCTCTGAGTTCTTTTACATTTTTTTGCTATGTGAACAATTGAGTAACAGTGATAAAGATTTAATGAAAATGTGAGAAAATGTTTCTTCATAACATCAGATATGTCTTTGAACAAAAATAAAATCCACCAGAAGTATCTTTTTCTGAAATTCGATCTTCGTTTTATAGTTTTGCGGTTTGGAAAATCTTTCCCAGAATGTTTAAACCTTCCGCGCGAGCTTGAAGATCTTCTTTCTTTGCACTTTTATCTTGCAACAGCGTGTGGCACACATGTGAGAGGGTCTTATCTTGCAACACGATCTGGCAAACGTGCGAGAGAGTGCGTTCAATGTCAGGCACATTTACTTTCCAAAGTGAGTTGACAATCAATTCTTTGTTGGACTGTAAAAATGCTCCCAAATCGGCTTCACTATAATTCTCCTCCGTACTCCGCTGCTCTTTGATATCTTCTAATAACTGCAACAGAGCAAAAGCACCTTTTCCCGCTGTTTCTGAGCCATTCAGCTATAAATGACAAACCCAAATATAAGTCTCTATTCTTTCCAAGTTCCTTCGCCGGTTCTCTTTCATAGATGTAACCAATTGTCTACAGTACATTGTTTCCATTAGCTGCACCGTAACGTCAGATTTAGCTTTTTCTATAAACCCACCCTTGTCACCTTGTACGTACGGATAAAGACGATCTTTCAAAACCTGTGCAAGCTTTTCTTCTCTTTCCTCTTGTACTTTCCCGTTATCCGTGTGCTCGGCTTCAGTACAGATCTTCTCGAAAGAAGCCATAGAAGCAATTGTGGGGTGGCCTATATAGTCTTCAAATAACTTGCTTCCAAACAGCATCGCAAAGACTACTGCTGCCTCTATTATTGTTTCCATTGATACACCTGCCTTTCCATGTGCATCATATGATGCCCGCTGTGCTGGATCACTGGGAACATGGTAAGCTTCTCCTAATACCTGAAAATTTTGTGCCGCCTGAGGATCATTTTGACTTTACGAGGAAAAACCTGCCTGTCCTTCATGTAATAAGCATTCTTGATCTCTGCTTCAGTGGCCGTCGCACTCACTGCGAGTCTGTCGTAGTAACCAGTTTCCTTAACCAGTGCTAAAAGTCTGCAACAGATTCCAGAGTTCTGGCAGAATCAGATGACAAATCGATGTCCACCGGGAGATCTGGTTGTTCATGATTGTTGGGTATTTTTGCTGGGAAATACCAAAACCAATTTTCAAACACACACACAGAGACAATGCTCTGTTTTACTTTACTCCAGGATCTTTTATGCAGGAAGACTTAAAATTTTTTTTACTCAGAGAGACAGAGTATTTCACTACCATAAGAACATTCTATTCATTAAAATCTGATGCAAAGATTTACCACTGTAAAATCCTTTTTTTTTATATTCACTGGTGTGAAAAACAACTTATTGCTGTAATAAAAGGATTTACATAAGTTTACTGTTGTGAAAAACAAAATTACACAGGCTTACAAAATTTCACGCTCCACCATTTCCTTTATCCACTACTTGTCCAAAACCACACATGGTTTTTCAATTTTTTACTGCATCTTCGTATTACAATGCTCCAGACAAAAACATTACAACATATTTTGTGCACTGCTGTGCATTCAACCTCTGGTTCTTCACATTTTACACACTGCTGTGTGTTTTTCTTTTTACTGCACCCTCGTTCTTCTTACGCTGCTGTAGAAAACACTCTGTTCTCTCCCATGTGCGATTCATACAATATAAAAGTCAACACACTCAAAACATATATACGAGCTTCTTTTTTTTATTACATTGCATTAAAAACGACCATACCCATCTTTAAATGCTACATACCTTTTACGAAAAAAAACTTACGTGCTATAAAAAATATATATGTATATTGTAACGTGCCCATATTCACATTAAAAGGGCCCACCAAAAACTTGTACCAATCATTAACTCATTCATCTACCGCGGTCAACCATGAATCTTTCACTTCACGCAAAACATTGAATTGATGTGGGTTCGTATGCAGCTCCAGGTAATCAACGACGGAGAACACGGAACTAGATCGGACGATGGAGAGGATATCGGAAGGCAGATTTTCACCGAGCTTTAACTTCCGATGGGTTTCGTTTGCTGATGTCATGCGGGTGACACGCGTCGCCTCCAAATCGCATCGGAGCTCAACAATACGGAAACCACTTTTCATGGATGGCGGTGCGATATGATCCTGGCCGGTTTGTGGTTTCATGCTGGCGGTTTTGGACTGCGTACGTAGGGCGTTGAAATTACATTTTCAACACTCCCCTTTAATTTCAACAGCTGGGCATTCAGTCATACCCAGACACTTTCTCAAAAATTCAAAGCTCTTCTGATCAAGTGGCTTTGTCAAGATGTCTGCAACCTGTTCTTGAGTCCTGCAATGTTCTAGGACTATTTCTCCGTTGTTCACCAATTCTCTGATGTAGTGGAACCTTGTATCAATGTGTTTCGTTCTCTTATGAAACACTGAATTCTTTGACAATGCAATAGCTGAGCTATTGTCACAAAATATCACTGTCGCTTTTGCCTGCTCTTGGCCTAAGCTTCTCAACATTCTTCTCATCCACACTGCCTGACAAGCTGCTGCTATCGCTGCCACATATTCAGCCTCTGCTGTAGACAATGCTACAATGGACTGCTTCTTAGAAGCCCATGAGATGGCTCCTGAACCCATATTAAAAACATAACCGGATGTACTCTTCCGATCATCTACACTTCCAGCCCAATCACTGTCAGTGTATCCAACCAAATCTGAGTGTTCTGAGGCATGATATAAAATTCCAAACATTTTGGTGCCTTTGACATACCTTAAAATTCTTTTTGCTGCCTGCCAATGTGCCTCCTTTGGCATCTCCATGAACCTGGAAATTAAACTAACAGCATACATTAAATCAGGCCTAGTTGCTGTTAAATACATAAGGCTGCCAACAATACTTTTATACAAGCTAGGATCAAAATCCTTGCTGCTGTCCTCTCTGCTGAGTTTTAATCCCATCACTGTGGGAGTGATTGCTGCCTTGCATTCTTGCATGTTAAATCTGCTCAGTACTTGATTTACATACCTTGCTTGAGATATAAAAATTCCTTTTTCATTTTGATCTACTTCTATGCCTAAGAAGTATCTCAACAATCCCATGTCAGTCATTTCAAATTCATCCTTCATGACTGATTTAAAATTCTCAATGAGCTGATCATCATTACCTGTGAAAATCACATCATCAACATACAAGACAACAATTAAAATTTTACCATCCTTTTCCTTGATGTAGACTGTGGGTTCTCCTTCACATTTGTCAAATTCATTATCCAATAGATATGAGTCTATCCTGCTGTACCATGCTCTTGGCGCTTGCTTCAGCCCATAAAGAGCTTTGTTCAACTTGCACACTTTGTGCTCTTCACCTTTCTTCTCATATCCGAGAGGCTGTTCCACATAGACCTCTTCCATTAACACTCCATTTAGGAATGCTGATTTCACATCCATTTGGTAGACTTTCCATTTGTTTTGTGCTGCTATGGACAGCACTGCTCTCACGGTTTCCATCCTTGCAACCGGTGCGAAAGTCTCCTCATAATCTCTCCCATACTGCTGCTTGTACCCTTTGACAACCAGCCTTGCCTTGTGCCTTTCAATCTTGCCTTCAGCATTGCTCTTGGTCTTGTAAACCCATTTCACACCAATGACTTCTTTGCCTTTTGGTAACTCTACCAAATCCCATGTTTTGTTTCTCTCTATGGCATTCATCTCCTCATCCATAGCTTCTATCCATTTCCTATCTTTAATTGCATCTTCGAAATGAATAGGATCATCAACATGACAATACACGGCAAATAAAGAATTCATTCCTTCATTATAAATGTCACTTAGATTTCTAAACTTCTTACCTCGTTCACTTGGTGTGCAAGTGCTTGAAGATGCACTTGAATTTCCTCCTTGTGGTGTGCTTGGAGAAGCACTCTCATTGATCCTCAATGGTGTTCCTTGCTGTCCTTGTGTTGGCCTCAATGGTGTCCCTTGCTGTCCTTGTGTTGGCGCTGCTGTTTGGGGATGTATCTCAGCCACCTCCTCTTCATCTTCATCATGAGACAAACAGTTTTTAACATTCACTGTTTTCTCTATGCTTCCATCCCAAGCTTCCTCTTCAATGAATTGAACATCCCTGCTGACAAAGAACTTCTTGGTAGATGGAATGTACAGCCTGTAGGCTTTGGATTCCTCACTGTATCCAATGAAGATGCATTTCTCCCCTTTGCTGTCCAACTTCCTCCTTAGCTGATCTGGAATGTGTGCATAGGCCACACACCCAAAAACTCTCATGTGGGTGACTCCTTGCTTTCTCCCACTCCATGCCTCTTCTGGCACTTTGTTCATGACTGCTTTTGTAGGACACCTGTTCAATATATAAACTGCACAATGTACAGCTTCAGCCCAATACTCATTTGGCAAATGCTTTGCCTTCAACATGCTCCTTGCCATATCCATAATGGTCCTGTTCTTCCTTTCAGCAACTCCATTTTGCTGCGGAGTGTACCTTGCTGTAAACTGTTTATGAATTCCATTTTCTCTACAAAACTTAAGGGATTCATTGGAGATATACTCACCTCCTCTATCAGTTCTCAATACTTTTATGTGCAGCCCGCTTTGGTTCTCCACAAGTGCTTTGAAATTTTGGAATTTCTCAAACACTTCACTTTTGTTTTTAAGGAAATATATCCAAGTCTTTCTTGTACAGTCATCAATGAATGTTAGGAAATATAGGCTGCCTGCTAATGATGGAGCTTGCATTGGTCCACATAAATCTGAGTGGATGATTTCTAAGGGTGCCTTTGCCCTTATGCTTTTCCCTGATGGAAAACTTTCTCTATGTTGTTTTCCCAATATGCAGCCTTCACAAAGGCTGTCCGGCTTCTCTATCAATGGCAATCCTTTCACCATTCCTTTCCTACTCAACAAATTCAGACCTCCAAAATTGAGATGTCCAAATCTCAAGTGCCACAACCAATTCTCATCCTTTGGCACGCTTTGGAAAGCCTCTTGGGTAACTGCTGCAATTTCTCTTTTGTTTTTCAAATCTGCCCGGATCCTGAGAGGGAACATCCTGTTCCTTGTCATCTTCACTTCAGCAATGCATCTTTTGCTGGGTGGTATGTCCATGATGGTGCACACATCATTTACAAAGTAAACATTGTAACCCTTTTGGATAAGCTGTCCAACACTCAATAGGTTACATCTCATTCCGGGGACATAGTAGACATCTGCTATGGTTTTCCTTTCTCCTTGTTTTGTAAATATTTTTATCTCCCCTTTTCCCATAACAGACACTTTACAATCAGTTCCTAGTGTGACCTCTGATTTCAAATTCTGATTTAAGGCTGAGAAGAGGGCAATGTTTCCTGTCATATGGTTGCTGCAACCTGAGTCTAAAAACCATATGTCCTCACTATGTGTTTCAGCCATGTTACAAGCTAACAGGACATTGTCTTGACTGCTGTTTTCTCTTGTAACATTTGCATTTTGTCTGTTGTTCTTATCATGCTGTTTCTTTCTACAATCACTAGCATAATGTCCATACTTTTTGCAATAATAGCATTGAACATTAGATTTATCATACCTTTGTCCTTGAGCATGAAACTGTTCTCTTTGTTGGCTGCTGCCTTGGCCTTGGTTCTGATTTGGATTGCTGCCTCTTCCTTGTGCATTTGATGGGCTGTTCCTTCCACCTCTGTTCTGGCTTCTGCCTCTTCCTCTTCTGTTTCCTCTGCCTTGACCTCTTCCTCTTCCAAAGGACATCTGGGTCTTGAAGGCTTGCTCAAGAGATGAGTTTTCATTCCTACTCAACCTCTGCTCATGTGTTATCAGTGATGCATGTAGCTCATCAACTGAATAGCTTGAGAGATCCTTTGTCTCTTCAATGGTGGTGACTATGGCATCAAACCTTGAGGGTAAGACCCTCAATATTTTCTCCACTATCCTTCTATCTTCAATGGTTTCTCCATGAGTTCTCATTTGTGTGATTACACCAATCACATGAGTGAAGAAAGATTCAATGTTGTCTGACTCCTTCATTTTCAAGTTCTCAAAATCCTTTCTCAGCAATTGTAGTTTTGCTGTCTTCACTCTCTCCATGCCTTGATAGGCTGTCTTGAGGGTTTTCCATGCTTCATTTGATGTTTTAGCTGCTGCTATCCTTGGAAATATACTCTGGTCTACTGCTAGATGCAACAATAAAATGGCCTTTGCATCCTTCTTCCTATTGCTCTTCAGCTGATCTCTCTCTCCCTGAGTTAGTGCATTGAACTCATTTTCATCTGCTACTTCTTCAAACCCAGATTCAACTATTTCCCATAAATCTTGAGAGGCAAATAAAGCTCTCATGGTTATTGACCAGTAGTCATAGTTCTTCCCATTAAACTGTGGGAGCTGGGTGTTGAACATACCCATGCTTGTGCTAGCCATTCCTTGACTGTGTATTTTTTTTAAAACAACTAACTGTCTTCTGCAATAACAAAAGAAATGCTTTTGAAGAATACCTGAATCCTGAGCTGTCTGAGTCTTCTAACTGCCTGAGAGGTTTTGCTGCAGCAACAACCTTCTCCCTTCAGCTTCTTTAACTTCTTTAAAGAGCCTGAGCCTGCTCTGATACCACTGTTGGGTATTTTTGCTGGGAAATACCAAAACCAATTTTCAAACACACACACAGAGACAATGCTCTGTTTTACTTTACTCCAGGATCTTTTATGCAGGAAGACTTAAAAAAATTTTTACTCAGAGAGACAGAGTATTTCACTACCATAAGAACATTCTATTCATTAAAATCTGATGCAAAGATTTACCACTGTAAAATCCTTTTTATATTCACTGGTGTGAAAAACAACTTACTGCTGTAATAAAAGGATTTACATAAGTTTACTGCTGTGAAAAACAAAATTACACAGGCTTACAAAATTTCACGCTCCACCATTTCCTTTATCCACTACTTGTCCAAAACCACACATGGTTTTTCAGTTTTTACTGCATCTTCGTATTACAATGCTCCAGACAAAAACATTACAACATATTTTGTGCACTGCTGTGCATTCACCCTCTGGTTCTTCACATTTTACACACTGCTGTGTGTTTTTCTTTTTACTGCACCCTCGTTCTTCTTACGCTGCTGTAGAAAACACTCTGTTCTCTCCCATGTGCGATTCATACAATATAAAAGTCAACACACTCAAAACATATATACGAGCTTCTTTTTTTTATTACATTGCATTAAAAACGACCATACCCATCTTTAAATGCTACATACCTTTTACGAAAAAAAAACTTACGTGCTATAAAAAAATATATATGTATATTGTAACGTGCCCATATTCACATTAAAAGGGCCCACCAAAAACTTGTACCAATCATTAACTCATTCATCTACCGCGGTCAACCATGAATCTTTCACTTCACGCAAAACATTGAATTGATGTGGGTTCGTATGCAGCTCCAGGTAATCAACGACGGAGAACACGGAACTAGATCAGACGATGGAGAGGATATCGGAAGGCAGATTTTCACCGAGCTTTAACTTCCGATGGGTTTCGTTTGCTGATGTCATGCGAGTGACACGCGTCGCCTCCAAATCGCATCGGAGCTCAACAATACGGAAACCACTTTTCATGGATGGCGGTGCGATATGATCCTGGCCGGTTTGTGGTTTCATGCTGGCGGTTTTGGACTGCGTACGTAGGGCGTTGAAATTACATTTTCAACAATGATGCACACCCCGATGGGCGCGTGGCGTCCAGAAAATCTTGCGTTTTGCCAAAACGAGCACCCCGGCTTTTCGTGCTTTCTTGGTTTTCCGATCGACATTTTTTTGGGTTTTTTGATTTTCTATGGTGAAGTGTCTCTCGATCGAACGGAACAGGATAAAAGTGTTGACGAAAAAATTGATGCATAAGAAAGCCTATCGTCCTAAATATGTTGATTTATATGTTCATAATTTTAAAATTTCTTAATTAAAATATGTGTCAAGATGTAAAAGCAATCTCGTGTGAAATGAAAATCTTTAAGATTAAAGCATTCGGACGAACAGAATAGAACTTGATAATGTAAAATTTAGTTTACCCCTCAAATTTCCGCAATATTCCACTTACTTTTTCTGGAGGACTGGAATCCGCTTGCAGCAAAATTAACTTACATTATTTAGTTTGGTCTACAATCGTTTAGCTAATTACAGGTTAACAAAAATATATATATGTAATAGGTTATTGAAAAAAATAAAATTTTATCAACTTTATATATAACGTTTTAAGTTTTATGACGAATGCTTTGTTTTTCTATGATAATTTTTTTATTAATTTTATAAATTTTTATTTATGGTTTGGAAGTACATTAATTTTGTTGTAATCTTTTTTATTATATGGATAGAAATGTTTATTTTGAAATAGAATTTATAGAATTTTAATTGAAATCTCAATAATTATTAAATAAATGGTATAGATTTAAATTTTATGGAAATCAAAAATTAAGATTTATCTATAAATTAGTTATATGTGATATTTCTAGTAAATTTGTTTCTTTTTATAGATTTAATATTGGACATGTGACTGAGAAGTCAAAGTAAGACAAGTAATATGATGTGACAATGTAAATATTTATTTTGATTAAGAGAAAAAATATTGTTTTGAGAATGATTATTCTTGAAACAATATTAAAAGCTACCATGTGTGAGATTAGACTCATATCTCCCAGGAAAATAGTTGGAATTAGTTACGCCCAACTAGGGGCATGAACAAAGAAGAAAAATCCTCTTTTTATCTCTAGAGTGGGAATTGTAGGCAAGGCCAACCAAGAGAAAGCATGACTAGAGATAAATTTCATAGGTCCAAGCTAACTTAAAGAAGCCAGATTAAAAGAAAGGGATACTGGGAGAGAAAGGTTGTACCTAAACCCATAAATTAACAGAGGCTTTAAGGAGGTGTGAATTGAGAAAGAACTATTGATTTGTTCTCCTAGGAGGGAGGAGTTAGAGTGAGTTAGAGTTCACAATTGGGAGAGGTGTGAATCAAGAAAGAAGTGTTGATTTGTTCTCCTACGAGGGAGGAGTTGAAGTGAGTTGGAGTTCAAGATTGGGAGGAACGTGGCAACCTTTAATCCATTTCCATTTTCAAGACTTCTTTAGATAAGTATATGAATGTCTAGATAATCAAGTGTTATTTATATCACTTTACGGGTTTTCAAGGTGATGGAAGAATGAATAGGGTTTTCTTATGATTTTAACTGTCTATGGGTATTTTTAGAAAAATGAATGGATAGCCCTACTAAAGTTTTGCGAATGGAATATATGTATGTGTATATATATGTATTTATATTATTTGTTTTTGCAAAAAAACTGATTATTACAGGTATAGAGTTTGATTAGGTTAAAAGAAATACCTAGGTTATAAGAGAAATGACCGTATTCAAACAATCTGCCTTTAAATATTACCATTTCACGTGCATTAAGAGCTGTATTCTTAATATATGTTGAAATATATATATATGTGAGATTATAAGACAGTGAGCAATATAGTTGAATGGAACTTATAAAGTTTTATGTCTAAGTTAATTGTTGTAGGCCACAACAAGCATGAGGACTTGGTTGGCTGGCCAAATGACAAAAAGTCCTAAATAAAAAAATATTAATACTGAGAAAAAACCATAACTAGTCCACCAGGGCTCTGGCCTAATTTGTAGCTTCTCAACTAAACTATATAACAATTACATATGTGATTTAGATTATCATTCCAATCATATGCTTCAGTAGAAAAATACACTATATGCAAGTACAAAATACGCTATATACATGTATGGTTACAGGAAGACAAATAAAATTACCAATGCCATAAATTTCAAGATTACCATGATACACATGTGCAATAACGTAAATGTTTTCATTATACGCATGCATGGAGAACATAATGAAAACAAAGCTATCAAGGGTGTAGAAATATTGTATATTAGCATGTAAGATCTCAAAGAAAGAAACATTCAGTTTGTCTTTCCAAAACAAAAAAGAAAAATCTCAATTCTGGCCGTGCAAGCTACGGCCGTCATTTAAATAACAGAACACAGAGTTTTGAGCTAACAAAGGGTGCACAACTCCTCATATAAATATATGTGGACATTATAGTTACGACGACGGGGCCGTATTTTCAATAATACAACACAGAGTTGTGAGCTAACAAAGAGTGCAAAACCCCTCATATAAATATATGTGGACATTATAGTTACGACGACGGGGCTTTCTGCCCGAAAGAGTTGTAAAAAACCCTCAAAATGATCATACAAGAAAAATGTAGCCAGCTACAGACCATTTTGTATAAATAACCTAACTATAACCACATTATATGCAGTTGGCGGAAAAATTGAAGCTTCAATATGGCATCGAGGACCTGTAAAGGGATAATAGTAAGTGAGCATCTAGTGGTCATAGCATAATAGTAAGTGAGCATCTCTAGTGGTCATAGCATAGTTACCAAATTCGGCCGAATCGGCCTGAAGAATTCGAAAATTCGGCAATTCGGTCCGATTCGGCCATTAATACGCTGAAGTTCGGTTCAGACACATTACAGTCTCCCAAATTTATTTTTTTAATTTTCTTTGATTTGTGTTTTTCAAGAAGTCGTACTCCAATTTTTGTGCGTTAGTTTCGTCATGCAGTTGTAGAATATTGAACCTTTTAAACTTAATTCTTCCTGCTGGTCGAGGGATCCAGTTAGACAGTTAGACAATACTTAAGATAGAAGGGACAAGGATGTTATTGACGGTTTGTTTTATTTTTATCAAAGTTATTTTGATGTGTTAGTAACTTTCACCTGTTATTAATTTTATTAATTTTTACATGGTTTGTTCAATGTAAAAAAATCTATATAAAAACTAAATAAATAGTTATATTAAATTTTATTTTTACAAAAAAAATATTTTTTTGTTTCTTTTTTTTTTAATTTCTCATTTTCACGATAAAACATTTTTTTCCTATTTTTTTTAATTTTAATTTTTTTCCTATAATATTTTGGCTAGTAAGTAATGAAAATGGAATTATTTATTCATAATAAAATTGGTTGTAATTTAATTGTTTGTTTTTAAGAAATTTGCAAAGAAAATATATTATATGGTTTCTAAATCTTTTAAGCAATTAGCAAAATAGCAAGATAGTTCTAATTTGATAATTCTTGATAGTTCTAATTTGATGTTTTTTTATCTATATTTTATTCAGTTAGTAATTAGGAAATTTTCTAAATATTTATCATTAAAAATTATAACATTAGTTACTATCTATTGATTGACCAAGAGGAGTTGTTTCTACTAATTTCAATATCTTATTCACTTCCATTTGAAAAATTAAGAAAACAACAAGAATTCTAATTTGATAATTCTTGATAGTTCTAATTTGATGATTTTTTATCTATATTTTATTTTAGTAATTAGAAAATTGCCTAAATATTTATCATTAAAAACTACAACATTAGTTACTATCTTTTGATTGACCAACCAACAATTTTAAGGGTGTCTTTTTTTAATGTTAAAGAGTTTGTTCTGACCATGGTATCTTATTCACTTCCATTGAAGAGGAGTTGTTTCTACTAATTTCAATATCTCATTCACTTCCATTAAAAAGGAATTGTTTCTACTAATTTCAATGTCTAATTTTATTTGCAATTCTATAATATAATTCACAATTGTTAATTTAAATTATTCAAAATTTAAAAAAATATTATTAATAATAATGTAAGATGTATATTCCCGAATTTTTTCTGTATTACATTTTAGAGAGTCGAATTTTTTCGTATTGAATCGAATTCGTATTCGAATTCAAATTCGAACTTGAGTAGAAAGAAGAATATTTGCAAGTATTTAGTTGGCGGAAAATTGAAGCTTGAATATGGCGTCAATGACGTTTAAAGGGATAATGGTAAGTGAGCATCTCTAGTGGTCATAATATAAAGAAGAATATTTGCAAGTATTTAACCCCAGAGATGCCACAAAACCAAGACCCAAGCACGACCATGGACATAGTAGAAAGAAGAATATTTGCAAGTATTTAACCCCAGAGATGCCACAAGAACAAGACCCAAGCACGACCATGGACTAACCAGAGAAACAACGAAAATAATTCTCTTAACCCGGTCTCAAAATACTGAGAAGTTCTTCGTAAAAATATATAAAAAGAATTCAGGGTAGATGGTATCTTTTTTGGACAAAAGAGGGCGAAATCTCCGCTTTAATGCTACACTACAGTGAAAAGAATGTATCGATATCGAATATACATATAAATAAAATATTTTTGGAAATAATTAAGTTAGGGTTTTGACTTAGATTTAAATTCAGAGAAATTACCGTGAGGAAGCCATAAGAAATGTGTAGCATTTCCAGAATCCTTGTGGAAGATGGTTGCTAGGGTTTGACTTGCAAATATACCACAAACCAAATAATTAGTGGATGTAATCTATGAAAATGTTGTCAAAGATGCACATATATACATATAACCACACAGAGAAACATATAACCACAAAGAGAGAAGAAATTACAATTATATAAGGTCGAAGTAGGACTGGTATTCTCATTTGTTCTGGACAGAGTACTCATGAAGACAATTGAAATCACAATAGTAAACCTTTCAAATGTAGGGTAAAACCCTTGTTTTTTACCAAAATAACCATGAGATTGTAGAGCTCGGTTCTCAACCGGATCAACAACAAATGACCCCATACGTTGGAGAGGTCGACGGTAGATAGTTACCCTAACGGTGACCGAATAAACCTCATCGTCGATCAACCCCAATTCAATCACCACCGTCGGGTAGAGACATTTGTCTAGGGTTTGATCTGACATCGCCGGCCCCTCGTCCACATAGTTGCATCATGTGAACTGAGTTACATAAGACCTCCATGCATGAATAGGGTGCCACAAAGGCTTCAACAGTCTAGAACATTCGTTGCACATCAATATAAACAAGGCCAACAAAGAGAAGTAGTGTCAAGGATAGGTATATATTCATATATAATGCGTAGAAGGTAATCACCACCACACCAATATAATAAGCGTTGTCATAATTGTACGACAGTTGGATATATATATATATATATTACGAGGTGAATGGTGGTGTATTAACAATCTAGTATAGCCATGACCATGAATTTGTATAACAAGGTAATACACAAGTAAAGTTCAATACCATGTTTAACTAAGTTTGGGTGTGAACCCTGTAAAGATAATATAATGTTGATGCAGGAGGTACAAAAGGTAGGTTGGAAATCTGAAAGGTTATTTTTGCATCTTAAAATTTTTAAGAGGTTAACATGTTAAAGTGGTAATTAATGCATGTATCATATAAAAAGCAAAATTATTTCTGTAATTAATTGTAACATATAGTTATTTTTTGTGTGATTTTGAAGGGATTTTATATTATGTCATTTTGTCAATTGAAATAATGTATGGTTTTTTGGAAATGTAAAATTGATAACTCATGATATTGACCCATGCTGTGGTAACAATACATATTTACAGATTAAAAATATACATGATAAAATGCGGTTAAGAATCATGTTCTTTTAAATGTATATATATGTCTAACTTATATATTAATTCACCTTCAATTTTTTTATAAAATAATTTAAAATAAAATTATATTTAGTTAGTTATTAGGAATTTTTACATTTTAGTAACATAAGTTATATAAATATTGAGATGAATTCACATCTAACTCTTAATTAATTAAAGTTGAGCATGAAATTATGTGTGCACTGATTGAGAGAGGGGTTCCATTCTTCATTTCAGGATGCACTTTGAGTTGGTAAGGGTGAATATTGAGTTGGATTCATTTTTAACTATTACTTAATTTAAATTGACCATTATCAAAGTTAGAGTTCATTCCTCATCATTTTAGATTAAAATTAATAATTGCATGATTTTTGAGTAATTTATCTTTGTTGTTACTCTTTTTGGGAGGGAGACAACATGAGTTGTATAAATATTGAGATGAATTCACATCTGAATGTTAATTAGTTAAAGTTGAGCACAGAATTATGTGTGCACTGATTTAGAGAGGAGGTCCATTCATCACTTTAGTCTAAAAGTAATAATTGCATGATTTTCGAGCTATTTATCTATGTTGTTCCTTTTTTTGGGAGGGAGACAATATGAGTTGTATAAATATTGAGATGAATTCATGTCTGACTATTAATTACTTAAAGTTGAGCACGAAATTATGTGTGCACTGATTCAGAGAGGGGATCCATCCTTCATTGTAGGATGCACATTGAGTTGTTAAGGGTGATATTGAGTTGGATTCGTTTTTAATTGTTACTTAATTTAAATCGACCATGATCAAATTTAGAGTTTATTCTTCATCAGTTTAGATTAAAATTAATAATTGAATGATTTTCGAGCTATTTATCTTTGTTATAGGAAATTTTTAATTTTAGTAACATGAGTTGTAAAATGAAATAAGTGTTTTGATGTTTAGTATAGATTGATGTCTATCAAAGTTTATCAATCATTTGATTTATATGGTTATATTAGTGGCAATAAAATTGACAATTCAACATGTTGAAATTGATAATCAATCATGTTAACATGCAAATTAAAATTTTGAACTTTAATTATAAATATTTAGATATAATATAAGATGCATAGAAATTGGATTATATAAAAGTAAATCTATTTCCAAATTCCACTTTATTGACAAATTTTTATGTAAAAAATAAAAATATATATTAGATATACAAAATACCAATTAAAATTAAAATTAAATCTAAAAGTAATTTTCTTTGGATTATAAGATTAGACTTGATTTTCCATCTTTTATCTTACCATTTATAACCGACCACCAAACATTACATTTGAAATAAAAGAAAAACAACCACCATATTTAAAAAAAAAGCTAAATCATCCACTTGTTAAAAAAACGTACATTTAAACTTAAACTTTTAACATTTGGAATTGAAAACATCAATTAAAGAGAAAAAGAAAAAGGGAAAAAATGATTTTGCCATCTCGTTTCCTTCGAGACATATGCAAGTTCTTTTGAAATGTTTTTACCTGATTTGACCATCTCATTCACTTACACATGTACAAGTTTTTCAATGAATTCTTTTGATGATTCTTTACGTAAATAAACAAATTAAGGTGGACGTATGTTTTTTTTTTCGAAGGTGGAAAAACCTATCAAACTCAGGTGTCAAACCAACAGTACTATCTCTGGCTGCTATCCGCGAATGTCGGTGTGACTCATCACTGTTATCAAGGAAAACCACTTATCAAGGAAAACCACGCCACCTGTAATAACCCGCTGGTGGTCAGTGAGGGAGCAGACTTTCACTCCTGCCAGATGCCTCTGGGTCTTGGGCCGTTAACCTGTTTCCTTACGTCCGAGGAAGACGAGCTCTTAGCCAAGCAGAAGCAGTTTTACGGCATACTCCAGGCCAAAGGTGAACGTATGTTTTGTGCCTAAAAGAAACGAACTAAATTGATTTAAGATTTTTTTAATGAAATACTTTTATATTTAAAAGTAAACATATATACAAATTTTCTAATGGAATTTCTTTTATGATTAAAAGGTATATATATTGTATATGAAAAAGAAATTAGATTACTTCTTTTTCCTTTGATAAAATATTTTTATATTAAAATACAGTGTAAATGACAAACGTTGGAGCTCATCGAAAATGACGTGTCGCTAGTTAGAATAAAGGAATGCTTTTTTTTCAAAAGACAAAATAATAGAATTCTGTGTGTAACGGAAGTGACGAGGCCAACTCTTCTCCACAAACGAACCTTTAATAGGAAATTCGGAATGATGCGGTGTCCCTTGACTTTACATAAATCCGTGTCGGATTAAAATGGGTTTCCTCGTATCCATTCAAGAAAAATATTTCCGTCAATATCAGCCCTGGTCATCGACTCCACTGTTTCAAATGTGGGGAGCTTCCAGTTGCCGCTATTAAAATAATCCAAAGCACCCAAGTTTTCGCGGTATCAGAAAACGCAGAAACAAAACTGAACACAGAGCTTACTCATTCGATTACCAAAGAGCGGTTTTTATACACCATGGAGAAGTGAAGTCGAGAAGTGAAGTGGGTGATGGTGGCTTTTTTGCGAAGTTATTTAATTTTCGAAATTTTTTCTTGAAAGTTGGAGAAGAAAGTAGACTCAACACATTTAATGTACGTCGTTGGAATTAATGCTTTTCATTACTATCTCTTAATTCCAACCATAAGATAAAGGAGTCGTCTAAAGAGGCAAAGGACTTGTCTGGACGGACAAAAGTGGTTGGAATCCGGGCAAAAAAGTTTCAAAAAGTCTTGTAGAGACACTGTTTGAATCGTGTTTTTGATAGTGGAAATAGATTGAGCACCATCAAAATCGTCTAGAACACTTAAAATTTTGAAGTTTAACAACTATAACTTGGATTTACAAAAATCTTTGCGGGATTTTCTCTAAATATAACCAGAATTTCTATAACTTTCTGGGCAACGGGCAACTCCTCCACCTCGGTGGTTAGACTACCCGTAAAATAAACACAGAAAATAAACTATAGCACAATACATACAACATAGATATATTCTTAATTGACATGTCCGTTGGTCTAAGTCTTAGCTAGGCTTACAACAAAATCTTGAATTCCTACAACATAGGACTTGATAACACATCTTTCAATTTTTCCTTCTTGCTAAAAGGTCCATGCTTGTTCATTGGCTGGTAAGGTTTTATCTTCACCTTTCTTTCCATAAGATAGTGATGGAGCTTCTCCTTTCTTGATTGCGGATTAACATTCTTTGTATTCAATATCGCTGCAGGTTCTTGGATTATGTTTCTCCTTAATACTTGCAATTTCTTCTTTTATTGCTTCTTCTTGGCTATGAATATCTGCACACTTAAAAGCAATGTTAGATTTATATAAAAGATCATAAAAAAACCATTGTCATCCTACTCTTTTAAGAGAGTTTTTCTTCCTTCATCTTTCTTTGCTGACATAGTTGGTTGATTCATGTCTTCAACCTCTTTAATCAATTTTGTTCCCGCAAACATGTTGTCCTACATTTGATTTTTGTATGGAGATAGGCAACTCTTCTCACCAAACAACAATTCATCAATAAGATGTTTTTCTTGCATGCAATTGAACCACTCTTCATGAGATACATAATTCTCATCAAATTTCACTTCATAGGTCTCTGTATGAGAGGGAATTTCTTCACTATAACATGCTACTCTATTTTCAACTACAGATGTATTTCAGTGTTGATCTAAGTTATGATGTTTTCAACACAATCACCATTTCTAACACCACCGACTTTTCCACTCCCCTCCATACTATACTTCTTTTTAAGAACATTCCAAAATATTTTTGCATTATGCATTTCACCAAATTCATGTAAAATACTAGATAAAATATTTTCATCTAAAGCTAATATAATGAGAAGTAATGCTACGACACTTCTACACTTATCATCAGAATTCATAAAAGTTTTTTGGACAAATTTCCATAAATCTACTGAACTAAGCAATCCTTCAATTTTAATTGCTCAAAGCTTAAAGTTTTTACTTGAGAAAATTGGCAAAACTGACATTAATCGCTTCAATATTGCATCATTGTCTTCAAATTCTTCATGTTGATTCATATTTTTATTAGGCATAAATTCTATAACTAAAAACATTTCTAATTCTTCTCTGCCATTTCATTCTTTCTCCTCAAATATTTCAATTTTCTCTGTGATGATTTGAATCTCTTTCGCTGATCCATCACTCTATCATAGAACCAAATCTCTTTCGCTGACCCATCATTCTATCACAGAACCAAATCTGCAACAAACAATGAACTCTGATTCCTCAACACACTTCAATTCACACCAAACACAATTTCGGAAAAAATAAATAGCATCACATACCAATCATCACCAATCACTTCACAACTCACACAGTGCAAAGCTAAAATCTGTATACCTTTATCAGCATACTCAACAACCATAATAACAAACTCAGTTTAACAACATAGAGCTGGTAGCCCAAACAACAATCGTGCCTTCATATTCTCACTTCAAACCATGAGGCATTCACGGTAAACAAATCCATTATATTATTTTAAGAAATAACATAAATACTTCCCCACAACTTTAATGACATTGTGTAAATGTATTAAATTCTTTGCTTTATTTAAACTGACCCACCTTCATTTTCCATTTCATACAACGCTGTGAAAAGAAAAGAGCATTTAAAAGACATTCGCCAGATTTAAAAAACATTATACTGCCCTCCTTCATTTTCTGTTTCATGCAACGCTGTGAAAAAGAAAAAGCATTTACAAGACATTCGCCAGATTTAAAATACATTACACTACCTTCTGAGAAAATTCAACTACCACGCTACGCCAAGCCGCAAGCTTTTACTCCATAGTCAGCATCAGCCAGGTCTACACAATCGGCCACACGCAATGGCTATCTTTTGACAGCGTTGGCATCCAACCACATTTCACAAGTCACAATACAACACGCAACGCTGGATTTCAAATTAAAATTTGTGACTCCACGCACACCAGATCAATTTCATCCATCAATCTTTGAAGAGTTTTTCTAAAATGAAAACACCAATTTTCACAAGTTTGGAAGCCAATAATTAATCAACACCACAAACCACCTTTCACTTAATTGGAAACTTCCATGGACTTAGGAGCACAATCTCAAAACAACTACGGCAAGTTTATTTTTAGTTCAAACTTAGCACGTTGCATAAACTTAGGGCTTTGTATTAACAATAAAAATAGCCAAAATTCATAAATTTATTTTATGGTAAATAGCCCCAATATGTAAAATATTCATTTAGCTCCAAGTAATTATCAACTTAATAAGTGTAACAAAAAACTTTTAACTTTGTTTTTCTCATACCAAATTTATCATACTAGTGTGCAGCGGCATTTATAAAATCAGCGCTAAGACTAAAACCAAAAACCTTTAACTTTGTTTTGCTCATACCAAATTTCTCATACTATTGTGCAACGGAATTTATAAAATCAACTTTACGCTCGGAATATTAAGTGCCTTGTTCACACACCTTGTTCCAACGAAGGCTCTTTTGAGCAAATGGACCGCACGAACTTGCACAAGGCCTACCCCGGTCACAACATAACATTTTTGACACAGGCCAGATCTATTTGATCTGTATAAACAATAGTTAACAAATAAGTTTAAAAATATAAAAAAATTCCGAGATTGTAACATGGTACACACAAAGTTTTACTTTTCATATTAATTATTGTTTCTGTGAATGATTATGCTTTCAAGAAAGTATTATCAGACACATGAAGGATAAGAGGGAATAATTCATTGATCATTTGTTTTGATAAAACTGAAGGAGAAAAAGTAAAAGTTTTATGTTTTTCGCCAAGTAGGCATTGACAGATAAAGGCTAGTAATTCACTGCTTGTCCAAGTTGAAATAGAAACTAGACATCCTAATTTTTTTGCAAGGTTCAATGTTTAGAGACATTTTATTGTGTTTTGTTGGAAATAATAATCCCAACCACCTCAATAAATAGCCTGACAGCAGCCATATATGTCAGACACTTTTACAGCGATACATGTCAGACACTTTTGCAGGTTGCATTTTTGCTTGAAGACATTTTTGTAGGTTGTGTCTTACCGTGAAGATAGATGTGAACCATTAAAAAACCCAGTAAAGGCATTTAAATAATTTATGTACTTAGGTAAACAGATATGGGCAAGCATTAATTCAACCTTGCCCACACTTCAGAAACACTTGCGTGACTCTGATCACACTCAACAACAACATCAAAATTAATTTCGCTCTGTCATGAATTAAATGTAAAATTGTATGTTGAGTTATATATGAATTGTGACTGTTAGACTGTGTAGAGAGGTTAGAGAGTAAGAAGTAAGAAAAGAGTGCAAGTCTCTGTGGAGAAAATGGTGGAGCAATTTTTGGTAGGCATGTGAAAACAACAATTACTTTGTTTTACTATGTGTTATTTCGTATAGCTTTAAATCTCTATAAAATTTTATTTTATTTTGTAAATGAGCCACAGTCTCATGTAGATGTATTTGCATGTTTAAGAAATGAATACTAAGTTTTAGTGTGTTGCTCCAAACCTATCTTGCTATTTTTACTCTGAGTATTCATTAAGTCTCTGGAATAGTTCTGAGGTGCGCGAAATCCAAGTCTGGGAAATTAGTCTCGTGGTTCGCGAAGGTAGCTCTGCGAAATCTTTCGCAAAATTCATAACTCTCTGCCTCTCCCCTTTGCGAAAACGAAAATTAAATTTGCCAGATATTTCTAACATGGTATTAGAGCGGGTTAAACTCTGTTAGTGTAAAAACAGGGATTTTTACTAACAGCGAAAATTGTTTTTGAGTGCGCATTGTTTTTTAGCATATTTACCCGCAGGTAGAAAGTTTTTTTTTTACACTCAGAAATGGCAACATCGAGCACAAGCTTGACTAATCCTCAAATACCTCAGTTTAATGGAAAAAATTATGATTATTGGGCTATTACAATGAAGGCCTTGTTTTCTTCTAAAGACATTTGGGATTTGGTGGATAATGGTTTTCAAGAACCAGCAGATGCAGTAACGTACAATGCCTTATCTCAACAAGAAAGAGATGTGTTAAGAGACAACAGGAAGAATGATTCAAAAGCCTTGTTTTATATTTTACAAGTAGTTCATGAAAGTATTTTCCCAAGGGTTGCAGCGGCAACGAAGTCCAAGTAAGCATGGGACACCCTCCAGACAGCCTACCAAGGCATGGCAAAAGTCAAAACAGCAAAGCTACAAATGTTGGGGAGAGATTTTGAAACACTTTGTATGAAAGAGTCTGATAATATAGACTCATTTTCACATGTAAGTGGGTTGGTTACTCAAATCAGTTCTCATGGTGAGACACTTGAGCAAAAAAGAATAGTTTAGAAAGTTTTGAGAAGTTCGCCAGCGAGGTTTGAGGCCATTGTTGTGGCCATAGAAGAGACAAAGGATCTCTCACAGTTCTTAGTGGACGAGCTTAATGCATCACTGATTTCTCATGAAAATAGACTGAATAGAGCAGCAAGCTCCTCATTGGAGCATGCCTTCAAGACACAAGTATCATTTGGTCAAGGCCGAGGCAAAGGAAGATCATATGCTGGAGGAAGAGGAAGAAGCCCACATAGAGGTGGAAGAAGCAGCCCTTCAAGCTCAAATGGAAGAGGCAGCAATCAAAATCCAAGTCAAGGCCCAACCCAAAATCAAGCACAAGGTCAAAGGTACAATAAATCTCAAGTTCAATGTCATTATTGTAAGAAGTATGGTCATTATGCAAATGAATGTAGAAAGAAGGAATATGATATTAGTAACAAACCAAGTGTAAATTTCACAACAGAAAATTAGAACCATGATAGCATGTTTCTAGCTTGTAATGTAGCACAAGAAAAACAAAGTGATATATGGTTTCTAGATTCAGGGTGTAGCAACCACATGTCAGGAAACATAGAAACGTTTTCTGATCTAAATGAAAGTGAGAAATCTGAAGTGACATTAGGGATTGATAGCAAAGTCTCTATCATGGGAAAATGAAGAGTTAATATCCTAACAAAGTAGGGGGAGAAGAAATACATCTCTGAGGTTTACTTTGTCCCCGGTCTGAAACATAATCTCATGAGCTTTGGACAGCTCATGCAGAAAGGCTACAATGTCTTCTTCAAAAATGATGTGAGGACAATTTTGGATAGGCCTCCAAGAAGACAGTTGATTGCAAAGGTTCATATGACAGAAAATAGAATGTTTCACCTAAAAATAATATCAGATTTGTAGAAAGAAGGTGCCCAAGCACAACTATTTATGAACTTACAAGAAAATGGAAGAAAAGGGGCAACTGTCACACAAGTAAACTTTCAAGTGGAGGTAAAAGATTAAAACTTGTTATGGCACTTGAGATTTTGACATCTCAACTTTGTAGGTTTGAATTTGCTGCATAAAAAAGGCATGGCGAACGGTTTACCAGTCATAGAAAAACTAGATAGCATATGTGAAGGATGTATCTTGGGCAAGCAACATAGAGAGACATTTCCAGCAGGAAAGTTAGTGAGGGCAAAGGCACCTTTGGAGATTGTCCACTCAGATTTATGTGGACCAATGCAGACACCATCAATTGGTGGCAGTCACTATGTACTGACTTTCATAAATGACTACACATGGAAGACATGGGTCTTTCTCCTAAAACAAAAAAGTGAAGTGTTTGAGCGCTTTCGCCAATACAAGGCTCTTGTTGAAAAGAAAAGCAGACACTTCATCAAAGTCCTTAGGACAGACAGAGGTGGAGAATACATCTCAAATGAATTCCTTCGATTTTGCAAGGAACATGGAATTCATAAGCAGTTTACAAGAAGATATACACCGTAGCAAAATGGTGTGGCAGAAAGGAAGAATAGGACCATTATGGAGATGGCAAGGAGTACGTTGAAGACAAAGCATCTGCCAAATGACTATTGAGCTGAAGCTGTTGCTTGTGCAGCGTATATCTTGAATAGATGTCCAACCAAAAACGTCCAGAACATTGTTCCTGAAGAAACATGGAGTGGAAGAAAGCATAGTGTCACTCACATGAGAGTTTTTGGATGTGTGGCTTATGCACATGTCCTAGATGAGTTGAGAAAGAAGTTGGACAGCAAGGGGGAGAAATGCATATTTGTTGGATACAATGATGAATCCAAGGCATACAAACTCTTTAATCCATTAACCAAGAAGGTCATAATCAGCAGAGATGTGCAGTTCATAGAAGAGGAAGCATGGGATGGAAGTTTAGAAAAGAAAATCAATGTCAAAGAATGCATACCACATGAGGACAGAGAGGAATTAACAACAGCAAGTAATGCCTCAATAGCGACTCCCTCTACTCCTATTCAAGCGCAGCGAAGCAGGTAGCAAGCAACGCCATCAACAAATAATAGGACAGTTTCATGCAGCCAAGCAAGTGCTTCTCCAAGCACACCGCGAAGCGTGACACCAAGTGACATATCAAGTCCATCTTCAGCAAGCACAAGAAGGCCAAAATTCAAAAATTTAATTGAAATTTATGAGCAAGATGAATTTGATAGTAGTGCAGGTCTGAATTCCTTATTTGCATTACTTTGTCATGTAGATGACCCAATTCACTTTGAAGATGCAGTCAAAGAAGAAAAATGGGTTGTGGCAATGGAGAAAGAAATAGAAGCAATAGAAAGGAATGACACATGGGAGTTAGTGAGCCTTCCGAAAGGAAAACATGTTATTGGGGTAAAGTGGGTCTATAAGACCAAAAGCAACATTGAGGAAAATATTTGAAGGCACACAAAAAGGCTAGTTGTCAAAGGATACAAGCAGCAGCATGGAAGAGATTACGCGGAGACGTTCGCGCCAGTCGCGCGGATGGAGACAGTGTGCGCAATTGTGGCAATTGCCGCGCAGCATAAATGGACAATGTATCAGATGGACGTAAAGTCAAAATTCTTGAATGGAGTGCTGAAAGAGGAAGTGTATGTCATGCAACTGCCTGGTTATGAGATTGAAGGCCAAGAAGACAAAGTGTATCAGTTGAGGAAATCTCTTTATGGATTGAAGCAAGCACCGCGTGCATGGTATAGCAGGATAGATGCTTACTTGTTGGACAATGGTTTCGACAAATGTGACGGTGAGCCTACACTCTACATCAAAGAGAGCGAAGGTAAGATTCTCATTGTCGTCTTATATGTAGATGATTCGATCTTTACAAACAGTGATGATTTCTTCATCGTTGATTTTAAACAAGTAATGAAGAGTGAGTTTGAAATGATTGACTTGGGATTGCTAAGATATTTTTTGGGCATAGAAGTGAAGAAAACAGAAAATGGCATTTTTATCTCTCAAGCAAAGTATGTGGCAGAAATTTTGGAGAGGTTTAAAATGCAGAACAACGAGTCTGCACCAACTCCCATTGTCATAGTGTTGAAGTTGAGCAAAGAAGATTGCAGCAGCAATGTCAATCCGACACTATACAAAAGCATGATAGGCAGCCTGATGTATTTGACTACCACTAGGCCAGATATAATGTATGCAGTAAGTTTGGTGTCAAGGTTCATGGAGACACCCAAGGAGACACATTGGCAAGCAGCAAAAAGGATTCTGAGGTATGTCAATGGGACAAAACAGTATGGCATTTTGTACATAGCAACCAGTGATTTCAAGCTAGTTGGTTACATTAACAGTGATTGGGCAGGCAGTGTCGATGATAGAAAGAGCACGTCAGGATATGTTTTTCATTTGGGTTTCGAAGCCATTTCATGGGCCTCCAAGAAGCAACCAATAGTGTCACTGTCAATAGCAGAAGCTGAATATGTCGCAGCAACAACAGCAGCGTGTCAAGCAGTTTGGATGAGAAGGATGTTGAGGGATCTTCGTCATGACCAAGAGGGCGGAACAACTATTTTTTGTGACAACACCTCAGCAATTGCATTGTCAAATAATTTTGTCTTCCACAAAAGGACCAAGAATAGTGATGCTAAATATCATTTTATTAGAGAGTTGATTAACAATGATGAAATTGTGTTGCAGCACTGCAGGTCACATATCTATTTTTATTAAATATTTTTAATGTGATAAACCAGGAAACAAAAAAGTAGCCAAAGAAGAGTGTAGTCCTTTTGATGTAAAGAAGAGTGTAACCCTGCAAAATCACAAGTAGACGATTTATGGTTTTCACAAAGGTGACAGTGTGGAATTACAGTGGAGAATATTGCAGGGAGGAACTTTCACAAACTTTGAAACTTTAAGCCCATAGATTATGGTATTTATTTTTCACTTTTTTAGTTTCGGCCCTATTTATTTTTAACTTTTTACAAGATGATTTTATTAAGTATATAATTTAATTTCCACGAATATATGCTATATATTATATTTTATATTGATATGGATAGGTGTATTTATTTTGGAATAATATTTTTAGAGTTTTAATTTATTTATCAATTATTAAAATAGTAAGAATTTAATTTTGATAAAATATTTTAAAATATTTTTAATAATAATCATAAATTAAAAGTTTAAATTTATTTCAAAAATAATTATGCACTTTCATAGTTTTTAATTAAATTAAAAAATCATATCAACATGTGTTATAAGAACATTGCTAGGGTAGTTCAAGTAAACCAATGGTTTTTTAGCTCCAAGATTATGATATCCTATGGTATTGATCCATATTATTCAATTAGTATATAGCCTATTTAAAGGTGGAAGAATGGAGGTAAATTTTGCCTTGAGGAAATTTGGATCCCAAACAATAGTGTCTTTAGACACCACCACATCTCTTGGTTTCATGATCCTAACAACTAGTATCAAAGTTGTGGTCAAAGTTATTGTCTATTGATTACGACATGGTTATGAATGACCAATGTTCTTTGAGAAATATGGAGAAGAAATGAAGAAAAAAAAGGTTGATACGCACATAAAACCTGAAGGTTTGAAAGAACACAACATCAAAGCTTGACCAAATAAGAGGCAAGGTTCATGAACCTAAACAGAGGTCTGTGACACATGCAAGTCACGCATCATTGTGGCCAAACATAGGTGCATACACTATGACTTTCAATGATGGATTGGAGGTCATGGATGTGACCAAAATGAAACCCTTATAAGAATGTCATCATGAGATATGCCTTGTTTGAAGGCATACACATGCAAGTCACGCATCATTTTGGCCAAACATAGGTGCATACACTATGACTTTCAATGATGGATTGGAGGTCATGGATGTGACCAAAATGAAACCCTTAGAAGAATGTGATCATGAGATATGCCTTGCTTGAAGGCATTAAAATGAGAACTTGAGAATCCAACGAATAGGAGATGAAGTGATGCAGGAGCATTAGAGCTTTGGTGTCATCAAGATTTTTGGAGATAAAGCTCCAAACTGGGCTTCAACATGGAAAAGGAATTTTATTTCTTATTGTAAATAATTTTAATTTCTTTATTTCTAAAGCAACTATGGATAGAGATAAGACAAAATAGATAAGATTTTAGCATGAGAAGCATGAGAGATTCTAGGGATAGATTGAGTGACTTTAGAATTTAGAAAAATGTGATTTATAGAGTGATTTATGCAAGAAAATGAGATTTATGGAGTGATTTATGGGTGGTTTATGGAGTGCTTTTAGGATTTAGAAATGATATTGCATTTCTCAATTCTACTTATTGTAAACCTATGAAAAATGAGAACTAATGACCAAATTAATGTTTAATGAAGTTCATAGAGAGAAACAAATGTTGGTTTTGTTAATAAAATAAAATTTCATACCTTTTGTGCATGAAGTGTCTTTGTGTACAATCATTGAAGAATTCTTAAAATTTGGAATTAGTAGAATTAATTCCTTATGTGTGTGAATTGGGCAGAGAAAACTTATTGAAAATTTAATGAAATTATATTTAGGGCATGTGCTAAATGGTGGAGAGTGGTATTATCTTATGAAGAATAATTATTCAATATGCTTAATGGAAAGAAAGATAATGGGTGCTCATGAATTATATTTTTATATTGAGTGTGCATGGTGAATGCTTCATGAAATGTTGTGAAATGAATGTAAATACACAGATGTGTATGGAGTGGATTCATGAAATTGGTGTTAGCGTACATTTGGTGCCATCACGAAGGAAGAAAATCCTCCAAGGTGTAATAGGTGACAAGTAGCATTGTATAGAAATTCCATCAAGTTTGCGGTAAGGGGTTTCGAAATAAGAAAATCAACAAGTTAAAGGGGCATGTTGATCTTACAAAACAAAGTCCATTAAAGATGATAGGTGGAACACATGGAGTGTAGTGGTACATGAGTTATCAAGTTATGTAATGGACCACTTGGATAGGGTACCGGTATCCCAACTTGAGTGGGGATCTGTGAGAGTGTGAGATGCTTTATGAACCATGCATGCGAAAATGTGTCCTATGTAACTAGTGTATATAATTCATGTATTGAGATAAATGGTAACCTCTTTATATGGGCTTCCACAAAGTGATTGGTACTAAGTTAATGTTTTAGAGGCGAGCTTGAGGGGGGGATTGCTAGGGTAGTTAGGGTAAACTTGACTTTGTTAAGTTACTGGTAGTTTTTGAGTTCTAGATTTATGAGAACGCATTTATTGTAACAAAGTCTGTTAAAAATCTTCATGATAAAGTTAGAATAAATCTCCACAATTAAAAACCTTTTTATATATTATTTAAATATATATATTTAATTTATATATTAATTTTTTTATAACACGTTAAAATAACATTATAACAGAAATTTTTAATTTTAATAAAAAAATTACATTAGTAATATACGATGTATAAATAAATGTTTATTTTATTTTATATTAATCTTTTATATCTTAATTATATATAAAATATTAAAATAAATATATTATAATATATTAGTTAAACGATGTATGTAACTTTAAACTAACATAATTGTTTAATTAATTAACATTAATTTTAAGTTATATAACCATATCAACTACTTTTCCAACGTAAATCATCTAACCACTTAACAATAATTTTAAATTGCATAATTATATTAATTATTTTTACCTTGAAGGAAATATAACATCTAAACAAATAAAAAACGTTCTTGAGAACGAAAGATATCTACTTCTAACGAGAGAACAAGATCTTCAGGACCTTCTGGAAATTTGCAAAAATTGAGATATATTTTGTAACAATACATATTTACAAATTAAAAATATATATGATAAAATGGGGTTAAGAATCATGTTCTTTTAAATGTATATATGTCTAACTTATATACTAATTCACTTTCAAATTTTTAATAAAATAATTATAAATAAAATTATATTTAGTTAGTTATTAGGAATTTTTTAATTTTAGTGACGTAAGTTATATAAATATTGAGATGAATTCACGTCTAACTGTTAATTAATTAAAGTTGAGCACAGAATTATGTGTGCATTGATTGAGAGAGGGGATCCATTCTTGATTGCAATATGCACTTTGAGTTGGTAAGAGTGAATCTTGAGTTGGATTCATTTTTCACTGTTACTTAATTTAAATTGACCATTATCAAATTTAGAGTTCATTCCTCATCATTTTAGATTAAAATTAATAATTGCATGATTTTTGAGTTATTTATCTTTGTTGTTCTTCTTTTTGGGAGGGAGACAACATGAGTTGTATAAATATTGAGATGAATTCACATCTGACTGTTAATTAGTTAAAGTTGAGCATGGAGTTATGTGTGCATTGATTCAAAGAAGAGATCCATTCATCACTTTAGATTAAAATTAATAATTGCATGATTTTCGAGCTATTTATCTTTGTTGTTCTTTTTTTTGGGAGGGAGACAATATGAGTTGTAAAAATATTGAGATGAATTCATATGTGACTGTTAATTAGTTAAAGTTGAGTACGAAATTATGTGTGCACTGATTCAGAGAGGGGATCCATTCTTCATTGCAGGATGCACATTGAGTTGTTAAGGGTGATATTGAATTGGATTCATTTTTAATTATTACTTAATTTAAATCGACCATTATCAAATTTAGAGTTTATTCTTCATCAGTGTAGATTAAAATTAATAATTGCATGATTTTCGAGCTATTTATCTTTGTTAGTTATTAGGAAATTTTTAATTTTAGTAACATGAGTTGTAAAATGAAATAAGTGTTTTGATGTTTAGTATAGATTGATGTCTATCAAAGTTTATCAATCATTTAATTTATATGGTTATATTAGTGGTAATAAAATTGACAATTCAACATGTTGAAATTGATAATCAGTCATGTTAACATTCAAATTAAAATTTTTAACTTTAATTATAAATATTTAGATATACTTTAAGATGCATAGAAGTTGAATTATATAAAAGTAAATCTATTTCCAAATTCCACTTCATTCACAAATTTTTATGTAAAAAAATAAAATAAAAATAAAAATATATCTTAGATATAAAAAATACCAATTAAAATTAAAATTAAATCCAAAATCCAAAAGTAATTTTCTTTGGGTTATAAAATCAGACTTGATTTTCCATCTTTTATATTACCATTTATAACCGACCACCAAACATTACATTAGACATAAAAGAAAAACAACCACCATAATCAAATAAAAACTAAATCATCCACTTGTTAAAAAAACCGTACATTTAAACTTAAACTTTTAACATTTGGAATTGAAAACATCAATTAAAGAGAAAAAGAAAAAGGAAAAAATGATTTTGCCATCTCGTTCCCTTCGAGACATATGCAAGTTCTTTTAAAATTTTTTTACTTGATTTGACCATCTCATTTACTTACACATGTACAAGTTTTTCAATGAATTTTTTTGATGATTCTTGCATGCGATTGAACCACTCTTCATGAGATACATAATTCTCATCAAATTTCACTTCATACGTCTCTGTATGAGAGGGATTTTCTTCACTATAACATGCTACTCTATTGTCAACTATAGATATATTTCAGTCCTGATCTAAGTTATGATGTTTTCAACACAATCACCATTTTTAACACCACCAACTTTTCCACTCCCCTCCATACTGTACTTCTTTTTAAGAACATTCCAAAATATTTTTGCGTTATGCATTTCACTAAATTCATGTAAAATACTAGATAAAATATTTTCATCTAGAGCTGATATAATGAGAAGTAATGCTACTCCACTTCTACACTTATCATCAGAATTCATAAAAAAAAAATTGGACAAATTTCCATAAATCTATTGAACCAAGCAATCCTTCAATTTTAATTGCTCAAAGCTTATAGTTTTTAGCTGAGAAAATTGGCAAAACTGACATTAATCGCTTCAATATTGCATCATTGTCTTCAAATTCTTCACGTTGATTCATATTTTTACTGGGCATAAATTCTATAACTGAAAACATTTTTTCTAATTCTTCTGCTGCCATTTCATTCTTTCTCCTCAAATATTTCAATTTTCTCGGTGATTATTTGAATCTCTTTTGCTGACCCATCACTCTATCACAGAACCAAATCTCCTTTGTTGACCCATCATTCTAATGCAACAAACAATGAACTCTGATTCCTCAACACACTTCAATTCACACCAAACACAATTTCGAAAAAAATAAATAACATCACATACCAATCATCACCAATCGCTTCACAACTCACAAAGTGCAAAGCCAAAGCTAAAATCTGTATACCTTTATCAGCGTACTCAACAACCATAATAACAAACTCAGGGTGACAACATAGGGCGGGTAGCCCAAACAACAATCGTGCCTTCATATTCTCACTTCAAACCATGAGCCATTCACGGTAAACAAATCCATTATATATTTTTAAGAAATAACATAAATACTTCCCCACAACTTTAATGTCATTGTGTAAATGTATTAAATTCTTTCCTTTATTTAAATTGACCCTCCTTCCTTTTCTGTTTCTTGCAACGCTGTGAAAAGAAAAAGCATTTAAAAGACATTCGCCAGATTCGAAAAACAACATTATACTGCGTTTTGAGAAAATTCAACAGCCACGCTACGCCAAACCGCAAGCTTTTACTCCATAGTCAGCACCAGCCAGGTCCGCACAATCGGCCACACGCAATGGCTATCTTCTGACAGCGTTGGCATCCAACCACATTTCACAAATCACAATACAACAGGCAACACTAGATTTCAAATTACAATTTGTGACTCCACACGCACCAGATCAATTTCATCCATCAATCTTTGAAGAGTTTTTCTAAAATGAAAGCACCAATTGTCACAAGTTAGGAAGCCAATCATTAATCAACACCACAAACCACCTTTCACTTAATTGGAAACTTCCATGGATTTAGGAGCACAATCTCAAAACAACCACGGCAAGTTTATTTTAGTTCAAACTTAGAACGTTGCATAAACTTAGGGCTTTGTATTAACAATAAAATTAGCCAAAATTCATAGATTTATTTTATGGTAAATAGCCCCAATATGTAAAATATTCACTTAGCTCCAAGTAATCATCAACTTTCCAAGTATAACAAAAAAATCTTAACTTTGTTTTTCTCATACCAATTTCTCATATTAGCATGCAGCGGCATTTATAAAATCAGCTCTAACACTAAAACCAAAAACCTTTAACTTTGTTTTGTTCATACCAAATTTCTCATACTATTGTGCAACGGAATTTATAAAATCAACTTTACCCTTGGAATATTAAGTGCTTTGTTCATACACCTTGTTCCAACGAAAGCTCTTTTGAGCAAACGGACAGCACGAACTTGCACCAGGCCTACCCCGGTCACAACATAGCATTTTTGACATAGGGCATATCTATCTGATCTGTATAAACAATAGTTAACAAATAAGTTTAAAAATATAAAAAATTTCCGAAATTGTAACATGGTACACACAAAGGTTTACTTTTCACATTAATTATTGTTTCTGTGAATGATTATGCTTTCAAAACAATATTGTCAGACACATGGAGGATAGGAGGGAAGAATTCATTGATCATTTGTTTTGACAACGCTGAAAGAGAAAAAGTAAAAGTTTTATGTTTTTCGCCAAGTAGGCATTAACAGATGAAGGCTTGTAATTCACTACTTGTCCAATTTGAAATAGAAACTAGACATCCTAATTTTTTTGCAAGGTCCAATGTTTAGAGACATTTGATTGTTTTTTTTTTGTTGGAAATAATAATTCCAACCACTGCAATAAATAGCTTGACAGTAGCCATACATGTCAGACACTTTTGCAGCCATACATGTCAAACACTTTTGCAGATTGCGTCTCCGCAATAAATAGTTTGACAACAGCCATACATGTCAGACACTTTTGCAGCCATACATGTCAAACACTTTTGCAGATTGCGTCTCTCCTTGAAGACATTTTTGTAGGCTGTGTCTCAACGTGAAGATAGACGCGAACCATTCAAAAATCCAGTAAAGGTATTTAAAGAATTTATGTACTTAGGTAAACAGATATGGGTAAGCATTAATTCAACAACCTTGCCCACGCTCCAGAAACACCTGCGCGACTTTGATCACACTCAACAACAACATCAACATTAATTTCGCTCTGTCATGAATTAAATGTAAAATTGTATATTGAGTTATATATGAATGTAAAAGTCATTTTGTGAGTGTTACACTGTGTAGAGAGGTTCTAAAGTAAGAAGTAAGAAAAGAGCGCAAGTCTATGTGGAGAAAATGGTGGAGCAATTTTTTGTTGGGCGATTGAAAACAATAGTTACTCTATTTTACTGTGTGTTACTCCGCGTAAGTTTAAATCTCTGTAAAATTTTATTTTATTTTGTAAACGAGCCGCAGTCTCATGTAGATGTATTTGCATGTTTAAGAAATGAATACTAAGTTTTAGTGTGTTGCTCCAAACCTATCTTGTTATTTTTAATGTGAGTGTTCATTAAGTCTCTGGAATAGTTCTGAAGTGTGCAAATCCAAGTCTGGAAAATTAGCCTCGCGGTTCGCGAAGGTAGCTCCGCAAAATATACTTCCCAGTAGCTTCGCGAAATATACTTCCCAGTGCGTGAACCTAGTTTTGCGTGTGCAAAATCCAAGTCTGGGAAATTAGCCTCGCGGTTCGCGAAGGTAGCTCCGCGAAATATACTTCCCAGTGCGTGAACCTAGTTTCGCAAAAGTCATAACTCTCTGCCTCTCCCCTCTGCGAAAACGAAAATTAAATTGCCAAATATTTCTAACATGGTATCAGAGCGGGTTAAACTCTGTTAGTGTAAATACAAGTGTTTTTTGCCAAATATTTCTAACATGGTATCAGAGCGCGTTAAACTCTGTTAGTGTAAAAACAAGTGTTTTTGAGCACGCATTGTTTTTTAGCATATTTACTAGCAGGTAGAAAGTTTTTTTTTACGTTCAGAAATGGCAACATCAAGCATAAGCTTGACTAATCCTTTAATGGCAAAAAATATGATTATTGGGCTATTGCAGTGAAGGCCTTGTTTTCTTCTCAAGACATTTGGGATTTGGTAGAGAATGGTTTTCAAAAACCAGCAGATGCAACAGCGTACAATGCCTTATCTCAACAAGAAAGAGATGTGTTAAGGAACAACAGGAAGAAAGATTCAAAAGCCCTATTTTATATTTTCCAAGCAGTTCATGAAAGTATTTTCCCAAGGGTTGCAGTGGCAACGAAGTCCAAGCAAGCATGGGACACCCTCCAGACAGCCTACCAAGGCATGACAACAGTCAAGACAAAAACGTTGTAAACGTTGAGTAGAGATTTTGAAACACTTTGTATGAAAAAGTCTAATAATATAAACTCGTTTTTTACATATGTAAGTGGGTTGGTTACTCAAATCATGTCTCATGGTGAGACACTTGAAGAAAGAAGAATAGTTGAGAAAGTTTTGAGAAATCTGCCAGCTAGGTTTGAGGCCATTGTTGTGGCCATAGAAGAGACAAAGGATCTCTCACAGTTCTCAGTGGATGAGCTTAATGCATCACTGATTTCTCATGAACATAGACTGAATAGAGCAGCAAGCTCCTCATTGGAGCATGCCTTTAAGACACAAGTATCATTGGTCAAGGTCGAGGCAGAGGAAGATCATATGCTAGAGGAAGAAGAAGAAGTCCACACAGAGATGGAAGAAGTAGCCCTTCAAGCTCAAATGGAAAAGGCAGCAATCAAAATCCAAGTCAAGGCCCAAGCCAAAATCAATCACAAGGTCAAAGGTATGATAAATCTCAAGTTCAATGTCATTACTATAAGAAGTATGGTCATTATGCAAACGAATGTAGAAAGAACAAATATGATATTAGTAACAAACAAAGTGTAAATTTCACAAGAGAAAATCAGAACCATGATAGCATGTTTCTAGCTTGTAATGTAGCACAAGAAAAACAAAGTGACATATGGTATCTAGATTCAGGGTGTAGCAACCACATGTCAGGAAACATAGAAATGTTTTCTGATCTAGATGGAAGTGTAAAATCTGAAGTGACATTAGGGACTAATAGCAAAGTCTCTGTCATGGGAAAATGAAGAGTTAATATCCTAACAAAGAAGGGGGAGAAGAAATACATCTCTAATGTTTATTTTGTCCCCAGTCTAAAACCTAATCTCATTAGAGTTGGACGGCTCATGGAGAAAGGCTAGAATGTCTTCTTCAAAAATGATGTGTGCACAATTTTGGATAGGTCTCCAAGCAGACAGTTGATTGCAAAGGTTCATATGACAGACAATAGAATGTTTCCCCTGAAAATACTATTAGATTTGTAGAAAGAAGGTGCCCAAGTTTAACTATCTATGAACTCACAAGAAAATGGAAGAAAAGGGGCAGCTGTCACACAAGTAAACTTTCAAGCGGAGGTAAAAGATGAAAACTGGTTATGGCACTTGAGATTTGGACATCTCAACTTTGGAGGTTTGAATCTGCTACATAGAAAAGGCATAATGAAGGGTTTACCTCTCATAGAAAAACTAGACAGCATATGTGAAGGATGTATCTTGGGCAAGAAACATAGAGATACATTTCCAGCAGGAAAGTCAGTGAGGGCAAAGGCACCTTCGGAAATTGTCCACTCAGATTTATGTGGACTAATGCAGACACCATCAATTGGTGGCAGACACTATGTACTAACTTTCATAGATGACTACACAAAGAAGACACGGGTCTTTCTCCTAAAATATAAAAGTGAAGTGTTTGAGTGTTTTCACCAATACAAGGCTCTTGTTGAAAAGCAAAGCGGACACTTCATCAAATTCCTTAGGACAGATAGAGGTGGAGAATACATCTCAAATGACTTCCTTTGATTTTGCAAGGAATATGGAATTCATAAGCAGTTTACAAAAATATATACACCGCAGCAAAATGGTGTGGCAGAAAGGAATAATAGGACCAATATGGATATGGCAAGGAGTACGTTGAAGGCAAAGAATTTGCCAAATGACTATTTGGCTGAAGCTGTCACTTGTGCAACATATATCTTGAATAGATGTCCAACCAAAAGTGTCCAGAACATTGTTCCTAAAGAAGCATAGAGTGGAAGAAAGCATAGTGTCACTCACATGAGAGTTTTTAGATGTGTGGCTTATGCACATGTCCCGGATGAGTTGAGAAAGAATTTGGACAGCAAGGGGGAGAAATGCATATTTGTTGGATACAATGATGAATCCAAGGCATACAAACTCTTCAATCCATTAACCAAGAAGGTCATAATCAGTAGAGATGTGCAGTTCATAGAAGAGGAAGCATGGGATGGAAGTTTAGAAAAGACAATCAATGTCAAAGAATGCATACCACATGAGGACAGAGAGGAATTAATAACATCAAGTAATTCCTCAACAGTGACTCTTTCTACTCCTATTCAAGTGCAGCAAAGCAGGTAGCAAGTAATGCCATCAACAAATCATAGGACAATTTCGCACAGCCAAGCAAGTGCTTCACCAAGCACACTGCGAAGTGCGACACCAAATGACATATCAAGTCCATCTTCAGCAAGCATAAGAAGGCCAAAATTCAGAAATTTAAATGAAATTTATGAGCAAGATGAATTTGATAGTAGCACAAGTCTGAATTCCTTATTTGCATTATTTTGTCATGTAGATGACCCAATTCACTTTGAAGATGCAGTGAAAGAAGAAAAATGGGTTGTGGCAATGGAGGAAGAAATAGAAGCAATAGAAAGGAATGACACATGGGAATTAGTGAGCCTTCTAAAAGGAAAACATGTTATTGGGGTAAAGTGGGTCTATAAGACCAAAAGAAACATTGAGGAAAAGATTGAAAGGCACAAAGAAAGGCTAGTTGTCAAAGGATATAAGCAGCAGCATGGAAGAGATTACGTGGAGACGTTCGTGCCAGTCGCGCAAATGGAGACAGTGCACGCAGTTGTGGCGATTGCCGTGCAACATAAATGGACAATGTATCAGATGGACGTAAAGTCAAAATTCTTCAATGGAGTGCCGAAAGAGGAAGTGTATGTCGCGCAACCGCCTAGGTATGAGATTGAACGCCAAGAAGACAAAGTGTATCGGTTGAGGAAAGCTCTTTATGGATTGAAGCAAGCACCACGCGCATGGTACAATAGGATAGATGCTTACTTGTTGGACAATGGCTTCGACAAATGTGACGGTGAGCCTACACTCTACATCAAAGAGAGCGAAGGTAAGATTCTCATTATTGTCTTATATGTAGATGATTTGATCTTTACAGGCAGTGACGATTTTTTCATCGCTGATTTTAAACAAGTAATAAAGAGTGAGTTTGAAATGACTGACTTGGAATTGCTAAGATATTTTTTGGGCATAGAAGTGAAGCAAATAGAAAATGGCATTTTTATCTCTCAATCAAAGTATGTGGCCAAAATTTTGGGGCGGTTTAAAATGCAGAACAACAAGTCCACACCAACTCCAACTGTCATAGTACTGAAGTTGAGCGAAGAAGATTGCAATAGCAATGTCAATCCGACACTATACAAAAGCATGATAGGCAGCGAGATGTATTTGACCGCCACTAGGCCAGATATAATGTGTGCAGTAAGTTTGGTGTCAAGGTTCATGGAGACACATTGGCAAGCAGCGAAAAGGATTCTGAGGTATGTCAATGGGACAAAACAGTATGGCGTTTTGTACATAGCAACCAGTGATTTCAAGCTGGTTGGTTACACTGGCAGTGTTTGGGCAGGCAGTCTCGATGACAGAAAGAGCACGTCAGGATATGTTTTTCATTTGGGTTCTGAAGCCATTTCATGGAACTCCAAGAAGCAACCAATAGTGTCACTGTCAACAGCAGAAGCTGAATATGTCGCAGCAACAGCAGCAATGTGTCAAGCAGTTTGGATGAGAAGGATGTTGAGGGATCTTTGTCATGACCAAGAGGGCGCAACAACTATTTTCTGCGACAACACCTCAGCAATTGCATTGTCAAAGAATTTTGTCTTCCACAAAAGGACCAAGCATATTGATGCTAAATATCATTTTATTAGAGAGTTGATTAACAATGATGAAATTGTGTTGCAGCACTACAGGTCACAGGAACAGCTTGCTGATATTTTCACAAAGCCATTGGCAGGAGAAAATTTTGTTTATCTCAGAAACTGTTTGGGAATTGTCAATGGTGGCAGTTGTGATTAAGGGGGAGTGTTGGAAATAATAATCCCAACCACAACAATAAATAGCCCAACAGTAGCCATACATGTCAAACACTGTTGCAGCCATACATGTCAGACACTTTTGCAAGTTGCGTCTGTGCTTGAAGACATTTTTGCAGGTTGCGTCTCAGCGTGAAGATAGAAGGTCTGAAGTTAGACGCGAACCATTCAGAAACCTAGCAAAGGCATTTAAAGAATTTATGTACTTAGGTAAATAGATATGGGCAAGCATTAATTCAACAACCTTGCCCACACTCCAGAAACACCTGCGCGACTCTGATCACACTCAACAACAACATCAAAATTAATTTCGCTCTGTCATGAATTAAATGTAAAATTGTATGTTGAGATATATATGAATGTAAAAGTCATTTTGTGAGTGTTAGACTGTCTAGAGAGGTTAGAGAGTAAGAAGTAAGAAAAGAGCACAAGTCTCTGCGAAGAAAATGGTGGAGCAATTTTTGGTGTGCGCCTGAAAACAACAGTTACTCTGTTTTACTGTGTGTTGCGTAAGTTTAAATCTCTGTAAAATTTTATTTTATTTTGTAAATGAGCCGCAGTGTTATGTAGATGTATTTTCATGTTTAAGAAATGAATACTAAGTTTTAGTGTGTTGCTCCAAACCTATCTTGTTATTTTTACTATGAGTATTCATTAAGTCTCTAGAATAGTTCCAAGGTGCGCAAAATCCAAGTCTGGGAAATTTGCCTCACGATTCGCGAAGGTAACTCCACAAAATCTGCTTCGCGGTGTGCGAACCTAGTTTCACGAAAGTAGCTTCACGAAAGTCATAACTCTCTGCTTATCTCCTCTGCAAAAACGAAAATTAAATTTGCCAAATATTTCGAACATTTTTTATTGTGAGTACGACATTCAGAAAACAACACATAGTGACCAAATTCGGCCGCATTGATAGTGACCAAATTCGGCCGCATTGGTTGGAAAATTTGTTCGACCCGGCTGAATTTTCGGTCAAATTCTATTCGATTGGTGTATTAGGGTTAGAGGGAAGCAGCACCGAGAAGACGGGGCAGAGCAGAGCAAAGGTGGGAAGGAGTTGTAGGCGTAGAAGTCTTTAGCCCAATATTTGTCATCGAACTTTCCGTACTTCAGAAATTAATTGAATATATCTTCAGCTATGATGGGTCTAACTCCCTCCTTTTCAGAATGATCATAATACCAACCGCGAGGAACTTGTTTGATCAAAGTTTTGGATAATATGGATGTGATTTCTTGTTTTGCAGAAAACATAATACAGTATAATTACTAAATTTATAATGAGAGAGATAACAATATGAATTTGATTGAACAAAGCTTAGATAATATGGACTCCTTAATTTGTAGAAACATAATTACGAAATTTATAGTTAGGGACACATGCACGAATATGATTTTCTAAAATAAAGATGCGGACATCTTATAATAATGATATATCATTTTCTAAAATAAAGATGTGGAAATCTTATAATGATATATTATTTGGCCTTATTTGGCCATGTATTTATAGCTGTGTTTTCTTTTTTTAAAATTAAATAGAATACATAGTATTAATATATTGAAGTTAATAGGATATATAGTATTTTAATAAATAAAGAGAAAGTTAATAACATTAATAAGTTTTATATTTTTTAACATATTTAAAAAAGATTACTATGCCAAGAAGTCTTTTTGAAACATTTTCAGTAGAAAAGATGTTGTAATTTTATGTTATGTTAAACATTTTGACTTAGTTAAATTACATAAAAACTAAAATAAATAATTAGAGAATATATTGTAAATCAACTTAATTCTATTTTAATTTCAGATTTATCAAACGCTAATAAAAAAATTATAAATTTAATCTTTTTAAAATAGATCTAAATTAATATACATAATAAGATAGAAAACTTATAATTATAATTTTTAATTATCCAAATTAAATTATATATAACCTTCTTATAAATATAAAAAAAATCAATAATACTTCTAAAAATTAAAATTTTTAACATAGTGAAAAATATAATAGATATCGGTAATTTACAATTAAATATATTGATAATTTTTTATTAAATATTTTTAATGTGATAAACTAGGAAACAAAAAAGTAGCCAAAGAAGAGTGTAGTCCTTTTGATGTAAAGAAGAGTGTAATCCTGCAAAATCACAAGTAGACGATTTAAGGTTTTAACGATGGTTTTCATAAAGGTGACAGAGTGGAATTACAGTGGAGAATATTGCAGGGAGGAACTTTCACGAACTTTGAAACTTTAAGCCCATAGATTATGGTATTTATTTTTCACTTTTTCAGTTTAGGCACTATTTATTTTTAACTTTTTTCAGGATGATTTTATTAAGTATATAATTTAATTTCCACGGATATATGCTATATTATATTTTATATTGATATGGATTGGTGTATTTATTTTGGAATAATATTTTTAGAGTTTTAATTTATTTATCAATTATTAAAATAGTAAGAACTTAATTTTGATATAATACTTTAAAATATTTTTAATAGTAATCATAAATTAAAAGTTTAAATTTATTTCAAAAATAATTATGCACTTTCATAGTTTTAATTAAATTAAAAAATCATATCAACTTGTGTTATAAGAACATTGCTAGGGTAGTTCAAGTAAACCAATGGGTTTTTAGCTCCAAGATTATGACATCCTATGGTATTGATCTATATTATTCAATTAGTATATAGCCTATCTAAAGGTGGAAGACGGGAGGTAAATTTTCCGTTGAGGAAATTTGGATCCCAAACAATAGTGTCTTTAGACACCACCACATCTCTTGGTTTCATGATCCTAACAACTAGTATCAAAGTTGTGGTCAAAGTTATTGTCTATTGATTACAGCATGGTTATGAATGACCAATGTTCTTTGAGAAATATGGAGAAGAAATGAAGAAGAAAAGGTCGATATGCACATAAAACCTGAAGGTTTGTAAGAACACAACATCAAAGCTTGACCAAAGAAGGAGGCAAGGTTCATGAACCTAAGGAGAGGTCTGTGACACATGCAAGTCACGCATCATTGTGGCCAAACATAGGTGCATACACTATGACTTTCAATGATGGATTGGAGGTCATGGATGTGACCAAAATGAAACCCTTAGAAGAAAGTGATCATGAGATATGCCTTGTTTGAAGGCATTAAAATGAGAACTTGAGAATCCAACGAATAGGAGATGAAGTGATGCAGGAGCATTAGAGATTCCATGTCATCAAGCTTTTTGGAGATAAAGCTCCAAACTAGGCTTCAACATGGAAAAGGAATTTTATTTCCTTATTGTAAATAATTTTAATTTCTTTATTTCTAAAGCAACTATGGATAGAGATAAGACAAAATAGATAAGATTTTAGCATGAGAAGCATGAGAGATTCTAGGAATGGATTGAGTGACTTTAGAATTTAGAAAAATGTGATTTATAGAATGATTTATTCAAGAAAATGAGATTTATGGAGTGATTTATGGAGTGCTTTTAGGATTTAGAAAAGATATTGCATTTCTTAATTCTACTTATTGTAAGCCTATGAAAAATGAGAATTAATGTTTAATGAAGCTCATAGAGAGAAACAAATGTTGGTTTTGTTATTAAAATAAAAGCTCATATCTTTTGTGCATGAAGTGTCTCAATGTACAATGATTTAAGAATTCTTAAGATTTGGAATTAGTAGAATTAATTCCTTATGTGTGTGAATTGGGAAGAGAAACCTTATTGAAAATTTAATGAAATTATATTTAGGGCATGTGCTAAATGGTGGAGAGTGGTATTATTTTATGAAGAATAATTATTCAATATGCTTAATGGAAAGAAAGATAATGGGTGCTCATGAATTATATTTTTATATCGAGTGTGCATGGTGAATGCTTCACGAAATGTTGTGAAATGAATGTAAATACATAGATGTGTATGGAGTGGATTCATGGATTTGGTGTTAGCGTACATTTGGTGCCATCACGAAGGAACAAAATCCTCCAAGGTGTAATAGGTGACAAGTAGCATTGTGTAGAAATTCAATCGAGTTTGCAGTAAGGGGGTTCGAAATAAGAAAATCAACAAGTTAAAGGGGCATGTTGATCTTGAGAAAACAAAGTCCATTAAAGACGATAGGTGGAACACGTGGAGTGTAGTGGTACATGAGTTATCAAGTTATGTAATGGACCACTTGGATAGGGTACTGGTATCCCAATTTGAGTGGCGATTTGTGAGAGTGTGAGATGCTTTATGAACCATGCATGTGAAAATGTGTTGTATGTAACTAGTGTATATAATTCATGTACTGAGATAAATGGTAACCTCTGCGATTTGTGAGAGTGTGAGATGCTTTATGAACCATGCATGTGAAAATGTGTTGTATGTAACTAGTGTATATAATTCATGTACTGAGATAAATGGTAACCTCTTTATATGGACTTCCACAAAGTGATTGGTACTAGGTTAATGTTCTAGAGGCGAGCTTGAGGGGAGGATTGCCAGGATAGTTAGGGTGAGCTTGAGGGGAGGATTGCCAAGATAGTTAAGGTAAACTTGACTCTGTTAAGTTACTGGTAGTTTTTGAGCTCTAGATTTATGAGAACCCATTTATTATAACAAAGTCTGTTAGAAATCTTCATGATAAAATTAGAATAAATCTCCACAATTAAAAACTTTTTTATATATTATTTAAATATATATATTTAATTTATATATTAATTTTTTATAACACATTAAAATAACATTATAACATAATTTTTTAATTTTAATAAAAAAAGTTTACATTAGTAATATAAAATGTATAAATAAATGTTTATTTTATTTTATATTAATCTTTTATATCTTAATTATATATAAAATATTAAAATAAATATATTATAATATATTAGTTAAACGATGTATGTAACTTTAAACTAATGTGATTGTTTAATTAATTAACATTAATTTTAAGTTATATAACCCTATCAACTACTTTTCCAACGTAAATCATCTAACCACTTAACAATAATTTTAAATTGCATAATTATATTAATTATTTTTACCCTGAAAAAATTATGACATCTAAACAAATAAAAAACGTTCTTGAGAACGACAGATATCTACTTCCAATGAGAGAACAAGATCTTCAGAACCTTCTGGAAATTTGCAATAATTGAGGTATATTTTGTTACGAATTATGTAGTCAAAACGCAGGCGATAAATTAAATATCAAGAAATTGGAAAAACAGAACTTTCAAATTCTTTCACACGGAAGGAAAATAGAAAAATAAGCAATTGCAAGAGTTGCGTGCCGTATAGTCTAAAAAATCAGTATCCAGTGTCATAGATAAGTTTAAGAATTCGAACAACCTAAAAGATAAAAAATGCAAAGAACCGTTTCACAAATATTTATTTAAGATTTATATTGAATGAAATTTTAACGGTAACAAAAAATTGTTAGAACATTTATCATTCCAAATAATTTGTATTACTACCACAATCATATTTTGATATTTATCAAAAGTGTTTTATTTCAAATTAAGATGGATGAAGATTTGTTGATTTTTTATTTTATTTTTTAATTGAGGGTCTAGATGGGAATATGCTCACCATATGCTTAGTCTTAATACTTATCAATAGTTGTAGTGTATTAAAGAGTTTGTTAGGTTGTATTGACTTTTAATAAATTAAAAAAATTATATTCTTGATTGGGCCCACCAATTCCTTAGGGATTTGAGATTATTCCAATTCTAATAACTTCCTCTATAAGTTCATCATTATTATTTATAACATTCATTTATATATAAATGAAATTTTATTTAGCAAAATGGTCCGTTACTTTTAATTATTAAAAATAGATTCGTGCCACATGACTTTCCGCCCACCAATTTCCTAGGGATTTGAGATTATTCCAATTTTAATAAGTTCCTCCATGATTAGTTCCTCATTATTATTTATAACATTCATTTATAATTCCTTTTTTTTTCTTAAGTTAAAGCTGACCCATAAATTTTTTATATATAAGTAATCACTTAAATGTGTGCATTAGTAAAGCATTCTTCATGTTGCAATAGTCTATTTGGTTATATGTATGAAGCCTTTAGTTATATCAACCATATTAATATTTATAATGTAGTTGTACAAGTAATAAATGTGGTTGATATACGTTTATGGATTTAATCTTAATTTTAATATTAATATTGATATTAATAAATATATAAATAAAATAATAATACAATAATAATAAATATTATTATCATTATATTATAAATATAATAATAATTATAACAATTATAATGACAATTTATAATAATTATTATTATATTAGAATAATATGATAATATTATCGATATTATCAATCATATAATAATTATTGATATTACTAATAAATGTGATTATTAATATTATAAACCATTTGGATTAATATTACAAATGTAAGTGATTTTTTTTAAACCAGAATGAGTAGTGTTTATATATATATATATATATATATATATATATATATAAATCGCTCTCATTCCCATGTAAAATTGGGATTTTACATCATATTGTCAAGTCTACTAAGGGCTTCTGAGACATCAATTGTTCCCCATCCCTTCCTTGAGAGTTTTCCCCGTGCTTCCTACAAAAAATTCTCATTTCTAGTAGCATATGGCTATACATTCGAAAAAACTGTAACAATAGATATATACATTTATGGTTTTCCATAGAAAAACATTTTTTAAAAACTAAGTGAGAGAACATACTACTCCTCTATTGGTGTTGGAATATTCATATCGAGTCCAATGAATTCTTCTTCATTTCTCTAGTTGTTCTCCTCCATCTTGAGCTTCAATAGCTCAATTTGTTAACGCAACACATCCACCTCATCTTCCAATTGTTGGATAAGCTCCTTCTTTTCAAGTTGTTGCTCCCGCATGGCTAGAGCCTCCTTTTGTTGTTGATGGATACATTGATGTGGAATAGCCAAACCATCCTGAATCTCGAAATGTTCCTGCACATAGTCTTTCCAGGAATTCCTATTGTTCCCACCTTCCCGAGCTTTGCCCTCCCTCGACCCCCTATCCTAGCCACATGACGGCCCTAGGAACCAAAAAAAAAGTTGTCCTTTGCTTAATTTTTGTGCACGGTTATGACCTTTTCAAGTATGCCATAGACCCTAAACTCCAGAATGCCTATAATGTTCTACTCCAACTCCCCCACCTGACTCTGCTTATCCACACAATTCTTGACCTCTCTCAGGCAACCAACACTTTGTAAATCAACACACAAGTTCCCTTGCGATAATAAACTCCTGTAGAGACACCCCTAAAGGTCGATGCTTTGACCCAAAACCTGCAACAGATGCTTCGTGACCCCAGCTTCAGCCACCAGGCATTCACAGAGACCACCTTAGCAAAGATTAACCATAAACCATAATAGCATATCAAACCATTACTCCTTTAATAAAAGGTTCAGGTTTGGATATTGATGTTGTACTGGATATTGGTACTCATGGAGCTGAGATCCCAATGCTCCTCCTTAATTTCCTATCTATCCACTATAATTTCCAAGCTCTTCTCCTCGTCCTTCATCCTCACCCATGCCTTCCTCCCAGGCATGGCCAGAGCAATTCTGAGCAAAGGGACTAAATGTTTCTTACGCTCTCCCAATAACTTACCATATCCTATGCTGGATCCCTAGCCTTTACAACAGATTCTATGTCATGGGGGTTGGGTTCTCATATTGTGAGATCTCCCTAAGCTAAGTGGAGTACCATTGTCAAGGATGTAGACACATTGTTGCAGCGAGCTAACCATTGCCACGAGGTACAAGGAAAAGCTAGATCAAGCAAAGTGCAATGCAATAGGGAACAAGGAGCAAGAGGCGGAATGAAAAGGACAAGGGGGCCATAACTAAATGGAGAGGAGGAGGACAATAAGGATGGGAGGTTTAACATGGTGAGAGGAAGAAGGGTGACGAGGGTTAGGGATAAGAGGTGATAAAGGAAAAGAGCGAAGGGGGAGGAAGGAGCGCGGGGCGAGGGGCGAGGTAAGATAATTAGCGACTAACCTTGAAATATCCAATTTTTTTTCCTTTGTAACCTCTTGGATGAGCCAAGAATTCCATCCTCAAACTAATAATTGAAATCATTACTAAGATTAGGGAATGCATATCATTTCCTCTACCTCATTCATTATACTTCTTTCTGCATTCAATTGACAAGCCAAATTTTCTTGCTTATATTCTTCCTGGTTATTCCCTCTCAGGATATGAAAAAATGACACCAAATCAAATAAGGGAATCATCGCTTGGGATTTCTTAATAACTTGATTTAGGTTCATGTTTTTCGCTGATGAATTATTGATCTGAAAATGAAACTACCTGTTTTTGTTGTTTAAGGTATTCATTTCCATTAAATTATATCTACAAACTGTTACTGATGTCTTGCAATAGAAACAAAGTGTTTTTGGTAAATTTCTGAGTCTTATGTGTGAAGGAGGATTTTTTCAATTTAGTCTTTATCATATCAAATCTGAAAAACACAGCAAGATAAATTCACATAATATAACATAGCAACTGATAAGGCAGTTCACCCATCCTAGGCTACATCTACCGGGTCCAAGGCCCCCAAATGGGCATGTCCATGCTCTTATTAGATGCTCAAAATGGTTATACAGTTATAAGAAAGCCTAAACAGGAAAAATAAGCTATGAAAATGAGTTTAGAACACAGAAAAGAGTCAAGAATGACTTTTGTTTCACCTCCATTGGTTAACCATAGCCCAACATAGCTCCAACACTCCCTAGGCCCTGATGGCTCTCCAAGCTTCTTTGCTAAAAAAACATCTGAAGATGAGCTCTGTTGGCTCTAAAACCTATACCAATGGCTCTGGAATGCTCAGAATACTCAAAATCAAAAAAAACATTCGCTCCAAAAGGATCTCCCTAGTGAAAGTTATGTCCTCCAGAAGTTTTGTTCAATCTCCCCTAAAGAAAATCCACTAAATGTGGGTTAACTACAGTTAACCCCGCTAATTTTGGCAACCACACCTAAAATGGTGGACTCTGCAAAACTGACCGCTAGTTGACCATAACTGCTGGCGGTAATGATGCATGTGACCATGGGAACTGACCCTTAACCGTCGAGTTTAATGTTTATCCGCCGATTCTAAGTGTTTGGTTCTGTGCTAGGGTTCTATTATAAGGGGGCTGGCCCCCTTTACCACCACCCGCACCATATTGAAAATTCAAATAGGCAATGTGACCATAGAGTGGTAAGAACCAACGTGTAGGCGGGCCAGTCGGGCCTGTGGGCTGGTAGCATAGAGACCCACGATTGAATCCTGCGAGCTCCATAAAATTTTGCCAATGAGAAAATCTGCAGTCTTGGGGCCACGTGGCGGCCTTTGGGCAGGCCATGTGGCGCTCATAGATTGGTCAACCAAATAGCATATTCTGGGGAATATTTTGGAGAATATTCCAGGGAATATTTTGGAGAATATTTTAGGGAATATTCCTTCATGCAATCTTATAGACACATACTCATATCAAGCAATTAATCAAACATTCAAATAACGTATAAACATACCATGTTAGATAAAGAAAATAGACGACATAATAAAACTCATACCTCAATGTATCTTAGGGGAGGTTATCACATTTGGACAAGTCAGTCCAAATTAGTACAACACAATATCACAAATATATCAACTCGTATCTAAATATCACAACCATAACCATCTACATATGCCAATCCAGATTAGCATGATACATATAACATTAGGATCTTAGCTACAATGAACATAATCATTATGCATATCACCAAAATGCATATATGAACAAGTTAACTGTCATGCATGACTAACAGATGCATAAGCATATCACTGCATTGATTAACTAGCATCTATCATGCATGTAACCACAACAACAATAGAATGTTAGACATAGCTATAACCACAATGCTTATAACAACCATTAACCAACATACATGCATGCCAGACATACAATACCTCTACGGTGATCTACTCTTACCCCGAGGTCTAGTGTTCAAACCTTGCTCTAGTAATATTCATCTTCTGCTCCATCTCAGCCAACACATCAACATCATAACATATAACTAGCATCATGATGGCACAAACTGCATACAATGATCCCATGCATGACAAGAATAACCGTAAAAATGCATGCATAACTACCACATAGACACATACATGCATGAATGACAAACACATTCTTCCCATCCACTCCAAGTGTTGAACCTGGGAGCTTTGAAACCACCATGTGGTATCATATATAACCCAAAGAGAACATAAACCCACTCTTATACAACCCTGTAACCAACCCTCCCACATTTACCCAATTTCATCATCCTTCTAGGGTAAATGTGAGATATAGAGTTACTATGACATTACTTGACCTCCTAGATCCAATTAAGGAAGTGAGGGCTAGCAAATGGAACTTACCAACCACAAACTAACATCCTACAGGGCTTACAGGACACCCAGGATCTAAAAAACCACTCCAAGTGCCCAAACCCCAAGCTAGGTTTTCGTTCTAGGGACTTGGGCCCACAACCACATGCATGACAAGGCCTCCATGTAGTTATAGGCCTGAACCTACATGCATAAGCCTATAAGGGTGCAGTTATGGCCCAAAACGTCTAGTTAAGAGGGCGTAGTCCCTGATTTTGTGCCACCATTTCAAGCTAGACTCCATATAACTACCTAAAACTCAATGATACTTTCGAGAATGATAAATAAAATCAGGAAAAATACATTCATACAGAAGTTGATCAAGGACTTGACCTAACGAGGCCTAACCATGATAGTCATTTCGTTAAACTTATGGTGAAAATGTACGTTATAGGTCATGAATGCATATCTGATCATAATAGTCGGAGAATCATTTAAGAATCCCCAAGAAGGCCCTATGCCCTCTCCACATAATTAAAACATCACTTATTAGTCCATGCATTCATTGATCATTCATATATTCATCAAACATGTCAAGAGCCATAAACAATATACATGATATAACCATCATATAACCAACAAATAACCAACATATAAACCATGGCAACTCAACCATAATATCACTAACACATTGCCAATAAATATACATGAATCACAATAGAAGAATAACTCTTATTAACATAGGAAAATACAAACCAAGTCAAGGACTTCCACGTACCACCTAACCATAGATTGGGTTGAACCAAATCTCTCTTTCATCCAATCACCCCCGTGCCATATTCCAAGTGTGAATGTGGGATCTCATGTTATAAACCAATCAAAACCAAACTAGGGCTTCCAAAGGCCAAACCACCTCAACCCTCAACCAGTGATTCCAACTCAGGGTCTAACGTCACTAACACAAACTAGATCGGTCTCCACACAAGCTCTCTAGGGCTCCATGAACTAATAACTCAACCCATATCCTTGCAGGGCTCTAGAGCGCTTGTTTGACCGGGCTCTAGGACTAGTAACTCAACCCACCAAGGGCTCCAGACCATTTATCGAACCTAGGCTCTAAGACTAGTAACTAAACCCAAGTTGTTCCAGGGTTTCCAAAGCATTTGTTCCAACCCACAACCATAAGTAATTATGATCACCAACTAGAAAACAAATCATGGAAAAAAACCCACAATGCCATGGCTATCAAGGAAATGGCAAGGCTAGGCTAAAACCACTGTAAATCTAGGAAATCCTCCATGCCAATGAAAAATCATAAGCAAATAATCACATGCATATACCATGCATCCATAAATCAGCAAGGAAATCATACATGCAACTCAATACATGCAAAGCAATCTTGTTGTAGTTGCTAATCCAAATATTCCTTTACGCTTTTCTACTTTCCTTTTCCTTCTTTCTCCAAATCCAATGTATGCCAAAGTGCTCCAATAATTGTCCAAGAATACGCTAAGTGTGCAAGAGAATGAGAGAATGATAGAATAGAAGAGAGCTCCAAACTGAACTGACAAATGTCTCACACACTGACAAAAGTTGTGAATTGGTCCTCATAAGCCTTTTTATTATTGAGGCCTCTACTTTCTTCAATTTCCCTCTCATGCAAACCTCTAACCTTTCATCTCCCTTTTTTCCTATTTTCCTTTATTTTGATAAATAAAATGCCAATTAATTCCCCTTTTCCTTTGCCAATGCCTTTGCCAATTTCCATAGCCATAATAAACTAGAGTGAAAACCCACTAGGATATTTTGGCCAATATTAAGCTTGGAATACATGTTCCATGGCCTTCGTCTCATTATTTTTCTTTTTTTAACTTTATTACATGAAATTTTAACCAAGGGATGTTACATTGGTTTACTGATGTTAACTAACTATTATTAATTTCTCGTAGAGGTGAAAATTGGTACACTTGATTAAAAGTTCATTTACTTCCATATTTCTTAAGCTTGAGGGAAAATTTGAAACACGATTTGTCTTGTACTTCCATGAATGTTGCACTATCATGTTCAGTTAATGCAGTAGTTGGGATTAATTTCCAAGAATTCCCCTTAATCAAGACTTCTGATACTCATAATTCCCAAGATATCTCTTAGACAGATTAAACTGTCCTTTTCCAATGGGTTGGTGAAGATGTATGCAAACTGCTCTTGCGACCTGTAATGCTACAAAAGAATTTTCCATTGTTGATCAACTCCCTAATGAAATGATACTTTGTGTCAATGTGCTTACTTCTTTTGTGAAAAACTGAATTTTTGGACAACAAAATTGCAAAAACATTGTCACAATAATTTTTTGTTGTTTCTTATTGTCCATGCCATAAATGTTTCAACATTCTTCACATCGAACTTTCCTAGCATGTTTCCTCTTTTGCTATGACATACTTAGCTTTAGCTATGGACAATGATACTATTGGTTGTTTCTTGGAGTCCCATGAGATGACTCTTGAACCAAAATGAAAAACATAGACTAATGTGCTTTGTCTCTCATCTACACATTGTACCCAATCACTGTTAGTGTATTCAACGTCCTAAAATCATTTGCTACAGTATACATAATGCCATATCATTAGTTCCATTAACATACCTTAAAATTCTTTTAGCTTCTTGCTAGTGTATCTCAACGAATCTTGAAACTAAACTCATTACATATATTAAATCAGGCCTAGTTGAAATCAAAGACAACCAACCATATTTTTGTATAGTGATGGATTTACATTGTTGCTACAATCTTCTTTTCTCAATTTAAAACCCGTGGCTATTGAAGTTATTGCAGGATTGTTGTTCTGCATTTTAAACCTCTTTAAGATGTCTAAAACATGCTTTGATTAAGAAATAGAAATTCCATCTTCCATTTTCTTCACATCTATTCCTAGAAAATATCTTAACAATCCCAAATCTGTCATTTCAAACTCACTTTTCATGACCTCTTTGAAAGAAAAAATAGGAGATCATCACTCCCTACGAAAAGCAAATCATCTGCATATAAAACCACAATTACAATCTTACCATCACTTTCTTTGATGTAGATTGTAGGCTCACTGTCATAGCCATTGTACAACAAATATGAAGCTATCATGTTTTACCATGTGTGTGGTGCTTGATTCAGCCCATGAAAATATTTCTTTAGTCTGTACACTTTTTCTTCTTGGCCTCGAACCTCATAACCAGGTGGCTTCTCCACACACACTTTCCATTTCAATACTCCATCCAAAAGGTTTGATTTCATGTCCATTGATATACCTTCCGTTTATGTTGCACTGATATTTCAAAAATTATCCTCAATATCTCCATTCTTGCAACTGATGGAAATGCTTCAGCATAATGTCTTTCGTTTTGTTGTTTGTATCCCTTAACGACCAACCTTGCTTTGTGTCTTTCAATTTTTCCTTCAACATTGCTTTTGGTCTTATAGAGCCACTTGAAACCTATCACTTCTTTTCCTTGTGGGGATTCACTAAGTCCCATGCATCATTATATTCTACTACCTCTATTTCTTTGTCCATTGTTGCTACCTATTTTTCTTCCTTGATTTCATATTAAAACTTAATTGGATCATGTACATGAGAAAATAAAGAAAACAAAGAATTCAAACATGTGCTGCTTTCACCTTCATTTTTCTCATAAATGTCAATCAAATTTCTAAATTTTTGTCTTCTCAAGCTTTCCAAAGATGGATTTGATCTGTCACTTCAAGTTATACTTGGAACATGTTCAGTTGTTGATCCTTGTGCACTTGCGTATTTGCTTGAATGTGTTACACTGTCCTATTAATTGTTGACAATGTCTCTTGAGCACTACCTTGTTGAGCTTGAATAGGTGTAGGAGGAGTCACCATTGAAGAATTACTTGCTATTTCTAATTCCTCTTTGTCTTCTTGTGATAGACTTGTTGCTACATTAATTATATTCTCCAAACTTTCATCCCATGCTTCCTCTTCTATGAACTGCACAACTCTACTAATTCTAAAGTTTTTGGTTATTGGATTGTAGGCTTTATATGCCTTGGATTCATCACTCTAGTCAAACAATATACATTTCTCCCACTTTCTATCCAACTTCTTTCTTAACTCATCTGGGACATGTGCATAAGCCAGACATCTAAATACTCTCATCATCATGTTTTTTGTGTTTTTTAGCCTATGGCGTTTCAACCCATTGTAATATAATTATAATAAAGCAATCCAATCCATGTCAATAGACTAATATAAATCCATCTTAACCATGGATCTAGCAAGTGGTGGGAGGGAACAAATCTCTTAATGTGAAAACCCTTTTTACAGTGCAAACTTTGAAAAATGCACCTCCAAATATTGCATCTCTAGGGACTTGATAGATGATGGTTGACGTCGGAGCATGGAGCCCACTCCTAACCAAAATTGACTCCGAGAAGCTTCCAGAAGGAGTCTGTGGCACTCGACAACAAAGGATATGAATTTATGATCTTTTTGTAAATTTTAGCCAAATATTTGTATGCATGTCATGGTAGAGGATGACATTCCTCATTCTATGGTTTTTCTTTTAAATAAGCAACCTAAGAGATATTAAGGGGCACCAAATCCTTGAAAATATTAGGTCGTTGGAAGAGGCTAGGGAATTTTTAGGTCAGGCCTAAGACATCATATGTAATCATTTCTGTTTCAATATAAGTATTCCTATGTGTTTTAATCTACGTGTTCTTGTTTTTCTTGTGCCTCAACCCCTGTCTCTGTTTGTGATTATCATGTGTATCCAAATCTTGACTGCCAATAGAAGAACCTTAATTAGAGAGGGTGAGAAAATCAGTATTCAGAATAAAAGAGGGCGTTGAGTCACACTTAGATATGGGATTTGGGAAACCCCTGTCTCTGTTTGTGATTATCACGTGTGTCCAAATCTTGACTGCCAATCGAAGAACCTTAATCAGAGAGGGTGAGAAAATTAGTATTTAGAATAAAAGAGGGTGTTGAGTCACGCCTAGATATGGGATTCGGGAAGTTCATGTAGAGCAACAAGGAATGTTGACCAAAAGGAAGTACGTACATGCACTAAGAAGGGTGTCAAAGTAACCAAGACCTCATTCAATGTAGTAAAGACAAGGAGCGAACTAGCAAACCATAACGCCGACTTGTTGGGGACCCAATTAGACGTTCAACTAGTTAGGCACCTTCGAGTTGAAGGTGGGCGAGAAGTTTCTAACCCAACCTTTGGCGGGCTGGTGACCCTTCAATAAAAATGGTGCATGGAATTCGAGTTAACCCCAGTAGACGAAGTTAGGCCCTTGTGTATTTCGACAGGGAGTATTGTAAGTTCTAACCTCTGACTAGTGAACTAACGTCGATGCTCGACCTATGATGCTAGGTGGACCTGTGAGGCAGTCCTGGAACATGGATATTTGTTTCGCACAATAGGAGTATGGTGAGCCATCAACACTTTGTCCTCAAATTCACGTGAAGTTGCTGGTGGCCTAAACATCAATGCCGAGATTGAAGATTGGATTGGAACTAGGGCTTGATTGGAAGGAAACTTCATTGTCGCAGTTAAAAATGCAAGAAAAGCCATAATCGTGGACACATAACCCATAGGGATTTTAATCATTTAAAATATATTTTATTTTTATTTTTAAAATCACACCTGTAAACTCCTTATTAAACATAAAATAAATCATACACCATTCTTATACTAAACTATAAAATAAACCTCTAAACTTAATAATAATTATTATTATAATTACTAATTATTATGAAATTTTTTAACCTTAATTAATGATTAAAACTTTCACCACACTCTCAAATAAATTAATTCACATTATCTCTCAAATTATAAAGAACCCTAGTTATCATTTTACATTTCATCTTCTCTATATAATTATATATTTTACATTTCATCCTTCTCTATATAATTATATAAAACTATATTAGTTGATCTCAAAATTTCTAAGCTCTTGAAGTTGTCTTAAACTTCTAACCTTTTGAAGCCCCAAAAATTAAATGCAAACCATTCACCACAGGTTTTAAAAATTAAATGGGCAAACCATTTCATCACGTGTTCAACCCATTAGAAGTCAACACTACAAGGTTTCAAATTCGCATGCATCTAAGGTAAAAACAAGTTACATTTTTACTTGCTATGTGAACCGAAATATAATAAAATTAATGAATGTTTAATCTTAATTTAAATTTAAGATAAAATGAGGTGTAAAATTAAAAAAATACAAAACATAATTTAATATTTTTGTAGTATTAATATATTAATTAATTAATAAATAAAATTTATAAAATAATTAATTTTAAAAATAAAGCTAAAATATAATTTCAATTTCTAATAAACAAAATGTTTCATTAATATATTAAAAAAGCATCTAATTTTCAAAATGAAAGACAAAATAAAATGAAACAACATTAAGTATTGCCTAAGGATACAACAATTTATTGCCCGATAAGGTAAAGTGTTTCCGCAGGATGCCAACTCTTCCCAAGCCACCACATCCGCACCAACGTGGGTAATTCTGATAAAGAAAGCCGGGAGAACAAGTTACTTGGAAAAGCTTGTACATACGGAATGAAAGATTACAGCAAGGAAATCGATAGAAAGACAGGTGGTTGAATCGCAACACACAAAGGCATGAAGTATATCTGGTGTGAATTTATTGAAAGAGCCCACCATGATAGGTCGTCCCTCCTTCAACTAATTCTATTGAACATGACTCTTCGATACGTCCACACTTAGGCTTTTCCCTGATTATTAACGGGATATAAAAGTTGTATACTAGCGACTTGTCTTCCATGATAAAATACAGGTTATTAGAGCTCCTGTACGTAGGCTATGCCCGGCTCGACCGGAACACATCCCAACAACGCCACGTGCAATGGAACGGATGCTAGAGAGCAACTTCACAGGCCTTATACAGCAAAGACACCTGAGCAGCAACTTTAATCCACAAGGATTTCTGATTTTACTTTTGAGATTGAGATGAAGCCCAATATTTTGATGGAGAGGTATGAATTAGGGCGCCTGTTGGGGCAGGGAACGTTTTCCAAGGTGTACCAAGGTAGAAATCTCAAAACCAGCGTGACTGTCGTCATTAAGGTAATGGAAAAAGAAAAAATCTTGAAGCTCACGATGACAAATCAGATTAAACGAGAATCTCAGTCATGAGATTGGTTCGACACCCCAACATCGTTCAGCTTTACGAAGTCATGGCGAGCAAGTCTAAGATTTATATCGTCATGGAGTGTGTTAAGCACATCGAGCTCTTCAACAGGGTTGCCAAAAAGGGGAAATTGAAAGAAGATGAAGCGAGAACATATTTTCAACAGTTGATTAGCGCGGTGAATTTCTGTCACAGCTGGGGCGTGTACCACTGGGACCTGAAGCCGGAGAATTTGTTATTAGATGACAATAGCGACATGAAGGTCTACGACTTTAGCCTCAGTGCACTTACGGAGCAATTTAGACAAGACGGACTTCTTTGCACGGCCTGCGGCACGTTGGCGTACGTGGCGCCAGAGGTCATAACAATGAAGGGCTACGACAGCGCGAAGGCTAACATCTGGTCGTGTGGGATCACACTGTTCATGCTCAAGGGTGGGTTACCTACCATTCCAGGATGCGAATTTGATGGCACCGTATAAGAAAATCTACAAGGGCGACTTCAAGTGCCCACCCTAGTTCTCCTCTGACCTCCGGCGGCTCGTCTTCCGACTGCTAGACCACAATCCCTAGACAAGGATCACCATTCCGCAACGCATGGAGGTCTCCTGGTTCTGGCTGGGCTTCAAACCCCCACAAGCTGACAATGTCGATATTGCCTTCCTTGATGATGTCAAGATGACGTTCTTTGTTCCGAAGCTGCCCTACTTCAATGCCTTCGACATAATCTCTGTCATGCCCCTATACTAGCGGTAATCTTCCAACCGCACTATAGCAAGGTGTGGCACCACCAAACACTTTCTTTTCACCAATACTTGTGTTCATGAACTACGCCTAACCTTTCATACTTAGTTTATTTTTCAATACCAAGTATTATCTTTGTCCTTTATACAAATGAAAACACATACATATTCATCATCAACAACATTATACAAGAGAAATGCACAACAATATAAAGGGAGGGGCAAATCCCTGCAATATGAGTCCGCCCGAATCAATATATATAATTTTCCACTTTTACAAAGTATAAGCTAAATCTTGGGAAACCCCAAATTTACACTTAACCAAATTTCCAACTTCAGCAAACTCGGTTGCCTAGCTCGTCGGCACCTCTGCACGGTTGCCGCATGACTCACCAACCCTTCGTTCACCTCGTCACGTGTCTTCCCCTGACTCACTCTTCATTTTTTCAGCAAATGCCCAAATCGTGCTATCCTGCCCGACCTCCATTCGGTGGAACACACACAGTCCCACCTGCGCAACTCTCGTTCACGACCTTCAGTTCCAACCTTCATTTCCGCGTGCATAGCGTGGCCTCACCCAGCCACCCGTCCATACGTTCACCCGTGCCTTCGCACGACTCACCCGAGTCACCTTCGCACAACTCACTTGAGTCTGCCCGAACGCCTTCACTCGAACTCGTTCACTTGGGTTGCCCAACAACCTCACTCAGCTCACCAAAATGACTTCACCCGAGTTGCCCGACGACCTCACCTAGCTCACCTAAACGACTTCACCTAGGTCGCCCGACGACCTCACCCGGCTTGCCTGAACGACTTCGCCCGGGTCACCCGATGACCTCGCCCAGTTCGCCTGAACGACCTCACCCGAGTTTTTTGCCTGATGACCTCGCCCGAGTTCTACCCAAACAACCTCGCCCAAGCTCTGCTTGAATGACCTCGCCTGAATTTCCTGCACGCATTTTTCGCCCGAGTTTCTCACCCACTTTCCTGCATGAGTTTCTCACCCAAGTTTTGCCCATCGTGTGGGCTCATCCACGCATCGTAGAACTCCTTGATCGAACTTGTGTTGATCAAATGATTGATGGCTCGTCTCCACAAACACTCCACCAATATATACGAGCGGGTGGTGGGTTGTGTCACCCAGCGGACCCACGCCCAACGCCAAAACCAACTCGTTCAACATATTGCCTTCGCCTGAGTGGAGGGTTGGCTCGCCCAACTCAACTCGCCCAACATTGTATAAACTCGTCTCTTAGTTGTTTCACTTTACATTTCACATGAGCTCCTTGCTCATCCTTCGCACGGTGAAGGTAACCCGGACCGCAGGTCTTTACATCCTCCCCCACTTGAAGTCATTGTCGTCCTCGACAATATCTCGTCCCGACAACCATCTGTTACCAAGATATCCATACCAAGGTGCATACACCCCATCAGTATGTCATACATCGGAAAATCATCTTAATCCATGATCATCAACCATCTCGTCACAATCTCCACATGCTGCTCCCATCGTGGAAGGCTCGCCCCTCCATCCCAAGCTACATGCTTCCTGCAACATATCGTGTCGACCTCATCATGTATCGTCATCATGTGAACTGTTGCCATGATACTCAAACATAATGCTAACACATCTCTGCACACTGGATCTCCTCATGACTTGAACTAGTTGGGTAGCTAATCCAACTGTCACGCCCAAACCACGAGAATGCACATCCTCATGCCATGATCAGTTGTTTCTCAGAACATCCTGTCACATCCTCAACTCGATCGAGAATCCATCTCCATACTAGTAAGCCATGCTCAAGTCCATGAAGTACTCTCCACCTCATCTGCAACATGTTGTCCATGAAGTTTGGTACCAATGCGCTGCATGAAATCAGCCGCATCTATCCCAACATCATCATCCATCTGCAAAACATCCATCTCCTCAAAGTGAAGAGATCATCTCATCGAACCCAACTCTCGATGGGCCACATCCAGGTCCATGAAGAAACCTCCATCATCTCTGCTATGTGCCCATCCCTCAAGTCTGCGATAGAAACAAGTATGCACTTGTCTCATGTATCCATTTTCTGCCCATGATCATAGATCAATCAACTCCCATGTGTCAAAAGTGGTTGAGTCCTTGCTCAACCCATGCCCAAGTGTTGCCACCAAGGCATCATCATCGCTGCAACTCTATCACTCCAAAGTGTCTCATATCGATCCTCCACATCAAGTCACTCTTCCAAGCCACACCCATACATGTACTCGAAAGTATGCACCCCATTCTGCATCAAAGTCTCTGACCTCAGCTCCTCAGTGCATCAGATCCTCCAAGTCCACTATATATGATGTCCCCAAAAGTCACAACCTCATGTCATCATGAGTTCCATGAGTCATCTCCAACCAACATCTCATCAAGCATACAATTCTTGGCCCAAAGGTCTCTGCAAGATGCCTCAGCTCTCCATGTAGTAGGAATGCTCCATAGTCTGCTCACAAATCCATCCAAGTCCATGGCCTTGTTGTACAAGAGTGCACAACCTCTCCATCGGCTCATAAGTAAAACATCTCCATGTCACATCAGCAAATCTACCTGCACAACATCCCTGCCTTGGCACTTCTCATTGGATGCTCATAAGTGACACCTCTACAAGTGCTCCTACACAATTTCCCTGCATAGACTGCCATGTTCCATGTCTCCAACCTGATGTCCATGACTAAGTTTCCCATGTGTCCAACTAAGTAAACCCATCACAACAGTTGGTCATCCCCATCCAAGTCTACAAATCGGTCTAGTGAACTCGGTCACCCAACCATATCATCATCACATGAGTCTCTTCACCATAGCTCCCCCACTTAAAGGTTCCACCAAGAATCGCTCTTGGTCTCGGCCATGAGAAGTCCACCCAAGCAACTAAAGTGTGTGCCCTTCTCCAGTTTGTCCATGAGTCATGCCAAGCACTTAGCCAATTTCTCCATGTGGCTAAAGCATGACCCAATCCTCTTTAATGATCATCATGTTCCTCCCTTGTCACGAGCCTTTGCACCTTCTACCATAAGGTCACAAACAACCCCAACAAGTCCTGCAACAATCAACAATCCTTGCTTCTCCATACAAGGTCTCATCGTAGACATCCATGGTAAGATGCTCCCTTGCATCGACAAACTGACTTTGCTCTACCCTACATATGGTTCATTTACCAAATGCTCAAGTGAAACACAAGTATCAATAATACTTACTTCACCATCATCATGAGGCTCCTCCATGTGAGTATCCTCATCCACCCATGTTTGCAAACTGCACGATCCTAATCCAAATTGATCAATCTCAAGTTCATCCTCCATTGTTGTCATATCTGCAACATCCTCAATCATCACATCTTCCTCTTCCTTGTCAGCACATTCTGCAACTTCATCCTACTCTATTGTCCAACCAAGTTGAAGAAGTTTGTCTTCAACATTCTTTTCCAAGACTTCAAGTTTATCCCGAATCCATGGGTTCTCTTCTTTCATCCGCTTCAACCTGTATAAGGGAAGCTCTTGCATTCTTCCAAACCTGCCATTCCTTGTCGTTCAGCTTAGCCCAAGCACAAGGCTTCACCTCTACTAAACCTGCTTCACCATTCACTTGAATCACCCTGATATTCCACCTGTCACCTGCAAAACTTGAACTCCCTTTCAAGTCTTCGGTCTTCGTAGAATCAGCTCCCTGATTCAACACACCAGCTCTGATACCACCTGTCACGCCCCTACACTGGCGGTAATCTTCCAACCGCACTATAGCGAGGTGCGGCACCACCGAACACTTTATTTTCACCAATAATTATGTTCATGGACTACGCCTAACCATTCATACTTAGTTTATTTTTCATTACCAAGTATTATCTTTGTCCTTTATACAGATGAAAACCCATACATATTCATCATCAACAACATTATACAAGAGAAATGCACAACAGTATAAAGGGAGGGGCAACTCCCTACAATATGAGTCTACCCGAATCAATATATATAATTTTCCACTTTTACAAAGTATAAGCTAAATCTTGGGAAACCCCAAATTTACACTTAGCCAAATTTCCAACTTCGGCAAACTTGGTTGCCCAGCTCATCGGTGCCTCTGCATGGTCGCCGCATGACTCACCAACCCTTCATTCACCTCGTCGCACTTCTTCACCTGACTCGCTCTCCGTTTGTTCAGCAAACGCCCAAATCGTGCTATCCTGCCCAACCTCCGTTCGGTGGACCACACACAGTCCCACTTGCCCAAATCTCGTTCACAACCTTCAGTTCCAACCTTTGTTTCAGCATGCATGGCACACCCTTTCCCGGCCGCCCGTCCGCACTTTCACTCGCGCCTTCGCAGGACTCACCCGAGTTGCCTTTACACGACTCACCCGACTCTGCCTGAACGCCTTCACCCAAACTCGTTCACCCGGGTCTTCCGACAACCTCACCCGGCTTGCCCGAACGACTTCACCCAAGTCACCCGACGACCTCACCTGGCTCACCAGAACGACTTCACCTGGGTTGCCCGACGACCTCACCCGGCTCACCCGAACGACTTCACCTAGGTCGCTCGACGACCTCACCCTGGTCACCCGAACAACTTCACCTGGGTCGCCCGACGACTTCGCCAAGTTCACCCGAACGACCTCACCCGAGTTTTCTGCCCAACGAGCTCGCCCGAGTTTTCTGCCCGACGACCTCTCCCGAGTTCTGCCTGAATGACCTCACTCAAGTTCTGCCTGAACGACCTTGCCTGACTTTCCTGCACGAGTTTTTCGCCCGAGTTTCTCACCTAACTTTCCTACACAAGTTGCTCACCCGAGTTCTGCCCGTCGTGCGGGCTCATTCACGCACCGTAGAACTCCTTGATTGAACTTGTGTTGATCGAATGATTGATGGCTCGTCTCCACAAACGCTCCACCAATATATATGGGCGGGTGGCGGGTTGTGTCACACGGTCGACACATGCCCAACACCCAAGCTGACTCGTTTAACATGTTTCCTTCACCCGAGTGGAGGGTCAGCCCACCCAGCTCGTGGGACCGCCCTCTTAACTCGCCCAACATCGTATAAACTCGTCTCTTGGTTGTTTCACTTCACATTTCACACGAGCTCCTCGCTCATCCTTCGCACAGTGAAGGTGACCCGGATTGCAAGTCCTTAAAATCTCCCTGTCATCGGCGTTCAATTGGTCGGGGCTATTCGACGACAAGATCATGAAGAAGGAGTTGTGGTTCACATCAACTCAACCGGCATTTTGCATTATATCGAAGCTGGAGGAGATCGCCGAAGTGTTGAGATTTAGCGTCAAGAAGACTAAGGATTGCAAGATCAAGTTCTAGGGTTCGGAGGTGGGGCTGAAGGGTCATTTGTGTATCGAAGCCGAGATTTTTTAAATCACACCCTCACTCTTCATGGTGCAGCTTCACAAGACCGAGCGAGATACGCTAGAGTACAGTAAGTTGTGCAACCAAGAGCTGAGACTGGCTCTCAAAGACATTGTCTGGATTTGGGATGGTAACGGCCAATAGAATAACGAATATCGTTTGAGCTATGGTCTTATTACATAGGGATGGTGTCTTTTGGTGGTGCCTCGACATTTAAGTGGGAATTTTCCAAATGATATGGTTCAAAACTCATTCTTCATTTACTGTAATTTGGAGAGATCCCCGAATACTGTAGGTCCTTCACACAGACAAAGTTGAACCTTAAATTGTTTGAGTTTTCGAATCTTTCCATCAGAGAGATTCCCAGATGGTGGATTTCCTTGGGACAAACATTAAAGGTGAACATTAAATTGTTTGAATTTTCGAATCTTTCAAACGTGAGTGTTCTCTTGAAAAGCAGATTCTATGAAAAAGTGATACATTGAAGGGGATTGCCTTTCACATCGGTCAGGAGCCGATTCATATCTTCTGAAATTGATCATTCAATTGAAATTCAATTCAAAATAAATGTGAACTTTACCTTTTACATCAAATAATAAAAAATAATGGAGTTGTTTTGACTGTGATTTTTTTGGAAGTATTTACAGTGAGGTTTTTTGGTGTAATTTCTTTAAAATCTGGCAGAAATTTATTGAAATCACAAGATTGATGGGTAATCCTATGCAATCGAAGTGCCTTAGGGGTTTTCCAGGGTGTTGAATCCATATATACAATCAAAAAACTAGTTTAAATAACACAAATCAAGATTTCATCTCAAATATTTTCACTGGATTCCAGTACTGGAAAGTCTAAAAAATCACACTAAATACAACTCCAAAAATAATTGTATATATTAAAAAAATATTAGCTCTGAGGTTTAGTTGGATTGCTTGAGTTTTAGTTATTATTATACAGAGGTTATTGGTTCAATTCTCTTCACACTTTAGTGAGTGATTCTTTTGTAATTAAGTCCAAAAATAGTGATCATTTTAAGTGAATCTGTGTAATACAAATATGAATTTGTTTAATACAAATATTCAATAAACATAACTATCACCAATATCAATAAAACTCATATTTTATATATATATATATATATATATATATATATATAAATTAAAAAAATATCATATTAAAAGAAGAATTATGAAACAAAGAAAATAATCATATATGAATTTTTGTTTACATGTTTATTTTCACTTTTTCCTTTCTCCTTTCTTTAAAGTTGTGGTTGTGAGTATTTTACTGGCATGATAATTTGGTTACTTTGTGACTTTTCCACTTAAAGCTTGGACAGAAACATGATAATTTTTCAAATTTCCTTTAGATTATTAATTTTTTTTAATATTGTAAGTTAATTTTGTTAATATATAGCTTTATGTAACCAAAAAAATACTATAATGTATAGAATTTAGATCGTATTAAATTTAAATTATTTTTGAAATTTATTATTATTTTTTTAATTATATTTTTAAAAATAAAATTTATTTATTATAAAATTAATTAATTTAATTTGATTTGGTTTATAATATTTTAATATATTCATAAAATATTAAAAAATATCTCTAAATTCATTATATATTAATATATACATTTGGAAATCTTAGTTTTGAATCTTACTCATCTTATTATTTTTATTATCCATCTTTTTATTTTTATTATATATCTAATTTTTTGCTACATAAATGTCTCTGTCTTGCATTTTGCAATAGTTATACTAGCAATTGTCCCAAAAGGTACAAAGAGAGGCCGATAGGATTATTAAATTAGAATTGTTGAATTTTTCTAGAATTGATGTTGGTTCAAGCATAACGGATGAGCAATTTGAGCTGGCTAAAGGCCTTCTAATTACACTATTGTTTGGGTCTTGAAGTCTGCAGTGATTCTGCTCAAACTTTTATGTCTCAAGGAAAGTATGTCAGGAGATTTTTGAAAGCGTTCAGAAAGGGTCAGTGCAAAGATGCATCGGTGCCTTTACAACAGAATACTAGACTTCGAAATAATTATGGTTCTAAGAGGTCGATGCAACATTGTATAGACAACTGGTTGAAAGTCTAATTTACTTGACTACAAGTAGGCTTGATTTGGCTTTTGCAGTCAGTTTATTGAGCCAATTCATGTCAAAGCCTCTTGAGAATCATTGGGTTGTAGTGAAAGGCTTCTTAAGGTATCTTCAAGGAACCTTAGACTTTGGTATTAAATATACTAATTTGTTTGATGTTAGATTGACAGGATTCTCAGACTCAGATTGGGTCGGAAATATAGATGACCAACAATCCATAACAAGTTATGCATTCAACATTGGATTCGGGGTCATTGAATTGAGCAGCAACAAGCAGAGCAATGTATCCTTGTCTTCAGTTGAAGCAGAGTATCAAGCAATGTGAGGAGCAACATGTGCAGCAGTTTCATTGAACAGACTTTTCCAGGATGTTAAAGTAGAACAAAAGGATGCAACAATTATCAGGTGTGACAACCAGAGCTCAATCAAACATGCAAATAATTGAGTGTTTCATAAAAACACCAAGCATATTGATACATAGTTTCACCTTGTTAGTGAGAAGGTTCAGTAAAAGGAAATCCATATTGAATATTGTAATACTTGTGATGATGTTGTAGACATTTTTACTAAGCCTCTTGTAAGAATTAAAATTTGAGTTATTTAGGGAGATGTTAAGAGTGCTACGGAACCCTTTCTCCATTAAAAGACAGCGTTAAAATTAATGGAGAAATGTATTCTTGGAGAGAGTTTGTTCATTAGTTTCATGTGAGACTTAGATTAGGAATTTGTTCCTACATTCCAGGTGGCTATTCTAACTTCCCTATTTGATTGTAAACTATATATTCTTGATTGTTAGTGAGAAGATCGTAGATCGTTCCACTAGAGGTAGTCTCCCTGTGAAGCTCCTCATCTGAGATTTGCCATGTTTAATGTATAAATTCTTTTTCTTCCATTTTTTAACAATTACTTCCATAAGTTGCACCACCGAGTAACTGAATCTCCGATTTAGCTTCTTGCATAAACACTACCTTGTCACCTTGTAAGTAACGATTAAGAAGATATTTCAAGACATGTGTAAGTGTTTCTTATGTTTCCTTTTGGATAAAACTCATATTCTTTAGAGAAGCTCAAGAGGTCCTACAAGAGAGAACCAACTATACCAAAAGGACGAGCTTAGAGATAGCTTGGTTAGGCACTGAAACAAGTTAAGGAGTAACTTGTTATTGCAGTGTACAAGTGGACAAGGGAAAGTTCACAAAGAAACTATTGATAGTCATGACATGTGTTCAAGGAGAAGTCATAATAGATGAAAATAAGATGCCAGAGTAAATGACATAAGAAGAAGGATGATTCCAGAGGAAGTTCACTGAGAAGTTGTTGAGATAAAAGTGCACCTAAATGTACTAATGTAACAAGAAGGTAAATAAGACCAAATGTTTAATGGATTATGTGGAAGAAATTAAAGTGGCATAGGTTACAAGTGAAGCTGGAGCATAGGTTTAATTCTTAATTGAATGATGAAGAGCTCACAACAACCTAGGTGGAAGTTTACTTTTGTGAACTTAAACACGGACCAATCCTTAGTAAAGATGAGGATGAAGAAGTTGATGAGATCCAAAGATATTGTGATTTTAAAACTAGTGAAATGTTTGTGAATACAAATCATGTAGTTGTAGATGATAGAGAGTTTCCTCATGAGGTAATAACGAGGAAATTCCAATCAATGTAATTGTAAATGAAATTCTTATAAAAAAAAAGAGACATCTATGAAAAAGGGGATGAAGAGAATGACAAACGTATTGCAAGCCTCATGAACTTTGCGGAAATATTTCAAATTAGCATGATGATTTGATGTCTGAAACGTCAAACAAGGCCGCACAGCGTTGTGATTTTAAATATGACATTTTTTTTTCAAGTTTGGTTGAAGATTGACTACCAACATAACCCCAAGATCCATATTTGATTTTCACCATGCTTTTAAATTGCAAATTAATAATTCGTATTTCCTTTTAACACTTGTACCTTCCATGTGATTTCTTCTAGAGATCATTTTCGTCAGTGGGTTGATGCTCTTGCATCAGACTTAATTATGATAAGACTGAAGCTTGGGCTAGTTTATTATGCATAGACAGTTATAAATTTGTGCACCTGAATTCCGACTTCTAATCAAAGATATGTGATAAAATTCGATGCAAAGGAAGCGTATACTAAATATAAAAAAAAAATGAAGTAAAGAACAATTAGCTAAAAAGCTACAAGAATTTGTTTTCTTGATTTAATTGCAAGAACATATACAATAGATTCACGTGACCTTATTCAAGTATTTCACCAAATTTGTTTCCTCAATTTACAAAAGCCTCATAAAGAGCTAAATACCATGGACAAACGCGTTGGATTTATGAGAATGTGTGAGAAACAAACCACGCGAATATTTTTTATTACTTCATATATGCCATTCAATTCCACCAGCCGGAGGAGGAGATCTCTGTGTTCCATTACATTTTTCGTCATGTGAACAATTGAGTAACGGTGATAAAGATTTAATGAAAATGTGAGAAAATGTTTCTTCATAACATCAGATATGTCTTTGAACAAAAATAAAATCCACGAGAAGTGTCTTTTTCTGAAATGCGATCTTCGTTTTATGGTTTTGCGAAAATCTTTCCTAGAATGTTTAAACCTTCCGCGCGAGCTTGAAGATCTTCTTTCTTTGCACTCTTATCTTGCAACACCGTGTGGCACACATGTGAGAGGGTCTTATCTTGCAACACGATCTGGCAAACGTGCGAGAGAGTGCGTTCAATGTCAGGCACATTTACTTTCCAAAGTGAGTTGACAATCAATTCTTTGTTGGACTGTAAAAATGCTCCCAAATCGGCTTCACTATAATTCTCCTCCGTACTCCGCTGCTCTTTGATATCTTCTAATAAATAACTGCAACAGAGCAAAAGCACCTGTTCCCGCTGTTTCTGAGCCATTCGGCTATAAATGACAAACCCAAATATAAGTCTCCGTTCTTTCCAAGTTCCTTCGCTGCTTCTCTTTCATACATGTAACCAATTGTCTGCAATATACTTCAGTGAAGATCTTCTCGAAAGAAGCCATAGAAGCAATTGTGAGGTGGCCTATATAGTCTTCAAATAACTTGCTTCCAAATAGCATCGCAAAGACCGCTCTGCCTCTATTATTGTTTCCATTGATACACCTGCATTTCCATGTGCATCATACGATGCCCGCTGTGCTAGATCGCTCGGAACATGGTAAGCTTCTCCTAATACCTGAAAATTTTGTGCCGCCGGAGGATCATTTGGATTTTTACGAGGAAAAACCTGCCTGGCCTTCATGTAATAAGTATTCTTGATCTCTGCTTCAGTGGCCGTCGCACTCACTGCGAGTATGTCGTAGTAACCAGTTTCCTTAACCAGTGCTAAAAGTCTGCAGCAGATTCCAGAGTTCTGGCAGAATCAGAAGACAAATCGATGTCCACCGGGAGATCTGGTTGTTCGGTGCATGGCATCCAGAAAATCTTGAGTTTTGCTAAAACGAGCACCCCGGCTTTTTGTGCTTTCTTTCCGATCGAAATTCTTTTGTGCTTTCTTGACTTTTCGTGCTTTCTTAATTTTCCGTTCTCACCTAATTTCCGCAATATTCCACTTACTTTTTCGGGAGGACTGCAATCCGCTTGCAGCAAAATTAACTTACATTATTTAGTTTGGTCTACAATCGTTTAGCTAATTACAAGTTAACAAAAAATATATCTGTATAATAGGTTATTGAAAAAAATAAAATGTTATCAACTTTATATATAACGTTTTAACGTTTTATGAGGAATGCTTTGTTTTTCTCTGATATTTCTTTTATTAATTTTATAAATTTTTATTTATGGTTTGGAAGTAAATTAATTTTGATGTAATCTTTTTTATTATATAGATAGAAATGTTTATTTTGAAATAGAATTTATAGAATTTTAATTGAAATGTCAATAACTATTAGATAAATGGTATAGATTTAAATTTTATGGAAAGCAAAAGTTAAGATTTATCTGTAAATTAGTTATATGTGATATTTTTAGTAAATTTGTTTCTTTTTATGGTTTTAATATTGGACATGTGGTTGAAAAGTCAAAGTAAGACAAGTAATATGATGTGCAATGTAAATATTTATTTTGATTAATAGAAAGAATATTGTTTTGTGAATGATTATTCTTGAAACAATATTAAAAGCTACCATGTGTGAGATTAGACTTATACCTCCCAGGAAAATAGTTGGAATTGGTTATGCCCAACTAGGGGCATGAACAAAGAAAAAAAATCCTTTTTTTATCTCTAGAGTGGGAATTGTAGGCAAGGCCAACCAAGAGAAAGCATGACTAGAGATAAATGTCATAGGTCCAAGCTAATTTAAGGAAGCCAGATTAAAAGAAAGGGACACTGGGAGAGAAAGGTTGTACCTAAACCCATAAATTAACAGAGGCTTTAAGGAGGTGTGAATTGAGAAAGAACTATTGATTTCTTCTCCTAGGAGGGAGGAGTTGGAGTGAGTTGGAGTTCACAATTGGGAGAGGTGTGAATCAAGAAAGAACTGTTGATTTGTTCTCCTAGGAGGGAGGAGTTGAAGTTAGTTGGAGTTCACGATTGTGAGGAATGTGGCTACCTTTAATCCATTTCCATTTTCAAGAATTCTTTAGATAAGTATATGAATGTCTAGATAATTATGTGTTATTTATATCACTTTATGGGTTTTCAAGGTGATGGAAGAATGAATAGAGTTTTCTTATGATTTTAATTGTCTATGGGTATTTTTAGAAAAATGAATGGATAGCCCTACTAAAGTTTTGCGAGTGGAATATATGTATGTGTGTATATATATGTATTTATATTATTTGTTTTTGCAAAAAAACTGATATTACAGGTATAGAGTTTGATTGAGGTAGAAAAAATACCTAGGTTGTAAAAGAAATGACCGTATCGAAAAAATCTACTTTTAAATATTACCATTTCACTGGCATTAAAAACTATATTCTTAATATATGTTGAAATAAATAAATAAATAAATATATATATATATATATATGAGAGAGATTATAAGGCAGTGAGCAATATAGATGAATGGAACGTATAAAGTTTTATGTCTAAGTTAATTGTTATAGGCCACAACAAGCATGAGGACTTGGTTGGCTGGCCAAAAGACAAAAAGTCCTAAATAAAAGAATATTAATACTGAGAAAAAACCATAACTGGTCCACCAGGTCTCTGGACTAATTTGTAGCTTCTCAACTAAACTATATAACAATTACCTATCTAATTTAGATTGATTATAATTCCAATCATATGCTTAGTAGAAAAATACCCTATATGCAAGTACAAAATACGCTATATGCATGTATGGTTACTGAATGTATGGTTACAGGAAGACAAATAAAATTACCAGTGCCATAAATTTCAAGAATACCATGATACACATGTGCAATAACGTAAATGTTTTCGTTATACGCATGCATGGAGAACATAATGAAAACAAAGCTATCAAGGGTGTAAAAATATTGTATATTAGCATGTAAGATCTCAAAGAAAGAAACATTCAGTTTGTCTTCCCCAAACAAAGAAGAAAAATCTCAATTCTGGCCGTGCAAACTACGGCCGTCATTTAAATAATAGAATACAGAGTTTTGAGCTAACAAAGGGTGCAAAACCCCTCACATAAATATATGTGGACATTATAGTTACCACGACGGGGCCGTATTTTCAATAATACAACACAGAGTTGTGAGCTAACAAAGGGTGCAAAACCCCTCACATAAATATATGTGGACATTATAGTTACGACGACGGGGCTTTCTGCCCGACAGAGTTCTAATAAACCCTCAAAATGATCATACAAGAAAAATGTAGCCAGCTACAGGCCATTTTGTATAAATAACCTAACTATAACCACATTATATGTAGTTGGCGGAAAAATTGAAGCTTCAATATGGCATCCAGGACCTGTAAAGGGATAATAGTAAGTGAGCATCTCTAGTGGTCATATTAGAAAGAAGAATATTTGCAAGTATTTAGTTGGCGGAAAATTGAAGCTTGAATATGGCGTCAATAACGTTTAAAGGGATAATGGTAAGTGAGCATCTCTAGTGGTCCTAATAGAAAGAAGAATATTTGCAAGTATTTAACCCCAGAGATGCCACAAAACCAAGACCCAAGCACGACCATGGACTAACCAGAGAAACAACGAAAATAATTCTCTTAGCCCGGTCTCAAAATACTTAGAAGTTCTTCGTAAAAATATATAAAAAGAATTCAGGGTAGATAGTATGTTATTTGGACAAAAGAGGGCGAAATCTCCGCTCTGATACTACGCTACAGTGAAAAGAATGTATCGATATCGAATATACATATAAATAAAATATTTTTGGAAATAATTAAGTTAGGGTTTTGATTTAGATTTAAATTCAGAGAAATTACCGTGAGAAAGCCATAAGAAATGTGTAGCATTTCCAGAATCCTTGTGGAAGATGGTTGCTAGGGTTTGACTTGCAAATATACCACAAACCAAATAATTAGTGGATGTAATCTATGAAAATGTTGTCAAAGATGCACAAATATACATATAACCACAAAGAGAGAAGAAATTACAATTATATAAGGTCGAAGTAGGACTGGTATTCTCATTTGTTCTGGACAGAGTACTCATGAAGACAATTGAAATCACAATAGTAAACCTTTCAAATGTAGGGTAAAACCCTCGTTTTTTACCAAGATAACCATGAGATTGTAGAGCTCGGTTCTCAACCGGATCAACAACAAATGACCCCATACGTTGGAGAGGTTGACGGTAGATAGTTACCTTAACGGTGACAGAATAAACCTCATCGTCGATCAACCCCAATTCAATCACCACCGTCGGGTAGAGACATTTGTCTTTGTTGAAATTATAATTTCAACTGCAGTGAACAGTTGAACAACAGCAGCTATTTTACTTTAAAAAAAAGAAGTCACCGCCATTACTGTATTTTCACCCTTTAATTGTTTTTGTGTTCCCGAAGGAGGAAGATCAGATCCAGCGTTGTCTCATTACTTCTAAACAACCGCATTAAAGAGAAGAATGGCCGAAAGTGAAAAGAACTAGCCTCGAGTCATCGCAGCATTTATCAGCCATGAGTTTCAACACCACCGACTCAAGAAATACAGCAAAAGATCAGATTTGTTCATCACGAGCAGCAGATTGTAGTAGATATTTCATCAGCGAGTTAAAGCGATTACTGGATAAGTTATGATCCCTTCCCGCACTGTAAAAGGCAGAAAATGTAATGCACTATAAAACGTAGACACAATAGTGTAGAAAATATAGAGAGTTTTCTTTGTAATGCACAGCAGTGCAGAAGTTTTTTTTTAATACGTAGCAGCACGTATGAAAGAATGGAAAATTTACACACAGTAGTGTAAAATTTTTCAAGAAAGAAACAGAGTGTTGCAGTAGCGTTAATTTTGAGTAGAAACAGAGTGTTTTGTAGATGCACAGGAGTGCATACACACCAGTGAAAAGTGCAGACACAACAGTGCAAAAACAGTGTGTTGATTTTCAGAGGAGACAGAGTATTTTGCTTTCTGTAATGTACAGTAGTGCAGACACAGTAATGTAATTTTTCTTTACAGCGTGAATTTTTTTTTGAAGTTTTTGAACTGTCTTTAAAGCAATCTTGTAGTAATCCCTTTGTTAGAGGAAGTATCATTAATGAATACAAAGTCCCTTTTGTTGTGCGTTGTTGAAACTTTGTTATCAGAAAATATTTTTTTTGTTACGAAGCGTCAAAACAGAGTGTTGCTGAAACACCAGTTTCAACGCTGCTGAAACACCATTGCTGAAACACTGCATTTAGCAATTGACGAAACTGCATTGCTGAAACACCGTATTCCGCAAACGATTTTTATTTCCGCTGTGTTAAAACAGAGTATTGTTTTGTTTTGTTCAGTTTTGTTTGGAATTATCAGAAATTCCCATCATGGTATCAGAGCTTGTCCAGGCTCTTTGAAGACATCAAAGAAGCTGAAGGAAGGTTTCTTGCTGCAGCAAATTATCCAGCAGAGTGAAAATGCTGTCAAGGTCTTTTTCAGATTAGTTTTTGTGTAGCTATTGAAGACAATTAAGTGATTTTTAATACACAGTCAAGTATTGCAAGAATGGCCAGCACCAGCACCAGCGTGGGTATGTTTAATACCCAGCTCCCACAGTTCAATGGGAAAAACTATGACTACTGGGCAATAACCATGAAAGCCCTGTTTGCCTCACAAGACTTATGGGAATTTGTTGAATATGGATTTGAAGAGCCAGCAAATGAAAATGAGTTTAATGGATTAACTCAGGCAGAGAAAGAGCTGTTGAAGAGCAATAAGAAGAATGATTCAAAAGCCCTTGTATTTTTATATCAAGAAGTGCATGCGAATTTGTTTCCAAGGATAGCAGCAGCCAAGACATTCAGAGAAGCATGGCAAACTCTCAAGACAACCTATCAAGGCATGGAGAGAGTGAAGACAACAAAACTATAGTTGCTGAGGAAAGATTTTGAGAACCTGCGCATGAAGGAGTCAGACAATATTGACTCATTCTTCACACAAGCAATTGGTCTGGTCACACAGATAAGGTCTCATGGAGAAACTCTTGAAGAAAGGAGGATTGTGGAGAAACTATTGAGGTGCCTACCCTCAAAGTTTGATGTGATTGTCACCACCATAGAAGAGATAAAGGATCTCTCAAATTTTTTAGTTGATGAACTTCATGCATCACTGATAACACATGAGTAGAGGTTGAGTAGAAATGAAAACTCATCTCTAGAGCAAGCCTTCAAGACCCAAATGTCATTTGGAAGAGGAAGAGGCCAAGGCAGAGGAAACAAGAGAGGAAGAGGCAGAAGCCAATACAGAGGTGGAAGAAATAGTTCAGCAAACGTTCAAGGAAGAGGCAGCAATCCAAATCAGAACCAAGGCCATGGCAGCAGCCAACAAAGTGGACAACATCATGCTCAAGGACAAAGGTATGAAAAATCCAATGTCCAATGTTATTACTGTAAAAAATATGGGCACTATGCAAATGAATGTAGGAAAAAGCAGCATGATATGAGTAATAGATCTAGTGCAAATATCACTAGAGAAAATATCAGCCAAGATAATGTGTTGTTAGTTTGTAATATGGCTGAAACAAATAGTGAAGATATATGGTTTCTAGATTCTGGTTGCAGCAACCATATGACAGGAAACATAGCCCTGTTTTTAGCTTTAGATCAAAGTGTGTAGTTACAAGTCACACTTGGGACTGATAGTAAAATTTTTGTTATGGGAAAAGGAGAAGTTAAAATATTTACAAAGAAAGGTGAAAAGAAAACCATAGCAGATGTCTATTATGTTCCCAGAATGAAGTGTAACCTCTTGAGTATTGGACAGCTTGTTCAAAAGGGTTACAATGTTTTCTTTGAGAATGATGTATGCACCATCATGGATAGAAAACCCAGCAAAAGATGTATTTCTGAAGTGAAGATGACAAGGAACAGGATGTTCCCTCTCAGAATAAGGGCAGATTTGAAAAATAAACAAGTAATTGCAGCAGTGACACAAGAGGCTCTCCAAAGCGTACCAAAGGATGAAAATTGGTTGTGGCATTTGAGATTTGGACATCTCAACTTTGGAGGTCTTAATTTGTTGAGTAGAAAAGGAATGGTAAGAGGATTACCATTGATAGAGAAACCAGACAGCCTTTGTGATGGTTGTATATTGGGAAAACAACACAGAGAAAGTTTTCCAACTGGGAAATGCATAAGGGCAAAGGCACCCTTAGAGATTGTCCACTCAGATTTATGTGGACCGATGCAAACCCCATCATTAGCAGGCAACCAATATTTTCTAACATTTATTGATGACTTTACCAGAAAGACTTGGGTTTATTTCCTGAAGAATAAGAGTGAAGTGTTTGAAAATTTTCAAAATTTCAAAGCACTTGTAGAAAATCAAAGTGGGCTGCGTATCAAGGTTTTGAGAACTGACAGAGGAGGTGAGTATATCTCCAAATAATTTTTATGTTTTTGCAGAGAAAATGGAATTCATAAGCAATTTACAGCAAGGTACACCTCGCAGCAAAATGGAGTTGCTAAAAGGAAGAACAGAACAATCATAGATATGGCGAGGAGCATGTTGAAGGCAAAGCATTTGCCAAATGATTATTGGGTTGAAACTGTACACTGTGCAGTATATATTTTGAATAGGTGTCCTACAAAAGTAGTGATGAACAAAGTACCGGAAGAAGCATGGAGTGGGAGAAAGCAAGGAGTCACCCACATGAAAGTTTTTGGTTGTGTGGCTTATGCACACATTCCAGATCAGCTAAGGAAGAAATTGGACAGCAAAGGGGAAAAATGTATTTTCATTGGATACAGTGAGGAATCCAAAGCTTACAGGTTGTATATCCCATCCACCAGGAAGTTTTTTGTGAGCAGAGATGTTCAGTTCATTGAGGAGGAAGGTTGGGATGGAAGCATAGAGAAAAAAGTGAATGTTAAAAATTGTTTGTCTCATGATGAAGATGATAAGGAGATGGCTGAAACACCCCAAACAGCAGCGCCAACACAAGGACAACAAGAGACACCCTTGAGGAGAAATGAAAGTGCTTCTCCAAGCACACCACAAGGAGGAAATTCAAGTGCTTCTTCAAGCACTTGCACACCAAATGAAAGAGGTAAGAAATTCAGAAATTTAAGTGACATTTATGATGAAAGAATGAATTCTTTGTTTTCTTTGTATTGTCATGTTGATGACCCTGTTCATTTCGAAGATGCAATTAAAGATAAGAAATGGATAGAAGCTATGGATGAGGAGATGAATGCCATAGAAAGAAACAAGACATGGGATTTAGTTGAGCTACCAAAAGGTAAAGAAGTCATTGGAGTTAAATGGGTCTACAAGACCAAGAGTAATGCTGAAGGCAAGATAGAAAGGCACAAAGCAAGACTTGTTGTCAAGGGATACAAGCAGCAGTATGGGAGAGATTATGAGGAGACTTTCGCACCGGTTGCAAGAATGGAAACCGTGAGAGCAGTGTTGTCCATAGCAGCACAAAACAAATGGAAAGTTTACCAAATGGACGTGAAGTCAGCATTCTTGAATGGAGTGTTAATGGAAGAGGTTTATGTTGAGCAACCTCTAGGCTATGAGAAGAAAGGCCAAGAGCACAAAGTTTGTAGATTGAAGAAAGCTCTTTATGGGCTGAAGCAAATGCCAAGAGCGTGGTACAGTAGGATAGATTCCTATCTACTGGAGAACGGATTTGAGAAGTGTGAGGGAGAACCCACCGTTTACATCAAAGAAAAGGACGGTAAAATTTTAATTATTGTGTTATATGTTGATGATGTTATTTTCACAGGTAATGATGACAACCTCATTGAAAATTTCAAATCAGTCATGAAAGAAGAATTTGAGATGACTGACATGGGTTTGCTGAGATACTTGTTAGGAATAGAAGTAGATCAAAATAAAAATGGAATTTTTATTTCGCAGGAAAAATATGTAAATGAAGTGTTGGGTAGATTTAACATGCAGGACAGCAAGGCAGCAATCACTCCCATAGTGATGGGATTAAAACTCAGCAAAGAGGACATCAGCAAGGATTTTGACCCTAGCGTGTACAAGAGCATAGTTGGCAGCCTTATGTATTTAACTGCAACTAGGCCGGACATAATGCATGTTGTTAGTTTAATTTCCAGATTCATGGAGAGGCCAAAAGAAACACATTGGCAGGCAGCAAAGAGAATTCTGAGGTATGTTAAAGGTACAAAAAGGTATGGCATTTTTTATACTGTTTCAGAATGTTCAGATTTAGTTGGATACACAGATAGTGATTGGGCTGGAAGTGTAGATGACCAGAAAAGCACATCTCGTTACGTTTTTCACATAGGTTCAGGAGCCATTTCATGGGCTTCCAAGAAACAGCCAATTGTGGCTTTGTCTACAGCAAAAGCAGAGTATGTGGCAGCTACAGCAGCAGCGTGTCAAGCGGTTTGGATGAGGAGAATGTTAAGAAGTCTATGCCAAGAGTAGGCAACAACAACAATTATTTTTTGTGACAATAGCTCAGCTATTGCATTGTCCAAGAATTCTGTGTTCCACAAGAGAATGAAACACATAGACACAAAGTTTCACTACATCAGAGAATTGGTGAACAATGGAGAAATCGTTTTACAACATTGTAGGACTCAGGAACAAGTTGCGGATATTCTGACCAAGCCATTGGACCAGAAAAGTTTTGAGTTTTTAAGGAAACGTCTGGGTATGACTGATAACCCAGCAGTTGAAATTAAAGGGGAGTGTTGAAATTATAATTTCAACTGCAGTGAATAGTTGAACAGCAACAACTATTTTACTTTAAAAAAAAGAAGTCACCGCCATTACTGTATTTTCACCCTTTAATTGTTTTTGTGTTCCCGAAGGAGGAAGATCAGATCCAGCGTTGTCTCATTACTTCTAAACAATCGCATTAAAGAGAAGAATGGCCGAAAGTGAAAAGAACTAGCCTCGAGTCATCGCAGCATTTATCAGCCATGAGTTTCAACACCACCGACTCAAGAAATACAGCAAAAGATCAGATTTGTTCATCACGAGCAGCAGATTGTAGTAGATATTTCATCAGCGAGTTAAAGCGATTACTGGATAAGTTATGATCCCTTCCCGCACTGTAAAAGGCAGAAAATGTAATGCACTATAAAACGTAGACACAACAGTGTAGAAAATATAGAGAGTTTTCTTTGTAATGCACAGCAGTGCAGAAGTTTTTTTTAATACGCAGCAGCACGTATGAAAGAATGAAAAATTTACACACAACAGTGTAAAATTTTTCAAGAAAGAAACAGAGTGTTACAGCAGCGTTAATTTTGAGCAGAAACAGAGTGTTTTGTAGATGCACAGGAGTGCAGACACACCAGTGAAAAGTGCAGACATAGCAGTGCAAAAACAATGTGTTTATTTTCAGAGGAGACAGAGTATTTTGCTTTCTGTAATGTACACCAGTGCAGACACAGTAATGTAATTTTTCTTTACAGTGTGAAGTTTTTTTGAAGTTTTTGAACTGTCTTTAAAGCAGTCTTGTTGTAATCCCTCTGTTAGAGGAAGTATCGTTAATGAATACAAAGTCCCTTTTGTTGTGCGTTGTTGAAACTTTGTTATCAGAAAATATTTTTTTTTGTTACGAGGCGTCAAAACAGAGTGTTGCTGAAACACCGTTGCTGAAACACTGCATTCAGCAATTGACGAAACTGCGTTGCTGAAACACCGTATTCCACAAACGATTTTTATTTCCGTTGTGTTAAAACAGAGTATTGTTCTGTTTTGTTCAGTTTTGTTTGGAATTATCAGAAATTCCCAACAGTCTACGGTTTGATCTGACATCGCCGGCCCCTCGTCCACGTAGTTGCATCATGTGAACTAAGTTACATAAGACCTCCATGGATGAATAGGGTGCCACAAAGGCTTCAACAGTCTAGAACATTCGTCGCACATCAATATAAACAAGGCCAACAAAGAGAAGTAGTGTCAAGGATAGGTATATATTCATATATAATGCGTAGAAGGTAATCACCACCACACCAATATAATAAGCGTTGTCATAATTGTACGAGAGTTGGATATATATATATATATATATATATATATATATATATATTACGAGGTGAATGGTGGTGTATTAACAATCTAGTATAGCCATGACCATGAATTTGTATAACAAGGTAATACACAAGTAAAGTTCAATACCATGTTTAACTAAGTTTGGGTGTGAACCCAAATTTTATAAAGAAGAATGTAAAGATAATATAATGTTGATGCAGGAGGTACAAAAGGTAGGTTGGAAATCTGAAAGGTTATTTTTGCAAGTAAAAAATTTTAAGAGGTTAACTTGTTAAAGTGGTAATTAATGCATGTATCATATAAAAAGAAAAATTATTTCTATAACTAATTGTAACATATAGTTATTTTTTGTGTGATTTTGAAGGGATTTTATATTATTTCATTTTGTCAATTGAAATAATGTATGTTTTTTTGGGAATGTAGTATTGATAATTCATGATATTGACCCATGCTGTGGTAACAATACATATTTATAGATTAAAAATATACATGATAAAATGGGGTTAAGAATCATGTTCTTTTAAATGTATATATATGTCTAACTTATATATTAATTCACCTTCAAATTTTTAATAAAATAATTTAAAATAAAATTATATTTAGTTAGTTATTAGGAATTTTTAAATTTTAGTAACATAAGTTATATAAATATTGAGATGAATTCACATCTAACTCTTAATTAATTAAAGTTGAGCATGAAATTATGTGTGCACTGATTGAGAGAGGAGTTCCATTCTTCATTGCAGGATGCAATTTGAGTTGGTAAGGGTGAATATTGAGTTGGATTCATTTGTAACTGTTACTTAATTTAAGTTGACCATTATCAAAGTTAGAGTTCATTCCTCATCATTTTAGATTAAAATTAATAATTGCATGATTTTTGAGTTGTATAAATATTGAGATGAATTCACGTTTAACTGTTAATTAGTTAAAGTTGAGCACATAATTATGTGTGCACTGATTCAGAGAGGAGGTCCATTCGTCACTTTAGATTAAAAGTAATAATTGTGTGATTTTAGAGCTATTTATCTTTGTTGTTCCTTTTTTTGGGAGGGAGACAATATGAGTTGTATAAATATTGAGATGAATTCATGTCTGACTATTAATTACTTAAAGTTGAGCACGAAATTATGTGTGCACTGATTCAGAGAGGGGATCCATTCTTCATTGTAGGATGCACATTGAGTTGTTAAGGGTGATATTAAGTTGGATTCGTTTTTAATTGTTACTTAATTTAAATCGACCATGATCAAATTTAGAGTTTATTCTTCATCAGTTTAGATTAAAATTAATAATTGCATGATTTTCGACCTATTTATCTTTGTTAGTTATTAGGAAATTTTTAATTTTAGTAACATGAGTTGTAAAATGAAATAAGTGTTTTGATGTTTAGTATAGATTGATGTCTATCAAAGTTTATCAATCATTTAATTTATATAGTTATATTAATGGTAATAAAATTGACAATTTAACATGTTGAAATTGATAATCAATCATGTTAACATTCAAATTAAAATTTTAAACTTTAATTATAAACATTTAGATATAATATAAGATGCATAGAAGTTGAATTATATAAAAGTAAATCTATTTCCAAATTCCATTTCATTAACAAATTTTTATGTAAAAAATAAAAATAAAAATAAAAATATATATTAAATATAAAAAATACCAATTAAAATTAAATCTAAAAGTAATTTTCTTTGGGTTATAAAATTAGACTTGATTTTCTATCTTGTATCTTGCCATTTATAACCGACCACCAAACATTACATTTAAAATAAAAGAAAAACAACCACCATAATCAAATAAAAACTAAATCATCCACTTGTTAAAAAAACGTACATTTAAACTTAAACTTTTAATATTTGGAATTGAAAACATCAATTAAAGAGAAAAAGAAAAAGGAAAAAATGATTTTGCCATCTCGTTCTCGAGACATATGCAAGTTCTTTTGAAATGTTTTTAGCTTATTTGACCATCTCATTCACTTACACATATACGAGTTTTTCAATGAATTCTTTTGATGATTCTCTATGTAAAGAAACGAATTAAGGTGGACGTATATTTTGTGCCTAAAAGAAACGAACTAAATTGACATTAAGATTTTTTTAATGAAATACTTTTATATTTAGAAGTAAATTCACTTACATATATACAATTTTTCTAATGGAATTCTTTTTATGATTAAAAGGTATATATATTGTATGAAAAAGAAATTAGATTAGTTCTTTTTTCTTTGATAAAATATTTTTATATTAAAATATAGTCTAAATGACAAACGTTGGAGCTCATCGAAAATGAGGAATGCTTTTTTTTCGAAAGACAAAATAATAGAATTTTGTGTGTAAACGAAACGACGAGGCCAACTCTTCTCCGCAAACGAACTTTTAATAGGAAATTCGGAATGATCTGGTGTCCCTTGACTTTACATAAATCCGTGTCGGATTAAAATGGGTTTCCTCGTATCCATTCAAGAAAAATATTTCTGTCAATATCAGCCCTGGTCATCGACTCCACTGTTTCAAATGTGGGAAGCTTCCAGTTGCCGCTATTAAAATAATCCGAAGCACCCAAATTTTCGCGGTATCAGAAAACGCAGAAACAAAACTGAACACAGAGCTTACTCATTCGATTACCAAAGAACAGTTTTTATACACCATGGAGAAGTGAAATGGGTGATGGTGGTTTTTTTGGGAAGCAATTTAATTTTCAAAAAAAATTGTTGAATGTTGGAGAAGGAACTAGACTCAACACATTTAATGTAGGTGGTTGGAATTAATGCTTTCCAATATTCTCTCTTAATTCCAACCATAAGATAAAGGAGTCTAACGAGGCGGAGGAATTGCCCAGACGGCTGAATGTGGCTGGAATCCCGGCAAAAAAATTTCAAAAAATCTTGTAGAGACAGTGTTTGAATTGTGTTTTTTATGGTGGAAATAGATTGAGCACCATCAAAAACTTCTAGAACACTTAAAACTTTGAAGTTTAACAACTATAACTTGGATTTACAAAAATCTTTGCCGGATTTTCTCTAAATATTACGAGAATTTCTATAACTTTCTGGACAACTCCTCGGTCTCGTTAGACTACCCGTAAGATAAACACAAAAAATAAACTATAGCACAATACATACGACATAGATATATTCTTAATTGACATGTCTGCTGGTCTAAGTTTTAGCTAGGCTTACAACATAATCTTGATTTTCTACAACATAGAACTTGATAACACATCTTTCATTTTTTCCTTCTTGCTAAAGGGTCCATGCTTATGCATTTGCTGGTAAGGTTTCATCTTCACCTTTCTTGCCATAAGATAGTGATGGAGCTTCTCCTTTCTTGATTGCGGATTAACATTCTTTGTGTTCAATATTGCTGCAGGTTCTTGGATTATGTTTCTCATTAATACTTGCAATTTCTTTTTTTATTGCTTCTTTTTGGCTGTGAATATCTGCACACTTAAAAGCAATGTTACATTTATATAAAAGATGATTAAAAAAACGATTGTCATCTTGCTCTTTTAAGAGAGTTTATGTTTCTCATTAATACTTGCAATTTCTTTTTTTATTGCTTCTTTTTGGCTGTGAATATCTGCACACTTAAAAGCAATGTTACATTTATATAAAAGATGATTAAAAAAACCATTGTCATCTTGCTCTTTTAAGAGAGTTTTGCTTCCATCATGTTTCTTCGCTGACATAGTTGGTTGATTCATGTCTTCAACCTCTTTAATCAACTTTGTTCCTGCAAACATGTTGTCCTGCATTTGATTTGTGTATGGAGGTAGGCAACTCTTTTCACCAAACAACAACTCATCAATAAGATGTTTTTCTTGCATGAGATTGAACCACTCTTCATGAGATACATAATTCTCATCAAATTTCACTTCATACGTCTCTGCATGAGAGGGAATTTCTTCACTATAACATGCTTCTCTATTGTCAACTACAGATATATTTCAGTCTCGATCTAAGTTATGATGTTTTCAACACAATCACCATTTTTAACACCACCAACTTTTCCACTCCCCTCCATATTGTATTTCTTTTTAACAACATTCCAAAATATTTTTGCATTATTCATTTCACCAAATTCATGTAAAATACTAGATAAAATATTTTCATCCAGAGCTGATATAATAAGAAGTAATGCCACTGCACTTCTCTTATCATCAGAATTCATAAAAGTTTTTTGGACAAATTTCCATAAATCTACTGAATCAAGCGATCCTTCAATTTTAATTGCTCAAAGCTTAAAGTTTTTAACTGAGAAAATTGGCAAAACTAATATTAATCGCTTCAATATTGCATCATTATCTTCAAAGTCCTCATGTTGATTCATATTTTTATTAGACATAGATTTTATAACTGAAAACATTTCTAATTCTTCTGTTGCCATTTCATTCTTTCTCCTCAAATATTTCAATTTTCTCGGTGATTATTTGAATCTCTTTTGCTGACCTGTCACTCTATCACAGAACCAAATCTCTGTTGCTGACCCATCATTCTATCACATAACCACAGCTGCAACAAACAATGAACTCTGATTCTCATCACACTTCAATTCACAGCAAACACAATTTCGAAAAAAATAAATAGCATCACATACCAATCATCACCAACCGCTTCACAACTCACACAGTGCAAAGCTAAAATCTGTATACCTTTATCAGCGTACTCAACAACCATAATAACAAACTCAGGTTGACAACATAGGGCTGGTACCCCAAACAACAATCGTGCCTTCATATTCTCACTTCAAACCATGAGGCATTCACGGTCAACAAATCCATTATATTTTTTTAAGAAATAACATAAATACTTCTCCACAACTTTAATGACACTATGTAAATGTATTAAATTCTTTCCTTTATTTAAATCGACCTTTCTTCCTTTTTCGTTTCATGCAACGCTATGAAAAGAAAAGGGCATTTAAAAGACATTCACCAGATTTAAAAAACATTATACTGCCTTTTGAGAAAATTCAACTACCACGCTATGCCAAGCCGCAAGCTTTTACTTTATAGTCAACACCAGCCCGGTCCGCACAATCGGCCACACGCAATGGCTATCTTCTGATGGCATCCAACCACATTTCACAAGTCACAATACAACACGCAACGCTGGATTTCAAATTACAATTTGTGACTCCACACGCACCAGATCAATTTCATTCACCAATCTTTGAAGAGTTTTTCTAAAATGAAAACACCAATTTTCACAAGTTAGGAAGCCAATCATTAATCAACACCACAAACCACCTTTCACTTAATTGGAAACTTCCATGGACCTAGGAGCACAATCTGAAAACAACCACGGCAAGTTTATTTTTAGTTCAAACTTAGAACATTGCATAAACTTAGCCCTTTGTATTAACAATAACAATAGCCAAAATTCATAAACTTATTTTATGGTAAATAGCCCCAGTATGTAAAATATTCACTTAGCTCCAAGTAATTATCAATTTAATTCCAAGTATAACAAAAAAATCTTAACTTTGTTTTTCTCATACCAAATTTCTCATACTAGTGTGCAACGGAATTTATAAAATCAGCTCTAAGACTAAAACCAAAAACCCTTAACTTTGTTTTGCTCATACCAAATTTCTCATACTATTGTGCAACGGAATTTATAAAATCAACTTTACCCTTGGAATATTAAGTGCGTTGTTCACACACCTTGTTCCAAGGAAGGCTCTTTTGAGCAAATGGACTGTACGAACTTGCACAAGGCCTACCCGGTCACAACATAGCATTTTTGACACAGGCCAAATCTATCTGATCTTTATAAACAATAGTTAACAAATAAGTTTAAAAATATAAAAAATTTCCAAGATTGTAACATGGTACACACAAAGTTTTACTTTTCATATTAATTATTGTTTTTGTGAATGATTATGCTTCCAAAACAGTGTTATCAGACACATGGAGGATAGGAGGGAAGAATTCATTGATCATTTGTTTTGACAAATCTAAAGGAGAAAAAGTAGAAGTTTAATGTCTTTCACCAAGTAGGCATTGTCAAATGAAGGCTAGTAATTCACCACTTGTCCAAGTTGAAATAGAAACTAAACATCCTAATTTTTTTGCAAGGTCCATTGTTTAAAGACATTTAATTGTTTTTTGTTGGAAATAATAATCCCAACCACCCCAATAAATAGCCTGACAACAGCCATACATGTTAGGCACTTTTACAGGTTGCGTGTTTGCTTGAAGACATTTTTGTAGGCTGTGTCTCAGCTTGAAGATAAACGCGAACCATTCAGAAAACCAGTAAAGGCATTTAGAGAATTTATGTACTTAGGTAAACAGATATGGGCAAGCATTAATTCAACAACCTTGCCCACACTTCAGAAACACCTGCATGACTTTGATCACACTCAACAACAACATCAAAATTAATTTCGCTCTGTCATGAATTAAATGTAAAATTGTATGTTGAATTATATATGAATGTAAAAGTCATTTTGTGAGTGTTAGACTGTGTAAAGAGGTTAGAGAGTAAGAAGTAAGAAAAGAGCGCAAGTCTCTGTAGAGAAAATGGTTAAGGAATTTAGACTTCTGTGATCCATAACATTGTTTAGATAATCTTTGGCAAAATCACATAATCAATTAATCAATCTTTTGTCGACGCGTTTCGAACCAACCAGTGTGGTTCATTGTCAGAGAAAATGGTGTAGCAATTTTTGGTGGGTGTGTGAAAACAACAGTTACTCTGTTTTACTGTGTGTTACTCTGCGTAAGTTTAAATCTCTGTAAAATTTTATTTTATTTTGTAAATGAGCTGCAGTCTCATGTAGATGTATTTGCATGTTTAAGAAATGAATACTAAGTTTTAGTGTGTTGCTCCAAACCTATCTTGTTATTTTTACTGTGAATATTCATTAAGTCTTTGGAATAGTTCTGAGGTGCGCGAAATCCAAGTCTGGGAAATTAGCCTCGTAGTTCATGAAGGTAGCTCTGCGAAATCTGCTTCGCGGTGCGCAAACCTAATTTCGCAAGTCATAACTCTCTCCCTCTCCCCTTTGCAAAAACAAAAATTAAATTCGCCAAATATTTCTAACATGGTATCAGAGTGGGTTAAACAGTCATAACTCTCTCCCCTCTACGAAAACGAAAATTAAATTTGCCAAATATTTCTAACATGGTATCAGAGTGGGTTAAACTATATCAATGTAAAAACAAGTGTTTTTATTAACAGTGAAAATTGTTTTTGAGTGCGAATTGTTTTTTAGCATATTTACCAGTAGGTAGAAAGTTAACATATTGAACATCAAGCACAAGCTTGACTAATCCTCAAATACCTCAGTTTAATGGCAAAAATTATGATTATTGGGCTATTACAATGAAGGCCTTGTTTTCTTCTCAAGACATTTGGGATTTGGTGGATAATAGTTTTCAAGAACCAGCAGATGCAGCAGCGTACAATGTCCTATCTCAACAAGAAAAAGATGTGTTAAGAGACAACAGGAAGAAGGATTCAAAAGCCCTGTTTTATATTTTCCAAGTAGTTCATGAAAGTATTTTCCCAAGGGTTGCAGCGGCAACGATGTCCAAGCAAGCATGGGACACCCTCCAGACAACCTACCAAGGCATGGCAAAAGTCAAGACAGCAAAGCTGCAAATGTTGAGGAGAGATTTTGAAACACTTGGTATGAAATAATCTGATAATATAGACTCGTTTTTTACACATGTAAGCGGGCTGGTTACTCAAATTAGGTCTCATGGTGAGACACTTGAGGAAAGAAGAATAGTTGAGAAAGTTTTGAGAAGTCTGCCAGAAAGGTTTGAGGCCATTGTTGTGGCCATAAAAGAGACAAAGGATCTCTCACAGTTCTCAGTGGATGAGCTTAATGCATCATTGATTTCTCATGAACATAGACTGAATAGAGTAGCAAGCTCCTCATTGGAGCATGCCTTCAAGACACAAGTATCATTTGGTCAAGGTCGAGGCAGAGGAAGATCATATGCTAGAGGAAGAGGAAAAAGCTCACACAGAGGTGGAAGAAGCAGCCCTTCAAGCTCAAATGGAAGACGTAGCAATCAAAATCCAAGTCAAGGCCCAAGCCAAAATCAAGCACAAGGTCAAAGGTACAATAAATCTCAAGTTCAATGTCATTACTGTAAGAAGTATGGTCATTATGCAAATGAATGTAGAAAGAAGGAATATGATATTAGTAACAAACCAAGTGTAAATTTCACAAGAGAAAATCAGAACCATGATATCATGTTTCTAGCTTGTAATGTAGCACAAGAAAAACAAGATGATATATGGTATCTAGACTCAGGGTGTAGCAACAACATGTCAGGAAACATAGAAATGTTTTCTGATCTAGATGAAAGTGTGAAATCTAAAGTGACATTAGGGACTGATAGCAAAGTCTTTGTCATAGGAAAAGGAAGAGTTAATATCCTAACAAAGAAGGGGTAGAAGAAATACATCTCTGATGTTTACTTTGTTCCTGGTCTGAAACATAATCTCATGAGTATTGGAGAGCTCATGCAGAAAGGCTACACTGTCTTCTTCAAAAATGATGTGTGCACAATTTTGGATAGGCCTTCAAGTAAACAGTTGATTGCAAAGGTTCATATGACAGACAATAGAATGTTTCCCCTGAAAATAATATGAGATTTGTGGAAAGAAGGTGCCTAAGAAAAACTATCTATGAACTCACAAGAAAATGGAAGAAAAGGGGCAGCTGTCACACAAGTAAACTTTCAAGCGGAGGTAAAAGATGAAAACTGGTGATGGCACTTGAGATTTGGACATCTCAACTTTGGAGGTTTGAATTTGTTGCATAGAAAAGGCATGGTGAAGGGTTTACCACTCATAGAAAAACCAGACAACATATGTGAAGGATGTATCTTGGGTAAGCAACATAGAGAGACATTTCCAATAGGAAAGTCAATGAGGGCAAAGGCACCCTTGGAGATTGTCCACTCAGATTTATGTGGACTAATGCAGACACCATCAATTGGTGGTAGTCACTATGCACTGACCTTCGTAGATGACTACACAAGGAAGACATGGGTCTTTCTCCTAAAACAGAAAAGTGAAGTGTTTGAATGCTTTCGACAATACAAGGCTCTTGTTGAAAAAAAAAAGCGAACACTTCATCAAAGTCCTTAGGACAGACAGAGGTGGAGAATACATCTCAAATTACTTCCTTCGATTTTGCAAGGAACATGGAATTCATAAGCAGTTTACAACAAGATATACATCGCAGCAAAATGGTGTGGCAGAAAGGAAGAATAGGACCATTATGGAGATGGCAAGGAGTACGTTGAAGGCAAAGCATTTTCCAAATGACTATTGGGCTGAAGTTTTCGTTTGTGCAGCATATATCTTGAATAGATGTCCAACCAAAAGCGTCCAGAACATTGTTCCTGAAGAAGCATGGAGTGGAAGAAAGCATAGTGTCACTCACATGAGAGTTTTTGGATGTGTGGCTTATGCACATGTCCCGGATGAGTTGAGAAAGAAGTTGGACAGCAAGGGGGAGAAATGCATATTGTTGGATACAGTGATGAATCAAAGGCATACAACTCTTCAATCCATTAGCGAAGAAGGTCATAATCAGCAGAGATGTGCAGTTCATAGAAGAGGAAGCATGGGATAGAAGTTTAGAAAAGACAATTAATGTCAAAGAATGCATACCACAAGAGAATAGAGAGGAATTAACAACAGCAAGTAATTCCTCAACAGTGACACCCTCTACTCCTATTCAAGCACATCACAGTAGGCAGCAAGCAATGTCATCAACAAATAATAAGACAGTTTTGCGCAGCCAAGCAAGTGCTTCTCCAAGCACACCGCGAAGTGCAACACCAAGCGACATATCAAGTCCATCTTCAGCAAGCACAAGAAGGCCAAAATTCAGAAATTTAAATGAAATTTATGAGCAAGATGAAGTTGATAATAGCGCAGGTCTGAATTCCTTATTTGCATTATTTTGTCATGTAGATGACCCAATTCACTTTGAAGATGCAGTCAAAGAAGAAAAATGGGTTGTGGCAATGGAGGAAGAAATAGAAGCAATAGAAAGGAATGACACATGGGAGTTAGTGAGCCTTCCGAAAGGAAAACATGTTATTGGGGTAAAGTGAGTCTATAAGACCAAAAGCAACATTGAGGAAAAGATTGAAAGGCACAAAGAAAGGCTAGTTGCCAAAGGATACAAGCAGAAGCACGGAAGAGATTAAGCGAAGACGTTCGTGCCAGTCGCGCAGATGGAGACAGTGCGCACAGTTGTGGCGATTGTCACACAGCATGAATGGACAGTGTATCAGATGGACATAAAGTCAGCATTCTTGAATGGAGTGCTAAAAGAGGAAGTGTATGTCGTGCAACCACCTGGTTATGAGATTGAAAGCCAAGAAGACAAAGTGTATCGGTTGAGGAAAGCTCTTTATGGATTGAAGCAAGCACTACACGCATGGTATAGCAGGATAGATGCTTACTTGTTGGACAATGGCTTCGACAAATGTGGCGGTGAGCCTACACTCTACATCAAAGAGAGCGAAGGTAAGATTCTCATTTTCGTCTTATATGTAGATGATTTGATCTTTACAAGCAGTGATGATTTCTTCATCGCTGATTTTAAACAAGTAATGAAGAGTGAGTTTGAAATCACTAACTTGGGATTGCTAAGATATTTTTTGTGCATAGAAGTGAAGCAAACAGAAAATGGCATTTTTATCTCTCAAGCAAAGTATGTGGCAGAAATTTTGGAGAGGTTTAAAATGCAAAACAACAAGTCTGCACCAACTCCAACTGTCATAGTGTTGAAGTTGAGCAAAGAAGATTATAGCAGCAATGTCAATCCGACACTATACAAAAGCATGATAGGTAGCCTCATGTATTTGACTGCAACTAGGCCAGATATAATATATGTAGTAAGTTTGGTGTCAAGGTTCATGGAAACACCCAAGGAGACACATTGGCAAGCAGCGAAAAGGATTTTGAGGTATGTTAATGGGACAAAACAGTATGGCGTTTTGTACACAGCAACCAGTGATTTCAGGCTGGTTGGTTACACTGACAGTGATTGGGCAGGCAGTGTTGATGACAGAAAGAGCACGTCAAGATATGTTTTTCATTTGGGTTCCGAAGCCATTTCATGGGCCTCCAAGAAGCAACTAATAGTGTCACTATCAACAACAGAAGTTGAATATGTCGCAACAACAGCAGCAGCGTGTCAGGCAGTTTGGATGAGAAGGATGTTGAGGGATCTTCGTCATGACCAAGAGGGCGCAACAACTATTTTCTGCGACAACACCTCAATAATTGCATTGTCAAAGAATTCTGTCTTCCACAAAAGGACCAAGCATATTGATGCTAAATATCATTTTATTAGAGAGTTGATTAACAATGATGAAATTGTGTTGCAGCACTGCAGGTCACAGGAACAACTTGCTGATATTTTCACAAAGCCATTGGCAGGAGAAAATTTTGTTTATCTTAGAAACTATTTGAGAATTGTCAATGGTGATAGTTGTGATTAAGGGGGATTGTTGGAAATAATAATCCCAACCACCGCAATAAATAGCCCAACAACAACCATACACGTCAGACACTTTTGCAAGTTGCGTCTGTGCTTGAAGACATTTTGCAGGTTGCGTCTCAGCGTGAAGATAGAAGGTCTAAAGTCAAACGCGAACCATTCAGAAACCTAGAAAAGGCATTTAAAGAATTTATGTACTTAGGTAAACAGATATGGGCAAGCATTAATTCAACAACTTTGCCCACACTCTAGAAAGACTTGCGCGACTCTGATCACACTCAACAACAACATCAAAATTAATTTAGCTCTGTTATGAATTAAATGTAAAATTGTATGTTGAGTTATACACGAATGTAAAAGTCATTTTGTGAGTGTTAGACTGTGTAGAGAGGTTAGAGAGTAAGAAGTAAGAAAAGAGCGCAAGTCTCTGCCGAGAAAATGGTGGAGCAATTTTTGGTGGGCGCTTGAAAACAACAATTACTATGTTTTACTGTGTGTTACTCACGTAAGTTTAAATCTCCGTAAAATTTTATTTTATTTTATGTTGTAAATGCGCCGCAGTCTCATGTAGATGTATTTTCATGTTTAAGAAATGAATACTAAGTTTAGTGTGTTGCTCCAAACCTATCTTGTTATTTTTACTGTGAGTATTCATTAAGTCTCTGAAATAGTTCCGAGGTGCGTGAAATCCAAATCTGGTAAATTTGCCTCACGATTTGCGAAGGTAGCTCCGCAAAATCTGTTTCGCGGTGCGCGAACCTAGTTTCACGAAAGTAGCTTCGCGAAAGTCATAACACTCTGCCTCTCTCAAATATTTCTAACATTTTTTTTATTGTGAGTATGACATTCGGAAAACAACACATAGTGACCAAATTCAACCGCATTGGTTGGAAAATTTGTTCGACCCGGCTGAATTTTCGGTCAAATTCTATTCGATTGGTGTGTTAGGGTTAGAGGGAAGCAGCGCTAAGAAGACGGGGCAGAGCAGAGCAAAGGTGGGAAGGAGCTGTAGGCGTAGAATTCTTTTACCCAATATCTGTCGTCGAACTTTCCGTGCTTCAGAAATTAATTGAATATATCTTCAGCTATGATGGGTCTAACTCCCTCCTTTACAGAATGATCATAATACCAACCACCAAGAATTTGATTGATCAAAGTTTTAGATAATATGGATGTGATTTCTTGTTTTGCAGAAAACATAATACAATATAGTTACTAAATTTATAATGAGAGAGATCACAATATGAACCACTCAGAATTTGATTGAACAAAACTTAGATAATATGGATGGGACTCCTTAATTTGTAGAAACATAATTACTAAATTTATAACTAGGGACACATGCACGAATATGATTTTCTAAAATAAAGATGTAGACATCTTATAATAATGATATTTTATTTTCTAAAATAAAGATGTGGAAATCTTATAATGATATATTATTTGGCCATGTATTTATAGCTGTGTTTTCTCTTTTTAAATTAAATAGAATATATAGTATTAATACACCGAAGTTAGTAGGATATATAGTATTTTAATAAATGAAGAGAAAGTTAATAATATTAATAACTTTTATATTTTTTAACATATTTAGAAAAGATTATTATGCCAAAAAGTTTTTTTGAAACTTTTTCTGTAGAAAAGATGTTGTAATTTTATGTCATGTTAAATATTTTGACTTGGTTAAATTACATAAAAACTAAAATAAATAATTAAAGAATATATTATAAATCAACTTAATTCTATTTTAATTTCAGATTTATCAAATGCTAATAAAAAATTATAAATTTAATCTTCTTAAAATAGATCTAAATTAATATACATAATAATATAGAAAACTTATAATTATAATTTTTGATAATCCAAATTAAATTATATATAATCTTCTTATAAATATAAAAAATTTCAATAATATTTTTAAAATTTAAAAATTTTAACATAGTGAAAAATATAATAGATATTGGTAATTTACAATTAAATATATTGATAATTTTTTATTAAATATTTTTAATGTGATAAACCAGGAAACAAAAAAGTAGCCAAAGAAGAGTGTAGTCCTTTTGATGTAAAGGAGTGTAATCCTGCAAAATCACAAGTAGACGATTTAAGGCTTTAACGATGGCTTTCACAAAGGTGACAGAGTGGAATTACGGTGGAGAATATTGCAGGGAGGAACTTTCACGAACTTTGAAACTTTAAGCCCATAGATTATGGCAGTTATTTTTCACTTTTTCAGTTTAGGGCCTATTTATTTTTAACATTTTTCAGGATGATTTAAGTATATAATTTAATTTCCACGGATATATTTTATATATATTTTATATTGATATGGATAGGTGTATTTATTTTGGAATAATATTTTTAGAGTTTTAATTTATTTATCAATTATTAAAATAGTAAGAATTTAATTTTGATAGAATATTTTAAAATATTTTTAATAGTAATTATAATTAAAAGTTTAAATTTATTTCAAAAATAATTATGCAATTCATAGTTTTTAATTAAATTAAAAAATCATATCAACATGTGTTATAAGAACATTGTTAGGGTAGTTCAAGTAAACTAATGGTTTAAAAGCTCTAAGATTATGATATCCTATGGTATTGATCCATATTATTCAATTAATATATAGCCTATTTAAAGGTAGAAGACGGGAGGTAAATTTTTCCTTGAGGAAATTTGGATCCCAAACAATAGTGTCTTTAGACACCACCACATCTCTTGGTTTCATGATCCTAACAACTAGTATCAAAGTTGTGGTCAAAGTTATTGTCTATTGATTACAGCATGGTTATGAATGACCAATGTTCTTTGAGAAATATGGAGAAGAAATGAAGAAGAAAAGGTCGATATGCACATAAAACCTGAAGGTTTGTAAGAACACAACATCAAAGCTTGACCAAAGAAGGAGGCAAGGTTCATGAACCTAAAGAGAGGTCTGTGACACATGCAAGTCACGCATCATTGTGGCCAAACATAGGTGCATACACTATGACTTTCAATGATGGATTGGAGGTCATGGATGTGACCAAAATGAAACCCTTAGAAGAATGTGATCATGAGATATGCCTTGTTTGAAGGCATTAAAATGAGAACTTGAGAATCCAACGAATAGGAGATGAAGTGATGCAGGAGCATTAGAGCTTCGATGTCATCAAGCTTTTTGGAGATAAAGCTCCAAACTAGGCTTCAACATGGAAAAGGAATTTTATTTCCTTATTGTAAATAATTTTAATTTCTTTATTTCTAAAGCAACTATGGATAGAGATAAGACAAAATAGATAAGATTTTAGCATGAGAAGCATGAGAGATTCTAGGGATGGATTGAGTGACTTTAGAATTTAGAAAAATGTGATTTATAGAGTGATTTATGCAAGAAAATGAGATTTATGGAGTGGTTTATGGGTGATTTATGGAGTGCTTTTAGGATTTACAAAAGATATTGCATTTCTTAATTCTACTTATTGTAAGCCTATGAAAAATGAGAACTAATGACCAAATTAATGTTTAATGAAGCTCATAGAGAGAAACAAATGTTGGTTTTGTTAATAAAATAAAATTTCATATCTTTTGTGCATGAAGTGTCTCTGTGTACAATCATTGAAGAATTCTTAAAATTTGGAATCAGTAGAATTAATTCCTTATGTGTGTGAATTGGGCAGAGAAACCTTATTGAAAATTTAATGAAATTATATTTAGGGCATGTGCTAAATGGTGGAGAGTGGTATTATTTTATGAAGAATAATTATTCAATATGCTTAATGGAAAGAAAGATAATGAGTGCTCATGAATTATATTTTTATATCGAGTGTGCATGGTGAATGCTTCACGAAATATTGTGAAATGAATGTAAATACATAGATGTGTATGGAGTGGATTCATGAAATTGGTGTTAGCGTACATTTGCTACCATCACGAAGGAAGAAAATCCTCCAAGGTATAATAGGTGACAAGTAGCATTGTGTAGAAATTCCATCCAGTTTGCGGTAAGGGGGTTCGAAATAAGAAAATCAACAAGCTAAAGGGGCATGTTGATCTTGACAAAACAAAGTCCATTAAAGACGATAGGTGGAACACATGGAGTGTAGTGGTACATGAGTTATCAAGCTATGTAATGGACCACTTGGATAGGGAACTGGTATCCCAACTTAAGTGGGGATTTGTGAGAGCGTGAGATGCTTTATGAACCATGCATGTGAAAATGTGTCGTATGTAACTAGTGTATATAATTCATGTACTGAGCTAAATGGTAACCTCTTTATATGGACTTCCACAAAGTGATTGGTACTAGGCTAATGTTCTAGAGGCGAGCTTGAGGGGAAATTGCTAGGGTAGTTAGTTTTTGAGCTCTAGATTTATGAGAACCCATTTATTGTAACAAAGTCTGTTAAAAATCTTCATGATAAAGTTAGAATAAATCTCCATACTTAGAAAACTTTTTATATATTATGTAAATATATATATTTAATTTATATATTAATTTTTTTATAACACGTTAAAATAACATTATAACATAATTTTTTAATTTTTTAATTTTTTAATTTTAATAAAATAATTTACATTAGTAATATAAAATATATAAATAAATGTTTATTTTATTTTATATTAATCTTTTATCTCTGAATTATATATAAAATATTAAAATAAATATATTATAATATATTAGTTAAACGATGTATGTAACTTTAAACTAACATGTTTGATTAATTAACATTAATTTTAAGTTATATAATCATATCAACTACTTTTCCAACGTAAATCATCTAACCACTTAACAATAATTTTAAATTGCATAATTATATTAATTATTTTTACCCTGAAAGAATTATAACATCTAAACAAATAAAAAACGTTCTTGAGAACGACAGATATCTACTTCTCATGGGAGAACAAGATCTTCAGAACCTTCTGGAAATTTGCAATAATTGAGGTATATTTTGTTACGAATTATTTATTCAAAACGCAGGCGATAAATTAAATATCAAGAAATTGGAAAAACAGAACTTTCAATCTCTTTCACACGGAAGGAAAATAGAAAAATAAGCAATTGCACACGGAAGGAAAATAGAAAAATAAGCAATTGCAAGAGTTGCGTGCCTTTCGCAAATATTCATTTAAGATTTATATTGATTAAAATTTTAACGGTAACAAAAAATTGTTAGAACATTTATCATTCCAAATAATTTGTATCACTACCACAATCATATTTATCAAAAGTGTTTTATTTCAAATTAAGATGGATGAAAATTTGTTGATTTTTTATTTTACTTTTTAATTGAGGGTTTAGATTGATTCTCAAGGGAATATGCTCACCATATCCTTAGTCTTAATACTTATTAATAGTTGTAGTGTATTAAAGAGTTTGTTAGGTTGCATTGACTTTTAATAAATTTAAAAAATTATATTCTTGATCGGGCCTACCAATTCCCTAGGGATTTGAGATTATTCCAATTCTAATAAGTTCCTCTATAAGTTCATCATTATTATTTATAACATTCATTTATATATAATGAAATTTTATTTAGCAAAATTCTCTGTTACTTTTAATAAATTAAAATTAGATTCGTGCCATATGACTCACTGCCCACCAATTTCCTAGGGATTTGAGATTATTCCAATTTTAATAAGTTCCTCCATGATCAGTTCTTCATTATTATTTATAACATTCATTTATAATTCCTTTTTTTTCTTAAGCTAACGCTGACCCATAACTTTTTTATACATAGGTAATGACTTAAATGTGTACATTAGTAAAGCATTCTTCATGTTGCAATAGTCTATTTGGTTATATGTATGAAGCCTTCAGTTATATCAACCATATTAATATTTATAATGTGGTTGTACAAGTAATACATGTGGTTGATATACGTTTATGGATTTAATCTTAATTTTAATATTAATATTGATATTAATAAATATATAAATAAAATAATAATACAATAATAATAAATATATAATAAATATTATTATCATTATATTATAAATATGATAATAATTATAACAATTATAATGACAATTTATAATAATTATTATTATATTAGAATAATATGATAATATTATTGATATTATCAATCATATAATAATTATTGATATTACTAATAAATGTGATTATTAATATTATAAACCATTTGGATTAATATTACAAATGTAAGCGATTGTTTTTTTAACCAGAATGAGTAGTGTTTATATATATATAAATCGCTCTCATTCCCATGTAAAATTGGGATTTTACATCATATTTTCGAGTCTACTAAGAGCTTTTGAGACATCAATTGTTCCCCATCCCTTGCTAGAGAGTTTTCCACATGCTTCCTACAAAAAATTCTCATTTCTGGTAGCATATGGCTATACATTCGACAAAACTGTAGCAGTAGATATATACATTTATGGTTTTCCATAGAAAAACATTTTTTAAAAACTGAGTGAGAGAACATACTACTCCTCTATTGGTGTTGGAATATTCAGATCCAGTACAATGAATTCTTCTTGATTGCTTTGGTTGTTCTCCTCCATATTGGGCTTCAATAGCTCAATTTGTTAACGCAACACATCCACCTCATCTTCCAATTGTTGGATGCGCTCCTTCTTTTCGAGTTGTTGCTCCCGCATGGCTAGAGCCTCCTTTTGTTGTTGATGGATACATTGATGCAGAATAGCATAACCTTCCTAAATCTCGAAATGTTCCTGCACATAGTCTTTACAGGAATTCCTATTGTTCCCACCTTCCCGAGCTTTGCCCTCCCTCGACCCCCTATCCTAGCCACGTGACGGCCCCAGGAACCAAACAAAAAGTTTTCCTTTGTTGAATTTTTGTTCACGGTTATGACCTTTTCTAGTATGCCATAGACCCCAAACTCCAAAATGCCCGCAATGTTCTACTGCAACTCCCCCACCCAACTCTGCTTATCCGCACAATTCTTGACCTCTCTCACGCAACCAACACTTTGTAAATCAACACACAAGTTCCCTTGCGACAATAAACTCCTGTAGACACACCCCTAAAGGCCGATGCTTTGACCCAAAACCTGCAACAGATGCTTCGTGACCCCAGCTTCAGCCGCCAGGCATTTGCGGAGACCACCTTAGCAAAGATTAACCATAAACCATAATAGCATATCAAACCATTACTCCTTAAATAGAAGGTTCAAGTTTGGATATTGATGTTGTACTGGATATTGGTACTCATGGAGCTGAGATCCTAATGCTCCTCCTTAATTTCCTATCTATCCACCATAATTTCCAAGCTCTTCTCCTCATCCTTCATCTTCACCCATGCCTTCCTCCCGGGCATGGCCAGAGAAATTCTGAGCAAAGGGACTAAATCTTTCTTACGCTCTCCCAATAACTTGCCATCTCTTATGCTGGATCCCTAGCCTTTGCAATAGATTCTATGTCATTGGGGTTGGGTTCTCACGTTGTGAGATCTCCTTGAGCTAAGTGGAGTACCATTGTCAAGGATGCAGACACGTTGTTGCAGCGAGCTAACCATTGCCACGAGGCGCAAGGAAAAGCTAGGCCAAGCAAAGTGCAATGCAATAGGGAACAAGGAGCAAGAGGTTGAATGAAAAGGATAAGGGGGCCATAACTAAATGGAGAGCAGGAGGACGATAAGGATGGGAGGTTTAACATGGTGAGAGGAAGATGGGTGACGAGGGTTAGGGATAAGAGGTGATAAAGGAAAAGAGTGGAGGGGGAGGAAGGGGTGCGGGGTGGGGGGCGAGGTAAGATAATTAGCGACTAACCTTGAAATATCCAAATTTTTTTTCCTTTGTAACCTCTTCGATGAGCCAAGAATTCCATCCTCAGACTAATAATTGAAATCCATGACTAAGATTAGGGAATGCATATCATTTCCTCTACCTCATTCATTATACTTCTTTCTGCATTCAATTGACAAGCCAAATTTGCTTGCTTATCTTCTTCCTAGTTATTCCCTCTCAGGATATGAAAAAATGACACCAAATCAAATAAGGGAATCATCCCTTGGGATTTCTTAATAACTTGATTTAGGTTCATGTTTTTCACTGATGAATTATTGATCTGAAAATGAAACTACTTGTTTTTGTTGTTTAAGGTATTCATTTCCATTAAATTATATCTGCAAACTGTTACTGATGTCTTACAATAGAAACAAAGTGTTTTTGGTAAATTTCTGAGTCTTATGTGTGAAGGAGGATTTTTTCAATTTAGTCTTTATCATATCAAATCTGAAAAACACAGTAAGATAAATTCACATAATATAACATAGCAACTGATAAGGTAGTTCACCCCTCCTAGGCTACATCTGCCAGGTCCAAGGCCCCCAAATGGGCATTTCCTTGCTCATATTAGATGCTCAAAATGGTTATACAGTTATAAGAAAGCCTAAATAGGCAAAATAAGCTATGAAAATGAGTTTATAACATAGAAAAGAGTTAAGAATGACTTTTGTTTCACCTCCAATGGTTAACCATAGCCCAATATAGCTCCAACACTCCCTAGGCCCTGATGGCTCTCCAAGTTTCTTTGCTTAAAAAACATCTGAAGATGAGCTCTGTTGGCTCTGAAACCTATACCAATGGCTCTGGAATGCTTAGAATACCCAAAATCCAAAAAAACATTTGCTCCAAAAGCATCTCCCTAGTGAAAGTTATGTCCTCCAAAAGTTTTGTTCAATCTCCCCTAAAGAAACTCCACTAAATGTGGGTTAACTACAGTTAACCCTGCTAATTTCGGCAACCACACCTAAAATGGCAGACTCTGCCAAATTGATCGCCAGTTGACCGTAACTGCCGATCGTAATGATGCATGTGACCATGGGAATTGACCCTTAACTGTTAGGGTTAATGTTTATCCACTGATTCTAAGCATTTGGTTCCGTGCCAGGGTTCTATTATAAGGGGGCTGGCCCCCATTACTAGCGCCCGCACCATATTGAAAATTCAAATAGGCAATGTGACCATAGAGTGGTAAGAACCAACGTGTAGGCCGGCCAGTCAGGCCTGTGGGCTGGTAGCACAGAGACCCATGATTAAATCCTGCGAGCTCCATAAAATTTTGCCAATGAAAAAATATACAGTCTTGGGGCCACGTGGTGCCTCTGGATAGGCCACGTGGTGGCCTCTGGGCAGGCCACGTGGCGCTCATAGATTGGTCAACCAAACAACATATTTTGGGGAGTATTTTGGAGAGTATTCCAAGGAATATTTTAGGGAATATTCTAAGGAATATTCCTTGAAATATTCTGAACTATGTGCCCTCTTTGCTTGCATGCCTTTCCTTCTCATGGAATCTTGCATCGCATTGCACCGACACTTCGTTCTCTGCACCGATCGACACCAAAGGTATCTTGTGCAACCTTTTGTCATCTTCTTTCAAGGACGAACGATTATCAGACTGAAACATATCATCATTTATATCAACAATAATATGAAAAGGAAATTGTGCAAAATCTTCTTGTTTAACCATCAACAAAGTCAGATTTTGACTTGCATTAACTAGCCTTTTCAATAGCCCTGCATGGACTAAAGAAGATTCTAGCTTCTTCTTATGTGCTCTCACAATGTACTCTTTTCCATCCTTGAACAAGTGATACTTATTCTCATGGCGATCGAAGATTGCCTTTCTATCAAATAAATATGGGCTACCCAACACAACACCTATAATGTCAAGCGGTACTACATCCAGTTCAACCCAATCAACATAATGAGCTGTTATGGCAAAGCGCAAGATGCACTTCTTTAAGACTTGTGAGTTTGCATCGTTGCATATCCACCCAAGTGGATAAGGCTTTGGATGTGGAATTGTCTCAAGTTTCAGCTGTTTGACCAAGTATTTTGAGATGAGATTAGCTTGAGACCCACTATCAAAAAGTGTGTCTATCTTTGTGTGGTTTGAGATTATCCTCACATGAAATAGCTCTATCCTCCTCTTTTCATTTTGAGTTTCTTTGTGATAGTTTAATGTGCTAGAACTGGGATTTGTTTCTTGTATAACCTCTTTCCCCTTTATGTTCTTTAATACCATGGTGATACTTTTTGTCTCATCACCTGATTCAGACCCTAAGTCCTGTTCAACAGTTGCTACAATTTTTCCCTTTTCTTTGGTTTTGTCTTTGGTTTTATATTTCTCTGGTTTCAGCTCTGGATGAAGCTTCCAACAGTGGTCTTCATCGTGGCTTGTTTTTGAATAGTTCTTGCAAAAGAATTTCCCTTTTTCCTTTCTAGAGTTTGCAATCCTTTTTCTTCCTTTGCCTTTAAAATCACTACCCTCATTTCCATCAAAAGTGTTTTTCCCTCTAGTCTCTAAATGCGTAGCTTGTACACAAACTTCGTCTAGACTAGTAGGATTGAACATAAGGATAGTGTGTTTAAGGTAGCTATGCAAACCACCTATATATTTCAGCAAAGTGTCTTGACTTTGTAAGTCTACCCCTAATAAGAGTGCTCTTCTCCTAAACTCTTGAGTGTATTCTTGAACACTTTGTCCTTTAAGTTGTCTAAAACTTTGCCAATTCATTATAGCCTTTTGTAAATGAGCAAGAGGATAAAATTGCTTCTTAATTGCGGAAATAAATTCAGCCCATGATAAAGTAAGCTTACCATGTTTTCGAATTTCATCCTTGGTCTTGGCTTCCCACCATACCAATGCTGCTCCTTCCATCCTTAATGAGGCTAACTGAATCTTGGTGTCATCATCATGTAAGTTCTGAATCCTTAAATAAACTTCCAACTGTCTTATCCAGTTGTCAAGTTTCTCTGCATTGACTTCATCGTTAAAAATGGGTAATTCAAATTTAACATCTAGCTTTAAAAATGAACTTTTCCCAGAAGATTTAGGCTTATGAGGTTGATTTACCGAGGTAGAGGATGACAATGTATAGGAAGAGGATGATGATGGAGATGGTGGATCGCCATTTCCTCCATGTCCTTTCTTTGAATTATCATCACCTTTCTTTCCTCCTGAAGAGCCCTCTCCTTCTTTTTGATGCTTAGACCCTTCTCCAACCAACCTATCATTCCTTTCCTGGTATAATATTCTTACCATCTTAGTCATGTCCAAAAAAGTTTTTCTGAATACCCATTCTTCTTCTCTTGGATCCATGTCTTGAGGAACTTCTCCTCCCCTTTCAGACATACTTGAAGCTTCTTCTAAGGCTATTGAGGGTGAATCAGAAGGTGGAGATAATGGCACCCTGGCCCTCCTTGGTTGAGGATTATCTTGTGCTCTAACCAATTGTCCTTTCCCTCTTTGAAGCTTAAGCCTGGTAAGCATTAAAACTTGCAAAATAGTCAAAAATATCTTTGCACAAAACTAATACTCAAAACTGAGCTCTGATACCAACCGATCTGAAAATGAAACTACTTTTTTTTGCTGTTGAAGGTATTCATTTCCATTAAATTATATGTGCAAATTGTTACTGATGTCTTGCAATAGAAACAAAGTGTTTTTGGTAAATTTCCGAGTCTTATATGTGAAGGAGGATTTTTTCAATTTACTCTTTATCATATCAAATCTGAAAAACACACCAAGATAAATTCACATAATATAACACAACGGCTGATAAGGCAATTCACCCCTCCTGGGCTACATTTTCCGTGTCCAAGCACCCCCAAATGGGCATGTCCTTGCTCTTATTAGATGCTCAAAATGGTTATACAGTGATAAGAAAGCCTAAACATGCAAAATAAGCTATGAAAATGAGTTGAGAACACAGAAAAAAGTCAAGAATGACTTTCGTTTCACCTCTAATGGTTAACCATAGCCCAATACAGCTCCAACACTCCCTAGGCCCTGATGGCTCTCCAAGCTTCTTTGCTGAAAAACACCTGAATATGAGCTCTATTGGCTCTGAAACCTATACCAATGGCTCTGGAATGCTCAGAATACCCAAAATAAAAATAAAAAACATTTGCTCCAAAAGGTTCTCCCTAGTGAGAGTCATGACCTCCAGAAGTTTTGTCCAGTCTCCCCTAATGAAACTCCACTAAATGTGGGTTAACTGCAGTTAACCCCGCTAATTTTGGCAACCATGCCTAAAATGGCGGACTTCACCAAATTGACCACTAGTTGATCGTAACTACCGGCGGTAATGGTGCATGTGACCACGGGAACTGACCCTTAACTGTCAGGGTTAATGTTTATCCGCCGAATCTAAGCCTTTGGGTTCGCACCAAGGTTCTATTATAAGGGGGCTGGCCCCCTTTACCGCCGCCCGCACCATATTGAAAATTCAAATAGGCAATGTGACCATAGATTGGTAAGAACTAACATGTATGTGGGTCATTCGGGCCTGTGGTCTGGTAGCACGGAGACACACGATCGAATCCTGCGAGCTCCATAAAAATTTTCCAATGAAAAAATCTGCAGTCTTGGGGCCATGTGGCGACCTCCGGGTAGGCCACGTGGCACTCATAGATTGGTCAACCAAACGGTGTATTCTGGGGAATATTTTGGAGAATATTCTAGGAAATATTTTAGGGAATATTCTAAGGAATATTCCTCTGAATATTCTTTTTTTTAATTTTTCCAAAATTCAAAAATTGCAGTATACTGGGCATTTTTAAAATGCGATAACTCCTCCATACAGTGTCAGTTTTTCGAACCATTCACGGTGCCGGAATCAAGAAGATGAGATCTATCCAGTCATTATAGTTTCAACCAATTCTGAGCAATTCAATATTCGAGCATTTTTTCCACTTAGGACATGATCACCTGATCAATTATAATTCATATGATTTATGACCAACATTGAGTCTCCTAGGACTTGGATCTTTCTGATGACATTTTTTTGTGCAAAGGATAGACTAAGAAACAAACCATAAGCTTCAACTTCATTTTTTGTCTTCCTACCCAGGCCCTAAGCATATCTTTCTTCGATGTTTCCTTCAGGATTAATGAGAATCCCTCCCTCTCCTACCACCCCAAAATGTAAGCGATTATCAATATTATAAATCCAAGCGATTAATAAACCCAAGGAATTTATATTATAAACCCAAGGGATTTATATTAAACTATAGGATTAATATTATAAACACTATAAATAATATTATACCCTAGGAATATGAACCCTTACGTTAATAAACACATGTGATTAATACCCAAAACCCAAGGGAATATTAGTAAACACAATGGATTAATATTGTAAACCTAAGGGATTAATATCATAAACCCAAGATATATAAACACTAAGATAAATATTATATACACTAAAATAAATAAGCATGACCATGGTTTTCCATGATTGATTTTTATATTGACACAATCTTTATCACAATGCGACGTTGAACCATGGTTGACCATGATTGATTTTCATATTGAGACAGTCTTTGTCACAACGCGACATTGGACCATGGTTGACCATCGATGACCATGTTTGTCACAATGTGACATTGCACCAATAGATAATCTTTGTCTCAATGTGACCACGATTATTAACCATGTCTATCAATGGTTGACCATGATTGACCATGGTTGATTTTCATATTGAGATAAGCTTTGTCACAATGCAACATTGGACCATCATTGATTTTGACCTTGAGACAATATTTTCCACAACTTGATGTTAGATCATTTTTTACGATGGCTAACCATGATTCACCATAATTGACAATGGTATAAAATGTCTGACCAATGTTGACCATAATAGACCATGAAAGCCATAGTTGACCATGTTTGATTTTCATATGGAGAAAATCCTATGATAAACCGTAAGATAAATAATATAAACCAAGGTATATAAACCCTATGATAAATATTATAAACGATAAAATAAACATGGTTGAACATGATTGATTTTCATTTTGAGACAATCTTTGTCACAATGTGACGTTGGACCATGGTTTACCATGGTTGACCATGATTCATTTTCATATTGAGAAAATCTTTGTTCTAATGTGACATTGGACAATGGTTGACCATGGTTGACCATGGTTGATTTTCATATTGAGATAATCTTTGTCACAATGTGACATTGGAAAATGGTTGACCTTGATTGACAATGGTTGACGATAGTTGACAATGGTTGACGATAGTTGACAATGGTTGAGCATTGTTGATTTTCATATTGATACAATCTTTGTCAAAGTAGAATGGTGGACCATGGTTGACCATGATTTCCCATGATTATAAACTCAAGGGATTTATATTTAACCTTAATATTAATATTATAAACCTATAATTAATATTATAGCCTCCGAATATGAAACCTTGAATTAATAAACCCAAGGGATTAATACAAAGACCCCAATGGATTATGAACCAAAGGGAATAATATTAAACCCAAGGGATTAATATTAAAAACCCAATGTATATAAACCCTAAGATAAATATTATAAATCCTAAAATAAACATGGTTGACCATGGTTGGATTCATATTGAGACAATCCTTGTCACAATGTGACATTGGACCCTGGTTGACCGTGGTTGATTTTCATATTGGGGCAATCTTTGTCACAATGCGATGTTGGACCATGATTGCTCATGGTCGACCATGGTTGACCATGACTGATGTTGACACCTAATCCTCTGCGATTGGGTGAATTTGGAATGTGAACAGTCATCAAGAAGATGAACTGATCAGTCACATTCATGTATATAACAATAGCTACCTAATGAAATAAACCAATCAGTTTTTCTACCTTTGGAGAGTTACTGCCTGGCCTGACATGGTATCAGAGCCAGCTCCTTTTTTTAGCTCTTGTGCCTTGTAACTCCCTTGTCTGACTGATTACCTATGCCCTTCTCCATACAGTACACTGCCCATATATTTGTTGGTGTCAGTTGCCTGACATTTTCTCTCAATAAACCGCCCTCCAACCGTTATGCTTGGTAAATATCGCTAGCTGGCCTCCCTTCATACACTGCTGCTCTTTCCACGCTGATCACCAAACCAAAAAAAAACCTATGTTGCTGCTCTTCCCATAACTGTCACCACACTGTTGTATCAGCGCTCCATTGCCAGACCTGTTGCACGCCAGCCGGCCTCCCTTTCGGATGTTGTCGGCTTTAGCTAGCATGCCCACAGAGATTTGCACCCATTCAGACACATTATGATGAGAAGACACAGGGAAACCTGCTACGAGCCTAAGCAGCATTGAAAATGCCAATTCCGAATTTATGATGGTGGTTTTGCCTTCAATGGCTGAACTGAATTGACAGAGATTATTCAATAGGTTTGATTCATCCAAATCAGTGAGTATTGAGATATAGGCGAAGGGAAGGTTGTCGCTGTTGGTGTCCACGCTCAATCTTTGTATGAAATCCTTGAAGACTCGTGCTTTTCACAGAGCAGGTTCATGGAACCAGTGCGTATCATGATCGCATCAATATAAAGGCCGAGACTGATTTGTACCTCCCTCCATATGCTGTTGCTCTCTCCACGCTAGTCGGCCTCTCTCCATTCACAGTGCTCCAGGTTCAATCCTTGTATGAAATTCTTGGTAAACGCTGCTTCATATATACGCTGCTCTGGATATCATATATACGTTGTTTCATATACGTTATATATACGCTGCTCCCTCCATATATACGTTGTTTCATATATGTCATATATACGCTGTTCCTGGTATATATAACATTGTTTTCACATAAGTTTAGCTGGTATAAAAAAAAAGGGAAGTACCTGCCTTTTTTATTTGCGTCCCCAAAAGACTCGTGCTATCAGGCCACCCTTACCAAGCATTAGGCATCATTGAAGACTGAAAGATAGAAAAAGAAAGAGATGTATTTTCCAATAAGAAAGTATGCAGTCAAAGTATAAAGAATAGGATTCGAGCATAGGGAATTATATTTATGTCCAAGTGTTTGGCAAATTCTGATTTGCATCAGATTTCTGATTCGCTTTAAGCAGTCGATACTATTTCTCTTGAATTGCAACCACATTGTAAAAAAAAAAAAAAAAATTGGTGATATTCTATATGCATAGAATATAATTTTGATCTTTGTATATTAATTCAAGAAGGAAGAATAAGGCTGTTTTTGAAGCACATTTTCCCAGCAGAAGTATTCTTTCTATTAGCAGAAGTTTTTTGTTACAGTATGCATTCAAGAGAAAGAGGAAGATATTTCAGAGGCAGGGGGGCAGACATTCTCAAGGAGAAAAGGCAGATCTGCATTGCATTCGCTGCAAACGAAATGGATCACATGATGCTTCTACATGCAAGCTACCATGGGACAAAATTGAGCAGAAAAGAAACCAGTAGAAAGGTAAAACTGATGATACAGACAAAGGTAAAGCACCTGAATCCGCTCACTATATTGAGGCACAATGTAACATTGGAGTAAATGAAGATTTGTTTAATGCTTCACTTGCTTCTTCGAAAAATGATTGGTTGCTTGATTTAGGAGCAACCTGTCATATGACTCATAGAAAAGATTTTTTTGAAGATTTCACTGACAATGTTGATGGAGAAGTATACTTTGCAGATCAGTCAAAAATCAAGCCATCAAGGCTTGGCACAATCAGGCTTAAACTGCCTGGTCTTCCAGACTTTCTTTTGGATCATGTTCTATATCTCCCACAGCTCAAGAGAAACTTGTTGTCCTTGGTCCACATCCGCCAGCAAGGTCACTCCATTCATATGTTTGATGGCAAGCTTGAGGTAAGAAAAGCTTCTGACCACTCACTTGTCATGAGGGGAATAGAAGAAGAAAGGCTTCTCAAACTGCAAGGAACCTCTGCTCATGCACAACATTTCTCATATATTTCTCATCATGAAGAAGGTACACTTCCATCAAGTTTATTATGGCATGCTAGATTTGGACATTTAAACTATGACAGTCTCCGCTTATTGAAGAAAAATGGTGTTGCTGGTTTGCCTACAATTCCTAGGAAACATAAGCAATGTGATGCTTGCATTCGAGGAAAGCATAGCAAACAGTCTTTTCATGATTCACATTCAAGAGCACATAGGAAGCTTGAACTCATTCATTCAGATTTATGTGGTCCAATGCCTCTTCCTTCTGCAAATGGAAATAAATATATCATGACATTTGTTGATGATTACACTAGAATGTGTTGGTTTTATTTATTGAAGAACAAATCTGATGCTTTTCAAACATTCAATAATTTTCATAAATGGATTGAAAATGATGCACAATCTCATATTGGGTATATTCGCACTGATAATGGAAAAGAATATACATCAAATGAATTTGAAAACTATCTTCGCCAACATGGGATCAAACATCAAACAACTGTGCCTTATAATCCCCAACAGAATGGTGTAGCTGAAAGAATCAATAGAACAATCTTGAATATGGTACGATCCATGCTTTTCTTCAAAAATGTAAAGATAATGTTTTGGGCTGATGCTGTTCTATGTGCTGCATATATAAAGAATAGATGTCCATCAAATGCTATAAGAAACAAGACTCCTTATGAATTGTGGTATGGACATGTTCCTTCGGTAAAACATCTCAGGATCTTTGGTTCCACCTGTTATGCTTTGACACCAAAGGTACATAGAAACAAACTTGGTGCTAGAAGTCGTAAGTGTATCTTCCTGGGGTATTCAAACACCTCTAAAGCATACCGCCTCTATGATGAAGTAAATAAAAAGTTTGTTGTATCTAGAGATGTTATTTTTCTTGAATCATCCAAATCTGACAATGTTGTTGAGCGGCAACTTGATCGCTTGGATAGATTCGCAAAAACGAAATCATTTCAAGAATTTGATAATCAGATTCCACATCTTGAAGGGGGATTCCTATACTAGATCAACATGTGGAATCTTCTTCTGAGGAACAATATCCCCTGCATGAAACTCCAACAACGGATGATGCTTTAAGTGATGTAATTGATAGAATTGGGAGACTCAATCTTGATTCAGTCCCAACTCAATCAACAGAGCAGCCTGGACCATCTCAGAAAGGTCCCCCAAAGTGGCTGACAAAGACACTTGAAAGTGTTCATCCTGATGAAATTGGAAAAACAGGAACCAGAAATTCAAACCGACAAAATGGAGGTGATGTAGATGACTCTAATTCACCTGTTGATATGGATGTTACTTATGATTGTGAATTGAACTTGTCTACAGATTTTGAACCAACTCCTTCAAAGAAGCTGCTTCTCATGATGAATGGAAAGAAGCGATGAAAAAGGAGTATGATGCCCTCATAAAGAATGGCACTTGGAAGCTGGTTGATCCTCCATTTGGAACCAAACCAATTCGCTGCAAGTGGGTCTACAAGAACAAATACAAAGCTGATGTCTCACTTGACAAGCACAAAGCTAGGCTTTTGGCAAAAGGCTTTGCACAGAAGGAAGGGGTCGATTATGAGGAAACTTTTGCCCCCAGAGCAAAATGGGCCACCATCCGGACACTCTTTGCACTAGTTGCTCAGAACGGTTGGAAAGTCCATCAAATGGATGTAAAAACTGCCTTCTTGAATGGAGATCTAAAAGAAAATGTTTTTATGTCCCAGCCTGAAGGATTTGCTGTGAAAGGACATGAACATAAAGTATGAAAACTTGTGAAGTCCTTGTATGGCCTCAAACAAGCACCACGAGCCTGGTATGAAAAACTAACTGAGCACCTTCTGAAACTCAACTTCAATCATTTTGATCTTGATGATGCAACTTTATTTGTCAAGAAAGTTGGCAAAACAGTTGTATATCTTGTGGTATATGTAGATGATCTATTAATGACAGGGAACAATGAAAGCTATATTGCATCCATAAAGAAAGAATTAGGAAAAAGTTTTGAAATGACTGATTTGGGCTATGTTCATTACTATCTTGGCATTGAAGTAACCCAACATCCAAAATCCATATTTCTTTCTCAAAAGAAATACATTGGAGATTTGTTAAACAGATTTGGCATGACAGAGTGCAATTCTCTTTCTACTCCAATGGAACAAAACTTAAAGCTCACATCTATTGAAGGAAAGGAATTTGAGGATGCAACAAAGTATAGACAGCTTGTAGGAAGTCTCATCTACCTCACTACTACCAGACCAGACATTTCATTTACTGTTGGAATCCTCTCCAGGTTCATGCAAAAGCCTTGTGAGGGACATTGGTCTGCTGCAAAAAGAGTTCTAAGGTACTTGAAGGGAACTCAAGACCTTGGAATCAAGTATACACAGGTGGACGACTTCAGCTTGATTGGATACTCTGATTCAGACTTCGATGGAGACAAAGAAACTGGAGTATCTACTTCAGGATATGCTATGAGTCTTGGATCAGGAGCTGTCTCTTGGAGATCACGCAAACAATCAGTTCCAACAGATTCCACAACAAAAGCAGAATACGTGGCAACAGCTGAAGCAACGAAAGAAATTGTGTGGCTCAGGAAAATTCTTGAAGATTTGCAGGTAAAACAAGTACAATCGACTCCACTCATGATTGACAACACCTCTGCAATAAAGTTGGCCAAGAACCCAAAGTTCCATGATCGTACAAAGCACATCAATACTAAATATCATCTGATCCGACATCATGTTGAGGCCAAAACAATCCATCTCCGTCATTATTCCACAAATGAGCAAATTACAGACATCTTCACCAAAGCGCTTGGAAGAGGAAAACTTGAAAGATTCAGAACGATGCTTGGACTCACCAACATCCCTTCAGATTAAGGGGGGGAATGTTGACACCTAATCCTCTGCGATTGGGTGAATTTGGAATGTGAACAGTCATCAAGAAGATGAACTGATCAGTCACATTCATGTATATAACAATAGCTACCTAATGAAATAAACCAATCAGTTTTTCTGCCTTTGGAGAGTTACTGCCTGGCCTGACAACTGATAAGATAAACCCAAGCAAATAATAAGCCCAAGGGATTAATACTAAAAACCAAAGGGATTATAAACCCAAGGGAATAATATAAACCCAAGGTAGATAAACCCTAAGATAAATATTATTAACCCTTATATAAACATGGTTGACCATGGTTGATTTTCATTTTGAGACAATCTTTGTCACAATGCTACGTTGGATCATGCTCGACCATGGTTGAAACCTTAAATATTATAAACCCTTAAATAAACATTGTTGACCATGGTTGATTTTAATATTGATACAATCCTTGTCATAATGCATCGTTGGACCATGCTCCACCATGATTTTTATATTGAGATAATCCTTATCACAATGTGATTTTGGACCATGGCTAACCATGATTGATTTTCATATCGATAAAATATTTGTCACAATGCGATGTTGGACCATGCTTGACCATGGTTGTTTTTCATATTGATACAATTTTTATCACATTGAGACATTCGACCATGGTTTACCGTGATTTACCATGGTTAATCATGATTGATGGTGAGCCTTAGTACTGCGCTAAGAGTGCTGCAACTCCCAAGAACTCCTCAACTCTATTTATCAAATCGAGTTTCGTACAAGCTTCGAGGTGACCGTGTTATATGCACAGTAGATGGGATTCTACTCATGCCACCCTCAACTAGGACATTTGATCAATAGTGTTCCAAGACCATTCCTCCTACTGAATTAGAATGAAATCTAGCTAATGAAGGTGCAATTTAGAAGCTACCTCTAACTATGAAAAGGGAAATGATATTAACTTCAACTTGAAAATTCCATAGAAACAATTCATGAAAAGGTAAGAGCTAAACTACTTGCAGAAAGAAAACTACATTATCTTGCAATCATTCATCTAGTTATCATATCTACATGCAGAAAATAATCTAACCTACCAAACCATAATTCAATATTCTATATACCATCTAACTAGCTCACACTTTCATGTAAATCATTGCTCTATTAGTGCCAAAATTGTGATAAGAAAACTAACATTATTCTATTTTTATAGTGAAGGAAAAGGAGGCTTTGGAGTGGCCTAGGAGCTTCCCTTGATCACGGAGTCACAATTGGGGGTCAACATCCTTCTCAACTAAGTCCAAATTTCAGCAAGGATCAAAATTGGTGAAGAAACAGGTGGTTACAGGTGTGTTATAGGAGGCTACTACAAGTGCCCTGTATTGCTACCGGGAGGCCTGTAATGCTATAGGAGGGCTGCCGAGAAGGGTGAAGAGGTGGAAATGATGGTTTTATGGTATGGAAAGGTGGATGGAGGTTGAGGTAAATGATTGAAGGGTGGAAAAAGCCCCTAGCCAACCTTAGAGCCTTTTGAAGACCTATTTTGCACTAGGAGGGATGCTCTCAGTGACCCTAGGAAAATGATATCATGAACATGATTTTGGGCAAAAAATTGGGGTTCAAAAGAGAAGATGAGGAAGTCAAATATGGAGGTGGTGAAGGTGCCCTTGCCTACATATCCAAACAACCATGCAATCATCACATGCATATACCCATTTATCATTTTACAAAATGAAATAACTAGTAGTGGAAAAGATGAGTTGAATTGAAATGTTACTTAATCTAAGCCAAAACTTTGATCTAATCAATAAACCAACTCCTAAGCTACAACGAGCACATGAAAAATATGATGACTAACAAAAATATTCTTCCAAGAAATCATAAACATAATATTTTTGGAATGTGGGTGTAAATCCTTCTATTCACACTCCCATGAGAGAGATGAGGTAGAGGTTGCAATCAATTTTTTTTTTTAATGGATTATTCTCTACTAAAATGAAACAAAATAATAAGTACTTTGAACTAAAAATAGATACAAATACACAACAGGGACCTAAGCCACTGGGGTTAGGCCCAAATCCAAGAGCCTTAGCCCTCTGGAACTAACTCAGTGATGAATCAATAAGCAACTTCTCATTATCATTGAATAAATGTCTAATACATCACATAACAGTAAAAAATAACAGTGCCAAGTAGTTGAGCTCAATAAATAATTAGCTGAAAACAAAACTTCAATCCTAATGAGAACTTTTACATGCTTATTTATACAAGAGGGTAGCTACTAGCAGCTCCTTAGAAAACAAGAATATTTTTCTCCCACAACTCGAGAATGGTGGATCCTATTCCTCATTAATTGCACTCTCTTGGCTTCCATTGACCTCACTACTTTCACATGCTTCACTGCCATTGACCTCGAGCTCATGAGAGAGAGAGTGTTGTGATCTTAGGTTGATTGAGGGAGTTAAAGAGGTGGACAACCCCCTAAATTCTCTCCTTGATGTCTACTTCAAGCCCCTGCGTAGAAATCATCTCAAAAATTGCTCCTTTTATCCTTCTCACTAAGCATAATATAACAAAAAATGTAAATATATGTGAGAAAGAGATAGTTCTAAAGATGGAGGATGGAATCATGACCCTTATAATGTACCTATTAATGAGCCTTATCATCACCACCTACTAAAACTGTTTCTAATATTCTGAGAAACTCAATCATCTATGTGTATCTCTCTCATGGCCCTTGTGGCCTCCTTGACATACCAAGGCTCGTCAGAGGGTTTTCCTTCTTGGGGATAGAAACTTGCATTTTTCTCTATTTTTGTCCACTCCTTCTGCTCTTCTGCTTCATTTCTTCCTTTCTGTATGCCTAAAATCAAGGGTGGACTGAGCTTGAGTCCTATCCACTTCACTATCAACATTTGCATGATTCTCTTGTATAAGGTTGTTCTCTCCAAGGAATTCTTAACCTTTTAGGAGAGTGATATTCTCTGATCTGGAGGCTATGGGGTAAGGCATGCCATCTCCTCTGGAAGGCTTGCAGGATTTTTATTCCCAACAACCTGAATGTGTCTTCAAAATGTAGGATGGATTGTTCTTGGTTGGCAAGGTATTTATGTGCTAAATTATCATCCTTGGAGATGATGCCATAATTTATAATGACAACCATTGGGCTCACTAGCTCTGTTGTGATATACAATGGTTCCTTTTACTCCTTTTACTTCCTCAAATCTTGCCTCGTCGTGAGTCATCTAGGATGCTAAGGCCATCAATTGTGTATCCCCCAATATTGCATTGGGATCTCAAAAATTGAGATCTATCAGAGTGAGGTTGTGTAGATAAAATTTAGAAATTTTTTCTTTCTACTCCATGTTAGCTTGGATGCAAAATTCAATGAACTTTTTGTAATCCCGAAAGGGAATAGATCCATGTTGTGTTAAGGTTTTGATTTGGAATTGCAAACACTTATCTTTGAGGAAGAGGGCATAAGACTTGGATGGTTGTCTGCACTATAATGCCTCCATGGAGAGGCTTTCCATGGTGACAAGTTGGGTTTCCTTCTCCCGTAGCTTCTCTCTCAACCACATATTTTCTTCTTCTAGCTTCTCCTTCATTGTAGACACCCTCATTCTCATCTCACTTAATTCTTTGCTAATTTCAAGGACCTTTTCTTCCATGAGGCCCACATCCTATACCTTCTCATATTTAGCAATTTTCATCCACCTGTGGGTTCTTCCTCTTTCTATTTCTATCTCATAAAAAAGTGGGACTACAAATTTTTGGCAAATAATCCTCCCTACTTCAACGAATTTGTAGTAGGAACTTAGGCTAGGTTGTGGACTAGGCTCTTGGAGCTCTCGGTACTCCTTCTCAACTGTTATTGGGGAGGTTACGACCTCCTGTAGTTGTTGCAGCCCTACCTATAGGTCCTTCCTATTGCAATTGCAAAACAAGATTTGAAACTCCTCAATGGTACACCAAGCCTTTCCTCTCCCTAAATGTTTTTGAAATGAGCAAGTATGAAAAAGAACCAGAGCCCAAGTACATAATATGTCATTTTTTATTTAAGACTTAGAGCATTGTGGTAACTTGACATTACATGGGGTTTTCCCTTTTGGACCACTCTCCCCACTCTAAGTAATTATTTCTCCTTCCCTCATAATCACCATCTACTATTTGTGATCCCAACTCGGCTGACGTGACATCTCCATGTTAAATGAGTGCTTACCATCACTTTTAGTTAACTAGCTGAGGGTGGCCAAGTTAACTGGCCACCTCCAACTTATTAAAACATCCCCTCTCAACATTTATACATTTTCGTTATTCACACATAGGGAGGAGGTAAGAGTTTTCCATACCTGTGTCTACCTCATGATTGAACTGTTGCAGGGATTTTCATGTTGGAGCTAAACCATATCATTAGCATTAAGGAAGTTGACTTGCTGGCATATTTCCTATTTATTTATTCATTTCTCCTCATGATACTTGACTATGTGTTTGTTGTGTGTGAAGGTACATCGTTGATGTTCACACCGGTGTCGCTAGTCGAAAGTCCTCTTGGGAGTGATATGACTTATTTATAGTTGTCTCATAACATTCCATCATGTTGATTTAAGGGGGCTTGACCCAAGTTTAGAGTGTACTGCGCACCAACAAAACCCTCAACCACTGGCCTTTTCAACAACGACCTACAAGCATATTGTAGTCTCACCTGAAGTGGTTATGGGATTTTGTAGAATCAAGTTTCTACAGCCAGAGGGATATCTACGTTGTGGCGCCCGTGTGTTCACTTATGTATGATATCTATATACAACTTCGCATACATGAATAACTTCAAGTTGATGATTAACTTCACAAATTGGTACTTAATGCATAAACATAATGTATAACATGTATTATTTCACATAATTCAGTAAAAAACATGCATGATGATATATATAACAATAGATAATGAACACAAAAAGATACTCAATACTTCGCCAAACTTATTCTTTATTAATAACGATCTTCAATACATACACTTCTCTGACCTGCTGTTGGGCGCGAGATCCCCCAAGGGTAGTTTTGGGGTTTAGAGCCCAGATTTTGGTCCAATGTTGTAATTCCAATGAAAATACTTTGCATTTTTTGGGCACGGAGTGCGTAGTTGTTAAAAAGACATAGGGTTGTCCACCCTTATTTTGATAATGTAATGGCGGCTGTATAAGATCTACCCATGGTCCATGGACCATGGGATTGTATAAATAGAGAGAAGATCTAAGTAGTTAAGGAATCGAAGGAATAAGACAAAGTTGAATTAAAGAAGATGTATGCGAGATAGCTCTGAAGTGTAAGTAATAAGCAGCCTACAAGATATCATAGGGTGCCAAATCCTTGAAAATATTAGGTCGAGGGAAGTGGCTAGGGAAATTTTGGGTCAGGCCTAAGAGGTCATATGTAATCATTTCCATTTTAATATAAGTATTCCTATGTGTCTTAGTCGACGTGTTCTTGTTTTTCTTGTGTCCCAAACCCCAGTATGTGTTTTTGATTATCATGTGTGTCCAAATCTTGACTACCAATCGAAGAACCATAATCAGAGAGGGTGAGAAAATCTATATTCAAAATAAAAGAGGCTATTGAGTCACGCCTAGATATGGGATTTGGGAAGTGGACATACAACAACATGGAATACCAACTAAAAGGAAGTGCATATGCACTGAGAAGGGCATCAAAGTAACCAAGACCTCATTCAGTGTAGTCAAGACAAGGAAAAAACCAGCAAACCACAACCCCAACTTGGTGGGGACCTAGTTAGGCCTTCAACTAGTTAGGAACCTCCGAGTTGAAGGTGGGGGAGAAGTTTTCGACTGCGACCTTTGGCGGTCGAGTGGCCCTTTAATACAAATGGTGCATGGAAATCGAGTTAGGCCCAGTAGGCAAAGTCAGGCCTTTGTGTATTTCACCAGGGAGTATTGTAAGGTCTAACCTCCAACTAGTGAAGTAATGTTGATCCTCAACCTATGATGTTAGGTGGACATGTGAGGTGGTCCTCAAACATGGATATTTGTTTTGCACAATAGGAGTATGGTGAGCCATCAATAGTCTGTCCTAGAATTCACGTGAAGTTGCTGGTGGCCTAAACATCACGGATGAGATTAAAGATTGGATTGGAATTGGGATTTAATTGGAGGGAATCTTTGTTGTTGCAATTAAAAATGCAAGAAAATCCATGATCATGGACACATAACCCATAGGGATTTCAAAATTAGAGCCAACAATGGTTGAAAAATGTAGACCCTGAAATAGGTTTGCATTAGGTGGTATCAAAGCAGGGAAAGGGAATATTTCCTGTAGAGAAAAACTTCTAGTTGTGATTGGGTAGAAGTTGTGAAAAAATTCCACGTCTGGGGTTGTGGTTAGAATTTCCAAGGATGTGTGAGAAAGTGTACAACATCCAAGTGAGCAAAGGAAGCTCGATAGGTTCTAGAGGAGGCAAACCAAGATGTAACAAGTCTGAGCCAAAGCAGGAGAGTCGGCAAGGTGTTAGTAAGGTGTGATTGTAGCTCACTTAGAGATACATGTGGACACTCAAGACTAAGATGGTGATGAAAGAGATTCAACAATGAAGCACATGATTAGGAAATCATGAATAATTTCAAGCACAAGAGTATGACGCAGGGGCATGAATGTACTCCTAACCAAAATTGATTCTCAAAAGCTTCAAAAGGAGCTCGTGGCACTTGGAAACAAAGGACACAATTTTCTCATTTTTTTGTATATTTTAACCAAATATTTGTAAGCATGTTGTGGCAGAGGGCGAGATTCCTCATTTTTTAGCGTTTTTGTTTTAAATAGGAATCCTGCAAGATATCAGGGGGTGCCCAATCATTGAAAAGGTCATCCTAGGGAAGCGACTAGGGTAATTTTGGGTCAGGCCTAAGATGTTATACGTAATCATTTTCATTTTAATACAAAGTATTTTGATGTGTTGGAATCTATGTATTCTTGTTTTATTGTGTGCCTCAAACCCTCTCTATATTTGTGATTATCATGTGTCCAAATTTTAGCTTCCAATTGAAGAACCTTAATGAGAGAGGGTGAGAATATCGGTATGCAAAATAAAAGAGAGTGTTGTGTTGCACCTAGAGTTGGGATTAGGGAATTTCGTGTAGAGAAATGTGGGATGTTGGCCAAATGGAAGTGTGTATGGATTGAGAACGACGTTGAAGCATCCAAGACCTTATTCATTGTAGTCGGGACCAGGAGAAAAGTTCGAGCCTGACAATGTGGGGACCTAGCGAGGCCTCTAACTAGTCAAGCACTGTTGACTTTAAGGTGAGTGAGAATAAGTCGACGTCAACCTCACGGGGGCCGATATAGTCGAGCATGTGGACCTTTAACACAAATGGCACATGGAAATTGAGTCGGCCCCAGTCGACGCAGTCAAGCCTTTGTGTATTTTGGGAGTGAGTATTGTAAGTTTTGACCTTCGACTAGTGAACTAACACTGACTCCTGACCTTTGACATTAGGTGGATCTGTGAGGTCAGGCCTAAAACATGGACATTTGTTCGATGCAGCAGGAATATGGTGAGATGTTGATGCTCTATCCTCGAATTCACGTAAATTTGTCAGTGGCCTAAACACCAGCGTTGAGATTAAAGATTGAAGTGGAATTGGGGTTAAAAGTCAAAATGTAAAATAATGGTAGGCTAAATGCTATAACAATAAGAATTTAATTTTTCAATTGCTTTATATAATATATAGACATTATTATTATTATTATTTTCAACCATATATAATGTGTAAATTGTTGACATTGAAATAATTTAGTTGACATGAACATTGAGACCTTTTATTTATGGATGATATTGTCCATATTCAATGTTTTTTTTCTATTAATATATTTTTAAACATATTTCAAATTACTAATTTTTATATATTGAAATATTTTATTTATGATGCACATTAAAATTTTCAATTACTATTAATATTTTTGAAATGTCACATATTAATTTTATATTAAGAATTGAATTAATTACACATATCCTTCTTATTACTCTTATAAAGAATTTGAATCTTTTTACTTTCAATTACTTCTTCTCTTTTCACATAGAAATATTTTGTTGTTTTTGATATACATACATATATATGTATGTTTTTTCTAAAGTTGATATTAATTTAAATTAGTTAGTATGCATGATAAAGTTATTTATTTACATTTCCCATTCAAATATGAAAATATAAATAATATGAACTTTAGTAGTTTTTTTTTAATTACTTTAAAAGAATTTTAAAAGTTAATATAAAATTATCATATTTCATATGATACGGAACAATTTTATTTATAACAACAACCAATAAAGAAAGCACAGTTAGAATGAAATTAAGTTCTATTTGTTTGGTTTTTTATATTGAACATTTAAAATATATATATTTTTATTTTTAAAATAACACATGTCAAGCATATATCACTTTTATACTAAACTATGATGATGATGATGGCTAACGTCCACTGAGACCAAACTTTCGTTTATCAGACCTAAAAAAGCAAATTATTTAGTTTGATTTAAGATTTTATTCCTATGCTCAAAAAGCTTGGAGAGAAGCCTCCCGAGCTCACTATAATTTTGACATCGTAAAAGGCTAGGAAGGTCAGTATTGCGACAAAGATTATGAAACTGAGATCTAATGTGGTTGTACGTGGGGCACTCTAAGAGGATGTGGTTTTCATCCTCGATGTTCCTATTCTCACAGAGATGGCAGATCCTTTCCATCCATGGTGTTTTAGGAACTGCCCAACGACCTGTTTCACTATGGAGCTCATGAGAGTTTGTTCTAATCTTTGCTATATTAATTTTCTTCTTTGAGCTAGTTAAAATAGAGAGATACTTTTGATCTTCTAGGGTAGGGTTGATGACCTTCTTATAATAACTTAATTTTCTTTTAGTTGCTAAATCTTTCTCACACCACATTTTTTCTTTGAACTTAGAAGTAACAATATTTTTAATGTTATTAATGTTTTGCAATGCATCATTCTCGTTGATCTCCCAATAGTTTAACCAGGCCCTTGTGTCTTTATACCACCCCCGTTTGAGCCTTAGGTGGTTTTGGCTGGAATTTAAAGCTAGCTTAGGAAGTCTATGATCTCCTATGTTATTGAGTTTGTGCTTGTACAACAAAAGCCTAATCATAGCTAGGCTCTCGATAGGGGCAAGACCTACTTCTATAAGGAGAATAGGATAGGGTGTATTGTTTTTAATTTTCAAGTTATACGTTATAAAACGATTCTGGATTTGCCCGATATTTCTCCAGGATTCTCTAGAGATGCTGCAACCCCAAACCTCACATCCATATAGGATAACAGGAGTGACTAAAGTTTCAAAAAGGAAATTCTTTTTATACCACATTACGAGGTTTGCTGTTTTACAATTATTTTCAAGACCAAAATAAGCTTTCCACCCCCATTAATCCTTTTCTCGATGCTATGGTTCCAATTGAGCTTGTGATGAATATCAATTCCTAGGTACTTGTAAGAATACACTTCCTCCAAGTTATTATTGTCATACTTAAAATTAGCGTAAGTGTCCTTCTTGGATTTGATAATCATAACTTTAGTTTTGTAGTGTTAACAATCATACCCATGGTAGAGCATAAATCCTTAAGAAGCCTAAGTTGCTTATCAAGGTCAGATGGGCACCTTGCGAGAAGAACAATAACGTCAGCATAGAGAAGAAGGATGACGACTATCCCAGCTAAACATCTAAACTTAATAATCTAAAAAATTATTATAACTACAAATTATTATGAAAATTTATAACCTTAATTAATTGTTAAAACTTTCACCAAACTCCCAAATAAATTAATTCATAATATCCCTGAAAATTATAAACAACCCCACTTACCATCTTACATTTCATCATTTTCTATATAATTATATAAACCAATATTAGTTTATCTCAAAATTTCTAATCTCTTAAAGTTGTCTTAAACTTCTAACCCCTTGAACCCTAAAATTTAAATGGACAAACCATTCACCACATGTTTTAAAAATGAAATGGGCAAAGCCTTGAGAAGCCAACCCTAGAAGGTTTAAAATTCGAAAGGCATGAACTTCTAACCTCTTGAACCCCTAAAATTTAAATGGGCAAACCATTCACCACATGTTTTAAAAATTAATTGGGCAAAGCATTAAGAAGCCAAAACTAAAAGGTTTAAAATTCTAAAGTCATGAACTTCTAACCTCTTGAAGTTTCATCACGTGTTCAAGCCCTTAAAAGTCAGCACTAAAAAGTTTCAAATTCGAAAGTCATGATGCGTGCATCTAAGGTAAAAACAAGTTACATTTTTACATGCGATGTGAACATAAATATAATATTAATAAAGTTAAACAATTTTTAATCTAAATCTAAATTTAAGATAAAATGAGTTGTTAAAATAAAATAAGATACAAAACATAATTTAATAATTTTACTATTTTTAATATATTAATTAATAAATAAATAAAAATAATAAAATGATTAATTTTCAAAACAAAGCTAAAATATAATTTAAACTTCAAATAAATAAAATATTTCAGGGACTAATTTTCAAAATGAAACAACATGAAGTAGTGCCCAAGGCTACAACAATATATTGCCCGATAAGGTAAAGTGTTTACGCACGATGCCAACTCTTCCCAAGCCACCACATCCACACCAACGTGGGTAATTCAGATAAAGGAAAGCCGGGCAAACAAGTTACTTGGAGAGATTTTGTGTATACGGGACGAAAGAATACAGCAAGGAAATCGATAGAAAGACAGGTGGTATGAATCGCAACACACAAAGACATGAAGTATCTCTGGTGTGAATTTAATGAAAGAGCCCAACATGGTAGGTTGTCCCTCCTTCAACTAATTCTACTGAACATGACTCTTGGATACGTCCACATTTAGGCTTTTCCCTGATTATTAAGGGGATCTAAAAGGTTTATACTAGCGACTTGTCTTCCATGATAAAATACAGGCTATCAGAGCTCCTGTACGCAGGATATGCCGGGCTCGACAGGAACACATCCCGACTAAGCCACGTGCAATGGAACGGATGCGGGAGAGCAACTTCACAGGCCTTATACAGCAAAGACGCCTGAGCAGCAGCTTTAATCCACAAGGATTTGTGATTTTAGTTTTGAGATTGAGATGAAGCCCAATATTTTGATGGGGAGGTATGAATTAGGGCGCCTCTTGGGGCAGGGGACGTTTGCCAAGGTGTACCAAGGTAGAAATCTCAAAACCAGCGAGAGCGTCGCCATTAAGGCAATGGACAAAGAAAAAATCTTGAAGCTCGGGATGACAAATCAGATTAAACGGGAAATCTCCGTCATGAGATTGGTCCGACACCCCAACATCGTTCGGCTTTACGAAGTCATGGCGAGCAAGTCCAAGATTTATATCGTCATGGAGTGCGTTAAGCGCGGCGAGCTCTTCAACAGGGTTGCCAAAAAGGGAAAATTGAAAGAAGACGAAGCGAGAAAGTATTTTCAACAGTTGATCAGCGCGGTGAATTTCTGCCACAGCCGGGGCGTGTACCACCGGGACCTGAAGTCGGAGAATTTGTTATTAGACGACAATGGTGACATGAAGGTCTGCGACTTCGGCCTCAGCGCACTGCCGGAGCAATTTAGACAGGAAGGCCTTCTCCACACGGCATGCGGCACGCCAGCGTACGTGGCGCCGGAGGTCATAACGATGAAGGGCTACGACGGCGCCAAGGCCGACATCTGGTCGTGTGGGATCATACTGTTCGTGCTCAGGGCGGGTTACCTGCCGTTCCAGGACGCGAATCTGATGGCACTGTATAAGAAAATCTACAAGGGCAACTTCAAGTGCCCACCCTGGTTCTCCTCCGACCTCCGGCGGCTCGTCTTCCGACTGCTGGACCACAATCCCCAGACGAGGATCACCGTTCCGCAGCTCATGGAGGTCTCCTGGTTCCGGCTGGGCTTCAAACCCCCACAAGCCGACAATGTCGATGTCGGCCTCCTTGACGATGTCGAGTCGGCGTTCTTTGTTCCCAAGCCGCCCCGCTTCAACGCCTTCGACATAATCTCCCTGTCGTCGGCGTTCAATTTGTCGGGGCTCTTCAACAACAAGATCGTGAAGCAGGAGTTGTGGTTCACATTAGCTCAACCGGCGTCGAGCATAATATCGAAGCTGGAGGAGATCGCCGAAGTGTTGAGATTCAGCGTCGAGAAGACTGAGGATTGCAAGATCAAGTTCCAGTGTTCGGAGGTGGGGCTGAAGGGTCATTTGTGTATCGTATCGTTTGTGTAAGATTTTTGAGAAACACAGATAGATCTAGATCTGCAAAACAATAACAAGCTTGCAAGAGAAGGAAGAAAGCGAGCAAGAATTGAGAAAAGAATGACAAAATTGAATTAATTCTACAATATGAGTTTTTGAATAAATACATAAAAGCAACTAAGTTAAGCTTAGTTGTGCATGCAATAACTAAAGCTAAGTGTGCTTTATGTGTACATGTGCCACATGCAAGCAATAAGTTAACTGGAGCTAATCTAGGTGCATGTACACCAACACAGCTAGTCTAAGTGCATGTACACCAACTGGAGCTAATCTAGGTGCATGTACACCAACACAGCTAGTCTAAGTGCATGTACACCAACACCCCCCCTTAAGCATAACTTAGGTGAGTGTGATGCAAAATGAATGAGTCCCGGCAACACGGCCATTTTAGGTACCCATATACAATGCATAAAAAGGAGGAAAGAGGGAAAACCCAGTGGGAAGAAAACCCCCCCTCAAAATATAATGCAAAAGTAGAGAAAAGACAACTGCTAGGCAGTCGTGTCCTTCACCCCAAGATGATCTCGCAAGAATCGAAACTTCTACTCAGTGAAAGTCTTGGTGAAGATGTCAGCAATCTGCTCGGAACTAGGACAGTAATGAAGATTGATGATCCCATCATGAATGAGTTCTCTAATGAAGTGCATGTGGATCTCGATGTGTTTGGTACGCTGCCGCTGCACTGGATCTCTGCAAAACTTTAGCGTACTTTGATTATCGCACCAGATGACAGTTGGATGATGGACACTAATCCCAAGCTCAGATAGGAAATGTTGTAGCCAAATTGCCTGAATAGTGGCATTGACTGCTCCTCTATACTCGGCCTCTGCCGATGATAAAGCAATGGCAGCCTGCTTCTTACTTGACCAACAAATTGGGCCGGATCCAAAACTAAGTACATAACCGGAAGTAGACCTGCGATCAATGGTGTCGCCAGCCCAGTCTGAATCTGTGAACCCGATGAGATTCAAAGAACAATTGGCTGCATAATGAATCCCATAGGTGATTGTCCCCTGGACATATCGAAGGATGTGCTTTGCAGCATTCCAGTGTAACTCATGTGGCTCCTGCATGTATCTTGAAACTGCTCCGACAGCATAGGAGAGATCAGGACGGGAGTGAGTGAGATAAAGAAGACTTCCCACAAGTTGGCGATACAGTGTGCAATCAACCAATGGTGTGTCTTTGCCATTCTCAAGCTTTATCCCTGATAGGAAAGGTGTGACTGCTGGCTTGCAGTCACTCATGTGAAATCGTGCCAAAAGATCTCTGGCATATTTTGGTTGAGAAATGGTAATGCCAGAATCACGCTGATGGATCTCTAGTCCAAGGAAGAAATTTAGCAAGCCCATGTCTGTCATAGAAAACCGCTTATGCAATGCAGTTTTGATGTTAGTAATGACAGAAGCTGAACTACCTGTTATCAAAAGATCATCTACGTAGAGTACTATGATCAACAAGGAGTCAATTTTCTTCAGAAAATAAACATTGGAATCAGATTTGCAGCGTACAAAATTTTGAGATAACAAATAAGAATCCATCTTTGCATACCATGCTCTAGGTGCCTGCTTGAGGCCATAGAGAGACTTCTTTAGTTTGCATACGAGAGATGAATTCTGCATGTATCCTGGTGGCTGCTCCATGTGGATTTCCTCCTCGAGATCACCATGAAGAAAGGCATTCTTCACATCCATATGATGCACCTCCCATCCTCTTGCTGCTGCAATGGAGAGAGCTAGCCGAATGGAATCCATTTTTGCCACTGGAGCAAAAGTCTCATCATAGTCAACACCATGTACTTGCTGAAAACCTTTTGCTACCAATCATGCCTTATATCGACTAACTTGGCCATTTGATGCTTTCTTGGTCCAGTAAACCCACTTGCATCTCACAAGTTTGCGATTTGAAGGTAGCGGAACCAAATCCCAAGTGTGGTTCTCAATGAGAGAGTTATATTCATCATCCATGGCGGCTTCCCATTCAGGATGCCCATTTGCTTCTGCATAAGTTTGTGGATCAGATCCATGCATCATATAAGCATGCATGGGCATGGATGGCTCCATAGCTAAGAGTGCTTGCGGATCTTCCTCAAACAGAGGGATAGAGGCAGGATCATCAAGGATATCGCTCATGCTGCGCCATTTTTGTGTTGAAGGTGGTCGAGAATCTTCCGAACTACATGCAGAAGTATGATCTCGATGTTCAACAACTGGTGGTATAACAGGGGTCACAAGAAAAGACTCATCTTCATCAGAATGCTGGTCTGAAGTTTCATCTGCATACTCATCAATGAGTGGCGATGAAAATTTGGTAACAAGTTCATCTACTGGTGCATGCGAAATATCTTCGTCAAACTTTACACTCCTTTCAATAAAGAGCTCTTCAGTGTGGATATCAAGCAATCTGTACCCTTTGACTTCATCAGAATATCCAACAAACATGCATGCTTTGCTCTGAGGCTCCAAAGCCTTTCTCTTCTCTGGAGGAATGCGGGCCCATGCTCGAGATCCAAAAATGCGGAAATGACTAACTTCAGGTTGCATGCCAGTCCAAGCCTCAAAAGGTGTTTTTCCAGTAACAGATTTATGAGGAGATTTGTTCTGGATGTATGAGGCACAATTAATAGCTTCGGCCCACAATTTCGATGGAAGAGATCTTGCATGCAACATGCAATTAGCCATCTCTTTCAAAGATCGATTTTTCCTTTCAGCCACGCCATTTTGCTGTGGAGTGTAAGGAACTGTATGCTGCAACTGTATGCCTGCTTCATCACAAAGATTCCTGATATCTTTGTTGACATATTCCGTCCCATTATCTGTGCGGAGTATTTTGATGCGTTTTCCAGACTGATTTTCCGCATGCGCTTTGAAAATCTTTAGATGTTGAAAAACTTCAGACTTGAGTTTCAAGAAGTAAACCCAAGTGAATCTCGTGTAATCATCTATAAATGACAACACATATCTTGCTTTGCTCATTGAAAGCACCGGAAATGGACCCATGAGATCACTGTGTACAAGTTCCAAAGGTGAAGAGGCTCTCCATGCATGCCCCTTCTCGAATTTTTCTTGTGGATGCTTTCCAAGAGCACATCCATTACAAACACCATCTGAAAATTCAATGCTTGGCAATCCTTTGACCATCCCTTGCTTACTAAGTTGTTGCATATATCTGAAATTCAAGTGCCCAAATCTCTCGTGCCAAATCCTACTTTCTTCATTTGCATGCGTAAGTAGCAAAATAGAATCTGATTGAGGAACAAAATCAGAAAATGTATACAGATGAGATTGATCATTTACCTTGCCAGATGCAATCTTCAAATTGGTTTGCATGTCATAAATGCTCACGGAATCTGGGGTAAATTCCACTTTCCTTCCACTGCCTGTGTGTGTCATCTGATACACTGAGAGAAGATTCACAGAAAGCCTTGGAATATGCAAGACATTTTCAAAACTTCCATCTTCGAATTGCACTCTTCCTTGTCCAGTTGTTGCAACTGCAGAATTATCCCCCATGAGAATGGGAGGACCTGAGTATGCATGTAGAGAAGAAAATGATTCCTTTGAAGAAGCCATATGATGTGAAGCACCTGAATCGATGATCCATTCTTGTGGTGCAGAATGAAGAGCAATTAAAGCATGCCCGTTACCTCTTGGATCTGGTGCTTTTTCTCCAGACTTCTTCTTAGCATTCTCAGGAATGTGGTCTCCAAGATTGTGTTGCTGGAGTGTTTGCGCCATAAGATCTATAGTCTTCTTCATGCATGCAGATTCAGGATGAAAACCATGGTGGCAATAAGTGCACATTCATTGCCCTTTCGTTCCTTTCCTTTCCTTTGAGCCAGATGATCCATCAGGGGGTTTGGGATGTCCTCCCTTTCTTGGATCAGGATCCTTCTTCCCTTTTCCTTTCTGATGGTCTTTGGAATTTGCCTTTCCTTTTGCATGCATAGTAAGTGCATGCGTTTTGGAATTTTTAAGTGTGCCCATTTTGATGAGCTTATCTTGCTCATGCATCAAAGACTGAATAAAAGAATCTAGTGAGGGCATCTTCCAAGCTGCACCAGTTGCAGATCTGACTGTGTGGAATGTAGAGACGAATACTGCATACTCTAGACCAAGTTTTGATAAAATGGAAAGAATCAACTGATTTTCTTGCTTGGATTTGTCGATCCCGCATCCTTTCAGCTGAACCAACAAGGCTTTATACCTTGTGAAAAAATCTTGAATGTTCTCAAAGTTTCTCGGATCTAATGAGTTTAACTCATTTTCGAGAATGTGACCTTGCATTTCATCCTGTTTTCCAAACAATTCTTCCAAAATTTTCCATACTTCATTTGGAGTTGAACATGATTCAACATGAAATAGCAGTTCCGGAGAAATAGATAAACATAGGATGTCGAAGGCCTCGTCCATGCGATTGAAATATCTTGATTTCTCCACTGCCGATGTTGGTTCAACTTCAGTTTCCATGGTTATTCGAAATAAGCCTCTACTTCTGAGATGAAGTTGAATCTTTGGCTTCCATTCGAAATAATTATATGGAGTGAGAATTGCCGATTGTGGAAAGTCCAATTTAGACTCCATTATTTGTTGTTGCTTCAATCTTCTGAACCTGCAAATAAAATTGCTTGTGCACTGATTACAAATCCCTGTGCTCTGATACCATGTAAGATTTTTGAGAAACACAGATAGATCTAGATCTGCAAAACAATAACAAGCTTGCAAGAGAAGGAAGAAAGCGAGCAAGAATTGAGAAAAGAATGAGAAAATTGAATTAATTCTACAATATGAGTTTTTGAATAAATACATAAAAGCAACTAAGTTAAGCTTAGTTGTGCATGCAATAACTAAAGCTAAGTGTGCTTTATGTGTACATGTGCCACATGCAAGCAATAAGTTAACTGGAGCTAATCTAGGTGCATGTACACCAACACAGCTAGTCTAAGTGCATGTACACCAACTGGAGCTAATCTAGGTGCATGTACACCAACACAGCTAGTCTAAGTGCATGTACACGAACACGTCGAGCATAATATCGAAGCTGGAGGAGATCGCCGAAGTGTTAAGATTCAGCGTCGAGAAGACTGAGGATTGCAAGATCAAGTTCCAGTGTTCGGAGGTGGGGCTGAAGGGTCGTTTGTGTATCGATGCCGAGATTTTTGAAATCACGCCCTCTCTATTCATGGTGCAGCTTCACAAGACCGGGGGAGATACAGTGGAGTACGGTAAGCTGTGCAGCCAAGAGCTGAGACCGGCTCTCAAAGACATTGTCTGGATTTGGGATGGTAACAGCCAATAGAATAACGGATATCGTTTGAGCTATGGTCTTATTACACAGGGTTGGTCTCTTCGACCTTTCCTCGACATTTAACTGAGAATTTTCCGAATGATATGGTTCAAAACTCATTCATCATTTACTGTAATTCGGACAGATCCCCGAATGCCGCAGCTCCTTCGCACATACAAAGTTGAACCTTAAATTGTTTGAATTTTCGAATCTCTCTGTCAGAGAGATTCCCAGATGATGAGCATTAAATTGTTTGAATTTTCGATCTTTCCAACAGAGAGATTCCCAGATGATGAGCATTAAATTGTTTGAATTTTCGAATCTTTCCAACGTGAGTGTTCTCTTGAAAAGCAGTTTCTGTGAAAAAGTGATTCGTTGAAGGGCATTGCCTTTCACATCTGTCAGGAGCCGATTCATATCTTCTGAAATTGATCATTCATTGACATTTAATTCAAAATAAATGTGAAGTTTACTTTTTATATAAGATAATAAAAAGTAATGGTATATAGATAATAAAAAATAATGGTATATATTAAAGAAAAATAGTTTTGAGGTTTAGTTGGATTGCTTGAGTTTTAATTATTGTTATATAAAACTTATGGGTTCAATTCCCTCCAAGTTCTTGGGAGTTAGGTTTTTGTATTTGAACTTTAATGCAGTGATTTTTTTAAGTGAATTTGCCTAATACAAATATTCAATAGATATAATTGTCACCAATATTCATAAAATATTCATATATATATATATATATATAAAGAGCAATTGTGAAATATATAATATCATATAAAAAGAGCAATTGTGAAACAAAGAAAATAATCATATATGAATTTTTGTTTACATGTTTATTTTTTATTTTTTCTTTCTCCTTTCTTTAAACTTGTGGTTGTGAATGTTTTCCTTGTATGATAATTTGGTAACTTTGTGAATTTTTTTTTGCCCTCGAGAGAAACATGATAATTTTTCGATTTTTTTAGATTATTAATTTTTTTTAATATTGTAAGTTAATTTTGTTAGTGTATAGTTCTAAGTAACCAAAATGTACTCTGATGTACTGGAGAGAAACATAATAATTTGTCAAATTCTTTTTAGATTATTAAATTTTACTATGATGTGGTGTAGAGAAACATAATAATTTGTCAATTTTTTTTAGATTATTAAATTTTTTAATATTATAAGTTAATTTTGTCAGTATATAACTCTATGTAACCAAAAAATACTATGATATACAAAATTTAGATGATATTAAACTTATTTTACATTTGAAATTTATTATTATTTTTTAACTAAATTTTTTAAGAATAAAACTCATTTATTATAAAATTAATTAATTTAATTTAATTTAGTTTACAATATTTTACTATAATATAATAAGTATATTCATCACATATTAAAGAATATCTCCGAATTTATTAGATATTGATATATACCTACCAAGATCTTAATTTTGAATCTTACTCTTGATACATATTTGAAACAATTTATCCATCTTTTTATTTTTATTATATACCTAATTTTACAACATAATTTTTTAGTTAACTTTGCTGCAGAATGGAATACGCTTGCAGTTTAACTTACATTATTTAGTTGGGTATGCGATCATTTAGTGAATTACAGGTTACCAAACACTTTAAAAAAAAAAAAAAAACATTTTATTGAAAAAAAAGATTCTTTCTACATAATCTTTTATGAAGAATGTTTTATTTTTCTATAATATAATTTTTTTTGGTTAATGCAATAAATTTTTATTTATGGTTTGGAAGCATATTAATTTTGTTGCAATTTATTTTATTATATGGATAGAAATGTTTATTTTAAAATAGAATTTATAGAATTTTAATTTAATTGTCAATAATTATTAAATAAATAGTATAGATTTAAATTTCATGAAATATTTTAGAATATTCATGGTAGTATACACAAATTAAAGGTTGAAATTTATTTGCAAATTGGTTGTGTGATATTCCTAATAAATTTGTCTCTTTTATGGATTTAATATTGGACATGTCGCTGAAAAGACAAAGTGAAAGTGGGACAAGTAATATAATGTGACAATGTAAATATTTATGATGATTAATAAAAAGAACATTGTTTTGTAAATTATTATTCTTGAAACTATATTAAAAGCTACCATGTGTGAGATTAGACTCGTACAGGAAAATAGTTGGAATTAGTTATGGCCAAGTAAGGGCATGAACAAAGAAGAAAAATCCTCCTTTTATCCCTAGAGTGGGAACTATAGCCATGGCCAAGCAATAGAAAACATGACTAGAGATAAATGTCATGTCACGGGTAGAAGCTAGTTTAAAGAGGAGGCGTTTAAAGAGGAGGAGGTAGGATTAAATTAACAAGAGGCTACTAAGGATTAAGGAGGTGTGAATTGAGAAAGAAATATTGATTTTTTCTTTCTCCTGGCAGGGAGGATTTGGAGTTCATGATTGGGAGGAACATGACAACCTTTAATCTATTTTCAAGAATTCTTTAGATAAGTATATGAATGTCTAGATAATTATGTGCTATTTATATTACATATGGGTTTTCAAGGTCATGAAAGAATGAATAGCGTTTTCTTATGATTTTAATTGTTTATGGGTATTTTTAGAAAAATTAATGGATAACCCTAATAAAGTGTTGTGAGTGGAATATATGCATGTATGTATGTATGTGTATTTATATTATTTTTTTTGCAAAAAAAAATGATGGTTAAAGGTATAGAGTTTGACCAAAGTAGAAGAAATACCTAGGTTGAAACATAAATAACAGTATTTTAAATATTAACATTTCACTTGCATTAAAAAATATATTCTTGGCATAGATAAAAAACAATATATATATATATATTACCCTACATCTATATATATATGAGCGATTATAAGATAATAAGCAATATAATTGAATTAAAAGTAGAAAGTTTTATGTCCAGGTTAGGATGGGGACTTCATTGGTTGGCCAAAAGACAAAAAGTCCTCAACAATGGAATATTAATATTCAGAGAAAACCATAAGTAGTCCACCCAGGCTCTAGCCTAATTTGGACCTCAACTAAATAATAATTACATAGCTCATTTAGATTGATTATCATTGTAATCATGTGCTTAAGTAAAAAATACCCTATATGCATATATAATTACGAGAAGACAAATAAAATTACCAATACCATAAATTTCAAGATTATCGTAATAACATGTGCGATAACATAAAGATTTTCATTATACGCATGCATGGAGAACGTAATGAAAGCTAAGCTATCAAGGGTGTAAAGATTTGTATATTAGCATGTAACATCTCAAAGAAAGAAACATCCAGTTTGTCTTCCCAAAACAAAGAAGAAAAATCTCAATTTTGGCCATACAGGCTTCCGCCATAATTTAAATTATAGAATACAGAGTTTTGAGTTAACAAAGGGTGCAAAACCATTAATATAAATATATATGGACACTATAGTTACGGAGACAGGGCTTTCTGCCTGAAAGAGTTGTAATAAACCCTCAAAATTATCATACAAGAAAACTGTAGCCAACTACAGGCCCTTTTTTTATAAATAACCTAACTATAACCACATTATATGCAGTAGCCGGAAAAGTTTGAAGCTTGAATATGGCATCCAGGACCTGTAAAGGGATAGTAGTAAGTGAGCATCTCTAGTGGTCATAATAGAGAGAAGAATATTTGCAAGTATTTAACTCCAGAGATGCCACAAAAACAAGACCCAACGACCATGGACTAACCAGAAAGAACGAAAATAATTCTCTCAGCCGGGTCTCGAAATACTTGGAAATTCTTCGTAAAAATATATAAAAGGAATTCAGGGTAGATGGTATCTTACTTGGACAAAAGAGGGCGAAATCTCCGCTCTAATACTACGCTAGAGTGAAAAGAATGTATTGATATCGAATAACATATAAAGAAAATATTTTTGGAAATAATTAAGTTAGGGTTTTGATTTAGATTTAAATTCAGAGAAATTACCGTGAGGAAGCCATAACAAATATGTAGCATTTCCAGAATCCTTGTGGAAGATGGTTGTTGGGATCAAACCCTCGAAGAAAAGCTAGGGTTTGACTTGCAAATGTACCAGAATCCAAAGAATTAGTGGATGTAATCTTAAAAATGTTATCAACGATGCACATATATGCATATAGCCACAAAGAGACAAGAAATTACAATTATATAAGGTCGAAGTAGGACCTGGTATTCTCATTTGTTCTAGACAGAGTACTAATGAAGAGAATTGAAATCACCATAGTAAACCTTTCAAATGTAGGGTAAAACCTTCGTTTTTTACCGAAATAACCATGAGATATAGAGCTCGTCCACATAGTTTCATCATGTAAACTGAGTTACATAAGACCTCCCTGGATGAATAGGGTGCAACAAAGGTTTCAACAGTCTAGAACATTCGTTGCACGTCCATATAAACAATGCCAACAAAGATAAGTAATGTCAAGGATAGGTATATATTGATATATAATGCGTAGAAGGTCAATCACCACCCCACCTGTCACGCCCCCAGGTCTACGGTAGTCTTCCAACCGTGTCCGGCGAGGTGTGGCACCACCGTACACTTTCTTTTTAACAATACTCATGCACATGGACTACGCCTTTCCACATTAACATACTTAATTTATCTTTCTCAATCAAGTAAAATGCATTAACCTTTATACTTAATGAAGCCCATACACATTCATTAACCAATATGCAATTAAACCGAGAACAATAACAATTGCACACAAGTATAAAGGGAGGGGCAACTCCCGAACAAGTCTGCCCGATAACAATATATTATGATAATCTTCAATATTACATCAACAAGTGTGCTTGGAAAAATCCAAGCCAACACTTAGCAATATTTACAACAAGGCATAAGACAACCTTCTACATACACATTTGTGCACCTTTGCCCAAGAGCGGGTACCCACACGGGTCACCAAGACGCTCATACAATCCTACACAAACACCGTGTACAGAACCTCCTCAACCGTGATAAACCTTCACATAACCCAATCCAAAATATGCGAGACCTTCTTATCTTTCATGCGCATGAGGAATGCGCATCTCCTTAAGACCTTCGCACTTTTCCTTGTCTTTATGCGAAGACACTCCAAGCGAAGTTCTATCATGCCAAATGAGGCTCTGCGCACTTGTATTTATACGCTAGCCTGCCATATGGTGAAGGGGTGTCAGCTTTAAAGCCGACCCCCTAATTTAGCTTTACAAGCCCCTGCCTTAACATTTTTGTAGGTCGGCCCTTGCCCATGGCAAGCCTCCCCTACGCCAAGTATAAGGCTTCGGCCTCCCTTTACATTTCGCATTATTTGTTAAGTGCTCCCCAATGATCGTCGCATTGTTGTCGCACTGTTCGTCGCATTGTTGTTTATTGTTCGTTGCATTGCTGTTCATTGTTCACGGGTCGCCCGTCGGGTCGCCCGCCCAGGTTGCCCACGGGTCGCCCGGTCATCGTGTGGCCGTGCTCACTCTTGTTAACTCGCCGCGCCTGTCTGTCGGGTCGTCGTGCACGCCCGCGCCCTGCACCAGCTCGTCGCACTGTCCGCTGGGTCGTCGTGCCCGCCCACGCCCGCACCAGCTCGTCGCACTGTCCGCCGGGTCGTCGTGCATGCCCGCGCCCGCACCAGCTCGTCGCAATGTCCGCCGGGTCGTCGTACACGCCCACGCCTGCACCAGCTCGTCGCACTGTCCGCCGGGTCGTCGTGCCCGCCCGCGCCCGCACCAGCTCGTCGCACTGTCCGCTGGGTCGTCGTGCACACCTGCGCCCACACCAGCTCGTCGCGCCGTCCGCCGGGTCGTCGTGCACGCCCACGCCCGCACCAGCTCGTCGCGCTGTCCGCCGGGTCGTCGTGCACGCCCGCCCGGGTTGTTTTACTGTCCAACCGCCATGTGAAGGGGCGCTCGTCCGTCGCGTCCTTGCCCAAGTTCGCGAGGTCCTTACATCCTCCTCCACCCGAAATCGTTGTCGTCCTGACAACACACCATCCCGGTAGCTCTCCACCAAGATCGTCATCAACCATGATGTAGACTCCTCCATATAAGGCAAACATCACTGCAACATATATAAGGTCCATCTCCATCATGTCGTCATCTCCATGTGCAAAACTGCCCATGTCATGTCAACAAGTGCTACACATCTCAATCATGTGTCAACACTCATCTCCATAATCCCATGCTCAGATCCATGGAAACCCCATCTTTCTGCTGCATGTCATGATGCTTGATGTCAAGCCATCCCTGCAAGATGCCTCAGCTCTCTATGTAGTAGGAATGCTCCATAGCTGCTCACAACTCCATCCAAGTCTCCAACCTGGCGCGCATGACTAAGTTGTCCATGTAGTCCAACCAAGTAGACTCATCACAACCATCAATCATCTTCATCCAAGTAGCAATCTTCGGTTTAGTGAACTCGGTCACCCAACCATGTCATCATCATCACAAGTCCCTTCCATCATAGCTCCTCCACCAAGGTGTCCATCAAGACTATCTCTTGGTCTCAGCCATGAGAAGTCCACCCAAGCGTGTGCCCTTCAATCTGTCCATGAGTCATGCCGGGCACTTAGCCATGTGGCTAAAGCATGACCCAATCATCCACAATGATCATCAAGTTCCACCCTTGTCACGGGCCTCTGCACCTTCAACAATAAGGTCACAGGTAGCCCCAACAAGTCCTGCAATAGCTGACAATCGTTGCTTTTCCGTACAAGGTTCCATCATAGTCATCCATGGCAAGATCCTCCATAGCATGGGCAAACTGATTTCGCCCTTCACTGCACAAGGTCCATCTACCAAATGTCCAAATGAAACACAAGTACCAATACTTACTTCATCATGAGGCTCCTCCATGTGAGTGACCTCATTCATCCATGTTGACAAACTGCACGATCCTGGTTCAACTTGATCAGCCTCAAGTTCATCCTTCATCGTAGTCATGTCTGCAACATCTTCATCATAGAAGGGGACAACAATAGCCTTGTTGCCCTTCAAGAAATCTCGTCCAAGTATCATATCGAAGTCATTCATCTCCATCGTAATGAAGTCCAACTGACCTCTCCATTCTTCTATCTGCACAGGTACATCGTGTACCAAACCTGCCACCTTAGCTCTAGAGTCCACTGCCTTGACCTCCATAGTAGATGTCAGCCCAGCCTCTTTTGCTAACCGTGTAGTCATAAAGTTATGTGTAACTTTCGTGTCTACCAGAGCTTGAATGGTTTTACCATAAACCATCAAGTCTATGTAACCCAAACTGTTCTCCATAACCTTTGTCACGAGCAACCCTGCTCAAACCGAGTCTTGAAACCTTCACGAGCAAACCTTGCTCACCAGCTCTAGACCGAGCTCTGATATGCTTCAACACCTGAACCTTGTTCAAGTCTCCATGAGCAACCTTGCTCTGATACCACCTGTCACGCCCCCAGGTCTACGGTAGTCTTCCAACCGTGTCCGGCGAGGTGCGGCACCACCGTACACTTTCTTTTTAACAATACTCATGCACATGGACTACGCCTTTCCACATTAACATACTTAATTTATCTTTCTCAATCAATTAAAATGCATTAACCTTTATACTTAATGAAGCCCATACACATTCATTAACCAATATGCAATTAAACCAAGAACAATAACAATTGCACAAGTATAAGGGGAGGGGCAACTCCCGAACAAGTCTGCCCGATAACAATATATTATGATAATCTTCAATATTACATCAACAAGTGTGCTTGGCAAAATCCAAGCCAACACTTAGCAATATTTACAACAAGGCATAAGACAGCCTTCTACATACACATTTGTGCACCTTTGCCCAAGAGCGGGTACCCACACGGGTCACCAAGACGCTCATACAATCCTACACAAACACCGTGTACAGAACCTCCTCAACCGTGATAAACCTTCACATAACCCAATCCAAAATATGCGAGACCTTCTTATCTTTCATGCGCATGAGGAATGCGCATCTCCTCAAGACCTTTGCACTTTTCCCTGCCTTTATGCGAAGTCACTCCAAGCGAAGTTCTATCATGCCAAATGAGGCTCTGCGCACTTGTATTTATACGCTAGCCTGCCATATGGTGAAGGGGTGTCAGCTTTAAAGCCGACCCCCTAATTTAACTTTACAAGCCCCTGCCTTAACATTTTTGTAGGTCGGCCTTTGTCCATGGCAAGCCTTCCCTATGCCAAGTATAAGGCTTCGGCCTCCCTTTACATTTCACATTATTTGCCAAGTGCTCCTCAATGATCGTCGCATTGCTGTCGCACTGTTCGTCACATTGCTGTTTATTGTTCGTCGCATTGTTGTTCATTGTTCACAAGTCGCCCGCCGGGTCGCCCACGGGTCGCCCGCCCGGGTCGCCCACCCGTCGTGCACGGGTCGCCCACGGGTCACCCGCCCAGGTTGCCCACGGGTCGCCCGGTCATCGTGTGGCCGTGCTCACTCTTGTTAACTCACTGCGCCTGTCTGTCGGGTCGTCGTGCACGCCCGCGCCCTGCACCAACTCGTCGCACTGTCCGCCGGGTCGTCGTGCCCGCTCGCGCCCACACCAGCTCGTCGCACTGTCCACCAGGTCGTCGTGCATGCCCGCGCCCGCACCAGCTCGTCGCACTGTCCGCCGGGTCGTCGTGCACACCTGCACCCGCACCAGCTCGTCGCACTGTCCGCCGGGTCGTCGTGCCCGCCCGCGCTTGCACCAGCTCGTCGCACTGTCCGCCGGGTCGTCGTGCACGCCTACGCCCGCACCAGCTCGTCGCGCCGTCCGCCGGGTCGTCGTGCACGCCCGCGCCCGCACCAGCTCGTCGCGCTGTCCGCCGGGTCGTCGTGCACGCCCGCCCGAGTTGTTTTACTGTCCAACCACCGTGTGAAGGGGCGCTCGTCCGTCGCGTCCTTGCCCAAGTTCGCGAGGTCCTTACGCCACCCATATAATAAGTGTTCTCATAATTGTATGAGAGTTATATATATATATATATTAATTACGGGGTGAAAGGTGGTATATTAACAATCTAGTATGCCCATGATCATGATTTGTATCACAAGGTAATACACAAGTAAAGTTCAATACCATGTTTAACCAAGTTATTAACCAAGTTAGTTTCTTGGGTGTGAAACCCAAATTTTATAAAGAAGAATGTAAAGATAATATAATGTCACTTGATGCAGGAGGTACAAAAGGTAGGTTGGAAATCTACAGGGTGATACCATGTTTAACCAAGTTAGTTTGGGTGTGAAGCTCAAATTTGAAAGAAGAATGTAAAGATAATATAATGTCACTTATGCATGAGGTACAAAAGGTAGGTTGGAAATCTGTATGGTGTTTTATTTCTGCAAGTTAAAAATTTCAAGAGGTTAACTTCTAAAAGTGGTAACTAATATATGTATTATATAAAAAAAAATATTTGTGTAATTAATTGTAATATATAGTAATTTTTTTGTCTGATTTTGAAGAGATGTTACATTATGTTATTTTGTCAATTGAAATGACCTATAGTTTTTGGGATGTAGTATTGATAAGTCATGATATTGACCCATAGTGTGGTAACAATGCATAAGATTAAAAATATACATGATAAAATGGGGTTAAGAATCATGTTCTTTTAAATGTATATATATGTCTAACTTATATATTAATTCACCTAAAAAAATTTAATAAAAGAATTTAAAATAAAATTATATTTAGTTAGTTATTAGGATTCTTTTAATTTTAGCAACATGAGTTGTATAATGAAATAAGTGCTTTGATGCTTAGTATAGATTGATGTCTATCAAAGTTTACCAATCATCTAATTTATATAATTATATATTAGTGATAATAAAATTGACAATTTAACCTGTTGAAATTGATAATCAATCATGTTAAAATTAAAATTAAAACTTTAATTATAAATATTTAGATATAATATAAGATACATAGAAGTTGAATTATATAAAAGTAAACCTATCTCTAAATTCTACTTCAATTGTTGATAATTCTTTGTGTAATATATATATTAATTAGACATAAAAAAATCAATTAAAATTAAATTCCACTTCAGTGGTTGATAATTCTTTGTGTAAAATAAATAAATAAAAGTAAAAATATATATTAAATATAAAAAAAGCAATTAAAATTAAAATTATTTTATTAGTTATAAAAGTAAGCTTGATTTTCCAACTTTTATCTTACCATTTATAACTAACAACCAAACATTACATTTGGGATAAAAGAGAAACAACCACCATGATCAAATAAAAACTAATTCATACCCTTGTTAATGATCATCTACTTGTTAAAAGGACAACATACATTTAAACTTAAATTTTAACATTTGAGCCGAAAACATCACCTAAAGAAAGAAAAAGGAAGAAAAAAAGGGTGATTTTGCCATCTCATTCCCATCGAGACACATGCAAGTTCTTTTGAAATTTTTTTACATAAAAACATCGCTTCAAGACAGGAAAAAAAAAATGATTTGACCATCTCATTCACTTACACATGTACAAGTTTTCAATGAAATCTTTTGATGATTCTTTATGTAAAAAAAAAAAAAATGAAGGTGGACGTATGTTTTGTCCCTAAAAGAAAGGAACTAAATTGACATTAACATTTTTTTTAATGAAGTACTTGTATATTTAAAAGTAAATTCACTTACATATATACAATTTTTCTAATCGATTTTCTTTTTTATGATTAAAAGGTATATATATTGTATAATCGATTTTCTTTTTTATGATTAAAAGGTATATATATTGTATAATCGATTTTCTTTTTTATGATTAAAAGGTATATATATTGTATATGAAAAAGAAATAGATTAATTTTTTTTTAATAAAATATTTTTATATTAAAATACAATCTAAATGACAAACGTTGGAGCTCATCGAAAATGAGGTGTCACTAGTCAGAATAAAGGAATGCCTTTTTTTTTTTTTCAAAAGACACAATAATAGAATTCTGTGTGTAAAGGAAACGACGAGGCCAACTCTTCTCCACAAACGAGCTTTTAATAGGAAATTCGGAATGATCTGGTGTCCCTTGACTTTACATAAATCCGTGTCCGATTAAAATGGGTTTCCTTGTATCCATTTAAGAAAAAATATTTCCTTCAATATCAACCCTGGTCATCGACGACACTGTTTGAAATGTGGGAAGCTTCCAGATGGCGCTACTAAAATAATCCGAAGCACCCAAATTTTGGCGGAACTTGCCGTTGCTCACATGATAGCGCTATTAAAATGATCCGAAGCACCCATATTTTGGCGGAACTTGCCGTTGCTCACATGATTTATTCTTCTCATGTCAACAATTGTGTTTATCTTATGGTTAACAGGAATCCGGTGGTTCTTATTATAAGTTTTTAAATATTTTTAAACGAACATGCGTTACGCATGCTAATGTGATGACATAATCCACGAGCCAGATCTATCTGATCTGTATAAACGATAGTTAACAAATAGGTTTAAAAATATATAAAACTTCCCAATTGTAACATGGTACACACAAAGTTTTACTTTTCATATTAATTAATGTTTCTGTAAATGATTATGCTTTCAAAACATTGTTACGAGACACATGGAGGATAGGAGGGCAGAATTACTTGATCATTTGTTTTAACAAAGTTGAAGGAGAAAAAGTGAAAGTTTTATGTTTTTCGCCAAGTACGCAGGGACATTAAAGGCTACTAATTCACCACTTGTCCAAAGAGAAAAACCAGACATCCTCTTTTTTCTTGCAAGGTCCAATGTTTAGACACATTTGATTGTTTTTTTAATTGTGAGTACGATATTTAGATGTTGGAAATATTAATCTCAATTATGGTAGTTAATAGACTCATAACAATTATATGGGTGGTACATTTCAACTGTAGGTTTCAATTTTGTTTGCAGAAGGAAGGATTGAAGTTTTGAGTGGAAGTATAAGATGGCTATTCCGCAACACATCAGATAGTTAAAGCACTTAATACTAAAATGTATGTTCAAACATTTACTCTGCAACGATAGTTAAAGCACTTAATACAAAGTTGGTAAAATGTATGTTCAAACATTTACCGCGCAACTTTTACTTGCAGTCCGCAACCTCTCCAAGTTCAGAAAATCTCTCATTTTGTATACACTTCAACTTCATATTTCAATTTTGTTTGCAAAAGGAAGGATTGAAGTTCTGAGCACAAATACAAGGTGATCATTCCACAACACATAAGATAGTTAAAGCACTTAATACAGAGTTGGTAAAATGTATATGCACAAATACAAGGTGATCATTCCACAACACATAAGATAGTTAAAGCACTTAATACAGAGTTGGTAAAATGTATATTCAAACATTCACTGTGGAACTCTTACTTGCAATCCGCAACCTCTGCATGTTAAGAAAATCCCTCATTTTGTATAATCGCACATCTTGTGTCTTAAATATTTGCTCTGTAATGAATTAATGAGTCAAAGTTGTATGTTTAGATAAATATGACTGTAAAAGTCCAACCTCTGCAAGTTCAGAAAATCCTTCATTTTGTATAATCGCACATCCCGTGTCTTAAATATTTGCTCTGTAATGAATTAATGAGTCAAAGTTGTATGTTTAGATAAATATGAATGTAAAAGTCATTTGGACAGTTGTGTGGGAATTATGATGTATGTGTTGTAGATGATGGCAACCCACTTGTAGCAGAACAACTCACTTGTATATGGTAACTAGATGAATCTACAAAAGAAATATCAGATGTGACAGAATGCATGACAAGTAGTGTTTACAGATGAGATGAAATGCAGGGCAACTTCAAGGAATCAGTTCAGAAGGCAACTCACTCAGATGAAAGATCACAGTATACCAGGAAAACAACAAAGAATGACATATCAGTCTTCACAGAATGAAGAAAGAGAGGTATACATAGGTTCACCATTGACCAAGCCACGTATACATGCAGGTTAATAGAACCAAAGGAGCGTATAACGTACACACGCACTTTCAAAGAAAGGAAAGCGCATATACCTTGGAAAACTAAGTTTTGGTCTGAAGTATTTGGTCCATGGTATTTGATTCGAGGTATTGACCCTAGGTATTTGATCCAAGGTATTGGTCCTAAGTGGTTTTGGTCCATGGTATTGACAAAGGCCTAAAACTATAAAAGGAGGAGAAGATCATTAGGCCAAGGCACTCAAGTATTGAATATCTGATGAAGAGTGAGATCTAGTATGCAGGTTATTGGTTATGTTGCATTGTTGGATCTGAACCAAGGAAGAACCTTAGTAGTTGATGGAGGATAAGATCTAATGATGGATCGGGATCTTAAGGTGTAAAGTGAACTATCATTATGTGTTTTTTCTCATGAATATTCTAGATCTGAATACTGACACATATATTATTTTGTAAATGATATGATCTGGGTATAATTGAAGTCTGGTATAGCTGCAGAATTATGAATTAATATTTACAGATGTATACGCTGGTTGGCTTTGAGGAAAGCGCGTATACACGTAGGTTTGGCACAAGAAAGTAGCGTATACCTTATAATCTATGTTTTAGTTGCTGATGCTTGTTGTTGAAGTATTTTGGGTTCTGGCTTGGGTTCTGGTTATTGTATTCTAGTGACAGCATTCTGCAAGAACAAATTGATGGGTTGTCAAAGTGATTGATTGACTTGGTTGTGGTTGGTTCAACAGGAGATTGGTTGATGCAGATGTATTTGATGATTGAATGATGTTGTTGATGGATCCAATCTGAAAATTTATGACACGTGGTCCCTGGAAAAAAGGAGAAGGTTATAGCCTTCTGTAGGTAGAAGCCTGCGTACTAGTATAAGGCTGCACCAGTACAAAAATTGTAAACATAATTTTCTTATTATTAAAGGAAGACAGAGACGATTGCAGCAGGTGGTTTTCACCCACATTAGATTTCCACCTTATGTCTTGGTGTTTACGTGTGTTGCTTGTGTATGATGCTTTATTCTGCTTTTACTGCACTGTTTAATGAATTGCTGATATACTGATTAAAGTTCGTTACATGATAATTTGGGTAAATCAAAAGATCTCTGCATATACACTGGTTTCATTAAGTATAGTTGCATATATACGCTAGTTCATTGAGCTAAAGTAGCGTATACAAATCATTTTTGAAAATTAAATTATTGATCTGATAATACTGATTCACCCCCCTCTCGGTATTATTTCCAATAATTGGTATCAGAGAAGGTCCTTCAGAGGAAGCTTGATTGCTTGAAGGCAGATCTATCATCGTGAGTAATCAAGAAAGTGGGGGATCCATCAGACCGCCAATCTTTGATGGGAGAAATTTTTTTTATTAGAAGGTAAGAACCACAACCTATCTTCAATCTCTTGGAACAAATGTCTAGGAAATCGTGGAAGGAGGATATACATTTCCATCAGCAATTCCTACAGATATGGCAGGTAAAAAGCAATATGAAACCAATGCCAAGGCTGTCAATACATTATTAGGAAGTTTGTCACAATCAGAGTTTGTGAAAGTTATGCAGCTCAAATCAGCCAAAGAAATATGGGACAAAATCATTCTACGCTACGAAGGAGACTCTCAGGTAAAACGTGCTAAACTACAAGCTCTTAGAATTCAATATGAAACTCTCAAGATGCACAATGATGAAAGTATAGCTAGTTACTTCTTGTGTATAGATGAGGTTGTTAATTGCATGAAGAATCTAGGTTGTTGTGGGGAAAAATGCCTATGCAGGACGATCCTATCCACCTAAGGTGTGACAGCGCCTTAGCAACAAACAGATACAGCTATTATGATTTCTTCCTTTATGAAATGTGAAAGAGGGGAGATCGGTAGACTTACCGTTGTCTTCCGGTTGTCCCTCGATCTAAATCCTCTTCTCTTTGGGTGTCCACAGCTACTTGCCTCCTCGTTTGCTCAAGAGAACAACTACTTGATTCCCACGAGATCACAAGAGAACAGCTACCTGTGACAAGAGAACAGCTACTTGCGACAAGAGAAGAACACCAAACAAAGGCAAATATTCATATTCATAAATGATTCAGGATTAGAAGTAAATCAAATATACTAATGCAATCATACAAAATACACTAGCATATAGGAAAGAACCAAGATAGCTTTATTGATAAGTAACAGGGTTCAGGAAGAGATACAACCCAGAGGGCTCCAATCCAGCATCTCCTTCCCAGCAGAATGGAATTCCTTCTTCAGCTCCCTTCAAAGCATTAAGCACCCAATGATCCAACCACAAACCAACAGCAATTCTTTGCAATAACAAAATTCCAGCCTCCTTGATCTCATGGAGGAGAGATCTATATATAGGAGTTTTGGAGAGAGGATGAGTCAGCTTGAGGCTGGTATGAATCTGACTAGTGTCCTCTCCCTCTCTCAGTTCTTGAGTCCACTTGGAGGTTCTTGCTTCCACTTGGAGATTTGGAACCTCTTACTCATCACCAGTTGAATTCCTTGATGCAAGTGTCATTTTGGAAGCTTCCTGAGCATTGACACATTGAGAAATGAGCCTGCCACTTGTCCAGTTACGCTCAGCGCAGGTAGCCTTTGTTGCAGTTGACATTCAACGCAAGTAGACAGTGGAGCAGTTGACATTCAGCGCAGATGCTCAGTGGAGCAGTTGACATGATCGAGAATTGGCTTGTTTTTGAGTGTTTTCAGGTGGAGAACTTCTGTGAATTGCTGTGGTTTGTTGGCCTTGTTCCTCTAGGGGTAGGAACAACATGTTTAGGGACTTAGGATCCCTTAGATTATGGACATTTCATGCTCGATGCTGTAAGGCACAAAAATGTCTATAACATAGGTGAAGAAATAAAGGAAGTTACCTTGGTTGAAAAAGTCTTAAGATCCTTGTCTGCTAAATTTGATTCAAAAGTATCTGCCATAGAAGAAAAGTAGGATCTATAGATTATTACTATGAGACAACTTCACGAAATCTTAACTACCTTTGAGATGAGAAAAGGAGCTCCATCAGATATGAGAGAAGCCACATTCAAAGCTTCAGCAAAAGGAAAAGAAGAATTCAATGAATCAGGACATATTTCAAAAGGAGAATAAGAAACAAAATTTGTCAAGAACCTTCAACAGGGTTCCAGAAGATCCAGAGATAAATTACATTTCAAATGTTTTGCCTGTGGTAGAGTCGGTTATTATGCTGCCAAATTCCCTCATAAAGATAAATATGATAAAGGGAACGAATCTACAAAATGGAATAGAAAACAAAGTGTAAGTAAAAAGAGCTACTATACTCATGAAGATAGCAATGGTTTATCAAATAGTGATGACGATGAAAATAGTAATGACTATAGACTTCTAATGGCTTATGAAGATGATGACTTTTTGGATGCTTTAGATGAAGATGACCTTTATGAAGAAATCTCTAAACTTAAAATATGTTTAAAAGAAAAGAATATGATTATAGATACCTTGACATACCAACTTGCTGAAAGATAAAAACACAATGAAAAACTGGAATGTGAAATTGTGGGTCTAAGAAAGAATCTTGAGAAAACAAAAGCTCTCGATCTCAGAATTGCTAAAGGATCAGAAAACTTAAATGAAATTATCAAAGTGCAGCATTCTCCTCTGATAAAGACAGGTCCTGGATATACTGAAGAAGCATCTCAATCACAGAAGCCGTCAACCTTCACTAAAATCTATCTTGATGCAGTAAGGAGTAGTTAACAGTTTGACAATCATCAGCAAAGGAATAAAGCAGATCACCAGGTAAACCAGACTCAATTTACTTCAAGGATGAACAGAAGCCACAACCAACCTCAGGTAAATCGTACTCAATTTGCTTTAAAGATGAATATTAATAGAAACTACAATCACCAGGTCAGTAGATTTGATAATTGTAGGAACTTCTTTAATGGTCAATGTTTCTCATGTCATAATTTTGGACACAAAGCTGCTCAATGTGTTGCTTACAAAACCATCATGACTAGAGAAGCACGAAATCAAACGAATGTGACAGAGATCAAGAAAAGTTCCTATAATAACTTTTCTCTGCTTGAAAATGAAATAGAATGTTCAATTTGTAACAACTTTGGCCATGAAGAATCTGAATGCAAGAGGAAATTTCAGCAAATATCTCAAAAAGAGAAAACTCCATTGAATCACAAAATATGGAGAAAGAAAGAACCACAAATAGAATCTTGTATGCAGAAGGACAAGAAAACCATTGGTACATCGACAGTGGATGCTCAAAACACATGACAGGTGACAGAGAAAAACTACACTCATATAATGCCTTAGAAAAGGAAAAGAGTGTCTCATTTGGAAATGACACTCCTGCTGTCATAGAAGGTAAAGGCTCTATTTTCTTGAAAGAAAAAGTTAAAATTGGAAATGTTATGTATGTTGATGGCTTAAAACATAACCTATTGAGTGTGAGTCAAATGTGTGATCAAGGAAATGAAGTAGTGTTTCAATCAAATGGATGTGTTGTTCGTGAGCTTGATACATGAGAAACCGTGATTAAAGGTACAAGAACTCCAAACAACCTATACATACTCAAGGGAGGACAAAAACAGTGTTATCTAAGTAAAAATGATGAAAACTGGCTATGGCACAGAAGATTGGGACATCTAAGCTTTTCTCAAATAAGAAAAGCATGGAGATTCCAGGCTATTCAAGTTCTTCCAGATACTAACATTCTTGAAAATACTATATGAAAATCATGTCAATTTGGTAAGAAAACCAGATCTCAATTCATCGAAGAGGAAGGATCAGCTAGTAAGCCCCTTGAACTTGTTCATAGTAATTTATGTGGACTGTCAAGGAAAAAGTCACCTCGTGGAGAAGAATACTTTATATTGTTCATTGATGATTTTTCCAGAATGTGTTGGATAAGTCTTCTAAAGCATAAAGATGAAATGTTTGAAAAGTTCAAAGCCTTCAAAGCTTTGGTTGAAAATGAATCAAATCGCAAAATCAAATGCCTCAAATTTGATCGAGGAGGGGAATTTACCTCGGATGAATTCTTTGACTTCTGTGAACAACATGGAATAAAAAAGGAGTTCTCCACCGCAAGGACTCCTCAGCAAAATGGAGTGGTAAAAAGGATGAAAATAACTGTTCAACAAATGGCTCGTGCTATGCTAGATGAATCTGGAACTCCTGCAACCTTTTGGGGTGAAACTGCATTTGCCGCCATCACTATTCTTAACTAAGTAAATGTTTGGGTAAACAGCACTCAAACTCTGCATGAACTTTGTTATGGTAAAACTCCTACGATAAAGTACTTCAAGGTTTTTGGAAGCAAATGTTACATCAAAAGGACTGATGAAAAACTTGGTAAGTATGAACCTAGAGCAGATGAAGACATTTTTCTTGGTTACTCTTCCCGAAGTAAAGGATATAAATGTTATAACAAAAGACTTGGGAAAATTATTGAAAGTGTTAATGTTGTAGTTGATGAAACATGCAAAAATCCAAAACAAATAAAAACTGAATATCATGAAAATGAAGAAGATGGGGATCATTTTCCCACATCAAATCACACTGATTCTGAAGAAGAAACCAATGAAGCACCAGAAGAAGAGATAACAATAGAAGAAAAGACTCCATCTAGGTATGTTCAGAAAAATCATCCAAAAACTCAAATTTTCGGGGAAAAAGGGGCAAGTGTGTAGATAAGAAGAACTATTGCCGAAACCTCAAGCTATCTAGCATTACTATATTCCACTGAACCTCAAAATGTGAATGAAGCATGTAGAGATGAATGTTGGGTCGAGGCCATGAATGAAGAACTTGAGCAAATTGAAAACAATAATACTTGGGAATCAGTTCCTAGACCTCATGATAAGAATATCATAGGAACTAAATGGATATTCAAAAACAAGCTAAATGAAAATGGAGAAGTTATTAGAAACAAGGCCAGACTTGTTTGCAAAGGATATTCTCAACAAGAAGGTATAGAATTTGAAGAAACTTTTGCACCTGTTGCTAGACTTGAAGCCATAACAATGTTTCTTGCTCTTTCTAGTTTTCAGAAATTCAAAGTATACCAAATGGATGTAAAATCTGCATTTTTTAATGGAGACTTAGAAGAAGAAGTCTATATTGAACAACTAGAAGGATTCATTCTTGGAAATGATGCAAAACTTGTACGCAAACTCAGAAAAGCTCTCTATGGTCTAAAACAGGCTCCAAGAGAATGGTATTACCATCTTGACAAATATCTCCACCAACAAGGTTTCTCAAAGGGGTCAGCAAATAGCAATCTGCATACAAAGATGGACACTGATAAATTGCTAATAATTGTTGTTTATGTTGATGATATCATTTTTCGTAGCAATGAAGAATCCATGAGTCAAAATTTTTCCTCAGTAATGTAGCAAGAATTTGAAATGTCCTTGCTTGGTGAGCTCACCTACTTTCTTGGTCTAAAAGTTCAGCAGAATAAAAATGGTATTTTTCTCTCACAAAACAAATATCTCAAATAGATCCTGAAAAAGTACGACATGGGAGATTCTAAACCAGTATGTACCCCAATCATAACAGGATGCAGTCTTAGCTCAAATAATGAATAAACAACAGTACAACAACCAACTTACAGATCCATGATTGGCAGTCTACTTTATCTAATAGGTACTTGACTAGACATCATGCATGCAGTGGCAATAGTTGGAAGATTCCAAGCAAATCCTAAATAAACACACCTTCAGGCAGTCAAAAGGATTTTCAAATATCTTCAAGGAACACAAAACATTGGTTTATGGTATCCTAGAGATACAGATCTTACACTTCATGCATATACAGATGCAGATTGGGCAGGAAGTGTTGATGACAGAAAAAACACTAGTGGTGGTGCATTCTATATGGGTTCCAGGCTAGTGTCTTAGTTCAGCAAGAAACAAAGTTCAATTGCATTATCTACAGCTGAAGCAAAATATGTGGTTGCTGCATCTTCCTACACACAACTACTTTGGATGATGCAAACCTTGTAAGACATTCAGATCACATGTACTCCACCCATCTCCATTCTATGTGATAATAAAAGTTCCATCAGTATTTCAACGAATCCAGTCATGCACTCCAAGACCAAGTACATACCCATCAAATATCATTTTCTACGTGAACAAGTGCTTGAACAAAAGGTCAAATTGGAGTATGTTCCCTCCAAAGAACAGGTTGTTGATATATTCACTAAACCACTGCCCAGAGAGACATTTGAATATCTCAAACAAAAGCTGGGAGTAGTTGCTGCATCATCCTGTTGTTAAATCCTATCTTCTTTAGAGAAAGGTGGTTATACGCGAGTTTCATGAAGCGTAGTCACGTATATACACTGGCTTTTGTGGGTACAGTCACGTATATGCTAGTTTGAAGAAAAGCAGTGGGCCAGACTCAGGAGAAAGGGGTCTGATATGGTTCAGTGAATTATCTGCTCTGCTTGATGATGGTTACAGTCTGTTGATGACATGTGGAAATATGTTGGCTCTCATAAGTTGTTGATAACTTGATATATATTTGATTGATGATGATGCCTTGATAACTCTTCTGATATATGAAATAATCATATCTGACAGTGAACATCTGACACAGGTTCAGGGGGAGAACATGGTTGCTGGTCTGGATGCTGATTGACAGATGCTGCTGATGATAGTTGTTGATGACTATCATGGTCTTGTTTAAGATATTTGGTCTCTGTTATATATGTCATGTATATCTTTTAATGTAACGGTCATGAAAAAGACCTAATTTGTAACCCCACTATGCATGGGATGGATGATGTAATGTTTCTTGTTTTTGACATGTATAAACAATTGATATATCCCCACTTGGTTAAGAGATGGATGTATGTATGAGTCATTGGTAATAGGAAGGTTATTTGTGATGCATGTATAGAGTCATGTTCTTCTTTTATAACATCTTTTTGCAGACTTTGCTTATGCTCAGGGGGAGAAAGGACTCGATCAGGGGAGCTCAATCAACAGACTTTAGTATATCAGAAAATTCAGCATGCACTCAGGGGGAGCATGACTCTTTGCCCTTGATATCAAAGGGGGAGAATGACTTGGTGTGGTTGTTGTTACCATCAAGTCCAAAGAGGGATATTGTTGGAATTATGATGTATGTGCTGTACTTGATGGAAATCCACTTGTAACAGAACAACTCACTTGTATATGGTAACTAGATGAATCTACAAAAGAGATATCAGATGTGACAGAATGCATGACAGGTAGTGTTTACAGATGTGATGAAATGCAAGATAGCTTCAAGGAATCAATTCAGAAGGCAACTCACTCAGATGAAAGATCCCAGTATACCAGGAAAACAACAAGGAATGACAGATCAATATTCATAGAATGAAGAAATAGAGGTATACGCAGGTTCACCATTGACCAAGCTACGTATACACGCAGGTTAACAGAAAAAAAGGAGCGTATAATGTACACATGCACTTTCACAGAAAGGAAAGCGTGTATACCTTGGAAAACTAAGTTTTGGTCCGAAGTATTTGGTCCATGGTATTTTGATCCATGGTATTGGTCCATGGTATTTGATATGAGGTATTAACCCTAGGTATTTGATCCAAGGTATTGGTTCTAAGTGGTCTTGGTCCATGGTATTGATAAAGGCCTAAAACTATAAAAGAAGGAGAATATCATTAGGCCAAGGCACTCAAGTATTGAATATATGATGAAGGGTGAGATCTAGTGTGCAGGTTATTGGGTTATGGTGCATTGTTGGATCTAAACCAAGGAGGAACCTTAGCAGTTGATGGAGGATAAGATCTAATGATGGATTGGGATCTTAAGGCGTAAAGTGAACTATCATTATGTGTTTTTCTCACAAATATTCTATATCTAAATACTGATGCATATATTATTTTGTAAATGATATGATCTGGGTATAACTGAATTCTGGTTTAGCTGCAGGATTATGAATTAATATTTACAGATGCATACACTGGTTGGATTTGAGGAAAGAGCATATACATGCAGGTTCAGCACAAGAAAGTAGCATATACCTTATAATCTATGTTTTAGTTGTTTCTGTTTGTTGTTGCAGTGTTCTGGGTTCTGGTTACTGTATTCTGGTGACAGCATTCCGAAAGATCAGATTGATGGGTTTTCAAAGTGATTGATTGACTTGTTTGTGGTTGGTTCAATAGGAGATTGGTTGATGCAGATATATTTGATGATTGAATGATGTTTTTGATGGATCCAGTCTGAAAATTTATGAAACATGGTCCCTGGAAGAAAGGAGAAGGTTGTAGCCTTCTATAGGCTGACACCTACATACTAGTAAACATATCAGCTAGTACAAGAGCTAGGGGGTTGTAGCTCCCTTCTAGTAGAAGTTGGAGAACGAGAGAAGGTTGTAGCCTTCTGCAGGTAGAAGCTTGCGTACTGGTATAAGGCTGCACCAGTACAAAAATTGTAAACAGAATTTTCTTATTATTAAAAGAAGACAAAGACGACTGTAGCAGGTGGTTTTCACCCACATTGGGTTTCCACCTTATATCTTGGTCTTTATGTGTGTTGCTTATGTGTGATGATTTATTCTTCTTTTACTGCACTGTCTAATGAATTGCTGATATACTGATTAAAGTTCACTACATGATAATTTGGGTAAATCAAAAGATCTCTGCATATACGTTGGTTTCATTAAGCATAGTTGCATATACACGCTAGTTCACTGAGCTAAAGTAGCGTATACAAATTAGTTTGTAAAATTAAATTATTGATCTGATAATACTAATTCACCCCCCTTCTCAATATTATTTCCAACAAGTTGAGCAAGAGAGAATCATGGAGAAAATTTTGGTAGGCGTTTGTTATGTGTTTTATTGTGTGTTACTCCGCAACCCCTCGTGAAGTGTAAGTGGTTGTAAACCTTGTTTTTACTTGGTGAATGAGCCTCAGTCTCATATGAAAGTACTTTCATGCATTAGAATTATAACCTAAAGCTTTATTGTGTTTCTCCAAGCTTTACTTTGTTTTACTTTGTGAGTAAATCTTTGTGTTTTATTTAAGCCTCAGTTGCGATTTGCTTGCCCAACTGATTTATTGAAGAAAACTCCCCTCCTTTTCCTGTGTAAAATTTTCTAAATAGTGTAAAAACAAGTGTTTTTACTAGCAATTAAAATTTGTTTTGAGGGCAAATTTTTGAAGTGTATTTACCAGCAGGTAGGATTTTTTTTTACAGTAAGAAATGGCAACATCCAACACAAGCTTGACTAGTCCTCAGATACCTTAGTTTAATGGAAAAATTATGATTATTGAGCTATTACAATGAAGGCCCTATTTTTTTGCTCAAGACATTTGGGATTTGGTGGAGAATGGTTTTCAAAAACCAGCAGATGCAGCGACATACAGTGTCTTGACACAAGTAGAAAGGGATTTGTTGAGGGACAATAGGAAGAAGGATGCTAAATCCCTCTTCTACATTTTTCAAACAGATCATGAAAGTATTTTCCAAGGGTTGCAACAACAACAAAGTCCAAACAAGCATGGGACACCCTCGAGACAGCCTACCAAGGCATGGAAAAAGTGAAGACAACAAAGCTACAAATGTTAAGGAGAGACTTCGACACACTTTGTATGAAAGAGTTTGAGAATGTAGACTCATTTTTTACTCATGCAACTGGACTGATTACTCAAATCAGGTCTCATGGTGAGACACTTTAGGAAAGGAGAATAGTTCAGAAATTTTTGGGAAGCCTGCAAGCAAGGTTTGACGCCATTGTTGTGGCCATAGAAGAGACAAAGGATACATCACAGTTCTCAATGGATGAGCTTCATGCATCACTAATTTCTCATGACCATAGACTGAATAGAGCAACAGGCTCCTGATTGAAGCATGCCTTCAAGACACAAGTTTCATTTGGTCAAGGTAGAGGCAAATGAAGATCATATGCTAGAGGAAGAGTAAGAAGTCCACACAGAAGTGGAAGAAGAAGCCCTTCAAGTTCAAGTGGAAGGGGCAACAATCAAAATCTAAGTCAAGGCCCAAGCCAAAATGAAGCAAAAGGTAAGAGGTATGATAAATCTTATGTTCAATGTCATTACTGTAAGAGGTATGGTCATTATGCAAATGAATTTAGAAAGAAGAAATATGAAATCAGTAACAAACCAGATGTAAATTTCACAAAGGAAAATTAGAACCATGATAGCATGTTTTTAGCTTGTAATGCAGCACAAAAAACACAAAGTTATGTATGGTATCTAGATTTATGGTGCAACAACCACATGTGAGGGAACATAGAAATGTTTACCAATATAAATGAAAGTGTAAAATCTAAAGCGGCATTAGGCACTGGTAGCAAAGTATCTGTCATGGGAAAAGGAGAGTTAATATCATAACAAAGAAGGGGTAGAATAAATATATTTCAGATGTTTATTTTGTCCTTGGTTTGAAGCATAACCTCATAAGCATTGGAAAACTCATGCAAAAGGGATACAATGTCTTCTTCAAAAATGATGAGTGCACAATTTTGGATAGCCTACAAGTAGGCAGTTGATTGCAAAATTTGATATGACAAGAAATAGGATGGTTCCCCTAAAGAAAAATTCAAACTTGAAGGAAGAAGGTGCACCAGCACAACTATCAATGAACTCACAAAAGGATGGAAGAAAAGATGAAACTATCACACAAGTAAACTATCAAGCAAAGGTCAAAGATGAAAATTGGTTATGGCATTTGAGATTTGGTCGCCTCAACTTTGGAGGTTTGAATTTGTTGCATATGAAAGACATTGTGAAGGGGTTTACGCTCATAGAAAAACCAAACAACCTATGTGAAGGATGCATCTTGGGAAAGAAACATAGAATGACATTTCTAGCATGAGAGTGAGTAAGGGAAAAGGCACCTTTGGAGATTGTCCACTCAGATTTATGCGGACAAATGCAGACACCATCAATTGGTGGTAGCTACTATTTATTGACCTTCATAGATGACTACACAAGGAAGACATAGGTCTATCTCCTAAAACAAAAAAATGAAGTGTTTGAGCACTTTCACCAATACAAGGCTCTTGTTGAGAAGCAAAGTAGACACTACATCAAAGTCCTTAGGACTGACAGAGGTAGCGAACACATCTCAAATGATTTCCTACGTTTTTGTAGGGACCATGGAATTCAAAAGAAATTTACAACAAGGTATACACCTCAGCAAAATGGTGTCGCATAAAGGAATAACATGACCATTATGGAAATAGCAAGGAGTATGTTGAAGAAAAAGCATTTTCCAAATGATTATTGGGCTGAAGTTGGCTCTTGTGAAACATATATCATGAATAGGTGTCCAACCAAAAGTGTAAAAAATGTGGTTCCTAAAGAGGCATGCACTGGAAGAAAGAATAATGTCACTCTCATGAGATTCTTTAGATGTGTGGCATATGCACATGTCCTGGATGAGTTGAGGAAGAAGTTGGACATCAAGGGGGAGAAATGCATATTTTTTGGATATAGTGATGAATCCAAGGCATAAATTTTCTACAATCCATCAACCAAGAAGGTCATAATCAACATAGATATGCAGCTCATAGAAGAGGAAGCGTGGGATGGAATTTTAGAGAAGAAAATCAATGTCAAAGCATGTATACCACATGAGGACAAAGAGGAATTGATAGCAACAAGCAATTCCTCAAAAGTGACTCCCTCTACTCCTATTCAAGCACAACAATGCAGGCAAAAAATAACACCGTCAACAAATAATAGGACAGTGTCACCAGTCAAGCAAGTGCTTTTCCAAGCACACTGCAAAGCGCAACATCAAGGGACATGTCAAGCCCATCTTCAGCAAACATAAGAAGACCAAAATTCAAAAATTTAAATGAGATTTATGAGAAAGATGATGTTGATAGTAGCACTGGTTTGAATTCATTATTTGCATTATTTTGTCATGTAGATGACCCAATCCATTTTTAAGATGCAGTGAAAGAAGAAAAATGGGTTGCAACAATGGAGGAAGAAATAGAAGCAATAGAAAATAATGACACATGGGAGTTAGTGGACCTTCTGCAAGGAAAGGAAGTTATTGGAGTGAAGTGAGTCTATAAGACCAAGAGCAATGTCAACGGTAAGATTGAAAGGCATAAAGAAAGGCTAGTTGTCAAAGGATACAAGCAACATCATGGAAGAGATTATGCAGAGACATTTGCACTAGTCGCGAGGATGGAGATAGTGTGTACAATGGTGGCGATTGTCGCGCAACACAAATGGATAGTGTATCAAATGGACGTAAAATCAATGTTCTTGAATGGAGTGCTGAAAGAGGAAGTGTATGTTGTGCAACCACCTAGTTATGAGGTAGAAGGCCAAGAAGACAAGGTGTATAGGTTGAGGAAATCTCTTTATGGGTTGAAGGAAGCCCTGTGTGCATGGTATAGCTGGGTAGATGCTTACCTGTTAGACAATGGTTTCGACAAATGTGATGGTGAGCCTACTCTCGACATCAAAGAGAGTGATGGTAAGATTCTTATTGTTGTATTATATGTAGATGATTTGACTTTTATAGGTAGTGATGATTTCCTCATCACTGATTTCAAAGAAGTCTTGAAGAGTGAATCTGAAATGACTGAAATGGGGTTGTTAAGGTAGTTTTTGGGCATAGAAGTGAAGCAAACATAAAATGGTATTTTTATTTCCCAAGCAAAGTATGTAGCATACATTTTGGAGAGGTTTAATATGCAGAATAGAAAGCCCACACCAACTCCAATTGTCATGGGGTTGAAGTTGAGCAAAGAAGATTACAGAAGTAATGTCAATCCGACATTATACAAAAGCATGATAGGCAACTTGATGTATTTAATTGCCACTAGGCCAGATATAATGTATGCAATGAGTTTGGTGTCAAGGTTCATGGAGACACCCAAGGAGACGCATTGGCAAGAAGTGAAAAGTATTCTAAGATATGTCAATGAGATAAAGGAATATGGTAATTTGTATGCTGCAACAAATGATTTTACGCTGGTTGGTTACACTGATAGTGATTGGGCAGGAAATGTCGATGATATAAAGAGCACGTCAGGATATGTTCTTCATTTGGGTCCTGGAACCATTTGATGGGCCTCCAAGGAGCAGCCAATAGTGTCACTATCAACAATAGAAGCTAAACATGTCACCACAATAGTAGCAATATTTCAAGCAGTTTAGATAAGAAGGATGTCGAGGGATATTTGCTATGACCAAGAGGGAATGACAACTATTTTATACAACAATACTTCCGCAATTGCATTGTCAATTAATTCTTTTTTTTCACAAGGGGGCCAAGCATATTGATTCTAAATATCATTTTATTAGAGAATTGATTAAAAATGGTGAAATTGTGTTGCAGCACTGCAGGTCAGAGGAACATTTTGCTGATATTTTCACAAAGCCATTGGCACATGAAAATTTTGTTTATCTCAGAGATTATTTGGGAATTGTCAATGGTGACAATTCTGATTAAGGGGGAGTGTTGGAAATATTAATCTCAAATACCACAGTTAATAGACTGAAAACAATGATATGTGTGGTACACCTCAACTATAAGTTGCAATTTGCAAGCAGAAGGACTGACGTTCTGAGCAGAAGTACAAGATGAGTATTCCGCAACACATCATATAGTTAAAGAACTTAATACAAAGTTGGTAAAATGTATGTTCAAACATTTATTGTGCAACTCTTACTTGTAGTAACCTTTGCAAATTCAGAAAATCCCTCGTTTTGTATAATCGCCCATCCTGTGTCTTAAATATTTGCTTTCTCATGAATGATTGAGTCAAAGTTGTATGTTTGGATAAATATCAATGTAAACATAATTTGGACAGTTGATCAAGAGAGAGTGTGTAAGTGTGAGAGGTATTGAGGAGAAAATCGTGGAGTATTTTTTGGTGGGCATGTGAAAACAATGTTTTACTGTGTGTGCTTTCATGCATTAGAATTATAAGCTAAATTTTTATTGGGTTGCTCCAAGCTTTGCTTTGTTTTACTCTGTTTTGTTGAGTATATCTCTGTGTTTTATTTAAGCCTTTGTCTAGTTGCAAGTTGCTTGCCACAACTGATTTGTTGGAAAAAAAGACATAGTGACCAAATTCGGCCGCATTGGTTGGAAAATTTGTTTGACTATGCTGAATTTTCGGTCCAGTTCGATTCGATTGGTGTGTTAGGGTTAGAGGGGAGAAACATTGAGAAGACGGGGTAGGGCAGAGCAAATGTGGGAAGGAGCTGTAGGTGTAGAATTATTTCTCCCAGTATTTTATCAGAGAACACAATCAACACTCAAAGCTTGCACCTTTCATTACTAAAAATTGAAATTTATACACATCTTCAGCTACAGATGAACAATAACTACGCTAAACGATATTTATTATCTACTGACTCTAGCCAACTACGCTAACTGCTGCATAGTGATCGACAATATCTCAACAATGAGCGGCTCTATTTGTGATTAATATCTTGACACCTCCCCTTAATCACGACCTACATGTTAACTTGCCTGCTGGTCTAAGTCTCAGCTAGGCTTACAACATAATTTGGATTTTCTACAATGCACAACTTACTTCTACACATTTCAAATTTAGCCTTTCCAAGAGGCTTCGTGAATATGTCAGCCACATTTTCATAGGTATTACAATATGATAAGTCAATTTCTTTTGATTGCACTTTTTCTCTTACAAAATGATGTTGTGTGTCAATATGTTTCTTCCTTACATGATATATAGGATTGTTTGCCAATTTAATAATGCTTTGATTGTCACATCTGATTACTGTAGGTGCTTGTTGTGTTTCTCCAACATCTTCAAGTATCCTTCTAAGCCATATTGCTTCACATGTAGCACTGCATAATGCCTTATACTCAGCCTTAGTGGATGACAAGGAAACAATTGGTTGTTTCTTACTAATCCATGATATTGGCCCTGAACTAATATTGAACACGTATCCAGTAGTAGATTTCTTGTCATCTAGATTTCCAACCGAGTCAGAATCAGAATAACCTGCCAACTCAACATCACATTCATCAGTATACATAATACCAAAAGCATGTGTTCATTTCGGTTATCTAAGGACTTTCGCTGCTGCTTTCCAATGGCTTTCACAAGGCTTAGCCATGAATTGACTAAGTATGCTGACAAAATATTCTATATCCAGCCTCGTAGTGGTGAGATAGTTCAAACTTCCCCACATATGACGAAACAAGGTTCCATTCACCTCTTTGGTTCCATCATCACTCCACAATTTTACATTCTGTTCTAAAGGAGTAGATATTGCCTTACATTAAATCATATTGAACCTTTCAAGGATTTCCCTTGTATATTTGCTTTGTGTGATTAGTGTCTTACCAAATTCCCTCCAAACTTCAAGACCTAAACAATAATGCAATTCACCAAGATCCTTCATCTCAAATACATGTGACAACTAAATTTTAATTTCTTCAATCAACTTGCATGCATTTCCTGTTATGATAAGATCATCAACATATACAGATATTAAAGCAACATTCCCACCTTCATCTTCCTTGATGTATAATTTAGGATCATTTTTGCTTCTCATAAAACCTTTTTCATAAAAGAAAGAATCATTTTTCACATACCAAGATCTTGGTGCTTGTTTCAAACCATATAAAATTTTCTTTAACCTGCAAACCAGAAGCTCTTGTCCCTGTTTTGCAAACCCTTCAGACTGAACCAAATAAACTTCTTCTTTTAACTCACCATTCAAAAATGTAGATTTGACATCTAACTGATGAATTTTCCAATTATATTTTGTAGCTAATGTAATCATGATTCTAATTGTGTTTAACTTAGCTACAGGTGCAAAAGTCTCTTCATAACCAATTCCATCCTTTTATGAATATCCTTTTGCAACCAATCTAACTTTATGCTTATCAATACTGCCATCAATATTAAACTTGGATTTATATAGCCGTTTGCATCATATGGGAACTTTGTTTTTAGGCAATTATGTTAATTCCCATGTGTAATTCTTCATTATAGAGTTATATTCTTCATTCATTGCATCTCTTCATTCTTCATATTCTTTGGATTCCTCATATCTTGAAGGTTCTACAACATTCATAACAAGAGACATTAATGCATAATCTGTATACCTTATAGGTACTTGACTCTGATGTGATGACCTTCTTGGAGTTTCACTACATTCATCTTTCTTTCTACTTTGCGGAGTCTCCTCTCCTCTTCTTAGAGTGTCATGACTTCTTGATGCTCCTTGCTCTTGAACTTGTACCTGTTCCTACTCTTATTGTTGTTCTTGTTCAACACTTGTATCTAATTTGACATAATCATCAATATCATGCCATACACCAGTATTATTCTTTTTATCACCTTCATTTGCATTCTCATGAAACACCACATCCCTACTTGCAAGCAATCTATGAGTATTGGGATCAAACAACTTGTATGCTTTCTGATCATCACAATAACCAATAAATATGCACTTAATTGACTTTGCATCAAGTTTTCTTCTTTCATATTTTGGAATATGAGCAAATGCCTTGCAACCAAAAACTCTTAAATGACTCACTTTTGGTTTGTACCCATAAAATGCTTCAAAAGGTGTTTTAAGCTCTAAACTTTTGGTTGGACTCCTAGTTTTCAAATAAAAATCAGTATTAATGGCTTCAGTCCCAAAACCATTAGAAATATTTTTACCTTGAAGTATACTACGTGCACATTCAACTAGTGTTCTTTTTTTCCTCTCAGCAACTCCATATTTTTGATGTGTATGTGGCACTGTAAATTGTTGTAGAATCCTATTGCTTTTACAATATTGATTAAATTCTCTTGATTTATATTCTCCCCCCTGATCAGATCTCAAAATTTTGATGCAATTACTAGTTTGTTTTTCCACCATACTCTTAAACTCTTTAAAGTACTCAAAAAAATCACTCTCCTTTCTTATGAAATAAACCCATGTATACCTAGATCTATCATCCACAAAAATAAGAAAATACCATGCTCCACCAATAGCTCTAGTTTGAATAGGTCCACATACATCAGTATGAATTAATTCAAGTATTTCCCTCTGCCTTTCTTTTTTTATGTATTGGAAATTCCTTTCTATGTTGCTTGCCAAGTACACATGCTTCACATTCAACATGATCATTCTTCAAGACAGGAAGACCTTCAACCATTTTGTTCTTTTGAAGTAGCATTAAATAATTGTGATTTATATGTCCATACCTTTGGTGCGATAACTCTATTGTTGATATTGTTGTAGATGCCAACGCTTGATGACTTTTCCTGCTCACTTCCAAATTATACAAGCCTCCAACTTTGGTACCTGTGGTAATAACCTTGTAGTGATCTTGAATGTCTTTCACTACACACTATGATTTAACAATTTCCACCTTCAAATCTTTGTCAGCAATAGTAGAAACATAAAGTAAATTAATTTTCATACTAGGAACATGCATCACATTATGGATCTGTCTCTCTTGTCCATTAGGAAAATTCAAACCTATTACTCCATAACCTTGAACTTTGAGTGACCTTTATCTCCTAGATAAACATATGTTCCATCAATGTTTTCATAATATTCATCAAACCAATCCTTATTACAAGACATATGGAGTGATGCACTAGAACCAATCAACCAAGCATTCACATCATCATTTTCCATAGACAATGTAGCATCAGAAACAAACAATTTAAGATTTTTAAATCCATCAGAGATTGAGGTGTATTTGTCCACAAAAATTCCATTATGCCTTCTGTTTCTTTACCTAGACTCATTATATTTCCTTTTATAGAAATATTTAGAATGATGCCTAGGTTTGACACAATAATAACAATTGTCATTTCTCTTATCATGGATTGGAAATTTAGATTGTGTCATACCTTTATGTTTTGCTTGAAACTAGCCTGCCTTGTTCTTGTCACATGGCTTGCCTCTGTATGGATGTTTGCCCTTGGCTACCAACACCAAATCTGAACTAATGGAGCCAAAATTAAAGGTCTTGATCCTCTCCTCTTCTTGTAGAATAATTCTTGTCAATTCATCAAATATATGGGGCTTCTCTCCAGCTGAAAGACTTGAAACAAAAATTTGATAATCTTGCACTAAGACATTTAATGTGATGGTGACTAAGTCAGTACTAGACACCTTTTCACCAATATCTCCTAACTTATCACTTAAATCTTTGACACGAGATATGAAATTGCTTATATTTTCATTTGCTTCCATTTTTAGAGATAAAATCTTAGTCTTAAAAAACAAGAACCAGTTTGTATTTGTTGTTTCATACAACCCTTCAGCATATCCCATATTTCCTTTGATGTCTTGCAATCTGTGATGTGAGGAATAATGTTGTCCTTTATGAACATATGCAGCAACACCTTTTGTTTCATCTCCCAATATGGAATAGAAGCTGCAACAATGGGTTTGGGCTCATCCCCACTCAAAATGGACCACAAATTATAACCTTCTAAAATAGTCAACGACTTGAATTTCCAATTCACATAATTTCTTCCATCAAGTTTGGTGGATTCATTGAAATAAGTATCAGCCAAAAAATTTGACATGATGAAAAAAAAAATTTCTCTAATCAAGAAAATTCCACCAAATCTAAATCCAAATGCACCCAAATTCACCACATCCAAATTGATCTCATGAAGCAAAAATCATCATAAATCCTCAGGACTTTTTCACCATAAAGAGAATAAAACCTCCTTATATTAAACTTCACTTTAAAAAGAAAACTCCTTTTTGTTTTTAATAATCCTCTAAACACTTAAATTTTATTTTCCTTATGAAAAACTTATCACTCCTTAAACCACACAATAGTTTTACTCTCCTCTTCCCAATATCATTTCAAAGCATGTTATAAAAACATATATTCCTTCTCACCATTATAAAGACCACCATACAACACACTTGAATATTAAATTTTTTTCCTTATAAACTCACTTGTTGTTATTACACTTTATAACATCAATCTCCAAAATAAAAATGCCTTGCTCCTTTTTTAATCATAAAAATCATATTTCACAAAACACTGGGTTTTAATTTTAAAAAAATTACCACAAGAAAGGCTTTTAAATGCAGCAGCGGAGCAAGCTGAAGATGAAAACAATCGCTCAATTTTTTTTACAATGACTACAACTCATGGCAAAACAGTTTCACACTGACCAACTTACAACAACATCACTCACCAACATATTTCACACAGTAACTAGCAACGCCTTTCACATAGCAACATATTTTCAAGATTGAGCAAATTGATTCTCTCTGCACACTGATTCACTAATCTTCCTAGGCAGCTCTCACACTTACAAAATTTGCAGCAGACATGTAGCTTCAGTTAGAGGAGAACAAAAGCTTCAAGGAAGCGTACAGCTGACAGGGACACAACTATCAGTGGACAGACTCACTACTCCAAGGAGCCAACTCACATGGTTGCAACTCTTCACAAGCCCTCACGACCCTCGCTCTGATACCATATCATAGAACACAGTCAACACTCAAAGCTTGCACCTCTCATTACTAAACATTGCAATTTATACACATCTTCAGCTACAGATGAACAATAACTACGCCGAATGATATTTATTATCTTCTAACTCTAATCGACTACATTGACTGCAGAATAGTGATCGACGCCATCTAAACAGTGAGCAGTGCGGTTCGTGATTAATATCCTGACATATTTGTCATCATTTCCGTGCTTCAAAAATTAATTGAATATATCTTCAGTTATGATGGGTCTCATAGTTTGATTTAACAAAGCTTAGCTAATATGGATGCAACTCCTTAAATTGCAAAAACATAATACAATATAATTACTAAATTTATAATGAGGGACACATGCACGAATATGAATTTCTAAAATAAAGATGTGGACATATTTTTTTATTTTTTTGCTAAAGCAAGTGTGGATCCTTCTATTTCATTAAGCCGAAAAATAGTGTACAATTTTTACAAACATCCACCCGACGCTAAGGAATCATAAAAAATTGAGCCCATGCCACCAAGGGCTAAACCTCTTAGCCTTACAAAGAAAAACCCGAACCCAAGGAAAAACTAACAAAAATGCAACCTGACCCCCAGAAAGCCCGCAAACTTTCCCACTTCACCGCTTTCGGAAAAGCCCGAACCATCAGAGCCATCCAAAAAAGCACTAAGATCGACGGCCGAGGATGATATCGCACAGCCAAAAAGACCGATGTTTAATGGTCCTGCCCCACCAAGTTGCATGATCAAACTCAGCCGTTGATCCCCATCAACTAAATCCAATGGATGAGATTGATATCGCACCGGACAAGATGGTCTGACATTAGTGTGCAATGAAGGGCGGTTTTCGGAACCCTCACCCTACCACGTGTTGGAGATTGAATGGCATCGCTGCGAAATTGCCAAAACCATTTCCCGCTTGAAAGCGGTGTGATCAGCCGAAAACTGCCTGGGAGGTGGTTTTCCATGCCGAGACCCCGATTTCTTAAAAATCTAGTAGCCGAAAAAAACAAGGATCTTCCTACGCATGTTTATCGTCCTCGCCTGAACCTGGAACCCTAAAAAGAAGAGAGGCTTTCCACTGATCGAAGACCTGTGGGATTCATTTCACTCCCCACGACGTACTGAGATCTTCCTCTCGCTTACTCCGGGATTATGAGCTCCCAGACCTGGTTTTCTCCTCGCCAAAGAACCGTTAACCAGATATTGATGACACATTTAGGGGTTAAATCAAATCGAGCTAGCCTTCATGGCTTGGTGTCTAAACACTTCCCTATATTCTTCCACTTTCTCACAACATAGAGCTCTCAGTCTACTTGGATGCAACTCCTGCCACTTCATCAAAACCTTATCTTCAGTGCAGCTAACCCCCTGGTTGGCAAGAAGATCCGCTAGCTTATGTTATGAAACTAGCTCACAAAAAGATAGAAAAGATAAATCAATGCCTTAGAATTCAGCCTTTTTGAGGGGGCAACCTCCTTTACATTACACAAATGAATGATTCTTTGATTATTCAAATGACAAAACCTCCTTTCTATATATAGGAGTCTAAGGAGTCACAGTATAACCCAATGGACCTAACAATAATAATATAAAGGCACAAAAATAACAATAGAGGGATTCTATGGGGCACAGTAATAACAATATGGGGACAATAGGGGCACAACAATGTTAATAAGGGATACAACTACAATAGTAATGGGGTAATCAGTAGTATTATAGGGACCTAACATGCCCTCTCCTTCAAAAAATTGTTGTCCTCAACGCTTGAGTAGTTCTGGATGCTTCTGTATAAAATTCTCATCCTCCATGTGGAATCTTCAGTGGATAAGTTCTTCCACTTGATGAGATACTCTGAAATTGATCGATTTCATAGCTGTCGAGTTCTTGTTTATGTGACTGCTTCCGGTTCCAATATAATTTTTCCTTCCTCGTCAAGTTCTGGCAATATTGTTTGAACTGGGAGCTTGTCACCTATAACCTTCTTTAAACATGAAACATGGAAAACTAGGTGCACTCGAGAAGCTGCAGGAAGCTCCAATTTGTATGCCATAGTACCAATATTTTACAACACCTTGTATGGACCATAATACTTTGGTGATAATTTATTATCCTTCTTAGCTTGCTTGAGGGACATTTGTTTATATGGTTGTAGCCATAGGAATACCCAATCACCTACATCAAAACTTCTTTCGCTGTGATTTTGATCTGCCTATTGTTTCATTCTATTCTGTGCCAACACGAGGTTATCCTTTAAGAGTTGGAGGACTTGTTGTTGATGCTCGATCTGATGTTCCACTGCTTGAACTTTAGAATTTTCTCTTAAATATGATGTGATGGATGGTGGCTGATATCCATAAAGTGCCATAAATGGGGTCATTTTTTTTTGTCGTATGGAGGGAAGTGTTATACCAACATTCAACTAGAGGCAACCATTTGACCCATTGTGTCTGTTTATCATATACAAAGCAGTGAAGATATCCTTCCAAACATTTGTTTACTATCTCAGTTTTCCCATCAGATTGAGGATGATAAGATGAGCTAACTGAGTACCGAGACAAGAAAATAATTCTGTCCAAAAATTTCTAGTGAAAATGGGATCTCTGTCACTTACAATAATGTTTGGGTTTCCATGTAGCTTTTGAATTGTTTCCATAAATGCAGTAGAAATTGTACTGGCTTGAAATGGATGTGATAATGCACAAAAGTGTACATACATGGTAAGTCTATCAACTACCACCATGATGACACTCTTTCCCTTAGACTTGGGTAAACCTGTGATAAAATCCATTGAAACCTCCTCCCAACGTTGGCTTGGAATGGATAGAGGTTGTAATAGACCCGGGGTCTTAATTGTTTCAACTTTATTTTGTTGGAAAACCAAACATTCCGCCACAAAATTTTGAATATCTGATTTAAGGCCATCCCAAACAAAATCCTTCTTAACCCTGTGGTAAGTTTTTAAAAATCTTGAGTGCCCTCCTAAGGGAGAAGTGTGCAATTCCATAAGAATCTTTTGTTTGAGTTGGGAATTCTTATAGAGGTATAAGCGATCTTTGTACCATAATGAATCATTTTTCCAGCTAAATGTATTAGATGTACTGGAATCTTGTTGTAACTTTTGAACAAATACCCACACTTCTTCATCATTCTTCCATTTCTTCCTTGCTTCGTTTATCCAATCTGGTTGGATAATAGAAATGGCGCACAAAAATGCTTCCACATCCTCATCCTTTCTTGAGAGTTCATCTACCACCACATTTTGCTTCCCTTTTTTGCAGATTATTTCAAAGTCATAACCCAAAATCTTTGTGACCCACTTTTGTTTCTCTTCAGAGGATAATCTTTGTTCAAAATGTATTTAAGGCTATCATGATCTATTTTTACCTTGAAGTGTCTTCCCATTAGGTAGGGTCGCCATTTCTTAAGTGCATGTAGTATTGCCAACATTTCCTTCTCATAAATAGCTTTGTGTAAAAACTTTCCCTTGATTGGACGACTTTCAAAAGCAATGGGTCTTTCATCTTGCATTAAAACAGCACCAATTCCATTTCTTGAAGCATCACATTACACAATAAAGGTTTTTGTGAAGTCCATTGTAGCTAAGACCGGTGCTTGGTACATTGCCACTTTAAGATGTTCGAAGGCCTTTGTTGCTTCTAGAGTAAAGAAATGCATCTTTCTTCAATAATGTTGTTAGAGGTGTTGCTATTCTCTCATAATTCTTAACAAACTTGCGATAATACCCTGTCAACTTGAGAAATCCTCGCAGATGCTTTATGGATGTGGGGATTTTCCATTCCTTAATGGCTTAAATTTTGCTAGGGTCTACCTTAACTCCTTCATGAGATACAATATGACCCATATATTCCACCTCTTGTACTCCAAAGAAACATTTGGATCTTTTTGCATATAATTGTTTCTCCTCCAATAGTTGTAGCACCCTGTCAACATGTTCAACATGATCCTTCCAAGACTTGCTGTAGATTAGTATATCATCAAAAAATACTAACACAAATTTTCTAAGGAAGGGTTTGAAAATGGAATTCACCAAACCTTGAAATGTAGAAGGTGCATTGGTAAGGCCAAAAGGCATGACCAAAAATTCATAATGACCCTCATGAGTTCTAAATGCTATTTTTGGAATATTTTTAGTCTTCATTTTGATTTGATGATATCCTAAACGAAGATCCAACTTGGTGATGTAAATTGATCCATGCAATTCATCTAGTAATTCATCAATGACAGAAATGGGAAACTTATCTTTAATAGTGAGCTTGTTGAGCTTCTTATAATTCGGACACATGCGCCATGATCCATCCTTCTTGTGCACCAATACTATTGGGGTAGAGAAAGAACTTTGACTAGGTTGAATTATACCAGCCTCTAGCATTTCTGCAACCATACGTTCAATTTCATTCTTTTGGGCATAGGGATATCTGTACGGCTTGACGTTTGGAGGAACTCTTCCTGGAATCATATGAATAGCATGATCATGATCACGAATAGGTGAGAGACCTTTGGGAGTCTCAAATACCTTAGAATGATTGTCTAAGACTTTTTGAAGATCTGGAGAAATAGATGATTTCGATGTGGAAACATCTAGTGAACATAATTGTGCAATTACACCTCTTTGTTCCACTTTTAGAAGCTTTGTCATACCGTTAGAGCTGATTATCTTTCTTGGTTTCCCTGCAATACCCCTTAATTCAACTTCCTTTCCTTCCGTAGAAAATTTCATGAAAAGTTCTTGAAAATTAAAAGCTATTGTACGCAAGGATTGTAGCCATTGTACTCCTAGTACAACATCAACACCTCTCATTGGAATGGAAAGCATTGGGCTAGTCAATACATATTCTCCCATGGATAGCTTGATGTTATGGCACTTTCCAGAGCAATTTGTTGTTCCTCCATTTGCAACCATCACTTGACACTCTGGTGTTGGATATAGGAAGCAATTCAATTCTTTTGCTACCTTACAATGAATAAAATTGTGGGTACTTCCTAAATCAATCAACACTATTACCTTTTTCTTCATGATTTGTCCTTCTATATTGATGGTTTGAGTGGTAATTCCAGCCAATGCATTACAAGATATGGTTGGATTCATTTCTTCTTTATCTAGGCTTTGTTCCTGGATTATATCCTCTTCTTTTGACCTTTCTTGCTGCTTTTCTTCTTCCTCTTCACAATCTATGTAGAATAAATTCTTCTCAGCAAACTTATGACCTTTAGTGTATTTGCTATCACAACTGTAACAAAGCCTTTTTGCTCTTTTTTCTTCCAATTGTTGTGGTGTCAACCTTATAGGTTGTGGAAGACTAGGGGCAACAACACTTCCATCTTTATAGTTGTGAGTGGTATGCTTCCTAGTTGCCATAATTTTTCTTTCCATTTTTCTTGCTAACCTGAATGCCTTCTCTAATGAATCAGGTTCCAAAAGGCGAACATCATGTTGGATATTATCCTTTAAAGTCCCTATGAACACATCAATCCTATGCTCCTCTGTAATATTTTTTACCCTTATGTTCAATTTTTGGAACTCCTCAATGTGTTCCATTATTGAACCCTTTTGTTTGAGACTTATCAATTGGCTAAAAAAAGTGTTCCTTTTTGTATCCTCATAATGTGCTGTCAATTCTTCTATAAAAATTTCCCAAGTGATAATTTGTTTACGAGAGCAAAGCCATTGATACCATACAAACTGATTTGGTTCCAAATATAAAGTTGCAATACGTACCTTTTTTGTGTTTTGCACATTATTGAGATCGAAAAATTGCTCCATCTGTAATATCCATGTTGCAGGATCCTTGCCATCAAGCTTCCTCATATCGATTTTTGGAATATGGTGGGTCTTCGATCCAACATTAGAGTCTATGAAATCATGATTAACATTTCTTTTGTTCACATCATGAGTTTCCTTTACTACCCTTTCACCATTATTAAGTATTTCTTGTAGAAAATTTGTCAAATCTATCTTCAAATCATCAATCTTAGCTTCCATGCCCTTTATCTTAGATTCCACGCCATTTATCTTAGCTTTTGTTAGCTTTTGTGAGAGTGAAATTTGTTGCACTTGGTCTTGCAATTTTGATACAACATGTAGCATTTCTTTCTCTTCTTCATGAGTCATGCTAGAGCTTTCAGGTTGCTTACTAGGTGTTTGCACTTTCCTTCCTCGGGGCATCAGTTGCCAATAATAATGCTCTACTATGCCCTTTGAATTCCTTCAAAATAATTTTTCAAACCAAGCTTAAGCAAAAATTTAAAAAAATCTACACACCTTGTTTCACTTTGTAGGAGCTCGATATTGGCTCTGGTGTATCTCTATAATTGCAAATCATTCAGTTCTAAAATTGCGACCTATATTATCCCTCTGTGTCCTTTTTCCAATGCCACCAGTCTGCTCCCAATTGGATTCTCCAAGGAAGAGTTATGCCAAATCTCCCACAGTGACCTGATTATAGACTAGTTCATAAGATCGAAATTGTACAACGTGCCACATGAACCTGTTTCGACCTTTGGCTCTGAAAAAAAATATAAAAGAAACTACAGTCCGTTCTCTTTCTGTACCTTCTTACAAAATTTCAATTCGATGCTCAGAGAGAAAGTTTTGACGATTTTCCCCAGGTCACCTGTTTGGAATGTAATTCAAGAGTTTGCAAAAAGACCAACTTCCTCAGATCATATCTCTGCAAATATAGTGCGAAAATCTCTGAAATTCGGGCCCAAGGTTCAGTGCGATTTTGTCTCAAATGGATTTTTTTTTCGCTTCTAAAACATCGCAGGAAAAAATTTATAGCCAAAATTCCATGATGACCTCTTTGGAGCAGGGAAACCCTAAAATCTGAAGCTCTAATACCAAATGTTATGAAACCAGCTGACAAAAACATAGAAAAGATAGATCAACGCCTTAGAATTCAGCCTCTTCGAGGGGGCAACCTCCTTTACATTACACAAATGAATGATTCTTTGATGATTCAAATGACAAAACCTCCTTTCTATATATAGGAGTCTAAGGAGTCACAATATAACCTAACCGACCTAACAATAATAATAATATAAAGGCACAAAAATAACAATAGAGGGATTCTATGGGGCACAGTAATAACAATATGGGGACAATAGGGGCACAACAATGTTAATAAGGGATACAACTACAATAGTAATGGGGTAATCACTAGTATTATGGGGACCTAACAGCTTATTTGCCTTTCTGCGAACATGGTGGAAACTGACCATGCGAAGGCCCTGAAGATGACTCTGAATTCTTTGAAAGACCTGAATTAGTTTCCAATGTTTAGAGACTTTCTTTGGTGCCGTACCATTATTTATTTTTTTCACTGAGTTAATGATTAACTCAGAATCCACCTCTATCATAACATTGAAACAATTCTCTTGACTCAGAAAGTCTAGGCATTGCTCCATAGCCATTAGTTCAGCCATGTTGTTGGTGGTTGTACCTAGGTGGCAATGGAAGATGGATATAATACTTCCCTTAGCATTTTTGAGGACACCTCGATACCTAGCTGTTCCCGGATTCCCTTTTGAAGCCCCATCAATGTTGTATTTTAAATAGCCTTCTGGAGGAGGATGCCAGAAATCTTTCTCCGTTTCCATAGATATAACCTTCCTATCTAGGCCTAGGGGAGTGAGCCCCTGAATCCCCAGCTACCTGAGAATTTTTAAATCTACATCTTTGGGAGTTTTCTTAGGGTAGTTGCGAACCATGGTTCCCACTGTCTCCTTGAGCTGTTTCAAGATTATCTTAAATAGGCAGTGTGGGGGCTTCTTTTCGTCCTTAAATATTCCTTTGTTCCTCCCCTTCCAAACGTTCCATATAATGAAGCTTGGAGTAAGAGCCCATGTTGAGCTGAGAATTTTGTAATCCGAAAAATTTCTTCTCCAATTGTTGAGGGTATTAATGATTCTCCCTCTCTCCCTATCCAGGAAGTGAAGCTGCAGCTATTGAGTAAATGTTCCATTGTTTCCTCTTGAGCCTCACAGAGCTGGCATCTTGAAGGCCCCAGAACACCTCTCTTCCTGATGTTGTCCCAAGTTAGGATTTTCTTGTGGTATACCAACCACATGAAGAGTTTGATTTTCATCCATCCTTGGTGCCTCCAAAGGTTTTGCCAGATTTTGTCCAGAATCTAGGATCCAGCCCTAGGAGAATGCCTTTTGCTTCCTTTAGATTAAAGGTGCCCTCTTTGTTATTGCCCCATCTTAGTTGGTCTTGCCCCCCTGCAACTAAGATCTTCCTTTGTTCCACTATTTTCCTGAGCTCCTCTGCTTTTGTTTTCAGGAGATTGTTATCTCTACAATCAATGTTTCTCCAGATTCTCCACTTTTCCATATGATGAGAATGATTCTAGAAGTCCTTTACCTTAATTAATCCTTGGGAATCTAACTCCTGCTTGAGATCGAGGAAGTCTTCTTTTAACAAAATTGATTCTTGTTGCCACTTGTCTTCCCAAAAAAGAGCAAGATTTCCTTCTCTGATTTCCCAAAAGCTATTTTCTTGTACTAGTCTTCTATTCTCCCAGGATTTGTTCCAGATATATGAGCCCTTTATATTTCCTGACATTCTTATGAGATCATTGTTTTTCCAGGAGCTAGCATATTTTTCTTTCCAGATATTTGCCCATTGAGTCTCAGGATGTTGAACCCAACGCCACCAAAGTTTGGCCCCTAAAACTTTGCTGAGTATCTCCTGATCATCCAAGCCTAGCCCTCCATGGATCTTGGGCTTACAAATCTTTTCCCAAGACACTAAGGCCCATTTCTTCCTAGTCTCCTCCTTTCCCCAAAGGAAGTTTCTTTGAATATTTCTGAATTGTTGAAGGACTCATTTTGGAGCTAGGAGGGCTGATAACATAAAAATAGGGATTGCTTGCAGAACAGCTTTTGTAAGAACTAACCTGCCAGCAAGATTTAGAGATTTGATGGTCCATTTACTGACTTTATCCTGCAACTTATTGATCAAAGGTTCCCAAATACTTTTGAGCATTGGTTTAGCAGTTAGAGGAACTCCCAAATATTTTGAAGGAAGGGAATCCCTTTGAAAGCCTAGAATTTTGGAGATGTTTTTCTGAATAGCAATATTGGTATTGAAGAAAAATATTTTTGACTTGGAGAGATTAACTTCCATACCTGAAGCCATGGCAAAGAGATTCAGAATTTTTTGTAGGTTGTAGCTTCTTTGACTGTGGGGATTCCCTGTAACATGGTATCATCTACAAATTGTTGGTGAGTCAGGGCCTAACCATTTTCATTTAGTTGCAGACCTTTAATCTTTCCTGTTGCTTTCGCCAGCTTTATTTCCCTGCCCAGTCCTTCCATCATGATGATAAAAAGAAAGGGAGAGAGTGGATCTCCCTATCTGAGGCCTCTTGAAGGACTGAAAATCTCTGAGGGAGAGCCATTAACTAATATAGAAAAACTGGAGGAGGTCACCAGTGCCATTACCCATCTGACCCAATTATGATCAAATCCAAAAGCAATCAACATTTTCTTGATGTAGGCCCAATTTACCTTGTCATAAGCTTTGGCTATATCCAATTGCATGATCATGCCCGCCTGCCTCTTACTAGTTAATGAGTGAACCACCTCTTGAGCTTGAATGATGTTATCAAGAATTTGTCTGCCTTCCACATATCCTGATTGTTCCCCTGAAACAAGAACCAGAAGTAAAGGTTTGAGTCTGTTAGCCACGACCTTGGATATAATCTTATAGACCACGTTGCATAGGGCTATGGGTCTATATTTATCCGGTGTATGAGCAATGTCCTGCTTGGGGATCAGGGTGATGAAGGATGTGTTGAGCGCTTTTAGAATGGTTTTGTTTAACCTGGAGTCCTCCACAACATTCAAAATATCTTGCTTAACAATATTCCAGCAAGCTTTGAAAAAGTCCACATTAAAACCATCCGGGCCTGGTGCTTTGCCATTCTGCATTTCTTTGAGGACTTCGCTAAGCTCCTCTTCCATTACTGGTCTATTAAGGTTGAAATTATCCTCTCTGGACACTAGTTTCAGTATATTACTAGTTACCTCCCTGATGAATTGCTCTCTATCTGAATTGTTCTCCTGAGTTATACCTTGGAAGTGGTGGACTAACACAGTTTCTATGGCTTCATGGGAGATTTGAAGCTCTCCCTCCTCATTCTTGATCGAAGAGATTCTGTTGTGAGTTCTATTGGCCATGGTGGCTCTATGAAAAAACTTAGTGTTACGCTCTCCTTCTTTGAGCCATTGAACTCTGGACTTTTGTCTCCAAAATATTTCCTCTTGTTTACATAGATTCTCCCATTCTTGATGATGTTTATCTACTTGATCACTAATGTCTTTATCAAAGCCTTCCGTGATCAGAGCTTGGTTGAGAACCTGCATTTTGTTTTCAACAGCTTTTTTCTCCTCAAAAATATTGCCAAAATCCTTCTTGTTCCATTCTTTCAGCCGAAGTTTGATGTGCTTTAGTCTTTTGTGAAGTAGGTACATTCTTGTCCCCTGAATCTGCAAATCTTCTGACCACCATTTTTCTATGTTGCTGATGAAGTCTGGGTGTGATAGCCAGATATTTTCAAATCTGAAAGGTTTGTTCCTGGGAGTACCAATACCCTTAAGCTCCAATTGAATCAGCCAGTGGTCTAAGCCTCCAAAGGGAAGAACTCGCGTTGTTACCTCTTTATCTATCAGTATAAGATTCTCAGAGATGAGGAATCTGTCTAACTTAGAGGCAACATGGGAATCTCCACCTCTTTTGTTATTCCAAGTAAAGAGGCCAGTATTCCAATTAGTGTCAACAAGATTCATATTGTCTAAAAAGGTTTGGAAAGCTAAAGAGTCTTTACTTAGAGCTCTTGTTCCTCCTTTTTTCTCTGAAAGAGATTTGATCATGTTGAAGTCCCCTCCCATGATCCAGGGTATATTTGCATGTCTGTCTCTGAGATCCACCAGGGAATCTAGAAACCTGAGTTTGTCATCTATTCTCTGAGGACCATAAACATTTGTGACCAGAAAGGTGTCCCTTTCTCCTACCGGTTGAATCACAACCGATAAATAATTTCTGGAAGCCTCAACATCCAAAATGCCTATTTTGTGGGGGTTCCATAGAGTGAGTATGCCCCCCGCTGTATTCTCTGCTTTGACTTCAAGAAACTCAAATCTACTAAGCCATTTGCTATGAATTTGTCTTAATTTTTGAATGGAACATTTCGTTTCTTGGATGAAAATTATATCTGGCGTTTCTTGTTTCATTCTGTTACTAAGCATTCTCTGCTTTCTCTTACTCCCTAGACCTCTAATATTCCAAGATGTAAACTTCATTATTAAAGATTTGTAAAGGAGTAGCTGGCTAGATCTTTCATCTTACCTGAATCAATCATTAGCTTTCCACACTCCATCAAGAGTTCATTCTACTTTTTCCTACCTCTTTTCTTGCCTGGGTTTCTAGTGGCTAGTCCCAGAGTAGTTTTCATCATTTTCACACCTCTGTTGTCCTGCTTATCGATGGTTTTTCCTCTTTCCAGCACTTGAGCCTGCGTTTTCCATAGAAACAACTGTTGTATTCTGTTGAGCTCTTCTTGAGGTAACGAATCCACTCCTCCCGTGGTTCCCTGTATCAAGAACCCTTCTAGATCTAGGTTTTCTTTGTCAAGAATTTCCTGTAGTTCATGGTCCTCCAGGTCCATCTCATTCTGGGTCATTTCCTGATCCATTTCTTGTTCTACATCACTCATTGTAGCTTCTTTCTGATAATCAATATTTTGTGTTTGTTCCCGGTTTTCTTCCTTCTCCTTTTCCACAATACTTCCTTCCATTGCTTGATCTTCTTTTGTAATCTCTTCCTCTTCCTCAAGCACTTGGAATCTGTTCTGACTGAACTGTTTTCCTTCGTCTTGATGTTGTTTCGGTCCTCTTTTACCTCCTTTACCTCTATTAACCACTTTTTGGAAGCTGTCTGTTTCTTTCATTGTGTTAGTTTTGCTCTTGTTTACTTCTTTACTAAGCGGACAGTCTCTGAAAAGGTGTCCATGTTCATGACATTTGCGACATCTGAACAGAATGTGCTCATAGTCTACTGTTTGCACCCATTCTTCATCAAAAACTTCCAAGATCACCTCATCTGGTAGAGCTCCTAATAGATCCATTTCCACACATATTCTGGCAAAGGAAGTATATTTTCCCCTTCTAGTGGCTTCAGAGGCTTTCACATAGTGACCTAATTTGTTGCCTATGGTGGCTAATGATTCATTTTGCCAGTAATCAAGAGGTAGAGAATAGAGCCTTACCCAGACCAGAACTGAAGTAAAAGTTTCTCTTTCTGGAACAAAATTCATCATCCATGGCCTCATGTAGAGTCCCGCTACAGTGTAGAAGTAAGGCCCTCCTTCAAATATTTTGTCCTTGTCTTCAATATTCGTGAACACTACCGTAAAGAATCCCTTAGACCCAAGATGTAGTTCTATGCTCCCTTTAGGTTTCCAGTGGTATTTGATCCATGACTATAAATCTTTTTCAATGGGCCATAATCCCATGAACTTACAGATGATGGCATACATCCGCATGTGCTCCCTGTGTGCCCGCAGATCATTTAAAATGACCCTGGGTGTTATCTCTCCTTTGGGCTTGCAGGGTCCCTTTTGTTTTTTGTCTTTAGTTCCCTATTTTTTGTCTTCTGCCTCTTTGTCTTTTGTGTCATTTTTTTCCTTATTAATGGCTTCTCCTATTTCCTCTTCCATGTTTCTTTTCCCTTCCTCCCCATTACCTCTAGCATTTTCTAGAGGTTTCTTGCCTCTACTAGCTACAGCCTCCTTATAGGAGGGAGTGGAGCTCCCTCCTCTACAGCCCTCCATAGGGTTCACCGACTGCAATTGTCTGCAACTTTCGCTATTCACCCTCGCTGTTCATCCTCTCCAAGTTTATCACTGTAAACTGGTCAAACTTTCAAAATCATTAAAGATGTGGACACCTTATAATGATACATCATTTCGCAATGTGTTTATACTATGATTTTTCTCCAAATTAAATAGGATATATAGTATATTAATAAATATACAGAGGTTAATAGGATATATAGCAATTCTAATAAAGAAGTTAATAAGATAGATAGCAATTCTAATGAATATAGAGAAAGGAGTTTTATAATTTTTTATATATTTAGAAAAAAAAGTTACGCTAAAAAGCTTTTTTTGGGATAATATGTTGTAATTTTTTATTATGTTAAATATTTTGAATCTGCTAAATTATATAAAAACTAAAAACTAAAATTAAAATAATATATAATATATTGTAAATCAATTTAATTCTATTTTAACTTTAAATCTATGAAATACCCATAAAAATTATAAATTTGATCTTCTTAAAATAAATTTAAATTGATATACATATTAGTGTAAAAAATTTATAGTTATATCTTTTAACAATCCAAATTAAATTATATATAACCTTCAAATAAATATAAAAAAACCAATAATATTTTAAAAATTTTAAAATTTTAAGATAGTGAAAACGAATAATAGGATAAAAATTATTGATTTAAAAATAAATATATTGGTAATTTTTTAATTAAATATTTCAGTGTTATAAACCACGAAACAAAAAAAGTAACCCCACTGTTGATTCAAAGAAGAGTGTAATCCTGTTGATGTAGAGAAGAGTGCAATCCTGCAAAATCACAAGAAGTAGATGGTTTAAGGTTTTAACGATGGTTTTCACAAAGGTGACAGAGTGGAATTAAAGTGGAGAATATTGCGTGGAGGGACTTTCACGAACTTTGAAACTTTAATCCCATAGATTATGGTATTTATATTTAACTTTTTTCAGTTCGGGTGGTATTTATTTTTAATTTTTTTTCAATTTAGGATGATTTATTGATATGAACAAGGACCACTGCCGTGGCGGTAGTCTCTGCCGGGGTCTGCAGGGACAACACAAATGGATTGCATCAAGCAGGAGCTGGACTGAATTGCAGAACTTGGAAAAGTTGCTGTTGTTAGTCTTCTGCAGAATAGATCAATCATTTGTCATTCAGCATTTATCTTAGATGGTCGTAGAGAGGGCATAAGAGCGTGGTTGTTGCTGTAAAGTTGTATGTATTAAACATTTGTGGAAATTTGGTGTAATAACCACATAGAGATTACAAGTTCATATACTGTCTGATTTGAAATGGAACACCTAGAGCTTTCAAATCAATGGTGATGTGCGGAATTTGATATGCAATTGGGTTCTATTCGAAACCTATGGATTTTGTTTTAGTTAGAACTAGAGCTTATGAAGGGTGCAGTTTTTCCTTTTCCTTTTGCTTTTGCGGTCACAGATTGTATTTCCATTAACTTATTTACATGGTCTTATCTAATTAATATGAAAGTTTACAATATGCATGTACTGCAATATAAGCGTAGGGTTGCTTATTGAAAAGAAGTGGTGACCATTTTTGAAAATCATGCACGAAAGGATATAGCACCCATTTTTTGAAAATTAAAAATTATACTATTATAACATCACAGCAACTCAGAACTAGCAACGCAGGCAAATCCAAGTCCAAATGAGATCTGCACGAGCCGAGCTCACTCTCACCATCGGGTAGCATAGGTCTTGAAACTGTTGATACACAAACTAAAGAGCACATTTTAACGATTGAGATCACAGAAAAAGTCAAGAGTGAAACCCTGGTCAACATAATATGTGCCTAAAAATACATTATTCATTAAAGTTCTTAAATGTCCAGTAGAAATCAAGTAACCAGTTGCTAAATAACAGTCATGAACAATTATCAGCATACTTGTAGGTGCTATCTATTTCATCAACCGACAAGAGCTATTGAACAATGTGAGGTTAAAAAATAAAACCAAATGGACCTTTTATTAGGCGTCTTCAAACCATAAGTGAGAAGAAAGAGCAAATAAATTTATAACAGGAAACTGGGAAGAGTTCTCAGATTTGGAAGGACATGACAAAAAGTGGTACATGTAAAATCCTATTTTCTTTCTTGGTCAAGCTACTTGATAGCCATCGTGAAACACTCCTTTACACACATAGCCAAAGTATCATGAAATAACTGTCAACAATAATATTTATCAGGAGTCAGTTTCTTGTTGGTGCTAGTAGTAATGAAAAGCATAATTACTGAGAACGCATAGTATAATTGTTCACTGGGTTATAAAACCCCTTTTTTCAAACTGTGTAGATTTCAAGTGAAGATGATTGTTTCGAACAAGATATATATATTAAAACAATACGTTTTTGCAATGCACAGGAATATCAATATTGTCACGAAACTAGAATGCAGATTCAATTAAAGAAGGCGTGGTTCTGAAGATGCCACACCAGTTGGTCCAACCTGTCTAACTGACATAGCTAAAGTAGGCAGATGATAAGTTGAAGAAGAGAAGGTTCCTCTGGCATATTTCCCAAGAAGTGAAGTGGTTCCGGTTGATATCAAAAACCTGATCATAGATGTTGTACAATAGTTGCTATTAGTGAGCATATTAAAAGACCATATGCTTTCTGACATTAAACAGAAGAACAAAGTTTCAACCTGCCTTCGTCGAAGAAACTTGGTACGTTCCTTGAAAGATCTTGCTGCCTACATGGTGCATAATATGTATTAGTTATGATAGATACTCTCATATGCTTTCTAACATTAAACAGAAGAAAAACTCAGCAACAACTTAGAAAATGAAACTGCGGCATAAATTCTCCCACAGAAATATTAATATTGCCACGATTCTAGAATGCGATAGATACTTGGATTGGGCTAAAAATCAGAATAGAGACAAGCCGTAAAATAATGCAGAAATAGGCCTGATATTCAGAATTTTGACAATGTGTCCTCAAAAATGTGGCTGTAACTCAAATATACTCCATAATGTACTTGTTATAGATTGCCATAGATTCTTATGCTCCTGGTTGGAGATGTTATTGTTAGTGGTTGTTTCTTGGTTTCTTTTTTCTTTGTGCTCATAATTTTAGGATGTCCATAATCAGAAGAGTCATGAGAACAAGTGCTAAGAGAAACAATGCTGCCAGTTGAGTAAGTTGGCTGATGCTAATGGATTCCATGTTATGTGAAGCAGAGAGATATATGTCAATATGTAGGAGAAATTAGGTATTGCTTTTGCCAATTTATAAAAGAGGTCAATGTGTTTGCAAGATGGTTTTAAATGTGAATGGAACTGCGTTTTTGGGAATATTTTACTGCAGGCAAGAGGTAATCATTTGAAAATATTGAAAGAACCTATGCGGTAAAAGAGATGTAGATGAGAAGTCCTATACAACCAGATAGGGAAATCATGCAAGATCGCAACACTTCAATGCGGGATAAATTTCTGACAGGTGCAGTAATAAATACATATACGGACTAATTTGGAATGGAGCTGAAATACTTCAAGATCAGATGGGAGAGGATATAATCCAATATGAAGAGCATTTATTGGAGCAAACCAGTGTATAATGATCGCCATAAAACAAAAATACCCATAGTTCCATAGTTCCACTCTCTGATTTCTGGTATGGCATGCAACTCGTAAATACATATACTGTCCGATTTGAAATGGAACTGAAATAGTTCACCTAGAGCTGTCAAATCAACGGTGATGTGCGGAATTTGATATGCAATTGGTGCAGTTAAGTGAGCAATCAGTGCAATTAAGTGGTCTATCTGACATTGGAGGCAAATCTTAAATAAAATCTTGGTGTTAGATTGCAAGTGAGGTTTTGGTAGTTGAGTGTGACAGGCTGCAATTTCTCGTTGCATAGGCATAGGGTTGTATTCGAAACCTATGGATTTTGTTTTAGTTAGACCTATTGATTAGCTGAAACAGAGCTTATGAAGGGTGTAGTTTTTCCTTTTCCTTTTGCTTTTGCGGTCACAGATTGTATTTGGTCTTATCTAATTAATATGAAAGTTTACAATATGCATGTACTACAATATAAGCGTAGGGTTGCTTATTGAAAAGAAGTGGTGACCATTTTTGGAAATCATGCACGAAAGGATATAGCACCTATTTTTGAAAATTGAAAATTGTACTATTATAACATTACAGCAACTCAGAACTAGCAACGCAGGCAAATCCAAGTCCAAGTGAGATCTGCATGAGCCGAGCTCACTCTCACCATCGGGTAGCATAGGTCTTGAAACTGTTGATACACAAACTAAAGAGCATATTTTAATGATTAAGATCACAGAAAAAGTCAAGAGTGAAACGCTGGTAGTTCGTTAATGAATCTCTAGCTAGTACTATTGAGGTTGGTTTTGACTAATTAGACTTAACTTCTCAATGCACGAGAGTCATACCAATCCGATAGGGATTATTTATAATATTTACAAATTATTGTTATACATATTTATATAATTAATAAAAAAAATATAATTAAATATAGTTAATTATAATTAATCATATAAAATCATAGTTAACCGTTTATTCAATTACAGTTAGAAATAATATATAATAGGTAACCGTGATTTAAGATATTGTCAGGTATGAAACCCTAGGAACCATTATAAAAATTACAGATAGCCATAATATTGTCATAAATACAACAATCATGATTTGTGGTCAAATTATGAATCAACAATATGAGACATTACCATTGGTATAGTTTGTGTGTAAACGATGTCGAAAATGGAAATATATATATATCTATATATCTATCTATATATCTATATATATATATATATATATATATATCTTTATATATATATATATATAGATATATATATATATATATATATATATATATATATATGGAAATTGAAAAACATAAACGCTATATTATATCGGAAGTCCTATATATAAGTTTTTGGCATGAAGTAGCTTCTGAACATTAATATCTTAAAGCTACACTGAAAAAAGCTTTACTTTCAGTGAAAAAGAATATGCATATCAAGACGGATACAGTGATTAACTAACGAGTTACCTTTTGATGCACAGGAATGACATCTGATAATTGATTGTTTAAACCAAGAGCAAGAGATATTCTTGAGTTACCATTTAAGAATATGTTGAAATAAGGACAACCTTGCTGCTGTCCACAGATACCAGATGTAATTTATGATAAAAATATGCAGAAAGTGCAGGTTTGGAGAAAGGAAAAGCAACTGACCTCTGACGAAGACCCATTCTATTTCGCTAAACTAAACCGAACAACAAAGCTTCAATCTGCCTTCACCGAACAAACTTGCTATCTTCCTTGAAAGATCTTGCTGCTTGGATGGCGTTGCAAATTCAATGTGTAATTCGTTACAAAAATTTCAGTTCGAAGTAAAACATATATTTCAAGATTGTTAAAATATTTTAAATGGTTATTACCTGATGTTGCTCTGGCTCATGCCCATTGCAAGAGACATATGTCTGAATAACATTTATTGCCCAGTCTTTAGACCTGGCAATAAGATTGGATCACATCTGTTTAATAGCATGCAAAAAATTTAAGCAAATTGTACAGTTAACAATAAACAGAAACATAGGTAAAATAATACCAAATGCAATACAAACCTCTGCGGTGCCTCGAGGGCAATGTACGGAGCCAGAAATTAATAACAGACGTTGTCCATTGATTAGCAAAGCTCTCTCATCATAGCTAGTTATCAGTAGATTTTGTATAGCACTATGCCATAATTGCAATTCCCTATAATCCAACCCAACGTCTATAGCAGAGTAGCAAAGAGAGAGGAGGCTAGGTTGAAAGTGCTAAATAGTTTGGTGGAATCTGGCAGTTAAGCCCATGGAAGTTCATTTTTGCAATGTAGCATTTCAGTGTATGTATCTGAAACTAGGGAAAATTGGGAAAAAAAACAAATAAGAAATACCACCTCCAGAACTTCATAGCTTTCAGGCATAACATAGGAAGAAACACAAATGAGTAACTGATTCAATATACAATTTGTCATTTAACTTCACTGGATAATAAGCACCATGTTTAATCAATCTATGGAACCTTTGGCATTCGCAATCAGCAACCGTAGATACGAAATTATTGCTCATGTGAGGTTGCATTTGCTGTATTCAATGATATAATTTGAACCAAACACGGTACTTTTTAAGATGGAGCAAAAATATAAATACAAAAGGTGGCAAGAAAATGTCTGATTGTCAAGCTTCAACCATGTTGCAGGATGCCTTCCATTTGAAATACAGGACAGAAACAGAAACAGTTAAGTCATTGTAAAATGGAACTTACAAGTTGTAAAGGTGGAGCTCCGCTCGATGCTCTCTGCTCCTCTGCTCCTCAAACTAGCTGCTCCACACTCTCTGCTCTAAACTTACTCTGGAGAATTAGCTGCTCGACACTCTCTGTTCTGAACTTACTCCAGACTCTGAACAAGGCATTTGTAGACCACCGTGGACACCTATGCATATGCAAACAACTGGCACTTGCAGGATGCAGGACACTGCATGCAGGACACAGAGAACAAGTACCAAAAACTTAGGACAAACTAAGTTCTGCTTTTGATAAAATGTTTAGCTCGGAAATATGAGGAAACTTTGGATAACAAAAAATTTTCATATCTGAAAACTTTGGATATCTTATTTTTACCCCCGAATATAATAAATTTTATATTATTTTCTAATATGAAAACTTTGGTTAAAGTTGTGATGCACAGCAATATTTTTGGGCAAACAGGAGATTAATACACCATCAACGCACAATCGATCGCTAAGAGTCCCAGGCAGGGACTAATAAGTGTATTCTTTTTAAAATTCTAGTTCGCTCATAGTCACTATAATAGTAAGAATTTAATTTTCATATAATATTCTAAAATATTTTTAATAATAATCATAAATTAAAAGTTTAAATTTATTTAAAAAGTAATTATATATTTTAATCATTTTTAATTAAATTGATTAATTAAAATAATCATATAAACATGTGTTATAAGAATATTGTTAAGGTAGTTGAGGGAAACTGGTGGTTTTTTAGTTCCAAGGTTATGATATCCTATGGTATTGACCCATATTGTTTAATTGGAATATAGCCTATTTAAAGGTTAAAGACTGTTTGTAAATTTTCCCTTAAGGAAATTTGGATCCCAAACAATGGTGTCTTTACACACCACTACATCTCTTGGTTTCATGACCCTAACAACTAGTATCAAAGTTGTGGTCAAAGTTGTTATCTATTCATTAGTTCATGGTTATGAATGGCCAATGTTCTTTGAGAAATATGGAGAAGAAATGAAGAAGAAAATATTGATATGCATATAAAACCTAAAGTTTTGCAAGAACACAACATCAAAGCTTGACATGAAAGTCACACATCATTGCGGCCACACATAGGTGCATACACTAGGACTTTCAATGGTGGCTTGGAGGTCATGGATGTGACCAAAATGAAACCCTTAGAAGAATGTTATCATGAGAAATGGCTATGTTTGAAGGCATGAAAATGAGAACTTGAGAATCCAATTAATAGGAGATGAAGTGATGTAGGAGCATTAGAGCTTCCACGTCATCAAGATTTTTGGAGATAAAGCTCCAAATGGGGCTTCAACATGGAAAATGAATTTTATTTCCTTATTGTCAATAATTTTAGTTTATTTATTTCTAAAACAACTATAGATAGAGATAATACAAATAGATAATATTTTAGCATGAGAAGCATGAGAGATTCTAGGGATAGATTGAGTGACTTTAGAATTTAGAAAAATGTGCTTTATAGAGTGATTTATGCAGTGATTTTAGGACTCAGGAAAACCAGACTTATGAGTGATTTATGGGTGATTCATGGATTTCTTTTAGGATTTATAAAAGATATTGCATTTCTTAATTCTACTTATTGTAAGCCTATGAACAATAAAAACTAATGACCAAATCATGTGCAATCAAGGTGATAGAGAGAAACAAATGTTGGTTTTGTTAATAAAATAAAGTTTCATATCTTTTGTGCATGAAGTGTCTATGTGTATAGTCATTGAAGAACTCTTAGAATTTGGAATTAGTAGAATTAAGTGCATATGTGTGTGAATTGGGCATAGAAACCTTATTGAAAATTTAGTGAAATTATATTTACTACATGTACTAAATGGTGGAGAGTAGTATTATTTTATGAAGAGTAATTATTCAATATGCTTAATGGAAAGAAAGATAATGGTTGCTCATGAATTATATTTTTATATTGAGTGTGCATGGTGAATGCTTTAGGAAATGTTGTGAATTGAATGTAAATACACAGATCTGTATCGAGTGGATTCATGAAATTGATGTTAGCATAGATTTGGTGCCATCACGAAGTAAGAAAATCCTGAGGCATAATAGGTGAGAAGTAGCATTGTGTAGAAGTTCCATCAAGTTTGCGATAAGGGGGTTTGAAATAAGATAAGAAACAAGTTAAAGGGGCCGATTGATCTTGACAAAGCAAAGTCCATTAAAGATGATAGGTGGAACAACTAGAGTGTGGTGGTACATGGAGTTATCAAGTTATGGAATGGACCACTTGGATAGGGTACTGGTATCCTGACTTGAGTCGGGATGTGTGAGAATGTGAGATGCTTTATGAACCATGCATGTGAAAATGTGTCATATGTAACTAGTGAATATAATTCATGTACTGAGATAAATGGTAACCTCTTTATATTGACTTCCACAAAGTGATTGGTACTAGGTTAATGTTCTAGAGGCGAGCTTGGGGGGGTGGTTGCTAGGGTAGTTAGGGTAAACTTGACTCAGTTAAGTTACTGGAAGTTTTTGAGCTCTAGATTTATGAGAATCCATTTATTGTAACAAAGTCTATTTACATTTTAAAAATATTTTTAATAGTAATCATAAATTAAAAGTTTAAATTTATTTCAAAAGTAATTATGCACTTTAATAGTTTTTAATTAAATTGAAAAAATCATATAAACATGTGTTTTAAGAAAATTTCTAGGGTAGTTCAAGTAAACCAATGGTTTTTTAGCTCCAAGGTTATGATATCCGATGGTATTGATCCATATTATTCAATTAGTATATAGCCTATATAAAGGTGGAAGACGGGAGGTAAATTTTCCCTTGAGGAAATTTGGATCCCAAACAATAGTGTCTATAGACACCACCACATCTCTCGGTTTCATGATCCTAACAACTAGTATCAAAGTTGTGGTCAAAGTTGTTGTCTATTGATTAGGACATGGATGTGAATGACCAATGTTCTTTGAGAAATATGGAGAAGAAATGAAGAAGAAAAGGTAGATATGCACATAAAACCTGAAGGTTTGTACGAGCACGACATCAAAGCTTGACTGAGGGAGGAGGCAAGGTTAATGAACCTAAAGAGAGGTCTATGACACATGCAAGTCACGCATCGTTGTGGCCAGACATAGGTGCATACACTATGACTTTCAATGATGGATTGGCGGTCATGGATGTGACCAAAATGAAACCCTTAGAGGAATGTGATCATGAGATATGGCTTTGTTTGAAGGCATCAAAATGAGAACTTGAGAATACAATGAATAGGAGATGAAGTGATGTAGGAGCATTAGAGCTTCCATGTCATCAAGCTTTTTGGAGATAAAGCTTCAACATGGAAAAGACAACTATGGATAGAGATAAGACAAAATAGATAAGATTTTAGCATGAGAAGCATGAGAGATTCTAGGGATAGATTGAGTGACTTTAGAATTTAGAAAAATGTGATTTATAGAGTGATTTATGCAAGAAAATGAGGTTTATGGAGTGATTTATGGGTGATTGATGGAGTGCTTTTAGGATTTAGAAAAGATATTGCATTTCTTAATTCTACTTATTGTAAGCCTATGAACAATGAGAACTAATGACCAAAGTAATGTTTAATGAAGCTCATAGAGAGAAATAAATGTTGGTTTTGTTTATAAAATAAAATTTCATATCTTTTGTGCATGAAGTGTCTCTGTGTACAATCATTTAAGAATTCTTAAAATTTGGAATTAGTAGAAGTTCTTATGTGTGTGAATTGGGCAAAGAAACGTTATTGAAAATTTAATGAAATTATATTTAGGGCATGTGCTAAAAGGTGGAGAGTGGTATTATTTTATGAAGAATAATTATTCAATATGCTTAATGGAATGAAAGATAATGGGTGCTCATGAACTATATTTTTATATTGAGTGTGCATGGTGAATGCTTCAGGAAATGTTGTGAAATGTGTTAGGCCACTATACTACTAGTCTAACCCCTTATTTTTATTAGTACAACCCCCTTATTATATTTTTGTACCCATGTAGTCCCGATATTATTACTATTGTTCCCAATAGAAGCCCACTATTGTTATTATTGTGCCCTTACATTATTATTGTTATGTCGGCTCTGATTATATTATGACCCCTTAGACTCCTATATATAGAAAGGAGGTATTGTCATTTGTATCATCGAAGAATTGTTCATTTGTGTAATGTAAAGGAGGTTGCCCTCTCGAAGAGGCAGAATTCTAGGGCGTTGATCTATCTTTTCTATCTTTTTGTGAGTTGGTTACATAACATTTGGTATCAGAGCTGTGGATTCTAGGGTTTTGCTACTCCAAATAGGTCATCGTGGAATTTTCGCTATAACTTTTTTCTGCGGCGTTTCAGAAGCGAAAAAAAAACCCATTTGATATAAAATCGTGCGGAACCTCGGGTCCGAATTTCAAAGCTTTTCCTGCAATATTTGTGGAGACATGATCTAAGGAAGTTAGCCTTTTTGTAGACTCCTGAATTACATTCCAAACAGGTGACCTTGGTAAAATAGCCATAACTTCTGTTCTGAGAATCAGATTGAAATCTCGTAAGAAGTTATAGAGCAACGATGGACTGTAGTTTCTTGTGTACATTTTCAGATCTAAAGGGCAAAATAGTGACTCATGGCACGTCGTACAAGTTCACTCTACTGAACTAGTCTATAATCAGGTCACCGTGGGAGATTTGGCATAACTCTTCCTTGGAGAATCCAATTTGGATCAGATTGGTGGCATTGGAAAGAGGACACAGAGGGCTATTGCAAGTCGCAATTTCAGAACTAGAAGATCTGAAATTATAGAGTTACAGTAGTTTCAATATTGAGCTCCTAAAATAAAATAAAAAACCGAGATGAGGAAGTTTGATGGCAACGATCCAGTAAATTGGATACTACAAATGGAGAAATATTTTGATCTACATGGTGTACCATTGTTACAAAAAGTATGTATTGCATCTAATTATTTAGAACCGAATCAATTTTCATGGTATAAAGGGCTTTTTTATTGTAAACCACTTGTCACATGGTCAATTTTCATGCAGAAAATGATAGCACATTATGAGGATACGAAGAGAAACTCCTTATTTAGCCAATTGTTAAATCTCAAAGAAAAGGGTTCAATGGAAGAGCACATTGAAGACTTCCAAAAATTGAATAGAACGGTAAATTATATTCCAAAGAAGCAAAGGGTTGATGTCTCCATAGGGACTTTAAAAGATAATGTTCAACATGAGGTTCGTTTTTGGGAACCTGATTCATTGGAGGAGGAATTCAAGTTGGCAAGAAAAATTGAAAGTGAAATTATGAAAACAAGGAATCCCGCAACTCATTACTATAATTATGGAAGTGTTTCTTCTCCTAGCCTTCCACAGCCTACAAGGCTTACACCACAACAATTGGAAGAAAAAAGAGAAAAAGAGCTTTGTTACAATTGTGATAGAAAATGCACTAAAGGTCATAAGTGTGCTAAGAAGAAATTATTTTACATAGAGTATGAAGAGGTGGAACAAAAGGATCAAGAAACATCAAAAGAAGAGGATATATGCCAGGACCCAACCCTAGAGAAAGAAGAAATGAATCCGACCATATCTTGTAAAGCATTGGCAAGAATTACCACTCCTCAAACTCTCAAGATAGAAGGACATATCAAGAAGAAAAAGGTTCAAGAAGTGAAATGTCACATCAAGAAAGAAGAAATGAATCCAACCATATCTTGTAATGTATTGGCCAGAATTACCACTCTCAAACTATCCAGATATAAGGACATATCAAGAAAAAATTGTTGAAGAAGAGAAAGATCACATCCAGCATCAAGAAATGAATCCAACCATATCTTGTAAAGCATTGGAAGAGATTACCACTCCTCAAACTCTCAAGATAGAAGGACATATCAAGAAGAAAAAGGTTCAAGTAGTGAAAGATCACATCGAACATCAACAACAGGTTCTCCAACTTTTAAAGGATAATGCCACTTTGGTGCAAAATCGAATGAAACAACAAGTAGATCAACATCGTAGTGAAAAATGTTTTGATGTAGGTGATTGGGTATTTTTACTGCTAGATCTCAAACAAGATATTTATGAGAAGGAAATGTTGGCAATACTACATGCACTTAAGAAATGGTGACCTTACCGAATGGGAAGACACTTCAAGATAAAAATGGATCATGATAGTCTTAAATATTTTTTAGAACAACTATTATCTTTAGAAGAATAGAAAAAATGGGTCACAAATATGTTGGGTTATGACTTTAACATCATCTATAGAAAAGGGGAGAAAAATTTTGTTGCAGATGCACTCTCAAGAAATGATGAGGATGTCGAAGCATTGTTTTGTGCTATTTCTATTATCCAACCAGAATGGATAAACAAAGTAAGGGATGAATGGAAGAAGGACGAAGAAGTGTGGCCACTCATTCAAAATTTGCAAAAGATACCAATTCAAACAATATTGACAGAACTTGAAGAGGAAGGAAAAATCATATTGGAACCTGGAGCAGCCATAGAAACAAGAACCCAACAGCTATGAAATCAATCAATTTCAGAGTATCTCATCAAGTGGAAGAACTTAACTGCTGAAGATTCCACATGGGAGGACAAGAATTTTATACAGAAGCATCAAGAACTTCTCAAGCATTGAGGACAACACTTTTTGAAAGAGAGGGGCATGTTAGGCCCCTATACTACTAGTCTAACCCCTTATTGTTATTAGTACAACCACTTATTATATTGTTGTACCCATGTAGTCCCAATATTGTTACTATTGTGCCCAATAGAAGCTCACTATTGTTATTATTGTGCCCTTACATTATTATTGTTATGTTGGCTCTAATTATATTATGACCCCTTAGACTCCTATATATAGAAAGGAGGTATTGTCATTTGTATCATCGAAGAATTGTTCATATGTGTAATGTAAAAGAGTTTGCCCCCTTCAAGAGGTAGAATTTTAAGGCATTGATCTATCTTTTCTATCTTTTTGTGAGCTGGTTCCATAACATTTGGTATCAGAGCTGTGGATTCTAAGGTTTTGCTGCTCCAAATAGGTCATCGTTGAATTTTCGCTATAACTTTTTTATGTGTCATTTCAGAAGCGAAAAAAAAACCCAATTGAGATGAAATCGTGTTGAATATTAGGTCCGAATTTCAGAGTTTTTTTCGCAATATTTGTGGAGATATGATTTGAGGAAGTTAGCCTTTTTGTAGACTCCTGAATTACATTCCAAATAGGTGACCTTGGTAAAATAGTCATAACTTTTGTTCTGAGAATTAGATTGAAATTTCGTAAGAAGTTACAGAATCAGACAGACTATAGTTTCTTGTGTACATTTTTGAGGTCTAAAGGGCGAAACAGTGACTCGTGGCACATCATACAAGTTCGCTTTATTGAACTAGTCTATAATCAGGTCATCATGGGAGATTTGGCATAACTCTTCCTTGGAGAATCCAATTTGGATTAGACTGGTGGCATTGGAAAGAGGACACAGAGGGCTACTACAGGTTGCGATTTCAAAACTGGAAGATCCCAAATTACAAAGTTACAGTAGTTTCAAGATCGAGATCCTAATATCAAGAAAAAGCGAGATGAGGAAGTTTGATGGCAAGGATCCAGTAAATTGAATACTACAGATTGAGAAATATTTTGATCTACATGGTGTACCACTATTACAAAAGGTATGTATTGCATCTAATTATTTAGAACCGAATCAATTTTTATGGTATAAACGGCTTTGTTATCGTAAACCACTTGTCACGTGGTCAATTTTCATGGAGGAAATGATAACACATTATGAGGATACAAAGAGAAACTCCTTCTTTTGCCAATTGATAAATCTCAAACAAAAGGGTTCAATGGAAGAGCACATTAAAGACTTCCAAAAATTGAATAGAAGGGTAAATTATATCCGAGAGAAGCAAAGGATTGATGTCTTCATAGGGACTTTAAGGATAATGTTCAACATGAGGTTCGTTTTTGGGAACTTGATTCATTGGAGGAGGCATTCTAGTTGGCAAGAAAAATTGAAAGCGAAATTATGAAAACAATGAATCCCACCACTCATGACTATAATTATGGAAGTGTTTCTTCTCCTAGCCTTCCACAACCTACAAGGCTTACACCACAACATTTGGAAGAAAAAAGAGAAAAAGGGCTTTGTTACAATTGTGATAGAAAATGCACTAAAGGTCATAAGTGTGCTGAGAAGAAATCATTTTACATAGAGTATGAAGAGGAGGAAGAAAAGGATCAAGAAACGTCAAAAGAAGAGGATATACATGAGGACCCAACCCTAGAGAAAGAAGAAATGAATCCGACCATATCTTGTAAAGCGTTGGCAATAATCACCACTCCTCGAACTCTCAAGATAGAAGGACATATCAAGAAGAAAAAGGTTCAAGAAGTGAAATATCACATCAAGAAAGAAGAAATGAATCCAACCATATCTTGTAATGCATTGGCCAGAATTACCACTCCTCAAACTATCCAGATAGAAGGAAATATCATAAAAAAATATGTTCAAGAAGAGAAAGATCACATTGAGCATCAAGAAATGAATCCGACCATATCTTGTAAAGCATTGGAAGAAATTACCACTCCTCAAACTCTCAAGATAGAAGGATATATCAAGAAGAAAAAGGTTCAAGCAGTGAAATATCACATCAAGCATCAACAACAAGTTCTCCAACTTTTAAAGGATAACACCACTTTGGTGCAAATTCGAATGAAACAACAAGTAGATCAACATCGTAGTGAAAAATGTTTTGATGTAGGTGATTGGGTATTTTTACTACTACATCTCAAACAAGCTATTAATGAGAAGGAAATGTTGGCAATACTACATGCACTTAAGAAATGGAAACCTTACCGAATGGGAAGACACTTCAAGGTAAAAATGGATCATGATAGGCTTAAATACTTTTTAGAAAAACTATTATCTTTAGAAGAACAGAAAAAATGGGTCACAAATATGTTGGACTATTACTTTAACATCATCTATAGAAAAGGGGAGCAAAATTTTGTTGCAGATGCACTCTCAAGAAAGGATGAGGATGTCGAAGCATTGTTTTGTGCTATTTCTATTATCCAACCAGATTGGATAAACAAAGTAAGGGATGAATGGAAGAAGGACGAAGAAGTGTGGCCACTCATTCAAAATTTGCAAAAGATCCCAATTCAAACAATATTGACAGAACTTGAAGAGGAAGGAAAAATCATATTGGAACCTGGAGCAGTCACAAAAACAAGAACCCAACAGCTACGAAATTGATCAATTTCAGAGTATCTCATCAAGTGGAAGAACTTACCTACTAAAGATTCCACATGGGAGGACAAGAATTTTATACAGAAGCATCAAGAACTTCTCAAGCGTTGAGGACAACACTTTTTGAAGGAGAGGGGCATGTTAGGCCCCTATACTACTAGTCTAACCCCTTATTGTTATTAGTACAACCCCCTTATTATATTTTTGTACCCATGTAGTCCCGATATTGTTACTATTGTGCCCAATAGAAGCCCACTATTTTTATTATTGTGCCTTTACATTATTATTGTTATGTCGGCTCTAATTATATTATGACCCCTTACACTCCTATATATAGAAAGGAGGTATTGTCATTTGTATCATTGAAGAATTGTTCATTTGTGTAATGTAAAGGAGGTTGCCCCCTCGAAGAGGCAGAATTCTAAGGCGTTGATCTGTCTTTTCTATCTTTTTGTGAGCTGGTTTCATAACAAAATGAATGTAAATACACAGGTGTTTATGGAGTGGATTCATGAAATTGGTGTTAGCTTACATTTGGTGCCATTCTGAAGGAAGAAAATCCTCCAAGGCATAATATGTAACAAGTAGCATTGTGTAGAAATTCCATCAAGTTTGCGGTAAGGGGGTTCGAAATAAGAAAAGCAACAAGTTAAAGGGGCATGTTGAACTTGACAAAGCAAAGTCCATTAAAGACGATAGGTGGAATAGATGGAGTGTAGTCATACACGAGTTATTATGTAATGGACCACTTGGTTAAGGTACTGGTATCCCAACTTGAGTGGGGACTTGTGAGAATGTGAGATGCTTTATGAACCATATATGTCAAAATGTGTCCTATGTAACTAGTGTATATAATTAATGTACTGAGATAAATGATAATCTCTTTATATGGACTTCCACAAAGTGATTGGTACTAGGTTAATGTTCTAGAGGCGAGCTTGAGGGGGGATTGCTAAGGTAGTTAGGGTAAACTTGACTCAGTTAAGTTACTGGAAGTTTTTGAGCTCTAGATTTATGAGAATCCATTTATTGTAACAAAGTCTATTTACATGTTAAAAATTTTCATGATAAAGTTAGAATAAATCTCCATAATTAAGAATCTTTTTGTATATTATTTAAATATATATATTTAACTTATATATTAGTTTTTTTATAACACGTTAAAATAAAATTATAACAAGGAGGAACCATGATTTTTGAAGATAGGCTGTGAGGAGCGCGGCAACCTTCTTTCTAGGGTTTCTGTAAACCCTGCTACGACAGACTCCTCCTGACCGAGGTCAGCTTTGACAGTCTCAGGATGATCTGCGGCCTTACATCTTCTGTAGGCAATCTTAGGAATAATGATTCCCCCTCAGGGGGAGGGCGATGCGCCTCCCCCAAAAGACGACAACAAAAGGCAACAATCTGAAGCAAACGACAATGCAGAGGTGCAGAATGAGGGTAATAAGGATACAAGTGCACATCAGGACAAAGCTCAGGATCAGCAGGATCAGCCCAGGGTTAGATCATCCACATGCAAGCCAGTAGCCACTCAAAGGCCAAAAGTAGAATTTCCAAGGCATCGAATCAATGCCAGAATACAGTTCATGAGGGATCATGCATTAGTAGGCAAGTTCATCAGACTGTGGCCGACTGAGAAAGCAATGAGAGGCTAGATAGCCTCCAAATGGAATCCAAAGGGTCACATTACTCTGCAACTAGGGCCAAAAGGTTTTTTCACGGCCATCTTTAACTGCTTGGAGGATCGAAATAGGGTTCTGGACGGAGGGCCGTACTTCTTCAACGCTGCTGGCCTGTATCTCAGAGGATGGGTAGAACGTTTCAACCCTGACAAGGAAGATCTCAGTTGGGCTCCGGTTTGGATAAGGCTTTACTCTCTTCCTGTGGAATATTGGGAGGAAGACTCCTTGCAAGAAATCGGAAATGCTCTGGGTGAATTTATCAAAGTGGCAGAGGAAACAAAAATCAGCAGATACACATCATATGCCCGAATCTGTGTCTACATGAACCTCAATCAAGCCCTGCCGGATGCGGTAAGTTTATTTCATGATGATATTGAATGGGTTCAGCTGATAGATTATGAGCATGTACCGTTTCGGTGTAGGAAATGTCATGATATGGGTCATCTATTTAGGGACTGTCCTCTAAATAGAAAACCCCCCTCCCAGATGTCCCCGGACAAGCCTGCTCTTGATGGATTTACCAAAGTGGTTAGCCACAAAAGAAACCATAAGAAATCGGTAACCAATCCTACGACGCATCCAGCTAGCTCCTCCAAAACTTCAACTAGCAACAGCTTTGCTGCTCTGGCGAGTAATGATAATCCTGAGTTCGAAAATCCCTCTCTTTCTGAGAAGGAAACCACTAAAGATAAACAAAAAGCAGCCTTATCGCTCCTAGAGGAGAAGCTAATTAGAAAAACTCTCCCCCATACCCAGATCAAAACCCCAACCTGGAACTTTTAAGGAATGGAGGTTGATAATACAGCACCCAGCCCAAGAACAACAGCTGAAACAACTGAAGAATTACAAGAATCCCAATACATGGAGGAAGATCCTGAGAACATAGACATTGGCGAACTTGATATCTTAGGCCTAGAGCAGGCATGCAAAACAAAGAATTTTGATAAAATCCCAGATCGGCAAGTAGACAACCTGGTGGAGGTCTTAACGCGAGCACAAAAGAATCACTCTCTTGGTGTCCAGATTGGAAGTTCTTGGGATGGAAAGTTTATTACCAAAGACAACAAAAAGCGTGGGAGGAAAACCACTCTCCAAAGAACTATCAGAATAGGAGAAGTGTTAGTGGAGTCAGGCAGATACTCCAAGCTAACTAAGTACTTCAACATCAACCCCAACTCTTCCCAATGAAGTTGATCTCATGGAACATTAGAGGGCTCAATAGCCCAAGGAAAGGTAGACTACTCAAAAACATGATCATGCAGGAAAAACCTCAAATCCTTTTCTTGCAAGAAACTAAATGCAACTCAACAGTTCTGGAAAAAATTGCAGCGAAAGCCTGGCCAGGTGGGATGGTAACAGTTGTAGATGCTCAAGGGGTGTCTGGCGGCCTTGCAATTCTATGGGACGCACGCACTATCTTGCTCAACAATATACATGCAAACAAGAACTTCATCCAAGCAATATTTCACATAAATGGTACTAACATCTATGGTCATATGACTAATGTGTATTTCCCTCAGGAAACTATGCACAAAGTTGAAATCCTGGACATCCTATCGGAGCTCAACACAAATAGGCTGCACCCTCTATGGATTTCTGGAGGCGACTTCAACATGATTGCAAGGCTGGAAGAAAAAAAGGGAGGCAGAAACAGAGGTAACAGAGATGGGAATCACCTAAAAGACTTCATTTAGAATAACTGGCTTATTGATATCCCCTCTAACAATGGTTTGTTTACATGGAATAACAAAAGGGAAGGATCGCATCAGATTGCTTCGCACCTTGATAGATTCCTATTATCAGACAATGCAATTCACTTGGGTGGAGAATTTGTAGCTTCTATCTTGCCGATATCAGGTTCCGATCACTGGCCTATAGCCCTTCAATGGAACCGCCCCGGTCACAACATTCGGCGGCCGTTTTGTTTTGAAGCCTTCTGGATGTCTCATCCGGACTTCAATAAGTTAGTCAATTCAACATGGAGCAATTTTTCCCCTCCTAATGGCTCCAGGATGTCTCAATTCCAGCAGAAGCTCAAGCACCTCAAAGGCAAAATCAAACACTGGAATCACACTTCTTCTGGTAACATCTTTCAAGCTCAGAATGCCCTCAATCAAGACATGAAGAATTTGCAACAGAAGATCATAATCGAAGGACAATCTGAGGACCTGACAAAACAGGAACAAATTCTTGAAGCACAAATCTTAGCAAGAGCAAAATAGGAGGAAACTCTATGGCGACAGAAATCAAGAATAAAGTGGTTGAAGGACGGAGAAAAAAATACAAAGTTTTTTCACAGAACCACTGTTCAGCGCAGAATGAATAACAACATATCCCACATTCAAAATGAGCAGGGAGCAAGGATTGAAACTCATGAAGGTATTGAAAGTGAATTCCTCAATTATTTCAAGCAAGCACATCAAGAGCCAAACATAGACAGAACGCCAGCTATTGACAAAATTCTGAGGAACATTCCCAAACTAATCTCAGAGGAGCATAATCAACTCCTTCTCTGACCTATAGACCTTCAGGAAGTTGAAAATGCAGTGCATCAATTGAAAGCTGGCAAGGCGCCGGGTCCGGATGGATTTACCTCCAACTTTTTTCACAACTTTTGGGACCTGATCAAACTGGAGGTTTGGCAAGTGGTGGAGGAATCACGTACATTAAGATGGATGTTCCCTGGGTTGAATGCCACTTTCATTGCGCTGATTCCCAAGGAAGCAGAGCCCAGCACACCTGATAAGTATAGACCTATCGCTCTATGCAATATTATTTATAAAATTGTATCCAAAATTATTGCCTCCAGACTGAAATTACTGCTTCCTCTCATCATCTCGCCTGAGCAATCTGGCTATGTAGAAGGCCGGCAGATAACGGATGGAATTATCTTAACTCATGAAATAATCCATTCACTGAAGCAATCCAAGAAACCAGGTATGCTACTCAAAATAGACTTATCCAAGGCATTTGATAGCTTAAGTTGGATTTACATTCAGAAAATTCTAACAGCTTTTGGCTTTGCTCCTCCTTGGGTAAGGTGGGTTATGAGTTTGTTATCTTCTTCTTTCTTTTCGGTGCTCATCAATGGCATACCTTCGCCCACCTTTCGTCCCTCCAGGGGTATCAGGCAGGGAGATCCCCTCTCTCCCTTCCTATTTGTCATTATGGCAGAGGGATTGGGTTGTAGCCTCAAATCAGCCCTGCATTCTCAACTGCTCAAGGCTTATCCTTTCTCAACTCCCCCACGTTCTCTCACCAACAATTTGTTGATGACAACATGATTTTCGGCAATCCATCTGCTCAGGAAGCCCGTCAACTCAAAGCTCTCCTGTCGGACTTTTCCGAAGCCTCTGGAGCTAGTGTTAATAAAGTCAAATCTCAAATTTTTCTTCTTGAACACTCCTGCAATTAACCAAAATGCCATAGCGCGTATTCTTGGCTTCACCATTGCCGTTCTTCCATCCAAATATCTAGTAACGCCTCTAATTGCCTCGGCTCTTAAGCACTCCTCTTGGAAAATCCTCTTAGAAAAGCTAGAGGCTCATCTCTTTATTTGGACACACAGGGCTCTTAACATGGCCAACAGATTAGTCCTCATTAAAGCTGTTCTTCATTCCATGCCGCTTTACCTTTTTTCTATCTTGGCTGCTCCCAAATGGGTTCTCAAGGAAATCAAGAAGCTCCAGCACAACTTCTTATGGGGTAGCTCTGGCCCCACCCGTAAATGGGCTCTTGTCAAATGGGATAAATTCTGTCTTCCAAAGAATGCTGGGGGCATTGGTCTAAGGGACCCGTTGCATAGTAACGAAGTCATAGGAGCCAAAATTTGGTGGAGATGGCTCTCTGCACCAATCACTCCCTGGGCTTTACTACGGACCGCCAAATACACAAGCAACTGCCCAATTGAAGAACGAATACGAATGTCAGAAGTAGGCATGGGATCATTGATATGGAATTCGGCCAAACAACACAAGAACCTAATTCAACAACATAGTTTTTGGGAAATCAAGAATGGCAACACAGCTAGATTCTGGGAGGACTCCTGGCAGCAGCTCCCAAAGCTCAAGGACACACTCTCTCACCTTCACTTACCGGAGCAGGATTTGCATGAGTTAGACAAGGTTAGACACTTTTGGAATCCCTCTTCCACACAGGGTTATAGACGTTGGGTTGAAGCGGATCAGATTCTAAGGCACGACACTGAACAGGCACAGAACTCTCTCTCTTTAGAATTACGGAAAAGGCAAATACTTTTTTCAGAGGAAATGGATATTCTTAGGTGGGGATATGAAGAAAAAGGCACTTTTACCACAAAGGAAGCTTACAATATAATCATCAAGGAACGCATAGTCAAAGATGTACTATGGAGCAAAGTCTGGGATCCCTCCAATTGGCCGAAAGTCTCTACCTTTCTTTGGCTCCTATGTCAAAATAAAATACTCACTTGGGATAACCTCAGGAAAAGAGATTTTCATGGCCCTTCCATGTGCCCCAACTGCAAGCAAGAAGAGGAATCTGCCATACATCTTATGCAAACCTGTCACATTGGGCACAAGCTATGGGAAAAAGTTAGCTTTCGCTGCCAAAAAGAAGGCAGAGTTCATGGGGACATCAAAGCTACAGTTCGCAACTGGAACCAATCACCATATCAAAGCAAACTCCTAAACACTCTGTGGAAGCTTATCCCTGGACTCCTGATGTGGAACATCTGGAAGGAAAGGAATCGCAGGATATTCAAGGACCAATCCATGTCTATAGAGAATCTCTGGACCATCTTATGCCAAAATATCAAAGAATCCCTCTCCATCATTTCTTGGTCCCAGGAAGATTTTCCTTCGCTGCCGCAAGAACAATCCATCTGGGAAAATTGGAATATTCATTTGAATCAAGAGCTTACCTCCAAAGGAAACCCACCTCCGCTTGGCCGACTGCCTACAAAGTGGATCCCACCCCCCAACAACATGATTCAGCTTAACTTCGATGGAGCCTCAAAAGGCAATCCAGGAAGCTCAGGATTCAGAGGGGTCTTCAGAGATCATCAAGGGATTCCTCTACTGCTTTTTCTTGGCTCAAAAGGTTGGGATACCAACAACTCAGCGGAATTGGAAGGCTTATGGCAAGGTCTCACCTTAGCACATGACAGAGGATTTTTTCCGCTTATCATAGAAGGGGATTCACAGATCATTATAAATATGGTAACCAAAATCATGCAAGGCACTCCCTCGCACAAGGTAAGCAACAGCTGGCGAATGGCACAAAGGCTTGAGCTCATTGATAGCTGGCTTTCTCGACACAGGGCCATTTCCTTTAAGCATACTCGTCGAGAAGGAAACAAACTGGCAGACTTTCTTGCAAATATGGGAGTGGAATGTGGGTTGGAACTTCATATAGGATCACTCTCTAGCATTGCCTCAGACGCCCAACTATTGAATTACCATACCATAGTGAAGAATGATATGAACCAGGAAGAAGAAACACACCCGGATGTGGGTGCTTTCAAGTCATAATCAATGAAGGTTTATGTCAAGCCGGCATTTGGACTTGCAGCTGGCAATTCTGCACGGCCTCCAAAATCCTCCCGCGGATGAAAATGGATTATATACAGTACCTGCAGATCATCAAGCATTCGGAATTGAATGCGCTCCCTGTTCGAGACTCTTCGCAGGTTGTTTTATTTATGGCTTCGTTGGTTGTTTCAGCTGTCATTCCCATTGGGTCTCCCTTCATCAGCTTGTCTCTATCCCTGCATCCTCGTATCGCTCTGGTAGCTTGGTTGCATATCTGGTGTAAGACCTTTATGGTTTCCTCTGTCTGGCCTTGTTCTTCATCTCCTTCAGGTCACTTCGTTCCCTTGACAATGGTGCGTCGCCGTGGTTGCTCTCGCCGTGGAGGCAGCAGTGGAAACCGTGGGCGTTCTCAGCCTGCTCCCCAGAACATTATCCCTTTGGCTTCGGCTTCCCCGTCCTCTGATCATGGCAAGCCCTTCCCGCATAATTCGTTCCAAACCACCCGCTTTAAATTCCACAGTCGTCTCAACAGACCGATTCTCTCGGCCAGCATCACTGTAATTTTGGCTGAGGAAGAAGATAGGCCTAGTGTCTCTGTGCATACCTCAACTTCGCAGTCTCAGGATGATAGCGTGCTCCAAGGAGAAGATGTAGGCATTGTGTTTGATCATGGTGAATTGCAGGCTGAGGGGAGTGTCCCTGATGTCCTCAAGCCTCCAAAAGATAATACTCAGGACATTTCGGCTTCGGTTGATCCGGCGAACCCCTCAGATGGCAATCAGCGCTTGGCAGCTCCTCTAGGTGGTAGCGGTACAGGTGCTGGGGACAATGTTGATGATTCGTGGATGGGCATTCCTTGCCGGGTGGAGAAGGATGCTCGGGACCCTCTGACAGATGCATGATGCCTCCGGGACCTCGTCTGATGTCGCAGTTTCCCTTCTGGTTCTTTTATCCTATGTGTTGTGTTATTCTGGCTTTTGTTAATGTGTTTTGTATCAGGTCTTGGCTCGGCATGTTTATCAGATCTTATGTTAATATGCTTTTTATCAGGTCTTGGCTCGGCAAGTTTATCAGGCCTTTGGTCTTTCAGTTTTGCATATGGTTATCCGGGCAGCACAGAAAATATCATGGCTACAGCTCTCCTCTGTCATGTACTGTTGTTTACCATTATGGCCAGTGTTTTTGTATGCATGGCTTCTGGGTCTTGTGTATCTGGTTATCTCAACCCGGGGATAGTTTGTCAGTTATGTTGGACAGCTTCGGCTTCCTCTGAGGTCTTGACCTCCATGTAACTATATTTTCCTTTTATTAATAGAATTAGCCTTTACTTAAAAAAAAAAAACATTATAACACATTAAAATAACATTATAACATAATTTTTTAATTTTAATAATTTTTTTTACTTGAGTAATGTAAAATGTATAAATAAATGTTTATTTTATTTTATATTAATTTTTTATATCTTAATTATATATAAAATATTAAAATAAATATATTATAATATATTAGTTAAACGATGTATGTAACTTTAAACTACTTTTCCAACGTAAATCATCTAACCACTTAACAATAATTTTAAATTGCATAATTATATTAATTATTTTTAACCTGAAAAAATTATATCTAAACAAATAAAAAACGTTCTTGAGAGAAGCAGATCTTCAGAACCTTCTGGAAATTTGCAATAATTGAGGTATATTTTGTTACGAATTCTTTATTCAAAACGCAGGCTATAAATTAAATATCAAGAAATTGGAAAAACAGAACTTTCAAACTCTTTCACACGGAAGGAAAATAAAAAAATAAGCAATTGCAAGAGTTGCGTGCCGTATAGTCTAAAAATATAAGTATCCGGTGTCATAGATATATTTAAGAATTCGAACAACCTAAAAGATAAAAAATGCAAAGAACCGTTTCACAAATATTCATTTTAAGATTTATATTAATTGAAATTTTAACGGAAACAAAAAATTGTTAGAACATTTATCATTACAAATAATTTGTATCACTACCACAATCATATTTATCAAAAGCTTTTTATTTCAAATTAAGATGGATGAAGATTTGTTGATTTTTTATTTTATTTTTTAATTGAGGGTCTAGATTGATTGTCAAGGGAATATGCTCACCATATGCTTAGTCTTAATACTTATCAATGGTTGTAGTATATTAAAGAGTTTGTTAGATTGCATTGACTTTTAATAAATTAAAAAATTATATTCTTGATCATGCTCACCCATTCTCTAGGGATTTGAGATTATTCCAATTCTAATAAGTTCATCTAGAAGTTCATCATTATTATTTATAACATTCATTTATGTATAACCAAATTTTATTTAGCAAAATGGTCCATTATTTTTAATAAATTTAAAAAATTAGATTCGTGCCACATGGCTCCCGGCCCACCAATTTCCTAGAGATTTGAGATTATTACAATTTTAATAAGTTCCTCCATGATCAGTTCCTCATTATTATTTATAACATTCATTTATAATTCCTTTTTTTTCTTAAGTTAAAGCTAACCCATAACTTTTTTATACATAGGTAATCACATAAATGTGTGCATTAGTAAGGTATTCTTCATGTTGCAATAGTTTATTTGGTTATATGTATGAAGCCTTCAGTTATATCAACCATATTAATATTTTTAATGTGGTTGTACAAGTAATAAATGCGGTTGATATACGTTTATGGATTTACTCTTAATCTTAGTCTTAATATTGATATTAATAAATATATAAATAAAATAATAATGCAATAATAATAAATATATAATAATATTATTATCATTATATTATAAATATGATAATAATTATAACAATTATAATGACAATTTATAATAATAATTATTATATTAGAATAATATGATAATATTATTGATATTATCAATCATATAATAATTATTGATATTACTAATAAATGTGATTATTAATATTATAAACCATTTGGATTAATATTACAAATGCAAGCAGTTGTTTTTTTAACCAGAATGAGTAGTGTTTTTATATATATAAATCGCTCTCATTCCCGTGTAAAATGGGGATTTTACATCATATTTTCGAGCTTGCTAAGGGCTTCTGAGACATCAATTGTTCCCCATCCCTTCCTTGAGAGTTTTCCCCATGCTTCCTACAAAAATTTCTCATTTCTGGTAGCCTATGGATATACATTCGACAAAACTGTAATAGTAAATATATACATTTATAGTTTTCCATACAAAAACATTTTTCAAAAACTGAGTGAGAGAACATACTATTCCTCTATTGGCGCTAGAATATTCAGATCCAGTCTAGTGAATTCTTCTTCATTGCTCTGGTTGTTCTCCTCCATCTTGAGCTTCAATAGCTCAATTTGTTAATGCAACACATCCACCTCATCTTCCAATTGTCGAATGTGCTCCTTCTTTTCGAGTTGTTGCTCCTGCATGGCCAGAGCCTCCTTTTGTTTTTGATGGATACTTCGATGCGGAATAACCAAACCTTCCCGAATGTCGAAATGTTCCTGCACATAGTCCTTACAAGCATTCCTATTGTTGCCACCTTCCCGAGCTTTGCCCTCCCTCGACCCCCTATCCTAAGCCCACGACGACCCCAGGAATCAGACAGAAAGTTGTCCTCTGCTGAATTGTTGTGCACGCTTATGACCTTTTCCAGTATGCCATAAACCCCAAACAACAGAATGCCCGCAATGTTCCGCTCCAACTCCCCCACCCGACTCTGCTTATCCACACAATTCTTGACCTCTCTCAGACAACCAACACTCTGTAAATCAACACACAAGATCCCCTTGCAACAACAAACTCCTCCAGAGACACCCCTGAAGGCCGACGCTTTGACCCAAAACCTGTAACAGATGCTCAGTGACCCTAGCTTTAGCCGTCAGGCATTCGTAGAGACCAACTTAGCAAAGATTAACCATAAACCATAATAGCATATCAAACCATTACTCCTTAAATAGAAGGTTCAGGTTTGGATATTGATGTTCTACTGGAGATTAGTACTCATGGACCTGAGATCCCAATGCTCCTTCTTAATTTCCTATCTATCCACCATAATTTCCAAGCTCTTCTCCTCGTCCTTCATCCTCACCCATGCCTTCCTCCCAGGCATAGCCAAAGCAATTCTGAGCAGAGGGATTAAATGTTTCTTATGCTCTCCTATTAACTTACCATCTCCTATGCTAGATGTCTAGCCTTTGCAACAGATTCTTTGTCGTGTGGGTTGGGTTCTCACGTTGTGAGATCTCCCTAATCCAAGTGGAGTACCATTGTCAAGGATGCAAACACGTTGTTGCAGTGAGGTAAGATAACCATTGCCATAAGGCACAAGGACAAGCTAGGCCAAGCAAAGTGCAATGCAATAGGGAACAAGGAGCGAGAGGCTGAATGAAAGGACAAGAGGGCCATAACTAAATGGAGAGGAGGAGGAATGATAAGGATGGGAGGCTTAACATGGTGAGAGGAAGAAGGGTGATGAGGGTTAGGGATAAGAGGTGATAAAAGAAAAGAGCGGAGGGGGAGGAAGAAGCGAGAGGCGGGGGGCGAGGCAAGATAATGAGCGACTAAACTTGAAATATCCAATTTGTTTTTCCTTTGTAACCTCTTGGATGAACCAATAATTCCATCCTCAGACTAATAATTGAAATCCATGACTAACATTAGGGAATGAATATCATTTCCTCTACCTCATTCATTATACTTCTTTCTACACTCAATTGACAAGCCAAATTTGCTTGCTTATCTTCTTCCTGGTTATTCCCTCTCAGGATATGAAAAAATGACACCAAATCAAAGAAGGGAATCATTCGTTGGGATCTCTTAATAACTTGATTTAGGTTCATGTTTTTTGCTGATGAATTATAATTCATATGCTTTATGACCAACATTGAGTCTCCTAAGACCTGGATCTTTTTGATGACATTTTTTTGTGCAAAGGGTAGACTGAGAAACAAACCATAAGCTTGAGCTTCATTTTTTTCCTTCCTATCCAGGCCCCAAGCATGTCTTTCTTTGATGTTTCCTTCAGGATTAATGAGAACCCCTCCCTCTCCTACCACCCCAAAATGTAATTGATTATCAATATTATAAATCCAAGCAATTAATAAACCCAAGGGATTTATATTAAACTGTAGGATTACTATTATAAACACTATAAATAATATTATACCCTAGGAATATGAACCATTAGATTAATAAACACATGGGATTAATACCCAAACCCCAAGGGAATATTAATAAACACAATGGATTAATATTATAAACCTAAGGGATTAATATCATAAACCCAAAATATATAAACCCTAAGATATATATTATATACACTAAAATAAATAAGCATGACCATGTTTTTCCATGATTGATTTTTATATTGACACAATATTTATCACAATGCGATGTTGGACCATGGTTGACCATGATTGATTTTCATATTGAGACAGTCTTTGTCACAATGCGACATTGGACCATGGTTGACCATCGATGACCATGGTTGTCACAATGTGACGTTGCACCAAGAGATTATCTTTGTCTCAATGTGACCATGATTATTAACCGTGACTATCCATGGTTGACCATGATTGACCATGGTTGATTTTCATATTGAGATAAGATTTGTCACAATGCAACATTGGACCATGGTTGATTTTGACCTTGAGACAATATTTTCCACAACTTGAAGTTAGATCATTTTTTACCATGGTTAACCATGATTCACCATAATTGACAATGGTAGAAAATGTCTCACCAATGTTGACCATGACTGACCATGAATTCCATAGTTGACGATGTTTTATTTTCATATTAAGAAAATCCTATGATAAACCGTAAGATAAATAATATAAACCAAGGTATATAAACCCTATGATAAATATTATAAACGATAAAATAAACATGGTTGACCATGATTGATTTTGATTTTGAGACAATCTTTGTCACAATGTGACGTTGGACCATGGTTGACCATGATTCATTTTCATATTGAGACAATCTTTGTTCTAATGCGACATTGGACAATGGTTGACCATGCTTAACCATGGTTGATTTTCATATTGAGATAATCTTTGTCACAATGTGACATTGGACAATGGTTGACCTTGATTGAAAATGATTGACGATAATTGATAATGGTTGAGCATTGTTGATTTTCATATTGAGATAATCTTTGTCAAAGTGGAACAGTGGACCATGGTTGACCATGCTTTCCCATGATTATAAACTCAAGGTATTTATATTTAACCTTAATATTAATATTATAAACCTATAATTAATATTATAGCCTCCGAATATGAAACCTTGAATTAATAAACCCAAGGGATTAATACGAAGACCCTAAGGGATTATGAACCCAAGCAAATAATATTAAATCCATGGGATTAATATTAAAAACCCAATGTATATAAACCCTAAGATAAATATTATAAACCCTAAAATAAACATGGTTGACCATGGTTGGATTTCATATTGAGACAATCCTTGTCACAATGTGACATTGGACCATGGTTGACCGTGGTTGATTTTCATATTGAGACAATTGTTGTCACAATGCGACATTGGACCATGATTCCTCATGGTCGACCATGGTTGACCATGATTGATATTATAAACCCAAGAAAATAATAAGCCCAAGGGATTAATATTAAAAACAGAAGGGATTATAAACCCAAGGGAATAATATAAACCCAAGGCATATAAACCCTAAGATAAATATTATTAACCCTTATATAAACATGGTTGACCATGGTTGATTTTTATATTGAAACAATCTTTGTCACAATGCTACGTTGGATCATGCTCGACCATGGTTGAACCCTTAAATATTATAAACCCTTAAATAAACATTGTTGACCATGATTGAAACCTTATATATTATAAACCCTTAAATAAACATTGTTGACCATGGTTGATTTTCATATTGATACAATCCTTGTCATAATGCGACGTTGGACCATGCTCCACCATGAATTTCATATTTAGACAATCCTTATCACAATGTGATATTGGATCACGACTAACCATGATTGGTTTTCATATCGAGAAAATATTTGTCACAATGTGATGTTGGACCATGGTTGACCATGGTTTTTTTTCATATTGATACAATTTTTATCACAATGCGACATTCGACCATGGTTTACCATGATTGGCCATGGTTAATCATGATTGATGGTGAGCCTTAGTACTGCACTAAGAATGATGCAACTCCTAAGAACTCCTCAACTCTATTTATCAAACCGAGTTTCATACAAGCTTCGAGGTGACCATGCTATATGCACAGTAGATGGGATTCTACTTGTGCCACCCTCAACTAGGACATTTGATTAATAGTGTTCCAAGACCACTCCTCCTACTGAATTAGAATGAAATATAGCTAATGAGGGTGCAATTAGAAGCTACCTCTAACTATGAAAAGGAAAATGATATTAACTTCAACTTGCAAATTCCATAGAAACAATTCATGAAAAGGTAAGAGATAAACTACTTGTAGAAAGGCAACTACATTATCTTGCAATCATCCATCTAGTTATCAGATCTACTTGAAGAAAATAATCTAACCTACCAAACCATAATTCAAGATTCTATGTATCGTCTAACTAGCTCACACTTGCATGTAGATCATTTCTCTATTTGTGCCGAATCTGTGATAAGAAAACTAACATTATTCTATTTTTATAGTGAAGGAAAAGGAGTCTTCGGAGTGGCCTAGGAGCTTCCCTTGATCACAAAGTCACAACTAGGGGTAAAAATCCTTCTAAACTAAGTCAAAATTGTAGCAAGGATCAAAATTGGTGAAGAAACAGGTGGTTACAGGTGTGCTACAGGAGGCTACTACAAGTGCCCTGTATTGCTACAGGAAGGCCTGTAATGCTACAGGAGTGCTGCCGAGAAGGGTTAAGAGGCGGAAATTATGGTTTTAAGGTATGGAAAGGTGGATGGAGGTTGAGGTAAATGATTGAAGGGTGGAAAAAGCCCCTAGCCAACCTTAGAGCCTTTTGAAGGCCTATTTTGCACTAAGAGGGATGCTCTTGGTGACCCTAGGAAAATGATCTCATGAACATAATTTTGGGAAAAAAAATTGGGGTTCACAAGAGAAGATGAGGAAGTGAAATATGGAGGTGGCGAAGGTGCCCTTTCCTGCATATCCAAACAACCATGCAACCATCACATGCATATACCCATTTATAATTTTACAAAATGAAATAACTAGTACTGGAAAAGATGAGTTGAATTTAAATGTTATCTAATCTATGCCAAAACTTTAATCTAATCAATAAACCAACTCCTAAGCTACAACGAGCACATGAAAAATAAGATGACTAACAAAAATATTCTTCCAAGAAATCATAAACATAATATTTTTGGACTGTGGCTGTAGATCCTTCTATTCACACTCCCATGAGAGAGATGAGGTAGAGGATGCAATCAATTTTTTTTTTTATGGATTATTCTCTACTAAAATGAAACAAAGTAGTAAGTACTTTGAAATAAAAAGAGATACAAATACACAAAAGGGACCTAAGCCACTAGGGTTAGGCCCAAATCCAAGAACCTTAGCCCTCAGTGATGAATCAATAAGTAACTTCTCATTATCATTGAATAAATGCCTAATACATCACATAACAGTAAAAAATAACAGTGCCAAGTTGTTGAGCTCAATAAATAATTCGCTGGAAACAAAACTTCAATCCTAATGAGATCTTTTACATGCTTATTTATACAAGAGGGTCGCTACTATTAGCTCCTTAGAAAATAGGAATACTTTTCTCCCACAACTCGAGAGTGGTGGATCTTTTTCCTCATTAATTTCACTTTCTTGGCTTCCATTGACCTCGTTACTTTCACATGCTTGGCTACCATTGACCTCGAGCTGATGAGAGAGGGAGCGTTGTGATCTTGGGTTTATTAAGGGAGTTAAAGAGGTGGACAACCCCCTAGATTCTCTCCTTGATGTCTGCTTCAAGCCCCTGCATAGAAATCATCTCAAAAATTGCTCCTTTTATCCTTCTCACCAAGCATAATATAACAAAAAATGTAAATATGTGAAAGAGATAGTTCTAAAGATGGAGGATGGAATCATGAGCCTTATAATGTACCTATTGATGAGCCTCATCATCACCCCTTACTGAAATTGTTTCTAATATTCTGAGAAACTCAGTCATCCAAGTGTATCTCTCTCATGGCCCTTGTGGCCTCCTTGACATCCCAGGGCTCGTCAGAGGGTTTTCCTTCTTGGGGATAGAAACCTGCATTCTTCTTATTTATGTCCACTCCTTCTGCTCTTCTACATCATTTCTTCCTTTTTGTATGCCTAAAATCAAGGGTGGACTGAGCTTGAGTCCTATCCACTTGACTATCAACATTTTCATGATTCTCTTGTATAAGGTTGTTCTCTCCAAGGAATTCCTTAACCTTTCAGTAGAGTGATATTCTCCGATCTGGAGGCTATGGGGTAAGGCACGCCAGCTCCTCTGGCAGGCTTGTAGGATTTTTCTTCCCAACAACCTAAATGTGTCTTCAAAATGTAGGATGAATTGTTCCTGGTTGGTAAGGTATTTATGTGCTAAATTAGCATCATTGGAGATGATGCCATGATTTCTAATGACAACCATTGGGCTCACTAGCTCTGTTGTGATATATAATGGTTCCTTTTACTCCTTTTCCATTACTCTTTTTACTTCCTCAAATCTTGCCTCATCATGAGTCATCCAGGATGCTAAGGCCATCAATTGTGTATCCCCCAATATTGCATTGGGATCTCAAAAATTGAGATCTGTCGGAGTGAGGTTGTGTAGATAAAATTTAGCAAATTTTTCTTTGTCCTCCATGTTAGCTTGGATGCAAAATTCAATGAACTTTTTGTAATCCTAAAAGGGAATAGATCCATGTTGTGCTAAGGTTTTGATTTGGAATTGAGGCACTTGTCTTTGAGGAAGAGGGCATAAGACTTGGATGGTTGTCTGCACTGCAGTGCCTCCATGGAGAGGCTTTCCATGGTGGCAAGTTGGGTTTCTTTCTCCCGTAGCTTCTCTCTCAACCACATATTTTCTTCCTGTAGCTTTTCCTTCATTGTAGACCCCCTCATTCTCATCTCACTTAATTCTTTGCTCATTTCAAGGACCTTTTCTTCCATGAGGCCCCCATCCTATACCTTCTCAGATTTAACAATTTTCATCCACCTGTGGGTTCTTCCTCCTTCTATTTCTATCTCATAAAAAAGTGGGACTACAAATTTTTGGCAAATAATCCTCCCTCCTTCAATGAAATTGTAGTAGGAACTTAGGGTAGGTTGTGGACTAGGCTCTTGGAGCTTTGGGTAGTCCTCCTCAACTATTCTTGGGGAGGCTAAGACCTCTTGTAGTTGTTGCAGGCCTGCTTATAGGTCCTTCCTATTGCAATTACAAAATGAGATTTGAAACTCCTCGATGGTACACCAAGCCTTTCCTCTCCCTAAATGTTTTTGAAATGAGCGAGTATGAAAAAGAATTAGAGCCCAAGTACATAATATGTCATTTTTTATTTGAGACTTAGAGCGTTGTGGTAACCTGACATTACATGGGGTTTTCTCTTTTTGACCACTCTCCCCACTCTAAGTAATTATTTCTCCTTCCCTCATAATCACCATCCACTATCTGTGATCCCAACTCCGCTGATGTGACATCTCCGTGTTACATGAGTGCTTACCATCACTTTTAGCTAACTAGCCGAGGGTGGCCAAGTTAACTGGCCACCTCCAGCTTATTAAAACATCTTCTCTCAACATTTATACATTTTCGTTATTCACACATAGGGAGGAGGTAAGAGTTTTCCATACTTGTGCCTACCTCATGATCGAACTGCTACAGGGATTTTCATGTTGGAGCTAGACCATATCATTGGAATCAAGGAAGTTGACCTGCTTGCGTATTTCCTATTTATTTATCCATTTCTCCTCATGATACTAGACTGTGTGTTTGCTGTGTGTACAAGTACATCGTTGATGTTCACACTGTTGTTGCTAGTTGAAAGTCCTCCTGGGAGTGATATAACTTATTTATAGTTATCTCATAGCGTTCCATCATGTTGGTTTAAGGGGGCTTGACCCAAGTTTAGAGTGTACTGCACACCAACAAAACCTTCAACCATTGGCCCTTTCAGCAACGACCTACAAGCATATCGTAGTCTCACCCGAAGTGGTTATGGGAGGTTGCAGAACCAAGTTTCTACAGCCAGAGGGATATCTGCATTGTGGCGCCTGTGTGTTCACTTATGTCTTATATCTATCTACAACTTCGCATACATGAATAACTTCACGTTGATGATTAACTTCACAAATTGGTACTTAATGCATAAACATAACAAAGAATAGTATAACATGTATTATTTCACATAATTCAGTAAAAAACATGCATGATGATATATATAACAATAGATAATGAACACAGAAAGATACTCAATACTTCACCAAAACTTCTTCTTTATTAATAAGGATCTTCAATACATACACTTCTCTGACCTGTTATTGGGCGCGGGATCCCCCAAGGGCAGTTTTGGGGCTTAGAGCCCAGATTTTGGTCCAATGTTGTAATTCCAATGTAAAGACTCTGCATTTTGTGGGCGCAGAGTGTGTAGTTGTTAAAAAGTCATAGGGTTGTCTGCCCTTATTTTGATAATGTAATGGCGACTATAGAAGATCTACCCATGGTCCGCGGACCATGGGATTGTATAAATAGAGAGAAGAGCTAAGTAGTTAAGGCATCGAAGGAACAAGACAATGTCGAAGTAATGAAGATGTATGCAAGATAGCTCTGAAGTCTAAGTAATAAGCAGCTTACGAGACCTCACGGGGTGCCAAATCCATGAAAATATTAGGTCGAGGGAAGTGGCTACGGAAATTTTGGGTCAGGCCTAATAGGTCATATGTAATCATTTCCATTTTAATATAAGTATTCTTATGTGTTTCAATCGACGTGTTCTTGTTTTTCTTGTGCCTCAAACCCCATTATGTGTTTTTGATTATCACGTGTGTCCAAATCTTGACTTCCAATCGAAGAACCTTAATCAGAGAGGGTGAGAAAATTGGTATTCAAAATAAAAGAGGGTGTTGAGTCATGCCTAGATATGGGATTTGGGAAGTGCACGTACAAAAACGTGGAATACTGACTAAAAGGAAGTGCATATGCACTAAAAAGGGCATCAAAGTAACCAAGACCTCATTCAATGTAGTCAAGACAAGGAAAAAACCAGCAAACCACAACCCCGTCTTGGTGGGGACTCAGTTAGGCCTTCAACTAGTTAGGCACCTCCGAGTTGAAGGTGGGGGAGAAGTTTCCGACCCCGACCTTTGGCGGGCCAATGGCCCTTTAATACAAATGGTCCATGGAAATTGAGTTAGCCCCAATAGGCAAAGTCAGGCCTTTATGTATTTCGACAGGGAGTATTGTAGGCTCTAACCTCCAACTAGTGAACTAATGTCGATCCTTGACCTATGATGTCAAGTGGACCTGTGAGGTGGTCCTCGAACATGGATATTTGTTTTGCACAACAAGAGCATGGTGAGCCATCAATACTCTGTCCTCAAATTCACGTGAAGTTGCTGGTGGCCTAAACATCAGGGATGAGATTGAAGATTGGATTGGAATTGGGGTTTAATTGGAGGGAAACTTTGTTGTTGCAATTAAAAATGCAAGAAAATCCATGATCGTGGACACATAACCCATAGGGATTTCGAAATTAGAGCCAACAATATTTGAAAAATGTAGACCCTGAAATAGGTTTGCATTAGGTGGTATCAAAGTAGGGAAAGGGAATATTTCCTGCAGAGAAAAACTTCTAGTTGCGATTGGGTAGATTTGGTGCAAAAATTCCACAACTGGGGTTGTGGTTAGAATTTCCAAGGATGTGTGAGAAAGTGTACAACATCCAAGTGAGAAAAGGAAGCTCGATAGGTTCTAGAGGAGGCAAACCAAGATGTAACAAGTATGAGCCAAAGTAGGAGAGTCAGTGAGGTGTCAGTAAGGTGTGATGTATCTCACTTAGAGATACATGTCGACACTCAAGACTAAGATGGGGACGAAAGAGATTCAACAATGAAGCACATGATCAGGAAATCATGAATAATTTCAACGCAGGAGTATGACGTAGGGGCATGAACGTACTCCTAACCAAAATTGATTCTCAAAAGCTTCAAAAGGAGCTCGTGGCACTTGGAAACAAAGGACACAATTTTCTCATCTTTTTTGTATATTTTAACCAAATATTTGTAAGCATGTTGTGGTAGAGGGCAAGATTCCTCATTTTTTAGGGTTTTTGTTTTAAATAGGAATCCTGCAAGATATTAGGGGGTGCCCAATCATTGAAAAGGTCATCCTAGGGAAGCGACTAGGGAAATTTTGGGTCAGGCCTATGAGGTCATACGTAATCATTTTCATTTTAATACAAAGTATGTCGATGTGTTGGAATCTATGTATTCTTATTTTCTTGTGTGCCTCAAACCCTCTCTGTATTTGTGATTATCATGTGTCTAAATTTTAGCTTCCAATTGAAGAACCTTAATCAGAGAGGGTGAGAATATTGGTATGCAAAATAGAAGAGAGTGTTGTGTCACACCTAGAGTTGGGGTTAGGGAATTTCGTGTAGAGCAATGTGGGATGTTGACCAAAAGGAAGTGTGTATGGATTGAGAACGACGTTGAAGCATTCGAGACCTCATTCATTGTAGTCGGGACCAGGAGAAAAGCTCGAGCCCGACTTTGTTGGGACCTAGTGAGGCCTCTAACTAGTCAAGCACTGTTGACTTTAAGGTGAGTGAGAATCAGTTGACCTCGACCTTAAGGGGGCTGATATAGTCGAGCGTGTGGGCCTTTAACACAAATGGCACATGGAAATTGAGTCGGCCCCAGTTGACAAAGTCAAGCCTTTGTGTATTTTGACAGTGAGTATTGTAAGTTTTGACCTCCAACTAGTGAACTAACACCGACTCCTGACCTTTGACATTAGGTGGACCTGTGAGGTCAGGTCTAAAACATGGATATTTGTTCGATGCAGCGGGAGTATGGTGATTCGTTGATGCTCTATCCTCGAATTCACGTAAATTTTTCGGTGGCCTAAACACCAGCATTCACATTAAAGATTGAAGTGGAACTGGGGTTAAAAGTCAAAATGTAAAATAATGGTAACTAAAATGCTATAACAATAAGAGTTTAATTTTTCAATTGCTTTATATAATATATAGACATTATTATTATTATTATTTTCAACCATATATAATGTGTAAATTGTTGACATTGAAATAATTTAGTTAACATGAACATTGAGACCTTTTATTTATGGATGATATTGTCCATATTCAAGTTTTTTTTCTATTAATATATTTTTAAACATATTTCAAATTACTTAATTTTATATATTGAAATATTTTATTTATGATGCACATTAATTTTTTCAATTACTATTAATATTTTTGAAATGTCATATTAATTTTATATTAAGAATTGAATTAATTAAAAATCTCTTTCTTATCACTGTTATAAGGAAATTGAATCTTTTTACATTCAATTACTTCGTCTCCTTTCACATTGAAATAATTTGTTGTTGTTGACACACACACACATATATCTATTTTTTCTAAAGTTGATATCAAAATAAATTATTTAGTATGGATCATAAAATGATTTATTTACATATCCCATTCAAATATAAAAATATAAATAATATGAACTTTAGTAGTTTTTTTCTTAATTACTTTAAAAGAATTTTAAAAGTTAATATAAAATTATCATATTTCATGACATGGAACAATTAAAATGAAATTACATTATATTCGTTTCCTTTTTTATTTTGATCATTTAAAATAATTTTTAATTTTTTAATTTTTTTATTTTTGAAAAAACACATGTCAAGCATATATCGCTCTTATACTAAACTATATTACAAAAATCTAAACTTAATAATCTAAAAAATTATTATAACTATAAATTATTATGAAAATTTATAACCTCTTAATTAATTGTTAAAACTCCTACCAAACTCCCAAATAAATTAATTCACAGTATCCTTCAAAATTATAAACAACCCCACTTACCAGTTTACATTTCATCATTTTCTATGTAATTATATAAAAAATATTAGTTGATCTCAAAATTTCTAAGCTCTTGAAGTTGTCTTAAACTTCTAACCTCTTGAACCCTAAAATTTAAATGGGCAAACCATTCACATTCACCCAATGTTTTAAAAATTAAATGGGCAAAGCCTTGAGAAGCCAACACTAAAAGGTTTAAAATTCTAAAGTCATGAACTTCTAACCTCTTGAAGCCCTAAAAAATAAAAATTGAATAGGCAAACCATTTCATCACGTGCTCAAGGCCTTAAAAGTCAGCACTAAAAAGTTTCAAATTCGAAAGTCATGATGCTTGCATCTAATGTAAAAACAAGTTACATTTTAGGTTACATTTTTACATGCGATGTGAACATAAATATAATTTTAATAAAATTATTGAATTTTTAATTTAAATTTAAATTTAAAATAAAATGAAGTGTAAAAATAAAATAAGATACACAACATAATTTAATAATTTTAATATATTAATAAATAAATAAAAATAATAAAATAATTAATTTTGGAAACAAAACTAAAATATAATTTAAACTTCAAATAAATAAAATATTTCACGGACTAACTTTCAAAATGAAAGACAAAATAAAATGAAACAACATTAACTATTGCCCAAGGCTACAACAATATATTGCCCAAGGCTACAACAATATATTGCCCGATAACGTAAAGTGTTTACCCATGATGGGTAATTCTCATAAAGGAAAGCCAGGAAAACAAGTTACTTGGTGAGATTTTGTGTATACGGGACGGAAGAATACACCAAGGAAATCGATAGAAAGACAGGTGGTATGCATCGCAGCACACAAAGACATGAAGCATCTCTGGTGTCAATTTATTGAAAGAGCCCAACATGATAGGATGTCCCTCCCTCAACTAATTCCACTGAACATGACTCTTCGATAAGTCCACGCTTAGGCTTTTCCCTGAATATTAAATGGATCTAAAAGGTTTATAGTAGCGACTTGTCTTCCATGATAAAATACAGGCTATCAGAGCTCCTGTACGCAGGCTATGCCGGGCTCGACTGGGACACATCCCGACTACGCCACGTGCAATGGAACGGATGTGGGAGAACTTCACAGGCCTTATACAGCGAAGACGCCTGAGCAGCAACCTTAATCCACAAGGATTTCTAATTTTAGTTTTGAGATTGAGATGAAGCCCAATATTTTGATGGAGAGGTATGAATTAGGGCGCCTATTGGGGCAGGGGACGTTTGCCAAGGTGTGCCAAGGTAGAAATCTCAAAACCAGCGAAGAGCGTCACCATTAAGGCAATGGACAAAGAAAAAATCTTGAAGCTCGGGATGACAAATCAGATTAAACGGGAAATCTCCGTCATGAGAATCGTCCGACACCCCAACATCGTTCGGCTTTACGAAGTCATGGCGAGCAAGTCCAAGATTTATATCGTCATGGAGTGCGTTAAGCGCGGCGAGCTCTTCAACAGGGTTGCCAAAAAGGGGAAATTGAAAGAAGACGAAGCGAGAAAGTATTTTCAACAGTTGATCAGCGCGGTGAATTTCTGCCACAGCCGGGGCGTGTACCACCGGGACCTGAAGCCGGAGAACTTGTTATTAGACGACAATGGCGACATGAAGGTCTGCGACTTCGGCCTCAGCGCACTGCCGGCCTGCGGCACGCCAGCGTACGTGGCGCCGGAGGTCATAACGATGAAGGGCTACGACGGCGAGAAGGCCGACATCTGGTCGTGTGGCATCATACTGTTCGTTCTCAGGGCGGGTTACCTGCCCTTCCAGGACGCGAATCTGATGGCACTGTATAAGAAAATCTACAAGGGCGACTTCAAGTGCCCTCCCTGGTTCTCCTCCGACCTCCGGCGGCTCGTCTTCCGACTGCTGGACCACAATCCCCAGACGAGGGTCACCGTTCCGCAGCTCATGGAGGTCCCCTGGTTCCGGCTGGGCTTCAAACCCCCACAAGCCGACAATGTCGATATCGGCTTGCTTGACGATGTCGAGTCGGCGTTCTTTGTTCCGAAGCCGCCCCACTTCAACGCCTTCGACATAATCTCCCTGTCGTCGGCGTTCAATCTGTCGGGGCTCTTCGACGACAAGATCGTGAAGGAGTTGTGGTTCACATCAACTCAACCGGCGTCGACCATAATATCGAAGCTGGAGGAGATCGCCGAAGTGTTGAGATTCAGCGTCAAGAAGACTGAGGATTGCAAGATCAAGTTCCAGGGTTCGGAGGTGGGGCTGAAGGGTCGTTTGTTTATTGATGCCGAGATTTTTGAAATCACGCCCTCTCTATTCATGGTGCAGCTTCACAAGACCGGGGGAGATACGCTGGAGTACAGTAAGTTGTGCAGCCAAGAGCTGAGACCGGCTCTCAAAGACATTGTCTGGATTTGGGATGGTAACAGCCAATAGAATAACGGATATCGTTAGAGCTATGGTCTTATTACACAGTGTCTTCGACCTTTCCTCGACATTTAACTGAGAATTTTCCGAATGATATGGTTCAAAACTCATTCATTATTTATGTAATTCGGAGAGATCCCCGATTGCCGCAGGTCCTTCACACACAAAGTTGAACCTTAAATTGTTTGAATTTTCGAATCTTTCCATCAGAGAGATTCCCAGATGGTGAACATTAAATTGTTTGAATTTTCGAATCTTTCCAACGTGAGTGTTCTCTTGAAAAGCAGTTTCTGTGAAAAAGTGAGCGCATTGCCTTTCACATCTGTCAGGAGCCGATTCATATCTTCTGAAATTGATCATTCATTAATGTTTAATTCAAAATAAATGTGAAGTTTACCTTTTTATATTATATAATAAAAAATAATGGTATATATTAAAAATAAACTAGTTTTGAGATTTCGCTGGATTGCTTGAGTTCTACTTATATAAAGGTTATATAGAGGTTGTGTTTAATTTTCTTATTTTTTTGGGGAGTTAGATTTTTGTGGTTGAACCCAAAAGAAATATTTTTTTTAAGTGAATCTACTTAACATAAATATTAAATGGACATAATTGTTACCAATATACATTTAAAAAACACACATATATAATAATAAAATATATATAATATAAAAAGAGGAATGATGAAGCAGAGAAAATAATCATATATGAATTTTTGTTTACATGATAATTTTTCAAATTTTCCTTCCATTATTAATTTTTATAATATTGTAAGTTAATTTTGTCAATATATAGTTTTATGTAGCCAAAAAATACTATGATGTATAGAATTTAGATCATCTTAAATTTAAATTATTTTTGAAATTTATTATTAATTTTTTTAACTACATTTAAAAAAATTGAAATTCATTTATTATAAAATTAGTTAATTTAATTTACAATATTTTACTATAACATAATAAGTATATTCATAAAATATATCTCTAAATCCATTACATATTGATATATACCTCCCAAAATCCTAGTTTTGAATCTCAGTGTTAATATATATGAAATAATTCATCTTTTTATCTTTATTATATATCTAATTTTTACATATTTTCTTATAATCTCAAATATCCATAAACCTCTCCGCCTTGCATTTTTCAATTGTTATAATATTTTGACCTTTAATCCCTTTTCAAGAATTCTTTAGATAAGTATATGAATATCTAGATAAGTATGTGTTATTTATATTACTTAAGAATGAATAGGGTTTTCTTATGATTTTAAGGGTTTATTGGCATTTTTTGAGAAATGAATGGATAGCCATACTAAAGTTTTGTGAGTGGAATATATGTTTGTATATATGTGTATTTATATTATTTTTGTTGCAAAAAAGGGCTGAAGTTTATAGGTACAGAGTTTGACTAATGTAAAAGAAATACCTAGGTTGTAAAGATATAACCGTATTCAAACAATTTGCATTTAAATATTAACATTTCACTTGATTTAAAAACTGTATTCTTGACATAGGTAGAAATATATATATATGAGTGATTATAACACAGTAAGCAATATAGTTGAATTAAAAGTAGAAATTTTTATGTCTAGGTTAATCGTTGTAGGCCACCACAAAGATGGGGACTTAGTTAGCCAAAAGTCAAAAAGTCCTAAACAACAGAATATTAATGCTAAGAGAAAACTATAAGTCTGGTCTAATTTTTACCTTCTAAACTAAATAATAATTACATAACTCGTTTAAATTGATTATCATTACGATCACATGCTTCATTATAAAAATGCCCTATATGCAGATATGGTTACTTCATGTATGATTACAGGAAGACAAATAAAATTACCACTGCGATCAATGCAATAAATTTCAAGATTACCATGATACACATGCATGGAGAACATAATGAAAACAAAACTATCAAGAAGTCAACCAAAGGTTTTGGAGCTCAGGAGCAGGGAGCACGGGAGCAACGACGAACATTCAGAGCTCACCGCGTGCAGGGGTATCCGAATATCCATGAAGGGTGGATGAGGAGGGGGCGCCTCTCCCTCCTATAAGGAGGCCCTGGCCAGCAGGGGGAAAAAGCCTCTAGAAGATGTTAGAGAAACGGGGGTGGAAGGAAAGAAGAGCACAGAAGCAGGAACGGAAGAACCCACAGAAAAGGACCAAAATCACATAAAAGAAAAAGAGGTAGAGGACAAACAATAGGAAACTAAAGACAAGAGGCACAAGGGACCCTGCAAACCAAAATCAGATATAACTCCCGGGGTGATTTTGAATAATCCGTAGCTGCAGGCGCACAGGGAACAGATGGGGACATATGCCATCATCTGCAAGTTTATGGGACTATGGCCCACTGAAAAAGCTCTACAATCATGGATCAGATACCACTGGAAACCTAAAGGAAGTATAGATCTTCACCTTGGGTCTAAGGGTTTCTTTACGGTGATGTTCACAAATATTGAAGACAAGGACAAAATATTTGAAGGAGGGCCCTACTTCTATGCTGCCGTAGGACTCTACATGAGACCTTGGGTTATGAACTTTGTTCCAGAAAAGGAGACTTTTACATCAGTCCCGGTTTGGGTAAGACTCTACTCTCTACCTCTTGATTACTGGCAAAATGAATCGTTAGAGGCCATAGGCAATAAATTAGGACACTATGTTAAAGCCTCTGAAGCCACTAGAAGGGGGAAATACACTTCCTTTGCCAGAATTTGTGTGGAAATGGACCTATCAGGGGCTCTACGGGAGGAGATAATCTTGGAAGTTTTAGACGAAGAATGGGTACAAACAGTAGATTACGAACACATCCCATTCAGATGTTGCAAATGCCATGAACATGGAAACCTTTTTAGAGATTGTCCGCTCAACAAGGAAACAAACAAAAGCAGAAGCAATACAGTGAAAGAAGCAGATAACTTTCAGAAAGTGGTTAACTGAAGTAAAGGATTTAAAAGAGGTCCGAAGAATCAGCAGCGAGAAGAACAACAGTTCAGGCAAAACAGTTTCCAGGGGCTTCAAGAAGAGGGAGAAAATACCAAAGAAGAACAAACAATGGAAGGGAGTTCTGCAGAAAAGAAGGAAGGGAAAAACCCAGTACAAACACAAAATGATGAGTACCAGAAAGAAGCCACCATGAGTGATGTGGAACAAGAAATGGATCAGGAAATGAACCAAAGCAACATGGAGATGGAGGATCACGAACTATAGGAAATTTTAGAGAAAGAGAATCTAGATCTAGAAGGCTTCTTGGAACAAGGAACCAAAGAGGGAGTGGATTCGTTACCTCAAGAGGAGTTCCATAGAGTACAACAGCTGTTCATCTGGAAAACTCAGAACAAAGGATCCGAAAAACTAAGGAAGAATGAAAAACAAGGTAACAAAGGAGTGAAAGCTATGAAAGCCACACCAGGATTAGCACCAAGAATCCCAGGAAAGAAAAGAGGCTGGAAAAAACAGAACAAGCTACTGATGGAATGTGGGAAGCTAATGATAGATTCAGGTAAGATGAAAGACCTATCCAGCTACTCCTTTAAAAATCTTTGTTAATGAAGTTCACTTCTTGGAATATAAGAGGTCTAGGCAGTAAGAGAAAACAAAGATTATTAAGTAACAAAATGAAACAAGCAACCCCGGATGTGATCTTCATTCAGGAAACCAAATGTTCCATTCAAAAGATAAAAGAGATTCACAGTAAATGGCTCAACAGATTTGAGTTTTTGGAGGTCAAAGCAGAGAATACAACTGGAGGTATTCTCACGCTTTGAAACCCTCAATAGATTGACATGATAGATGCAGAAGCATCTAGAAATTATGTTTCAGTGATCATTCAGCCAGTGGGAGATAAGGTAATGTACTTGGTTGCAAATGTATACGCCCCCCAAAGGATGGAGGGTAAAATCTTGTTTCTTGACTCACTGAAGAAACTCAGGGAACGTCATGCAACAATCCCCTGGATCCTGGGGGGTGATTTCAATATGATAAAAATGTTATCGGAAAAAAAGGAGGTACTAGAATTCTAACCAAAGATTCTTGTGCTTTTCAAACCTTCATAGATAGCATGAAGCTTGTGGATATCGCCATGAATAATGGTACGTTTACTTGAAACAATAAAAGAGGAGAGTCTCAAGTGGCATCCAAACTGGATAGATTTATAATTTCAGAAGATCTTATGATCAAGGACAAGGACATAGTTGCGAGTGTTCTTCCCTTTTGAGGCTCAGATCACTGGCCAGTTCAACTGGACATTCAGGGGATTGGCAAACCCAACAACAGACCTTTTAGACTTGAAAATATCTGGCTCTCCCACCCAGACTTCTATAAAAACATTGCTATCTGGTGGGCAGAAGATCTGGATATTCAAGGGACAAGAATATTCCTTCTTCAAAAAAGACTCAAACACATTAAACTCTGGCTCAAGGAGTGGAATAATTTAGGATTATGGCAAAATTTTTGAAGAGAACAAAATTGTGGAAGGAAAACTGCATAAACTCAACCAAACCTTGATTACAGAGGGTTTTGATAAGGAGCAGAATGAACTGGCAACTAAATATCATCAGGATTGGGAAAACTTATGTAAGCAAGAGGTAATTTTTTGGAGGCAGAAATCCGTAGTGCAATGGCTAAAAGAAGGAGATCGCAACACTGGATTCTTCCACAAGACCACTATGGCGAACAGAGCTCACAACAAGATTTCTACTATTAAGGACAAGGAAGGTAACATGCTCAGCACGCATAAGGAAATCAAAGCTGAACTAGTTCAGCACTTTCGGGGCATTGCTCAGGAAACCTGCACTAACAGAGATCAATCTATCAGGGAGATTACTAGGCATATACCTAAGCTAGTATCCACAGAAGACAATTTCAACCTCAACAAACCAGTGTCAAAAGAGGAGGTCAAGGAGGTCCTTAAAGAGATGCAAAATGGCAAGGCACCAAGTCCAGATGGGTTCAATGTAGACTTCTTCAAAGCCTACTGGAATATAGTTAAAAATGATATTCTAAGCATGGTGGAAGACTCAAGGAGGGATAAAACTATCCTGAAGGCGCTTAACACCACCTTTATCACCCTGATCCCTAAACAGGATGTAGCCCTAACTCCTGATAGGTTCAGACCCATTGCCTTGTGCAATGTTGTCTACAAAATTATCTCCAAAGTGGTTGCCAATAGACTCAAACCCCTTCTTCCTACCCTGGTGGCAGCGGAACAGTCAGGATATGTGGAAGGCAGACAAATCCTCGACAACATCATTCAAGCTCAGGAGGTGGTTCACTCGTTGACAAACAATAAGAACGCTGGTATGATCATGCAACTGGACATAGCCAAAGCCTATGACAAGCTAAACTGGATATACATCAGAAAGGTTCTTGCTGCTTTTGGGTTTGATCATAACTGGATCAGATGGGTTATGGCCCTAGTCACTTCACCCAGCTTTTCAATCCTGGTTAATGGTTCACCCTCAGAGACTTTCACTCCTTCAAGAGGCTTAAGGCAGGGAGATCCACTCTCTCCCTTTCTTTTTATAATCATGATGGAAGGGCTGGGGAGAAAGATCAGACATGCCAAGGTAGTGGGTTCAATCAAAGGACTCCAACTTTCTGAAGAGGGTCGTGCTTTAACTCATCAACAATTTGTGGATGATACTATGCTACAAGGGATCCCCATGGTCAAGGAAGCTCTTGCCTATAAGCAAATCCTGAAAGACTTTGCCATGGCTTCAGGTTTGGAGGTAAATCTCTCTAAATCTAATTTTTTTTCTTTAATACTCACATTGCTATTCAAAGAAACATTGCCAGAATTCTGGGCTTCCAAAGGGAGCTCCTCCCCTCGAAATATTTGGGAGTTCCTCTCACTGCCAAACCCTTACACAAAAGCATATGGGAATCTGTTATTAACAAATTGCAAGACAAGGTCAAGAAATGGACCTTTAGATCTCTAAATTTGGCTGGTAGGTTAGTGCTAACCAAAGCTATCCTTCAATCCATCCCTGTCTTTATGCTATCTGTTCTTCCAGCTCCTCAGAGTGTCCTACATCAGCTCAGATCCATCCAAAGAGACTTCCTTTGGGGCAAGGGGGAGGATCGTAAGAAATGGGCCTTGGTAGCTTGGGATAAGATATCCAAACCTAAGAGCTTTGGTGGGCTAGGTTTGGATGACCCTGACTTACTCAGCAAGGTTCTAGGTGCCAAATTATGGTGGCGATGGGTTAAAGAGCCAGAGACGCAGTGGGAAACTATTTGGAAAGAAAAATATGCTAGCACCTGGCATAACCATGATCTAATAAGAATGACAGGTCACAGAAAGGGCTCACACATCTGGAACAAAGCCTGGGAAAACCGGTTTTGGTCCAAGGAAACAGCTTCTGGGAAATCAGAGAAGGAAATCTCAGCCTGTTCTGGGAGGACAGATGGAAACAAGAACCTATATTATTAAATGAAGACCTAAGGGATCTCAAGGACAACACTGATAGCAATAGACTTTCTAAAGTGAAAGAATTTTGGGAGCAAACCAATAACAATGATAAATGGAGAATCTGGAGGAATTTTTATTTTAGGGATAACAACACCCTGAAGGCTAAAGCAGAAACTCTTAAGGAAATGTTAGATCAGAGGAAGATTCTGAAATCTGAGGGCCACGATCAGCTGAGATGGGGCAACAATAATGAGGGGGTTTTTAATCTCAAGGAAGCAAAGCTCATTCTCCTTGACCTTAATTCTCAATTTCCAGACAAAACCTGGCTTAACCTGTGGAGACACCAGGGCTGGATGAAGATTAAACTTTTCATGTGGCTCGTTCAGCACAGGAAAATTCTGACCTGGGACAATATTAGGAAGAGGGGCATTATGGGACCTTCCAGATGCCAGCTTTGTGAAGAGCATGAGGAAACTATGGAGCACCTTCTCAACAGTTGTATGTTCTCCTCTAGTCTGTGGGACTCTTTTGCTTTTATTTTCCATCAGACGGATAGAGACAAAAATAACATCTGCAACACCCTGACCAACTGGAAAAAATATTTTTCAAACAATGAAGTTCTAGCCACAGCTTGGGCCCTCTTTCTGAGCTTCATTGTTTGGAATGTTTGGAAAGAGAACTTCCCATTGCATTTTTGAGCTGATCTTAAAACAGCTCAAGGAAACGGTTAGCACCATTGTGCGAAACCTCCCCAAGAACCCTCCTTCAGCTTCTGACCTAAGAATTCTCTGTAAACTGGGCCTGCAAGGCTTTTCTCCTCAGGGTCTGGACAGGAATCTAACCTCCCTGAGGGATGCAAATGATTTCTGGCATCCTCCTCCAAAGGGTTATCTGAAATACAACATAGACAGAGCTTCAAAAGGTAACCTGGGTACAACTGGTTATGGAGGGGTGCTTAGAGATGAGAATGGTAGTGTCCTCTTCATCTTCCACTGTCATCTAGGACAGGCTACTAATAACTTGGCGGAATTGATGGCTATGGAGCAATGTTTGGATTTCCTGAGTCAGGAAAACAGGCAAAATGTGATTGTGGAGGCTGACTCTGAACTTATTATCAATTCAGTCAAGAAAATCAGCGGGGGCACTAAGCCAGAAAAAGTCTCAAAAAATTGGAGACTAATTCAGGGCTTTCAATGGATTCAACACCACCTTCAAAGCCTCCGTACAGTAGGCTTTAAGCATGTCCGCAGGTCGGTGAACAAATTAGCAGATTTGCTAGCCAACCAAGGTGTTATCAACACAGAGAATAGAGTGGCATCAAAATGGCATGAGCTGCCTCAGAGCAGGTTAAAGGCGGCTCTACAGGAACAGGCAGAAAATGATAAGTTGGAGTTTAGTGACAGGGCCCTGGACCAGGATTCAAATTGACTCGACCTTTGCTGTGGTCACCTGCATGTATCATCAATTTCGGATAAGCAGTTCTGTGCAGTGGAGAAAACCTTGTCTGCTCACTCATATTACCAGAGCAAGAGAGAGGATGTTCTCTGCATATCGTGGGGAACGATACGAGTCCCTCAGGTTTTTGTTCAATGACAAACCTCTTTTCTTTTCAGGATTCCAGGTTCAGGCGAGGGCAATCCACTTGCGCAGGAAGAGCCCTGTTGTTTCTGATTGTCGGATTGTTAAGAATTCGGAGTCTCAGCATGGAATACCACCCCCAAGCGGTTTCAGGCGGATCGCACCACTTTTAATGGGAAAATGGTTTTAGAGATATCGCTGCAATACCATACAATAACCAACACGTGGCAAGGAGAGGGTACCGAAAACCGCCCTTCCCCGCTCACTAATGTCAAACCAACTTATCCAATGCGATATCAATATCAGCCGTTGGATGTAGGTTATGGAGATCAACGGTTGAGTGGGCTCGTGCAACTTGGGGGGCAGAATCATTAATCTTCGGTCTTTTTGACAGTGCGATCTCTTCCTCGGCCGTCGATCTTCGGACTTTCTTTTTTGATGGCTCAGATGGTCTAGGCTTTTCCGACAGCGGTGAAGCAGAATGTTCACGAGCTTTCAGGTAGCCGGGTTACTTTTTTGTCTGGTTTTCCTTGGGTTTGAGTTTCTTTGTGAGGCTCATTGGTTTTGACTTGGATATCATGGGCTCCACACTTGTAAAAATTGTACTCTACCTTTTCGGTTTAATGAAATAGAAGGATCCATACTTGCTTTAGCAAAAAAAAAGAAAACAAAACTATCAAGAGTGTAAATATCTTTTATATGAGCATGTAACGTCTCAAAGAAAGAAACATTCAGTTTGTCTTCAGAAAACAAAGAAAATATTGGAATATTTAATTCCTACTTGTCTCAGTTGTGATTCTTACTAAGTAAAGGAGTCTGTTCCTAGTAGTTAGGATCTATTTCCTACATTGGTGTCTGGTTGAGATATTCCCTCAACCAACAGATTGTGTGTCCAAGATAGTGTAGCTATCTTTAGACAACACTTCTTGTATATATGTAAATTGCATTTGATTAATAAAATAATTTGGATTCACATATTTTATCATGGTATCAGAGCCCTGACGACTTGGCCCCTCATGGGTTTGGCCCGTCCTGGGTTGAGGGAAATAAATAAGAGAGTATTTGTTTTGAGAATATTATTTTTTATGGTTGAGGCAGCCAGGTTGTATCTCGCTTCTCCAGCCGCTCAATTCGCAGTTTTTTTTTCTTCGTTCTTTGAATGAAAATCACAGTTATTCTGGGCGGAACCTTTCGAGCGATGGCGTTGTGTGTTTGCGGGAGGTCGTTAAGCAGAATCTTGAGGATTTCATGGGCTACATAAACAATGTTTTAGCGGACTATGTTGTTGTACTTGTTTGTCATGGAAAAAACTAGGTTCAGGCAAAGAGAGATCTGGATGCATTTCAACTTAGTCACACATGCCTCAATTGATGATCATGGTGGTTGCATGTATTGATGCTGTGTGAACTTGCGGCTTGGAGGAATTCGTAGCTCTCTCGGTGGCAGAGTGTGTGGAAATTATTTTTGCATGACCAAGAATTTAGCCTGGACCATGTTGCAGGCAACCCTCTTATTCCTGGAATGGATCCTCCCTTGAAATTAATACGTCTGACACTAACAGTGGAGGCAGAACTTGACTGGATGAAGGACCGTGCAATTGCCTATTCAGAAACATTGAGAAAGGTGAACATTGATGCTCTAGTGCTGGAGTACAATGATGCAGTACATGAATTTGAAACACTTTATATTTTCATCAAATTCTTGCATTTACAATTGCAAAGGTGGATCTGTTTATCCATTTTCTAGAAGCAATTCAGTTGCATGAATCTTGTTGATTAGATTTGTTGGTGTGAAGATAATTACCAGTTTCAAATCGACAACCTGCTTTTTTATCTCTGTCTCTGTGCTAATCATATTAGCGGTGGTGAGGACTACTCCAATGGAGAGAATAGCAAGGTGAATGCGAGGAATGGAAATGGAATTGGGGGAAATCACGAGCAAGTCTCCTTTTCGAACCCCGAGGCCATGTAGTCCAGCAACGAGGGCTTTCACACTATGGCAAAAGGCTCAATAAGAGCACAATATGCCACTAGAGGCATCGATGAAGGCGATCTGTTGCATATCGTGGTGATGATGAAAAAAATTTAAGTAGTAACGTCAAAGTGTTGAGTGATTGTAGGAAGATTGATGGGATCTCTTTTGCTGTAATAGATTCCATTGTCTCTACAATAACCACTCTTTTGATTTATGGTGGCCGAGTGGTGAAGGTAGTGACGTTGGTGAAGGCTTCGTTGGACGAGCTGCATTGAGGCTGTAGAGCCGATGGTGGAGAGTCTGTAACTAGTTTTGCAAATTAAATTGGCGGAGGGTGAATCGCCGATTGTGGTGCGTTGAGGGTTGCTTATATTATTTGGTATTATATTTTTTTTGGTATCGGTAAAGGTAAATAAGTTTTGGAAATTTGTAAACAAGTGTTAGAAATTTATATACATGTTGAGATTCATGACCTCAATATGAAGTCATTTTGTTAGAATTCACGATTGTAACTGATGACAGGTAAACCATGGAGACCAAGACTTGTATGCCGAACTTAAAAATGAAGATGCCAAAGACTAGAAGTACAAAGCATATAATATTCAAATGGGAAAGCAGTGACCTATTCCAGCATATGAATGGTGTGGTATAGCCAACATGAGTGGCAAAGAATCCAAGGACAGCACAATGAAAGTTAGTGTGAGTTTGTTTGTGTTTGTGGAATAGACTCTATTATGTTGTATTATGAGTCACACATTTTATTAGTAAGCAAGTCTGGGATGTTTTATAGTGGTCTTTGTAAACTGTGTGCCTGGTAACTCCAAGAGTTGGAGTTGTGTTGTAAGCCTTGTAAGGTATGTGTATCCCCATACAGTTCATGGTAATCTAAAAACCACTTTGTATTTGTAGTGTCAGTTTGTGGTAAGCCAGAAACCACGTGTAACAGTGAAGTGGGAGAGAGATTCCCGTTAGCATGCTTTAGGGTTAGCCATGAAAACCCTTGGCCTTGTTGAGTCAGGTCTTTGGAGTGCCCTAGTGGCAGGTTTGTAGCCTAGAGTGGCTAGAGTGCCCTAGTGGCAATTTGTGGCCCATAGTGGTTGGAGTGCCTTCGTGGATGAGTTGAGACTTCGTGGCAATGATGAGCCTTCATGGCTGAGGTGAGCCTTGGTGGCTGAGAGCCCTTGGTGGGATGGTTGAGGGTGATCCAATAAAACCCAATGCATGGTTACGGGTAATCCAACAAAAACCAGGTTAACAATGATGGAGGGGGATTTGTAGTTACAGGTATAGGTGTGCAGTCATAATGGTTGAAAGAACCATGTATGCGAAGGAAATCCTACAAGACTGGTGGTTGCAGTGGTTAGTACCCATGCATTCCGATAGATGGTTGCTCCTTTATATGGACATGAACATATTCTTTTTATGTTTGACCACAACTAGATTTTACAAATTGATATGGAGACACGCACTCATTAAGTGGGAGTGTTTGAATATCTAATTCCTACTTGTCTCAGTTGTGATTCTTACTAAGTAAAGGAGTTTGTTCCTAGTAGTTAGGATCTATTTCCTACATTAGTGTGTGGTTGAGATATTCCCTCAACCAACATATTGTGTGTCCAGGATAGGATACCTATCTTGAGACAACACTTCATGTATATATGTAAATTGCATTTGATTAATAAAATAATATATGGATTCACATATTTTATTAGAAAAAAATCTCAATTCTGGCCATGCAAGCTTCAACCGTAATTTAAATAATAGAATATAGAGTTTTGAGTTAACAAAGGGTGCCAAACCCTTAATACAAATATATATGGGCATTATAGTTACGACGACAGGGCTTTCTGCTTGAAAGAGTTTTAATAAATCCTCAAAATTATCATACAAGAAAACTGGAGCCAGCTACAGTGACTTTTTTTTTATAAGGGCTATAACCACATTATATGTAGCTGGCAATTTTAAATATGCCATCAAAGACCTATAAAGGGATAATAGTAATAGTAAGTGAGCATCTCTAGTGGTCATAGTAGAAAGAAGAATATTTGCAAGTATTTATTTGGCGGAAAAATTGAAGCTTGAATATGGCATCAAGGACGGGGTAATAGTAGGTGAGCATCTCTAGTGGTCATAGTAGAAAAAAGAATATTTTCAAATATTTAAACCTAGAGATGCCACAAAACCAAGACCCAAGCACGACCATGGTCATAATAGAAAGAAGAATATTTGCAAGTATTTAACCCGAGAGATACCACAAAAACAAGACCCAAGCATGACGATGGACTAACCAGAGAAAGAACTAAAATAATTCTCTTAGCACAGTCTCAAAATACTTAGAAATTATTCGTAACAATATATAAGAAGAATTCATGGTAGATGGTATCATTTTTGGACAAAGGAGGGTGAAATCTCCGCTCTAATACTACGCTACAATGAAAAGAATGTATCGATATCGAATATACATATAAATAATATATTTTTGGAAATAATTAAGTTAGGGATTTGATTTAGATTTAAATTCGGAGAAATTACCTTGAGGAAGACATAAGAAATGTGTAGAATTTCCAGAATCCTTGTGGAAGATGGTTGCTGAGATCAAACCCTGAAAGAAAAGCTAGGGTTTGACTTGCAAATATACCACAAATCAAATAATTAGTGGATGTAATCTATGAAAATGTTTTCAAAGATGCACATATATACATATAGCCATATAGCACATATATATATATATAAGGTCGAAGTAGGACCTGGTATTGTCATTTGTTCCTGACAGAGTAGTAATGAAGACAATTGAAATCACAATAGTAAACCTTTCCAATGTAGGGTAAAACCCTCATTTTTTACCAAAATAATCATGAGATTGTAGAGCTCGGTTCTCAACCGGATCAACAACAAATGACTCCATACGTTGGAGAGGTCGACGGTAGATAGTTACCCTTACGTTGACAGAATAAGCCTCATCGTTGATTAACCCCAATTCAATCAATACTGTCGGGTAGATACATTTGTCTAAGGTTTGATCTGACATCCCTCATCCACGTAGTTGCATCATGTGAATTGAGTTCATAAGGCCTCCATGGATGAATAGGGTGCCACTAAAGCTTCAACAGTCTGGAAAATTCATTGCACATCCATATAGACAATGCCAACAAAGAGAAGTAATGTCAAGGATAGGTATATATTTATTTGACCACCACACTCATATAGTAAGTGTTGTCATAATAGGATGAGAGCTGATATCTATATATATATATAATCCTTATTCTTATCCTTAAACTTTTGGGCGAATGGTGCTTGACTAACATTCTAGTATAGCCATGACTATGAATTTAATTTGTATAACAAGGTAATGTATGAGTAAAGTTCAATACCATGTCCAACCAAGTTTGTGTGTCAAAGTCCAAGGAAGAATGTAAAGATAATACAATGTCACTTAAGGGAAGAGATATGAATTTAATTGGTATAACAAGGTAATACATGAGTAAAGTTCAATACCATCTTCAACCAAGTTTGTGTGTCAAGTCCAAATTTTATAAAGAAAAATTGTAAAGATAATACAATGTCACTTGATGCAAGAAGTACAAAACGTATGTTAGAAATATATAAAGTATTTTATTTTTGTAAATTAAAATTTTCAAGAGATCAAGTTGTTATTAAAAAATACTGTGTAGTTTATGGTAATACATAGCTATTTTTTTGTGTGATTTTGAATAATTATTTTTTTGCGATTTTGAAGAGATGTTATATTATGTCATTTTATTAATAAAAGTAATTTATGGTTTTTTGGATATGTATTATTGATAAGTCATGATAATGACTCATAGTGCAGTAACAATGCTTATTTACACATTTAAAATATACATGATAAAATACGGTTAAGAATCTTGTTCCATGTTCTTATATATATATCTATATATATATATATATATATATATATATATATATATATATATATAGATGTTTAACTTATATATTAATTCAATTTAAAAATTAATAAAATAATTTAAAGTAAAGTTAGTTTAGCTAGTTTTTAGGATTTTATTTTTATTTTAGCAATCTGAAGTAAGTTTTTTGATGTTTATTATCCATTGATATCTATCAAAGTTTACCAACTATTTAATTTATATTGTTACATTAATAGTAATAAAATTGACAATTTAACATGTTGAAATTCAAATTAAAATTTTGAAATTTAATCATAAATATTTAGATACAATGTGGCATGCATAAAACTTGAATTATGTAAAACTCAACTTATCTCAAAATTCCTAATATTTTTTTTCAATAAATTAAAATAAAAATATATTTGAAGTATAAAAAAGCAAATTAAATTTAAATTTAAAATTTATTTGTTATAAAATTAACTTACTTTTGGTGGCTTGGTTCACAATCTTTTATCTTACCATTTATAACCAACCAACCAACTTTTGCAATAAAAGAGAAACAACCACCATGAACATGGGTGGGACTACTAAAAATCGATTCCAAACGCCACAACTCCAAAGGTCAGAGATAGCGATGGGACTTGTTTCCATATTGCTTGTATCCTCCTATACTATGGTCATATGGGTGACGCCTCTAGAGATTTGGACACAGGTGGTGATGGGACTTGTTTTCATATTGCTTGTATCCTCCTACACTATGGGCATATGGGTGACGCCTCTAGAGATTTGAACACATGTGGTGATGGGGCTTGTTTTCATATTGCTTGTATCCTCCTACACTACGGGCATTTGGGTGACACCTCTAGAGATGTGTATGGGTGACGCCTCTAGAGATTTGAACACAGGTGGGACTACTTTAAATCAACTCCAAACACCAAAACTCCAGAGGTTGGAGATGGTGATGGGACTTGCTTTCATATTTCTTGTATCCTCCTACACTACGGACAAAACCATCCACTAGTTAAAAATAAAACATATGTTTAAACTTCAACTTTTAACATTTGAACCCGAAAACTCCATTTCAAAAGAGGAAACGAAAAAGTGATTTTCCCATCTCATTCCCTTCACTTACACATATACAAGTTACACTGGTTAGAATAATGGAATGCTTTTTTTCAAAAGATAGAATAATAGAATTTTGTGTAAAGGAAACGACGAGGCCAACTCTTCTCCACAAACAAACTTTTAATTAGAAATTCAGAATGATCTGGTGTCTCTTGACTTTACATAAATCTGTGTCAGATTAAAATGGGTTTCCTCGTATACATTTAAGAAATGTCAATATCAACCCTGGCCATCGACTAAATTGTTTGATATGTGAGAAGCTTTCAGTTATCGCTCTTAAAGTAATCTGAAGCACCCAAATTTTGGCGATACCAGAGAATGAAGAAAGAAACAAAACTGAACATTGAACACACATCTTACTCATTTGGTTACTAAAGAGGGGCTTTTATACACCATGAGAAGTTTCTCGAGTCAGTGATGGTGGTTTTTTTGGGAAGCTATCTAACTCTTGAAACTTCCTACTGAATTCTCTAGAAAGAACTAGAATCAACACATTTAATGCAGGTGGTCGGAATTAATGCTTTCCAATACTCCCCCTTAATTCCAACCATAAGATAAACACACAAAATACACTATAGCACAATACATACAACACATATATATTCTTAATTGACATGCTTGCTGATTTAAGTCTTAGCTACAACACACGACTTGATAACACATTTTTCATTTTTGCCTTCTTGCTAAAGGGTCCATGCATGTTCATTTTCTGGTACAATTTCATTGTCACCTTTCCTGCCATAAGATAATGATGGAGCTTATCCTTTTTTTATTGGGGATTAACATTCTTTGTATTCAATATTGTTGTAAGTTCTTGGGCTTATGCTTATCCTTAATGCTTGCAATTTCTTTTTATATTACTTCTTCTTTGTTGTCAATATCTGCACACTTAAAAGAAATGTTGGATTTATATATAAAAGATCATAAAAGGGACCATTGTCATCCCTCTCTTTTAAGAGAGATTTGCTACTTTCATCTTTCTTTGCTGACATAGCTGGTTGATTCATGTCTTCAACCTCTTTAATCAACTTTGTTCATGCAAACATGTTGTCCTACATTTGATTTGTGTATGGACGTAGGAAACTCTTCTCACCAAACAACAACTCATCAATAAGATGCTTTTCTTGCATGAGATTGAACCGCTCTTCATGAGATACATAATTCTCATCAAATTTCACTTCATACCTCTCTCATCATAGGGAATTTCCTCACTATCACATTCTACTCTATTGTCAACTACATATATATTTTAGTCTTGATCCAAGTTATGATGCTTTCAACACAATCACCATTTTTAACACTACCACTTTCATCATCTTCAACTTTCTCACTCCCCTCCATATTGTATTTCATTTCAAGAACATTCCAAAATATATTTTTATTATGTATTTCATCAAATTCATGTAAAATACTAGACAAAATGTTTTCATCTAAAGTTGATATAATGAGAAGTAATGCTATTGCACTTCTACACTTATCATTAGAATTCATAGAAATTTCTTGGACAAATTTCCATAAATCCACTGAACCAAGCAATCCTTTCATTTTAATTGCCCAAAGCTTAAAATTTTTACGTGAGAAAATTGGCAAAACTCGCATTAATTGCTTCAATATTTGCATCAATGTCTTCAAATTCTTCATGTTGATTCATATCTTCATTAGGCATAAATTCTATAATTGGAAACATTTCTAATTATTCTGGTGCCATTTCATTCTTTCTCCTCAAGTATTTCAATTTTCTCTGTGATTGTTTGAATCTCCTTTACTGACCCATCACTCTATCACAAAACCAAATCTACAACTTAACATCACACACCAATCATCACCAATGACTTCATAACTCCACAGTGCAAAACTAAATTCTATATACCTTTGTCAACATACTCAATAACCATAATAACAAACTCAGGTTGACAACATAGGGTTGGTAGAAAAAACAACCATCATGCCTTCATATTCTCACTTCAAGCCATGAGGCATTCATGGTAAACAAATCCATTATATTTTTTTAAGAAATAACATAAATATTTCCATATATATATATAAATCCACTTAAAAATATCCCACTCAAAAGTTTCCAAAATATGTTTACGCAAAGTGCTTTCACAACTTTAATGACATTTTCTTTCCTTTATTTAAATCGACCCTCCTTCCTTTTTCCTTTCATGCAACCCTACTAAAAGAAAAGATCATTTCAAAAACATTCGCCAAATTTAAAAAAAAATTATAATGCCTTTTGAGAAAATTGAACTGCCACGCCATGCCAAACCACAAGCTTTTACTCCACAGTGAGCACCAGCTAGATACGCACGATAGGCCACACACAATGGCATCCAACCACATTTCACAAGTCACAATACAACACGCAAAGCAGGATTTCAAATTACACTTTGTGACTCCACAAGCACGAGATCAATTTCATCCATCAATTTTTGAAGAGTCTTTGTAAAATGAAAACATCAATTTTTACAAAGTTAGGAAGCCAGTCACTAATCAACACCAGAAACCACCTTTCACTTAATTGGAAACTTCCATGAACTTAGGAGCACAATCTCAAAACAACCACGGCAAGTTTATTTTTCGTTCAAACTTAAGACGTTGCATAAACTTAGGGCTTTGTATTAACAACAAAAATAGCTGAAATTCATAAATTAATTTGATGGTAAATAGCCCCAGTATGTAAAATATTGACGTAGCTCCAAGTAATTATCGACTTAATTTTAATTCCAAGTAAAAGAAAAAATCTTCGACTTTGTTTTTCTCATGCCAAATTTCCCGTACTAGTGTGCAGCGGCATTTATAAAATCATCTCCACCAGTAACCAAAAAAATTCAACTTTGTTTTTTCATACCAAATTTCTCAGCGGCATTTATAAAATCAGCTTTACCGTTGGAATATTAAGTGCCTTGATCACACATCTTGTTCAGTAGGTTCTTTTGAGCTCCAAAGAAAAACAAACGACGCAACCACTCTTTCCCCTTCGTGGCTGGAACACAGAAATCACATTCAATGTTAAAAATAGTAATTACTCGTTACTCTCCCATGTGGAGTTAGTTAAAATTAGACAGTGAGTTAAGTCACGGTTGACTCAAGTCAAGTCGAGTGATGGATGAAGAGTTAAGTACAGTCCATATTTAGAGTGTGAGTTAACTAAGTTAATTAAGTATGCATGTCAAGATATTCAGTGTGCATGTCAAGATATTTTAAGCAAGTTGCTAGTTAAAAAAGGTTTAAATATCTTTCACTGGGTTTATTGAAATTATCATATTTTGTATGGTCAATAAAATAGCAGCAACTAGTGGTTTATGTGTGAATTCATGCTTTCTCTCCTCTACCTTTCCCACAAATTAGTATCAGAACCAGAATATTTCAAGACTGAGAGAGTCTGCAGCTACAACTTGCAGAGCTCTAGTGTGTGAGTGATTAAGCACAGTCGGCAGCAAAAAATCGAGCCATACGTTGTGGCTTGTGGATTTTTATTTTTGAATAGAGTGAGGGCCGAAGCCCAAGTACGTAAACCATGGACGTGAGCAAGTCGTCCGCTAATTAAAGAGAGTCGCAACTCTCGTCCCTGCTACAGCCGCGTTAACAATCAAAGACTTGGTGGCTTTTTCATACACGCGGGTCAACGGTAAATACAGCGCGTTCCTAGACTAACGCGGGAGTTCATTTTCGTGGCGTTAACACGTAACTGGTTTACTAGACTAACGAGTTAACAATTCCGAAGTCGGGTTCACTTCGTTCTATGTTCTCTTCATCGCGCAACTTTCAAGCTTAAGTTGACGGCTTATGAGTCATGTTTCCGAAGTCAAAGGAGTCACTTAAGCTTTACATTAAAGTGGTTGTTTATTACGTGAGGTTTATTTAAATATGTGAGTTTTATTAAAGGTACTTTTTAAAAAGGGGTGGTTAAAAGGTTTTAAGGGTTATTAAAGTGTTTTGATAATTCAAAAAAAGAAAAAAGGTGTTTGGGAGAATAAGATTTTGAAGTAAGTTTTCTTATTGGAAAAACTATTTGGGGATTTGCCAAAGTCTATTTATTGGTGAATTTTTTTTGATGTTTTTTCAAGTATGGTCTTTTTTCTTTTGGGTGAAGATTGTGTTTTATGGGGTGCATGTTGAAAATCATATTTTTTTTGGGTGATATCAAAGATAGCTTCATGCAATCAATAAAGCAGTTATAAAACAGAAGAATGACCGCAATCATGGGTCACAAAGCGCAACTGAAGCATATTAAGAAAAGAAATCGAAAAGAAGAGACAAAGATCATTGCCATGGTTAGAGAGGTTCAGGCCGCAGCCGAGGAACTGAGAAGTCTAGTAGAAGACAAAGAAGAAATCAAGAGTGATTGGTGTAGCTTTGATCTGCTACCACCTCATATGTTTACAGGTGAATATTTTGATCAATGGGTTATCGAGACATTAAATTTTTTTAGAGATAAAGAGTTAATTGAGTATGAATCTAATAACCCATATGATGCAGTATGTGATGTTTTAGCATTGAATTTTATAAAATATGCATTGGATGAGAAGTGTTTGTGCAAGGTAGCAAAAGCTACAACTTCCAAGGAAGCATGAAAGATCTTGGAAGCAGAGTTTGGCACAAAGGAGAGTGACATGCAACAACAGGTTATGTCACAAGCAAAGAAGTCAGGTGTAGATCTGAGAGTATATGAGAAAGACTCTAAGAAGAAAACAAAGTTTGGAAAATCCCACTCAAAAGTGGATGATGGTTGTCAAGACCATAAAATTGAAACCCATTATGCAAGCATGCACATGGATGAAGAAGATGCAGTAAAGATTGCAGAGAGAGAAGTTGAGGCCTCTGTGTGTGAAACAGAGCAAGATCATATAAATTCTTAAGGACTCCATTATAACGTGGATGATATAGATAATGGTGAATCCCATTGTGATGAGACACATGTGGATGGTGACTACAAAGTTATATGTGAATTGGTGAATCCAACCGCAGCTGGTGTATTAGGTGAAGTTGAAATTGTCTATGAAATTGACAATGAGCATATGCACGCTCGGATATCCCACCATAGTGTGGATGTTTTATATACCTAGGGGGGATAATATGGGGTACCAAGGGAGGTACCCAAGGTAATAATGTAATAATGGGATGGGCCATAGTAATAAATAAGGTGGTTAACCCATGTCATGTAAGGGACCACAAGTAGTTAATAATAATGTAATGGGCCATGGTATTAGTTGATGGTATGAGGGAACCATGGTAATGACCCATGGTATTGTATGTATGAGGCCTATATAGAGGCTAGAGACTCCACATGAGAGATAGTGAAGGATTATTGTCTGAACAGGCATATGGCTTGTGGAGTGTTCTCCTTCCTTAAGGAGTGAATGTATGGTGTTGTCCTACCATAAGGGTTTTGATAATAAGAAGCATTTCTATATATTTCGATCTTGTTATTCTTGGGTTATTTACATTATCATATATCTTTGGGTAAGATATACAACAATTGGTATCAGAGCTATTTCATATCAGATCTATAATATTTCTGGGTTAGATCTACAAAAAGTGGTATCAGAGCAGTTTCTTGGGCACAAAAGTGGAGATTTTTTTTTATTTTTTGTAGGGTTTCAGGGGCGGTGACTTTGCAGGTCAGATCTGTACATTTTGGTGCAAGATATGTAAAATATAATTACAGATCTGGATTCTTTGTGCAAAAATATTCGAATTCAAAAAAAAAAATCAGTTGAATCGGAGCCCGGATGAAGGAGATATTGCTGATTTAAAAATCAGTGGGGTTGCAGACCATTTTTCAGGGCAGCGAATTTGCGGCGCAGATCTAGACGTCTTGGCACAAGATCTGCAAGATCTAATTGTAGATCTGGAATCTTTGTGAAAAAACACCTAATTTCAAAAAAAAAATCAGTTGAATCGGAGTCCGGATGAGGGAGATATCGCTGATTTAAAATCAGCTCTTTTTTAAGAAATTCTGGGTGACGGCGGGAGAGTAGCAGCGCAGATCTGGAATTCTAGTGCCTGGATCAGGATTTCTATCACATGGGCAGATGCAGAATGATTGTTCCATTTCTAAAAACAGGTCATAATAGGGATTCTGAGCAATATTGACAGAATTGTGACAAATTCAAATTTTCACCATTTTTTTTCAAAACCCTCTTCATGGCTTCTAGCAAGGTTCTATTATTTACAGGAAAAGATGATGGTCCTACTATTGAAGAATACATAAAACAACAGAAGTGGGTATGGAAAAACCATTGGAAATGGTGGGTAGTGGCGCAATTTGAAGATGAGGCAACCACATGGTGGGGATTACTTAACCAAACGAAGTGTTTGAACCTGCCCGATGAAGAATTTGAAAAATTACTTTTAGACAGATGGTCTCATGCTAGAAAACAAGACAAGGAAAACATGTGGGTCTATTTCCTACTGGTATATCCTTATTACAGGTTCATGGATTGATTCAGAAGGAGAAAATCATTGTGTCTATAAATCTGAGTTGCAAGCAAAATCTCATAAATGTCAACTTGGCAAAAAATTTGCAAGCCCCAGCAAAACAAATTGAAAATACACAGGTTGATGATAAGGATTTCCAAATTTATAAGGATTTGAAACTTTCTATGGATAAGTATGTGTTCCATGGTGATTTTTATGCTTCAGATATGGGTAACATGGATGTTGTTTTGGGATACCCTTGGATGGAATTAGTGGGTACTACCAATATTAATGTGCAGAAGAAATTCCTGAAGCTATGGTATAAAAAGAAGAAAATTACATTACATGATATTTCCATCCATAAACAGGTAGAGCACATGGAGGCTGAAGCAGAAGATGTTCCAGGGACTGACATATTAGATGATGAGCCTTTGATGATCAACAATCAAACACAAACAGAGGTTGAAGAAGAAAAGGTTACAGGTGATGATACATCAGAGGAGGGCTCAGTGGTTGAAGTCATATTGAAAAAGAAGACACCACAACAGGGACCACAGCAGGGTGAAGTAAAGAAAAAGCCATCGTGGGTTAAAACTTCAACATATCATCACCCACATCACCCCACAAGACAACCATCAAGATGGCAACCAATTAGCCACATGGACACCAACCCCCGCATGACAGATCGAGAGGAACGAAGATCCACCTACTACACATCCACACAGAAGAGTTACCACAGTCGACTTCCATCTCAAGCGAGCGAGGCACCAACAAGATCAAGGGTTCACCTTTCTCTTGGATGGCTAGATGCACGTGCATGGTACCAGTGGACTACTCTTTTGAGTAGATCTTATTATTTATGTTCTTCCCATGTTTCGGGGACGAAATATGCTTAGGGGGGTGGAATGTTATATACCTAGGGGGGATAATATGGGGTACCAAGGGAGGTACCCAAGGTAATAATGTAATAATGGGATGGGCCATAGTAATAAATAAGGTGGTTAACCCATGTCATGTAAGGGACCACAAGTAGTTAATAATAATGTAATGGGCCCATGGTATTAGTTGATGGTATGAGGGAACCATGGTAATGACCCATGGTATTGTATGTATGAGGCCTATATAGAGGCTAGAGACTCCACATGGGAGATAGTGAAGGATTATTGTATGAACAGGCATATGGCTTGTGGAGTGTTCTCCTTCCTTAAGGAGTGAATGTATGGTGTTGCCCTACCATAAGGGTTTTGATAATAAGAAGCATTTCTATATATTTCGATCTTGTTATTCTTGGGTTATTTACATTATCATATATCTTTGGGTTAGATATACAACAGGATGAACATTATGTTTATGATATGTGTAGTTTCTTTTTTGAAATAGGGATTGATTGTGACAATATGGTAAACGCCATGTTTAATGAAGCATTAAAGGGTGAAGCTGCCACTGTAGAAGCAAGAAATTAAGCAGTTGGAACTTCTCATGAAGCAGTATGTGATTTAGCAACAATCGATGATTAAGAATATGATAAAGTGATTAAAGAATTTTTTATGAGAATATCCACTAACGGCATAACAGTGGAAGACAACCTCCATGCAGTTGAAAACAAGGCAAAAGTAGAGGACGAAGCTCTCACTGAAGAGAGTAATATTAAATATGTTTTTAGCATTGTTTTTTAATATGCAGGTGTTCAAAATAGCATGGGAGCAGAATTTGAAAGCAATAAATTTGATGCAGATTTGAAATTCATTGAAGAATGGATTCAGAAACGAATAGGACATATTGAAGTGAGTCAAACTCATGAATATAAATCACAAGAAGCAAAGGAAAGAATACAGTTTGAAGATGCAAAATCTTGGTAGCAATTCGTGGTTGAACGAATATATAGAAGACATGATCCAATAGTTTTTTAGAACAAGTTCAAGACGGGTCAAATAAAAATTGCACCAGCAACAAGTAAAGTAATATGGAGCCAACAGCAAGAAAGCACAACTGAGAATGAAGTAATTTCGATGATATAGAATCTAGAAGGAGAGAAAGAAAATGAAAAATTGTAAAATTCTTGAGTCATTGTAAGCCTAGCTGAGACATAGACCAGCATGCATGTTTTTGTGATAGTTAAGTCATGTTGAGTCATACGGTCGTAATTAAAGGGGAGTGTTAGAAATAGTAATTACTCCCGCATGTGGAGTTAGCTAAAATTAGAGAGTGAGTTAAGTGAGTGTTGAGTCAAGTCGAGTGATGGATGAAGAGTTAAGTGCAGTCCATATTTAGAGTGTGAGTTAACTGAGTATGCATATCAAGATATTTTAGGCAAGTCACTAGTTTGAAAAGGTTTAAATACCCTTCACTGGATTCATTGTAATCATCATGTTTTGTGTGAACAATAGAATAGTAGAAGCTCATGTTTTATGTGTGAATTCATGCTTTCTCTCCTTTGACTTTCCAACATTCAACAATATCTTATGCAACAACCTCAACCAATTCGCTCTTCACCAGAGCCTTTCAATAGCTGCAAACAGATTTTTCTGCAACATTAGAAGAACAGGAAGAACTAAAAGCAACAACATCCCTCCAATATTCACGGCCCAACAACGTTGCTCAAACCTTTAGTGACTCCTCAAAAAATAATTTTCTAGCGGTTTAACGCTAGCCGCTGCTCCGGTTAGCTCCTCACAGCTCCAACGCTTAACACACAATGTCCTCCAAATGGAAATGGTCTTCAGCAACTTCACCTTCGACTGGAAATTCTTTACAATCTTCAGCAACTTCAATCTTCAGCTCAACACGTCTCTGACGCCTACATGGAGCTCACACATAGAATATCACAGCGCTACAGGTTCACCCAACAACGAATTCTCTTTTCCACGAGCAAAGATTCAACCTCCTCTAATAGTGCTTACAAATACTCGGCTAGACTCAATAGTCTCACAACATCACTCACTACAACACACAGCTCCAACGCACAGGCTTCACAACTCTTATGTATTATTAACTCCACTACTCTCTTTGCACACAACCAAACCTTCAGACTCATTTCCTCCTTTACACGGCTCACCAACACCGAGCCCACAACTCTGGCTCTGAGCTAATAACACACCTAAGTTCCAATACCATAGCAGAGAATGCACACACAGAATTGAACAAAAACACACAAGCTTGAACGTAGAGATCTCAACCCTATCCTTCACATTCGAGTGCTTGCTAGTGAGTTATTACTCCACACAGCTTCAAAAAAATTTCGCACTTGCGCATACTAGTAATCTGGGCCACTTCCACATGCGTGGCTCAAATGGGCTGGAAACTCGACATCCTCCTCATACAATGCCACAACCTCTATTTCGCACACACCCCCACAGTCAACACTGTCCAATGTTGGCTTGGATTTACGGCTTCACACTTAACGCTCACATGCACAACATAAGCCACACCGCTAGGCCTCACCTTACAGTGAGCTTTGTGACTTGACAACTTACCTGAGCTCTGATACAATATTAGAGAACACAGACACATAACTAAACACTGAACACACAACTTACTCATTCGATTACCAAAGAGAGGTTTTTATACACCATGGAGAAGTTTCTAGAATTGACGATGGTGACTTCTTCGGCAACTATCTAACTCTCTAAACTTCCTCCTGAATTCTTGAGAAAAAACTAGACTCAACACATTTAATACAGGTGGTTGGAATTAATGCTTTCCAACATGCAGAACTTGTCGTTTCTCACATGAATTTTTCGTCTCCTCATTTCAACAATTGTGTTTATCTATGGTTAAGAGGAATCCACTGGTTCTTATCATAATTTTTTTAATATTTTTAAATGAACACGTGTTACACATGCTAATGTGATGACATATTTCACAAGGCATATCTATCTGATGTGTATAAACAATAGTTAACAAATAGGTTTAAAAATATAAAATACTTCCCAGATTGTAACATGGTACACACAAAGTTGTACTTTTCATATTAATTATTATTTTTGTGGATGATTATGCTTTAAAAACAGTATTATCACACACATGGAGGATAGGAGGGAATAATTCATTGTTTTGACAAAGCTGAAGGAGAAGAAGTACAAGTTTTATGTTTTTAGACAAGTACACATAGACAGATGAACGCTATTAATTCACCGCTTGTCCAAGCTGAAGGAGAAAAACTAGACATCCTAATTTTTTTGCAAGGTTGAATGTTTAGAGACACTTGGTTGTCTTTTATTGTGAGTACGACTTTTGCAAAAAAAACATAGTGACCAAATTCAACCGCATTGGTTGGAAAGTTTGTTCAACCCGGCTGAAGTTTCGATCCAATTCAATTTGATTCGTGTATTAGGGTTAGAGGGGAGGAACGCTGAGAAGATGGGCAGAGCAGAGAAAAGGTGGGAAGGAGTTGTAGGCGTCAAATTATTTTACCTAGTATTTGTCTTCTTTTCTGTGCTTAAGAAATTAATTGAATATATCTTCAACTATGACAGGTCTAACTCCCCTCTTTACAGAATTATTACAATACCAACCACTAGGAATTTGAAGGAGTTGTAGGCGTCGAATTTTTTTACCCAGTATTTGTCGTCTTTTCCGTGCTTAAGAAATTAATTGAATATATCTTCAGCTATGACGGGTCTAACTCCCCTCTTTACAGAATTATCACAATACCAACCACTAGGAATTTGATTGAGAAAAGTTTTAGATAATATGGATGTGATTTCTTGTTTTGCATAAAACATAATACAATGTAATTACTAAATTTATAATTAGAGAGATCACAATACGAACCACTTAGAATTCGATTGAACAAAGCTTAGATAATATGGATGTGACTCCTTAATTTGCATAAACATAATTACTAAATTTATAATTAGGGACACATGCACGAATATAATTTTCTAAAATAAAGATGTGTAACATACCCTGGTAACCTCACATGTAAAAGCAGGGAGTTAGAATTTTTTATACAAATTACCCACAAGTAATTATCCATATCACAACTCCACATTTCTCGTTAACCATTAGATATAATGTTCATCAGGATAGTAAGATACATAACCATTAACAGCCACTGTTGTAGTGTAATAACATAAATTGTCTCATGAACCTTGCATCCATATCATGATTTCCTTAACTACATTAATTAATCACTTACTTGGACATTATGATTATCACATCAAATAAAGAATCATCATCATCAAGGATTCAACATCATCAAACTAACACAATAAGCAATCACATCATTGAACACCGATATACCCTGGAAACCCCGTAGGGTGAAAACCAGCAAACGTTTAATCTTATTATTAAATGCTCGTGAGGGTTTTCACCCCTCACTCAATGGCTTATAAGGGATTCCATCCCTTAACCATTGTTATAAAATTATTACAATGAATTATCATTAAGTTGTCACATAACTAGCTAAAAGCTAATACATTTTCCATGAAACCCTTTACTTACATACTGCCACATGCAACATTCCTTGTGGCATGATTGTTCTAGCAATGTATGATCCCGCAACTCGTACCCATCTACATGGACCATTAATCCTTTTCCTGCCACAACGTTAAATATAATCTATGCCTTGCACAAGTAATCCAACTTTACCTGCCCATGTTATCATTATCAACATTGACATCATGATTACATTTATAAATAATCATATTAACTAGCATTTCCATTCGCATAAGAACATATTCTTAGAGGAAAAAACACCAGGAATTCCTTTGAAGGGACTAACTAAAACATCAGTTATAATCTTCTTACATGAAAATTTACATAAACTTTATCATAGATCTAATCCTTTAGCTATTACTTTTGATGCATGCAAATATATAAAGCAATCTCACACAGCGTGTAGTCTTTTCTCGCATGCGAATATATATCCTTTCTAATGAAAGCTAACACAAATCTCGTGTGCATACACATCTCATTCAACAAGAAACTAAGATAATAGTTATGTTAGCATAAAATTAATCACATATCATTTCCTAAATAAAATGACTCAATAGTTTTTCCATCCATACAAAGAATATATCTCTATAACAAATTGACTATACTTTGTGCATCCAATAGCTTATCATAATAGCCCCTCTATTCCCTTCTCTAGAATTCTACCATCATTTCATGTAAACAATTAATTACTTCTTTCTTAAAAGTAAGTGATTATGACCTCATTTCTCTATCTCCCTATATGTAGGTTTTCTCATGCTTCCCTTTCGAAAAATTATTATAGATACCCATCTTTATGCATAAAAATCAAGAAACAATAACATGGTTAACTTAACCTTTTATGCACTACAATCAAGAAGTCGACCCAACTCATCTAGCAAGACATTCTTTTCAAGAGATTAATATTTTCAAGAAAGCTAACATCGATTATTATCTTCAAGAAAGTTAACATAATACTTTCTCCAGGTATACACAAAATCTTATTTCCAATATCACAATAGCTACCCTTTTTTGCATGTAACATGTGTTTTTCCTAACACAATTACTTTTACTTCAATGCACATAATCTTTTCATAAAAGAAGTATGGAATCTTGATCTTGTATGTACACTATTCTTATGTGTCTTTGAAGGAAAGAACCTCTATTTTTGTTTTTCAAGAGATTTCTCATAAAAGCCATCATTTTCATACATGAAGTATGCACACTTTTCTAAAAAGAAAACTATAGAAATGAATATCTATGTGCCTAGAAGCACATCATTAGCTAATTCTATCATGCATGTAATGCATAATTATTTCACAAGAAACTTAGAAATTAGCTAGTATCACAATGCAATCAACATATATCCCTTTTCAAGAAACTTTTATTAAATAAAAATACATATTTTAATTCAAGAAAACTTGGCCACTTTTCACACTATGTCCTTAGGAAGTTTATATGCCTCACCATCTTTTCTCAAGAAGATATTTTGGCTATTTAGCAAGGATTTTATTCCAAGAAAATGACAAGTGACCCAACATTTCACACAAGACTCACATGTAGTCTTTCTAAGAGGAACTACATATTTTCTTTATAAGAAAAACTACATATTTTCTTAGCTTTTAAGTCCACTCATTTTTCACATTCTTCTTTGCATATATTATCTATATTTGGTAAGAAATCCTTCAAGAAGATACGCAAATCAAACATACATATATTTTTCTTCAAGAAAGCAAGCAAGTTACTTATCTTTTCATGGGATTGAGCATCCAATAGTGAAGGCAATGCAACAACTCATGTTGTTCTTCGACTGCCCACTGCTGCCACGTCTCTATGATAAAACCATACGCTAACTTATTATCAATATCATCAATTAGAGTATTGATGATATTATCACTTGAAATTCTTCTATGTGCCTCATAATTAGCTACCTCTATTTCTGTTTTTTTCTTCTTACTTTTCTTGAACTTTCTGTGTGTTGAGGGCCCTGAAATCGGGTCAACAACAAGGGGGATACCCACCCGGTCGGGAAACTGGTTGGTGGCTCCGTACCCGTTTGGTGTAGCAGGTCCGACTGGGGATAACGGGACCAACTTCCCGTTCTAAGGGGGTGTGTGTGTGTAGAGTTTAGTGATGTGTGTGTGTGTAGAATATGATAATGAAAATATAGAATTATTTCTAAGCTAATCTAGTTCTGAACTCTGGGAGTGAATTTTATACTACTTTAATCTATAAAGAATAACACATCTAATCTATGCTAACCTGGGATAGAACTTTTTCCATTATGCGATCTAGAAAGGTTTCACACAATAACTGGTAATGAAGATTATTCAGCTATTATGAGAATATAAATCAATTAAGATGAACCATCCTGCATAAAAAGTTAAGCAGAACGATTGTGAACAGCATATCGCATAATCAGTTATTCATGTATTAAGCACAAATCAATGACTCCACCGTACAAAAGTGCCAAATGGTAGTCCACTCATTCATACGTTAACATATAAACAACATCAGCTGTATATTACTCTAAGAATGCAAGCAGAAACTCGTCAAGAGATAAAAGTACCATTTATGACTGACTTTATATTCACAGACCTGAAGCAATAATGATCTATTTCTACTTACTTCTAATGCCTACTAAGAGTACAGAAGTGCAACATCAGTAGCAGGTATTAAAATGCAAACATAAATAAATCTTGATTCGTCCATTCATCAAAAACCCCCTCCGAGGGTGCAAAAGTGCATGTTCTGAGGACAAGTTTTTTGACAAATTTCCGGACCCTTCTCCAATGCAACGAGAAGGGTTAAATACTACTAACCGGCTAATTTTAATTACACAAATTGAGGGAACGGCTTCAAATGACCACCCTTTTACTAAAAGCAAATTTATTTCTAAAAATCAAATCTAATTTCTAACCGTTTCTGTATCTGTTCTTTAGTGCAATAAGCAATGCGCTGTTTGCCCTGAAAGAGTCGGCTGGTTGTCCTTTCCTTTTGTTCGAGCTTGATAATTAGAAATAACAAGAGCTGGCACCTCTTTCTGACGGGCTAGAAGATATTTTCGAAAACCTTTCTCTGGCTGGGAGTATTCGCTGTGCGCACACTTAGTACAACCCAGTTTCTTCTCGAACTGATTTTGTTGTTGCTATTTTGGTTTCCGGTCGTGCGAATGACTCAATGAGTTAGAAGTCGCGTTGTATGGACAATCCCCTGTTTCGAGAATTGTTTCCGTTCTTTGTTCCAGGCTTTTCTGGAGCGTCTTCCTTCTCTTGCGCTTCTTTCTCTGCTTTACCAAGTCTGAGCTTCAGGATCTTTTGTAAACACGCTGCTTTTGTGCGCCTTTGACTCTGAGTCTTGGACAGTCTATTTTCATCAGTGCCTATTGGGCGATATTCTGGAATCCGCGGTTCTGCTGCATGCGGCATCCAATTGCGGAGGCATCTTCTCTCTGTTGTCTTATTGGCGCTCTTCCCTTAGATGTTTCCTGCATATAGATTTATATCAGTAGCATGTCTTGCAGTTTACGCAAAGAAGAAGGGAAATGACGAAAAGATTGACATGAAAGCATTAAATTCTAATGAATGCGTAATTCTGACATTCATCATGACTTGACTCTTCGATAAATGCGATGCAATCATTTCTGGATACTCAAGCATGCGGCCATTAATTTCCCGTAAGGTGCGCGCCTAATTTTGGGCTCACAGATCATGCTGAGGAATGCCTGCGATGAATGATTTCTGCGATTTGCATCGTAGTCTTGAAAATTGCGATGTAAATAGGTGGTGTCGCAGCAATTGACAGTCTCATTCGTCGCAAACCATAGGTCGCAGATCGCAGCTTTGCATGGTCGCATATCGCAATATCGCAAGATCGCAAGGTTTTCGCTTTGTCACTTCGTGCTGCTCATGCGACATTGCGACGTGCGACGTCGCATATCGGTCGTCGGCCTTTCTTTAGGTTCTCCTCTTTTGAGCGCCTTTGATGCACGCGATGCGATGAGTTCTTGCGTCGCTCTTCCTTGGTGTGTTTGTGTGCTTTGGGAAAGCGCTCTTTTTTCCTTTGCGACGCAATATAGCTCTTAGGGGGTTGATACAAAAGATTTTTTTCAAACAAAAATATTTTTTGGATTTTTTGGTTAAGGGTCCCCTTTTGCTTGATGTTATTACTAATATCAAACAAAGAGGGGGGTTGTTGGTGACCACAACAATGGCGATTCACTGTGAAGAACCAGTTATCTCTGCATTTCTATTGACCGTTCACTTCCGAAACAACAAAATTTTTTATATGTCTAAATTTTGTTATGGACAGATAGAGCAGATTGCCCCTCACCTTGTCGACGATATTTTGTTTCAACCTGTTTTATATCTCAATTTCTTGCTTCCTTAGGTTTCTTCTTGCACTTGCATCAGACATTACTTGGTCTTGATAAAAGATAAAATAAGGTCTTCTCTGCGTACTGGCTTAAAAGTATGCTCATTTGTCGTAGGTAGAGCCTCTGCTGCCCGCAAGCATCCATAGCCTCGACAAGGTTATCATATTATCCAGCAATGATCCTTTTTCCTGCTTTGAGGTTACTCGCAACATTCCAGAGAAAAATCCTTTTTAACACACTTTTCCTTTTTTAATTCTCTAAAGAACAATGTCTTGGTTTGGTGGCCAAATTATGACACAGTCATTCACCTGATTTACACTTGTGCTGAACAAGCTGGCTCGTGATGAGACCTCTTATTCTTTGAGATATAGTGTTTTGCTTGGATTGTTTCTCTGGATGCTGTAGTTTCCTTTTTGCAGGGAGGAAGTCATTGTTTTTCCTTAAGAAAGCTCTGGACGACAATAATAGAGTTTTTGAAAACAACAGTTTTGCAGAGAATGCTTATTTTATTATTGATGATACACTTCATGGTGCTGATACAAAACAATTCTTTTACCAGAGGTTGCTTTTGTCCAAGTTTTTTAGAGGTTGAAACGAGTATCGTAATCAAAGTGAAGTTAACTCTATTTGTCAATAATAAAATTCAGATTTTTCAAAATTTTTGCTATTTTTGCAAGCGAAATCAAAATCTGATAGAGAATTGGCGTGCTCTTTCATGAATCCTTTTTAAATGATCATCTACAACGGGTTTTATTCAAAAGAGAAAAGCAAAACAAAAATAAAAACTAAAAACTAAATCTATCCTACAAAAATTAGAAGATTTCTCTTCTATGGAAAATATAATTTAAGAATCAGTCCATTGACAGGTAAAGAATCTCTCCTTCCTGCCAGATCCTGCAATACGAATGTAGATGGGCCTACGACTTCCACAATCTGAAAAGGGCCAAGCCACAGCTTCTGAAATTTCGTATGTTTGCCCTTTTCTTCATGAGCCTTATCCCATTTCAAAACTAAATCACCCATCTGAAAGTTTTTTTTGGTTATGATGCTTGAGTCAAAAGAAGATTTTATTAGCGCTTGGTGATGAGCATGGGTTTTCCTAGCTTGTTCTCTTTGTTCTTCTAGTTTGATTATTTCCATTTGTCTTAATTGTAATGAGGAAGTAGGTACTTCATCGATGTATTGCACTAAAGACAAAGAGGGAATGACTAAGTGAGTCGGAAGAACCACTTCCCTCCCATAAACTAAATTAAAGGGAGAAGTGCTGATTGAAGCTTTCTTTGTGATTCTATCAACCCATAAAGCATTTACCAGCGCTTTGTGCCAATTCCTTTGGTTTTGGTCAACTGTTCTTTTGATAATTCTGATTAGGTTCTTGTTTGTTGATTCAGCCAATCCATTACCTTGTGGATAGTAGTTGGCAGAATATTTCAGTTTGAACCCTCTTTTAAGCGCAAACTCAGTCATAGCATTTCCAGAAAAATATGAAGCGTTATCAAACATCAAGGCCGTTGGCAATCCAAACCTAGTTATGATAAATTGGTCTATGAACTCAATAATGTTTTCAGAATGAACTGTCTTGAGAGGAATTGCTTCTACCCATTTGGTAAAATAATCAGTTGCCGTAAGGATATACTTATGCTGCTTAGAAGAGTGAGGAACGATCTCACCTATTATGTCCAAGCCCCATTGACTGAATGGTTGGTCGATGTTGACCGGTTGTAGCGGCATGGATGGTTTCCTTTGTTTTCCTGCAGCAGTCTGGCAGACTTGGCATTTCCTTACGTGATTGTATGAGTCTTTGTACAGCATGGGAAAATAATATCCTGCACGCAAGATTTTGTGTGCAGTCGCATCTTCGGCATAGTGTCCACCTGCTGGTCCATCGTGAAGTTCCTGCAAAACCTTTTCGGCTTCAGTTTTCTCAAGACACCTAAGGAGTACAGAATCGTAATTCTTTTTAAACAGGACATCATTTATGAGCTGGTATTGTTTAGCTTTTAATCTCAGAGCTCTTTTCTTGGTATGATCCAGATGTGATGGAGCATACCCGTTCTTAAGAAAATAAATGGTGTCAGCATATAATGATTCTGCATCGTTTAGGCTTACCTCATATGCTTGTACCTCTTCAGATGAGTTCTCTGGGATTTGCGATGCTCCGGCTAACATCTTGCAGAAGCCTTGACCTCTTACGATGTTTGCTGGTTTGATCTTAGGATCATATTCTTGTAAAGCAGTAATCCAATTAGCTCTCTTCTCGCCCACGTCTTTCTGCACCAAAAGGTTTCTTACCGCTGGAAACGGCACTACGACTTTGGTGTGGGATTTAAGCAAGAAAGGTCTGAAATATTTGATTGCTTTGAAAACAGCATATGCTTGTTTCTCTACGTCTGAGTAATTAATTTCAGCACCTTGTAAGTTCGAGCTAAAGAATGCAATTGGAGCTTCCGCTTTCTCTTGATTTGCTTGGGTCAAAATCGCGGCATAGGATTTCTCTGAGGCAAAAGTGTATAAGATGAAAGATTCTGAAAAATTTGGGGTGGCCAAAGATGGAGCATTGATGATAGCTTGTTTGATTAAGTTAAATGCTTCGTGCTCATCTAGACCCCATTTGAAAGTTGAATTCTTTTTTATCATATTTTGTAAGGGAGAAATAATACGTGAAAAATCCGGGACAAATCTTTTGACAAAATTGATCTGTCCAAGGAAGGATTGCATGGCTTTCTTGTTATGAGGTATGGATATTTCGGAAATTTCCTTGATTCTGTCGGGTTCTATGTGAATACCGGATTTCGACACTATGAATCCGAGCAATTTCCCTTCGCTTAACGCAAAGAAAGATTTCTTTGGGTTGAGCGAAATCCCATACCTCAAGCATCTTTGAAAGATTTGCTTCAAATCTTTGAGGTGGTTGTTTCGATTTTTGGAGTACACTGTTATATCATCCAGGTAAATCACTACTGATTTATTGACTAACCCTTTAAACGCGATGTCCATGGCTCTCTGAAAGGTAGCTCCGGCATTGATCAGACCAAATGGCATCTTCCGATATGCATAAGTGCCCCATTTGGTTCGGAACGTAGTCTTTAACTGATCATCGGGATGCACCAGTACTTGATTGTATCCTGAGAATCCATCCAGGAATGACATTAATTCTGAGCCTGCTACTGCCTGTAGAATTTGCTCCATAGGTGGGAGGGGAAAGTTATCTTTCTGACAGGCTTTGTTGAGATTTCGGAAATCAATACAGATTCTAATGTCTCCGTTTTTCTTCCTAATGGGCACCATATTGGATACCCATTTAGAATGCCTGACGGGGAAGATTATTCTGGCTCTCAACAACTTATTAAGCTCAGTTTTTATCTGATTTTCTAGGTTAAGGTGTATTTTTCTGAGATTCTGCTGGACACGTTTTTCATTGTCAATCATAGGGATAACATGTTGAATGATAGAAGTGTTGTAAGTCTTCAGCTCATCGTAATTCCAGGCAAAAACGTTTTTGTATTGTCTCAGAAGACGGATATATGCTGATTTTTCTTCAGGGGCTAGGCCCTGGCCTAGGTTAACGTTCTGTGGCTTCTGATTGGTCCCTAGGTTTACTAATTCATAGTTCAGGGTAGAGCTGCAAATTTTAGCATTGGCGGACCTTTTAAACCAACTTTTCAAATCATATAGATCTTCTAGCTTGACCACCGATTTCGGTATAGCATTGTCAGAGCTATTTTGTTGTATTTGATGACCATGATGGTCTTCGTCGATTATCTGATTTGAGTAGGATCCTTCAGAAGTAAGGAAATTTACGATGTCAGGATCGTCGTTGAACACTCTCCAATTGGTGATATTGTCAGGGATGGATGGTTTAAAGATCAATTCTATTGAAAACCTATCACGACTAAAATCTTCAGAAGGGATAAGTCTAGAGGCTACGTTAGCTGACAGGTCTGCGCTCGCATTTTGAATTCTTGGAATTGACGAGATGTTGAATGCTACGAAATGTGCAGTGAGATCTTGAACTAATGATTGATAATGCTTTAAATGACTTGATAGGAAATGTATGGTGTTACGTACCTGTTTTACAACGATCTCCGAATCTCCAAAGACTTGAAGATACTTAACGTTCAATCCGATTGCTTTGTATAGGCCTTGAACCAAGGCTTCGTACTCCGCTGTGTTGTTCGTGCAATCGAACTCAAGTCTGCATGTGAGCATAATCTTGTTCCCATCTAGGTTAATCAGAACGCATCCTGCTCCTGCTCCCTCATTTGATTTAGATCCGTCAAAATATAATTTCCAAAATAAAGATGTATTTACAGAATTATCTAAAAAACTAAAACATTTTGAGTCATCAGTTTGTGAGAAATTTTCAACTTGGGATAAAACTGAATTCTCTAAGTATGGTGAAATATGAGCATTGAAATTACCTAGGAAAGAATCTATTGCGTAATTGCCTACAATGCTGCTATTGTACATTATGGCCTCATTTTCTCCTTCCAGTTCTGTCACTATGTATTTTTGGTGCAACTCTCGTTCAACCTTTATCTGATTTGGTTTACCATTGTATGGTAACCACATGTGCGACCAATTGGTTGAAAAATATCCGTAGAGTTTTTACGACCAATCCCTGCTAAGAATCAAACCATAGAACTCAGGGATATCAGCTACTAGAATGTCGATAACCTGACACACTTTCGGGTTAGACGACAATCTTATGGTCACATGATTAAGTTCACCAATCACTTCGACTTGGGATCGATCAAGTTGAACTATGCGTACTGCGGATCTTTGAGGTTGCACATTCAATTTAGCACATATTGACCTGGGTAAAATATTCGTTGAAGCACCAGAATCGACCAAGCAATTGTGCACGTTTTTGTTGAAGATTTCATATGTGAGCAGAAAAGGAGGAGTATGAGATCTTGATCTTCCTCCAATCAAGGCGATGTCATTTGGATCAATTTTATCGATCGTGTTGGTTGGAGGCCTTCCCAGATTGTGGGAAGCTACCGCTGTAGGTAAAGATGTAGTAGGCACAGCATGTAATTCTTTCATCATTATTTTCTGCTGGTGTTTCAATTTACTCAATTCATACAGAGTGATATTAGCCCTAGTCTTCTTCATGTCATCAATGATGTTATACTCCATTTCATCCGACACTATTAGTGTTCTTGATGGAGGCGTTTGATCAGATTAGACTGGGCTAATCTGGGTCGCTTTAGCAGTTGTCTTTTTTGTTGCGACCTTTTCTTTTGTTGCAGGGCTTGCGCCCTTTTGTTTTGGGGTAGTTATGGGAGGATCAAGTTGATTTTTGCTTCTCGTGCTAATAGGAAATGCTTCTTGATCCTCTTCTTGTGGGAGGATGAAGTCCCACATTCCTTGTAGTTCTACGACCTCTTCCTCGTCGGTCTGCCCTTCAGTGGTATTCTCTTCTTCTTCGTCTTCTTAAGATTCAACGTTTGAGACAACACTAGGTGGTCTTACCTCCATGGGAGGATTTCTTTTAAAATTCCTAAAGGGCTTTTTCGAAGAAGTCTTTGCTACTTGTTTCTTAATATCAATCATCTCATTTGACATGGTTTTCAACACTTTTTGTAATCCTTCCAAATCGAAAGGATCTTTCGTTTGCTTCTTCTTGGTGTCTTCTTTGAAAGAGATCTTCTTAGATTTGCGTTCTTCTATAGCAGATCTCTTTTCTAGGGCTACCACGCGTTTTTCCACTGCTAACGCTTCTGTCAAGTTGTCGACTAAGGTGGTCTTGTTTTCCCTATCTACGAAGATAGCCAAGTTTGGAGGTAAAGCTGTGATGTACCATTCACATCTTACTTCCTCGCTGGGTTGTGAGGTAGCGGGGATTTTGTTGAGGATCTTATTGAACCGTAAGTTAAAATCTTTAATGGGTTCTCTAGCCTCAGCCTTAAGATTAGATAGGTCACTGATCAATGTCGCCGTGGATTTGTCATCACCAAACATGGTGAGGAACTGACTTTGAAAAATGTCCCAGCTAGTGATGGATCCGGAAGGTAACGAAAAGTACCATGACCCGGCTGTTCCTTGCATTGTATAAGGGAACAGCTGGACAACAGCGTCTTCGTTAGTGACTCCGTTGAGATTAACAGAAAGCATGAAATTATTGATATGTTCCTCGGCTAGCATGCCTGCTTCCGGATTGAATTTAGGCAGCCATTTCTCAGGATGGGCCGGTATAGGGCTTAGGGGTGGAGGCATTAAAACCGCCCCAGGATTGTTCCATGGAGACTGGGCCATCGTTGAGCTGCTAGTTAATGGAAGTGTAGAAGATGAATTCTGATGCTGAGAAGATGAAGATATTAAGATCTTTGATGTTTGAAGAGGAAGGTTTGTAGAAGATGGGTGAGTGAGTTGGAATGAAAGAGTGGGTGGTTGACTTCGCGGTGAGGGAGTTGATATGGACGAAGTGGATGAAGGAGTCCGACTGTCAGACTCTGGTGGTGTTTTCCTTGCTCTTTTCCTGGTAGGGAGAGGGAGTTCACTTGGTTGTATGCCAAAATTTTCACTCTTTGATCTGGTAAGGGGATGAGCAGGGTTATACTGCGAAGTCACGCTGCTTTTAGATTTATCAGACTTCTGGGTAAAAATAGAAAATCCCTGGAGTTTACGAATCAAAGTCCGAATTTCAGGGGGTTCAATGATAGATTGGTTTGATATATTCGAATATGTAGTAGTGGTAGATACTCGAGCGACTTCAAATTCCGGGTTTAACCGTGTTCGAGAAGTCGAGGGAGTTGATGAGGGTGTATTACTCTCAGAATGGTATTTAGATATTTCTTTAGGTGCCATTCATAGTTCGTGCCCTCCTTCTAGCGCCAAATATGTTGAGGGCCCTGAAATCGGGTCAACAACAAGGGGGATACCCAACCGATCAGGAACCTGGTTGGTGGCTCTGTGCCCGTTTGGTGTAGCGGGTCCGACTGGGGATAACGGGACCAGCTTCCCGTTCTAAGGGGGTGTGTGTGTGTAGAGTTTAGTGATGTGTGTGTGTGTGTAGAATATGATAATGAAAATATAGAATTCTTTCTAAGCTAATCTAGTTCTGAACTCTGGGAGTGAATTTTATACTACTTTAATCTATAAAGAATAACACATCTAATCTACGCTAACCCGAGATAGAACTTTTTCCATTATGCGATCTAGAAAGGTTTCACACAATAACTGGTAATGAAGATTATTCAGCTATTATGAGAATATAAATCAATTAAGATGAACCATCCTGCATAAAAAGTTAAGCAGAACGATTGTGAACAGCATATCGAATAATCATTTATTCATGTATTAAGCACAAATCAATGACTCCACCGTACAAAAGTGCCAAATGGTAGTCCACTCATTCATACGTTAACATATAAACAACTTCAGCTGTATATTACTCTAAGAATGCAAGCAGAAACTTGTCAAGAGATAAAAGTACCATTTATGACTGACTTTATACTCACAGACCTGAAGCAATAATGATCTATTTCTACTTACTTCTAATGCCTACTAAGAGTACATAAGTGCAACATCAGTAGCAGGTATTAAAATGCAAACATAAATAAATCTTGATCCATCCATTCATCAAAAACCCCCTCCGAGGGTGCAAAAGTGCATGTTCTGAGGACAAGTTTTTTGAAAAATTTCCGGACCCTTCTCCAATGCAACGAGAAGGGTTAAATACTACTAACCGGCTAATCTTAATTACACAAATTGAGGGAACGGCTTCAAATGACCACCCTTTTACTAAAAGCAAATTTATTTCTAAAAATCAAATCTAATTTCTAACCGTTTATGTATCTATTCTTTAGTGCTGTAAGCAATGCGCTGTTCGCCCTGAAAGAGTCGGCTGGTTGTCCTTTCCTTTTGTTCGAGCTTGATAATTAGAAATAACAAGAGCTGGCACCTCTTTCTGACAGGCTAGAAGATATTTTCGAAAACCTTTCTCTGGCTGGGTGTATTCGCTGTGCGCACACTTAGTACAACCCAGTTTCTTCTCGAACTGATTTTGCTGTTGCTATTTCGGTTTCCGGTCGTGCGAATGACTCAATGAGTTAGAAGTCGTGCTGTATGGACAATCCCCTGTTTCGAGAATTGTTTCCGTTCTTTGTTCCAGGCTTTTCTGGAGCGTCTTCCTTCTCTTGCGCTTCTTTCTCTGCTTTACCAAGTCTGAGCTTCAGGATCTTTTGTAAACACGCTGCTTTTGTGCGCCTTTGACTCTGAGTCTTGGACAGTCTATTTTCATCAGTGCCTGTTGGGCGATATTCTGGAATCCGCGGTTCTGCTGCATGCGGCATCCAATTGTGGAGGCATCTTCTCTCTGTTGTCTTATTGGCGCTCTTCCCTTAGATGTTTCCTGCATATAGATTTATATCAGTAGCATGTCTTGCAGTTTACGCAAAGAAGAAGGGAAATGACGAAAAGATTGACATGAAAGCATTAAATTCTAATGAATGCGTAATTCTGACATTCATCATGACTTGACTCTTCGATAAATGCAATGCAATCATTTCTGGATACTCAAGCATGCAGCCATTAATTTCCCGTAAGGTGTGCGCCTAATTTTGGGCTCACAGATCATGCTGAGGAATGTCTGCGATGAATGATTTCTGCAATTTGCATCGCAGTCTTGAAAATTTCGATGTAAATAGGTGGCGTCGCAGCAATTGACAGTCTCATTCGTCGCAAACCATAGGTCGCAGATCGCAGCTTTGCATGGTCGCAGATCGCATATCGCAATATCGCAAGATCGCAAGGTTTTCGCTTTGTCACTTCGTGCTGCTCATGCGACATTGCGACGTGCGACGTCGCATATCGGCCGTCGGCCTTTCTTTAGGTTCTCCTCTTTTGAGCGCCTTTGATGCACGCGATGCGATGAGTTCTTGCGTCGCTCTTCCTTGGTGTGTTTGTGTGCTTTGGGAAAGCGCTCTTTTTTCCTTTGCGACGCGATATAGCTCTTAGGGGGTTGATACAAAAGATTTTTTTCAAACAAAAATATTTTTTGGATTTTTTGGTTAAGGGTCCCCTTTTGCTTGATGTTATTACTAATATCAAACAAAGAGGGGGGTTGTTGGTGACCACAACACTGTGCGAAACCACTTTTTTTACTTGGACTTTTAAAGCTGGTAGTGCTTTGGGCAGAGCTTTCAGTGCTCGTTTGGCAAGCCTGAAAGGGGAAATCCTCCGCTTATTCATGACTACGTGCGGTAAGAAATTAGTCTGGTAGGCTGTTGTAAGAAATGGAAGGGAGGAGGAAATGGAATATAGGTAAACGACGTGTGTGCAGTAAGAAATAACTCTCAGGTTGCAAGAAACAAGGGGTATCTCAAAATGTGGGGGGAGGAGCAAAAGAAATACGATCATCTCTGTGTAGTGAACTGCAATATCATGCACTGTATATATATGCAGGTGGGTTTTGTATTTCTAGAAAATCACAACATGTGTGTATATATGCAGGTGGGTTCACTCAAAGTCGAAAGTGTAAGTCTAGTCTCAGTTGCCAGCACTCCTTTCTTGATTTCCCCTTAATCAGTTTTACAAATATCAAGAATCAGTTTTATAACTGATTCGTAATTTTAAAATTACTTTTACGTAGAGTTGTTTACGATAGGTATATTACATACTCCCCCCCTTAACAAGAACACCGTCCTCGGTGTTCATCTCTTGCTGGAACATTAGATTGTACTCATGGTATAACCATCTAAACCACACAAAATGTGATCCTTCCTCTTTAAAATCAAAGATTTCATTCCAAGAAATGACAATAAACAAAATAGTAATGTTATAACATAAGAAAAATCAATAGCCATAAGCATTTATAACTACAAAATATGCAAGTTATAATTTCCATCACTTGACCCTTATTCAAATTCATAATAAATAATTCTCTATGTCAACTTACCATTACTTACCATCTACTCCTGAAAATCATGAGCACTTTCACGTAAGCATTTTAATAGTGGTTGGACAACCCATCAACCCTCCATGGTATGTAATCCTATAATGTATGACTAACAAACTCAATCACATTGGTCACAATATTGTGAGTCAAATGAAATACTTTTAACTATCAATCAATTGTGCAATGTTAGATGATTTTTAAATCACAGTACTTTTACAAGTACATTAAAGAGCTCATCACTGCTCCACAAGCACACTGAATTAATTCTCACTAAAGACATCCACAGAGTACTTCTAAAAGTACCAAAAGAGCACCTAGTTCTCTAATCATCAAAATAGTCAATCATTGCATCAAGTGAAAATTGTCTTAGCCCCTACTAAGACATTCACAAGATTAGTATACAATAAAGGAATTAAAATTTCCAATAACTCCTTATTAAGAACTAAGCTCATTTCCTGTTAAATGTGCATAACATATTTTACACAACTAATTCATTTTTAACATAACATATAGCTGATTAGTTAATTTCTTTAGCTATGAGAATCACAATAGGCTACAGAATTCCCAACCCATGGGAACTAGTTTCCATAACCAAATCGAGTCATTTTCACATCCAGACAGTTTCTTTGATACAGACCTTACTAGGTATAACATGGAATTCGACTGGACAACCATCTCAAGAATTCCAATGACCACATAGGGTCCAATATGGGATTCCTCTTGGTAGCGTCCTGCCTATTCCTCTGACAGCGTCCCGTCTATGAGGAATTTTGGGCCTCATCCAACAGGCTCCAAATCAACAGAGTTTCCTTAGGATTTTTACCCTCTTCACCATCTTGGCCAACTCATTTCCCTTACTGAGATAATTTATCCCTAGGGAGAGGAAATCCGGGCAGACAAGTACCATCAACCCCTCTGGGTAGGTAACTGCCATCAACCCAAGGCATTAAATCTGGGTAGACAAGTACCATCAACCCCTCCAAGCAGGTATCTACCATCAACCCAGGGCATTAAATCCAGGCAGACAAGTACCATCAACCACTCCGGGCAGATAACTGCCATCAACCCAATGCATTAAATCCGGGTAGAGAAGTACCATCAACCCCTCTGGGTGGTAACTGCCATCAACCCAAGGCATTCAATCCAGGAAGACAAGTATCATCAACCCCTCTGGGCAGGTAACTGCCATCAACCCAAGGCATTAAATCCGGGCAGACAAGTACCATCAACCCCTCTGGGCAGGTAACTACCATCAACCCAAGGCATTAAATCCGGGCAGACAAGTACCATCAACCCCTCCGGGTAGGTAACTACCATCAACCCAAGGCATTCTAGCCTTTCCCAACTATCTGCAACTGTTTGGCATGTTAAATTTCTCTTTTATTACTCTTTCCCAAAGTAATTTACATAATGAACCATATGAACATTATCATTAACAAAATAAACATGCATGTACACCATGCATTTACACTTAACCCTCATCATGGGTCCACAACATCTAGATTGATGGGAAACATATCTATCATACATATTGTATGCATTCTGATTTTCCAAATAACATAATCATGCATATCATATAACATTATAATTTCTCATTTATGATTGCAATTCACATTGCAACAATTTATGTGACGAGTTTTCTTGTTGCCATTAAGCTACCACTACTTAATCCCATCAACAACGTTAGTTATAAATATGCATCAGTTAACAAGTATTCAATTTCCAAAAATTTTCATGCATACAATATTGTCATGTATAAAAGCATATGAAAATATTCATTAATGTATAAATGTCAACAATAGTTGAGTTAACAATCTAAACATTTCCAATTTCCCATAGTCTATTGTCTTAATCCACACCGTCATTAATGGAGTATTATCTTACATTTACAATGGCCAGCATTGGCCATGCATCATTAATATAATTAAGCATAATCAAGGTGTTCTGACCAACCCTTGGTTCAACATGCATAAATAACTAATTAAACTACCCTTATTGGAAGCAATTCCTCTACTTATGCAATTAAAAGCGTGATCCCCTAAGTGTCACACATGCACCAGAGTTACCACTTGATGTTAGATGCAACAACTATCTTAACACTACTATGTGACCATTTTAGAATAATGACTTCAAGGAGACATTACGAAAATCATTAACATCAACACACTTTAGTTATCATTTTCCAACTCCTTAAGCATGGTCAAAGGAATACTCACATGCACATCAAGTGCTATCTGGTCATCACCAGACTTAGCGTCTTCTGCAAGATTTTGGCACTCAAAGCCTGCACTATCTGGTCATCACCAGACTTAGCGATTCTTTTTCCCTTCTCCGTCTGTCCCTACCGCACGGTTTTCTTCCTTCTCCTTGCTTCCTTTTCCTTTGGAAGCATCTATAGTTGGGGAAGGTAGTTAGGGTTTACTGACAACTGCATTAACATAGGTAGTCTATTTATGAATAATTGTCACATGTAATTCTACCATGAATGGGTCCTAGAAATGTTACCCACTGCACATGCTTCTACAAGTAACTTCACACTGGAATGCAACATGCATAAGAAATCCGTCATTCCCATAGTAGAGATAAATTCAACCATCATTAAATAGAGGCTCAAATGATTTTTATCTCACAACAAGTAATGATTAACATAAACACATACCATGCTAGTGAATCTCAAAGAATTAGAGGGAAACATCATTAAATCTATTAAGACATAAGCATATACTATTCATCAAGCATTCTCATGGTGAATAAAATTAAGAACTCTTCTCATAAACAACTAGAACTATAGCACAAAGAGAGTAAGAATCATCATACACACATTCCACGCATGTGACACCAATCAAACCATCACTTGTTTACGAATTGTAATAATCTTAAATCCAATGCAATTAATGCATATAAGTTCTATTGGTTAGTCATACAACACTAACCAATCTCAACTACCAATCATCTTCATGCATCCATGACAAGACTTAATAAAAAATTAGTTATTATAGTCGAGTCCCATTACTCGACTCATTGTTTATTTTCAAGTCTAAAGGGGTTCTTACAATGTCTTTTTAAAACACTATATCGTCAAATCCAAGGACATCCCCGTATTTTTTATTCATGCATTAACTCATTAAAATTAGCTCATTGTAACTTCAATCATGTTCCTTAAATGCATCATTATTATTGTCATATTTTCAAAGCAAGAGTTGGTAATTGATTTTCACTTTCCTTAATGAGTGTTCAATATTGTTCTTAAGTGTAATGAGTGTTCAATATTGTTCATAAGTGTGACATGAGTTTTATTGTCTTTTATCCTCATTAAGAATCCAATGTCATGAACATAGTTATGCAACAAACTTTATTACTTACTATGCAAAGCAGATATAAACATGAATCACAAATATCATGCCGAAAGTAGTGTACTACATAAATCAATATGTGAATGGTTAAAATCATACTTGAGTTAATGCCACTGGTGGTGTACCTCAATTTCTTTTCCGCTTACCAATTTCCAAAGGTGCCAGTACTGCAACCTTTAGCTCTGATACCACTTGTAACATACCCCGGTAAACTCACATGTAAAATTAGGGAGTTAGAATTTTTTATACAAATTACCCACAAGTAATTATCCAAATCACAACTCCACCTTTCTCATTAACCATTAGATATAATGTTCATCAATGCGTAAACTAATTACAATAGAGGACAGTAATATACATAACCATTAACAACCACTATTGTAGTGTAATAACATAAATTGCCTCATGAACCTTGCATCCATATCATGATTTCCTTAACTACATTAATTAATCACTTACTTGGACATTATGATTATCACATCAAATAAAGAATCATCATCATCAAGGATTCAACATCATCAAACTGACACAATAAGCAATCACATCATTTAACACCGATATACCCTGGAAACCCCGTAGGGTGAAAACCAGCATTTGTTTAATCTTATTATTAAACACTCATGAGGGTTTTCACCCCTCACTCAATGGCTTATAAGGGATTCCATCCCTTAACCATTGTTATAAAATTATTACAATGAATTATCATTAAGTTGTCACATAACTAGCTAAAAGCTAATACATTTTCCATGAAACCCTTTACTTACATACTGCCACATGCAACATTCCTTGTGGCAAGATTGTTCTAGCAATGTACAATCCCGCAACTCATACCCATCTGCATGGACCATTAATCCTTTTCCTACCACAACGTTAAATATAATCTATGCCTTGCGCAAGTAATCCAACTTTACCTACCCATGTTATCATTATCAACATTGACATCATGATTACATTTATAAATAATCATATTAACTAGCATTTCCCTTCGCATAAGCACATATTCTTAGAGGACAAAACACTAAGGCATTCCTTTGAAGGGACTAACTAAAACATCAGTTATAATCTTCTTACATGAAAATTTACATAAAATTTATCAAACGATCTAATCCTTTAGCTATTACTTTTGATGCATGCAAATATATAAAGCAATCTCACACAACCTGTAGTCTTTTCCCGCATTAATTCAAAGCAGAGTGTAATTGTCACATACCCCAGTAACCTCGCATGTAAAAGTAGGGAGTTAGGATTTTTTTTTACAAATTACCACAAATAAATAACCAATTCAAAACTCCACAAATCATCATTACCATTAGATATAATATTCATTAGTACATCAAGTAAATTGCCATCAAGACAGTAAGTTGCATAACCATTGCGTAACCTTTAACCACCACTGTGGTAGTGTAATAACATAAACTGTCTCATGAATCCTTGCATCCATTTCTTGATATCCTTAACCATATTAAATAATCATGTACTAGGACATTATGGTTGTCACACCAAATTAAGAACCATCAACATCAAGGACTCATCATTATCAAATTGACACAAAAGGCAATCACACCATTTGAACACCAATTTACCCTGGAAACCCCGTAGGGTGAAAACCAGCAAACATTTAATCTTATTATTAAACGCTCGTGAGGGATTTCACCCCTCACTCAATGGCTTATAAGGGATTCCATCCCTTAACCATTGTTATAAAATCATTACAATGAGTTATCATTAAGTTATCACATAACTAGCTAAAAGCTAATACAGTTCTCATGTAATCTTTTACTTACATACCGCCACATACAACATTCCTTGTGGCATGATTGTTCTAGTAATGGACAATCCTGCAACTTGAACTCATCTGCATGGACCAATAATCCTTTTCCTGCCATAATGTTAAACATCACTTCCCCTTTGGCATCAACCGCCATCGTCTCCTGTCAATGTAGTTGTCAACAAGCTTTGGCAACAATATTAGATACATTATTAATAATTCATTAAACAACCTCTAAAAGTGATCTTTTAACATCTACTCATCTGCATGAGCAAGCATAACATACTGACTAACTAGTACATCTATTCAAGTAAATTCTTATTCTACTTTTCACAATGCTTACTCACACTGGTACATATCTCTCTCTAAGAGATCTAACCATTAGTTTTACAAGTCCATGTTTCCTTTTTAAAACATATAACACATTGGTTATGTTTACATACCAAGTAATAACTATTGTTCTGCGCCTTGCACATGCGTTCCTTTCACATAGTTATTTTTCAAGAAATTAACATAGTTTTGTTAACATACAAAGAACACATCTCCATAACACAACGACTGTTCTTTGAGCATCCATTAGCTTATCCTAATAGCCCCTCTTTAGTATATGCAGTGCACATAATCTTTTAATAATACAAGTATGGGTTTTCAATATATTAGGAACACTATTCATATATATTTTTAAAGAAAGAACCACTATTTTGTTTCCAAGAAAACTCTCCTGGAATCCTTCATCCTCATACCTGAAGTATGCACTCTTTTACCAAAAAGAAACTACAGAAACGAATAACTATGTGCCTAAAAGCACGTCATTAGCTAACTTCCTCATGCATGTAATGCATTTTCAAAACATCAAAAGTTAGCTAGAACCATAAAGCATTTAACACAAGATTCACATGTAGTATTTCTAAAGAAATCTACATTTTTACTTTATGAGGTAAAACTACATATTTACCTAGCTCTTACATCCTTGTATTTTCTTCACATTCCTCATTGCATACTATTATGTTTATATTCTATCTATATTTGGTAAGAAATCTTTCAAAAGATACCCAAATAAAGCATACTTATATTTATATTTTTCCTTCCAGAAAGCGAGAAAGTTACTTATCTTGTTCATCGCAATCCACCTTGCCTCCATCACCGTTGCTTTGGAAGCCAGCAAGAAGATAAAAGCCCAAAGTGTAGAATGTTTGCATGTCTTCGCCTCTAACCTCCACCAGAGGGGCACACAATGGCTGAAGGCAGAAGCTCGTGGCCATTTTTCACCTGCAAACTCGAGCTGGTATTTTCCTGCACGCAATATTGTAAAGGGTATTGCTTTTTCTCAATTCAGCGTACGAATATGATCCAAAGCTCGAGTAACAAGATTAACCAAGGAATATATTGATAAACATAATTATATGTGCCTCCATGCGCAGAAGGAGAATTAGTTTGCTCTCTTGGCAAGGAACGGCGACACACAGGGCATGTGGGATTTTGAGCTAGCCATGGAACAATGCAATTTGAATGATAAATGTGGCTGCACGACAATTCCCTTGCTTTGGTCCCTACCTGAAACTGGCCCAGGCATATGGGACATTGTGGATTATTAACCAAGTGCCCTGAATTCACTGTAATTGTGGAAATTGGATTTCTGTGACATGGGATTAATCTTTTTCCCCTATGGGCCACGCTAGGGACCAAAACATGGCAACAGGGGATACACATAACCAACTCGCCTGTCCCTCTCAGACCTGCGCCACAGGCGAGGCAAATACTGATGTTCAGACCCCAACCTCTCGTGTAACATTTACATGTACAGCAAGGATACCGATACGTAATTCTGGAACTCATCTTGATAACCTCGAAATACCTCTGAATGATCAGAAACTTCAAAACCGTTAAACCAGCCGTGAATTCAAATCTCCAGTGAATTGATAATGCTACAGCCTCCGATTATTTAAGTAAAATCAGGTGGAGAAAAAACATCTGTAACTCACAAGTAAGCTCCCTTACACAGCTCTTGCGTTTTCCGTTAACAACATTTATATTGTTGTGTGAAAGAAAGCGGATCTGGTTGTATGAGTGATTTTCGCCCCCAAGCAAGGCATGGATTCTTACGAATCAGGTAGAATAGCTTGCTTTTTCCAGCAAGAACCCAATCAATAGCCATGCCGTTTTCTTTTTACCAAGATCCCCTTTTCTTGATTTCCCCCAAATCAGTTATCAAGAATTAGTTTGTAACTAATTCGTAACTTATTTCATAACAATTTGATTTACGTTGAGTTAATTACGTGAGGGATATGACATACTCCCCCCTTAACAAGAACATCGTCCTCGGTGTTCATCTTTCGTCGGAACTTGATATTTTACTCGTGATATACCATCTAAACCACACAAAATGTGATCCTTCCTCTTTAAAATCAAAGTTTTCATTCCAAGAAATGACAACAAACAAAATAGTAATGATATAGTCATAAGAAATATCATTAGTTATAAGCATCAATAGTCATAAGCATTCGTAATTGCAAAAATATGCAACTTCTAATCGCCACCACTTGGCCCTTATTCATTCATAATAAACAATTCTCTGTGTCAACTTACCATTACTTACCATCTATTCTTGAAAATCATGAATACCTTCATGTAAGCATTTTAATAGTGGTTGGACAACTCTTCAACCCTCCATGGTAAGTAATTCCTGTAATATATGACTAACAAATTCAATCGCATTAGTCACTATATTTTGAGTCAAATGAAATACGTTTGACTAACAATCAATTGTGCAATGCTAGATGATTTCTAAATCACGGTACTTTTACAAGTACTTAAAGAGCACTAACACTAATCATCAAATGATAAATCACTGCTCACGTGCACACTGAGCGAATTCTCACTAAAGGCATCCACTGAGTACTTCTAAAAGTACCAAAAGAGCACCTAGCTCTCTAATCATCAAAACAGTCAATCACTGCATCATTTGAAAATGGTCTTAGCCCCTACTAAGACGTTTACAAGATTAATAATATGATAAAGGAATTAAAATTTCCAATAACTCCTTATTGAACATTAAACTCATTTCCTGTTGAATGTGCATAACACATTTCACACAACTATATATAGAATTTATTTTTAACATCACATACAACTGATTAGTTAATTCCTTTAGCCATGAAAATCACAATAGACTAAAGAATTCCCAACCCATGGGAACTGGTTTCCACAACCAAACCGAGTCATTTTCACATCCAGACAATTTCTTTGATAGAGACCTTACCAGGTCTAACATGGGATTCCACTGCCCAACCAGCTCAAGAATTCCAGGGAGAGGAAATCTGGGCAGACAAGTACCATCAACCCTTCCGGGCAGGTAGCTGCCATCAACCCAACTCCAGGCAGACAAGTACCATCAACCCCTCCGGGCAGGTAAATGCCATCAACCCAAGGCATTCCAGCCTTTCACAATCCGGGTAGACAAGTACCATCAACCCCTCCGGGCAGGTAACTGCCATCAACCCAAGGCATATCCGGGCAGACAAGTACCATCAACCCCTCCAGGCAGGTAATTGCCATCAACCCAACTATCTGCAACTGTCCGGCATGTTAAATTTCCCTTTTATTACTCTTCCTCAAAGTAATTTACGTACTGAACCACTTGAACATTATCATTAACAAAATAAACACGCATGTACGCCATGCATTTACACTTATCCCTCATCATGGGTCTACAACATCTAGATTGATGGAAAACATATCTATCATACTTGTTGTATGCATGCAAATTTCCCAAATAACATAATTCATGCATATCATATAACATCATTCTTTCTCATTTATGATTGCAATTCACATTGCAGCAATTTACGTGATGAGTTTTCTTGTTGCCATTAAGCTACCACTACTTAATCCCATCAGCAACGTTAGTTATAAATATGCATCAGTTAACACGTATTCAATTTCCAAGCATTTTCATGCATACAATATTGTCATGTATAAAAGCATATGCAAATATTCATTAATGTATAAATGTCAACAACAGTTGAGTTAATAATCTAAACATTTCCAATTTTGCCATAGTCTGTTGTCTTAATTCAAATCGTCATTAATGGAGTATTATCTTACGTTTACTATGGCTAGCTTTGGTCATGCATCGTTAATATAATTAAACATAATCTCTCTAACATACAAAGAACATAACTCTATATCACAATGACTAATCTTTGTGCATACCATTGCTTATCATATAAGCCCTTCACTAGAATACTACCATCATTTCATACAACAAACTACATACCTCTTTCTTAAAGGAAGTCATTTTAACCTCATTCTTCTATCTTCCCTTTCAGGGAATTATTAAAGATATCCATCTTTATGCATAAAAATCAAGATACAGAACAAGATTTACTTATCCATCCAAAATCAAGAAATCAACACAACTTATCTAGCAAGACAATCTCTTCAGAAGATTATTGTCTTCAAGAAAGTTAACATGATCACTTTCTCTATGTACACACAGAGTCATAATTCCAAAGTCACAATAGCTACCATTATGCAACATGTCTTTTCCTAACACAATTACTTTACTTCAATGCACATAGTTCTTTCCATGAAACAAGTAAGGATTTTGTTCCAAGAAAAATGACAAGAGACAAACATTTCTCTCACATGTAGTCTCTCTAGGAGGAACTACCAATCAATCTTTACTGTAGAAATCAACCCCATGATATTTCCAACTGTTTGGTAAAGCGCAACTGATCATTCTCTATAAAGAATAGAGTTACTTATCTTTTCCTTGGTTCAACATGCATAACTAACAAATTAAACCACCCTTACCGGAAGCAATTGCTCTACTTATGCAATTAGAAGCATGATCTCCTAAGTGTCACACATGCACCAGAGCTACGACTTGAGGCTAGATGCAACAACTATCATAACACTACTATGTGACCATTTCATAATAATGACTTCAAGGAGACATTACGAAAATCATTAACATCAACACACTATAGTTATTATTTTCCAACTCCTTAAGCTTGGTCAAGGGAATACTCACATGCACATCAAGCGCTATCTAGTCATCCCGAGACTTAGCGTCTTCTGCAAGATTCTGACACTCAAAGCTTGCGCTATCTGGTCATCACCAGACTTAGCGATTTCTTTTTCCCATCTCCGTATGTCCCTACAGCACGGTCTTCCTCCTTCTCCTTGCTTCCTTTTCCTTTGGAAGAATCTATAGTTGGGGAAGGTAGTTAAAGTTTACTGACAACTGTATTAACACAGGTAGTCTATTTATGAATAATTATCACATGCAATTATACCATGAATGGGTCCTAGAAATGTTAGCCACTGAACATGCCTCTACAATTAACTTCACACTGGAATGCAACATGCATAAGAAATCCATCATTCCCATAGTACAGATAAATTCAGCCATCATTAAATCGAGGCTCCAATGGTTTTAATCTGCCAACAAGTAATGATTAACATAAACACATACCATGCTAATGGATTTCAATTAATTAGAGGGTAATCATCATTAAATCTATTAAGACATAAGCATATACTATTCATCATGCATTCTCATGGTGAATAAAATTAAGAACTCTTCTCATAAACAACTAGAACTATAGCACAGAGAGAGTAAGAATCTTCATACACACACTCCATGCATGTGACATCAATCAACCTTCACTTGTTTTCGAATTGTAATAATATTAGGTCCAATTCAATTAATGCATATAAGTTCTATGGGTTAGTCATAAAACACTAACCAATCTCAACTTACCAATCATCTTAATGAAACCATGGCAAAACTTAATCAGAAATTAGTTATGACAATCAAGTCTCACTGCTTGACTCATTGCATGTTTTCAATATCTAAGGGGTTCTTCTAATGTCCTTTTTAAAACAATTTGTCATCCTATTCAAGGATGCTCCACATAATTTATATTCATGTATTGACTCATTAAGTTTTGTTCATTGTAACTTCAATTTTGTTTAATAATGGAATCATTGTTATTACCATATTTGCAAAGTAAAAGTTGGTAGTTGATTGTCACTTCCCTCAATGAATGTTCAATATTGTTCTTAAGTGTAATGAGTGTTCAGTATTGTTCGTAAGTGCGACAAAAGTTTCATTGTCTTTTTCCTCATCAGGAATCCAATGTTATGAACGTAGTTATGCAACAACTTTATTACTTACTACTCAAAGCAGTTATAAACATGAATCACACATATCATGCCAAAAGTAGTGTACTACATAAATCAATATGTGAATGGTTAAACTCATACCTGAGTTAATGCCCACTAACGGCGTACCTCAATTTATTTTCCGCTTACCAATTCCCAAAGGCGCCAGTGCTGCAACCTTTAGCTCTGATACCACTTGTCACATACCCCGGTAACCTCGCATGTAAAAGTAGGGAGTTAGATTTTTTTTTTACAAATTACCACAAATAAATAACCAATTCACAACTCCACAAATCATCATTACCATTAGATATAATATTCATTAGTACATCAAGTAAATTGCCATCAAGACAGTAAGTTGCATAACCATTGCATAACCTTTAACCACCACTGTGGTAGTGTAATAACATAAACTGTCTCATGAATCCTTGCATCCATTTCTTGATATCCTTAACCATATTAAATAATCATGTACTAGGACATTATGGTTGTCACATCAAATTAAGAACCATCAACATCAAGGACTCATCATTATCAAACTGACACAAAAGGCAATCACACCATTTGAACACCAATTTACCCTGGAAACCCCGTAGGGTGAAAACCAGCAAACGTTTAATCTTATTATTAATGCTCGTGAGGGATTTCACCCCTCAATCAATGGCTTATAAGGGATTCCATCCCTTAACCATTGTTATAAAATCATTACAATGAGTTATCATTAAGTTATCACATAACTAGCTAAAAGCTAATACAGTTCTCATGTAATCTTTTACTTACATACCGCCACATACAACATTCCTTGTGGCATGATTGTTCTAGTAATGGACAATCCTGCAACTTGAACTCATCTGCATGGACCAATAATCCTTTTCCTGCCATAATGTTAAACATCACTTCCCCTTTGGCATCAACTGCCATCATCTCCTGTCAATGTAATTGTCAACAAGCTTTGGCAACAATATTAGATACATTATTAATAATTCATTAAACAACCTCTAAAAGTGATCTTTTAACATCTACTCATCTGCATGAGCAAGCATAACATACTGACTAACTAGTACATCTATTCAAGTAAATTCTTATTCTACTTTTCACAATGCTTACTCACACTGGTACATATCTCTCTCTAAGAGATCTAACCATTAGTTTTACAAGTCCATGTTTCCTTTTTAAAACATATAACACATTGGTTATGTTTACATACCAGGTAATAACTATTGTTTTGCGCCTTGCACATGCGTTCCTTTCACATAGTTATTTTTCAAGAAATTAACATAGTTTTGCTAACATACAAAGAACACATCTCCATAACGCAACGACTGTTCTTTGAGCATCCATTAGCTTATCCTAATAGCCCCTCTTTAGTATATACAGTGCACATAATCTTTTAATAATACAAGTATGGGTTTTCAATATATTAGGAACACTATTCATATATATTTTTAAAGAAAGAACCACTATTTTGTTTCCAAGAAAACTCTCTTGGAATCCTTCATCCTCATACCTGAAGTATGCACTCTTTTACCAGAAAGAAACTACAGAAACGAATAACTATGTGCCTAAAAGCACGTCATTAGCTAACTTCCTCATGCATGTAATGCATTTTCAAAACATCAAAAGTTAGCTAGAACCATAAAGCATTTAACACAAGATTCACATGTAGTATTTTTAAAGAAATCTACATTTTTACTTTATGAGGTAAAACTACATATTTACCTAGCTCTTACATCCTTGTATTTTCTTCACATTCCTCATTGCATACTATTATGTTTATATTCTATCTATATTTGGTAAGAAATCTTTCAAAAGATACCCAAATAAAGCATACTTATATTTATGTTTTTCCTTAGAAATTTACTTATCTTGTTCATCGCAATCCACCTTGCCTCCATCACCGTTGCTTTGGAAGCCAACAAGAAGATAAAAGCCCAAAGTGTAGAATGTTCGCATGTCTTCGCCTCCAACCTCCACCAGAGGGGCACACAATGGCCGAAGGCAGAAGCTCGTGGCCATTGTTCACCTGCAAATTTGAGCTGGTATTTTCCTGCACGCAATATTGTAAAGGGTATTGCTTTTTCTCGATTCAGCGTACGAATATGATCCAAAGCTCGAGTAACAAGATTAACCAAGGAATATATTGATAAACATAATTATATGCGCCTCCATGCGCCGAAGGAGAATTAGTTTGCTCTCTTGGCAAGGAACGGCGACACACAGGGCATGTGGGATTTTGAGCTAGCCATGGAACAATGCAATTTGAATGATAAATGTGGCTGCACGGCAATTCCCTTGCTTCGGTCCCTACCTGAAACTGGCCCAGGCATATGGGACATTGCGGATTATTAACCAAGTGCCCTGAATTCACTGTAATTGTGGAAATTGGATTTCTGTGACATGGGATTAATCTTTTTCCCCTATGGGCCGCGCTAGGGACCAAAACATGGCGACAGGGGATATGCGTAACCAACTCGCCAGTCCCTCTCAGACCTGCGCCACAGGCGAGGCAAATACTGATGTTCAGACCCCAGCCTCTCGTGTAACAGTTACATGTACAGCGAGGATACCGATACGTAATTCTGGAACTCATCTTGATAAACTTCAAAATACCTCTGAATGATCAGAAACTTCAAAACCGTTAAACCAGCCGTGAATTCAAATCTCTAGTGAATTGATAATGCTGCAGCCTCCGATTATTTAAGTAAAATCAGGCGGAGAAAAAACATCTGTAACTCACAAGTAAGCTCCCTTACACAGCTCTTACGTTTTCCGTTAACAACATTTATATTGTTGTGTGAAAGAAAGCGGATCTGGTCGTATGAGTGATTGTCGCCCCCAAGCAAGGCATGGATTCTTACGAATCAGGTAGAATAGCTTGCTTTTTCCAGCAAGAACCCAATCAATAGCCACGCCGTTTTCTTTTTACCAAAATCCCCTTTTCTTGATTTCCCCCAAATCAGTTATCAAGAATTAGTTTGTAACTAATTCGTAACTTATTTCATAACAATTTGATTTACGTTGAGTTAATTACGTGAGGGATATGACAGTAATCCTTTTGATCTAGAGAAGAGTGTAATCACAAGAAGATTGTAATCCTGCAAAATCACAAGAAGTAGACGATTTAAGGTTTTAACAATGGTTTTCACAAAGGTGACAGAGTGGAATTAAAGTGGAGAACATTGCACGGATGTAATGTCCCCAGAAAATTCTAAATATTTTATTTTACTGCAGTAAAAATAAAACTAGTTATTATGATTATTATTTGAATTAATTATTAGTGTGTGTTAATTATTAATGAGAGAAAATTGTTTCAGTATTAACAAATTTTGTAACTTCTCATAACAACATGGAAAATTCTAGGGGCAAATGTTCGCCCTTTGGGGAAATTAAGGGGTTTTAAATTTTTAGTGGGCGAATATTTTGTATCATAGTACATTTTTACAAATCGCCTCAAATAGCCCACCTTATTTTAAAGGAGAGGGTAAAAAAGGTAAATTTAGCCCTTGAAATTAGGAGTTACAACCTTCCATTCTCCCTAATTTTCAAGAATAGGTTCTATTTAAGTGAATCCTGTGGGCCAAATGCCATATTTATAAAAGAGGTATGGTAAATTAATAAAGATATAAAAAAAATGAGAGGTATGGTAAATAAATAAAACATTTTTTATATTTACTCCATAAGTCACCTTATATACATGCAAGGGTGTAAACAAATGAAAATATAAATAAAGTGGAGGTATGGTAAATAAATAAAACCACTTTTTATACTTACTCAAAAGGTATGGTAAATAACTAAACTATTTATGAAGGCTCAAAAAAGAGGTTTTATTTAAGTGAATCCTATGGGCCAAATACCATATTTGTAAAAGAGGTATGGTAAATTAATAAAAATATAAATAAACGAGAGGTATGGTAAACAAATAAAACAATTTTCTATATTTACTCCATAAGTCACCTTATATTTACGAACACTCAAAAAATGCGTTATATTTAGGTGAAACCTATGGGCCAAATACCATGGGCCAAATACCATGGGCTAGATTATTATTAATACCATGCAAAAAAACATTATTAACCCTATTATTAGTATTAATAAAAATAAAAATGGAACATGGTATTGACCCATGGTATTCACCAGGAATGTAGCCTATTTAAATGAGGAATTATACCAGCATAGATCCATCTTTACTTTGGATCTAGAGAGGTATCAAATATCGTGATATGTAAACTAGCATAGAGTGAAAAAATATTTGATCCCTCTCGTGGCTTGGTGGATCAAGAGTAAAAATGGATGTTGTAATTTAATGTGTGTTAAACAATTTAACTCGGTTAAAATAAAAAATAAAATAAAAATCAATTATTAATTTTATTAATTTTTATAAATTACTAATAGTAATTTTTAAGCTCCAAGTTTATGATAACCCATGGTAATACCATGGTATTCATGTGAGAATAGACTATTTAAAGGGGAAATTCTATCATCTTAGATCCATCTTATTTCTGGTCTACCAAGTGCTCAGAGGGATAAATAGGTTTCATCCCCCTAAAAGTGGTAGATGTGGAGTTAAGATGGATATAGGTTGGTTTTTATGATAATGAAATAGTAACTAGACCTAGGAAATTATTGTAAAAACATCTTAAGGTGAATGGTTAAAGCTACATTTAGTCACTTCACAAAATTTAGTAAAAAATACCAATATCTCCGTTAATATTGGTTTTTAACTTTTTCCGATTTAACAAAAAAAATTCAAATCAATGAAACCTTATCACTCTTTCCGCATCACCCTCGCAGAAGATTTATCACCATTTTTCAATCATTCTCAATATGATATCTTTATGAAAAAGTTTAGGTACTGATGTTGGATTAGTTGTTTGAAAAATAAGTTGGTTTGTACAACCTTTCATCTTCTGTGCTATTCTTAGTTTTTCCTAATGATCTGTAGGGGTTGGAGCCACTACACCGTATTTTCCTAAAAGGTGGAGATTGTTCACCAAAAAGGAAATTAATATACATGTTACAATGTTGTTAAAAAATGTGAGACCTATGAGGGTAGTGAATTATGCTAATAAGCAATTTAGATTGGGAGAGACATAATTAAATTTTATTATTTAATTGAAGATTTCCAATTAGAATAATAATAAATCTACATTTAAATATTCATATATTGATTGGAAGGATTCTCACAATGGTCACTTCTTTCAGTTAGATCCCCTTCAAGCCCTTGGGATACCTAATACTTTCTTATATAATATAGTTGGGGCTTGCTACTTGTTGGCGTGTTGGGGTAAACAAACTTGATGTGTTTTTTTTTATCTCGCAGTTGGAGTCTATGGAATAAGAAAGAAATTTGATAACTTGAAAAAAGTGGTACCTTGACAAATGTTGTAGAGAAAAGATTAATCTCTCCTACCTTGACAAAACTTGTTGTCAATATCAACACCTACAAGAACTTTGTTGTGGAATATTATCAAAATTAATAGAAGGATATGAAAGAGTGTATTGTAAGAGCCTTGACAAACACAACCACTGAAACTTGGAACATTGTTTGTAGGAAGAGAAAATTATGTTTCTTTTTCCAAACATGTATGTTAGTATATTATAGTTTAATGAATATGTTTTCTTATTATCATATATGGTTTCATACTTTAACAAAACATTCGCCAAGACTTCACAATGTTTTATTATTCAGTAGAATATTTTCCACTTGATCTTACAAGATTTTATAATTCAATGAAAGATTCTCCATCACCGTACAAGATAATATAATATGGTCAGAGATTCGCCAAAAAAATTATATATACATATTATATTATTGATAAAATCGCCTCCCATTTTTCCTATGTATCATGGGTATTAGCCCATTTATTATACATATAAATTTGGGGTGGTTCTTAAAATTTTCCCTACATAACAAGGAAGTTAGGGAAGGAAGTTGCCAAGAAAACCCTAACTACCTCCCTGATTATGAATGCTCCAAAGAAAGCCCTGGGGGTGGCATGGAGGGAGGGAGGAGGAACCATGCTGAGAGGTCAGACGGTAAGAGTAGCTAAGTCTGGTGGTGACCAGATAGTGAAAGCACTGTGTGAAAAACTTGCAGAAAGAGATTGGTCTTGTGAGCAAGCTTGGGGGGAGACATGGACTTGATGACAAGTCTCATGGTTGGGATGATTGAAATCTACAAATAACAGAGGTGACTTCAACAGTTTAAATTTCTTCTTTTATAGCTATTCAGGTAGGTAAAAATCCTAGAATTATTTATTGTTATAAGTTGTTTATTGAATGATCAGATTTGGTAGAAATTAATACTTGGAATGAGCACTGTACAAGAATATCTGAAACTTAGAGGCAAATATTCCTACATAAATAGAGTTTGGGCACTTAGGTACAGACTTAGGAAGATAGTCTTTATTTTGTTCTCTTGCTAGGGAGGAAAAATAGAACTAAACATGCACAACATGACAACAATATAACTAAACATGTATAGCATAAACGCAAATAGAAGTGAACATGCACAACTTAATGATTAATTGATCAGTGTCTAGCTAGTTATGAGAAGGAAGAGTGAGTAAATAATTCTTTGTAAACAGAAAGAATGGAAACAGTGAAATCTGAATGATGGTAATTGTAGACATAATAGGAAAAGTTTGTTTTACTTCCAAATTAAAAGGATCACTGTAATTTTTTTTTATCATTTCCTGAGATTGGCAATTAGAACCCAAGAAGCGGAATAATGATGTGCATAAAATAGTCGAAACTTGAATTCTTAGAAAGAAGCTACCGTGCAAGCAATAAGCATAATGTATACATATAACAAGTGCAGCCACGAAAAAAATAAAATAAATATATATATATATATATATATATATATATATATATATATATATATATATATATATATATATATATATATATATATATATATACATATATACAAAGACATATATCGCAAGTCGATAAACTCCTTGACACAAGAAGGTTACATACAAGAAATGGAGTGCCTCCAACAATGTATCTATAGAACAATGACATAACTTAAAAAAACAAGAACCCAATACTTCAAATGATACGCATTTGGGGATTTAACGGAACTTACACATAACCCAAAGTCCCAAATATTACATATTGGTATATCAGAACTTAGAATTAACCCAGTTCTTTGAATGCACCATTACCCAGAACTTGGGAAGGTGCAAAATCGATAATTCCCAATTTAAATTGTAGTTTTAAACAAAAAAAAAAAAGAAGTAATGGGATAGTCGTAGCTACAAGCCTCACATGCCAGAAAACAGAACACCTAGAAGTGCTGCAAAGAAGGGACTCTGGACTTCCATCGAATTTCCGGAAAGTGGAAGCATAAAACCCTGAAACATTTTAAAAGGAGACTGAATGAATAAACCACAAGACAAACAAGGCTTCCATCAAAAATACTACGAAAGAACAAGTTCTGTGTAAACTTCTCAACAAAGGCATTTATCCTATTAACATAATGATTCTCTATGATAGGCTTAATCTCAAACCAAAACCCTGGTCCAGAATTTAATAGGCCATTTACACCATTATGAATATGGAAACCCTCGACAGCATACTCCAACTGTCTGAGAACAACAAGCACCGAATCAACCATTTAAATCTCTTACTCTGTTAATAATATACAAGTGCGGCTAGGCAGGACATACCTGTAATCCATTAGGCGACTGAAGCAGGAGGATGGAAGCAAGGTCCGTGAAACCCTCCATGGTGAACTTTGAGAACCTCATGTTCACTTCCGTAACACCTGCAACCAGAAAATGACAATATGTCAATAAAATCCAGTAGCCAATGAACTAAATGCAATACCAAAGGATATAAACCTTATAACTTGCATGGATCTTGTTGCACCTAGGAAGCAAAGCCATCTACACCAGCCTTGATATCCTCGGCACTAAACAAAACCTCATGAAGCGAAACCTTGGTCACAGAGCCGAACTTACCTGAAGCGAAACCCTAGTAGCGGAGCTGAGCACCAAAGAACAGAGGTGAATAATGAATCTCATCACCAGCAAACACAACGTTGAAGATTTCTAAGACGAAGCACAACCATTAGATTAGAGCCCGAGCTTCCACACCATTGATGAAGTGAGGGGAATGAGGTAAGGAGTACAGTTGGTGGGAAACTAGGTGAACGGACGAAGCCTTCTCTTGCCACGTCTCTGTGGTAGAGCATACCATTAATACAAAATCAAATTTCAAACCAAAACCGCATCTAACTAAAGCTGAGAACGATTTGATTACATAAAGAAAATCACCTGTGAAATTATATCCTTGTCAGATCTCAATTAATCGAAGGATTATTGCATATGGAAATCAGACTAAGTCTCTTAACTATGTATGATTCATTATATGCCAATACAAATGTAAATAAGAAATTACAAATAGTGGATTTTTTTTTTTTGATATTTTTGTGATTCTGGAGGTGTGACAAGTGGTATCAAAGTGAAGGTTACCAAACTAAGGCCTCTGGAGCTAAACAGATAAGTAAATACGATTATTGTTAACTTATAGTCTTGTGCATGTACAGAGAGAAAAAGAAGAACATGAGAAGGACTGGTAGCGTTCCTCACAGAAACATGACAGGCCTAGGACCTGTAACTTTTCCTGAAACCAACCCTGAAGTATGGCTACAGTTAGGAGAAGAACCTTGTAGCACCAATCCTATAATATTGGAGACTATGCATGAATTAAAGAACGAGATGGCCCAACTACAGGCAGAAAATGGAAGGTTAATGGTGGAATAGGAAAAGATTATGAAAATCCTGTAAGATAATCAAAATCAGCGTTAGCTGATTCCTAGCGCCGAACATGGACATATGTTAGGAGAACAAGATTATTGAACTGAGTATGTAGAAATAGAGGGAGGGGAAGAAAATCAAGAGAAGAAGTCAGATAACGCCTCCGAGCATAAAACACAGAAGAGGCAGAGGACAAAACTACAAGGGGATTTTCGGAAATTAAAGTTGCCACTCTTTGATGGGGAACTGGAGGAGGCAGCTGAAGCTTGGCTTATTAACATGAATAAATATTTTCAACTATACAAATATGACCACAACTTAAAGGCTCGTTTGGCCATTTTCTAGCCACAAGGGAAGGACACCTTATGGTGGGAAGAGGTAAAAAACTATGCGAGGGGTAAATGAACAAAATATAACCTAGGAAAAGTTTCAGAGATACTTTAAAGAAAGATATTTAACTGAGCGATTCTATGACAAGAAGGCAAAACAGTTCCACGACCTACGGCTTGGACAAAAAAAATGGATGAGTTTATTACCAAATTTACCTCCTTACTTCGGTATGTACCTTACATACGAGAAGAGAAAGGAAAAGTACACCGATTTATTGGTATTTTACCATTATTCATGAAAGAGAGAATTGAGTTCGATAACCCAAAAACAATGGTTGAGGTCATACGAAAGGCTAGGATATGCTATCAACAAAGAAAACAAAAAGGAGAAGTTATGGGGAAGAAATGGACTCACAAGAAAGGCAATACGTTTGTTGTTGGTAATAAGGGAAATCGAGGCAATATCAGCAAAAGACCTCCCAAGGGTCAGATTAACAAAAATTTGCATAGAAATCAGTCCAGATTTAGACCTCCCCATGAACCCAACCCAGTGAGCAATCAGGCAGAACTGAAATCGAAGCAACAACTAGACCCCCAATACAATGTTGGGGATGTGGAGGGTCACATTACATTAAGAACTGTCCTAACCATAAAGGAACTGAATAGATTTCACAGATTCACGAAGCATCTATGTTAGGAGACGTAGCTCAGAGTATTCCAAAAATTAATTCCGCCCTTCAATATCATCAGGCAGAATACCAACTGGCTATGGTGGAATTAGAAGGTAAAATCTTATTGAAATGTGGCAACAAGAATATTCCAATTTTTAAATTGTCCCTGAATTAAAATTTAGAATTAAAATTCGAATTTAGTCTCACTAGCTACTTGGAAAATAATTAATTAATTCATCTTGAGTTAATTAGTTGGAGAAATTCAAGCTAGAAGTCCTTGTGAAGTCATGCAACAATTATCCCCTTAAATTAAAGAGATAATATTGAGTTGTAATTAGTTAGCTCAGTTAACTAAGTTAAGTCCAGTTAAACTAGTTCCAAACTGTTTGAGGAACTAATTGTGAGTTTATTGAGTTAATGCATGCATGCATCCAACTAGTGTACTCTAGATAACTGAAGATTCTCTCATCAATAACTCATTCATGTCTATTCTGAGAAAGACCCAGTTGAGATTAAAGACAAGGACAATGTACTATTAGTTGCAAGAATTTTCCTATAAGGAAAACTCTTGCATGCAGAAGGAATTCATTCCTTGAGATTTGCACAGTTTTACAGGGTGTAAGATCAATGTGAGTGATTAGTGTCACACTTGGTGATAGCTGGATCTCCCAGGAGAAACTGCGCAAGGAAATAAGAGCTTGGAGGGCAAAGGAGAAGGCATATGAGCAGTCTATTTTGTCTGTGAGAATCAATGAGGGATTGTACTGAGACCTGAATAGTTGTGAGAGATAAAGTTATGTGTAATCCTGATATATTTCCACTTGTATGATAATACAGATAATGGGTTTTTTAGCTGAGGATTTCCCAGAGTATTCTTCTGTGTTTCATGTACATTGATTCTTCTCTTGTTATATGTGTTCCACTTGATCTTGCTCAAACCTATTAAGCTTTAGCATGTTTTATTGTAGAAGTAGATTAAAGTATTTTGCTTTAGTTATATTGCATTATCAGGTTAATCTACAGTCATAATTTCTTCATGGTATTAGAGCAAAGATTATCGAAGTTGTGAATAGTATACTGAGAAGGGAATTGAAAGTTTGAAGTTCACCAATGGCGTTCAATGGCTTGAGACTCGAGTATGCCTTGGATGGTATCTCGAATTACATAGCTTGGAAAGATCACATGGAGGCTGTATTAGAAGACAACAACTTGAAGGAATTCATTGATCAAGAAATCCAAAAGCCAACTTCAACTAATGCACAAGAGTTGGCTAAATGGAAGAAGTGTGTGGTGAAGGCGAGACGGATCATCCTAGAGGGATTTCGGGACCATATTGTCTCGATTCTCCATGGGAAGGATACTCCATTTTCAATGTAGAATACATTGAAGGACCTATAACATAACAGTAGTGACCAGAGGAAATTGGTGCTCAAGGATAAGTTTCAAAGAATCAAGATGGAGAAGGGCGACATTATTTCCACATACCTGAACAATCTCACCACCTATGGAGACGAGCTTAGTATTGTAGGAATAACTATTTCCGATGATGATATGGCGAGCCTCACTCTCCTCGACCTTCCAAAGAGTTGGAATATCTACCAAGACTCTCTAAATGGAAGGGAGAAACTGCCAGATTGGAAACGACTGTGGTCAGATCTGATGCAGGAGGAGATCAGGAGGAGCAAAAGAGATGGTTCTTCATCTAAGAAAGATGATGAAGAAAATCTGGCCTTAGCAAGTAAGGCAAATAAAGGGAAAGGGAAGGCTTCCCATTCCAAATCGAATTCTTCTCATAGAGGGAAGAAGGTTGACAAGTTTAAAGTGAGATTCTCTAATTGTCATAAGATGGGACATTATGAAACTAATTGCCCATTGAAGAAGTCTAAGAAAGGATCCTTGAAAGGATCAAAAGGTGAGGCATTAGCCTCTCAGTTTGAACTAGATTTTACCCTCATCGCATGCATGGTTTCACCGATGGTGGGTTGTGTTTGGTATCTTGATAGTGGAGCCTCATTCCACATGACCAGTGATAAAATTTTATTTAGTACCTTGGAGGAAAATATACATCAAGATGCACATAGAGATGGGTAACGATGGAAAGTACAGTGTTTTAGGAGTGGGCATGGTTTCTTTTCAGAGGAAGCATGGATCTCCTCTCACCTTAACAGATGTGAAGTATGTGCTTGGATTGAAGAAGAACTCGGTATCGATCGTGATGTTGGAGGAAAAAGGCTACAATGTTGTCTTCAGTAAAGGAAAGGCGTTCCTAAGACACATAGCCATGGGTCAGACCAAGAGGATTGGGATTCCAGTGAAGAATCTCTATAAAGTAGAGGTGGATTATTGTGAAGCATTGAGTTTGAAAGAAGAATTGGTGTAAAGCCAAGACATTGGTGAGTTATGGCAGAGGCGGATGGGCCATTGCATCATGGGGCCTTGATGATAAAGCAACAGATATCTACTATAATTCCCAAAGTTATACTTGAGCAAGTTGACACATGCAAAGGTTGTACCTTGGGCATGTACATAAAGTCTCCCTTTCATGATCGAGACAGTCGAGCCGAAGCTATCTTAGAGCGAGTTCATACTGATTTGTGTGGACCATTCTCGAAGACCTCCACATCGAAGAAAAGGTATTATGTGATATTCGTTGATGATTTTTCTCATAAATGTTGGATTTATTTCATGCAGAAGAAGGACCAAACCTTCTCAAAGTTTTGTGAGTTCAAAGCTTTGGTCGAGAAATAATCTAGGAAGAAGTTCAAGGCCTTAAGAAGCGACAATGGTGGAGAATATGTCTCTCAAGAGTTTAAGGACTCTTGTGTAGCAGAAGGAATTAAATGAGAGTTGACGGTACCCCATAAGCCACAGTAGAATGGAGTGGCTGAGAGGAAGAACATAATGATTATAGGGGCAGCACCGGCGATGTTACATGTCCAAGGCCTACCACTTCACTTGTGGGCCGAGGCATGCAACACAACGGTCTATTTGTAGAATAGAAGCCTGCATTGCATACTTGGGATGAAGACACCAGACGAAGCTTTCTCTGGTAAGAGACCAGATGTGGGTCACTTCAGGATATTTGGCTCATCGATATATTGCCATGTCACCAAGGATGCAGGAAAGAAGCTTGAGCTGACTGCAGATTTGGGGATAATTGTCGGGTACACTAATACACCCCACAACTATCAGGTGTACTTGCCTACCAGTCAGAAGACCGTGGTTCCCAGAGATCTCAAGTTTGATGAGCATAAGGCCATGCAAGTTTCCCTTGAGAGGGAGCTCTAACTACAGGCTATGGAGGAACTATTGGTTCCTAAGGAGGAGGAGCCTCAGACTGATACGAGGCAGCTGCATGCAGAGGTTCCAGGAGTGGAGACATCCACTCAAGCAGAGTCTTCCAGAGAGGAATGAAAGCGCACAAGAGAAGCTGACAGATTGTTGTCAGATGTGAGAGAGAATGTAGGAGAACCATCTTCTCAGCACAGACAGAGGAGGTCACCTGAGAGGTACACTAGATAGATGTGTAGGTTTTAACCCCATACATAAATTACCTGCTTACGAATTCTAAAACACAGAAAATAAACAATGCGAGAGCATAACACATAAAACACATATACACAGAAATTTTCCCCTGGATCCCAAAACCGGGACTACCAGCTTGATTTTTCATTATGTTCCTTTCAATGTTACAATACATATTTATACATGCCAAATCATCCAATACCATGGACCAAAAACCATCGTGTCTAAAACCATGGACCGAAAACCATTGCGTCCAAACCATGTGTGAAAAACATGCACAAAACCATAGGTAGGTCTGCCCAACCTAATATAGGGTCCAACCAACAAAATTTTCTAGGGCACTTCTCCAGACCCCATAGAGGGAGGTTACCACCCCTCAAACCCCCTGTGACCCCCCGGCTACGCAATCGGCGCAACTAAGGGGGGCTCCGCCTACCGTCTAACCCCCCGGTTAACTACGTGGGCTAGTCATGGAAAGAATATAACACAACCCAACATTCTCCCACTTGTCGTTTTCTTTACATAGGAGACCATAAGAGAGCTTAGTCATTTATCCATCCCTGTAATGCCCATTGTTTCTCTACACCAAGAGAACTTCTCAGAGCTGACACATTTTGTTAATGCATCTGCATTATTCTTCAAAGTGTCCACCTTTACCAGCAACACATTTTTTTATTCTATCATATCCCTCATAAAGTGATATTGAACATCAATGTTCTTTGTCTTTGAATGATATGCAGGGTTCTTTGCTAAGAAAATTGCACTTTGGCTGTCATAGTCTATCCTTATAGCTCCCTGTACTAACCCCATACTTGAACACAATATCTGCAACCAAACTGCTTCCTTTCTTACATGAGTGGTTGCCATGTTATGAAACCAGCTCACAAAAAGATAGAAAAGATAGATCAATGCGTTAGAAATAAGCCTTTTCGAGGAGGCAACCTCCTTTACATTACACAAATGAACAATTCTTAGATGATACAAACGACAAGACCTCCTTTCTATATATAGGAGTCTAAGGGGTCATAATATAATTAGAGCCGACGTAACAATAATAATGTAAGGGCACAATAATAACAATATTGGGCTTCTATAGGGCACAATAATAACAATATGGGGACTACATGCGTACAACAATATAATAAGGGGGTTGTAATAATAACTATAAGGGGTTACACTAGTAGTATAGGGGCCTAACATGCCCCTCTCCTTCAAAAAGTGTTGTCCTCAACGCTTGAGTAGTTCTTGATGCTTCTGTATAAAATTATTGTTCTCCATGTGGAATCTTCAGTGGGTAAGTTCTTCCAATTGATGAGATACTCTGAAATTGATCGATTTCGTAGCTGTTGGGTTCTTGTTTCTGTGACTACTCCAGGTTCCAACATGATTTTTCCTTCCTCTTCAAGTTCTGGCAATATTGTTTGAATTCGGATATTCTGCAACTTTTGAATGAGTGACCACACTTGTTTGTCCTTCTTCCATTCATCCCTTGCTTCGTTTATCCAATCTGGTTGGTTGATCTATCTTTCTGTGAGCTGGTTTCATAACATTTGGTATCAGAGCTTTGGATTCTAGGGTTTCGCTGCTCCAAATAGGTCATCGTGACATTTGCGCTATAATTTTTTCTCTGCGACATTTCAGATGCTAAAAAAAAACCCATTTGAGAAGAAATTGCGTTGAACCTTGACTATGAATTTTAGAGATTTTTGCGCTATATTTGTGGAGATATTATCTAAGGAAGTTGGCCTTTTTGCAAACTCTTGAGTTACATTCCAAACATGTGACCTTGGGAAAATAGTCATAACTTTTGTTTTGAGCATCAGATTGAAATTTCGCAAGAAGTTACAGAAAGAGGATGGACTGCAGGTTCATGTGTATATTTTTAAGATACTGAGGTCAAAACAGTGACACATGGCACTTCATACAAGTTTGCTCTTCTGGAAAGTTCTACAATTAGGTCATCTTGGGAGATTGTGCATAACTCTATCTTGGAGAATCTAAATTCGATCAGACTAGTGGCACTGAAAAGATGACACAGAGGGCTACTGTGGGTCACAATTTCAAAACTGGAAGAACGGAAATCACAAAGTTATAGTCATTTCAAGATCAAGCTCCTAAAAAGATAGAAAAGATAGATCAATGCCTTATAATTCAGCCTCTTCGAGGGGGCAACCTCCTTTACATTACAAAAATGAATAATTCTTCGATGATACCAATGAAAATACCTCCTTTCTATATATAGTAGTCTAAGGGGTCATAATATAACCAGAGCCGACATAAGAATAATAATGTAAGGGCACAATAATAACAATATGCAGACTACATGGGTACAACAATATAGTAAGGGGGTTGTACTAATAACAATAAGGGGTTACACTAGTAGTATAGGGGCCTAACATGCCATGTATTATGCCTCTATAGTTGATAGTGCCACTGTAGATTGTTTCTTACTCATCCAACTGACTGAACCTCCAATTAGGTTAAAGACAAACCCACTTGTAGATCTTCTCTGATCCAGATCTCTAGCACAGTCTGCATCAAGAAAGCCACAAATATCCAACACTATGTCCAATCCTGGTCATCCTTGGTAGCACAAACCATAATCACTAGTGCCACACAGATACTTGAAACCCCGCTTCACTATTTTCTAATGCTCCTTCCCTAGTTGTGACATAAACCTGCTTAATACTCCCACTTCATGTGCAATGTCTGGTCTTGTACAAACCATTTCATACATGAGGCTATCAAATGCACTTGCATATGGAACATGAGACATGTCCTCTTCCTCTTCTTGTCCCTTGCAACATTGTTCAACAAATAACCTCACACCTACAAGAATATGAACCTTCATCGGTTTACTATCCTACATATTAAACCTCTGCAATATTGTTTCTACATACTTCCTCTAATTTAACCAAAGCATCCTCCTTTCTCGGTCTCTTTTATTTTCCATTCCCAAAATATAGTTTGTAGCACCAAGATCTTTCATGTCGAATTTGGAGGACAATGGGATCTTCAAATCCTGGATAATTTCTAAGTCATTTCCATCCAGCAACATATCATCCACATACAAGAGTAGATAAATAACACGGTCACCAATTAATTTAAAATACATAGAGTGATATGCTTTGCTTCTGGTGAATCCATGTCCCCGTATAAATGTATCAAATTTCTGATACCACATCCTTGGTGACTGTTTTAACCCATACAAATACGTCTTTAACTTGCATACCATTTCTTTATTAGCCTTCATCGCAAAACCTTCAGGTTGCTTCATGTAGATCTCCTCTTCCAGATCCCCGTGAAGAAATGTTGTCTTCACATCCATCTATTCTACCTCAAAATCAAAAGCAGCAGCAATAGATAAAAGTAATATAATAGAAGCTACCTTGGCAACAGGAGAAAAAATGTCACCAAAATAAATTCTTGGCACTTGGGAATAACCTTTTGCTACCAGCCTAGCTTTGTATTTCTCCACCTTTCCTTCTGCATTTGTCTTCTTCTTGAACACCCATTTGCTGCTAATGGTTTTCCTTCTAGCCGAAAACTCCACCAGATCCCAAGCCTCATTTTTTTTGCAAAGATACCATTTCATCAACCATGGCCTCTTTCTAGAGTTTTCCATCCTATGAACCTAATGCTTCCTTCATAGTTTTGGGATCATTATTAGTAACAGATAAAGAAAAATTTGAACAGAAAGAAGATGGACTATACCTTTCTGGTTGTCTTATTTCTTGAAATGATCTCCTCACACCAAAAGTTTGTGGCTCTTCATCTTTTAATTCGTCCTCTGCTGTAGAGTATGATTCTTCCTCCTTAAGCTCAAACTCTATTTTCTTAGGTTCCTTTGGTTGGAATTCATGTTTAGTAACATATTTCACCTCTCTGAACACCACATCTCGAATGTACACAACCTTCCTTGTTACTGGGTTCCAAAGCTTATAACCCTTTAAACCATCCTTATACCGAATAAAAATACACTTTTCAAATTTACTAGCCACCTTGGTTCTTTTCTCCTTTGGAACATGTACATATGCATCACATCCAAATACCTTCATATGTGAAAGAGATGGTTTCTTACCAGTCCATACCTCTTGTGGAGTCTTATCCTCCAATGCTGATGAAGGTGATCTGTTGACCAGGTAACATGCTATCTCCACGGCCTCTGCCCAGAATTCCTGTCCTAACCTGACACCACTGAGCATTATTCTTTCCCTTTCCATCAACATCTTATTCATTCTTTCTGCAACTCCATTTTTCTCAGGTGTGTATGGAGTAGTCTTATGTCGTGCTATACCACACTTCTTACAAAATTCTTTGTTAGGAAACCAGCTCACAAAAAGATAGAAAAGATAGATCAATGCCTTAGAATTCAACCTCTTCGAGGGGGAAACCTCCTTTACATTACACAAATGGACGATTCTTGGATGATTGATAAGACCTCCTTTCTATATATAGGAGTCTAAGGGGTCATAATATAATCAGAGCCAACATAACAATAGTATTGTAAGGGAACAATAATAAAAATGGTGGGCTTCTATAGGGCACAATAATAAAAATATGGGAACTACATGGTCACAACACTATAATAAGGGGGTTGTACTAATAAAAATAAGGGTTTACACTAGTAGTATAGGGACCTAACATGCCCCTCTCCTTTGAAAAGTGTTGTCCTCCACTCTTGAGTATTTCTTGACGCTTTTGTACAAAATTCTTGTCCTCCCATGTGGAATCTTCAGCAGGTAAGTTCTTCTACTTGATGAGATAATTTTAAATTGATTGATTGCATAGCTATCAAGTTCTTGTTTCTGTGAATTCTCCAGGTTCCAATATGATTTTTCCTTGTAAAATTGTGGCAATATTGTTTGAACTGGGATCTTCTGCAACTTTTGAATGAGTGGCCACACTTCTTCATCATTTTTCCATTCATCCCTTTCTTCATGTATCCAATATGGTTGGATAATAGAAATAACACAAAACAATGCTTCCACATCCTCATCCTTTCTTGAGAGTGCATCTGTAACAACATTTTGCTTCCCTTTTTGTAGATGATTTCAAAGTCATAAGCCAACATATTTGTGACCCATTTTTTCTGTTCTTCTAGAGATAATCGTTGTTCTAAAAAGTATTTAAGGCTATCATGACCCCTTTTTACCTTTAAGTGTCTTCAATTAGGTAAGGTTGCCATTTCGTAATTTGCATGTAGTATTGCCAACATTTCCTTCTCATAAATTGCTTGCTTGAGATGTAGTTGTAAAAATACCCAATCGCCTACATCAAAACTTCTTTCACTGTGATGTTGATCTACTTGTTGTTTCATTCAATTTGGCACCAAAGTGGCGTTATCCTTTAAAAGTTGGAGAACTTGTTGTTGATTCTCGATGCGATCTTTCACTGCCTGAATATTTTTCTTATTTATATTTCCTTCTATCTTGAGAGTTTGAGGAGTGGTAATTTCTTCGAATGCATTACAAGATATGGTTGGATTCATTTCTTGATGCTCGATGTGTCCTTTCACTTCTTGAACATTTTTCTTCTTGATATGTCCTTCTATCTTGATAGCTTAAAGAGTGGTAATTCCGGCCAATACATTACAAGATATGGTTAGATTCATTTCTTCTTTCTTGATGTGATGTTTCACTTCTTGAACCTTTTTCTTCTTGATGTGTCCTTCTATCTTAAGAGTTTGAGGAGTGTTAATTCTTTCAAATGCTTTACAAGATATGGTCAAATTCATTTCTTCTTTCTCCAAGGTTGGTTTCTGGTGTATATCCTCTTATTTTGATGTTTCTTGATCCTTTTCTTCCTCCTCTTCACAATCTACGCAAAATAATTTCTTCTCAACACAGTTATGATCTTTAATGTATTTGTTATCACAATTGTAACAAAGCCCTTTTTCTCTTTTTTCTTCCAATTATTGTGGTGCCACCCTTATAGGTTGTGGAAAGCTAGGAGAAATAACACTTCCATCTTTATAGTTGTGAGGGGTAGACTTCCTTGTTTCCATAACTTTTCTTTCCACTTTTCCTTCCAACGTGAATTCTGTCTCCAATGAATCAAGTTCCCAAAAATGAAACTCATGTTGAATGTTATCCTTTAAAGTCCCTATGGATACATCAATCTTATGCTTCTCTGGAATATCATTTTCCCTTATATTTAATTTTTGAATGTCCTTAATGTTCTCTTCCATTGAACACTTTTGTTTTAGATTTAGCAATTGGTTAAAGAAGGTTTTGAGCTTTGTATCCTCATAATGTGCTATCATTTCCTCCATGAAAGTTGACCACGTAATAAGTGGTTTACAAGAACAAAGGCCTTTATACCATAAAAATTGATCTGGTTCTAAATATGAAGATGCAATATGTACCTTTTGTAACAGTTGCACCTCATGTATATCAAAATATTACTCCATCTGTAGTATCCAATTTACCCAATCCTTGCCATCAAACTTCCTCATATTACCTCTTCTTGATTTTAGGAGCTCGATATTGAAACAACTATAATTTTGTAACTTAAGATCTCCAAGTTCTAGAATCATGACCTGCAGTATCCCTCTGCATCCTCTTTCCAATGCCACTAGTCTGATCGAAATTGGATTCTACAAGGAAGAGTTATGTCAAATCTCCCACGATGACCTGATTATAGATTGGTTCAGTATAGCGCACTTGTAGGAAGTGCCACGTGTCACTGTTTCAACCTTAGAACTTGAAACTGATACATAGAAAACTACAGTATGTCCTCTTTTTGCAACTTCTTACGCAATTTGAATCTAATGCTCAGAGGGAAAGTTATGATGATTTTCCCAAGGTCACATATTTAGGATTTAATTCGGGAGTCTGCAAAAACCCTAACTTCCTTAGATCATATATCCAAAAATATATCGAACCAATATCGGAAATTCAAACCTGAGGTTCAAATCGATTTCTTCTCAAATGATTTTTTTTTAGCTTCTGAAACTTTGTAGCGAAAATGTTATAGCGAAAATTCCACGATGACGTGTTTTAGATGAAATTCTGGAGCTTGCAAAAACCCTAACTTCCTCAGATCATATCTCTGAAATATAGCGACAAAAGATATGAAATTCAGACCGGAGGTTCAGCACAATTGATTCTCAAATGGGTTTTGTTTTTAGCTTCTAAAACTTTGTAGCGACAAAGTTAAGCGAAAATGCCACGACGACTTGTTTGGTGCAGTGAAACTCTAGAATCCAAAGCTCTAATGCCAAATGCTAGGAAATGTGCTTACAAAAAGATAGATCAACACCTTAGAATTCAACCTCTTCGAGGGGGAAACCTCCTTTACATTACACAAATAGACAATTCGTGGATGATACAAATGATAATACCTCCTTTCTATATATAGGAGTCTAAGGGGTCATAATATAATGAGAGCCGACATAACAATAATAATGTAACAACACAATAATAACAATGGTGGGCTTCTATAGGGCACAATAATAACAATATGGGGACTACATGGGCACAATAATATAATAAGGGGGTTGTACTAATAACAATAAGAGGTTACACTAGTAGTATAGGGACCTAACATTCTTCAAATTCCTTGCTGCAAAACTCTCCACGGTTATCTGTCCTTAACACCTTTATCTTCAGTCTGGTTTTCCACAAGAGCCTTAAATTCTTTAAACCCTTTAAAGACTTCAAATTTCTTCTTAATGAAATATATCCATGTATTCCTTGAGAAGTCATCTAAAAATGATACATAGTACACAGACTTACCTAGTGATGGAACCTTCACAGGTCCAAACACATCACTGTGCGCAAGTTCTAATATATGTTCCGCCCTTTTACCACCAAAGGGGAAACTCACCTAATTTTGCTTCCCATATACAAAATTTTCACATAAATCAAAATCTAAAGAGCTATTACTCATACCTTCTACCATACCTTTACCATGAAGTATTCGAAGGCCCTTCTCTCCAATATGTCCAAGCCTTTGATGCCATAGCATGGTCTTCTCTCCAGAGACCACTAGATTTTCTGCTCCACTTTCAGGAACCACAGAATTTTTGCACCCATCAACAACAGTGCTACCTTGCAACTTGTACAAATTTCCAATTCGAACTCCTTGCATCAATACTAGTGCCCCCCAAACCATCTTACATGTATCCTTCTCGAACATTCTTTTTACACCTGCATCCTCCAACTTGCTTATAGAAATCAAATCTCTAGCTAATGCAATAATATGGAGAACACTCGGAAGTGTTCTAACCCTTATACCTTGCAACTTCAACTTTACTTTTCCGCGACCAATGATTCTAGCCTTCCTGTCATGCCCCAAGAGGACATCACCACCATCATATTTCTCATACTCGTAGAACCACTCTCTATGGGGAGTGAAGTGAAAGGATGCACCTGAGTCAATCAACCATGCCTCATGATATACATGTGTACTTGAAGAAGCCAAGTACACATCCCCACCTTCATCTGAGGTGGTTTTTGCCTCTGCAAAAGGAACATCATCAGATCCCTTTACTTTATCAGGAGCTTTAGATTTATAGTCCCTTTTGTAGTGCCCTTCCTTTCCACATTTCCAGCATAGCACCTTTATAGGTTTTCCTGGAGATTTAGATCTCCCTCTAGATTTAGACTTCCCACTCGATGACTTATTTTTGTTCCTGTTCTAGGACCATCCTCGTAGAGACAAGGCATCACCATTCTGGCTCTCGATATTTTTCCATTTCATTTCCTCCATCAGCAAGGATGAGACTATTTCATCAAAATACAAGGCAGTTGCATTTCTACCTATTGCAATAATCAAAATATCCCACGAGTTTGGTAGAGAACAAAAAAAATTGATGCACTTATCTTCATATGAAATTTTAACATCAACATATAATAACTGACTTATCACAGTATTAAATGCGTTCAGATGCTTTGTCACTGAGTCTCCATGTTTCATCCTCAAGTTATACAGCTTTTTCCGTAGGAACATCTTATTCACTAGAGATTTAGATTGGTATAAAGTCCCTAACTTGTCCCACAAAGCCTTCGCCATAGCTTCCCCTGATACATTCAGCAATAATGAATCTAAGACACACAATCATGTTGTGCTCTTTGTCTTCCAATCCAAATTCTTCCATTCTTCATCGGACACTCCCGTTGGTTTAGTACATGGATCTACCATGATCGACTGATCTTTATCCACCCACAGATCCTCTATCTTGAGTTTCCATAACTCAAAACTCTAACCATTAAATTTCTTGCTCTCTATCTTTCCACTGCTCACCATCTTCTTTCACCACCAAAATCGATCCCGTAGATCTCCCACTAAAGAGGGTCTACCATAGGCCCAAGCGAAACCCCTCAGCAACAAAGGCGTCCCCTTGAAGTCAAAAAAACTCTGATACCAAATGTAGGTTTTAACCTCGTAAAAAAATTACCTGCATACGAATTCTAAAACACAGAAAATAAATAATGCGAGATCATAACACATAAAACACATATACACAGAGATTTCCCCCTGGATCCCAAAACCGGGACTACTATCTTGATTTTTCATTATGTTCCTTTCAATGTTACAATACATATTTATACATGTTGAAGCATCCAATACCATGGACCTAAAACCATCACATCTAAAACCATGGAATGAAAACCATCGCGTCCAAAACCATGTGCGAAAAACATGCACAAAACCATAGTAGGTCCACCCAACCTAATATAGGGTCCAAAAACAAAATTTTCCATGGTGTTTCCCCATAACCCATAGAGGGGGGTTACCTACACCCCTCAAACTCCTTGCGACCCCCCCGCTATGTATTGGGTGCAACGAAGGGGGAGCTCCAACCCCCCTCTAACCCCTCAGTTAACTATGTGGGCTAGTTGTGGAAAGAATATAACACAACCCAACAACATGGCCCTTGTTGGGGAATGTGTTGAGACTGAGCCATCTTCCTTTGAGGAAGCAGTGCAGCAGTCGATTTTGGTTGATGCTATGGTGGAGGAGTATGACTCCATAGTTTGGAATAGTGTTTGGGACATGGTTCTAGGACAGGAGAACAAGTCAGTTGTGAGTTCCTGTTGGCTTTACAAGGTAAAGTAAGCCGCTAATGGTAGTGTGGAAAAGCATAAGGCAAGATTTGTTTCCCGTGCCTTTTCAGAGGTCGAGGGGATAGACTATGATGAGAATTTTTCTCCTGTCGCAAGGTACTCATCTATCAGATCGATGTTGGCACTACCATCACAGATGGGTTGGAAGATCCATCATATGGATGTGAAGATTGCATTCCTCAATGGAAAGGTTGAGGAAGCGGTGTACATAGAGTAGCCAGAAGGTTTTGAGACCTTTGATCATAAGTTGCATGTGTGCCAAATCAAGAGAGATTTTTACGAGCTGAAGCAAACACCTTATGCTTGGTACGACAAGATCGACAACTACTTCACTGAGTTGGGCTTCACAAAGAGTGAATCGGATGCGAACCTATACCACATCATTGTGAAAGGAAAGTCATTGATCATTGTCTTTTATGTTGATGATCTCATATTAACAGGTGATGATCAATTGATCATGTATTCCAAGGAGGACCTTGCAAGATAATTCAAAATGAAATACATGGGTCTCATGCATTACTTCCTTGGCATGGAAGTGTGGCAGAAGGATGGGGAAGTGTTTGTGTCTCAGGGCAAGTATGCCAATGAAATACTCAGGAAGAAGTGCAAGCCCATTCAGACTCCTCTAGCAGGTAACTGGAGGAAGGAGGATGCTACTTCAAGAGGCTACTATGTATAGGAAGCTTGTGGGTTCACTAATGTATTTAGTGAACACATGACTAGATTTGTGCTATGTGGTGAACCAACTGAGTCAATCAATGGTTCAGCCTACCAAGATGTTTTGGAAGGCAACTAAGCATGTTTTGAGATACCTCAGAGGCACATCTCAGTATGGATTATGCTACAGACGAACAGAGGGAGTGAAGCTGCAGCGCTTCACTGATGTAGATTGGGCATGGAGTCCATCAGATTGGAAGGCACATCAGGAGGTATTTTCAACCTTGGGTCAACTGTAGTTTCTTGGTACAGCAAGAAACAGAGGTTGGTTGCACTCATCTCAGCAGAGGCTGAATACATGGTTGCAAGTCAGGAAGCATGTGAGGCCATATGGATGCGGATAATTCTAGCTCACTTATTTGATCATAGGATGGATCCAACTGTGATCTATTGCGATAATCAGAGTTGTATCAAACTCTCTGAGAATCTAGTATTTCATGATAGTTCCAAGCACATCGACATCCAGTATCATCATCTCAGAGAGTGTGTGGTGAGGAGGATCATGTTGTTGTAGTATATTTCGACAGAGGAGCAAGATGATGACATTTTGACAAAGGCATTGTAAAAGTGTAAATTCGAGTTCCATAGAGACACGATCGGGGTGGCAGATAATCCCTTTCTTGTTGAGAGGGAGTGTTGAAATGTAGAAACAAGAATATTCCAATTTTAATTTGTCCTTGAATTAAAATACAAATTTACTCTCACTAACTGCTTGGAAAATAATTAATTAATTCATTTTGAGTTAATTAGTTGGAGAAATTCAAGCTAGAAGTCTTTGTGAAGTCATGCAACAGTTATCCCTTAAATTAAGGAGATAATATTGAGTTGTATTTGAGTTGTAATTAGTTAGCTAAGTTAACTGAGTTAAGTCCAGTTAAATTAGTTCCAAACTGTTTGAGGAACTAATTGTGAGTTAAGTCAGTTAATGCATGAATGCATCCAACTAGTGTACTCCAGATAATTGAATATTCTCTCATCGATAACTCATGCATATCTATTATGAGAAAGAACCAGTTGAGATTAAAGATAGGGACAATGTATTATCAATTTCAAGAATTTTTCTATAAGGAAAACTATTACATGCAGAAGGAATTCATTCCTTGAGATTTGCACAGTTTTACAGGGTGTAAGATCAGTGTGAGTGATCAGTGTCACACTTGGTGACAGCTGGATCACCTAGGAGAAACTACGCAAGGAAATAGGAGCTTGGAGGGCAAAGGAGAAGGAATATGAGCAGTCTATTTTGTCTGTGAGCATCAGTGAGGGATTGTACTGAGAGTTGGATAGCTGTGAGAGCTAAAGCTGTGTGTAATCCTGATATATTTCCACTTGTATGATAATACAGATAGTGGGTCTTTTAGCTGAGGCTTTCCCCATAGTATTCTTCTGTGTTTCATGTGCACATTGATTCTTCTCTTGTTATATGTGTTCCACTTGATCTTGCTCAAATCTATTAAGCTTCCACAAGTTTTATTGTAGAACTAGATTAAAGTATTTTGCTTTAGTTATATTACATTATCAGGTTAATCTACAGTCAAAATTTCTACAAATATTTGATCATACTGTATCTATTTTAATTGATCCTGGAGCTACGTTAAGTTATGTTAGTCCTAAGATAGTTGAGGAATGTAAATTATAAACTATCAAGTTTAAAAACCCCTGGTTAGTACACCTAGCAATAGGGGAAAAGAGACGTGTGTTGGCCAACGTCAATAACTGTCCTTTGGAAATAGAAGGTCAGCCTTTGGTGGTAGATCTAAATGTACTTCCCCTAGGATCGTATGATGTTTTGATAGGCATGGACTAGCTAGAAAAGCATTGGTCCGTTATAAATTGTAAAACAAAAACTAGATGTTACATGAATGAGCAAGGAGACAAATAGGAGATACAAGGCATTTTGAGACCACTAAAATTACGGCCAATAACTGCCTCTCAATTGGCAAAGTGCATCAGAAAAGATTCCAGATTTATGCTATTCAGGTTGGTTATGCCAACTCAAAGGAAAAGTCTGTTTCCCTGGAAAGTATCCCTGTAATTCAAAAATTTGTAGATGTATTTCCTGAAGAAATACCAGGGCTGCCTCCAAAAAGAGACATAGATTTCACCATTGAACTAGTGTGAGGAGCAACCCTGGTGTCCTGAGCTCCTTATCATATGAACACACCAGAACTGATGGAACTAAAAATGCAATTACAGGAGTTGCTGGATAAAAATTACATCCGCCCCAATGTGTCACCTTGGGGAGCCCCCGTACTATTCGTAAAAAAGAAGGATGGGACCCTACGTATGTGTATGGACTATTGTCAGCTGAATAAGTTGAATATTAAGAACAGGTACCCTTTGCCTCGCATAGATGAACTATTTGACCAAGTAAAAGGGGTGACAATATTTTCAAAAATTGATCTACGATCAGGATACCACCGATCAAAATCAAGGAGGAAGACATAGCTAAAACCGCCTTTAGGACCCGCTATGGGCACTACAAGTTTGTAGTTTTACCCTTCGGGCTAACCAATGCCCCCGCGACCTTTATGTGTATAATGAAAAATATATTTCATCAGTATTTAGATAAATTTGTATTAATCTTTATTGATGACATATTGATTTATTCTTGGAATATTGAAGAACATAAGGAGCACCTCAAGATAGTGTTGCCGACTCTCTGGGAACATCAACTGTATTCTAAATTCAAAAAGTGTGATTTTTTCAAAGAACAGATTCAGTACTTAGGCCACATTATTACCAAGGATGGAATCACTATAGATCGTGAAAAGTTAAAGACCATAATGGAATGGAAAATACCAAAATACTTAGCAGATATAAGATCTTTTATGGGACGGGGCAGGATACTATAGATGATTTGTTGAAGGATTCTCCAGGGTGGCCTATCCTATTACCTCCCTACAGAAAAGGGAAAAACTTTTAAATGGATAACAGAATGTCAAAAGAGCTTTGAGCAGCTTAAGCATCTGCTCACCACTACGCCAATTTTAAGCATAGTAGATCCAAGCAAGGACTATGTGGTGTGTACAGATGCCAACAAGGAAGGGGTAGGTGGATTTTTAATGCAAGATGGGAGGGTAATCACCTATGAGTCTAGGGAATTGAAGGAAAATGTTAGGTCCCTATACTACTAGTGTAACCCCTTATTGTCATTAGTACAACCCCCTTATTATATTGTTGTGCCCATGTAGTCCCCATATTGTTATTATTGTGCCCCATAGAAGCCCACTATTGTTATTATTTCTCCCTTACATTATTATTGTTATGTCGACTCTGATTATATTATGACCCCTTAGACTCTTATATATAGAAAGGAGGTCTTGTCATTTGAATCATCTAAGAATTGTTCATTTGTGTAATGTAAAGGAGGTTGCCCCCTCGAAGAGGCTAAATACTAGGGCATTTATCTATCTTTTCTATCTTTTTGTGAGTTGGTTTCATAACATTTAGTATCAGAGCTTTGGATTCTAGGGTTTCTATCCTCCAAATAGGTCACCGTGGAATTTTCGCTATAACTTTTTTTTTGCGACGTTTCAGAATCTTAAAAAAACACATTTGAGAAGACATCATGCTGCACCTCCACTTCAAAATTCAGATCCCATCTCGCTATAGTTTCAAAGATATGATCTGAGGAAGTTAGGGTTTCTGCAGACCTCCGAATTACATTCCAAATAGGTCACCTTGGGAAAATCGTCATAACTTTAGGTCTGAGCATCAAATTGAATTTTCGTAAGAAGTTATAGAAAGAGGATTGATCGTAGCTTTTCTGCGTATCATTTTCAAAACCTAAGGTTTAAACAGTGACCTGTGGAACATCATAAGTGCGCTCTACTAGCCAGTCTATACTCGGGTCATCGTGGGAGATTTGGCATAACTCTTCATTGGAGAATCCAATCTTGATTATACTTGCGGGGTTAGGAATACTACTTGGAGGGTTACCACAAGAAGAAATTTCAGAACATAAAGATCAGAAAGTATATAGTTACAGTTGTTTAAAGATCGAACTCCTAAAATCAAGAAAAATTGAGATGAGGAAGTTTGATGGCAAGGATCCAGTAAATTGGATACTACAGATGGAGAAATATTTTGATCTACATGGTGTACCACTGTTACAAAAGGTATGTATTGCATCTTCATATTTAGAACAAGATCAATTTTTATGGTATATAGGGCTTTGTTCCTGTAAAGCACTTGTTACGTGGTCAATTTTCATGGAGGAAATTATAGTAAATTATGAGGATACAAAGAGAAACATCTCCTTTAGAGCAACAATGCAACAATTGGAAGAAAAAAGAGCAAAAGAGATTTGTTACAAAGTGGAAAGAAAAATTATGGTAACAAGTAAGTCTACCCCTCCCAACTATAAAGAACTAAGTGTTGTTTCTCCTAGCCTTCCACAACCTACAGGGTTACAGCACAACAATTGGAAGAAAAAAAAGAAGGGGGGCTTTGTTACAATTGTGATATCAAATGCACTAAAGGTCATAAGTGTGTTGAGAAGAAATTCTTTTACATAGATTATGAAGAGGAGGAAGAAAAGGATCAAGAAACATCAAAAGAAGAGGATATACACCAGGAACCTACCCTAGAGAAAGAAGAAATGAACCCGAGCATATATTTTAAAGCATTGGCAATAATTACCACTCTTCAAACTCTCAAGATAGAAGGACATATCAAAAAGAAAAAGGTTCAAGAAGTGAAAGATCACATCGAGAAAGAAGAAATAGATCCAACCATATCTTGTAATGCATTGACCGGAATTACCACTTCTCAAACTATCAAGATAGAAGGACATATCAAGAAGAAAAAGGTTCAAGCAGTGAGATATCACATCGAGAATCAACAAGAAGTTCTCCAACTTTTAAAGCATAACGCCACTTTGGTGTAGAATTGAATGAAACAATAGGTAGATCAACATCATAGTGAAAAAAAAATTGATGTAAGTGATTGGGTATTTTTACAACTACATCTCAAGCAAGATATTGATGAGAAGGAAACGTTGGCAATACTACATGCACTTAAGAAATGGCGACCTTACCTAATGGGAAGACACTTCAAGGTAAAACTGGATCATGATAGTCTTAAATACTTTTTAGAACAAATATTATCTTTAGAAGAAAATAAAAAATGGGTCACAAATATGTTGGGTTATCATTTTAAAATCATCTACAAAAAACGGAAGCAAAATGTTGTTGCAAATGCACTCTCAAGAAGGGATGAGGATGTGGAATCATTGTTTTGTGTTATTTCTATTATCCAACAAGATTGGATAAATGAAGCAAGAGATGAATGGAAGAAGGATGAAGAAGTGTCGCCACTCATTCAAAATTTGCAGAAGGTCTGAGTTCAAAACATATTGCCAGAACTTGACGAGGAAGGAAAAATCATATTCGAACCTGGAGAAGTCACAGAAAAAAGAACCCAACGGCTACGAAATCGATCAATTTCAGAGTATCTCATCAAGTGGAAGAACTTACTCACTGAATATTCCACATGGGAGGACAAGAATTTTATACAGAAGCATCAGGAACTACTCAAGTGTTGAGGACAACACTTTTTGAATGAGAGGGGCATGTTTGGTCCCTATACTACTAGTGCAACCCCTTGTTGTTATTAGTGCAACCCCCTTATTATATTGTTGTGCCCATGTAGTTCCCATATTGTTATTATTGTGCCCACTATTGTTATTATTTTTCCCTTACATTATTATTGTTATGTCGGCTCTGATTATATTATGACCCCTTAGACTCCTATATATAGAAAGGATGTCTTGTCATTTGAATCGTCCAAGAATTGTTCATTTGTGTAATGTAAAGGAGGTTCCCCCCTTGAAGAGGCTGAATAATAAGGTGTTTATATATCTTTTCTATCTTTTTGTGAGATGGTTTCATAACAGAGCACGAGCAGAAATATTCCACCTATGACTTAGAATTGACAACCATCATTCACGCATTAAAAATGTGGCGTCACTATTTGATGGGTAAGAATTTTCCTTTAATGACTGATCATCACAGCTTGACTAATTACTTCAAGAAACCCACTTTAAATGTTGGACAAGCCTGATGGGTATATTTTCTAAGTGGATTTGATTTCAAGATCAAACATCTAAAGGGAAAGGAGAACCGGGTAGCTGATGTTTTGAGTCGAAAGGTACATTGTCTCAATGAAGTTTCTTACAGTGAAGTGTGAACTACCTTCGATGAATTAATTAAAGAAGAAGCGAAGCAAGACCCGAATATCAGTAGTTAGGACAACAAGCTGAAAACAAAAACAACCATGAATATCAGCTAGGATATGAAATGGATTCTGTAGGTATGTTGAATTATAACAAAAGATTATATGTGACTAACCAAAATAACATTGAAAATCTGATTCTGGATGAACATCATAAGAGTCTGTATGTAAGAAACCCAGGGTACCAAAAACTAATTACAATACTCCGAAAGGAGTACTATTGGCCAGGTATGAAAAAGGATGTAGAAGAATATTTGACACGCTACCTGGAATGTCAGCAAGTTAAAACAGAACATCAACATCCCGCTGGGTTACTGTACCCATTGCCAATTCTAGAATGTGTAGGTTTTAACCCCGTATAGAAGTAACCTGCATATGAATTATAAAACACAAAAAATAAATAATGCAAGAGCATAACACATAAAACACATATAAACAAATATTTTCCTCTGGATCCCAAAATCAGGATTACCAGCTTGATTTTTCATTATGTTCCTTTCAATGTTATAATACATATTTATACATGCCGAAGCATCCAACAGTATGGACCGAAAACGTTCGCGTCGAAAAAACATGTGCGAAAATCATGCACAAAACCATAGGTGGGTCCGCCCAACCTAACATAGGGTCCAAAACCTCCTGTTAACTATGTGGAAAGAATATAACACAACCCAACATTCTCCCACTTGTTGTTTTCTTTCCACAGGGGGCCACAAGAGAGCTTAGTCATTTTTCCAGCCTTGAAATGCCCATTGTCTCTCTACACCAAGAGAACTTCTCAGAGCTCACATATTTTGTTAATGCATCTGCAGTATTCTTCAAAGTGTCCACCTTTACCAGCAACACATTTCTGTCTTCTATCATATCCCTCACAAAGTGATATTGAATATCAATGTGCTTTGTCTTTGAATGATATGCGGGGTTCTTTTCCAAGAAAATTGCACTTTGGCTATCACAGTCTATCCTTATAGCTTCCTGTACTAACCCCATACTTGAACACAATCTCTGCAACCAAACTGCTTCCTTACTTGCATGAGTGGCTTCCATGTATTCTTCCTTTGTAGTTGATAGTGCCACTACAGATTGTTTCTTACTCATCCAACTGACTGCACCTCCAAATAGGTTAAACACATACGCACTTGTAGATCTTCTCTTATCCAGATCTCCAGCCCAGTATAAATCAACAAAGCCATGAATATCCAACACTCTGTCCAATCCTGGTCTTTCTTGGTAACACAAACCATAATCACTAGTGCCACGCAAATACCTGAAAACCCGCTTCACTGGTGTCCAGTGGTCCTTCCCTGGTTTTGACATAAACCTGCTCAATACTCCCACTGCATGTGCAATGTCTGGTCTAGTACAGACCATTGCATACATCAGGCCACCGACTGCACTTGCATATGGAACACGGGACATGTCCTCTTCCTCTTCTTGTGTCTTGGGACATTGTTCAGTAGATAACCTCACACCTACAGGAATAGGAACCTTCATTGGTTTACTATCCTGCATATTAAACCTCTGCAATATTGTCTCGACATACTTCCCTTGGTTTGACCAGAGATTCCTCTTTGCCCGATCTCTTTTAATTTCCATGCCCAAAATATAGTTTGCAACACCAATATCTTTCATGTCGAATTTGGAGGACAATTGGATCTTCAAATCCTGGATAACTTCTTTGTCATTTCCAACCAACAACATATCATCCACATACAAGACCAGATAAATAACACTGTCACCAATTAATTTAAAATACACACAGTGATTTTCTTTGCTTCTGGTGAAGCCAAGTCCTCATATAAATGTATCAAATTTCTGATACCACATCCTTGGTGATTGTTTTAACCCATATAGAGACTTCTTTAGCTTACATACTAGTTATTTCTTACCCTTCACCACAAAGCCTTCAGGTTGCTTCATGTAGATCTCCTCTTCCAGAGCCCTGTGAAGAAATGTTGTCTTCACATCCATCTATTCTACCTCAAAATCAAAAGCAGCAACAACAAATAAAAGTAATCTAATAGAAGTTACCTTGGTAACAGGAGAAAAAATATCACCAAAATAAATTCTCGGCACCTAGGAATAACCTTTTGCTACCAATCGAGCTTTGTATTTCTCCACTTTTCCTTATTCATTGGTCTTCCTTTTGAACACCCATTTGCTGCCAATGGGTTTCATTCCAGCTGGAAACTCCACCAGATCCCAAGCCTCATTTTTGTCAAAGAGGCCATTTCATCAACCATGGCCTCTTTCCAGAGTTTTCCATCCTCTGAATCCACTGCTTCCTTCACAGTTCTAGGATCATCATTAGTAACAGACAAAGAAAATTTGAATAGAAAGAAGATGGACTATATCTTTCTGGATTCCTTCTTTCTCGAACTGATCTTCTCAAAGCTGGAGTTTGTGGCTCTTCATCTTCTGATTCCTTCTCTGATGTAGAGTATGATTCTTCGTCCTTTAGCTCAAACTCTATCTTCTCAGGTTCCTTTGGTTGGACTTCATGTTTAATAACATCTTTCACCTCTCTGAACAACACATATCGGCTATACATAACCTTCCTTGTTATTGGGTTCCAAAGCTTATAACCCTTTAAACCATCCTTATACCCAATAAAGATGCACTTTTCAGATTTACTATCCAAATTTGTTCTTTTCTCCTTTGGAACATGTACATATGCATCACATCCAAATACCCTCAGATGTGAAAGAGAGGGTTTCTTAGTAGTCCATACCTCTTGTGGAGTCTTATGCTCCAATGATCATGAAGGTGACTTGTTGACCAGGTAACATGCAGTATCCACCGCCTCTACCCAGAATTCCTGTCCTAACCTGGCACCATTGAGCATGCTTCTTGCCCTTTCCATCAATGTCTTGTTCATTCTTTCTGCAACTCCATTTTGTTGAGGTGTATATGGAGTAGTCTTCTATTGTGCTATACCACACTTCCTACAGAATTCTTCAAATTCCTTACTGCAAAACTCTCCACCATTATCTGTCCTCAACACCTTTATCTTCTACTTTGTCTGGTTTTCCACTAGAGCCTTAAATTCTTTAAACCTATCAAATACTTCAGATTTCTTCTTAAGGAAATATATCCATGTATTCCTTGAGAAGTCATCTATAAATGATACATAGTACATAGACTTACCCAGTGATGGAACCTTCACAGGTCCAAACACATCACTGTGCACAAGCTCTAATATATGTTTTGTCGTCTTACCACCAGAGTGGAAACTCACCCGATTCTGCTTCTTGTATACACAATTTTCATAGAAATCAAAATCCAGAGAGCTATTACTCATACCTTCTACCATACCTTTACCATGAAGTATTCAAAGGCCCTTCTCTCTAATATTTCCAAGCCTTTGATGCCACAACATGGTCTTTTCTCCAGAGACCATTAGATTTTTTGCTCCACTTTTAGGAACCATCGAACTGTTGCACCCATCAACAACAGTGCTACCTTGCAGCTTCTATAGAGTTCCAATCCGAACTCCCCGCATCAATACCAGTACTCCCCAAACCATCTTGCAGGTATCCTTCTCGAACACTTTTTTTACACCTGCATCATCCAGCTTACTAACAGAAATCATATTTTTGGTTAATGCAGGAATATGCAGAACACCCAGAAGTGTTCTAACCCTTCCACCTTGCGGCTTCAACTTTACTTTTCCACGACCAATGATTCTTGCGTTCCTGTCATCCCCCAAGAAGACATCACCACCATCATATTTCTCATACACACGTAACCACTCTCTATGGGGAGTGAAGTGAAAGGATGCACCTGAGTCAATCAACCATGCCTCATGATCTACATGTGTACTTGAAGAAGCCAAGTACACATCCCCACCTTCATCTGAGGTGGTTTTCGCCTCTGCAGAAGGAGCCTCATCAAATCCCTTTCCTTTGTTAGAAGCTTTAGATTTACAGTCCCTTTTGAAGTGGCCTTCCTTTCAGTAGTTCCAGCACACCAACTTTACAGGTTTTCTTGGAGATTTAGATCTCCCTCTAGATTTAGATCTCCCACTCGATGACTTATTTTTGTTTCTATTATGGGACCGTCCTCGTACAGACAAGGCATCAACATTTTGTCTCTCCATATTTTTCCATCTCATCTCCACCGTTAGCAAGGCTAAGAATATTTCATCAAACTGCAAGGCAGTTGCATTGCTACCTGTTGCAATAACCAGACTATCCCATGAATCTGGTAGAGAACACAACAAATTGATGCACTTATCTTCATCTAAAATTTTAACATCAACAAATGCTAACTGACTTACCACAGTATTAAATGCATTCAGATGCTCTGTCACCAAGTCTCCATCTTTCATCCTAAGGTTTTACAGCTTTTTCCGCAGGAACAGTTTATTCACCAGAGACTTAGATTGGTACAAAGTCCCGAACTTGTCCCACAAAGCCTTTGTTGTAGCTTCCCCTGATACATTCAGCAATGCTGAATATGGTTCACATAATCGTATTGTGCTCTTTGCCTTTCGATCCAATTTCTTCCATTCTTCATCGGACACTCTCGTTGGTTTAGTACCTTGATCTACCATGATCCACTGATCTTTATCCACCAACAGATCCTCCATCTTGAGTTTCCACAACTCAAAACTCTGACCATTAAATTTCTTGATCTCTATCTTTCCACTGCTCGCCATCTTCTTTCACCACCAGAATTGATCTCGTAGATCTCCCACTGAACAAGGTCTACCACAGGCCTGAGCGAAACCCCTCAGCAACAAAGGCGTCCCCTTGAAGCCAAATCTTCTCTAATACCAAATGTAGGTTTTAACCTCATACAGAAATTACCTGCATATGAATTCTAAAACACAGAAAATAAATAATGCAAGAGCAGAACACATAAAACACATATACACAGAGATTTTCCACTGGATCCAAAAACCAGGGACTACAAGCTTGATTTTTCATTATGTTCCTTTCAATGTTATAATACATATTTATACATGCCGAAGCATCCAATACCATGGAACGAAAACCATTGTGTCCAAAAACAATGTGCAAAAATCATGCACAAAACCATAGGTGGGTCTGCCCAACCTAACATAGGATCCAAAACCAAAATTTTCCGGGGTGCTACCCCGAACCCCATAAAGTGGGGTTACGGGTGCCCCTCAAACCCCTTGTTAATTACGTGGAAAGAATACAACACAACCCAACAGAATGGAAGTGGGAGACCATCTCTCTTTATTTTATCATAGGGCTACCCAAATCCAAAAAGCAAAACGATTCAATAATGGTGGTAATAGACAAATTAAGCAAATCAGCTCATTTTATACTAGTATAATCCACCTTCAGGGTAGTGCAGATTGCCAATATATTCATGTAAAATATTTTTAGGCTACATGGGCTGCCAAAAAATATAATTTATGACCGTGATGTAAAGTTTACATCAGCTTTTGGAGGACCCTGTTTGAAGGGTTAGGTACTCAGTTAAACTTCAGTACCACCTATCATCCTCAAATGGACTGGCAGACAGAACGAGTGAATCAGGTAGTGGAAGATATTCTAAGAACATATGTAATGCAGCAACCATCCAAATGGGAAGATTACTTACATCTGGTCGAATTTGCTTATAATAACGACGACCATACCCTCTTACAAATGAGCCTGTTTGAAGTTTTGTATGGACGTAAGTGCCGCACACCATCCAATTGGGGGGAACTAGAGGAAAAGCTTATGTTTGGACCTGAGATGTTAAAGGAAATGGACGAAATGTTTAAGAAGGCGCATTCTAACTTAAAGGCTACCCAATATAGACAAAAGAACTTTGCTGATCACAAAAGGAATTTTAGAGAATTCCAAGTAGGAGATCATGTATATGTGAGAGTACATTACAATGGAGTGGGTGTGCTAAGTTAGCACCCCAATTTTGTGGTCCATTTCAAATTTTGGCAAGGGTCGGGCCAGTGGCATACCAACTCACCTTACCCAACCATATTCGAGTCCACGATGTTTTCCATGTGTCTGTATTGAAAAGATATGTTTATGATCCTAAACACATAATCAGTTGGCAAGATATACAGGTAAGAAAGTTTCTTAGGTAAGCCAAATAAAACTAATGATAATGGAAAACTGATTCAAGTTACTACTTTTTCAGGTCGAACCAGAAGGATAATTCTTGGTCAAGCCTCTGGTTATACTTGATCAGAGAGAAGTAATGCCACGGAAATGAGATATCACCCATGCTAAAGTGCAATGGTAGCACTTTGTGCTAGATGAGGCCACCTGGGAGGATGAACAACTCATGAAATAAAATTTTCCAGGACTGTTTGCGATCGAAAGACATCAGGACGATGTTTGATTTCAAGGGGGAGATGTAATGTCCCCAGGAACTGTAAATATTTTATTTTACCACCATAGAAACAAAATTATATATTATGATTATTATTTGAATTAATTATTAATGTGTGTTAATTATTAAAGAGAGAAAATTGTTTGAGTATTAACAAAACTTGTAACTTCTCATAACAAGGAAGTTAGGGAAGGCAGTTTCTAAGAAAACCCTAACTACCTCCCTGATTATGTATGATCGAAAGAAAGCCCAAGGGGGGCATGGAGAGAGGGAGGAGGAACCATGCTAAGAGGTCATATGGTAAGAGTAGATCAGTCTAGTGGTGACTAGATAGCGAAAGCACTGTGTGAAAAAGTTGCAGAAAGACATTGGTCTTGTGAGAGAGCTCAGGGGGAGACTTCGACCTGATGACAAGTCTCATGGTTAGGAGGATTGAAATTTGCAAATAACAAAGGTGACTTCAACAATTTAATTTTCTTCTTTTATAACAGTTCAGGTAGGTAAAAATACTAGAATAACCTATTGTTATAAGTTTTTCATTGAATGTTCAGATTTGGTAGCAGTTAATACTTGGAATGAGTGTTGTACAGGAATATCTGAAACTTAGAGGAAAATATTCCTACATAAATAGAGTTTGGGCACTTAGGTATAGACTTAGGAAGATAGTCTTTATTTTGTTCTTTTTCTAGGGAGGAAAAATAGAATTAAACATGCACAACATAACAACAATAGAACTAAACATGTATATCATAAACGCAAATAGAAGTGAACATGCACAGCTTAATGATTAATTGATTGATGTCTAGCGAGTTATGAGAAAGAAGAGTGAGTAAATAATTCTTTGCAAACAAAAAGAATGGAAACATTGAAAACTCAACGACGGTAATTGTAGAAATAATAGGAAAAGTCTCTTTTACTTCCAAATTAAAAGGATCACTGTAATTTCTTTCTTTTTTTTATCATTTCCTAAGATTGGCAATTAGAACCCAAGAAGCGGAATAATGATGTGCATCAAATAGTCGAAACTTGAATTCTTAGAAAGAAGCTACCATGCAAGCAATAAGCATAATGTATATATATAACAAGTGCAGCCGCGGAAAAAAATACAGAGACATATATCACAAGTCGATAAACTCCTTGATACGAGAAGGTTGCATACAAGAAATGGAGTGCCTCCAACAATGTATATATAGAACAATGACAAAACTTAAAAAAGAAGAACCCAGTACTTCAAATGCTACGCATTTGGGGATTTAACGGAACTTACACATAACCTAGAGTCTCAAATATTACATATTGATATATTAGAACTTAGAAGTAACCCAGTTCTTTGAATGCACCATTACCCAGAACTCGAGAAAGTGCAGAATCGATAATTCCAAATTAAAATTGTAGTCAGAGATCAAAGTGACAAAGGCTAGAGCAGTCAGATACTGTGCAGCAAGATCAGGAGAACTGTGCCATAGTGAGTAAGGTGAAGAAGGGGAAGGAGAAGGGTTCTCTTTCCGAATCCAGTTCTTCCAGTGGTGGGAAGAAGGTTGAAAAATCGAAAGTGCGATGCTTTCATTGTCATGATGGAGACTTGGTGGTTGAGAGGGAGCATACATTACCTCTCAACATGTAGAGCCAGAAGAAGTCTCAGACGATTGTGGAGGAGCCACAATTGATGCAGCAGCTTCAGGAGGTTGTGGAGGAGCCACAACAGGGGAAGCTGAGAGGAGATCGAGTAGAGACATCTACTCATCTAGAGACCTCCAGTAGGTGGAAACTTCAAGCCAGGTGGGCTGAGGGATCGCATGCAGCCATACCTCCAGGTATGAGGTGGGGTGATGTGGATTGATCATCCCAAGGAGGAGGGGCAGGATCCTTGAGGTACCTAACCTCTTGGATGAGACCTTGCTACGGGAGCCCCAAATGTGTAGTAGTAGGAACTGATTGATTGGGTAGAGACAGCTGCGGATGGAGTGGCAGAGAGAGCGACAGTGCAAGGAATCCCAGGACAGCGCATAGCTAGCAGGCTGCAGCAATGCGAGAGGCACAAGTGTTTTGCACAGTGCTAGGTGGCACAGAGAAGTCTGCAATGGTGTGAGATGCATGGAGATGTTGCAGTAGCGTAGATGTCAGAGAGGGAGCACTTGTCAGCAGCAGGTAGAGCTTCAGCATCAGAGGGTGTTTCTAGCCCAATAGGTAGGTCAGTTGGGAGGTGCAATGCAGATGCAATGTTGGGAGATAGAACTAGCAGCAGCACAGATGCAGTCAGAGATCAAAGTGACAAAGGCTAGAGTAGTCAGACACTGAAGAGCATAGAGATGCAGAGTTTTCAATCGACAGAGACAATAGCAGTCAGAGACTTTGATGATAGAGCAAGTGGACCAACCAGATGTGTTGCATGGAGAACATTCCAGAGTTACAGGATCGAGTTTGAGAGGAAGCCTTTCTTGTTGAGAGGGAGTGTTGAAAAGTGTGCAACAAGAAATGCTTGTTGAGATTGCAACAAGATGATGGAGCTTAGTGATAAGGAGTCGCCTTCACTAAGTGGGCCCGCAGGCAAATTATGGCGCAAGTTCTATGTTTGATCCCAGCAGGGATGATCACAGTATGAGTGATCACAGTATGGGTGACCACAATATGGCCACAGTATGAGTGATCAAAGTCTATTTTTAGACTGGCTATCAAAAATAGAAAAGTCAAATATTATTGTCTCATAATAATATTTGGACTATAAACTTGATCTTATTCTCTTGGAGCACTTCAGAATGAGCTACGGATGTGGTACATGCAGATCCTAGAAGGAAATACGTGGTTACCTATGGGATGACTAATTTTTGCATGCAGGACTTCAGTTAGAACTCAAGTGAGTTGAGTTTAGTGGACTGGAGGTGCAGTTGATGGAGTTGTGTTCAGTTTAGCTTTATTAAACTGGTTGTATCTAGTCTAACTGGCAAATAGACTAGAGATGAGTTGGGTGAATTAGTTATTAATTAATTCACAAGTTATTAACTCATAATGCAACTATAGAATACATCAGTTAACTCAATTTCATGTCAGTGCATGTTCAGTTCAGCAGGGACAAGTGTTAGAGGATCAGATTGCTATCATTTGTGACTATAGCTGTGCATGATGATTTGCACAATCAGAGGGATTGAGTATGCCAATGAATTGGCCAATACCAAGAACCGTAGCCTGTTCTCACGTCCAACACAGTGTGAGTGATTCTTTGCAGATGAAATAAGAGTTTGGGAAACCATTCTCATTTAATTCTCAGCAGGTATTGAGCTGTGGAGGCAGGCAAGCAGTGGGGGAGATTTGGAGATCAGATCTGAGCTGTATTGTGTGTAGCATGTGGAGATAGTATTGAGTACTTGTGAGGAGTATTGTACTATGTATTGTTACATGATTCAATCACTATAATATACAAATAGTTGGGGTTTTTAGCGAGATGCTTTCCCCGGGAAAATACTGTGTTGATATGTGTGATTGATGCTTCTATGTACGCCTGCGAATGTTTCTGCTTCTGTAAATTGATGATCAACGTAGAGGAGGTTATGTATTATTCATGTTCCGCTTATAAGTGTATAATAAGGATAATCTTTGTGAATATGTGTCATATTATTCAAAATTTATACATGGTATCGGAGCTCTTTGATTTGTAGAAAAGGTTCTCTAGGATATCAAGCGAGGATTGATCATCGGATCTATTATTCAGAAAGTGTTTACATTTTATTTCTTCAGGCAGAGTCTGTAATCGGGCCAGGTAGCCTCTGGATTCATCCTTCTTTTGGAAGGTGAGATATCCGGTGAATGCCCATACAGTCGATCTTTGTACAAGAAATACCTTGTTCTCACGAATTCTAGATCAGAAGTGGTTGAGTTTTTGAGCTGGTGGAATTCGAATTTAATTCCAAAGCAAGAGATAAAACTCAGAAACATTCAGTGTGAGAATGGAGACGGTATGCCCCAGTATCTCATGAAGTTCACCCAATGCCGGGATGAGCTGGGAAGTGTGGGGGTGACTGTTGGATGAGGATGGTGAGTCTAGCACTCCTTGACCTTCCTAAGAGTTGGCATAGCTACCAGGACTCGGTGAATGGAAGGTAGAAACTGTTAGTATGGGAGAGACTTTGGTCAGATCTTGTGCAGGAGGAGCTTAGATGGAGCACTAGAGACGGTTCTTCATCCATGCAGGATGAGGAGAACTGTGCCTTAGTGAGTAAGGTGAAGAAGGGGAAGGAGAAGGGTTCTCTTTCCGAATCCAGTTCTTCCAGTGGTGGGAAGAAGGATGACAAATCGAAAGTGTGATGCTTTCGTTGTCATGATGGAGACTTGGTGGTTGACAGGGAGCATACATTACCTCTCAACATGCAGAGCCAGAAGAAGTCTCAGACGATTATGGAGGAGCCACGATTGGTGCAGCAGCTTCAGGAGGTTGTGGAGGAGCCACAACAGGGGAAGCTGAGAGGAGATCGAGTAGAGACATCTACTCATCCGGAGACCTCCAGTAGGGGGAAACTTCGAGCCAGGTGGGCTGAGGGATCGCATGCAGCCATACCTCCAGGTAGGAGGTGGGGTGATGTGGATTGATCGTCCCAAGGAGGAGGGGCAGGATCCTTCAGGTACCTAACCCCTTGGATGAGACCTTGCTACGGGAGCCCCAAATGTGTAGTAGGAGGAACTGATTGATTGGGTAGAGACAGATGCGGATGGAGTGGCAGAGAGAGCGACAGTGCAGGGAATCCCAGGACAGTGCATAGCTAGTAGGCTGCAGCAATGCGAGAGGCACAAGTGTTTTGCACAGTGCTAGGTGGCACAGAGAAGTGTGCAATGGTGCAAGACGCATGGAGATGTTGCAGTAGTGCAGATGTCAGAGAGGGAGCACTTGTTAGCAACAGGTAGAGCTTCAGCATCAGAGGGTGTTTCTTGCCCAACAGGGAGGTCAGTTGGGAGGTGCAGTGCAGATGCAATGCTGGGAGATAGAACTAGCAGCAGCACAGATGCAGTCAGAGATCAAAGTGGCAAAGGCTAGAGAAGTCAGATACTGAAGAGCATAGAGATGCATAGTTTTTAGTCGACAAAGGCAATAGCAGTCAGATACTTTGATGACAGAGCAAGTGGACCAGCCAGATGTGTTGCATGGAGAACATTCCAGAGTTACAGGATCGAGTTTGAGAGGAAGCCTTTCTTGTTGAGAGGGAGTGTTGAAAAGTGTGCAACAAGAAATGCTTGTTGATATTGCAACAAGATGATGGAGCTTAGTGGAAAGGAGTCGCCTTCAGTAAGTGGGCCCGCAGGCAAATTATGGCACACGTTCTATGTTTGATCCCAACAGGGATGATCACAGTATGAGTGATCACAGTATGGGTGACCACAGTATGGGTGACCATAGTATGAGTGATCACAGTATGAGTGATAAAAGTCGATTTTTAGACTGGCTGTCAAAAATAGAAAAGTCAAATATTATTGTCTCATAATAGTATTTGGACTATAAACTTGATCTTATTCTCTTGGAGCACTTCAAGATGAGCTACGGATCTGGTACATGCAGATCCCAGAAGAAAATATGTGGTTACCTATGGGATGACTAATATTTGCATGCAGGACTTCAGTTAGAACTCAAGTGAGTTGAGTTTAGTGGACTGGAGGTGCAGTTGATGGAGTTGTGTTCAGTTTAGCTTTGTTAAACTGGTTGTATTTAGTCTAACTGGCAAATAGACTAGAGGTGATTTGGGTGAATTAGTTATTAATTAATTCACAAGTTATTAAATCATAATCCAACTATAGAATACATCATTTAACTCAGTTGCATGTCAGTGCATGTTCAGTTCAGCAGGGACAGGTGTTAGAGGATCAAATTGCTATCAGTTGTGACTATAGTTGTGCATGATGATTTGCACAATCAGAGGGATTGAGTATGCCAATGAATTGGCCAATACTAAGAATTGTAGACTGTGCTCACGTCCAACACAGTGTGAGTGATTCTTTTCAAGTGAAATATGAGTTTGGTAAACCATTCTCATTCAATTCTCAGCAAGTATTGAGCTGTGGAGGCAGGCAAGCAGTGGGGGAGATTTGGAGATCAGATCTGAGCTGTATTGTGTATAGCATGTGGAGATAGTATTGAGTACTTGTGAGGAGTATTGTACTATGTATTGTTACATGATTCAATCACTATAATACACAGATAGTTGGGGTTTTTAGCAAGATGCTTTCCCCGGGAAAATATTGTGTTGATATGTGCGCTTGATGCTTCTATGTACGCCTGTGAATGTTTCTGCTTCTGTAAATTGATGATCAACGTAGAGGAGGTTATGTATTATGCATGTTCCGCTTATAAGTGTATAATCAGGATAATCTCTGTGAATATGTGTCATATTATTCAAAATTTCTACAATCTACACTAGCCATGATATCCTCGGCACTAGACAAACCCTCATGAATCGAAACCCTGGTTGCATAGTAGAACTTACCTGAAGTGAAACCTTGGTTGCATAGCAGAACTTACCTGAAGAGAAACCCTGGTAGTGGAGGTGAGAGCTAAAGAACAGAGGTGAATAATGAATCTCATTACCAACAAACAAAGCGTTGAAGATTTCCAGGAAGAAGCATAGCCATTGGTGGGCTCCAGTATTGCAGCAATAATGTTGCAACTCCTGGGACTCCCTTCTTTACTTTTATCAACCCGGTAGTTCGTAACAAACTTGGAAGCGACGGTGCTCTATGCACAAGTACTAGCTCTTGTCGCAATTGTCACCTGGTCAGCTGGCACAAGTCCGCTAGGGGCTTAAGCCAACTTCTATGAGCTCTTAGAAGAAGCTTTTTAACTGATGGATGGAAGCTAACTCAAAGGAAGCTGATCTACTTGCAGAAAGAAACTGAAAGCCAAAAAGTAACATAAACCCTAGCAAACCCTAATTCTACCAGCTAGTCCTACTGATGCAAAGGAGAGAATGCAAACTATTAAAAGAGATGCCATTACTTCTATGAAGGTAAAATGCACATGTCTAGGCTACCTCTATCTGAAGGAAACATCTTTTTGTATTTTTGAATAAGTTATCAGAATTATCATGCATGTGTTTTAACTGGCTTTTTACTGTGCAGGGGTGGATCAAGGAAGAGAAATGCTTGGAAAAGGTTGGGAAGGTTCAGAGAGGGTCTAAGGAGTCCCTAACACTCTTCCGGAGAGTTTCACAAAGTTTGGCTATCCAGCAACCTCATTTGTGAGCTTCTACAGGAAGTCTACAAGGGTTCTACAGGATGTTTCAGGGATTTCTACAGGATGTTCAGAAATTTCTACAGGATGTTTTAAAATTGGATTTTGGAGGATGGGTGAGTGAAGTAAGGTGCATGAATGGATAGGGAGGTAGGGTAGGGGCCTAAAATGACCCAGGGACTGATGGATGGAGTGGTGAGAGGTTGTGGAAAGCTGGCTTGGCTTAAAGAAGGCTAAGACAATGGAGGAGCAAGAAGGTAGGGTTACGTGAGCAGAAGAATAGTTGTGAGACAAGGAACCTAACTAGGAGATGGAGCAGCTGGCCTGGATGAAGCTTAGGTGGATGAGAGAGAGGTGGAGATGCCCTGCACGATGTACACTTAACCGAATCAACTAAGTCCTGCACACAATCGAAATCTTAGCTAATCTAATCTAACTGTCAATGAAACAAATGAACAGTAGCTTTATTCATAAAGAGAACCATGTACAACACTTAAGCAAAGAAACCTTTCAAGAGCCTGAATGCATGAATAACTTCTACAAATGAAAACATTACACCAGAGATTGCATGGTCAAGCAAACTAGTGTTTTCGTTGGGCAGCATTGTTTCTGCAATTCTAGCCCCTGATCCAATAAGGGAGAGGTGAAACTGAGAGTGTGGACAACCCTTTCTCTTGGAGCTTTATCTATTATTATCCTACCAATCTATTCTACACATCTGAAGCAATTCTATTTATCAACAGTGACCTATTTAACCAACACAACTAGATCTTGCTCAATAGAAACACGTTTCAAATGCATAAAAGGAAAATCACAATGCATAAAGAAAAGATAACAATACAAAGAAGGAGGCCCTAGACTCTCAGGTTGGGCCCAACCCCGAGAGCTATGGCTCCTATAGAAAGCTCAGAGCTGATATCAAATATGACTGCTTCTCATTATCAAAAAATAATCATAAGTCAAGAGTTATGCCAACAATGGCTACAAGAGAACAAAATGGAGCTAGTAGCACTGTAGTGCAAAGTATGCAAGAGTTTCCAAAAGTCCCTTACGAAGGCTAAGGCCTTAACATTTATACACCATGAGGCCCTAGCTGGCCTCCTAAATCTATGGGACTTGGCTGCCCAAACTGTGAGTGAATAGCTCCTTCCAAAAATCTGTTTGGCTGCCTTCTAGATCTGGTTTTGGTGGCCTTTGGAGCTCAGAGTTGGGGGTGAAGATCCCGAAGGGGGCTATTTAATGCCATAGACAACCCCCTACAAATCCTCAACCCAAGCTTGGCTGTCTCCTAGCCCATGACTGTTCGGTTTTTCTCCAACATGTGTCAACAAACCTGAAATGAGCACGTGTTAGCCACCTAGGAAGAGTGACTACCCTTATTCGTACAAATGACATAAACATACTAAAAAATAATGCATAAGTTATGAAAAATGAAGGATTGAACAAGGATAATTAGTCCAAATGAGCCCAAAATGTTACCAAATTTGGGGCTCATCGTCACCCCCCTACTAAAATGATTGCTCATCCTTGAGCAACTTGTCCAGCTCCTCGTCTTTCATTGCCTTAATCGCCACCCTCACATCCCAGGCTTCTGAAGTAGTATCCTCCTCACTGTCATGGAACCCGGCCTTTCTTTCCACCTCTTCGCACTGCTTATGCTCTTCTTTTTTTGTGCTTCCTTCTACCAATCCCAAAAGCAAAGGTGAGCTTAGCTTGAGGCCGATCCAGCTGGCCTGGAGGTTCTGCATGGACTTCTTGTAGAGAGGCACCCATGCCAGGGCCTCCCTCATTCTAGTTGGAGTGTGATATTCCCTGATTTTGAGGATATGGGACAATGTGTTCCACCTACGAGTGCAAGCATGAACACAATTGTCCCCTAATAATTTCTCCATATCCTCGAAGTGTGTTATAGCCTGAGCCTGCTGATCAATGTATTTTAATAAAGCTTGAGAGTTGGTTGCTAGGTGCTAGTGGGCTGATATCAATGCGGTGGGGTCCCCTGGCTCTGCTCTAATCAGCAGTGGTTCATGTAACTCTCGGTTCATAACATCTTTGACCTCTACCGCTCTCTTTTCTTCGTGGTTTAACCATGAGGTTAGTGCCATCAGCTTCATATCTCCCACGACTATGTTGGGGTCCCATGAAGTTACATTTGGAAGGGCCAAATTATGGAGGTAGAACTCTGATAGCTTGGCCTTGTCCTCCGTTGAGCTGTTGTTGCATAAATCTGTGAACTGTTGGGGGTTTTGGATTTGGGAGATACCCCTCTATGCCAATGCATTAATTTGGAATTGCAGCCACTGGTCCCATAGGTATAGGCCATAAGATTTTTCTGGCTGCCTACATTGCAGAGCATCCATAGCCCAACTGGCCATGCAGGCCAGTTGTGCCTCCTTTTCTTGCACCTACTGTTTGAGAGCTTGTATCTCTATGTTTGCTTGCAATTCTCTTTCCTGTAGTTGCTGGTTTAGTTCCTCAAGATCAGCTTGCATTCCTTCTTTGCCTTGAGGTTCTACTGTAGTGTCCTCTAATGCTATGCCCCTTTCTTTCCTCTGTCCTTATAGCTGCAGTTTGAGCTTCTCATTCTCTTCCTGTAGAAATACTCGCTGGCAGTTTCCCACATGTTTTGCCATAGCCAATTCTCTTCTTGCCTCCTTGAGTTGTTCCTCCAAGGGGCCTATATCTGCTACTCCTTTAGACTTAGCTATTCTCATCCATGTGTGGGTCCTCACCCTTTCTTCCTCCAGTGCAAAGAAAAGCGGCACTGTGAATTTTTATGGAATGATTTTCCCGGCCTCCAAAAAGTTATAATAAGATCTCAAGCTGGGTTGGGGGCTAGGTTCCATAATGTGCTCTACCACTTCTTCCCTTTGTGGTGATTTGGCTGCCTCCCACTCCATTCTTTCGGTCTCCTTGAGCCTGGCCAATGTTTCCTGTAGAACGGCTTCAGCATCCTGTAGAGGGGTTTTTGAAGCTAACCTTTCCATTCCCTCCCTCCAGGTAGTTGTCTTCGGGCTCCCCCGCTCATAAGTGACTGATACCTTGGAGGGGGACTTCTCCTTTGGCGAGGTAGGGGTTTCTTCAATAGTAATTGGGTCTTTGGATGGAGGTTGGGGCCTGCCGGTTTTAATTCTTACACTCCTCCTTGCTTTGAAATACAGAGGAGTCTGCCTCTTTCGTTTTTCCTTTGGCTTGGGAGAGGTACTTAGGGTGGCTAGCACAGCTGCTACCTCCCTAGCAAGAATTTCGGCCGTTTTCTCCTTCTGTTTTCCTTTTTCAGGACTTCCTGTAGAAAGCCCTGTAGTGGCTGATTTCTAGCTTCCTGTAGAAGCCATTTTTAAGATTCCTGTAGAAACAGACGGCACTGTTTCAGCCTGTTTGGCTGAGGGTGATTTTTCTTTTAACTTCGCTGAGGCTGCCTTAGAGGTGCCCTCACTGACATGGAATTTTTCAGTCCTTTCCACCTGCTCTGTAGTTTTTTCTCCCTGGGTGTTGGTGTGGTTTCGTCACCCCCTATTTTGGCAGCTTGGTTTTTCTTTTGTTTTCCCTGCTGTTCTTTCTTTGGTGTTTTTCCTGGGGTTTCTTGGCCTTTACCTTTCTTATCTACTTGAGTGTGTTCCTTCTCCTCACTGGTGGAGGCGGTGAGCTCCTCAGCCAAAATTCGGATGTCATCATCCTTAGTCATATTTCAAAAAGTTTCCCAAGAGAGAGGGATGGTGTACGTGTGGAGTGCATCTTCCATGAGGAGCTTGATGAGCCCATGATGGGCTATCTGGTCTGGCATTCCCTCTCTCAGTTTGGTGGCACACTCAGTCATGGATTGCAGGAGGAAGTAAGGAATGCTCAACTTTTTCTCTGAGGGTAGGTCCATTTGGTGCATGAGTTCTGTGAGTGACCGGAAATGATAGCCATACACGATGCTAAATCGCCCTTTGCATGTAATATACTTCATAATCTGGAGGCTGACCTCACTCCAGAACGACTGTAGGTTGGTTCTTCGAACTCCATTCTTGTCCTATGAGAATTTTTCCTCGGGCAAGAAGAAATCCTTCTTAGCTTTCTGACCCAGTTTTCTTTCCTCCTTATCCCAGGGTACCCCCATCGGTAGATCAGTTACTCTGCTAATGAACTATCGGGTGAGTCTGAGGGTCAATCCTCTGAAGTTGACAACAGCCAATGTCTTTGACTTTGGCTTCAAGGATCATAGGAATTCTTCTGCAACCTTGTCATCATGACCTTGAAGCTTGTCACAGAATGACATCCATTGTGCAGGGGAAAAAAAGTCCACCACCTTAGGGGTTTCCCATAACTTCTTCGAGTATGTAGGCTCTTTTCTAATGAACCCTCCCGGCATGGTAAAAACTTTCTTTGTTGTCCTGAGCTTGCCTACTCGTATACAGAAGTGGATCTTCGGGATTTTCTTAGACAGAGCATAGAGCTATGTCTCTGTTATGCACACAGGTTCATAAAATTCACGACTTTCTACGAATGAGCCTTAACAGTGGCTCAATTATAAATAAAACCCTAGAGAAAATCCCGCATACATACTACGACGACAATTCTCATGCAACGATAAGGAAACACTTGTAAATTCATGCACAGAATTTAATTCACAGTTTCCTTCCCCTTCAACACATCGACTTCACCACCTTTCGAACCAATTGCATGGGAGAACTATGTTTAGGCTTACCTCATTCCAAAATTTCCACCTTCGTTGTGAACAGTCCAAATTCCTCCATAATGTTGGGCTTCCTGTAGCGCAGCTTCCTGTAGAAGTTGTGCACAGATTCTGGGGAGCGTTTCAGTGGTTCTGGACCTTCTGTGTAGCAACAAGACGTTGGAACAAGCCGAGAACTAGGGTTAACAGCTTTCAGAGAATTTAGGATGTGTACTCGGTTGAAAAATGGTTGAGAATAAATGACTGCAGTGTGCCATGAGAAATTCAGCCAGTTGATTTGAATTTCTGTGGAATTCGTGGCATGGGGGTGAGCTGTCCCCGTTGGCCTGTTGGCGGACGTCACCGCTATCATTCCACTACATGTATGCCTGACCGCCGAATCCTTCCTTGTATATCTACCGCTGCCATTCCTGTTAGATCGCCGCTTCTCTCCGACTAGACGCTTCCCACGTGTCCATTTCCTGTCTTGTCGACATAACCAAAGCCTTTCGGATCTGACGAGGCCGTCGGACTGGTTGTGGTGGCCAGTTGAATGGCTACCCAACTTGTTCAATCCATTCGTTTCCATAGTTATGCACATTTTAGAGTATAGCTTATGTAATTTGATGAAACAGGGTGAGGCACTTACCTGTGCGGCCGTGGACGTGATTTTTCTCAGGCTTCAGGACGAGGGATGATGGATCCGCTTGCTGCTACTTCGTGCACAGGCACGGGAGCTCCTCTTCATGGACGGCTGCTGGTTGCAAGACCGGTTTCTTGGCTGTGAATGTTGCATGCGCCGGTTTCATGAGTTGCAGGTTTCTTCATGGTGTGTGCTCTAGCCGGATCAACTGCTACAGGGTTCCTGTAGGACATCCTATAGCCGTTTCTCCTCCAAGGGTGCATGCCGAAATAATGGAGTCATGTTCACAGGTGCAGGATCCTTGGATTGCCTTGACAGGTAAAGCGTTGAGCCTCTGCATGCTTTATTTCCCACTTAAAAATACTTTTTCTGAGAAACCATCATTCTGGTATGACTGTGCAGGTATTTCAATCATGTGGCAGCAATGGTGGTGAAAGGAGGCGACAACAGTGGGGGATGGAGAAGAAAAAGTGGTTGCATGCCTCCTCATCGGACTTCAAGCTTCAAATTCTTCTTCATAGTCGGTCTTGGCCCGTCCCAATGTTCTACAAGATGTTTCCTGTAGAAATACAGAACTTCCTGTAGAAAGTCTTGTAGCTTCCTGTAGAAGGCTAAACTATGACCAGATTGCGCCCAAACCTTGGAAGAGATGAGTGTTTATGGAGGGAGTGCTTGTGAGGTCGCCTGGTAGCATGGTAGGGACCCTTGTCCTTGAGTTGAGAGGCCTCATTTTTGCATGGAATACCTGCAACCTGCATCAATTTCCAAATATTAAGCCTGTTTTTTTGTTTCTGCCTCCTTTTTTTTCTTTTCTTTTTTCTACTTTTTTTTTTTTTTAAGAGACAGCAGGGGCGCCTAAATGAGGTTTTCACCCCTACTATCTGCCTTGGGCGCCTCAGAGAGGTTTTCACCCAAGGGTCTTTTTATTATATTTTTTCAGAGAGACAGCAGGGGCGCCTCAATGAGGTTTTCACCCCTACCATCTGCCTTGGGTGCCTCAGAAAGGTTTTCACCCAAGGATCTTTTTTATTATATTTTATTTTATTTTACTTTTTTTTTTTTTTTGATGCTCAGGGTATGCCCAAAACAGAGGCAGAACCCTTCTCTATGACCAGCACTGATTTTTCCACAGTTTTGATGAACTCTTGCCTCGAAAGAGGTTTCCTATAGATCTTTAGTCGATTCCCATTGATGAGCATGGGGATGGCTTCTTCATCAATGGTCCGAATAAGAACAGAACCATTACCATTACACTTCTCCACTGCATATGGTCCTAGCCATCTTGTCCTCAGCTTCCCTTTGAAATCCTTATGTCTGGAATCATACAGCAGCGCCCAATCTCCTGGATGGAATTGTTTGTAATTGAGGTGCTGGTCATGCCATATCTTCCTCTGAAGTTGAACCACGTCTGAGTGGAGAAGGGCATGCATTCGGTGTTCATCTAGCCCATTCAGTTGCAATAACCTTTCTTGTTGAGCATGGCTAAGATCTAGGTCCAGCTGAGCTACCATCCTCAGTGTGTTGTACTCAAACTCAATTGACAACAAAGCTCTCTTCCCATAGACCAGCTCATAAGGTGTGAAGCCGGTTGTGGTATTCCAAGTGGTGTTGTAAGCCCAAGTGGCCTCAACCAGGCAATCTTCCCAATCCTTTCTGCTGCTGCTCACCACCTTAGTAAAAATCCCTTCTAATGCTCTATTGGTGACTTCCACCTGCCCATTTGCTTGAGGATGATAGGGGGTGGAAGTCCTATGCTTGATCTTGTGATGAGCGAGCAAGTCTTCAATTAAGTTGGAGGTGAACTGGCTTCCTTGATCGGTGACTAACTCTCTTGGGTAGCCAAATTTGTAGAAGATGTTTTCTCTTAAAAACTCAGCCACCTTTTCTTCTGTCGCTACTTTGATTGCCTTGGTTTCCACCCACTTTGTCAGATAGTCTGTGCACACAATGATGTAAGACCTTTGCCTTGAAGGAGGATTGATAGGACCCACAAAATCCATACCCCACTTCTCAAATGGTTCAAGAGTCACTTGAGGTTGGAGAGGCATTTCGTCCCTTGGAGTCGACTTCCCCATCCTTTGGCATCGGTCACATTGGCTGATATATCTTTTGACATCTTGATGAAGCGTGGGCCAATAATAGCCTGCCTGTAGAATTTTGAAGGTAGTCCTCTTAGCTGCAAAATTTCCTCCACAAGGCCCATCATGATAGGTTAGGAGGATGTCAAATACTTCCTCCTCCCTTACACAATGCCTTAAGATCTGATCGGGGCCAAGTTTGAACAGGTTGCCCCCGATTCAAGTGAATGAGGCACTTTTCCTCACAATTCTGCTTTTCTCTTTTGAGGATAGATGCGGAGGGAATTGTGCTGAGACCAGATAGTTTGCTATATCAACAAACCATGGAGAGAGTACTGAGATAGCAAACAGATGTTCATCTTGCATATGGTCATCCACCGTTCCATGTTCACTTGCAGGTAAATCCAATCTAGACAAGAAGTCAGCAACAACATTTTCTTTACCAGCTTTGTCAGCGATAGTCAAATCAAACTGCTGCAACAAAAGTAACCATCTAATAATACAAGCATTCACATCCGGTTTATACATTCAATATCTAATTGCAGCATGATCAGTATGTACAAATGTTTTATAGCCAGTGATGTAGTGTCGGAACTTGTTCAGGGCATGGACCACGGCTAAGAACTCTTTTTCAGTTACAATATAATTCATTTCTGCCTTGGATAAGTTTTTGCTGACAAAGTACATGGCATATGGGAGTTTTTGTTCAACCTGTCCTAAGGCTGTCCTTATGGCTTTGTTCGAGGCATCAGTGTGGATGTGGAAAGGTAGGGCCCAGTTTGGACCCCTCAATATCGGGGCAGACACCAACTTATCCTTTAATTCATTCAGAGCCCTTTGACAGTCATCCGTCCATTTGAACTCAACATCTTTTGCTAAGAGGCCAAACAGTGGCGAGGCTAGCTTACTGAAGTCTTTAATGAATCTTCTATAATATCCTGCTAAGCCTAAGAAACTACGAACATCTCTTACCTTCTGAGGAGGTGGAACATTTTTTATGAGAGCAATTTTATTAGGATCCACCTGCAATCCTTGGCGAGAAATGGTATGTCCTAGCACGGTCTGTTCAGTCATCAGGAATTCACATTTTTCAGGACTAAGGGACAGGTTCATCTCAATGCACTTGGTTAGAACTTTTCCCAGATTGGACAATGCTTCTTGGAAGTTGGACCCATAAGGAGTGAAGTCATCGATATAGATTTCCACCGAATCATGGACCAGCTCGGAAAAGATGCTCAATACTGCTCTTTGGAAAATGGCAAGAGCGTTGCATAGCCCAAAGGGAAGGACTCGGTAAGCAAAGGTACCGTAAGGACAAGTGAAGGTGGTCTTACGTTGGTCTTCCGGGCTGATTTGGATCTGGTTATACCCACTGAACCCATCTAGGAAAGAGAAAAACTTCTTTCCCGCCAGTCCATCCAACACTTGATCTATGAAAGGCAGAGGGAAGTGGTCTTTCTTGGTGGCTTTGTTCAGTTCTCGGTTGTCCACATAGATTCTCTACTTTCCATTTTTCTTGGGTACCAACACTAGAGGGGACACCCACTCACTATCCGAGATGGGGTAGATGAATCCTGCATCCAATGATTTTTGCAATTCTTCTTTGACATTGTCCTTAAGGGCTGGATTCATTCTCCTCTGAGGTTTCCTGACCAGTTTACAATCTTCTTTAATGTAGATGTGATGGGTACAGACCGAAGGATGGACTCCTTTCATTTCCTTATAGCTCCAAGCAAAAGCATCTAGATGACTGGCCAGCAGACTATACAGCTCCTTTTCCTGGGAAGGAGATAGGGAGGAGCTGATATTTAACGTTCTCTCGGGGCCAAACTCCACATTTTTAACTCTGGGAGAGATTGGATCAGTCACACAAAGGTCCACTAAGGTGCTGGCTTGAGTATCCTCCACCAATTTCTCTAAGGACAATGCACTGGGAGGCGGATTCTGAATCAAGGTCTCAATCAAATCATCCTCGGTTTGAGGGCCTCCCTTGGTGGTTTCTAAGGTGCACAAGGGTGCAGAGTACACCTCATCCTCTTCTCCTTCTTCCAACGAGAGTGGTAAGTCATGCTCTAATAGAGGTTGGGCAGGAGGGTATAGGACTAGCTGCTTGGACATAGGACCATTTTTGATGGTCATGTTTCCTACTCGGCAGCTTATGTAAGCATCCGCAATGGCTAACCAAGGCCTTCCCAAAATAAGGGGGTATCCAGTAAGCTTTGCCTTTGGTTGAAGAACCAAGAAGTCCGCAGGATACTCCCAAGAGTCAACAGAGACCAAGACATCCTCCACAGTCCCTTCGGAAGTCACGGTGGAGCGATCTGCCAACTGCAGGACCGTCGAGGTCTTCCTTAAGGAACCCTGAAGGTTGAGTTTGAGCATGGTATCCCTGTTCATCACATTAATGGTAGCCCCTAAATCAATCAAAGTGTGGGGTATGATGGTGCCATTGATGTGGACATCAATTACAGGACTCCCATGATCCAAATATTATGGACAAATTACTTTCCCCAACATAAGATCAGACAGTTTTCCTATGACATTGATGGTTGAGGCATCTCTTTTTCTCCTCCCTGGGTGCCTGAAACACTTTTCCTTAACCAATTTTTCATATATCGGTACATCTTTGATGGCTTGGAGAAGTGGTATTTTCACACACAACTGTTTGAGTTCTCCCAAAAGCTCATTCTCTTTTGGGTCGAGTTGTGTGGTTACTGTTAGTCTCTCAGGAAAGGGTGGAATGGCCTTGGGTTCACTTTCCTGTTTATCTTCCTCGTCCTTTGGGGGAGGAGGTTGGTGATCTGGAAGAGTCTTCCTGGATCGCAGGTTGATCTCCTAGATCTCCACAGCATAGGTAGGGCATGTTTTTTCCCCGGTATATACCTGTTGGGCCTGTCGGTTGTTGGGGTTTGGGTTCAGTTGAGCAGGCATTTGGGGTTGTCTTGGAGGATCAAGAGGTAATGGTTGTGGTTGAGCTGGTGGTGGAGGCAAAATGGTGGGAGGAGTGTTGTACTGGGGCCTCCACCCCGGTTGAGGTGCATTCCACTAAGGCTATGGCTGGACATGTGAGTGAAATGAATGAGTAGTGGGCTGAGTATGGTATTGAGGTGGGTAAGACCATGGAGGAGGCACAAACCAGGAAGGATGAGCAGGGGGGCCCCAAGAAGGCATAGGAGCAGATTGGTTGGGGCTATAATAAGCTTGGGATGTCCCTTGCATCCCCTGCTGTAAGGTCTAGGTCCATGCGGCCTCCTTTGGTTGAGGAAGTATAGAGGTTCAGTGGGTGCCTCAGTTCCTTGGTATATGGCCTTAAATCCAGGTAAGGTTGGGTATTGGTTTGTGGGGTGGTCCTCCTCACAAACGAAACATACCTCTACTGAGTGTAATGGACACTCGTTCTTAGGGTGCTTCCTTGTACACCTAGGACAGAAGATGGCCAAAGCCGTCTCAGCTTCCTCTTTCTTTTGCTGGATTTAGAATGTATCAAGTTGCATGGAAATGGTCTGTCTCACCTCACTTTTGAGGTCCTCCAACTGATTAACAAACTCATGCTTGGAGAAAGTAGTACTAGCTGAAAGGGGGTTTCCCCTGCCTTTTTTTCGGGCTACTATATAGTGGTTTCTAAACACAGTCTTTATATCCTCATAAGGTAGTTGGTAAATATCTCCTCCAGCTAACATGTGAAGAGTATCTAGAAGGTCTTCAGGGACTCCTTGGAGCAGGACCAACTTGAGAGATTCAGGGTCAAGTGTGCACCTGGCCCATTTATAGCTGAGTTGTAACCTTTCCTCATAATCTTCTAAAGACTCATCATTTCCCATGGTCATCCGAAAAAATTCTCCCTTGGCTTCCTTGGACCTACAGTAGTCCCAGTATTTCGTATTGAAAGCTTGCTGCATCTGAGCCTAGGTGGTGATACTGAAGCCCATGAACCAGCGTAATGCTGCATCCTTGAGGGTAGAGGGAAAGAGTTTCAATTTTTGCTCATCTTCTGTATAGTCATAGATTCGACAAAGGACAGCAAACTCAAACACGAAGGTATCAGGGTCTTCAGTAGTGAATCCATGGAAGTGAGGTAAAGTAGAGGGGCTTATGTTTTTCATTTTCATGTCTCCATTGGTCTCTCGGATGGGAAAGGTACCTTCTATTCTCTCATCTTCTCTTCTACCGTTTCAGTTTTCAGCCATGGCTTCAGATGGAGTGTTCTCTAACTCTTCTTCTGTTATAGGATCTTCGTATATCTCAGGAGGGTCACCTATAGGTTCTTCTGGATCACTGTCACCAAAGAAGAGAGAAGGGTGACTCAGTGAAGTGGTGGGGGTGTTGGGTAAGAATTTGTCAGCTTTATTTCTGTTCCTATGAGGCATGAAATGGAAAGGCTTTAGATTGCTTTTTGCTTTTTTTTCTGGCACATGAAAAACTGAAAATAGATTGAATTGCAACTAGCTATCTTGCTGAAATGAAAATGCGGAATTGAAATGAAATCAGGAAAGGACTAATCTATGTTTCTCAAATGAAATTGCAGAATTGAAATGCTAATCTGCGCTTGCAGTATTGAAATTGCAGAATTGAAATGCTAATCTACGCTTGTAGAATTGAAATTGCGGAATTGAAATGCTAATCTATGAAAGCAGGAAATGTCTAATTTACTTTTGCGGAAATGAAATTGCAGAATTGAAATGAAATAAACTATTTAGCAAAAGGCGAGTGTAGGAAAATAGAAGAAAAGCAACAATCACCAATACTCTGACGCTTCCCCGGAAACAGCGCCAAAAATATGGTGGGCTCCAGTATTGCAGCAATAATGTTGCAACTCCTGGGACTCCCTTCTTTACTTTTATCAACCCGGTAGTTCGTAACAAACTTGGAAGCGACGGTGCTGTATGCACAAGTACTAGCTCTTGCCGCAGCTGTCACATGGTCAGCTGGCACAAGTCTGCTAGGGGCTTAAGCCAACTTCTATGAGCTCTTAGAAGAAGCTTTCTAACCGATGGATTAACTCAAGGAAAGCTAATCTACTTGTAGAAAGAAACTAAAAGCCAAAAAGTAACATAAACCCTACCAAACCCTAATTCTGCCAGCTAGTCCTACTGATGCAAAGGAGAGAATGCAAACTATTAAAAGATATGCCATTAATTCTATGAAGGTAAAATGCACATGTCTAGGCTACCTCTATCTGAAGGAAACATCTTTTTGTATTTTTGAATAAGTTATCAGAATTATCATGCATGTGTTTTAACTGGCTTTTTACTGTGCAGGGGTGGATCAAGGAAGAGAAATGCTTGGAAAAGGTTGGGAAGGTTCAGAGAGGGTCTAAGGAGTCCCTAACACTCTTCCGGAGAGTTTCACAAAGTTTGGCTATCCAGCAACCTCATTTGTGAGCTTCTACAGGAAGTCTGCAGGGGTTCTACAGGATGTTCAGAAATCTCTACAAGATGTTTTAAAATTGGATTTTGGAGGATGGGTGAGTGAAGTAAGGTGCATGAATGGATAGGGAGGTAGGGTAGCACTACAACAAAACCAGCGATTAGCGTCCCTTTTTACTTCTTTTTTTGCATCTAGAGCCCATTTTTGGTGCTATTTGCATCCATTTATCAAATATGGTGCAAAACTTGACACAAAATTTGCATCAAGTTTTGCACCAAATCTTACACCAAGTTTAGCACCAGGTATTGCAATAGGTTTTGCACCACGTTTTGCACCAAATTTTATGCCAAGTTTTGTGTCATCCTTTGCACCAGGTTTTGTTCCAGGTTTTGCATCAATTTTGGCATCTATTTTTGTTTGACATACTTTTTCATCCTCATTTGCATCCACTTTTTGCACCTACACTTGCATCAACTTTTGCATCAACTTTTGCATCCTTTTTTGCATCCTTTTTTAAATCATTTTTTTCATCCATTTTTTCATCCATTTGTGCATCACTTTTGCGCCACGTTTTACATCGAGTTTTGTGTCTAGTTTTGCATATAATTTTGCATCTACTTTTGTTGCATCCACTTTTCCATCTTGTTTGGCATCCATATTTACATCCTCTTTTGCATCTATTATTGTACCCACTATTGCATCTAATATTTTTGTGCCACAATTGGCGCCTAGTTTGGCACCTCCTTTTGCACCCACTTTTGATTGTAATTTTGCATCCACGTTTGCATCCTCATTTGCATCTAGGTTTTCATCAACTACTACATCTATTTTTGCATCCCTTTTTGTATACCAATTTTGGACCAAGATTTGCATTGGGTTTTGTGTCTCGTTTTGCATCTACTTTTGCATCGACTTCTATTGCATCCACTTTTGCATACAATTTTGCATCCACTGTTACACCCATTTTAAATTTCACTTTTTTCATCCCTTTTTACATCTTCATTTGCATCATACTTTGATTCTTTTTTTTCATCTATCATTACATCCACTTTTGTTATGCCATAATTTGCACCATGTTTTGCACTCACTATTGTATCCAAGTTTGCTTCCAATTTTGCATCCATGTTCACATCCTCTTTTGCATCAAATATTGCATCTATTTTTGCATCCACTTTTGTGTCAGGTTTATGCATTGGGTTTTGCATCTCGTTTTGTATCTACTTTTGCATCTACTTCCATTGTATCCATTTTTTTCATCCAATTTTGTTTTGCCTGTTGCATCAATGTTTTCTTCCACTTTTACATCCATTTTTGCATCTTATTTTGCATATTTTTTGTCTATTGTTACATCCACTTTTGTTGCACCATATCTTGCGCCTACCATTGCAACCACATTTGCTTCCACGTTTGCATCCACATTTGCATCCTCTTTTGTGTTCAAGTTTGCATCAGATATTGTGTATGTTTTTGCATCCCCTATTGTATCCACTTTTGTTTCATCCATTTTTGCATCTACTTTTGTGTCCGTTGTTGCATCCACATTTGTTTCACCACAGTTTGTGCCAAGTTTTACACCTACCATTGGACCCATGTTTGCTTCCACTTTTGCCTTCATGTTTGCATCCAAGTTTGCATTGACAACTGCATCTACTTTTGCATCCACTTTTGTGTTAGGTTTTTCATGTTGTTGTGCATCTACTTATGTTGTATCCACTTTTCGTCCAATTTTACTTCTATTGTTGCCCCCATTTCTATGTTCACTTTTGCATCCATTTTCCAACACTCATCATATTTTCTGCATTGATGATATTCCTTATGGCATTGACAATTATGAACAATTGATGACAATGTCAATAATATTGACAATGATGAAAATGAAGATGATGGCGATGACATGAATTGTGATTATGATGATAAAGACAATAGTGGTTACAATGACATTAATGATGATGATGGCAATGATTATGATGATGACGACGCTAATGACCTTGGCGAATCTTCCCAAATTTAGATGTTGTCATTGTCATAATCATAAGCATTATCTTTGGTGTCATCATCATCATTTTCATCTAGGTCATCATCAAAAACAATAATGGCATGAATGATGATGATGATTACAACAATGTTGATAGAAATTGCATTAATGATGATGATGGGGATGATAAAAATGACAATGACGATGATAATGGTGGTGATGATGATGACGATCGATCATCTCTCAAAAATAGAGTTGTTATTTCTCTTACGTATATCAATGTGTCCTAAACAACCCTTTTCTAGCACTGATCACATTTTTTGGGTTGATGATATTTCTTACAACGTCTATAATTATAAACAATTGCAAACAATGTCCATAATGATGATGATGATGGCATGAATGGTGATTATGATGATAATGTAATGATGGCAATAACGATGACAAGGATGATGGTGATGATGATGACAATGATTATGATAATGAGAATGAACAATTACTAGTTTCACTACCATCTTCTGGATACATATTACTATCATACTTTTTAAATTTTTTGTCTCTCTTGAGGTATCTTACTATAATGGTGTTGTCAACACTAGAAAGATATCTTGTTGTAATGGTGGTTCTAATGTTAGCACTAGCAAAGTTTTTGTTAAATTTTGGTTAAAAAAAAATTGATTTATGCAATTATTTTGACAATCTATGTAAAAAAGTAAATAACATCCAATTATTTTGACTGTAGTCCCATTGATTATCATGAATTCACCAGTCTGAAGACCATCTTCTACATACATATTATTATTAAACTTTTTGCATTATATCCCTCTTATATCTTGTTGTAATGATAGTATTAGCACTAAAAAAATATCTTGTTGTAATGGTGATGTTAGTATTAGCACTAAAAAAATCACTAAATTTTGGTAAAAAAAAGTTTATCATTTATTTATTTTTAATTTGGGAAATTTTTGTTTTTATTTTTTTGTTTTTAATTCTATTTTTATGCAGTAATATCTTTTTTGGCTGAATTTTGGTAGGAACTAGTTTTTGGTCGAATCATATGTATTAACCATGTTCTTTATGCTACAAGTCTAATTGTTGGGACAAAATTGCTCTTTCAAATAAGTTGCAAAAGCTATTTTACATCCATTGTTGCACCCATGTTTACACCCACTTTTACATCCCTTTTTGCATCCTATTTTTCATCTTCATTTGCTTCTTTTTTTGCATCTATCATTACATCTACTTTTGTTGTGACAAAATTTGTTCCATGTTTTGCACATACTGTTGTACCCACGTTTGCTTCCAATTTTGCATCCATCTTCACATCCTCTTTTGCATAAAATATTTCATCTATTTTTTCATCCACTTTTGTGTTGGGTTTTGCATCTCATTTTGTATCTTCTTTTGCATGTACTTCCATTTCATCCATATTTTGCATCCAATTTTGTTTCTCATGTTGCACCCGTGTTTGCATCCACTTTTACATCCCTTATAGCATCTTGTCTTGCATCTAAGTTTTCATATTTTTTTGTGTCTATTATTACATCCACCTTTTTTGTGCTATTATTTGTGCCATATCTTATGCCTATCATTGCAACCCACATTTTCTTCCACTATTGCATCCATATTTGCATCCTCTTTTGTGTCCAAGTTTGCATCAAATATTATTTATGTTTTTTGCATCCCATTTCGAATTTACTTTTACATCCACTTTTGATTTGTCTAGTTTTGCAACTAATTTTGTGTTCACTATTGCACCCATGTTTGGCCCATGTTTACATCCCTTTTTTCATCCAAGGTTTCCTCATTTTTGCATTCAAGTTTGTGTCCCTTTTTTTTACATTCATTGGAGTATCCACATTTGTTTCACCACAATTCATGCTAAGTTTTATGCCTACTATTGTGCCCATGTTTTCTTCCACTTTTTCATCCATGTTTGAGTCCTATTTTGTGTTCAAGTTTGTATGAACTATTGCATCTACTTTTTCATCCACTTTTGTTCAATTTTTCTGTCTTGTTCTGCATCTACTTATGTTGTGTCCACTCTTCATCCAAATTTACGTCTATTTTTACCCCCATTTTTTTGTTTACTTTTGCATCCATTTTCCAACACACATCATATCTTTTGCATTGATTATATTTCTTATGACATTGAAAATTATGAACAACTGATGACAATGTCAATAATTATAACGATGATGATAATGAAGATGATGACGATGACATGAATTGCGATTATTATGATAATGGCAATGATGATAAAGACGATGGGAGTTACAATGACAATGATGATGATGCTAATGACCTTGGCCATTCCTCCCAATTTTTAAATGTTATCATGGTAAAAATCATAATAATTATCTTTGGCGTCATCTTCCAAGTCATCATCATCTGATCATCATTATCATTATTTTCATCTTGGTCATAATCAAGAACAATAATGGCATGAATGATGATTATGATTTTCATGATGAAGATGACAAAAATTATGATAAAACTTATATTAGTTATGATGATGGGGATGATGACAATTATAATGACGATGATAATGGTAGTGATGTTGATGATCATCAATCATTTCTAAAAAATAAAGTGGTTATTTTTCTTTCATATATCATGTGTCCTAAGGTTGGTGATATTTCTTATGATACCTATAATTATGAACAATTGACGACAATATACAAAATCATGATGATGATGATGATCATGAAGAAGACATGAATGGTGATTATGATGATAATGAAATGATGACAATAATGATCACATTGATGGTGGTGATGATGGCAATAATGAAGATGATGACCCTCCCTCTAAACTAGCGAGGTACTCATAATGAGACAAAAAAGTACTCTCAAGTTGAAATATTCATATAAGAAGGGATCTAGATTGATAAGCATCAATGATGATTTACATCATCATAGCGAAAATTTTCAAAATAGTAAGGCCTTGACTAACAAGTTTATCTCTCCATTAGATCAGAGCACAATGTTGGGAGGCATAAATTTGGACACTACTGCCTTTCAAGGCACTTACCCCACCAAGATGTTTACCAGGTATGTCCTCACATGATCATTTCCTAATCCACTATCACAATATTTGACACCAGAAAATGTCAATCCTCATGACTATTCTTATCTTGGATTAATGTACTTGACTTATGGTGATTAGTCCTAGTCAATGTCCAAATTCTCAAAGAATATTGGTCCCAGATGTTTATCCAATCCACCATTATCCCCACTAGTGCCTTTACTAGGCTTACGATTGTTAATCCTAGCCATAGTACATGACACATGGATAACATGGTGTCTACCCTCGCTCCCTCTCAACCAGGGAGGAAACATCCACAAGCATAAGATTTTCTCAAGAATACCCATCATTTTCGTAGAGAATAACATCATTAATTTGTTTTCATCACATGATGACTTTATGATTAAGCATTCATAGATTTGTGGCAAAATATTTCCCCTTTTGTATTTGTGATGAAATACAATAAAAAAGTGAAAGCCAAAATCATTAAACATACACTATATTGATTTATCTAAGTCTAAACTCTAAGGTTGAAGTGAAAATTCATGTAAATCTTATATCTATGAGTTGTGCCAAACTTATGAAAACCTTATTCCCTAAGTCCTATATATAAGAAAATGAAAAAGAAAGCAAAATAAGGGCCAATAAATGGTAACTCATGTATTCACTCCCTCTTTGGAAAATATATGAATATATACACTCCTAGTCACACTTGATCACATGTATGTGATGGTTAAATCATGAATTCTTCTTTTCTCCTTGCATTTTCACTTCATCATTTAAGCACCTAATTGAGGATCTAAGGAATGTTTGTTTCCTAAGGCTTTCATGTCTACTCTTGGTTTACTTATGTCACACTACTGTCAATTTATGTGACAGAGTGAAATACATAAGTTTGTGGAGTTATTATAGAGGTGTATTGAGTTCGTAACCACACACACATGTATTACATATCATTGATCCACATGTGTGGGTTGGAGACTCATTTCTTGACAACTTTAATGGAGACTACTTTGTGGCTTTAATGGTATAGCTTACAAAATATCTTGTTAAACATTTCGATTCATTCTTTCTTTTTCTCGAGACACTTATAATATTTAAGTCACTCCCAACAATCCATGGAGATGGGGAGTATAAATTACTTGTGCTAGAAATAGAATTGAGAAATAGAGGTTTTCCATTTGCGATATTGGAGTCATAGACATTGGATACATGGTAGTAGTCCTCAATGTCAATTAACTAAAATTGTATTGTCATAATGCGAAAAGAGGTAAACATATTGGTAACCTTGAAGTCTTAATCATTTCAAATAATAACCATTCCACCCAAGTATCTCTAAGCATCAATCACTACTACTTGGAAATTCCTCCCCCATTTTCTAATTATATGAGGTTGAACCTCACTTAATATTTTTGCTTCTTATATCAACATTATTTATGGGTTCTTTGCATACCATTTTTCTTTTAGGAGTTTGTTTTCACTTACTATTGACGCCCCTCATGTTCCAAGACTATTTTCATCAAAAATTTACATAGAAAGAAAGTATAAAGTGACTAAAAAGAAACATGTCTCAAGATTTAAGTGCTTGGACAATTCCACTTCATGACTCCTATATTTCCTTAACCTGGGACCAAATGGTGAAATTGATGGCCTTAAGGGAAATTGATCAATGAAAATCTAAAAAAGAGGTGATTTTTGACTTTATCACATAAAATTTAATATACTAAAAAAAATATCCATAACAATTTCATCAATCAATGAATCATTAAAAAAAATATCCAAAACAATTTCATCAAGCAAAGAATCATTGCATTATAAAATACAATCTATAAACATTTTGGGAAAGTTTTGCTAAAACATGCTTAAAAATCAGCATATTTAATATTAATATTTAACAATAATATGGACAATAACACATTTTGATAAATTAAATAACATATTATCAAGCTAAAAAATGTCACTAACTGAAAACTACAAAGCATGCAACTAATGGAAGTGACCACTCAAGGCCACCACAAGACAATTAATCTATTAAGACCAAGATTAATGGGGACAAAGATCTATAAAGGACAAAGGAAAACCTATTTTAACTTTATTGTTTTATTACCCTGGTTCAAGATGAACATTTCAAGATATCATGAAGAACATAATTAGTTTTATTGCATTAAGAAAACCCAAGCACATTCTATAACTTAGCAAGAAAGAGATTATAACACCCATCTCAGCAACACGACACATGACATTAAGTTACTTTACTATATATAATTTAAACTCCTATCATAAAATCACAAATTTAGCATGAATGGAATGTTTAAAATCCATTTTTATAAAAACAAAATATAATTTTTCTTATAGAAAAATATACCAAAAACTAAAAAAAAAAAAAATACTAAAACTAAATATATATTTTTAAAAAAACTAAAACATAAGCAAACTAGAATTTGAATTTGACATTCTTGGTCACTTTCGGAAACATATGGTGGAATGTAATCTCTTTATCCTCATCTTTAGCTTTTTCCTAAAAAATAAAAGCATACAAAAGTGGGAAAGAGCCATAAAGCATGGGGAAGCTTTTTCCTAAGCACAAAAGCATCTAAAAAGTGGAAAATTCCTTTTTTATATGAGGAAACATTATTCACCCAAAAGATTTTTCCAAAATTGAACTAATGAGGAATTTTGGAAATCTTCATAGCCTCCACTTTCCTATATATTAGAGGCTTGGCCATTGAAAAAATGATGGGAATTTTGTATTGTCAAGCTCTTGAGATCTGTCTTGAGAGGGAGAGTTTTGGAGCTATGAGTTGGGGGAGGTGATGTTGCAACTATATCTGATTGTTGTAACTTTCCTCCAACTCCTTCATTCATATAGATCAGTTGTTCTTCCTTCCATATGTTTCTATGCATTCTTTACTTCTTCTATTTAACTAATGTATGCATGGGTTTTTGGTTTATATTTATTTATTCAATAATATTTATATGTTTTTTATAGTTTTGATTATTAAGATATTATGTTGTGAAGGTTGCTTTATTCTCTCTCTTATGTGTAGGACCAAGCTTTGGAGCTAGCTAGGAGCACTTCTTGGCTATACGAAAAACTCCAAGAAGACCTGCATGCGAGGACTCACAAGAATTCATTCTCTTTTTCTTAATCTATACTCTACATCTTGATCTACTAAGAATCCTAAGCCTTAGAACAACCTTTCTCTTAATTGGTTTGTCCTAGGTTTCTGAGATAAACTGAGAAGGTTTTGTTTTCATCTAACCATGCATTAAATTCTACAGCAAAATGATATTTATAAAATTTAATATATTTCACTATGTAAATGAACTTAGTAAAATGAACCCATAGAGGTGGTCATAAATGGAAATAAAAGTAAAACTCTAAACAAGAAGCCAAAAGTGGATTTAACCATGGATGAAAAATTGGGAGTAGAATTGGATGTTAAACTAGACATCAAAACAATATGCAAACAATGACACAAAAAGGTTTTTAAAGTAAAATTAAAAAAGGGTGCAACACTAGACACAAAGAAGGGAACAAAATAGGGCATATGAAAGGATACCGAATTGGGTGCAAACAAGGATGCAAAAATGGACACCAAAATGAGGATGCAAAGAATGGTGTAAAATTAGGATGCAAAAAGGATGTAAGAAAAGACACAAAACAAGATGCAAAATGGGACTAAAAAATGGTGAAACCAAGGATGTCAAAGATGATGCATAACTAGATGAAAATTCCAACTAAAATCTAGGTGCAAAATGAGATGCAAATGTGGACACAAAATGTGGGAGAAAAAAGGATGAAAAACTACATACCAAAAAGGATGCAAATTTGGACATAAAAAATGGTGCAAAATTGGACACAAAAGAAGAAAAAATGGTGCAAAAATGGGCATAAAAATGGCTCAATTTTGGATGCAAATTGAGATGCAACATTGGATGTAAAATGATGCAACAAATCATTCAAAACTTGGTGCAAAAACAAATGCAAAAGTAGACGAAAAAATGGCTCAAAAGTGAACGTAACAATAGACACAAAATGGGATGCAAAGGTGGATGCAATATATGGTTCAACATAGGATGCAAATTTAGATGCTCAAAAGGATGAAAAATTGGATGCAAGAAATGGTGTTAAAAATGATGCTAAATTGGATGCAACAAATGATGCAAAATTAAATGCAAAATATGGTGCAAAATATGATGCAAAAAAGGGAGATAAATAAAATGCAAAAGTGGATGCAAAAAATGGTGCAAAAATGCATGCGAAATTTGGCACTAAATCAGATTCAACATATGGTGCAAAATTGGATGGAAAAGATGGTGTAAAAAAAGGCAAAAAAATTGGCACAAAAATAGATGTAAAAATAAGTACAAAATTAGAAGCAAAAGATGGCATAAGACCAGATGCAAAAATTGGCACAAATTGGATGTAAAAAAAGACGTTAAATAAGATGTCAAAGATGGTGTAAAAATCGATGCAAATTATGACACAAAAATAGAAGCAAAGAATTCCACAAAAGAGGAAGCAAAAAATGATGCAAAAAAAGGCACAAAACTAAAAGCAAAACCTGTTGTAAAACCAAATGAAAATCTTGGTGCAAAATATGATGCAGAAAATGATGGAAAATTTGGCGTAAAAAAGATGCAAAATTTGGTGCAAAAAAGGACGCTTTAAAAATTGTACAATAGAGCCAGATTTAGAGCCAGGTTGCTCATCCCAATTGAGAAAAAAATGCACTAGAATCTGGTGCTAAATCTGGCGCAAATTGCCTGTTTTGTTGTAGTGTAGGGGTCTGAAATGACCCAGGGACTGATGGATGGAGTGGTGAGAGGTTGTGGAAAGCTGGCTTGGCTTAAATAAAGCTAAGACAATGGAGGAGCAAGAAGGTAGGGTTACGTGAGCAGAAGAACAGTTGTGAGACGAGGAACCTAACTAGGAGATGGAACAGTTGGCCTGGACGAAGCTTAGGTGGATGAGAGAGAGGTGGAGATGCCCTACACGGTGTACACTTAACCGAATCAACTATGTCCTGCACACAATCGAAATCTTAGCTAATCTAATCTAATTGTCAATGAAACAAATGAACAGCGGCTTTATTTATAAAGAGAACCATGTACAGCACTTAAGCAAAGAAACATTTCAAAAGCCTGAATGCATGACTAAATTCTACAAATGAAAGCATTACACCAGAGATTGCATGGTCAAGCAAACTAGTGTTTTTGTTGGGCAGCACTGTTTCTGCAATTCCAGCCCCTGATCCAATAAGGGAGAGGTGAAACTGAGAGTGTGGACAACCCTTTTTCTTGGAGCTTTATCTATTATTATCCTACCAATCTATTCTACACATCTGAAGCAATTCTATTTATCAACAATGACCTATTTAACCAACACAACTAGATCTTGCTCAACAGAAACACATTTCAAATGCATAAAAGGAAAATCACAATGCATAAAGAAAAGATAACAATACAAAGAAGGAGGCCCTAGGCTCTCAGTTTGGGCCCAACCCTGAGAGCTATGGCTCCTATAGAAAGCTCAGAGCTGATATCAAATCTGACTGCTTCTCATTATCAAAAAATAATCATAAGTCAAGAGTTATGCCAACAATGGCTACAAGAGAACAAAATGGAGCTAGCAGCACTGTAGTGCAAAGTATGCAAGAGTTTCAAAAAGTCCCTTATGGAGGCTAAGGCCTTAACATTTATACACCACGAGGCCCTAGCTGGCCTCCTAAATCTATGGGACTTGGCTGCCCAAACTGTGAGTGAACATCTCCTTCCAAAAATCTATTTGGTTGCCTTCTAGATCTGGTTTTGGTGGCCTTTGGAGCTCGGAGTTGGGGGTGAAGATCTCGAGGGGGGATATTTAATGCCATAGACAACCCCCCTACGAATCCTCAACCCAAGCTTGGTTGTCTCCTAGCCCATGACTGCTTGGTTTTGCTCCAACATGTGTCAAAATAACTGAAATGAGCACGTGTTAGCCACCTAGGAAAAGTGACTACCCTTATTCGTACAAATGACATAAACATACTAAAAAATAATGCATAAGTTATGAAAAATGAAGGATTGAACAAGGATAATTAGGCCAAATGAGCCCAAAATGTTACCAAATTTGGGGCTCATCAGCCATCTGATCAGAGCGTGAGTTTCCACACCGTTGATGAAGGGAGGTGAATGAGGTAAGGAGTACAGCTGGTGGACAGTTGGCTGAACGGACGAAGCCTGCTCTTGCCATGTCTCCTTGGCAGAGCATACCATTAATACAAAATCAAATTGCAAACCAAAACCGCGTGTGACTAAAGTCGAGAAGGATTTGATTACATAAAGGAAATCACTTGTGAAATTACATCCCTATCAGAGCTCAGTTAATTGAAGGATTATTGCATATAGAAATCAGACTAAGTCTCTTACCTATGTACAATTCATTATATGCCAATACAGATGTAAATAACTTATAACCATGCCTTAATCGAAATTACAAATAGTGGATTTTTATTTATTTATTTATTTTATTATGGAGGTGTGACAAGGGAGGAACTTTCATGAACTTTGAAACTTTAAGCCCATAGATTATGGTATTTATTTTTAGCTTTTTTCAGTTTAGATTGTATTTATTTTTAACTTTTTTTTTTTTTTAAGGATGATTTTATTAAGTATATAATTTAATTTCCACACATATATGTTATATATTTTATTTTATATTGATATGGACAGGTGTATTTCTTTTGGAATTGTATTTTTATTATTTTGGAATATGATTTTAAGAGTTTTAATTTATTTATCAATTACTAAAATAGTAAGAATTTAATTTTGATACAATATTCTAAAATATTTTTAATAGTAATCATAAATTAAAAGTTTAAATTTATTTCAAAAGTAATTATGCATTTTAATAGTTTGTAATCAAATTAAATATATATATAAACATGTGTTATAAGAATATTGTTAGGGAAGTTCAAGTAAACTCTGGTTTTTTAGCTCCAAGTTTATGATATCCCAGGGTATTGACTCATATTATTCAATTAGAATATAACCTATTTAAAGGTAGAAGATGAGAAGTAAATTTTCCCTTGGAAAAATTTGGATCCCAAACAATAGTGTCTTTAGACACCACCACATCTCTAGGTTTCATGATCCTAACAACTAGTATCAAAGTTGTGGTCAAAGTTGTTGTCTATTGATTAGGGCATGGTTATGAATGGCCAATGTTATTTGAGAAATATGGAGAACAAATGAAGAAGAAAAGATCGATATGAAGATAAAACCTAAAGGTTTGTAAGAACACAACATCAAAGCTTGACCAAAGGAGGAGGCAAGGTTCATGAACTTAAGTACAGGTCTGTGACACATGCAAGTCACGCATCGTTGTGGCCACACATAGGTGCATACACTATGACTTTCAATGATGGCTTGGAGGTCATGGATGTCACCAAAATGAAACCCTTAGAAGAATGTGATCATGAGATATGGCTTTATTTGTAGGCATTAAAATGAGAACTTGAGAATCTAATGAATAGGAGATGAAGTGATGCAGGAGCATTAGAGCTTCCATGTCATTAAGCTTTTTGGAGGTAAAGCTCCAAATGGGGCTTCAACATGGAAAATGAATTTTATTTCCTTATTGTAAATAATTTTAATTTCTTTATTTCTGAAACAACTATGGATAGAGATAAGAAAAAATTGATAATATTTTAGCATGAGAAGCATGAGAGATTCTAGGGATAGATTAAGTGACTTTAGAATTTAGAAAAATGTGATTTATAGAGTGATTTTAGGATTTAGGAAAATGAAATCTATGGAGTGCTTTTAGGATTTAGAAAAGATATTGCATTTCTTAATTCTACTTATTGTAAGCCTATGAACAATGAGAACTAATGAACAAATTAATGTTTAATGAAGCTCATAGAGAGAAACAAATGTTGGTGTTGTTAATAAATTAAAGTTTCATATCTTTTTTGCATGAAGTGTCTATGCGTACAATAATTGAAGAGTTCTTATAATTTGGAATTAGTAGAATTGAGTGCTTATGTATGTGAATTGGGTAGATAAACCTTATTGAAAATTTAGTGAAATTATATTTAGTGCATGTGCTAAATGGTGGAGAGTGGTATTCTTTTATGAAGAATAATTATTGAATATGCTTAATGGAAAGAAAGATAATGGGTGCTCATGAATTATATTTTTATATTGAGTGTGCATGGCGAATGATTTAGGAAATATTTTGAAATGAATGTAAATACACAGATGTTTATGGAGTGGATTCATGAAATTAGTGTTAGCGTAGATTTGGTGCCATCACGAAGGAAGAAAATCCTCCAAGGCATCATAGATGACAAGTAATATTGTGTAGAAATTCCATCAAGTTTGCGGTAAGGGGGTTTGAAATAAGAGGGTTCGAGATAAGAAAAGCAAGAAGTTAAAGGGGCGTGTTGATCTTGACAAAGAAAAGTCCATTAAAGACAATAGGTGGAACACATGGAGTGTAGTGGTACACGAAATTATCAAGTTATGTAATGGACCACTTGGATAGGGTACTCGTATCCCAACTTGAGTGGGGACCTGTGAGAATGTGAGATGCTTTATGAACCATGCATGTGAAAATGTGTCCTATGTAACTAGTGTATATAATTCATGTACTGAGGTAAATGGTAACCTCTTTATATGAACTTCCACAAAGTGATTCGTACTAGGTTAATGTTCTAGAGGCAAGCTTGAGGGGGGATTGCTATGGTAGTTAGGGTAAACTTGACTTGGTCAAGGTAGTTTTTGAGCTCTAGATTTATGAGAATCCATTTATTGTAACAAAATCTATTTACATGTTAAATGTAAGGTCCTCGGGTACAGGCGCGTTCAGGCGCCGGGCGAAGTCACCGTGCACGGGCGCACGGGCGGGCGCGGGCGACCGGCGGGCGGGTCTGCACGACAGTCAGGCGAGGCTACACGGTAGGCGGGCGCGGCTGCACGGCGGGCGGGCCTGCACGACAGGCGGGCGGGTCTGCACGACGGGCGGGTGAGCGCACACGGGCGGGTGAGCACACACAGAAATTCGACTAAGTGTTGAACGAAAGGTTTATATGCGTGGAGTAATAATCAATAAAGTATAATGAAAGCCGACTTGTTTAAAGAAGACACATGGCGTATGTTAATGGCTTGTGGGGTCGGCCATGAGGCTGTACACCCCCATGTAGACCTACGTTAAGTCTCATATAAATAAGAGGAGCATGAGCTCATTTAATCACCAACGAATCTCATTCACTTATGCGCATAAGGGAGGGGTAAAACTGCACATGAGAGATAAGGACTACGCATACCTCATGCGTAGGTTATTCAAGGTGCAGTTTGGTATTCTTGTGCCGGGTGAGGTGGAGACTAGGGTGTCGGGGTTCGTTTTGGATGCAGTTTTGTGTAGGACTTGACTAAGGGACCTTGGGTGGCTCGGGTGAGCACCTCCCTTCGTGCAAGGGTGCACATGTATTGTAAAAGGCAGGTGGCCTGTCTTTTGTAAAAATTGGTTAAATGTGAGACTTGGTTCGGCCAAGACACACTTGTTGTAAAATCTGATATTCTTGATATATATATATTGATGGGCAGACTTTCTGGGAGTTGCCCCTCCCTCTGTACTTGTTTATTGTTGATGTTCTCGGTTTATTGTACATGGTTAATGATTGAGAATGATCTTATTTAAAGTATAAAGGATAACTCTTTACTTGGTTGCAAGAGAACATAAGTTAAAATAAGTTTATGTTGGAGTAGGCGTAGTCCATAAACGTTAGTATTGTTAAAAAGAAAGCGTTTGGTGGTACCGCATCTCGCTACAAGCGGTTGAAATATCACCGCAGGTGTAGGGGCGTGACATTAAAAATCTTATGATAAAATTAGAATAAATCTCCATAATTAAAAATCTTGTTATATATTATTTAAATTTATATATTAATTTTTTATAACACTTTAAAGTAACATGTATAAATAAATATTTATTTTATTTTATATTAATTTTGTATATCTTAATTATATATAAAATATTAAAATAAATATATTATAATATATTAATTAAACGTAGTTAAAATGTATATAACATTAAACTAACATGATTTTTCAATTAATTAACATTAATTTTAAGTTACATAATCATATCAACTACTTTTCCAATGTAAATCATCTAACCACTTAACAATAATTTTAAATTGCATAATTATATTAATTATTTTTAATCTAAATAATATGAAAGAATTATAACATCTAAACAAATAAAAATCATTAATGAGAAGGACAGATATCTACTTCTAATGAAAGAACAACATCTTCAGAACCTTCTGGAAATTTGCAATAATTGAGGTATATTTTGTTACGAATTATTTATTCCAAAAGCAGGCCATAAATTAAATATCAAGAAATTGGAAAAACAGAACTTTCAAACTCTTTCACACGGAAGAAAAATAGAAAAATAAGCAATTGCAAGAGTTACGTGCCGTATAGTCTAAAAATATAAGTATCTGGTGTCATATATATATTTAAGAATTGGAACAACCAAAAATATAAAAAAATGCAAAGACCCGTTCCACAAATATTCATTTTAAGATTTATATATTGATTGAAATGTTAACGGTAACAAAAAAATTGTTAGATCATTTATCATTTTAAATCATTTGTATAACTACTACAATTATGTTTATCAAAAGTTTTTTATTTCAATTTAAGATGGATGATGATCTTGATTTTTTATTTTATTTTTAATTGAGGGTTTAGATTGATTTTCAATGGAATATGCTCAGCATATGCTTAGTCTTAATGTTTATCAATAGTTGTAGTTTATTAAAGAGTTTGTTAAATTCCATTGAATTTTAATAAATTTTAAAAATTATATTCATGATGGGGCCCACCAATTCCGTAGGGATTTGAGATTATTTCAATTCTAATAAGCTCCTCTATAAGTTCATCATTATTATTTATAACATTCATTTATATGTATACAATCATGCTTTTTTCGTTCTAAAAAAGACGTTCATTTATATGTAACCAAATTTTATTTAGCAAAATGGTCCATTACTTTTAATAAATTTAAAAAATTACATTCGTGCCACATGGCTTCACGCCCACCAATTTCCTAGGGATTTAACATTATTCCAATTTTAATAAGTTCCTCCATGATCACTTCCTCATTATTATTTATAACATTCATTTATACTTTATTTTTTTCATAGCTTTTTAATACATAGGTAATCACGTAAATGTGTGCATTAGTAAGGCATTCTTCATGTTGCAATAGTTTATTTGGTTATATTTATGAAGGCTTCAACCATATCAACCATATTAATATTTTTAATGTGGTTGTACGGATAATAAATGTGGTTCATATTATTGATATTAATAAATATATAAATAAAATAATAATAAATATATTATAAAATATTATTATCATTATATTATAAATATGATAATAGTTATAATGACAATTTACAATAATATTTATTATTTAAACAAAGTCTTTGCATAGAAATCACATGATAGAATTTTTTGGCCGATGGGTTTGGAACCAACAAGTGTGGTTCATCATCAGGGCCAGATGAAGAGCCCATGGAAAATGGTTAAATAGAGAGAAATGTAGAGACATAATTTCAAGTAACGGCTATATTTGAACAATACTAGTTAAATTAATTTATTAATATATTAAAAACAAATATTATTAAGTAAAGACTATATTCAATGGCTAGTTTTTGAAAAAAAATTATTTAAATAATGATAGTATTTCATTAATTTATTAAAAATATGAATAGGTAATGACTATATTAAACGACTAATTTTTGAAAATTAATATTTAAATTAATTTATTAAAACCAACTATTACTAGTTCTTGAAAAATAATATTTAAATAATAATATTAGTTTATTAATTTATTAAAATATTAATATGTAACAACTATATTAAACAACTACTTTTTGAACAAAATATTTAAATAATGATATTATTTCATTAATTTATTAAAAATATTAATAGGTAGCGGCCATATTAAACAACTAGGTTTTGAAAAATAATATTTAAATAATGATATTAGTTTCTTAATTTATTAAAATATTAATATGTAACGACTATATTAAATGGCTAGTTTTTGAATAATATGATAATATTATCGATATTATTAATGATATAATTAATATTGATATTATTAATAAATGTGATTATTAATATTATAAACCATTTGGATTAATATATAATTTTATTTTATTTTTCTGCGTAAATACTAATTCTATTAAAAAAGAGAAAATTTATGTACAATGAGGTTGAGACCTCAGAGGGGGCAGATGCCAGCCCTCAGCCAGATATTCAGAGATATACATTTCATGCTTTTTGCTGATTTCACATTACAGACTTCAAAAGATTTTGTGTTGGACCATGACCCCCTGAGATATTTCTATTCTGCTTCTAACATGACATAGCTAACATCTTTAGAAATTTTACTAAGACGCATACTATCATGCCCGCCATTAATCAAAAAGACAAAATGGTACCCATCAAACCCACAGTTGTAACAGTAAACAGAGAGCAGGTTGGCTAGCGCCACGAGCTTAAACAAGAACATAAACCAGACATAGGACCATAGACTTGGAAACGAAGACACATAGTCAAAATTACACAGAGCAGAGGCAAGAATGCCACCCGTCGGTGATGAGCCGGCCTTAGTCTGCATGCTGCGGAGAGTCAGGCATGTCCTTATCCACCTGGCTAGACGAAGCGACCCAGGTGACGAAGCCATTGTCATCATTTCCTTCAATGCCACCATCAGGAGTAGTCACCAGATTGAGAATGCAACCTGCACGCTAAGACAGCCCATAGGCCAGAATCTCGTTCTGAGTTGAGTCGACCGGATGCAGAGGCTCTTTGGAAACAGGGGTGTCATCCTGCATATTATCCGCGTTAGACACCACCCCGGCCATTTCCCCTTGAAGAACGCTATCTTCCTGAGATTGAGAGGAAGTAGCGTGAGCCGAGCTGATAGGATTACTCTCTTCCTCAGCGAGAATAAATGTGATGCTTGCCGTCAATACAGGCCTGTTGAGCCTACTGTGGAAGGTGAACCTGGTAGTCTGAAAAAAATTGTGGGGAAGAGACCCAGCTTGACCCGGGGGCAGAGAAGAAGGGGATGTCGATGCAATGGGAATGGCATTCTGCGGAGCAGGCCGAGAGGTTCTTGCTCTATTCCCAGTGTTGCTTCCTCTGCGCGAGATTCCTCGACGGTGAGGCATACTTAGGATAACAGGCTGACTGAGAAAGGGAAGGAGGCGGAGCTGATGGGTGAGAATTTGAGTGCAGAGGAGCCCAATAACATCAATTAACCAGGCGAGCTTCCAAATACGTTGAGCCAGGCAAGGGTGCGGGAAGAATATCAAGCGGAGGTGAAATAAACCAATGACAATGGCGTGAATTAAAAACAAAGCCATAGATAAAATCTTACCCAAATTCTCTTGAACCAGGCGCTTATAAATGCTGAACTGTGTGACCAACATACCGTTCTGCAGCGGATTCAATTCGCGTGCCTTTGAAGGTGTCTGCCAGCCCGAGGCGCATGCGATGGGGGCCGTCCGCCAGCCAGGTGCAGGGCCAGCTGCCTGCTCTGTGCGGCCCCTCATAAATAACATTGATTGCCACCCGCATCCGGGTGTGTGTCATCCTCCTGAAGTTTATCCTGTATCACAATTTTCTGGAACTCAGAGAGTTGATCCTCGGAGGCTATGCTGGAGATTGTGCCTGCAAAGAATTCTACCCCAATTTCCACTCCGAGATTAGCAAGAAAATCAGCGAGCTTGTTTCCTTCCCGCCTGGTGTGTCTGAAGGAAATTGCTTGATGCTGAGAAAGCCATCTGTCTATTAGCTCGAGCCTTTGGGCCATCCTCCAACTGTTGCTAATTTTATGTATGGGGGATCCATGCATTAGTTTTGTGACCATTCTTATAATGATTTGTGAATCCCCTTCTATGATAAGCGGAAAGAAGCTTCTTTCTTGAGCCAGGGTGAGACCTCTCCACAATCCCTCCAATTCGGCTGAGTTGTTGGTATCCCAACCTTTTGAGCCCATAAAGATGAGCTGAGGAGTACCATAGTGATCCCTGAAGACCCCCCCATACCCTGCTTTCCCTGGATTACCCTTTGAGGCTCCATCGAAGTTAAGCTGGAACATGTTACTGGGCGGCGGAGTCCATTTTGCTGATTCTTTTCTCTTCATAGTAGGATTATTTTTTATGATCGTCTGCTGATTTACCTGAATCTTCCAATTGTCCCACACTGTTTTTTCCTGCGGTAATGAAGGGAAATCTTCTGGGTACCAGTCTTTGATTGATAGAGACTCCTTGATATTCTGATGTGTTTTGGTCCATATCTGCTCTAAGGACATAGATTGATCCTTAAAAACTCTTCTGTTCCGCTCTTTCCAGATGTTCCACATCAGTAAACCAGGTATAAGCTGCCATAGAGTGTTGAGGAGTTTGCTTTGGTATGGCTCTTGACTCCAGTTGCGAATAGTAGCTCTTAGATCTCCTTGCACTTTGCCGTCTTTTTGGCATCAGAAGGCCACCTTTTCCCACAGCTTTCGTCCTATTTGACAGGTTTGCATTAGATGTATAGCTGTTTCCTCTTCTTGCTTACAGTTGAGACATATAGATGGGCCCGAGAAGCTTCTTTTCCTGAGATTATCCCATGTTAGAATTTTATTATGACATAGGAGCCATAAAAAAGTGGACACCTTCGGCCAGATGGATGAGTGCCAGATTTTATCCCATAGAGTGTCTTTGATTATCTGATCTTGGACTATTATCTTATACGCTTCCTTTGTGGTGAAGGTCCCTTTCTCTTCATATCCCCATCTTAGTATGTCCGGTTCTTCTGAGATAGGGATTTGCCGCTTTTGTAATTCTGTGGAAAGATATTGCTGAACTTGCTCAGAGTTGTGCATTATGATTTGATTTGCATCCATCCATTGTCTATGTCCCTGTGTGGAAGAGGGGTTCCAGAACTGACTAACCTTGGCTAACTGATTGATATCCTGCTCTGGTAATGGAGGGTTAGGGAGTGCGTCCTTTATCTTTGGGAGTTGCTGCCAGGAGTCTTCCCAAAATCTTGCAGTGCTTCCATTCTTGACTTCCCAGAAGCTGTGCTTTTGTATGAGATCTCTATGTTGAATAGCCGAGTTCCAAATTACAGATCCCGTGCTTAATTCTGTCATTCGAATTCTCTCTTCCATAGGGCAGTTGCTCGCATACTTTGCTGTCCAGAGGGAGGCCCAGGGGGTATTAGGATTTGCTAGCCACCTCCACCAGACTTTAGCTCCCATCGTCCTATTACTGTGCCCAGGATCTCTTAGCCCAATGCCCCCAGCTTTCTTCGGAAGGCATACCTTGTCCCATTTAACCAGAGCCCACTTTCGATTGTGGCCTGAGCTCCCCCATAAGAAGTTGCGCTGGAGATTCTTTATTTCCTTGAGAACCCATTTAGGTGCTGCAAGAATAGAAAAGAGATACAAGGGCATGGAGTGTAGAACTGCCTTGATGAGAACAAGTCTGCTGGCCATATTAAGGGCTCTGTGAGTCCAGAGGGTGAGCCGAGCCTCAAGCTTTTCTAGCAAGTTTTTCCAAGATGAGTGTTTGAGGGCCGAGGCAATTAAAGGAGCTCCAAGGTATTTGGAGGGAAGGGAAGCAATGGTGAAACCAAGGATACAGGCAATGGCTTTTTGGGTGGGAGCAGGGGTATTAAAGAAAAAAATTTGAGATTTGACACGATTAATAAGGGCTCCAGAGGCATCAGAGAAGTTTGAAAGGAGGGATTTGAGGAGGCGAGCTTCTTGAACCGATGGATAACCAAAAAGCATGTTGTCATCCACGAATTGCTGGTGGGAGTAAGTTGGGGAATTGTTGAAGGATAGGCCTTTTAGACGCTGAGAGAGCCGGGCTGAAGTTATACTTCTACCTAGTCCTTCAGCCATAATAACAAAAAGAAAAGGTGAAAGGGGGTCTCCCTGCCTGATACCCCTGGAAGGACGAAACATTGCCGAGGGGATACCATTGATAAGAACGGAGAAAAAAGCTGAAGACAAAAGATTAATAATCCATCTGACCCATGACGGGGCAAAACCAAAGGCAGTAAGAATTTTTTGAATGTAAACCCAACTGATACTATCAAAAGCTTTTGATAAATCTATCTTAAGCAGCATACCTGGTTTTTTGGTCTGCTTCAAAGAATGGATTATCTCATGAGTTAAAATAATCCCATCCGTTATTTGCCGGCCTTCTACATAACCAGACTGCTCGGGCGAGATTATGAGAGGGAGCAGCGGTTTTAGTCTGGTAGCTATAACTTTTGAGACGATTTTATAGATAATATTGCATAGAGCAATCGGTCTGTACTTGTCTGGTGTATTGGATTCTTCCACCTTTGGAATTAAAGCAATGAATGTGGCATTCAGCCCTGGGTACATCCAACGTAATGAGCGGGACTCCTCCACCACTTGCCATACCTCTATTTTAATAAGATCCCAAAACTTATGAAAAAAGTTTGATGTGAATCCATCCGGGCCCGGCGCTTTCCCTGCCTTCAATTGTTGAACAACATCTTCAACTTCCTGCAAGTTGGTGGGTTTGAGGAGGAGACTATTATGCTCCTCTGTAATTACTTTTGGAATGTCCCTTAGGATCTTGTTTATAGCAGGCATTCTGTCCATACTGGGTTCTTGGTGTGCTTTCTTAAAGTATCTGAGAAATTCCTCTTCAATGCCTTCATGAGTCTCTATTCTATTCCCCTGCTCATTTTTGATATGGGTGATGTAATTGTTCATTCTGCGCTGCACTGTAGTTTTGTGGAAAAATTTTGTATTCTTTTCCCCGTCTTTGAGCCATCTAATCCTCGATTTCTGCCTCCAGAGGGTTTCCTCCTGTTGAGCTCTCTCTAATATTTGGGATTCGATGTCTTGTTCCTGCTTGGTAAGTTCGTCGGAGCGTCCTTCAGTGATAATTCTTTGCTGGACCATCTTCATTTCTTGATTAAGAGTAGCCTGAGCTTTAAAAATATTGCCAAAAGTGGTGTAATTCCAGCGTTTGATTTCGCCTTTAAGATGCTTTAGTTTTTGCTGAAACATGGACATCTTTGTACCGCTGATAGGATTGAATTTGAGCCAAGTTGATCTAACTAATTCATCAAAATCCGGATGAGTTAACCAGAATTCTTCGAATCGGAATGGACGCCTGATACTGTTACCTGGCCTGTTCCATTGAAGTTCGATAGGCCAGTGGTCTGAGCCTGAAACAGGAAGGATGGAAGCTATGAATTCCCCTCCCAGGTGAGTTGCATTGTCTGAAATAAGGAATCTATCAAGACGCGAAGCTATCTGTTGCGATCCCTCTCTTTTATTGTTCCAAGTGAAGATGTCGTTGCTTGAAGGAACATCTACCAGCCAGTTGGTTTGAATAAAGTCTTTTAGCAGGTTCCCGTCACTGTTTGTTCTGCTTCTGCCTCCTTGCTTCTCCTCCATTCTTGCTATCATGTTGAAATCGCCTCCAGATATCCAAAGCGGGTATAGCCTGTCTGAGTTGAGCTCTGACAGTGTATTCAGAATTTGAGCTTTGTGTGTAGTATCCTGAGGGAAGTATACATTAGTTACATGTCCATGGGTGTTGGTGCCGATTAGATGAAATGTTGCCTGAATGAAGCTCTTGTTAGCATGTATGTTGTTTAGTTGAATGACTCGCGCATCCCAGAGTATTGCAAGTCCTCCCGATGCCCCTTGAGCATCAACAACTGTTACTAGCCCTCCTGGCCAGGCTTTCGCTGCTATTTTTTCCAAAACTGTCGAGTTGCATTTAGTCTCCTGCAAAAAAAGTATACTTGGTTTTTCCTGCATAAGCATATTTTTTAATAGTCTGCCTTTCCTTGGGCCGTTGAGCCCCCTTATATTCCATGATATCAGCTTCATTGAGAAGGATGGGGGTCAGTGTTGAAGTACTTGGTCAGCTTGGCATACCTCCCTGACTCAACTAACACCTCGCCTATCTTGATGGTTCTCTCAAGGGTTGTTTTTCTTCCTCTCTTCTTGCTGTCCTTGGTGATAAACTTGCCATCCCATGGACTTCCTATCTGGACTCCTAAAGAGTATTTCTTCTGTGCCCGATTAAGGACCTCTACCAGGTTGTCCACTTGCCGGTCTGGTATTTTGTCAAAATTCCCTGTTTTGCATGCTTGCTCCAGTCCTAGGATATCCAGTTCACCTATGTCTATATTCTCAGGATCTTCTTCCATGATCTGGGGTTCTTGAGAGGGTTCCTCTCTTTCCTTTGGTGTCTTGGAGCTTGGTTCAGGATTATCAACTTCCATTCCTTGAGAATGCCAGGATTGAGTTTTGGTTTGGGATTGAAGGATTGATTTCTTGAATGGGACATCTCCTGGTTGCTGTGAAGTTTCCTCTGGCTGCTCTTTATTAGATTCTTTGTCATTCTGCGGTTCCTTATCAGGATCTTGCATGTCAGTCTTGGCTAGGGCTTCAAAGCTATTACTCGTTGAGGGTTTTGACATGTTGACTGGATTTGTCTTGGGATTGGCTGTCGATTTTTTGTTCCCTCTTCTTCGGTTCGTAACCTTGGTAAAACCATCAGGCGTTTGGTTATCTGAACTTTCTTGAGAAGGGGGTTTCCTGTTCAGAGGACAGTCTCTGTAGAGATGCCCTATATCATGGCATTTCCTACATCTAAACGGTACATGCTCATAGTCTATAACTTGAATCCATTCAACATCTTCATGAAAGAAACTTACCGTGTCTGGCAGGGCTTGCTTTAGATCCATGTAAACACAGATCCGTGCATAAGACGTGTATCTGCATAGTTTTGTTTCCTCTGCGACCTTGACAAACTCGCCCAGTGTATTCCCAATCTCCTGAAGAGATTTTTCTTCCCAGTATTCCCAAGGAAGCGAGTACAACCTTATCCACACGGGGGCATAGCTAAGGTCTTCCTTGTCTGGATTGAATCGTTCGACCCACGCTTTGAGATATAATCCTGCAGAATTGAAAAAATAAGGACCCCCATCCAGAATCCTATTGCGATCTTCCAGGCAGTTGAAGACTGCAGTAAAAAACCCCTTTGGCCCTAGATGCAGAGTGATGTGTCCTTTTGGGTTCCATTTGGTGCTTATCCAGCTCCTCAGCGCTCTCTCAGTCGGCCATATTCCAATGAATTTTCCGATCAGCGCGTGATCTCTCATAAACTGTATTCTGGCATTGATACGGTGACTGGGAAATTCCACTCTTGGCCTATGAGTTGCCACTGGCCTGCATGTGGAGGAACTTGCCTTATTTTTGTCTTCCTGACCTGGCTCCTTGTCCTGTTGCTTGCTGCGTCCCGTATTACCTCCGTTCTGTTCGTTTTCTTTGTCCCATTCTTCCGTCTGCTGCGTTTGACTGTCCTTTTTGGGGGGAGGCGCATCGCCCTCCCCCTGAGGGGGCTGCATTCTTCTGTTTGCGTATGGCCGGCTCACGATAACCACGTATCCGCTCTGGTGTCTTCAGTACTGTGCTGTGCCTGTCAAGCCTGCCATAGCAGGGGCTGCAGAAACCCTAGGATGGGTTACAGAAACCCTAAGTCGCCCCAGTTCTCAATGTCTTCCCCACTGTACCTTTTGGATTAATATTACAAATTTAAGTGATTAATTATTTTTTTTAACAAGAATGAGTAGTGTTTTTATATATAAATCGTGCCCGTTCGTGTGTAAAATTGGGATTTGACATCATATTTTCGATCCTAATAAGGGCTTATGAGACATCAATTGTTCCCTATCCTTTCCTTCAGATCTTTCCCCATGCTTCCTACAAAAATTTCTCATTTCTAGTAGCCTATGGCTATACATTCGACAAAATTGTAATAGTAAATATATACATTTATAGTTTGCCATAAAAAAACATTTTTCAAAAACTGCATGAGAGAACATATTACTCCTCCATCAGCGCTGGACTCTTCAGATCCAGTCCAATGAATTCTTCTTCATTGCTCTGGTTGTTCTCCTCCATCTTGAGCTTCACTAGCTCAATTTTCTAACACAACACATCCAAATTGCCTTCAAATTGTCGGATGCACTCCTTATTTTCGAGATGCTGCTCCTCCATGGCTAGAGTCTCCTTTTGTTGTTGATGGATACATCGATGTAGAATAGCCAAACCGTCTAAAATATCCAAATTTTCTTACACGCAGTCCTTACAGGAATTCCTTTTGCCACCACATTCTCGAGCTTTTCCCTCACTCGACCCCCCTATCCTAGGCCTGCGACAACCCCAGGAACTGGACAAAGAGTTGTGCTCTGTTGAATTGTTGTGCATACTCATGACCTTTTCCAGTATGTCATATACCCCCAACTCTAGAATGCTTGCAATGTTTTGCTCCAACTCTCCCACTCGACTCTTCTTATCTGCGCAATTGTTGACCTCACTCAGACAACCAACATGGTAAATCAACACACAAGTTCCCCTTGTTATAAAAAACTCCTTAAGAGATCCCCCTGAAGGCTGATGCTTTGACCCAAAACCTGTGACAGATGCTTAGTGACCCTAGCTTCAGCCGCTAGGCCTTCACAGAGACCACCTGAGCAAAGATTAACCATTAAACATAATATCATATCAAATCGTTGCTCCTTAAATAAAAGGTGCATGTCTGGATACTGATGTTGTACTGGAGATTGGTACTTACGGAGCTGAGATCCCAATGCTCCTCCTTAATTTCCTATCTATCCACCATAATTTCCCAGTTCTTCTCCTCGCCCTTCATCCTCACCCACGCCTTCCTCCCACATGCAGCCAGAGAAATTCTGAGCAGAGGGATTAAATGTTTCTTACGCTCTCCCATTAACTTACCATCTCCTATGTTGGATCTCCAACCTTTGCAATAGATTATATGTTGTGGGGGTTGGGTTCTCATGCTATGAGATCTCCCTAACCCAAGTGCAGTACCATAATCAAGGAAGAAAACACATTATTACAGCGACCTAGGATAACCATTGCCATGAGGCGCAAGGACAAGCTAGGCCAAGAAAATGCCGATGCAATAGGGACCAAGGAGCAGGATGCTGAATGAAAAGGAGAAGGAGACCATAACAAAATGGAGAGGAGCAGGAACGACTTGGATGGGAGGTTTAATGTGGTGAGAGGAAGAAGGGTGACGGGGGTTAGGGAGAAGAGGTGATAAATGAGCAAAGGGGAGGGGGAGGAAGGGGTGGGAAGGTAAGGAAAGATAATTAGTGACTAACCTTGAAATATCCAATTTGTTTTTCCTTTCTAACCTCTTGGATGAACCAATAATTCCATCCTCATACCAATAATTGAAACCCATGACTAAAATTAGGGAATGCATATCATTTCCTCTATCTCATTCACTATACTTCTTTTTGCATTCAATTGACAAGCCAAATTTGCTTGCTTATATGCTTCCTAGTTATTCCCTCTTAGGATATGAAAAAATGACACTAAATCATAGAAGGGAATCATCCCTTGGGATCTCTTTATAATTTTATTTAGGTTCATGTTTTTTGCTGATAAATTATAATTCATATGCTTTATGATCAACATTAATTATCCTAAGACCTGAATATTTCTAATGCCCTTTTCTTGTGCCAAGGATAGACTGAGAAACAAACCATAAGATTCATCTTGATTTTTTTCTACCTACTGAGGTCCCAAGCATATCTGTCTTCGATGTTTCCTTCGGGATTAATGAGAATCCCTCCCTCTCCTGCCACCCAAAAATGTAAGCGATTATTGATATTATAAACCCAAGGGATTTATATTAAACTGTAGGATTAATATTATGAACACTATAAATAATATTATACCCTAGGAATATGAACCCTTAGATTAATAAACACAAGGGATTAATACTAAAAATCCAAGGGAATATTAGTAAACACAATGGATTAATATTGTAAACCTAGGGGATTCATATCATAAACCCAAGATATATAAACCCTAATCTAAATATTATATAAACTAAAATAAATAAGCATGTCCACGGTTTTCCATGATTGATTTTCATATTGACACAATATTTATCACAATGTGATATTGGACCATGATTTATTTTCATATTGAGACAATCTTTGTCACAATGCAACATTGGATCATGGTTGACTGTCGATGACCATGGTTGTCACAATGTGATGTTGCACCAAGAGATAATACTTGTCATAACGTGAGCATGATTCTTAACCATGTCTATCCATGGTTGACCATGATTGACCATGATTGATTTTCATATTGAGATAAGCTTTGTCACAATGCAATGTTGAACCATGGTTGATTTGGATCTTGAGACAATCTTTGCCACAACTTGCTATTAGACAATTTTTTACCATGGTTAACCATCATTCACCATAATTGATAATGGTAGAACATCTTTGACCAATGTTAACCATGATTGACCATGTTTGATTTTCATATTGAGAAATGCAAGGAGGATATTTGCAGTAATGCACAAGTTGATTTATAAGGTGCTACATAGTAATTTACACATTTTATGATTATGTAGCAACTCAATCTCATGTGTATAGGGATTTCTATTTGAAATCAGGGATAGTTTCTAGTCGAAGTGTAAGATCGCTTTGAACATAGACGTCAACACCCCAGGGTTTTTGGTCCCTAACAGCAAAAAATAGAAGCATTGAAATTGAATGGAGTGGCGAACACCATGAAACGAAGTTGTGGACCTGGCTTTGGTGTAGCGAACACTTTCCTCAGCTGCCTCGTAATATAGTGCAGGGGTGCAGATTGGGGCACAACTTACTTCATTGAACATCCTATGATAAATTGTAAGATAAATAATATAAAGCAAGGTATATAAACCCTATGATAAATATTATAAGTGATAAAATAAACATGGCTGACCATGGTTGATTTTTATTTTGAGATAGTCTTTGTCACAATGTGACATTAGACCATGGTTAACCATGGTTGACCATGATTCATTTTGATATTGAGACAATGTTTGTTCTGATGTGACATTGGACAATGGTTGACCATGATTGACCATGGTTTATTTTCATATTGAAATAATATTTGTCATAATGTGATAGTGGACCATGGTTTACCTTGATTGACAATGGTTGAGCATTCTTGATTTTCATATTGAGACAATCTTTATCAAAATACAATAATGGAACATGGTTGACCATGTTTTCCCATGATTATAAACTAAAGGGATTTACATTTAACCTTAATATTAATATTATAAACCCTATCAATAATATTATACCCTACAAATATGAACCCTTAAATTAATAAACCCAAGGTATTAATATGAAGAAGGGATTAATATAAAAAACAAGGGATTAATATAAAAAACCCAAGGTATATAAACCCTAAGATAAATATTATAAAACCTAAAATAAACATGGTTGACCATGGTTGGATTTCATTTTGAGGCAATCCTTGTCACAATGTAACATTGGACCATGGTTGACCATGGTTGATTTTAATATTTAGACAAACTTTGTCACAATGCGACGTTGGACCATGATTGACTATGGTTCACCATGATTGATATTATAAACTCAAGAAAATAATAAACCCAAGGGATTAATATTAAAAACCCAAGATATATAAGCCCTAAGATAAATATAATTAACCCTTATATAAACGTGGTTTACCATGGTTGATTTTCATATTGAGACAATATTTGTCACAATGCTATGTTGGATCAAGTTCAACCATGGTTGAACCCTTAAATATTATAAATCCTTAAATAAACATGGTTGACCATGGTTGATTTTCATATGATAAAATCCTTGTCATAATGCAACGTTGGACCACGTTGCACCATGATTTTCATATTGATACAATCCTTGTCAAAATGCAATGTTGGACCATGGTTGACCATGATTGATTTTCATATCGAGAAAATATTTGTCACAATGTGACATTGGACCATGGTTGACCAAGGTTGTTTTTCATATTGATACAATTTCTATCACAATCCAACATTTGACCATTTTTTACCATGATTGACCATGATTAGTGGTAAGCCTTGGTATTGCACCAAGGGTTTTGCAACTCCCAAGAGCTCCTCAGCTCTATTTATCAACCCAGGTATTGTACAAGCTTAGCGGTGACCGTGCTATATGAACAGTGGATGGGATTCTACTCATACCACCCTCAACTAGGACATCTAATCAATATTGTTCCAAGACCATTCCTCCTACTGAATTAGAATGAAATCTAGCTAATGAAGGTGAAATTTAGAAGCTACCTATAACTATGAAAAGGGAAATTCTATTAACTTCAACTTGAAAATGCCATAGAAACAATTCATGAAAAGGCAAGAGCTAAATTACTTGCAGAAAGGAAACTACATTATCTTGCAATCATCCATTTAGTTATCAGATCTACTTGTAGAAAATAAGCTAACCTACCAAACCATAATTCAATATTCTATGTACCATATAACCTTTCATGTAAATCATTGTTCTATTTGTTCTAAATTTGTTATAGGAAAACTAACATTATTTTGTTTTTTAGAGTGAAGGAAAAGGACACTTTGGAGTGGCCTACGAGCTTCCCTTGATCATGGAGTTACAACTGGGGCTCAACATCCTTCTAAACTAAGTCCGAATTGCAACAAGGATAAAAAGTGGTGAGGACACAGGTTGCTACAAGAGGCTACTACAGGTGCCCTGTATTGCTACACGAAGGCCTGTAATGCTACAGGAGGGCTTCCGAGAAGGGTTAAGAGGTAGAAATGATGGCTTCAGGGTATGGAAAGTTGGACGGAGGTTTAGGTAGATGATTAAAGGGTATCCAAAACCCCTAGCCAACCTTGAAGCCTTTTGAAGGAATTTTTTCGCTAAGAGGGACGCTATTGGTGACCCTAGGAAAATGATCTCATGAACAGAGTTTTAGGACAAAATTTGGTGTTCACAAGAGAAGGTGAGGAATTCAAAGATGGAGTTGGCTAAGGTGCCCTCTCTTGAATATAAAAACAACCATGCAATGATCACATGCATACACCCATTTATCATTTTACAAAATGGAATAACTAGTAGTGGAAAATAAGAGTTGAATTTAAATGTTATCTAATCTATGCCAAAACTCTGATCTAATCAATAAACCAACTCCTAAGCTAGAAAAAGCATATGAAAAATAAGATGACTAACACAAATATTCTTCCAAGAAATCATAAACATAATACTTTTGTACTGTGGGTGTAAATCCTTCTATTCATGCTCCCATGGGAGAGATGAGGTAGAGGTTTCAAAAAACAAAAGAAATTGATGGATTATTCTCTACTAATATGAAAGAAACTAATAAGTATTATGAACTAAAAAGAGATACAAATACACAATAGGGACCTAAGCCAATAGAGTTGGGTGCAAACCCAAGAGCCTTAGCCCTTTAGAACTAACTCAGTGATGAATCAATAAGAAACCTTTCTTTATCATTGAATCAATGTCTAATATATCACATAACAATAAAAAAGTAATAGTTCCAAGTACTTGAGCTCAATATTTACTTAGCTGAAAACAAAACTTGAATCCTAATGAGCTCTTTTACATACTTAATTATACAAGAGGGTGGCTACTAGCAGCTCCCTAGAAAATATGAATATGTGTCTCTCGCAACTTGAGAATGGTGGGCCTTGTTCCTCATTAATTGCACTTGCTTGGCTTCCAATGAATTCATTACATTCACATGATTGGATGCCAATGACCTCGAGCTAATAAGAGAGAGAGTGTTATGATGTTGGGTTGATTGAGGGATCTAAAGAGGTGGACAACACCCTAGATTCTCTCCTTGATGTATACTTCAATCCCTTGCATAGAAATCATCTCAAAAATTGCTCTTTTTATCCTTCTCACTAAGCATAATATAACCAAAAATGTAAATAAATGTGAGAAAGAGATAGTTCTAAAGCTGGAGGATGGCAGCATGACCCTTATAATGTACCTATTGATGAGAATCATCATCAGACCCCTACTAAAATTTTGGCTCATTGTTTGAGAAACTCAGTCATCCATGTTTATCTCTCTGATGGCCGTTGTGGCCTCCCTAATATCCCATTGATCATCAGAGGGTTTTCCTTCTTGGGGACAGAAATGTGCATTGTTCTCTATTTTTGTCCACTCCTTCTACTCTTTTGCTTCATCTCTTCCTTCCTGTATTCCTAGCATCATGGGTGGACTGAGCTTGAGTCCGATCCACTTGATTATCAAAATTTGCATAATTATCTTATATAAGGGTGTTCTCTCCAAGGAATTCCTTAACCTTTCAGGAGAGTGATATTCTTTGATCTAGAGGCTGTGGGGTAAGGCATGCCATCTCCTCTGGCAGGATTGCAGGCTTTTTGTTCCCAACAACTTGAATTTGTCTTCAAAATGTAGGATGGCTTGTTCCTGGTTGGCAAGGTATTTATGTGCTAAATCAACATCATTGGAGATAATACCATGATTTCTAATGACAACCATTGGGCAAACTAGATCTGCCCTCGTATACAATGGTTCCTTTTCCTCCTTTGTCATTACTAGTTTTACTTCCTCAACTCTTGCCTCCTCATGAGTCATCCAGGATGCTAAGGCCATCAACTCTGTATCCCCCAATATTGCATTGGGATCCCAAAAATTCAGATCTGTGAGAGTGAGGTTGTGTATGTGAAATTTAGCCAATCTTTGTTTGTCCCCCATATTAGCTTGGTTGCAAAATTCAATGAACTATTTGTAATCCTGAAATGGCATAGATCCATGTTGTGCTAAGTTTTTGATTTGGAATTGTAGGAACTGCTCTTTTAGGAATAGGGCATAAGACTTGGAAGGTTTCCTACACTTCAATGCATCCATGGAGAGGCTTTCCATGGTGGAAATTTGGGTTTCTTTCTCCTATAGCTTCTCCTTCTTTGTAGACTCCCTCATTCTTAGCTCACTTAATTCTTTGCTCATTTCAAGGACCTTTTCTTCCATGAGGCCCACATCATATACCTTCTTAGTTTTAGAAATTTTCATCCACCTATGGGTTCTTCCTCTTTGTATTTCTATCTCATAAAAAAGTGGGACTACAAATTTTTGGGAAATAATCCTCCTTCCTTCAATGAATTTGCAGTAGGAGCTTAGGCTAAGTTGTGGATTAGGTTCTTAGAGCTCTGGGAAGTCCTTCTCAAATGTTCTTGGAGAGGATTATGCCCATTATAGTTGTTGCGTTTCTGCCTGTAGCTCCTTCCGGTTGCAGTGGCAGAACAAGATACAAAACTCCTCGATGGTACACCAAGCTTTTCCTATCCCTAAATGTTTTTGAAATGATCATGTATGAAAAAGTACCCGAGCCCAAGTACATAATATGTCATTTTTGAGTTGATATTTGGAGTGTTGTGGTGACCTAGCATCACACGGGGTTTCCACTTTTGGACCGACGTCCCCACTTTGAGTAATTATTTCTCCTTCCCTCATAATCACCACCGACTATTTGTGATCCTAACTTGGTTAATGTGACATCTCCCTGATGCATGAGTGCTTACCATCTCTTTTAGTTAAATAGCTGAGGGTGGCCAAGTTAACTGGCCACCTATAGCTTATTAAAAAATCCCCTCTCAACAGTTATACATTTTTGTTATTCATACGTAGGGAGGAGGAAAGAGTTTTCCATACCTATGCCTACGTCATGATCAAATTGCTGCAGGGATTTGAATGTTGGAGCTTGACCATATCATTAGCATCAACGGAGTTTAATTTTTGGAATATTTCTTGTTTCTTTCTTCACTTCTCCTCATGATACTTGACTGGTGTGTTTGTTGTGTGTGCAGGTACCTTGTTGATGTTCACGTGACTGTTGTTGGTGGAAAGTCCTCCTAGGAGTAACATGAATTCATTAGAGTTGTCTCATAACATTCCATCATCTTGGTTTAATGGGGCTTGACCTAGGTTCAGATTGTAATCCACACCATCAAAACCCTCAACCAATGGCCCTTTTGGCAACAACATGCAAACAGATCGCAATATCACCCAAAGTAGTTATGGGATGTTGCAGAACTAGGTTTATGCAGCCAGAGGGATATACACGCTATGGTTCACGTGTGTTCACTTATGTATTATATCTATCTCCAACTTTGCATACATGAATAACTTCACGCTGATGATTAACTTTTCACATATTGGTACTTGATGCATAAACATAAAAAAGAACAATATCTTATGTATTCTTGCACATAATTTAGTAAAAATCATGCATGACGATATATATAACAATAGATAATGAACACAGAAAGATACTCAATACTTCACCAAAAATTATTATTTATTAATAAATATATTCAATACAGACACTTCTCTGACCTACGCACCCAGCTATAGGTTGTTTGCGCAGTCAACTACAAACTCTTCCAAGGCATCTACGCACTCAACTATGAAGCCTTCCCAGAAATACAGACCCAAGACAAAAATATGATCAATTTATGAATTTTATCTATGATTTTCTATCGAAAAACTATTACACTTCATTATATAGGTTTCCTTACTAAAATACCATGGTCAACATACCATGGATTCGACAAAACAATGGATTACTACCCAATACACATTACAAAATAAGGGAATTTGACCCACCCCAAAGCCCCTAGACAATGCACGATGAATAGAAATTTGTAAGCTCTACATACTCCACTCATCAAAAGGTAGAGTATTTGACCAAAACTTGGACCAATTTGGGTTGTGCCCAATAGGGCCCGAACACTCACCCGTGACTCGTCCTGGGTCACTCAGCTATGGTTTGCTTTATTTTCATTGCAATTCTATTTGCAGTATACTACTGGATTGTCTTTGGAATTTGTTTCTCCTCTCGACACACCTCTTCCAGCAATGCCATTGTGGTTGGGTAAATAGCCTTATGGAGTATTTATGTTTCCCTTTTCTTCAAATTTTTGAGCCTTTCGTCCACTTCCTGAGAATTTGGAAGTTGTCATCCTGCCATGAGTGAGTCCTCTCTTACAAAATTTGTTCTTCCAAAGATCATCTATCTACTTTTGGAGGTTATTTCCTTCGCTAATACTGGCGAGCCTATACATTACTAGCAGGGTTTTCACAACTGCCAAGGTCTCATTGCTCTACTTCTTCTTCACCTGTACTTCTTCCTCAGTCTTCTGGATGTCTGGATCCACATGCTTGAGGTCCAAATCAACATTGTGTCATCCAATAATTTTCCACAATCCACCACTGTGTCAGAGATGCCTTTCAATGCTGCTTTTAAGTATTTTTTCCTCTTCTCCAACACTTTTGGTGGCATGGCTGGCTACAGCCTTATTTTCAGCTCTAATATCTACACTTCATATTCAAATTTCATCTTTGATAGTGTATTCTTTTATTCCTTGATCGTGAGGGTGAGCTTCGTGACCTTCTCTACTAGTGGTTCCTCCTCACAGACCTTTCAGTATCTTTGATGGCTTCTTCCAACTATTGTTGTCACTTCCATGCATTATCTCTTTGCTTACACAACTGCTCCAGCTCCTTCTTTAGTGCAGATTTCTCCTTTTCCACCCGCATCGTCAACACCGAGGTTCATTGTTCTTGCTCCTGCAGCTCGGTTTTTAAACTATGATGAAATTCATATAATACCTGAATGGGAAGTGAAATGATGTTCATGTTGATTCTGTGCCATGCTTTAGCTGAATCTTTGTCTTCTGGTATGTCAACCTGTAGTGCCCCACCTAGTACATGCAAAATTCTTACCTTGAAGGTTGTCTTTGTTCTCTCTTCTACCTACAATGACTGAGTTATTTGTTCTAGTTGTCTCGCTGCCTATTGTAGTACCTTCAACTCCGCGATGCCTTGTTGTACCTTAGCCAATATTGCTCTATAACGATCGTCAGTTCTGTCCTAGGTCTCTGCTATGATCTCGTGGACCTTCTCTCTAATCTCGTCAATGTCCCCATCAATGAGGGTAAGCAGTACTGTGCCCTTGGATTTATTTGCTTTCTCCTTTTTCCTCTTGCACGCCGCAATTGTTTGTACTCTCCTTTTGACAATAAAACATGACTAGTCATATACTCCTGCATCACTAAGGGTTTCCTCATGCTCCTAACATGTTTCCTCTCTTTTTATCTTTGCATCCTTTCCACTTGTACCTCCATCCTGCGAGGTACCCTTCTCTCTTCCAACCACTCTAATGGGTGGATTCATCCATCCTTCTATCTAGTGCTGTACTATTATGAGAAAATAATATTCGATTACTAAGTATGGAAATGGGTGCCATGTCCTATTTGGGTCCTTCATCCCATAGGCTATGTGGAAGTCCACTTTGAAGTTTGCAATGTAACAATATTTCTTATATAAACTAGCTGACAACCTTCGATGCTAATTCACCACCATGTGTAGATCCATTGACATCACCACAAAGAAAATCATACTTTGTTATGCACGTCAACTCCTTAGTAAAATATAGGGAGGCATACCTTGTTGCTTCACAAATATCCACCTCGATAGATGGAATCTGTGAGTCTTCTAGTTCTTTCCACACAACTAGTGTGATGAGGATTATTAGCTGTGTATAGTGGAATGTCTTCCGCTCTTCCTGTGCTTCCCTGCAATCTATCAAAAATTCCTTGCACAAATAGGTGGGCTAGTTAAACTAGACCCCTATGCTGCATTATGCAGCCAAAGATGCTACAGCTGCAAGGACCTCATTCACCCTGCATTTCCTCATTATATTACATGCCAAGATGTGCGAAGCGAAGCACATTCCTTGGTCATCGATGGAATTGATATCATATCCACCTGATTTCTTCACTTGTCCAAAATTATGCTTCATCATTTGTGCCATCTCCTTGTCCTTATTTTCTCCCAAAAATTCTTCTTTGGTGTCTTTTCCCTGATGAAGCAATGTTTTGATTCTTTTGATTATCATCTCATCGATCGACATCCTCATCCCTAGCTAGAGGCATCCATCATGTACCCTTGCGAGGAGTTATCACACACAAGTTGTACTACATGTGCTTCTACCGATGTGTGGCACATTCAACATGTTCAAGAGACCCTCTCTCTGAAATCATGTAGCCCACTAGTGTGGCTCCAACCTCGTGACTCCACTTTCTGGGTACTAAACCTACTTAAGATATCTACTTGCTTCAATTTGCGGGTATTTTCTCTAATCATGAAAGTCCCAGTCTTCCATCTTCAAATTTGGGATATTCCCCAACAATTCACCATCAAATGACACTTCCTTCAGCAACAATGGAGTGAATGAGCCGAACTTTCCGTCCTTCATATCCTTAACTGAATTGGCACTCGGTTTTCATGGTGGCATGTAAAGTGGGAACACATAAGGAATCTCTTCATCCCCTATCTCCATCCGATGAAATTTAGCCTCCTCTTCACTATATTTCATTTTTTGAGGAACCTTTTGTTGCATCGACTTCCTTCCTTTCTACACATGCTTCTTCCCCTTACCTTCTTTGTTCTTCATGCGCACTTCCTTCTATGTTTTCTTCCTCGTTGATTTTCTTAGTTCTGCCCCAGAGACCTCAACTGGTCTCTTCCCCTACTTCTTCTATGGTTGTGATTCTATGGGTACCTACTTTATCGATGACCTTATGTGCCTTGTGGACATGGGTACGTTTAATGCTGTGGCTTTTCTGGTGTTTTCTTCCATCATACCTGCTAATCCTCTCTTTGCAAATATTTTAGTGAGTTGTTGAAAGTTCTTCTCAGACATATAGTAACTCTTTCTCACTTAGATGAAAATTTTGAATTCTTCGGGCACAAAGTGTAGAACGTGGAACGAGATATGATTTTTATAAAAAATTGAATTCCCAACCCCATGATTGGCTAATATTTTCTCATTTAATGCATATATAGGGCTAGATACAGTGAGATGTGCTTCATAAATTCGTTTCTCCAGTGCCTTTTACTGATAATTCCTTTTAATCGTAGATTTTTCCTTCTAATTGTCATATTTTCGACCAAATTCGACCAACATTCCCTCATAGCGAAGTCACCTTTTGTTTTTCACAGTTCATTTTGACTTCGTCATACTCCTGAGTATTGTGTAGTAATATTCCCTCAACGAAGTACCTTTCCAAAGTATTTTATAGTCCTACACCCACTTTCAACTGTGGGTCGCACTAAGACTTTCCTCCCTTCATTTTTAAGTGTGAATCTCTAGAGATAGAGATGTCCCTGTATATCTTAAACCTGCTACCATTCAATCGTCCCGGAATCTGTTGACCATTCAACTTCGTGAGCTTAAATGCACCACCACTAGAGATGTGCTTGATGATATATGGTCCTAACCAATGTCTTTTAAATTTTCCTAGTAACTTCACGAATTTGCTGTCATATAATATTACAATATCTCCTTCCCGAAATGTCTTCTTCTTGATATGCCTGTCATGCCAGGATTTTTCCATTGCTTTTTGTACCTGCTGAAGGAACCCTTCTATAAACATGTCTTCTTCTAAAGCTAATATCTGTGACATTCTCTCCTTCATAATGTGAGGGTTTTCCATATTTGTGATAGTTGTAATTCTCAAACTTGGCACAATGTATTTCATAGGTATAATTTCCTCTTGTCCATATACCAACCTAAAAGGTGTCTTCCCTATCAATTTCTTGCATGCTATTCAATATGCCCATGACACCGTTGGAATTATTAAATCCCAGTCATCTATGTTTGCATTGAATACCTTGGTGAATGCATTCTCAAAAATTTTATTGAAATCTTCCACTATTCCATTTGCCTGAGGATGGTAAAGAGTGCTCTTTTGGTGGTAAACTTGAAATTCCTCAGTTAGTGATTCAATGGTCTTATTCAAGAAATGTGTGCCTTGGTCACTCATCAATATTTTCAGAAAGCTAAACCTAGATAGTATATATTCAAAGATGAAGTTCACAACAATTTCTCTATTGCAATCCCTTACTGGTTGTGCCTTGGCCCATCTTGTCAAATAATCATTTGTAGTGATTATATACCTCGCATGAGTCTTCTTTCCTGGCGAACTGATTGGTCCAACAAAGTTAATAACCCATTTGTCAAAGGCCTACAAGGTTACCTGTGGCACAAGTGGCATATCGTCTCTTCTAGATGGCTTCCTTATTCTTTAACATACATCAAATGTTTGGCATAATTCTTTTGCGTCCTTATGTATTGTGGGCCACCATAACCCAACTCTCAATATTTTTTGCGCGATGGATTTTCCTGCAGAATGCCCACCTATGACTCCTCCATGAGCTTCTTCAAGAATACTTTCTCTTTTATGGGATGTACTTGTGCAATACTTCATCTAGTCCCATTTTGTACTAGTGTCCAACAATCAACGAGAAATCAGTTGCTTGAACCATCAAATCCTTCTTTTTCTTCATAATGTACTCGTCAGGCACCATTCCTGTGGCCAGAAACTGAATAATATTTTCAGAGTGATCATCTGCAACTCTGATTATGAATAATTGTGCATCGGGGAGGTTATCTTCAACATTTGTTGGTTCTTTCCTTGTCTTTATTATTGATAGATGATCAGGCACGACATTCAATCTCCCTAGCTTCACTATAACCTCGAAGTCGTATTTCTGGAATAATAACAACCATCGACAAAACTTTCCTACTAAAACAGGCTTATTCACCAAATATTTTGGTGCGGAATGATCAGTGAACATTTTGGAATGCGCTCCCAACAAGTAGTGTCTGAACTTCTGTAATCCATATACAATAGCTAATCCCTCCCTTTCTGTCATGTTATAATTCTTTTCTCCCTTGGACAATTTTCTTCTTGCAAATGCTATGGGATGATCAATTTCTCCTGCTCCTAGTTGCGCTAGCACTACACCCAATGTTATGCAAGATGCATCGACATGCACATGGAAGTCCTTCTTCCAGTCCATGAAGACTAGAATAGGTGCAATTACCACATGGTGGCTTCACTAGGGGAGGAATACCATACCACGTGGGTTCATATCAGGGGATATATATTGAGGAAAAAATGACATAATATATTGTGTATATAATAGGGGGTAAAGGATTTTTATATTAGCGTGTATAAAAAATGGAGCTCAAAGTTCATGAAAAAATATAAAGGGGTATAAAAAATGTTAATGAAAATATGGATACCTACAATATCTAATGAATGTAGGGCCTTTTTAAAATGCGAAGGTGTATTGGGTTTGTATTGGTAGGGGATTAAATAATGTGATTTTTAGAGGAAATTTCCAATATGTAGTCAAATTAAGGGTCTTTTTAAGTATGCCACAAATGCACATGCTGTGTCATTGGTTCATTGAGTGAAGCCCCCATGAGTTACCATCTTCTCTTTCAGTACATCCAAGCTCTTCTGGCACTCTTCGTCCCATTGAAAATGCAAATCTTTCTTCAGCAATTTCTCCATCAGCGAAATTATCTGCACGTACCCTTTATAAACTTTCTGTAATAGCTAGTGTGTCCCAATGTCGTGCGCATTTGTCTCACTATTTTCGGTGCTAGCAGGTCCACAATAAATGTGATATTTGCAGCATAAACCATTAATCCCTGTTTACACTACATGTCTGAACAATATACCAAATGGTGCACAAAACATCCACTTCTTCAAGTTCATTGAGATTTGGTACTGCCTACATGTATCCAACCTCAACCTTAATCTTGCCACATGCTTCTTCAATAGCCCAAAGGCTGTCTAATTGTCGAAGTATACTTCCAAAAACTTGTGTATATATTCTTTGAAGGCCGCAACTACAACTCTGGAAAAGATAGCAGGAACATTCTTTAATCCAAAAGGCATCACCATGTACTGATAAGAGCCCCAATCTATAACAAAAGTAATTTTATGTCTACCTTCTGGTGCAATTCTGATCTAACGTTATCTTGAAAATCCATATGTGAAAGAATAGGCCTCCTGTTCTCCTACATTATCCAATACTTCATCTATAAATGGTGTAGGGAAGGGATCATGCAGGCATGCATCATTAAATTTCCTTAAGTCAACACATATTATGATTTCCCCCTTTTTCCTTCCTTTCTTAAACCACCATGGGACTTATCAATTCAGAATCTTGGTCAAGTTCGATTATCCCAGTTGCTAACATTTTGTCTAATTCTTATATCAGTTTCTCCTTATATTTTGGATTCAATATATAAGGTCTCTGCTTGACAGGCTTCGAATCAAGCTTCAGAGGAATCTTCATAACTCCCAGATCCCCTACTATGCCCTTCATATCTGAAAACTTAGTGGGGAATAACTCATGATATTCATGCAGGAGATCTGTTATCTTGTAGACTGTGTCTTCATCCCAGTAATATCCTATTCTTGTGTACTTTGGTATAGCCTCTAACCCTATATTCACCTTCTTCGTTTTCAATGGCTTTGTTATATTAGGCATCTCTATCTCAGGTCCATTTACTTCACGGTGAGCTTCTGATTCTTTGATGTAAATATTGTGAGGATCTTCATCCTCTTCCGCAGTGAGATTATAACATTCCATGACATTACGTACTTGCGTATCCCAATAAAGTTGTCAAATAACTAGAACTTCATTCTCAAACATCTTCTTCTTAACTATATTCAAAGCTGCATCTATATGTGGATAGTCATTTTCAAATCTGAATGTCATTATAAATACATCAACCATTTATACATAGCTAGCAGTACCATGTCAAAGCTTGGTTTCCAAATACCAATTCTGAGGATTCTTTTCCAGGGTATGGATGAAGCCATGCACCCATTCTTCTCACGGAATTTCTCCCCAAGCTACCATATAGAGTTGTATCTATTCTCTAGGATCAGTCTATCCATCATAATTTTATACGAACTTTGTTTCTACTTGACCAAACCTTACATCAATCTTCTACATTGTAGTTAGTCTCATATATTCTTCTTATGAATACCCCACCATCTAGCAGGAGTATCCATCAGTGCTTGATCTAGATCTAATAATCTCTGACATTCGGGTAACTGTCTTTCATAATATCTAAAGAAAGTATTTATATTACCCAAACCATCATACAAAGGTAAATCACATACCTTAGCTGTCATACAATGCAGTGCTTTAGTGATCCTTGCACATTGCCTTGTAAACACTTCATGCAATCTCTTTTGCCAATTTTCAAATTCCTCTTCTGAATCTGAAGTGCAAGAACTATATTTCTCCCAAGTAAGTTTTCCATATGCAGTAGGGCTACTCCATTCTTCTTCTTTTGTTGTTATTTGATAAATGTTGTCGATGGCATCCATGTTGTACTCTTCTTTGACAGTTTCAGTATACCTCACTCCCTCCAATGGATCTAAGGGAATAATAACTCTCATATTATTGCTTTCAAATATCATTTGCCTTTTCTTTAAGTTAATTATAGTAATGTTAGCAAATTCCAAATCCAATTCAAGCAGTGTGGGGTAGGGATTACTGTTGTCCACAATCTCAATCACTTCAAATTCAGTGATAGTGCACACTCAATCAATTTCTACCACTAAAAGGAAAAAGGACAATGGTGACGGGCTAAAAATGTCACCATAAGCTCATTGGTGACGATCAAAAGAGCATTTGTCACCAAAAACTGAACGTCACCAAAGGTGGCGTCGCCAAAAGTATAGGTGTTGTAGTGACATACAAAGTCTGTCACCAATAATGATTTATAATGATGGATAATAACTGTCACCATTTCATATGAGCAATGGTGATGGACCATAGCCTCCATCACCAAAAACTGAACGTCACCAAAGGTGGCATCGCCAAAAGTATAGGTGTTGTAGTGACATTCAAATTTTGTCACCAATAATGATTTATAATGACAAATAGTGATCGTCACCATTGCATATGAGCAATGGTGATGGACCATAGCCTCAGTCACCAAAAACTAAACGTCACCAAAGGTGGCATCACCAAAAGTATAGGTGTTATGGTGACATTCAAGGTCCATCATGAATATTGATTATAATGACAGATAGTGACCGTCACCATTTCATATAAACAATAATGATTTATTGTGATGGATCTTTAATGGTCATCACTATTGGTGCATAAATATGGTGACATTCATTGACCATTACCAAAAGCCGCATTGCTAGAAGTATAGGTGTTGTGGTGACATTCAATGACCATCACGAATAATTACTGTAATGACGGACAACGACCGTCACCATTTCATATCAACAAAAATGATTTATTGTTACATACCTTTGAGGGTCGTCACTGTTGATGCATATATATGGTGGCGTTTATTGACTGTCACCATTTCATATTTTTGGTGAGGGTCAAAAAATATCACCAAATCTCATTGGTGATGGTCAAAAGAGCCTCCATCACCAAAAAATTATCGTTGCCATTCCATATGGATGTTAGGGCATGATGGAATCGAACCACCAACCTCTTGCTTGTAAAGCAGGGGCTCTTCCATTGAGCTAGCACCCTTTAAAGAATTATATTTTTTTAAATTAGACCTTGAAACTTCATAAATTGTAAATTCTACAACTTTCAATAAATTAAAGTCTCAACAATATTTTACTAAACAAGAAAATCAACAATGAAGATGTAGGTCCCTACCTAATGGTTATTGAAGTTATGAAAATTGGGTGGAGGGAAAAATAGTTATGTGTAAGAGAATCAATATGTTCAGTTGAATACTCAATTAGAAGTGAAACTATGACAACGTTTATAACCTATAAATTACCTATAACTATCAAATGCACCAAATATTGGAAAGGAAATGTCATAAGTGGATATCATATGGAAGAATAGGAGGCGGGGACTTGGAACCCTTGTATATCTTGGCATGAATTAACCCTTGTCATATATTAGCTTGTTTGACATGTCTTCGTAATATATGGCACATATTAGCATGCCCTAGCATTCCCTAACACACCTTGGCAGTCATGACCTCACAACTGTCATTGCAGTTTTCCATGCCTTGGGAACCTTACATTCGCTAGAACACCTCGGCACTCCCTAGATGCCATGCCTCTGTTATCCTCCATAATGTCCTAGGCTGATGAAGAGATCGACGGAGGTAACCATGGACCAAGATTTTAGTTTGGTAGTTGGACCTACCAAACAAGAGAGGGCTCTCTCTATGAAACCATAGCCAAGAGATGACTGGAATGTAAAGGATTTTAGGCTAGATAGCTAGGGTCAGGTGGGTTTTTGGAAAATTTAGGGACTTGGAAGTCTATCCACCGGTGTCTTGTCTGGAAGGGACTTTGTCAAGGAGGCAAGGACTTGGAGCTCTATCTAGGATAAAGCACCTAACATGCATGACAGAATCTCCCTAGAATAGAGTACCTCCTACCTAAAAGAGTTTCCCCTGCTCAAAATATAAAACCCTTCTCTATTGTGCACTTTTCTTCATGATAAATCTGTGCATAAAATAGTACTAATAAAAACACCTAAATTAAGAAAAGTGAGCATCTAAGTCAAACAATAAAAGTATAATAAATATGGCTCTATATAAGTTTAGGAAACACTATACAAGCATGCTTTCATACAACAACAATAAAACTCTAATAGATATTGTCACTGTGGCCTCAGTTGTCGATGATCTCATCAATATAGGTAGCAACTTCGATAATTGAAAAACCAAAAGGTGAGATGCATAGATCATTTGAAATGATAGATTTGGGCATACTTTATTATAGTTTAGGAGTGTTAGTATAGAAAATGCAAGGTAATTTGTTGCGTGTTTTGTCACGGGCCAAGGACGCGAAGAAATACATAAAATATTAAATACCATGGTATAAGTCGATTGCAGGTTATTTTGAAACGGGAATGGAATTCTCCTTGTGTGGGTTCTAATCTAGTGGGTATAACTTTAAATAAGAAACTCATAGTTATGGGGTTGAAATTGTCTCACAATTCATGAAAAGTCCCAAAAATTTTCACTGGAGAGAAGTAAAGAAAGTTGTCAAGTTTATGGAAGGGAACATCCTATTCACAAGAAGATAACTTGAAATTTGTCGGGCATATTATTTCTTGTCTTCTTGTACATGTGTGCTTTGAAAAGATAACCACATCCAAAGACTCAATAACAACTCTGGTAAAGTTTATAGATGTCAAACACTTCTAAGAAAAGCCATTACTTAATGACAATTGAGTGAGGAATATGTCCAAGGATTCAATCTTGCACTCAATCATAAAAAGGAAGTTGGGGTATCCAGCATCCTGCCAAAAAAACGACTCCAACCATAATGTGAAAGGCGGGTTAACTACGAAACCTCTTTCCCACTTTGTAGTATTATTCCCTCTTGAATTCCAACAGGTATCTGGCTGCTTATATCCAAACTCGTGCCAGGTAAACTATGCATGATATAATTGTGACGTGCAAGCTTGACACACACTCTAGTTTCCCTCTAAAAAAGTGTAAGTCAAAATATTATGATAATCTTAATTGTAATTTGATCATAAAATATTGAGGTATTGCATGGAACAAACAATATACTATCAATGCACTAATGAAGAACTCAAAATAAACAAATTTCTTATTGCTACAATAGTGCCTCTTGGGATTCTCGGATAAAGCACCTAACCTGCATGGCAAAAGCTTCCTAGAATAGAGTACCTCCTACCTAGAAGTGTGTCCCCTACTCAAAATATAGAACCTTTCTCTACTGTGCACTTGTCTTAAAGATAAATCTATGCATAAAATAGAACTAAGAAAAACACCTAAATTAAGAAATGTGAGCATCTAAGTCAAACTATAAAAGCATACTAAATATGGCTATATACAATATGGAGGTATTGCATGGAATAAACAATATACTATCAATGCACTAATGAAAAAATCAAAATAAATGAATTTCTTATTGCTACAATAGTGCCTCTTGGGATTCTGGATAAAGCACCTAACCTGCATGGAAAAATCTTCCTAGAATAGAGTACCTCCTACTTAGAAGCATCTCCCCTACTCAAAATATAGAACCCTTCTCTACTGTGTACTTTTCTTCAAGATAAATATGTGCATAAAACATAACTAAGAAAAACACCTAAATTAAGAAAAGTGAGCATCTAAGTCAAACTATAAAAGCATACTAAATATGCCTAAAATCGATGCACTTCTTTCATCATTGCTACAACCTCATAGGAAAAATATAATCTACAACATGTATCCCAAGGCTGCATGCATCTACTAAAGGTGTAGACCGAAAGTATCTACTAAGATGACTTATTGTTGAAGGAGAAATACCTTCAAAACAATAGATTGATTCTAATGTGCATTCAACCCATCTACACACAAGCCAAGGTTGCTACTGGGTACACTTCTCCCCTAAATGGAAACTACAATGTATTGCTACTCTACTGAAGGAGAAACACCTTCAAAGAAACACGGATAAAACCATAACATATATTGTTACTGTGGTATCGGTTGTATAAGTTCTCATCAATATAGATAACAACTTTGATAATTGAAAAACCAAAAGGTGAGCTACATAGATAATTTGAAATGATAGACTTGGGCATACTTTATTATTTTTTAGGAGTGATAGTATAGAAAATGCAAGGTAGCCTATTGCATCTTTATATTACAGACCAAGGATGCGAATAAATACATAAAATATTAAATAGCATGGTACAAGTCAATTGCAGGTTCTTGCAAAATAAGAATGGAGTTCTCCTTGTGTAGATTCTAATCTATTGGGTATATATTTAAATAAGAAATTTATAGTTATGGGGTTGAAATTGTCTTATGACTCATGGCAAGTCCCAAATTTGTTCACTAGAAAGAAGTAGAGCAAGTCACTAGGTTTATGAATGGGAACACCCTATTCACACATAGATAACCTCAAATTAGCGGGCATATTATTTCTCCTCTTCTTGTACGTATGTGCTTTGAAAAGCTAACCACCTCCGAAGACTCAAGAACAACTCTAGTAAAGTTTATAGGTGTGTGGAACTTCTGAGAAAACCCATCACTTAATGACAATTGAGCGACAAATATGTCGAGGGATTCAATCTTGCACTTAGTCATAAAAAGGAAGTTGGGGTATCCAAAATCTTGCATACAAACCGACTCCAACCATAATGTGAAATCAAGGTTAACTATGAAACCTATTTCCCACTTTGTAGTATTATTGCCTCTTGAATTCCAACAGGTATCTCGCTACTTAGATCCACAAAACTTGTCCCAGGTAAACTTTGCATGATACTATTGTGATGTGCAAGCTTGACACACACTCTAATTTCCCTCTAAAAGAGGGTAAGTCAAAATATTATGACATTCTTAACCGTAATTTGATCATACACTGTTGAGGTATTGTATGGAATAAACAATATACTATCAATGCACTAATGAAGAACTCAAAATAAATGAATTTCTTGTTGCTACCATAGTGCCACTCTTGGGATTCTCCAAAGAGCCACTAATTTATACACATTTGAATCTTTAATTGGCCTGCAAAAAGATTAAGAAATGGTAGTGATTGCTCTTTGCCCTCCCATGGAAGGTCTATACAGAGTCAGCAATAAATTGATTTAAAAGTGAGGTATATGTCTGAAAAATAGGAGTCTAACTCTTCAACTCTAATTTAGTGGCAAGGAAATATTCAACCGTAAATGCTTGATCTTCTACAGTGTAAATTTCTAGATAAATGGTTAGTGTAATCTGTCCATTGTCCACATATCTCAAAAAACCATGTATGTCTGGACTCTGGTTGTGTGTAAGATAGGGGAGATCACATAAATAATCCATTATAAAAATAAAAAGTTAAAGCACAACATTCTATGGAGTGTTTTTTTTTTAATTTTATTACATTCCTTAGAAAGTTTGAAAGGACATAAATGAAGCTTCCATCTCCTTCCAAACTTCATTAAATATGTCCCTTTTCCAATGCAGATGTGGCTTGCAAAATCACAATCAGCAAATAGAATATGAAAAGTAAGTTTAATGAATTAAAGTAGCTTTTTTATACCTCAAGCAAATGGACTATGAGAAATTGGATTCATTATCTAAAAAATATGATATAGCAAGATCTAATTACATTTTTAACTGAAACAAAAGTAAATTGGATTCATGCTCTGCCACAGACGATATAATGAGATCTAATAACATTTTCAACTCAAACAAAGGTAAGTTGAGTAAGCTCAAGCTCCAAAATGATGGCATCCAACTTCTGAGTGGTAGTTACTGTATATATCTAGCTAGAGGCTATAACATAAAGATATTTGTTATATGTGAGGATAAAAAAATGAAAGGATTGTGAAATTTTGACCATCAACTATAAGTTCCTTTCAAGGACTAGATCAAACCATATCATTGTTATCAAGATAATCAAATCACCCATTCAAGTACACTTCTAGTAGTCTCATGATAAAACTAAAACTCAATAAACTTCAAACAACATAAATTAACCAACAATATGTCCGAGGTTGGTTACCTATGGATTATATCATACTAAATTACCTTTTGCATTTAATATTGAAAATGACTGTGAAAGAAATGAAGACAAATGAGTGATTATGATGGATGCATGTGACGAAAAAAAAAAAAAAAAACCTTTCTTCTTGCTACTGATGATCCTTCTAGGGGATTCTTGGATGAAGTTGATCCTAATCTGCTTTCTGAAATCAAAGAGACACTTTCTAGCTACTCTCATTTGACGGAAAAAAACCCTAATGCTTATGAAAATGAATATGGAAAGTAATAAGCATCGATGAACCTGGTCTTGAAGAAGGTGTCTCAAAGTCTAATATGGATAGTATTTTAAATTTCTACAGCTAGCAGAGGGTTTTCCCAATTGGGTTCCCTAGAAATTTTTGTTTTTTTTTGCTAGTGTGATTGTGTCTTATTTCTTTTCTATTCCACTACAAATTGGAGGAGATATTTTTTGTTTTCATGCAACAATTAGTTTCAGATTTATTCATTCAAGCTGTAGCAAAATTTAAAGGAAATTCTACACAGGGGACAATTAATCTATATTTTAACTTTTATCTTTTGCAAGTAAAATTCACAACTAAATTTTCATCCAAAGTTTTTAGGTCACTAGCAAGTCGTATCATAACATTTCTCAATATTGCAAGGCATAAATCATACTATTCAATAAGGTTGAGACTTGAGATACAAAAATCTTCCCAAGTTATGCAAGCAAGAAAATTGCTGATTTTTTGTTCTAAATCTATCCAACCAGAACAAAATTATGCCATTTTCAACACCCTCTAGTTAAAGTTATTCCTGGCCTCATTCAACTCAATTAAGAATATATCAATATTGTTGAGATTTATTCCTCATTTCATGCTTCTAAGTTATATATTTATGCAACATAATATATCATTTATGTTAAGTGATTATTCATTAAAAATTATTTAGTCCATGCAACACATCTACCTAATTTTCTGGTCAGTTTCTTGGAAGACTCTATCAAACATTTGCAGCAGAAAATAGAAGACTCTTTTAGTACTTAGTGTTATAAAACTCTAATCTGGAAAAAGTATTTTGGGTTGTTTCACTAAAAATATTTACAAAATTTTCAATCCCAAAGCCATCTCAGGGAGAGTTTTAGTCAATGAGAAATTTAGTATAACTTCTGGAAAATTTGAATGCACCTAAAAGAAATTCTTCTTATTTGCTCAAAAAATTCCAATACCAAATATGAGTGGATTCACAAAACTTAACATTTAGAAATAATTAAATTTCACTTCGCTTTTCCAGGACCATATATGAGTGAATTCACAAAACCTGAGATTTGGATTCAAGAAACACTTAAATTTCACCTCATTTATTAGGATTGGAAGTTCCCTGAGATACAAACAATTAGCATTAAGGATCTACTTTGTTAGTTTAAGGACAATGTTCAGTGTATAAATAGTGATACAAGAATCCTTGTATACATGCCTAACATGGTTCTTTGGTCACAACTAATGAAACTAAACTCCATCAATACGTAACAGACAAGGTATAATGTAAGAGAGCATCTACTTTTCGAAATATACTCTAACAAAAATAAAGATCTATACAATCATATAAAGTTGTCACCACACCAAAAAAGGAATTAGAAACCAAAATAAAAATGAGAGCAGGCTTGGGTTGTTATGGTTACTCTACCAAAATGTTAAATAGGATCAATATGTTAATATGGAAAATAGTATAGTTGATTATGATTTATTGAGCCCAAGGGGTTATCCCAATCGAATGTCATTAATGTTACTGGGTATTTGGCTAGTTCTATATTGGCAGGTGCCCTGTTTGAAATCCCTTAGGTGAGGTGCTTTAGTCAATGCCATTGGTTTTACCATGGATGCCGTTCATGAATGTGGGGAAACATCGATTGGGATTCCCCAGAGAGTTTTCTTGGAAAGAATAAAAATAGGATTTCCTAAAGAGAAATTTTGAGATGCATATAGTCTACACCCAGTGAAATCAGCTCTATAGAGACAAACCATAAAATAAGGAAAAATACATATTCTTTTACCTATGTTCCCTCATTTTCCATCCTGCCCTATGAAAAGTGAAAATATGCTACTCTTAAACTTAAAAGAAAGGATGAAAAAATAATGAATTTTGAACCAGTCCTCCTTGTGTGGAAGAAGACTAAAGTGAGGTGGAAATGCAACGAGGTTAGAAATGAAACATACCTGGGTGCCATTAATGGATTGAAGAGGTAAAACCTTAACTCACAACTCTCTTCAATCTCGTTTTCCCTCCCACCCTATGAAAAGTGAAAATATGCTACTCTTAAAATTAAAAGCAAGGATGAAAAAAATAGTGAATTTTGAACCTGAGGTGTGTGTACTCCTCCCTATGTGGAAGAAGACTAAAAGTGGGGTGTAAATGGAGCAAGGTTAGAAATGAAACATAACTGGGAACCATTAATGGATTGAAGATCCAATGGTAGGGGATCTGAGGTGTGTGTACTTCTCCCTATGTGGAAGAATACTAAAAGTGGGGTGGAAATGAAGCAAGGTTAGAAATGAAACATATTTGCGGGCCATTAATGGATTGAAGATCCCATGGTGGGATTCGATATCAGTATTCTACTGGTAAAACCTTAATTCACAACACTCTTCAATCTAGTTTTCCATTCCACCCTGTGAAAAGTGAAAATATGCTACTTTGAAACTTAAAAGAAAGGATGAAAAAAATAGTGAATTTTGAACCAGTCCTCCTTGTGTGCAAGAAGACTAAAAGTGGGATGGAAATGGGGAGAGGTTAGAAATGAAACATACTTGGGCACCATTAATGGATTGAAGATCCAATGGCTGGGTTCAATAAAACCTTAATTCACAACTCTCTTCAATCTTGCTTTCCCTCTCGCTATGTGAAAGTGAAAATATTCTACTCATAAAATTAAAAGCAAGGATGAAAAAAATAGTGAATTTTGAACTAGAGATCTGAGGTTTGTGTACTCCTCCATGTGTGGAAGAAGACGAAAAGTGGGGTGTAAATGCAGCGAGATTTGAAATGAAACATACTTGGGCACCATTAATGGATTGAAGATCTAATGGTGGGGTTCGATATCAATGTGATACTGGTAAAACCTTAATTCACAACTCTCTTCAATCGCGTTTACCCTCCTGCCTGTGAAAAGTGAAAATATGCTACTAGTTTCCCCTCCCTCCGCCTTATGGAAAGTGAAAAATTAATTTAGAACTCTCTTCATTCTCGTTTTCCCTCCCTCTCTGTGAAAAGTGAAAATATATACTAGTTTTCCCTCCACCCTATGAAAACTGAAAATATACTACTTGTTTTAGAAAGTAAATGAAGATTGGAATTAGGAGGGCTTTGTTACATCAAAACTAAGGCTGAATTTTTTCAAAAATGTTAAAATTTCCCTCCCTAAAAATTAATAAATACAATAGCTATAGAGTATAGAGTAGATGTGTAGGTGTAATGTAAGTGTGTAAACCATTCTAAATATGGACTTAGTTAAAGAATAATATTAATAATAATAATAAAAGTCAAAAGTATGGGGATGAGTGCAAAAATCTCTTGTTGGCTCAATTAATAATAAAAATAATAAAATTCGATTTGTTAATTTTGATTTTGTTATTAACTTTTGAATAGGTTTTGTTACAATACCATTAGCCAATACCATGGCTTATCAATACCTCAAGCCCAAAAACCATAAATTATTTCACAACCAAAATATTTTATAGCAATATGACAATTCTTAACCATGGATATTCACCCCCACATTAGAGTGGATATTATTAACTTGTAAAAAATTGGTTTTGTTATAATACCATGGGCCAATACTATTGCTTATCAATACCACATGCTCTAAAAACATAACTTATTTCATAATCAAAATATTTTATAACAATATGAAAATATTCTTAACCATGGATATTCATTCTCACTTTAACATGGATATTATTAACTTGGAAATAGACTTTGTTACAATACCATGGGCCAATACCATGGATTATCAATATCACATGCCCAAAAAACATAACTTATTTCAAAATCAAAATATTTTATAAGAATATGACAGGATTCTTAATCATGGGTATTCACCCCCGCTTTGTCATTGGTATTATGAAATTGTGAATAGGCTTTGTTACAATAGCATGGGCTAATATCACGGCTTATCAATACCACATGCCAAAAAATCATATCTTATTTCACAATATAAATATTTTATAACAATATGACAAGATTATTAACCATCGATATTCACCCCCACTTTACCATGGATATTATTAACTTGTAAATAGGCTTTGTTACAATATCATGCCTTATCAATACCACATGCCCAAAAACCATAACTTATTTCACAATAAAAATATTTTAATTTAATTGAATTTTATAACATTTTTTATTTGAAGCTAATAGGAAAAGGTTTGTAATTAGTTTTTAGATATATATAAACCCTCTATCCTCACGACTACTAAAATTATTCAAATATAAATTAAATTAAGGTTTTAATAAAATTAAAACTGAGAATACTTTTGTATTTAAAGATGTGATATTTATATAATACAAATATTAGTAAGAACCAACATAGATCTATCTTAACTAAGGACCAAAGTGATGATAGCAGGCAAAGTGAAGGGAAGAGAGGGGGAGGGATATAGTGACAAATATGGAGAGAGAGAGAGAGGGGTAGGAAGAGAGAGGGGAGAGAGAGAAGAAGAGAGTGGGGGAGAGAGATATGGAGTTGGAGGAGGAGAGAGAGGGAGGAAATAACTAAGGCATAGGGAGATAGACATGGAGAGAGAGGGAGTGACAAGGAATAGATGGATAGAGAGAGAGAGAGAGGAGTGGAGAGAGAGAATAGGTGGGGATAAATATAGGGAGAGAAAGGAAAGATAGAGAGAAGGAGGCATAAAGATGGATGGGGGAGAGAGAGAGTGATGGGGAAGGACAGAGGGAGGTGAGAGAGAGGACTAAGAGAGAGGAGAAAGAGATGAAGTTAGACGGGGAGAGAGAGGAAAGGAAGAAGAAAGACATAGAGGGAGAAAGGTAGAGAGAGAGAGGGAGTGACAAGGGAGAAGATGGAGAGAGGAGAGATAGAGGGAAGAGGGAGAGGTGGAGAGGAGGAGGGAGGGAGGGAGAGATAGATATCGAGAGAGAGTGTGTATGTTTGGTGGGTGAGATAGAGAGAGGGAATAAGAAAGAGACACATAGATACAAATATAGATATTATATAGTATTATATAACTAGCCTAGATCAATCTTAACCTCGATCTACCAAACACCAAAAAAGAGGTTTGCACATTGAGAGATTGGATCCCTCTTGATGCTTGGTAGATCCAGGTTAAGATGGATCTAGGATGGCTTAATAAGTTTGTAGTTGTATTTGATAAACTAACACTTTTTTATGGTTGTGTTTGAAAACAAATTTTCCAGATTTTGTGTATTTTGTTAGTTTAGATATAGACATGTTATACTTTTGGAATTTGAAAAGGAAACGCGTGCTCTTAAATTGGTTGTATTGAAAACATTTAAGTGTATGAAAGAAACCTGCCCCCTTAACATGGTTGTATTAAAAACATAAGTGTTCTTGTATACTAGGTGGGTGCAAACAAGAGAGAGTATATGGTAAGTGGATTAAATAGTTAAAAACAAATGTTAGTTAAGGATAAAGTTACAAAAATCTAACAAATAGTCTAGGGTTGGGATATTACTATTTTGGGACATCTAAATTTGAAGGTACATTTTGACGCAGGGAAATCCCTGCAAACCCAGAATCACACTCTGACTAATGCATATAAAATACATCTCAGCAAAAACTACAAATCCTGGCCATTTCACTAAACATTTTTACACACCAACGGTGTGATTCCCCTTAAACCAATGGCGCCCTCCATGAGATCAACTGAGCTTTCGATTCAATCCTTTTATTCAAAGATCGATACATATACAGATTCCACAAATTGATATTAACTGAAGTTTCAAGTGCAGCTCTTCTGAAGAATCGTTTATATCCCCACATGCTCCCTCGGTATTTCAACGTATAGGGCCCGCTCTCGAGCATCCGATCGAAGTGCGTATGGGTTTTGTGCTTTTCATTTCCGCTCTGACCCAGCAGGGTCAATTCGAACAGGGCTCTAACATCCGTGCCCTCACTGGCCAGGGCTATGAAGAGCGAGACATAGACCGAATTATCCTCAGGGCTCTTGCCGTCAGGATAGAAGTAGATGGCCCATTTGTAAACCCCAACCACGAAGGTTTCACTCCATTAAAAAAAATTGCCGCACTTATAGTTTTGACACCTCTGATCCACTGCGCCTTTTCTTTTGCTCTGTGATTGAATGATCAAACACCGCTCAATTTAAATCCCGTGGATGTGATATCGAATAGCATCTGGATGCTTCAGCGCAATGGGTGCATGAAACTAGTATCACTGGTGTCACAATCAGTACCGACGCAACAGACGCAGTTCTAGAAGTTCTCTCACTGCAAGTGATCGAACGAATATTCGAAATGCTAACGTAATTGCATGAATCACGTAGCGATACAAGAAGCCAGCGAACTGTGAATGTCGTCACGTGTTCGATTGAGGGTTCCTTCCTGAAAAGAAATTGACATTCATTACAGCTCTAACACAATGACATCGGCAATCTCAATTCCTGAGTTTAAATGTTACTTCGTCAACAGTCGACCACCTCCACCATGCTAATGCGATGTGATTCAAATTGAATCGCTGTCACAATCACCACTGTGCAATGGGTTGGTTACAATTGTTCCGATGCTTACCTCAATCGGAGACCAGAATTGTTGTATTACAATAGTTGGACAACGACTTCCCTATAATATTGCGATATCTTTCAGATTCAATATCATCTCAACCCAATCCCCAAATTCCGCAGCTGGATCTGTGACTATATGGCGCGATTTTGGATCATGTCTCCACGATCTGATGCTAATAATCAGGAGAACCAACGAATTACAAAACCATTTAATATATTAGTCAATCTGCTCCAGGAGATTCACGAAATATTTCCTGCTTTTTCTTTGTATTAAACTTTTCTCAGTTCGCCACTATTAACAGCGCCAAGATTTCATTAACACAAGAACTCTTCAGCTAAATAAAATTACACACAGATCACACACCCTAATCAATTGTGCAGACATCAGACTCGAATTTGCACCATTTGTCATTTGAATTGTATAGAATATAATTACGTTCATCATACTCAGAAACAAAACAAACAGAACCTTGTTTTTTTTCCAATTATTCCAGAAATCAATAACTCTCATACATACTGCAATTGCAGCCAATCTAATAGCAAATAACACCGCGCGTTCTATTTTCTATCAATTTTAACATCATAAAGCATAATCGATGTATTCAAACCACAATTATATTCAAAGAATGAAACAGTCTCGGCTATTGGACAGTTACACAAAACTGATCACTGTTTTTGGTTTTTTTATTCATCTCAATACTAAATCTGAGCGTAGCGCTCCACACCAAACCAAACACTCACACAATCGCTCTTCCCCCCCTAGCGACACACAAACTCTAATCCATCTAAAAAGAAATCCCCTGAGTTCATTACAATTTTCCTCTATTTATTCTCCTAAATTATCTAACAGAGTTTCCTATTTTTCCAAGAAAGAACAGAATTCTTCTATTCCGTTGTTTTCCAAGCACACCTAGACTAACAGCTCTATCTCAAAATCCAAAATAGGCTAATCTCCTATTTATTACAATAACAAATTATTTGAGGAATCCAACCTCCTCGGTAAATTGTTTTTGACCAACAGTAAATAAATTTCATTGGATTTAACCACAACATGTGGACAAATCTCCACATTTCTGGCTGGGTCTAGATGCTCCTGCATCAGACTCCCAAAGTTTAAATTAACCATGATCTCCTGATCATGCGTTTCTAGTTTGCTTCCTCCTGGATCCCATACTTGATTTGATAGTTTGTTCTTGATTATTGCTGCTGTTGTTTGTCCCTCAAGTCTCTGTCCATTATGTGGTAATGCATCACTATCTTTGTTGTCCTTTTCACATACCTTGCTGCTGTTTTGCTCACTTTAATTTGCAATCCTTCATTTCTTGCTGGCTTCCTCATCAAAAGATTCGACTTATACAAATCTGCTATCTCATCTGGAAGTTTTCTCAAAAGTTCTGTACGATCTTTACTAACTGCGTTGTTCGCAATATTTGTCTTTAATCCTCCTGTACTCTGGCTTTCTTCAATATCAATGATCTTCCATGACTCAATGTATCCCTTGAATTCAAAAATTCTTTTACCATCCTCCTTAGTCTGCATATGACTATGAGTAGTCATTCCTTCAACAGTCTTCAATAACTGTTTATCTTTCCTTAAGTCAATGTGACCTGCAAACACACAACAACCTTTAGTTTTCAAAATACAATACCTTCGATTTTCTTTTGATGCTTCAAGCACCAATCCTCCACCATAGATCTTTTGGATTTCAGCGGATCCTTCTTGTACTACCGGACCAATTTCTGGTTCTTCATTCTGCTGCCAGCGTCTATACTCCTGCAATTTAATGTCTTCCTCAAATTCATTCTCATGTAGCTGATCATTCCTTCCAAATTTCTGGTTACTTCCACCTTCGTCTTGCTGAGTTAATATTTCTGTCTCTTTCATGTCTCTGAGAACATAACTCCTTTGTTGCTCCTGATCTTTCATCTCACCTTCAAATAATCGCTGCTCGATTTCTCTGATTTCAGCATCATATTTATTAATGTTGTTTTCCGCACCTTTTCCTCCATCAGGTTTTGTAAGCTTTGTTTCTCCTTTGGGTTCTTCGAGTAATCTTTCCAAGAATTCTATCTCCTTGTGAAATCTCTCCAACAGATCATCACAATTTTCCTTATGAGCTTCATTCTTTTCTTGGCAATCCTCCTGAGTTGACCTGTTTTCCACATTATCATATTGCAAACATCTTTCATCAATTCCATTAAACAAATTTATTGGTTTACCTTCTTGTAATCCCACTATAGAATTGTCTTCAGACTGCTGGTTTATGTCAACCTCATCTAACTGTTTTACCCCAAACAGGATTTCATCTATGAACTCCTTCTGTTGCAAATGATCAACACCTTCTTCCTCTAAAAAGGATTCTTCATCATACTTTACCTCAAGAGCTTCATTCTTGGTTGTGACAATTTCATTCGACTGTGCATCATCCTCTGTATATCCTGCAAACATACACAAACTGTAAGAATCAAAATCACAAGGCTTCATTGCCTCATCTGCTTCCTTGGTCAACATATCTTCGAATTGTTCTGAACTCTGCCAATAATCCATGAGATCTTCAGCTGACCTCTCATTATCCTCTTCTCCCAACATCTCACCCTGTTCTGGTCTGCAAATGGAAACTTCCAATTCTACCTCTGCTTCTCTGAGTTTCTCTGATTCCTCTTGAGCACTCAATATCTGCTCAATCTTTCTCAATTCTTCTACTATCTCTGACTTCACTTGCTGATTTCTCCTTTCTCGTAGCCTTGGCCACTTTACTCTTTTCCTCATGGTCCAAACACTTTTCTACAACATCTTCATCAATATTCCAATCTGGAAATCTATCTCAGCTTTCTCTCGGTCAAAGTCTTCTTGACTCATCCTCATGCCATTTGCTTTGGCATCTTCCCTTCTGCTGTGGCTTCTTTGTGAACTTCTGCTATGACTATCTGTAGTCATTTTCTGCTCCTCTCTTTCCATGAGCTCCTCGCACCTCTGCAACAAGCCTCTGCAACAGTAAGTCCTTCTTACTGCAATCTTACCTCACTAAGCTCTCCTCACTCAGTCTTTTGGTAAGCACGATCCCCTGTCTGGAATCTTCTCCTGAGCAACACCTTTGCTCCCTCTAGGCTTCTGCAATCTCTCACTCTCTCTTTCGAAGACACTTCAATTGTCCTCTCTGTCCAATCTCTGGTTGGAATCTTCAGGTTCACTGCCACTTCTGCTTTTAAGAACGCATCTGGTTCTTTCCGCTGAGACTTTCTTCACTATGCCTGCAACCAAATCCCACAAATAGTTCTTCAAACCAGAATTAAATATCGACTACAAACTCACCTTCAAGATCCTGTTGATCTTGCTTCTTTCCTTAACTACATTTGCATACCTGTGCTGCCATCTTTATCAGTTTCACAATCCGACATTCATTCACCACATGCGATTAACTAAATAAAAAAAAACTTGAATCCTTTCCCAGAGCAATTCCAGCTCTTCAACAAAACCTTCTGTCTTCATTCAGAAAACAAACATTCTTCAATTTACCAGAGCCAAGCTCTGATACCAAAAATTGACGTAGGGAAATCCCTGCAAACCCAGAATCACACTCTGACTAATGCATATAAAATACATCTCAGCAAAAACTACAAATCCTGGCAATTTCACTAAACATTTTTACACACCAACGGTGTGATTCCCCTTAAACCAATGGCGCCCTCCATGAGATCGACTCATTAAACTGAAGTTTTAACATTGATTCGAATCGAGCTTTCTATTCAAGGATCGATACATATACAGATTCCACAAATTGATATTAACTGAAGTTTCAAGTGCAGCTCTTCTGAAGAATCGTTTATATCCCCACATGCTCCCTCAGTATTTCAACGTATACGGCCCGCTCTCGAGCATCCGATCGAAGTGGGTATGGGTTTTGTGCTTTTCATTTCTGCTCTGACCCAGCAGGGTCAATTCGAACAGGGCTCTAACATCCGTGCCCTCACTGGCCAGGGCTATGAAGAGCGAGACATAGACCGAATTATCCTCAGGGCTCTTGCCGTCAGGATAGAAGTAGATGGCCCATTCGTAAACCCCAACCACGAAGGTTTCACTCCATTAAAAAATTGCCGCACTTATAGTTTTGACACCTCTGATCCACTGCGCCTTTTCTTTTGCTCTGCGATTGAACGATCAAACACCGCTCAATTTAAATCCCGTGGATGTGATACCGGATAGCATTTGGATGCTTCAGCGCAATGGGTGCACGAAACCAGTATCACTGGTGTCACAATCAGTACCGACGCAACAGACGCAGTTTCTAGAAGTTCTCTCACTGCAAGTGATCGAACGAATATCCGAAATGCTAACGTAATTGCATGAATCACGTAGCGATACAAGAAGCCAGCGAACTGTGAACGCCGTCACGTGTTCGATTGAGGGTTCCTTCCTGAAAAGCAATTGACATTCATTACAGCTCTAACGCAATGACATCGGCAATCTCAATTCCTGAGTTTAAATGTTACTTCGTCAACAGTCGACCACCTCCACCATTCTAATGCGATGTGATTCAAATTGAATCGCTGTCACAATCACCACTGCGCAATGGGTTGGTTACAATTGTTCCGATGCTTACCTCAATCGGAGACCGGAATTGCTGTATTACAAAAGTTGGACAACGACTTCCCTATAATATTGCGATATCTTTCAGATTCAATATCATCTCAACCCAATCCCCAAATTCCGTAGCTAGATCTGTGACTATATGGCGCGATTTTGGATCATGTCTCCACGATCTGATGCTAATAATCAGGAGAACCAACGAATTACAAAACCATTTAATATATTAGTCAATCTGCTCCAGGAGATTCACGAAATCTTTCCTGCTTTTTTTTTGTATTAAACTTTTCTCAGTTCGCCACTATTAACAGCGCCAAGATTTCATTAACACAAGAACTCTTCAGCTAAATAAAATTACACACAGATCGCACACCCTAATCAATTGTGCAGACATCAGACTCGAATTTGCACCATTTGTCATTTGAATTGTATAGAATATAATTACGTTCATCATACTCAGAAACAAAACAAACAGAACCTTGTTTTTTTTCCAATTATTCCAGAAATCAATAACTCTCATACATACTGCAATTACAGCCAATCTAATAGCAAATAACACCGCGCGTTCTATTTTCTATCAATTTTAACATCATAAAGCATAATCGATGTATTCAAACCTCAATTATATTCAAAGAATGAAACAGTCTCGGCTATTGGACAGTTATACAAACTGATCACTGTTTTTGGTTTTTTTATTCATCTCAATACTAAATCTGAGCGTAGCGCTCCACACCAAACCAAACACTCACACAATCTCTCTTTCCCCCCTAGCGAGACACAAAAAATCTAATCAATCTAAAAAGAAATCCCCTGAGTTCATTACAATTTTCCTCTATTTATTCTCCTAAATTATCTAACAGAGTTTCCTATTTTTCCAAGAAAGAACAGAATTCTTCTATTCCGTTGTTTCCCAAGCACACCTAGACTAACAGCTCTATCTCAAAATCCAAAATAGGCTAATCTCCTATTTATTACAATAACAAATTATTTGAGGAATCCAACCTCCTCGGTAAATTGTTTTTGACCAACAGTAAATAAATTTCACTGGATTTAACCACAACATGTGGACAAATCTCCACATTGCTGGCTGGGTCTAGATGCTCCTGCATCACATTTTATGGCGGTGGAGTCTAAGCCTTGGGTGTAGGGCACATATTATGGGTATCTTGGAATTTTAGTGTGTGTTAGTAGTGTCAACTAGTGGTGGAGTGTCCAACCAATGATTAGGCATAGTTTTTCATTTACAAGGTTGGCATCAATCAAGTATTCTCCATCTCTACCCAACTCTAAGATGAGGAGTGTCCATAATGGACTTACTATTGTAACAAATTGCAAATATTCGATTATCTTTAAGTTCAAGGGCTTGAAGTGGCTACCTCAACCTACAAAGCTTTAAAGGAACTATGTGTTTTCAATTAAATCCTTGTGGTCAAGAAGCTGCAAAAGAGGAAGTCCTTATGACTATTTTTAAGGGGTTGTAATGACCCTTGTCTTGTGGTAAATATGTAGATATGATGCTAAAGGTCTTGAGCTTAGTACATTCACGTATATAATGTAGATATTTTCCTATCACCTTGCGTTGTGTCAATATGATAAATATTTTGTGGTTACCCTAATGTACATGTTGAAGTTCCACTCGCATGATTAGGGGAAACACTTCTCATTTATCCTTGTGTACATGGGGAAGATCATAATTACTCTATGTGATAAAAACACCTAGTAGTATTTTCACACTGAACACTATACAATAAATTTAACCCTAATATCGTAGTGAAGAACAAGTAACTAGCTAGACTCTGGAAGCGTTTTTGGATTGACTGTTAGTGAAACTCATTGCAGTTAGGTGTATGAATGTGTGGTGAGTGTTAGTGAGTGCTAGGGAAACACAAGGGAGCACTAGTTCAAAATGCATGGAAATGAATGAATAAGAGTGTGTGATAGGGAGTGCCAATGAGTTCCAGCTTCGGTAAGAGAGGAGTGACATGGTATTCTAAGTAGCACTAAGTCATTCTAACGTGCTAGAGCGACATGCAACCAATATGTGCTAGGTGCCGAGGTGTCCCAAATAGTGCTAGGAAGTGTTAGGGAGCGTTAGAGAAACACAAGGGAGCACAAGGTGAAAATAATGCATGCAAATGAACAATTAGGAGTTTGTGACAAGAAGTGTCAATGATTTCAGGGTGTTCTAAGGAGGGAGTGGCAAGGTATGTTAAGCAGTGCTAACCCATTCTAGAGGCCAGGGAAAGATGATAAGATGTGCTAGGTGATATGGTGTGGTAATGCATGCCAGGGAGAGTTATGGAGTGTTAGGGAAAAACAATGGAGGACTAGTTTCAAATGCATGGAAATGAATGAATAAGAGTGCATGATAGGGACTGTCAGCAAATTATAGGTGTGCTAAGGAGGGAGTGACAAGGTATGCTAAGTAGTTAGAAGGAATTCTAGAGTGCCAAGCGAAATTCCAAGATGTGCCAAGTCCTAGGTGTTATAGACATTTTTGTGCCTTACAGCTCTATGCATGAAATGTCCATAATCCAAGGGATCCAAAGTCCCTAAAAGTGTTGTTCCTGCCCCTAAAGGAACAAGGTCAACCAATGACAGCTTCTCCCAGAAGTTCTCCACCAGAAACTACTCAGAACTAGTCAAAACAGGACCAATTCAGATGCTCCACTAGCTAGCTGAGTTGCAAAGCACCCAAATACACTAGCTAGGTGCGTTGCAACACACTTGAATGCACTACCCAGGTGTGCTGAGCGGGAAATGACAAGTTGCAGAGTCATTCAACGAGGTGGAGAGACAATGGAAGCTTCCAGAATCTTCTCCAATGACACTTGCCTCACTGAGTTCGACCAAGGATGAGTAAGAGGCTCTCAGCCTCCAAGTGGAAGCAAGAACTGACAGAGAGAAGCCACAAGTCAAAACATAAGCTGACTCATCCTCTCTGCTTACATCTCTATATGGATCCCTCATCCCAGAGATCCAGAGGCTGGAATTTTGTACTTTGCAGAGAATTACTGTTGGTTTGAGATTGAGATTAGTGCATTGGGTGATTTATGCTTTGTTGGAGGTGAGGAAGGGATTCCTTTGCTGGGAGGTAGATGCTGGATCGGGACTCACTTGGTTGTATCTCCTCCTCGATCTTCTTGTTATATCAATAAAACTATTTGAGTTTCTCCTACATGCTTATGTATCAGTGATGTTTTGTTATATTTGCATGTTTAGCTTAAATCTGATCCTAAGCTAGTTATGAATGTAAATCTATGTCTTCTTGTAGTTTTCCTCTTCTGTGATCTTGCAGGAACTTGGTGAAGCTGGGCAAGCGAGGGAGCAGGTAGCTGGAAGCCAACAAAGAGGAGAGCGATCGGATCAACAAACTAGCACAAGACACAGGTTAGTTAATCCTTCCTCTTCGTTTACATTTCATAAAGAAGAATACGAAAATAGTTTTCCTTGTTTGTTGCTAAGGCACTGTCACACCTTAGAGTGGGATAGGGGCATTCCGAGTAGATACTTTTCCCAACAACAAAATGGAAACTCCACTGGGGATCGTGTCTAGTTTGTTTGTTTGTGTTTCTCTTGTTGTTTGCTTCATAAACACAGAAGTAGCAATCGAACTGCGTTTGCCATCATCAAATGCAAAGTAGCTGCTACTTCAATCCACTCACTGGATTTGTTTATGATTTGAACAGCTGATCCACAAATGCTCTAATTACCCTTTGTGATAGCTCTTAGTCCTCCTTTAAATCATCCCTCTGATTGTACCTTACTGATTGCTTTTACTCGGCCAAAATCCATAGATTAAACTGCAAACCGTGACCTAGAACCCGGATAGAAGTCTCGTTTCTGCCCCAGCGCAGGCTCTGTGAAGAGGTTCTGCATTTCAACGCAGGTCCCGAGAGGGCTACCTGCACTACAATTCAGTTTCTCTGCGCAACAGGTGCGCTGATCAGCCTTTGCCCTGTGCAGTTGAGGTTCTTTGCTTCATTTTGTTCAGTTTTATCTCTGATTTTTGCAGCATGTTATCAGTGTGTGTACCTGTCTGAAAACCCCTTTTCTTTGCCTTAATTCCACCTCCTTTGTACAAAAAGACTGTAGATGTTCTTTGTGTGTTTGTTACATCATTTACAGTTTTCCATTGAAGAGTAGAATAGTCATATTGTCGTCCTTAGATTTAGATCTATCGTAAGTGTCGATTTTGATCTTAGGAGAAAGTCTGTTTTCTGTTGACAGTTGATTATACTTTTTACTTTTGCCTTTGGTTTGAATTTGTCTCTTTCTAGTGTCAAAACAAGTGTTTATTTCAAAATCATAAAGTGTCGTAATCTTCTCTACCTTTTTTATTTCGAAAAAGAAACTTGTTTGTGTTTTTCACTTGAAAGCGAATTCAAATTTGTACATCAACTTTCTTTTTAGGCATCAATATTAAGAAAGTGAAAACAAATACATGCATATGTGCATTTTCATATTGATAGTCTGTTTGGCTTGATTTAGGAAAAGTGCATTTACAGTGTGCTCTTTGCTCTTTGAGAAAAGATTGTGTCTTTCTTTTCCCCTTGTAGCTAGGATTTTCATTGTTGAAAAGAGATAAAAGCTTGCTTATCATCTTTAGATTGCATTTAGGAATTACATCTACATCTCGTGGTGATCCAAAAAGGCAAACTTCTAAGAAAGATCAACTTAAAATAAATTGAATGAATCTAACAACGCTTTGGAACTTAACGCACAACATAGAGGTCTAGGCTAGAGACGTGTTCCGGCGTCGTAAAACCTGGTAACTGTTGTCATCACTGATGGTTGGGTGATTCCTCCACTATGAGACGATAAGTGCCAGTACGGATTGTGCTCCCACGTACCGTCTAGTATATATTGGGAGACCCCTATAGGCTTGAAACCTTTTATCCATAGGAAGCCATGTTGGCCGCCCTACTGATCACAATGCACCGAACACAGCATTCGGGAAGATTGACTGCCGTACCGTAAAACGTATTCTGCAGTTTTGTGATTGGTTTGGCACACCCTCTACCTAGATCTCCAGAGCAGTCCCTTTCGTTCCTTTTCAGACTCCTTAACGGAAAAGGTCCATCTGAGCACTTGTCACTTCAGGCTCATTAAAATCGAAGGAGACTAGAGTCATCTTTTGTTTTTTCTCGACTCTTTAAAATTGAAAAACCAGGTTGTGTCCAAGCGTCTTAAAATTTATTTTAAACGGAATAATCATCACCTTTCCCTCGTTTATCTTCGAAGTTAGTCTCACTTCATCACAAGTTCTTGTAGAATCGCTAGAAAATATTTTGGATAGACTAGATATGTTTGAACAACTGTCGACATCCAGGACTGTGTCATTCGATACAGCAGTGGCACAGCCTCCTACTGCTACTCCAACGATGTTCAATGGTATACCATCTGTCCCGGCAAGTTATCAACAACAAGCCGGAGTCCCATCAGGGACTGCTTCGACGACATGGTTAGTTCCTATTTCTTCATCCGGATTATAATCTGGTATTTCTTATGTTGAAACTCAACAAATTGATCCAATGTGTCTTCAAAGGCCAATCTACCCTTTAAGTACTGGATTGCCACCATATGGAGGGAAGTATGCCTTTTCATTGTTCCCTCCCAGAGAACAACCATATGAGAGTTTACAACAAAGTTCAGGTCAAACTGGAATTACATCCAGCGGTTGGGTACCAATACTGCCTCAGCAACCAAGGGTTGTATATTCAATGCAACCAGTCCACCCTGTGTCGAATACTCCCACTATACCTACTATGGTGACTGCATCGCAAGTACAAGCGTTACCTGTTGTATGTCAACCCCAAGTTTCTCAGGTTGCAATACAACAACCTCAGGTTAGTGCCTCCTTATCTGGAGCGACTCAGGCTCAAACAAGTACTGCGACTCCTCATCTTGGTCAATCATCCAGTATTGGTCAACAACAAATGGTCCAACAACCAGAGCTGGTTCAAACTCAACAACCCCCATTCCAGCAATCATATCAAGGACCTGAGCAACAAGTCTTTGTAAGTAATGGGAAATCGCATTTCCAAAGCGGTTATCAATAGCCATATTATAATGGTTATTCCCATCAACCTTGTCAAAGTTGCCAGCATCAAATACATTATGCTGGTATGCAAAGACCCACTGCTCAGGCGATTCCATCTTATCCTGGGTATGCTTCGCCTAACCTGAATCAACAGTTGCCCTTTGTAGCAACTCTAGAATTACCAGATCTAAACCGGCTGACGAATGATCCAATTGCTTATGCCCCTTGGTGGCCAGCGATTCCGCATAAACTTCCGTCAAATATTCCTAAATTTAATGGAAATCCGGGTGAAGATCCGTCGAATCATGTGATGACATTTCATCTGTGGTGTTCATCAAACACCCTAAACGATGATTCGATTAGGCTTTGCCTTTTTCAGAGGACGTTAACTGGTCCGGCAGCAAAATGGTATATCGAATTGCCTAGAGCTTCATTCGACAACTTCAGTACCCTAGCCACAACCTTTTTAACCCATTTTCAGTTACCGATAAGGTACGAAATGGGAACCGAACTTCTTACCAACTTCAAACAAATGACGGCCACTCACATATCTGATCATATACATGAATGGAGACGTCGTCGTAGAATGGTGAAAACGTATGTTCCCGATCAGCTTTTAGCTGAATGGTTTATTAAGTCATTACTGCCTTCCATCACGGAAGATGTGGCAAAAGGGGGGGTCGTCACAAAAGAGCAAGTTATCGCTCGTGTGCAATATTTGGACTTGATTTACACTCAGTCCGGCATGCTCTACGATAAAATACCTGACGCCCCTAGACCGGAATTCTCAGTTCCTCCTCCTCCTAAATCAAACAATGACTCTCATGCCATCGATGGCGTGATTGGCGCGACAGAAACGAAATCGACAAAGGCTACATCTAAAAATGCCTGTAAGATTTCTAGTCAAAATGCAAATGAGGAACTTCTTGCCTCGGAAGTATATGTCGTGTCGACTGACAAGGGCAAACAACTGAAGCAACCAGGGGGCAATAAGAAAAAGAAAGGGAGAAAAAGGAAGCAGGATGAGTCATCTCCTGAAAAGCCTTCTACAAACCCATCTGGGCAAAGGAAATCCCCTGCGGGGTGTCATATATGTGACGAGGATCATCGGACGAGAGATTGTCCACATAAAGTTGAAGTTAAGAAACTCTTTAAGAGTTCAAAAACCTCAGCAATATTGACTGATCCATTTCCAAGCCCGGGAACCAAACTGGTTGCTAATCAAAATGCTTCCCGATCCCAAGTGCTTATGTTGTCTATCTCAAAGCAGCAAAATGATGCTTTGGCAAGGAATAAAGATTACGGGAATCCACAGGTGTCGAATAACAAGGCTAATGAACAACCTAGTAGTTCGACAACAACTTTGACCACAGTTGTGCCACCCATCATCCCTGAACAAATGATAAAGTCGCCAAAGGGAGTAGTGCACAAATCGACATTTAATCCTCATGCAAAAATAGTACAGAATTATAATATAATAGAGGACCTGGCCCAATCGCCGTCCGCTATGTCGACACTTGAGGTATCGCAAAATTGCCTCTCCCAAGAGCAAGCTTTATTATCAGCAATAGGTGGGATTGACCCAATGGATTCCAATCTTGTGGCCTTTAATCATAAAGGATATGACCCTCAATTACCAGCTCAACTAGCTTTCCTTATTCAAGTGAAAGCCCTCAACAAAACTGTTCATAGAACAATTATTGATGAGGGGGCATCTACATGTATTATGTCGATGAGTTGTTGGAAAACTTTAGGATCTCCAACCTTGTCGCGGTCTGCGACGACGTTAAAATCATTTGACGGAAGGACATATACCCCATATGGTATCCTAAATAACTTGAAAGTTGAACTAGGAGGGAAAACAGTAGAAATAGATGTTGAAGTCATAGATGGGAATCTTGATTACAACATCCTACTAGGAAGACCATGGATATATGCCATGGCAGCTGTTGTGTCGACCTATTTCAGAAAGATTGCATTTCCCTTTCAAGGAGGGATTACAATCGTTGATCAGCAAAACTTCCTCCCCAATGGTTCTCAAGTTACTAGAAGCATTCCAATGATCCATGGAAGCAATCATTCGCTCCAAAATATCGGAGTAGGTCTCCTAAAAGACCCTGCCTTAATGGGTACTTTTGCCCTACCGCCTCCGAGTAATCTGGCGGAAGTGGCCACAGTGGAATATGAAACCTTCTATATATAATGGATTTGGACTCCGAGGACGGTTCTTATCTCTTGTCAACCTCGTTAAAAAATGAAACAAGGAGTCATGAGGATAGTTCTTTTACTATGTCAACCTCATTAAAAAATGAAACAATCCCCTTTCCAAATCTCAAAGGTAAACCTTCATTCCAACCACCAATTTGAATGCAATGAAGCTTGGGGGGCATGCACCTCGATTTGCGTTATTATGCTGGGGGCATGAAAACTTATCACGAGCAGTGTTACTATAGGATTCAAGCTCGTTAAAAAATAAACCAGCCATGAGCAGTGTTACCGCAGGGTTCAAGCTCGTTAAAAAAAAATAAACCTGCCTCGAGCAGTTTTAGCACATAGTTCAAGCTCGTTAAAAAATAAACATAAGACATGAGCAAATGTTTCCACCCGCATTTAAGCTCGTTAAAAAGTGAACTATTCTCCGGTAAATAACCACCGTGAATGAAGCATTTCAGCCATTAAAGCCTTGGTCGTGTTTGCACCGTCACCTCCACTTTTCCATTGGCCGATCATTCACCTCCATTTGATTGTTTACCCATTTTGAGGAACAGCTGCGAAGAGTGGTTTCACTAGCCATCCTTGTGACACTGCCGTGATTGGAAAATTCCAAACCTTACCTGGAATCAGCTGCTACCCATTTTATCACTTGTCCCTCAAAAGACGAGTCTTCTTTAAGCTCTTTTCATCTAACTCGTAAAATATGAAAAGATTGCAGAGTTTTGGCCTTCCAGCTCGTTAAAGCGACCGGAAGTGCTATCCCTCCTCTAGATTTTAATCTTTTTGGACCTGAGGGATTATTGCACAAAAAGATCGAGCGCTTGTGTTGTTCGGCTCGTTAAAACTATCGAAAATTCATCCCTTCTGTATTGTTTTATACTTTTTCGGACTTAAGGGATTAGATGACAAAAAAGGAATTCTGGAGTTAACTTTACGTACCTTTTCAGACTCTCTAAAAATGAAAAGGACCGAGTTATCTTTGTCGTTAGACTCGTTAAAAATATTAATAGCGACAAACTTGTCTTTAGATGAGAACGAGTTTCACTATCGCTAGGCTCGTTAAAACATAGCGATGGCTTTGCCCGAAGGGCAAATTATAGAACAATCATATGTTATCCTCCTCAAGCTTGACAAAAATAAAGAGGTACTGGTCAGCAATGACTGGGGAAAAATTGGGAAAAACTCAAAGAATCTTTATTGGTAGCAAGTCGCTCTTGAACATGACACTTCCACTCCGTGCCTGAGTCGGTTTGGGTTGTTTCATTCACCGGTCACATCACCATGGTCACGCCATACCATCCGCGTTTGGGGTAAATGCTACCGATCCATCACATAAGTGTCGCCGACATGTTCAAGAGAAGTCATCCAGAGAAGTCACCCGTGTCCCATCCACTACCATACATTATACTTCATTCTTTCATGACCGCCACCCTGAACCACATATCATCAGATCGTTTTCACCTCCATCAAAATCATTTGCTCCGTTCCGTGTCATTGATGTGGGATTCATCAAGGCCCTCCTTTGACGGATCGCTTTTTGTCGACGTCAGCTCATTATACAAGAAGTTGATCTAGGAACACCCCATTCAGTACTTTGAAGCTTGCATGCCTCAATGGCAAGTTTCTCACTTCCGGCGACAGGTATACCTCAATGACCTTCGACCGAAAGATTTTGCATGGTGTTCGACGCCAAGTCCTTTATTCACACCACGTGAATTGTACTGCATTACCTTGAGGGTCATCATCCTTATCGGTGATTCCTCTCGCGCTTGTTAACAGTTTACATCATTGACTGGTAATCAAGCGATGTCTTTCCATGTTCGACTTCAAAACATTTTTCACATGGATCGACTTGTACTTCGAGTGAAGATCGGACGAGATTGAAGACCCCGGATCTAGTTTCATCCATCCGGGCTGCGATATATATTCAGGAAAAATAAAGACATTGACATGTACAGCATTGCAGCACAGATGATCATCCTACCAAAAGGATGATGACTTCATCAAAATCATCAGTCTACCATCAGACGATTGTCTGTCCTGTGTACATAAAAAATGAATTTATAAAGTTGAGCATGGGAATGCCCACCTCAGCTAGATCATGAAAACAGTATGAAAAATAATGTATTGTATTGTATCTTATTACAGGTCTCCTCCCAGCATTGAATGAACTTCAGATCCTCCTAATAAAGCATTTCACCCGATAAACGGCCTCATACTTTAGGGGGCAACTGTTATAGACATTTTTGTGCCTTACAGCTCTAAGCATGAAATGTCCATAATCCAAGGGATCCAAAGTCCCTAAAAGTGTTGTTCCTGCCCCTAAAGGAACAAGGTCAACCAATGACAGCTTCTCCCAGAAGTTCTCCACCAGAAACTACTCAGAACTAGTCAAATCAGCATCAATTCAGATGCTCCACTAGCTGGCTGCGTTGCAAAGCACCCAAATACACTGGCTAGGTGCGTTGCAACGCACTTGAATGCACTACCCAGGTGTGCTGAGCGGGAAATGACAAGTGGCAGAGTCATTCAACGAGGTGGAGAGACAATGGAAGCTTCCAGAATCTTCTCCAATGACACTTGCCTCACTGAGTTCAACCAAGGATGAGTAAGAGGCTCTCAGCCTCCAAGTGGAAGCAAGAACTGACAGAGAGAAGCCACAAGTCAAAACATAAGCTGACTCATCCTCTCTGCTTACATCTATATATGGATCCCTCATCCCAGAGATCCAGAGGCTGGAATTTTGTACTTTGCAGAGAATTGCTGTTGGTTTGAGATTGAGATTAGTGCATTGGGTGATTTATGCTTTGTTGGAGGTGAGGAAGGGATTCCTTTGCTGGGAGGTAGATGTTGGATCGGGACTCACTTGGTTGTATCTCCTCCTAGATCTTCTTGTTATATCAATAAAATTATTTGAGTTTCTCCTACATGCTTATGTATCAGTGATGTTTTGTTATATTTGCATGTTTAGCTTAAATCTGATCCTAAGCTAGTTATGAATGTAAATCTATGTCTTCTTGTAGTTTTCCTCTTCTGTGATCTTGCAGGAACTTGGTGAAGCTGGGCAAGCGAGGGAGCAGGTAGCTGGAAGCCAACAAAGAGGAGAGCGATCGGATCAACAAACTAGCGCAAGACACAGGTTAGTTAATCCTTCCTCTTCGTTTACATTTCATAAAGAAGAATACGAAAATAGTTTTCCTTGTTTGTTGCTAAGGCACTATCACACCTTAGAGTGGGATAGGGGCATTCTGAGTAGATACTTTTCCCAACAACACTAGGGTGTGCCAATGTGTGTCATGGAGTTCCATGAGAACATGAGGGAGAACTAGTTCAAATTGCATGGAAATGAATAGATAAGAGTGTGTGATAGGAAGTGTCAACAAGTTCCAATTATGTTAAGGTGGAAGCGATAAAGGTATATGCTAGGTAGTGCCAAGGCATGCTAGAGTGTTAGGGCATGTTAGGGAGTGGTAGGGTCTGTTAGGGAGTGGAAAATCATGCCAAGGAATGTAGGGGATGATAATGTGTGCCATGTAGTGCCAATGGATTGTTATATGTGCCAAATGTTATGGCATGTGAAGATGTAAACTATGTTGCTTAGTTGTTTTATGGGAACTATTGGATGTGAGGCTTGACTTGGTAACTTGTTAAGTGGGATGAGTTAATATTGGACATGAGAAGCCTGAGATGATTTATAGTCCATTAGGGGAACAAGGCATAGTCTAGTTGTAGTAAATATAACTTGGTAAAGTTGTTGTAGCCGACGAAGGACTTGGTTGGGTTCCTAAGTCTAAAAGAAAATAAAGGTAGTTGTGAGGGAATGATAATTAAGGAGTGTCATGGCATGCCAAGGAATGAAAAGGTGTGTTGACATCTAGATAGTGTCAATGCATGTCAAGGAGTGTTTGGGAGTGTCACGGAATTATAAGGGAGAACTAGGTCAAAGTGCATGGAACTGAATGAATAAGAGATTATGCCAGTGAGTGTGAATGAATTCTAGGTGTCCCATGGATTAAGTGTGTTAGGAGAATTTCATAATAGGACTTGTAGGCAGAAAGCCTACGATTGTGATAAGAGAATGGAAAAACGAAATTGAGACAAAGGGAGACTTTGTTCTAGGTACAACACTATTTTTTCAATGACTTTATTGGGTTTCCAAGTCACAAAAAAAGTAACGGTGTCTATGAGGGCATGAAAACTAGGGAATGCCAAGGTGTGCAAGGAATTTCAGGAAGTACTAACACATGTTATAAAGTTCCAATGAATGTTAGGCATGTCAAGACATGCCAAGTGCTAAGGCATGCCAGTGTGTGCTAGGTTCTAGGATGTGGTGCCAACACATGCTAGGGATTGCCAAGGAAACACAAGGCAGGACTCATTTCAAATACAAGTAAATAAATGAATGTGCGTGTGTGATAGGGAGTGTTAACAAGTTATAGGTGTGCTAAGGAGGGAGCGAAAATGTATGATAAGCAGTGCCAATAGACGATAGAGTGCTATGAAATCCTACTAAGATGTGACAAGTGCCATGGTGTGCCAATGTGTGCCAAGGAGTGTTAGGGAGTGTTAGGGAAACACAAGGGAGCACTAGATCATAATGCATGGAAATGAAGGAATAAGGTTGTGTGGCATGGAGTGTTAGTGAGTTCCAAGTGTGTTAAGGAGGAGTTACAAGGCATGATTGGCAATGCTAAGGAATGCTAGAGTTCTAGGGCGACATGCGGCCAAGATGTGCCAACGCGCGTAAGGAAGTGTTAACTGGGAGTGCCAGGGAAACACAAGCGAGAACTATGTCAAAATGAATGGAAATGAACAAATATAAGTTTGTGATTAGAAGTTTCAGTGAGGTCTAGGTGTGCTAAGGACAAATTGACAAGGTATGTTAGGCAGTGTTAAGGCATGCTAGAGGCTAGGGCGACATGCCAAGATGTCATAGGTGCTAGGGTGTAACAACACGTGTCAAAGAGTGACAAGGAGTGCTAGGGAAACACAAGGGAGAACTAGGTAAAAATGCATGGAAATGAATGAATAAGAGTTTGTGAACAAGAGTGTCATCGATATCAAGGTGTGCTAAGGAGAGAGTGATAAGGTATACTATGTAGTGACAAGGAATACTAGAGTGTTAAGGCAGTAGGCCAAGATGTATCAGGTGCTAGGGTGAGCTAGGGATTGTTAGGGTGTGTCAAGGAAACATAAAGAGGCACTAGTTCAAAATTCATGGAAATTAACGAATAAGAGTGAGTGAGAGGGAGTTTCAATGAGTTCTAGCTGTGTTAAGGAGGGAGTGACAAGGTTATATGTTAGGCAATGCCAAGGTATGCTAAACTACCAAGGCATGTTAGGAAGTGCCACAAGGTGCTAGGGAGTGTCAAAGCATGCCAAGGAATGTAGGGGATGTTAACGCATGCCACATAGTGCCAAGGAATTTTAAGATATGTCAGGTGTTATGGCATGTCAAGATGTAGATTGTGTTTCTTAATTGTTTTAGACCAAGGTTGGATGTGATGAAACTTGTCTTGGTAACTTGTTAAGTGAGATGAGTGAGATTGTACATGAGTACCCTAAGATGAGTTACAAGTAGTTCTTAGGTGAACAAGACATATTTTTAATTTCCATGACACATGAGAATTTAGGTTTGGCCTTAGAATCTTTTATGTGAACACAATCAAGTGCCACAACACATCTACTATGCAAAACGAAATCTGCCATGAAAGAGAAAGTAATGGACTGAATGCACATATTTTCTGGTCTGCACATCTTCATATGTTAATGCTTATTATTGTGATATACAAGAGCCATTTATATGTTTGGTGTAAGACTCTCTTGGAGATTTCTATCCAACAACAACATCTTTTTGGTAAAAGGTGTACTATTATGGGTTGCTCCGTAAAAAATAGCAACCAAAAGGGACCTTACTGTGCACATGGATGAAGAATTAAGAATATTGTTATCTATGAGTGTTGATGTGGAGGCATGGGACAAAATTACATAGGCAGTGAACCCTTTTGTTCAACCAATCAAGATCTAAAAATGAAAATGTGTGATTATATACACATGTGTCATAGTATTTGGAGAAATACCAACCTAACCCACAAATTTGTTGACATTTTGCTGGAGTTGACCTATAATTTTTCGTAAATTTAGTAAACATGTAAAATAGGACTAACTTTTCAATACAAAATATAAATTGATAGGAACATGTCCAAATTGTGAAAGTGTAAAAATTGGTATGGTTTAAAGGACCAATCCCATTGAAAAGTCTTAAATGTGGTAATGAAGGTTGAGCCTCATTCTAGAACCCCTTTGGGCCTCCATCTTAGGAATTGGTGTAGGATGCAACACTTCAGAATAATTTTTGTAGCAGTGATGTCAACACTTGTATAGTGACATGGGGTTGGAGTTGGCCTGTCAAAGCTCATTGGTCTACTTTGGAACTTATCTAGGGTGATTCCTTAGATGATTTGGAGTAAAAGGGAATGATTTGATATTTAGTTTGCATTGAAGAAGCTTTGGAGGCTAGATACTATAGAAAAACCCCTTGTTCCGAACAGGGAAGCACATGCCATTGAAGAAAGTAACAGAAAGTATACAGATTTGAAACTCAAATCACATCACCATTTATTACTCTTTGAAACAAGAAATAACTAAAAATTTCAAACACTGGTATTCACTTTTCCTTTATTCTAGAAGGTAAAAAGGAATCTGGAAACATGTACAACAATGTCTCAACTTTCTTAACTCCTAATCCTAATGCACCTTCCTTGCATTGATAGATAAGACAATTAAAGTCTTCCGCTAGTGTATATGATATGATATATGCGAACATGCTTCCTTATCTAAGGCTAAGAATTAATAACTAGGGAAGTTCTCCTTTTAATTGTGCATGCAAAAACTAAATAAAGCAAAGAGTTTTGCTACTCCAGGTTCCAGAAATGAATCCACTGCCTAAGGTAAGTTCTTTGCCGAGAACAAGATATTAAGGACTCAAAAAATTTGTTGCTTCCTTCAAGAAAGGTGTATGCCAGACAAAACTAAGCAATCATGCACTATCCTCCAAATTCATTCACCTTTAACAGAAATCTTGTGCCCAGAAAAAGACAAGAGACCAATATCCAACAGAATTCGCTGACCAGCCAGAGACCCTTGTGCTCAAACAATGAGATAATAAGGGAATGTCAACTAGGGTGGAATATTTCACCACCGAAATTGACAAGAGATAGAAGGGGTCAAAAACTATCAGACCTAATGCTCAAGAACAAATGAATTAATCCACACTTGGTGATCCAAAATGAATTCAATCCTTCTTTATTTATAGATTTTCCATAGGGGTTTCATATTCTTAAGTGATTGAGTAAACCTTACTCGACACCCAAAATTTGGGTTTTTTAGGCCCAATTTCCCCAAAAATTGCCCAACAATGGGTATTTTGGGGGTTTTTCCTATTTATGGAGGACTATAGTCTATGGGGATGGATAGGATATTTACATCCCATTCATCCTCAATTTGTAGAGGACGTTACATGACACCTAATAAAATAAATAGTGCTTTAGTTTAGGAGGCAATAACTAAATGCTTATTTCTTTCCACATAGGACATACATCTTGCAAAAATGATCATGGGGTACAAATAATATAAAAGGACTAAATCTTACTAGCATTGTCATAGTTCAGGAATAAAAACCCTTTCAGGTGAAACAAGGTCAGTACCACATAATATAAGCACAAATGACAAATTCAAAAACAATATACTTATTCAATGAAAGAATGACGAATCATATTAGTGAACTTTAAATTCAATAGCTCTTGAGTTGCACTTCCAATCAAAATTTCTCAGGTTGGATCATAATTAAGTACTCAATGTTGTTTTGGGTCCAATTTGTGAAAAGGAGGAGCTCTTGGTGACAATGGGATGATCAGGCTTTTCAGAACAGAGCTCTGTTATACTTTTAACATACAAGTCATTCATTCTAGTGGAGGAGATATAGAGAAGCCTTAAATAAGGACCTTTCCAAGATCAATTTGGAGGAAAATCCATTTTCAAAGCTTTAACATAGTTCGAGATTCAAATGAGAGTAGTCATTCTTCAAAAAAATTATTAATTCCCAAGAAATGTGAGCCAAGCTAACATGTTGACAATTTATTCTTATACTAGAAAAGGAAGCATTTATGAAAAGTCCTTGGCCCTTTGATCCAATATTTGATGTAAATCTCTTGATTAGAAATGTAATAAGAGATGCAATTTATATTAAGGAAAAGGGAAAAGTAGAGGGCTAGTTAATAATTATCTCTGAAAAACTCTCAATAGAATCCTAACATATTTGAAATGGAAAAGGATAACTCCATGGTTATTTTTTGCTTTAGAAACTTTGCTAATTTCCATGATTCAAGCATGTATTCATCCCTTGAAAGAAGCTCACAAATGCTTTTGATATTGGTTGAAGCAAAGAAAATGTGCAAAGTTACACTCACATAGAGGTATGGAAGAAAAGTATGTGGAGCTTGTTGTCCCTAACTCCAAACAAATAATGGACAAAAGGTGAAGAAACAAAGTCAAAAGGTATGTGTATCTTTTGTCATGCAGAGGTAGATGTTAACTCCACACTCTACAATGAACGCTTTATGGCACAAGTGACAGAAAGGTTTGCATGCATAACTTTGGATTAAAAGTAGTGGAGCTTGTTGCTACATGTCCACTATTACCCCACTTTCTGTATGAGTTACAGGAGATAAAAATAATGAGATACGGGAGATACAAAGTATATACTATTGTTATTCAAATTTAATAAAAAATATTACTATTTCTTCCTCGACATAAAAGAAACATTTTCCATAAAATATTTTCTCCATGAACCTAATTTAAAATGAAGCTCTTCTGTTGACATGCCCAACCGCAAATAGAAATGATGCTGATGGGCCAATTTCAACTTAGAAAATTCACAATTAGTTTCAATTGTAAGATATCCTATTTTTAGTTCATATTTTAGTTACAAGTAGTGAAACAGGACTTGCTAATCAATTACGATTAATCATGAGTCAAAATCTACTCGCTCTCCAAATGATCTGATCTAAATATTTTTGAGTCAAACTCACGTTGAACAAGTTTAGCTCATGGTCAATCTAAGTTTGACTTGGGACTTGCTGATTAAAGCAAATTCCTATGATTGATTCCAATTTATTCAATTTTCAGCCTTCACTCAACGAGCACGAGTTTTTTAAGTTTAGGTATGCCACATTTCTAAAAACTAAACGTTGGTCGTTCAAAAATTTATTTCTCATTTCTCAGGCCCAAAACTCATACGTCGAGACCTTCAGTAATCAATCAATACTCACTATTACACAGTCAAGACTAAATATTAGGGAACCGCCAAGGTGAGCCTAAGTCTAGACTCCATATCGGGGAGTCGCCAATGTGTGCTCTATCCATACTCCATATCGACCCTTAGGAAGTTGCGCGTCACCTTCACCATGTGTTACCTTTAGGCTTAGCCACTTCACTATTCAACAATCGAGGTACATTGGAAATTGGCTTAAATAATAGGTATATTACTATATTGAAGTTTCAATGTCGTTTTCAATTGCAAGTTTCAAGTTTCACTATTCAGCAATCGAATGTTCGTTGTATTCCTTTGGTTATGACTTCTCAACCCTATAAATGGGGCTTAAATAGATTTTAAAAATGCACTAAGAAATGGTTTCACACCAACCATTGACGAAGTCATCAAGCATTCCTTCCTTTGTCGATGTCTTGCCGACTTCAAAGGCTTTAACCATTCATTCACAACTTTGGGTATTTTTGTTCTTCTAGTATCTATTATTGATGTATTGGTTCAGTTGTCTTATGCTAAACGAACTTGAAAATTCAAGATTACAATGCAATATATTTTGATAATATTTCCTTTAGGTAGCATTTCCTCATATATACCTAATTGTGTTTCAAGGTCATAATGATATATTAGGTCGAAATGTGCTTGTGTTGCTGGACAGACTCCTCTTTGATCCTTAACAAAACCTCATATCCTTTAAAACCAACCCTCTTTTTTGCGAAGTTATATATGGCATTTTTAATTTTAATTTTTTATTGTATTTTACAGGAGCCAAATTAAATAGAAGGCACAACTCCAAATCTAAACAGAAGCTGCAATTTAAACACAAGTCCAAAACAACAACAATGCCGAGGGAGAAGGACTTTTCTTGGGCTTATTGTGACAAGATTCTTGGAGACCCTAAGCTCCTTTTTAAATTTTGCAAAGTGAAATATAGTGGAGGCATTTATAGATTCAGGTACCAACTTGCACAAATACCCGACCATGATATAGGTATCTGCAAAAACGTTGATGAAAATGTCAAAAACCAAGCAACCTTGGCCATTGATATGTTGAGTCATCATAATGCAAAGAAAGAAAAGAAAAAAAAGAAATAGGAGCTCCAAGAGTTGACAATTTTTCTTCCACTACCCCATTGTCATCTCCCTTTGTTGAATCCTCAATGAAGTTACCAAGTTTCCCACACATGCCTCCAAGTCCAAGTCAAACTCAAGGCCAAGTGAATCCTCCTCCACTCAACATTAGAGGTGGAAACATAAACACCTTTTATTCTCCCCACACAAAACCCGGTTCCCAACCTACCTTGGATACCACTGGTTGGAAAAAAAATATCCATAGTCACGCAAGGAAGGCCATTGCTAACTTTTGGTACTATTTTGACATACCTTTCCAGTGTGCCATAAGTCCTTATTGGTAAGCTATGATTGATGCAGTTGCTATTGCAGGTCTAGGATTCAAAGATCCTTCATTAGAGAGCATTAAGACAAATTTGCTATTAGAAATTGTTGAAGATGTTGTGCTTGTGCTATCTGAGTTTCATTCATCATGAGTAGAAATAGGGTGCACGATCATGAGTGATGGATGGATAGAACAGAGGAATTGAACTTTAATAAATCTCTGTGTATCTTGTATAGTAGGTAAAATGTTTCTCAAATCATTGGATGCCTTAGACAAGGTTAAGACTTCACAAATTATTTGTCAAATGATGGAGGACGTCATTCAAGAAGTGGGAGAAGAACATGTTGTACAAATTTTCATTGAAAATGTAGCTAATTATATGGTTGCGGGTAGACTTTTTGAGATTAGGCACCCCACTATTTTTTGGACCTATTGTGTTGCCCATTGTATAGATTTAATGCTTGAGGACATTGGTAAGCTTCATTAGATACATGAGTTTGTGGAGAAGGAAAAATCCATAACCAAATACCTATACAACCACATTATTGTCCTAAACACCATGAGAAATTACACTGAAGGTAAAGAAATTATTCGACCTGTAGTGACTAGATTTGCAACAAATTTCATGTCCTTGTAATTTGTGGTTGAGCAAAAGATAAATTTGACGAGGGTGTCCTTCGTACCTGAGTGGATGGCATCTAAACATTCCAATACCCTTGAAAGCATTGAAGTTGTTGCACTTGTGCTTAATGATGGTTTCTAGAAAGATTCTGAAGAGATTATTGTTAAGATGAAGTCCCTTGTTAGAGTTCTCACGTACTTCAAGTCTTTTAACTTTTTCATGTTTTAAATTTCATTTCAAGCTTCTTTTTATTTTCAATGTTTCATATTAATTTAAATTTAAAAGCTTGAACTTTCAGGATGGTTGATGGTGACAAACTAGCTATGGGTTACATTTATGAGGCAATGGATCTCGCAAAGGAGGCCATCAAAAGAAGATATGGGGATGAAGAGGAAAAGTATATGCCTCTTTGGGACATTATTGATGCACATTGGGATAGGAAATTGCATTCCCCCTTACATGCTACTAGGTACTTCTTAAACCCATCGTATTTTTATGATAAGAGAAAATTTAATAAGGATGGGGAGGTTCGCAGAGGACTTATGACATGCTTGGAATGGTGCTTCCCTGATCCAGAATTTCAAAGTCATGTCTTTTCCCAACTATAGGATTATAGAGCACTACCTAAATTATTTTCCTATACTAGTGTTATACGAGAAAGGTATAAGGTGTTGCCAGGTACCCTTTGAGGCTTGAAGGCTTCATCAGTTCATTAAATTTGTTTAAAATTTATTTTGTATGTTAAATGTTTTATTAAATTTTGTTGTCATTTTAATTTTTTACTATTTATTATTTAGTACGTCTACTCACAAACCCTTGCCGCTTGCTAGGTCTTTGGTGGCAAAAAATTTGTAGTGATACACAAAATTTGAAGAGATTTTCCATTTGAATCTTAAACCAAGCATGCAATGCTTCAGTTTGTGAGTGCAATTGGAGCATGTTTGAGGAAATACATTCTAAGAAGCACAATTTATTGACATAAAAGCACTTAAATTACCTTGAATTTTTCCATTACAATCTACAACTTCGCAACAAGAAAATACTAGGTGAGATCTTGAATTTGAAGGTTTCATAATCTGATTTGGAATTTAAAGTTCAAAGTCAAACTTAAATTCACATTTAAATGTCTCATGATAATGATATTTTTGGATCATTCACCAATAGACCTTGAAGAGATAGATTTGCAAACTACAAATGTAGCAGATTGGGTCCAATTAGAGGAGGCTCCTCTTTAAGCCTACATGACTTGAAGAACTTTAAGAGTCAAGTAAGCGGAGGAGTGGGAGGAATCGCTTCTACTTCTCACTCTTAAGAGTATTAGACTCTTAGTTAGTCATTTTTTCTAATTAGTATGCAATTGTTTATAAAATTTTAGAAGCAATTGCTTCTAGTTCTATGTAGTCACTAGTTAGGAGTCATGACTCAATACTTTGGATCATGTTTGGACTCATAACATATATGAGATGCTTATTCATTCATGATATTTTGGACATCTATTGATATTATGAATTGTTTGGACATGGATTTAATGAATATCAATTAAAAATGTTTTTTTTTTTAAATTCAATATATGTGTATATTTTTATTTATTGAATTCCCTCATTTTTTCCTGATTTTTTTTTTTTTATTTTCCCCAGTCTGATTAAAAATATTATCTCTTTTGCCTCGTCGATTTATTTTCTATTCTAAATCTGGTAACATTGGTTACAAGTTTCATTCTTCACTTATGAGTGCTAAGGTGTGCTAGAGAGTGCCAATGCATGTTGAGGAGTGTTAGAGAGTACTAAGACAACACAAGGGAGCACTAAGTCAAAATGCATGGAAGCGAATGAATATGAGGGTGTGTTGGGGAGTGTCAATCAATGCTAGTTGTCATGCCAAGGAGGGAGTGACAAGGTATGCTAAGAACAAGTAAGGCATGCCAGTGAATATCAAAGAATGCCAAGAAGTGCTAGAGTGTGCTAGGTAGTTCTGGGGTGTGCTAACATGTGCCAAATACTGCCAAGGCATTCCAAGTGCTAAGACATGTTAGGAAGTGCAGGGTGCTAGAGTATGCCAATATGCATCAAGGAGTTTCAAGGCAAAAAAAGGAATAACCAAGCTAAAATGAATGGAAATGAACACATAAGAGGGTTAATAAGTCGGTAATTTATCTTTTTCAAAATGGGCATGCTAGGGACTACAGGGAATGCCAACACATGATAGGAGAGTGTTATGCTATGCTATGGCATGCTGACATGTTCTTTGGCGTCCTACTCATGGCAAGATGTTCTAGGTACAAATATGTTCCAGGTAAAAAGATGTTTCAAGACATGTGAGGTTCCAAGGAATGTTAGTGTATTGTTCCAAAGCATGTTAAGGTGTGCCATGAGTGTTGAGGAGTGCTAGGTATCTCTCATTAATAAAATTTACAGAGCTTGATTACGTATTAAATAATATAGTTCCTACACACACTAGTGGAACTTTATTTAAAGGAAATTTGCTAGATAATAAACCTAATAGAGATGAATCATGTGTTGACTCATAGGAAGACTATATTCTTATGACTTGAGGGAAATGATAGACACTGGTTACTTTTTAACAAATTGACTGGCTATTATAACCACTATGACCCTGGACGCATAATGAAAAATACTCCACAACAATGGTCTTAAATCATTATGTTTTGACAAAAAAATATAGTAACAGATACATAGCACCATCAAAAGCCCATTGGAATGATCAATGATGACGAACATTTTTTGACCGTCACCAAAAGAAACCAAAAAGAGCATCGGTGAGAGTTAATAAAAGATCGTCACTTGAAGTGTCATCAAAAAGAGAATTAGTGATGGGCCTTTAACGACCCTCACCAAAAGTGTCAACAAAGAGAGAAATAGTGATGGGCAATTAACGACCCTTACCAAAAGTGTCAACAAAGAGAGAATTAGTGATGGGCAATTAACGACCCTCACCAAAAGTGTCATTGAAAATGGCTTTGGTGACAAACCTTAAAGGACCATCACTATATACACTTACAACAATGATTTTTTAAAGATAATAACCATATGTGACATTGGTGATGGACCTTAAAGGTTCGTCACAGGCATGAAGCATCATCAAAAACTAATTGGAATGATGAATGATAACGAACATTTATTGGTTGTCACCAAAAGTAACCAAAACCATCATTGGTGAGGGTCAATAAAATATTGTCACTAGAAGTGTCACGAAAGAGAGAATTAGTGATGGACCTTTAACGAGCCTCACCAAAAGTGTCACCAAAGAGAGAAGTAGTGACGGGCCTTTAACAACCCTCACCAAAAGTTTGATCGAAAATGGCTTTGGTGACAAACTGTAAAGGACCATCACTATATGCACTTACAACAATAATTTTTTAAAGACCCACCATATCTGGCATTGGTGACAAACCTTAAAGTTTTGTCACAAGCATGACCCTCACCACTGACCTTTTTTCTTATAGTGATGCCTACAACCATGGACTTTCCCAAGCAATTTTCTGCCTGCAACTCTGACTTATGTGCCACTTTTTCAGGCCAAGGGCTCAGGTCACTGCCTAGAACTCCATGGCACTTATAGAAATGAAAAATAATAACAAAATAATTATACAAATGTAATTACTTGAACAAGGACTTCAGTGGACCCCTACTCGCCATGAGAGGCATTTTGTCAAACATGCCACAAATATGCATTCTAGATATTTAAACAACAAATATGACCATAGGGGTCTCATACTTATCTAAGAATCACTAAGAAGCATTGATGCCTTATCAAAATAACTACATTACCATATATTAAGTCACATATTCATTGTACATTCAGTGATTAACAAAACCATGACGACAACCATACATTTTCACTGCCATAAAACTCATTCACAACCAGCATATAACCAACAGAAATATTAGGGAGATAAGACTCATAAAAGACACATATAAACAAGTATATTTACCCATAAAGTACCAAGGAGAAAGAGATATCTTATTGATTATTTCATAAGTTGACCAGGTATCATACTTCTATGAACCACTCGACCGTAGACTAGGCTGAACCAAATATTTCTTTCAGCCATTCACCCCCATGCCATATTCCAAGCATGAAGGTGGGATCTCATAAAAAAATCAATCAAAACCATCCAAATATTCCAGCGAAAACCACCTCAACCCTCAACCAATAATTCCAGCTCACGATCAGACATCACTAACCATCACTGGATTGGTCTCTACCCGAGTTGTCTAGGGCTCGAAACTATTTGTTCCAACCAAGGCTCCAAGATTAGTAACTCAACCCACATCTACTACTGGGCTCCAAAGAGTTTGTCCAAAAAAGCTTTAGGACTACTAACTCAACCCATCGAGGGCTCTAGACTATTTTTCCAACCAAGGCTCCAGGACTAGTAACTCAACCCAATTTGTTACAGGGATCCCAATTAGTAACTCAACCAATTTCCTTAGACATTAATTAACCACAAGTGATCCCCATCACTATGTTTGTTTTCCCAAAATTAATCTTGGAATATGTTATTGCTCAAGAAAAAATTTCTAAATTGTCCACATAAGTTCGATTGTTTGTCAAAGGGTTGGTGTCAGTTTTGCATCTAGTCTTTTCATCTGGTTTTAGAGTCTAAACAGTTTGAATAGGAGTCTTGTTAAGAGTCCTGTTAGTGTGTCAAAAGGGGTCAATTCTCTATTTTATCCATCATTGGTCTAACATCACACCTAAGCTCCATATGTTAATCCTATTTCAAAGACGAAGTAAAGGATTCGTGCTGATCCATAGCAAAGCTTATCCAGTTGTCAAATTTATCAAAATTCGTTATCTTTCTACATCACCATTTATCAGCTCATACCCTTTGCCTGCCAATTCGATCACTTATCCTCATCATTAGGTCATTAGGTGTCGTGGTACGCTCAGATTGCAAGTTTCAAAAGAAGCCAAGTAATCACAGTCTTAATTATGTTTGTGTTTATGCATGGGGATGAATTTGAGCGAACTACAAGAGGATATTATCGAGCACATGGTTGTGCAGATGACACAGTGAACCTTGGGGCATAAAGGTAAGCTAAATTGAGATTGTGCGTGTCTATAATCATATAGATGGAAGGGTATTGGAAACTGCTACAATCAGAATTCCAACAGAAGAATGTGGTGCCTGAACATAATGTGTTCCTTCAGGTTTATTATAAATTTAGTACCATTTCAATGCTAGCAAAGCCACTGATGTTGGTAACCGGTTTCTTCTCCTCCTTTCTAGCTTGGATATTGTATTCAAATTCTGATTTTTCAATTTCAAAGTCATCAGTTTCATACCTTGCTAAACTACAGTGAGAAGAGGTCCAAGATGCCATTCAGCGCCTACAAAATGTCATGAATCTGCGCTTAACTGTCAGTGAAAAACTTGAGACCTCATTGCAGGCTCTTGCACGGACTAGAGATGTACAAGCTTGCAAGGTTGTTTGGAAGGCAGCTGATGCTACATTGGTTCCATGATCTGATAGAGCTCTTTCGTATCAGTGGAAAGGCTCTTGATACCAACTATCTCTTCATGAGCGACTATGTTGATCATGGATACTACTCTGTTGAGACCGTGTTGTTGCTGGTTGCTTTGAAAGTGCACTACAAGGATAGAATTACCATATTACGAGGAAACCATGAAAGCAGGTAGATTACTCAAGTGTATGGATTTTATGATGAGTGCTTAAGAAAATATGGGAATGCAAATGTGTGGAAGTATTGGAAAGGGGGAAATAGTAGATCGACTTTGGAGGGGTCAGATGGGATTGACGGAAGAGGAACAGGAGAAAGCACATCAAGAAAGGCTTAGACCAAATGAGGAAACTGTGTTGGAGAAAGTTGAAAATGAAATAGGTTTGGGAAAAGCTGAGAAAGAAGTAGGGTCCTACAATGAGAATGGTGACGTAATAAATGGTATCCAGAATGAAGTAGCAAGTTGCTGCCAGCGGAGCAGTGCCACTAATTGCTGTCAGAACTCAACACTAGAGGAAAATGTTCAATGCGATGAGTTGGATATGAAGCTAACTAATAAAAAAATTGAAGATAGCGTGGAAAGTCATCCCACTCACTCAAGCAAACACGCTTTACGATATGCGAGGGGCGAGTTGGAACAAAGACTTCAAACGGAGATGTTTTGATATTTCCAGATATGATAAGATACAAGGGGTTGACACACTTTGATGTTCATACCTTTATGGAAGAGGTGATTTTCAAAGATACAGAATGGCTTTCAAGAAATCTTGAAATACTCACTGGATCACATATCTTTGTGTGTTCACATACTAGTTGAGATCGAAGGTGTGGTGTTTGTGGACCTGTTCTTATCAAGAGTTTAAAAGAAGATATAGAATCTCGAGGCCGTAAAGGTCATGTAGTTGTGAGTACATGTTCACATGTTGGTGGTCACAAATATGCTGGGAACATTATAATATATGGTCCAAATGCTGATGGTGAAGTTACTGGTCACTGGTATGGCTATGTTACTCCAGATGATGTGCCAATTCTCCTAGATCAGCACTTTTACAGATCTATTTGACTACCTTCCCCTGACAAAGATACTGCGAAGGAGTTGAAGTCTATACTTGATTTCTTGCAGTCTTCCTCCCAAACATTGCATATTTTTCCCAAGGTAGAAGAGTTGATTCATAAATAGAAAGAAAAGCAGGACAAGTTAATTCAGAAACATATTGTAGTAGTTGATAGCTACGATAAGAAGATACCAAGTAAGGAGATTTACAATCGCATAGCTTCTAATGAACAGAAGATTATATCTTATGTCATCTTCACTTACCATTATATCGGCAATGCAAGGTTACAATTGGTAAATGTATCTCAGTTTGTTTTATTTAGCATTATTTGTTGAAACTTTATTTGATAGGCCAAAGCTACGTTGATTTCAAGAAAAAGGAGGCGAGATACATCAGAATGGTTAACAGGCAACTGAGAGCTATGATCAAAGTTATGAAAAGGAAAATTGAGGATTTAAAGATGCAGCTAAGCCAGCAGAAAAAAATTCCTTAAGGAAGTCAGACATCAAGTAAGGTTATGTTCCAAATTTTGATGGTTTTCCTTGTTGCATTTTTTCTTGAAGAATGATACGTCTCCACTCAGTTTTGAAAAGCTTTGGAGCAGTTTAAAAGAATATTTAGATATAAGAAAGCTCAAGATAGCAAATTTTTGGTATTAAATTGTGTTTCGGTGATTACACAGCAGTTTCGTAGCGTGCTACGAAATTGCTGAAGATGATGCCTAATGCACAGAAGTTTCGTAGCGCGCTACGAAACTGCTGTAGCTACATAACTAAAACCTAGTCAACCAATTTTAAGGGACAGAAGGGAAATTTTTGAAAAGGAATCTCTTCAAAGGATCATTTAAAGGGTGTCAACATTCAACAAGGGCAAAAGTAGGTGGAGGAAACATATATTTGAACTCTAAACTTTTTGTTATAAAGTGATCATAGTTACTACAGTTCATGATATGTCAGACATATTGGAGGAGGTCTTGTCTTCACAAATGGCAAATGTCGACAGCACATAAAGAACATGGCACTCTAACACATTTTTCTATAATCAAAAAAGAAGGACATGGCTCATTGTTTCGAATATATTTGAGGAAAATCAAAAGCAGATCAACAGGGGCAGTTTCCTACTTTTCAGGAGCAATAGAGAGATGTGACATTAAGGGCCAGGAGGCAATTATAAACATCCACCACAGCTAAATTAAAGGAGAACACTTGTCAGAGAACGAGAATTGATTGTAATTAATGCTATTATTAGCATGATATGGAGTTAGACTCCTAATTGCCTTAGGTTTCTAAAAAGTCTAGTTAGCAGTTTGTTACATTTAGTAAGTAGTTAAAGCTTGAATAGGTGTCATAGGAAGTAGAATTAGAGTTTCCCTCATGCTGGAGGATGAATCTCAACCTTGTAAAGAATTCTATATATAGGAGAGAGGAAAATGTACCAAAGTTTGGAAAATTTCAGAGAAATTGGAACTATTGTGCTATGTATATGACTATGTTTTAGTAATACAAGACTTGGCTTTACTTCTGAGGAATCAGAAGGAGTTTATTGTTCAGAATGTTGTGTATCATCATCTCTTTAGTATTTGCAGTGGTATAGATGTGTGATTACTTAGAAATCACTATTTGTGCTCTAATTTCCTTCACATATTTATAAACTGTGTTGTCCTGTATGTTTTTGGTGTATCTGAATGGTTAAATTTTGTATACCTTGACTTCTATTTAAGGTTGATATCATTGTTATACTGAAACAAATTTGACTCCATAAGCCCAATGAATACTTTCTAGTTGTGTTTCCACCACTCATATTTTTACATTTGTTTCACAAGAGTTAGCCATCTTAATCATAATTAAAAACATTAATCCTTTGAGAGAGCCCTCTCAGGTTGGGGAGGCTAAGCCTCAGCCTAAAGTAGGTTTGAAATAGTTACTTAAGGTCTTCCTGGTTAGCAGCCTTCCAGGGTCAAATTTTGAGTTAACATTTTGGTGCGTTTGCCGGGAGTCTGAAGGTTATTCTTTCGCGAAAACAAAAGACTGAACTTCTGAAGGTAGCAGGAGCTTAGAAGAATTTTCGAGGCTACAAATCTACCTTGGCGACTCCATTTTTGAAGAATTCAAAATTCATAGATTCATAGTGATTCCACTGGAGTTATGGAGGATCTAGATGCTACCATTCTTATTTCATGGTATGCATGCATAAATTTTTCAAGAATTCATGGTTTCCCAAACCATTTTCCCAAGGATACATATTTTCTAAGGAATGGTCCAAAATTCAATGGAGAAGATTTGAATTTAACTTTGAAGCATATATCAGATTTCTGTGATTTCACTGAGCTTCTTAGAGTTAAACATGAGGACGTTTTCATTATGTTGTTCTATGATTCATTTCAAAGGAAATGTAAACAGTGGATTGAAAGCTTTCCTGCCAAGTCTATTAGGTCATTTGAATATTTTTGGTTTATGTTTTTGGAAGAATGGATAGATAGATCAGATTTGGTGGCAAACTCTCCTTCAGCTCAAGGTTTCAAACAATGGAATGATCATCATATTAATGAAGAAATAGATGAAATTTTTTCTTTTTCCTTGTCTTCTTATCTAAAATCATTTGACTGCAAGACAAAAGATAAGATGAAATTTTTGGATGAGGTTGCTAAGGACATTGAGAAAGACATTGAAGGTCTACAAGGTCAAATTAAATCATATAGTCTTCATGGTCATGACCATTCTTTTCAAAAGGTCTCTATGTCAGAACACAAGGAGAGGGTGTTGCTTCCTATCTCTTTCGTGATTGAGGAAGAATAAACTGTTATTGAAGATCAATTGGCACAACTAGAAAGTTACGAGAACCATCAAGCTGATCATGTATTATGGGATCCTATAGCTAAATACATGGAAGAGTCTTACTCTCCAGTGTTTCACTTTTTCTATGAAGATCAGAGGCAATTTCAGTGGCGGTGGTCATCACAATATCATAGTTGCTCTGAACTCCGATGCAGTCAAAAAACTCAAATATCAGATGAGACAAATGATTGGCTACATTGGAAATTCCACATTGATTGAGCTGAAAGAATTTTGAATTGATAGGGTAGGTAGGTAGGAAAATGCAAATAAGCTCAAGGTTGACTGAGCATTTTTCAGTAGATATATATTTCTTTCTCCTACAGTGATCATCAAGCTTAAGCCAGAGGTGAAGGCCCAAGAAGTTTGAAGGGGATGTTTGTCAAGTAAATCCATGTTTGTTATAAAGAAGACAAAGCACTGGAACTGCATGTTCTTAGTGTGCCACAGGGGCACACTATCCCAAGTGGAGCCACTTGTTATCACTCAAGAAAAAAATTCTAAATTTTTCACATCAGTTCGATTGTTTGTCAAAGGGTTGGTTTCAGTTTTGGGTCTAGTCTTTTCATCTGGTTTTAGAGTCTAAACAGTTTGAATAGGAGTCTGGTTAAGAGTCTTGTTAGTATGTCAAAAGGGTTCAATTCTCTATTTTATCCATCATTGGTCTAACATCACACCTAAGCTCCATATGTCAATCCTATTTCAAAGACGAAGTCAGGGATTCGTGCTGATTCATAGTAAACCTTATCCAGCTGTCAAATTTATCAAAATCCATTATCTTTCTACATCACCATTTATCAGCTCATACCCTTTGCCTGTCAATTCGGCCGCTTATCGTCATCATTAGGTCATTAGGTGTCGTGGTACGCTCAGGTTGCAAGTTTCAAAAGAAGCCAAGTAATCACAGTCTTAATTATGTTTGTGTTTATGCATGAATATGAATTTGAGCGAACTACATGAGGATATTATCGAGCACATGGTCATGTAGATGACACAGTGAACCTTGGGGCATAAAGGTAAGCTAAATTGAGATTGTGCATGTCTGTAATAGTGTAGATGGAAGGGTATTGGAAACTGCTGCAATCGGAATTCCAACAGAAGAATGTGGTGCCTGAACATAATGTGTTCCTTCAGGTTTATTATAAATTTAGTACCATTTCAATGCTAGCAGAGCCACTGATGTTGGTCACCGGTTTCTTCTGCTCCTTTCTGGCTTGCATATTGTATTCACATTCCATTTTTTCAGTTTCAAAGTCATTAGTTTCATACCTTGCTAAACTACAGCGAGAAGAGGTCCAAGATGCCATTCAGCGCCTACAAAATGTCATGAATCTGTGCTTAACTGTCAGTGAAAAACTTGAGACCTCATTGCGTGATCTTGCACGGACTAGAGACGTACAAGCTTGCAAGGTTTTTCGGAAGGCAGCTAATGCTACATTGGTTCCATGATCTAATAGAGCTCTTTCGCATCGGTGGCAAGGCTCTTAATACCAACTATCTCTTCATGGGCGACTATGTTGATCATGGGTACTACTCTGTTGAGACTGTGTCATTGTTGGTTGCTTTGAAAGTGCGCTACAAGGATAGAATTACCATATTACGAGGAAACCATGAAAGCAAGCAGATTACTCAAGTGTATGGATTTTATGACGAGTGCTTAAGAAAATATGGGAATGCAAATGTGTGGAAGTATTGGAAAGGGAAAAATAGTAGATCAACTTTGGAGGGGTCAGATGGGATTGACGGAAGAGGAACAGGAGAAAGCACATCAAGAAAGGCTTAGACCAAATGAGGAAACTGTGTTGGAGAAAGTTGAAAATGAAATAGGTATGGAAAAAGCTGAGAAAAAAATAGGGTCCTACAATGAGAATGGTGACGTAATAAGTGGTATCCAGAATGAAGTAGCAAGTTGCTGCCAAGATAGCAGTGCTACTAATTGCTGTCAGAACTCAACACTGGAGGAAAATGTTCAATGCGATGAGTTGGATATGAAGCTAACTAATAAAAACATTGAAGGTAGCGTGGAAAGTCATCCCACTCGCTCAAGCAAACACGCTTTACAATATGCGAGGGGCGGGATGGAACAGAGACTTCAAACGGAGATGTTTTGATATTTCCAGATATGATCAGATACAAGGGGTTGACACACTTTGATGTTGATACCTTTGTGGAAGAGGTGATTGTCAAAGATACAAAATGGCTTTTAGGAAATCCTGAAATACTCACTGGATCACATATTTTTGTGTGTTCACATACTAGTCGAGATCGAAGGTGTGGTGTTTGTGGACCTGCTCTTATCAAGAGATTAAAAGAAGATATAGAATCTCGAGGCCTTAAAGGTCATGTAGCTGTGAGTCCATGCTCACATGTTGGTGGTCACAAATATGCTGGGAACCTTATAATATATGGTCCAAATGCTGATGGTGAAGTTACTGGTCACTGGTATGGCTATGTTACTCTAGATGATGTGCCAATTCTCCTAGATCAGCACTTTTACAGATCTATTTGACTACATTCCCCTGACAAAGATACTGCGAAGGATTCAAAGTATATACTTGATTTCTTGCAGTCTTCCTCCCAAGCATTGCATATTTTTCCCAAGGTAGAAGAGTTGATTCATAAAGAGAAAGAAAAGCAGGACAAGTTAATTCAGAAACATACTGTAGTAGTTGATAGCTACGATAAGAGGATACCAAGTAAGGAGATTGACAGTCGCATAGCTTCTCATGAATAGAAGCTTATATCTTATGTCATCTTCACTTACCATTATATCAGCAATGCAAGGTTCAGTTGGTAAATGTATCATAGTTTGTTTTATTTAGCATTATTTGTTGAAACTGTATTTTATAGGCCAAAGCTAGGTTGATTTCAAGAAAAAGGAGGCGAGATACATCAGAATGGTTAACAGGAAACTGAGAGCTGGGATCAAAGTTATGAAAAGGCAAATTGAGGATTTAAAGATCCAGCTAAGCCAGCAGAAAAAATTTCCTTAAGGAAGTCACACATCAAGTAAGGTTATGTTCCAAATTTTGATGGTTTTCCTTGTTGCATTTTTTCTTGAAGAATGATACGTCTCCACTCAGTTTTGAAAAGCTTTGGAGCAGTTGAAAAGAATATTTAGATATAAGAAAGCTCAAGATAGAAAATATTTGGTATTAAACTGTGTTTCAGTGACTACATAGCAGTTTCGTAGTCCGCTACGAAACTACTGAAGATGATGACTAATGCACAGCAGTTTCGTAGCGTGCTATGAAACTGCTGTAGCTACATAATTAAAACCCAGTCAACCAATTTTGAGGGACCTAGGGGAAATTTTTGAAAAGGAATCTCTTCAAAGGATCATTTAAAGGGTGTCAACATTCAATAAGGGCAAAAGCAGGTGAAGGAAACATATATTTGAACTCTAAACTTTTTGTTATAAAGTGATCATAGTTACCACAGTTCATGATATGTCAGACAGCTTGGAGGAGGTCTTGTCTTCACACATGGCAAAGGTCAACAGCACATAAAGAACATGGCACTCTAAAACATTTTTCTATAATCAAAAAATAAGGACATGGTTCATTGGTTTCGAATATCTTTGAGGAAAATCAAAAGCAGATAAACAGGGGTGGTTTCCTACTTTTCAGGAGCAATTGAGAGATGTGACATTAAGGGCCAACAGGAAATTACAAACATCCACCACAGCTAAATTAAAGGAGAACACTTGTCAGAGAACGAGAATTGATTGTAATTAATGCCATTATTAGCATGATATGGAGTTAGACTCCTAATTGCCTTAGGTTTCTAAAAAGTCTAGTTAGCAGTTTGTTACATTTAATAAGTAGTTAAAGCTTGAATAGGTGTCATAGGAAGTAGAATTCGAGTTCCCCTCACGCTGGAGGAGGAATCTCAACCTTGTAAAGAATTCTATATATAAGAGAGGGCAATGTACCAAAGGTTGGAAAATTTCAGAGAAATTGGAACTATTGTGCTATGTATATGACTCTGTTTTAGTAATACAAGACTTGGCATTACTTCTCAGGAATCAGAAGTAGTTTACTATTCTAAATGTTGTGTATCATCCTCTCTTTAGTATTTCTAGTGGTATATATGTGTGATTACTTAGAAATCACTATTTGTGCTCTAATTTCATTCACATATTTATAAATTGTCTTGTCCTGTATGTTTCTGGTGTATTCTGAATGGTTAAATTTTGTATGCCCTGACTTCTATGTAAGGTTGATATCATTGTTATACTGAAACGAATTTGACTCCATAAGCCCAATGGATACTTTCTAGTTTTGTTTCCACCACTCATATTTTTACATTTGTTTCACAAGCGTTAGCCATCTTAATCATAATTAAAAACATTAATCCTTTGAGAGAGCCCTCTCAGGTTGGGGAGGCTAAGCCTCAACCTAAAGTAGGTTTGAAATAGTTATGTAAGGTCTTCCTGGTCAGCAGCCTTCTAGGGTCAGATTTTGAGTTAACAGAATACATGTCCCATGACAAAGGTCTTATTTTACCTTTATTAATTTTACATGGATTTTTAACCAGGGTTGTTAGATATAGCATGTACATAGCACCACATGTACGTACCACTGCGTGTACCACATAGGACCATATATACACAACACCATATGTACAACATGTACACCGCACCACATGTACACAAAACCACATATACAACATATCCACAACAATAGTATTGCACATCCATAGACCACATTGTTTCTACTTGGAAATCATTCCTCTAGTGTCTTTCCATTATCCATGCTTGTCCCAACATGTTACAGAATTCACTGTTTTCATTTAGTTGATGTATCCCTCAGCATAACCTATCCATAACATAAACATAGACATAGTATAAACACGTAATATCAATTCATATCCACATTGTATTGGCCTTGTAGATTTGTTTGGTCTACTCTACCACTTAATACTAGGAACCTCTTCATGCCATACACCTACATAAACATTCATTCCTCCACAAGAATGATCACTGACGACCATGTTAGAACATGAAATACATATATAGATATATACATATAATAATTAGCATAAATAAATCATGATCCATGATGACCCTGTCAGACAACAACATACATACATACATATATTCATATATAGACACATTAGCATAATCGTGATCACAACATAATTATGAGATATCATAAGGTCAAGGTTAAGATAACTCGCTTTATCCATGCACAACTTTGAGAACAATAGTTCCCAACTTAGCCAAGGCATACGAAACTTCAAATACAATTACTTTACCTTTCCTATTTCATTTCTCATGATTGTCCTGCCACTGTCCATTTATCCCAATGGACCCAACTAGTCCAACTTGTTGTCATATTCTTGCCTTTAGTTTCCATTTACACATGCATCGGGCATCGTTTGGGTCTTACATTACCTATTCAGTTTCATTCAACTCTCTTCGAGCTCCATTAAATTTCCTCTTTCCCAACCAATTCCAAAGACCCTCAAAACATAAAAGGAAAGAATAAGAAACAAACAAGGACAAATCCATGAAAATCCAATAGCGATACGAAATCACAAAAGAAGTGCCATGGTCATGCACCATACATAAAAGAAACTACAATTCAAACAAAGACAAATAAAAAAAATACCAAAAGAACAAAACTTTCAACATACACCATGACTCAATCCCCATGGGTTCCCAATTCCTCCAAGGGAAAGCTCAACCTGAGCCTTCTTCAAGATTTCATTGCATTCTCTTTGCCATGTGATTCCCTGTATCATATTTCCATAAACATAATTTTTAGTGCATAATAAATATAAAATATACTACTTACCTTACCTCGTTGTGCCAAGAACGCTACCTTATAATTGAACACGTATATATCTCATCTCTCAAGGGAATCCAGCTCCTTGATGAATCTAGCCATAACTGAAAACCAACTGCTATAGTTGTCAAATAAATGTTCATGAATATAGCACATATCCATATAATGTCAGACAAAATCAAGGTTAAGAAGACTTCCTATATTCATGCAAAGTGCTCATTCATTTGGATTTGTGGTTTGCAAAAATAGCCAAAGGAAATCTCACCCAATTCCTTTCTTTTACCTTTTCCTTGCTACAAATGAGTCTTATCACGTGCTATCACATCACCTAATTGTTAGTTATATAAGAAAATCAATTGTTATATTTCCATTTTAATACCAAGCATGTTGCCTTGCAATTGTTCACATATGTCAGTCACATATTCCAAATTTAAAGACATCATGTCTATTAATTTGAAGTTAGCCTTTACCAAGACTAGCACCCATGTCATAATCAACAATAAACTCATAATCATCAGTCATAATACTATAACTAGCATCCACTTATACTCGAGTGCATATCAGTTATCTCATCACATATTGTGTTAATACAACCATCTTAAAACAAGATCAATCCTTCATGCAATCGTATAGACACATACTCATATCATGCAATTAACCAAACATTCAAACAGCCTCTAAACATACCATGTTAGATAGACAAGACAATCAAACTCACACCTCATTGTATCTCAAGGGAGGTTATCACATATGCACAATTTAGTCCATAACAACACAATATCACAAATATATCGACAATGTTGGCATTATGAATTATGTGTTGTCCTTGATGGAAACCTGCCTAATGAATGGCAATATACCTGATGAGTTTTCCTTGATGAAAAACGTACTTGATGAGTTGTCCTTTGATGGAAACCTACTTGATGAAGATGTAAATACGATCTGTCTATAGACGTGATAAACTATTTTGACAAGGGAATAGCATTTCAGAGGTAGAGGAATGATATAATTGAAAGTTCAAGAAGTATACAAGGGTTCCGTTAAGAAAAGTCACATACACATGTGAGTATGAAGAAGCGACGGTGTGTACAGTTTCTACATTGCAGTATTATAAGTACCAAGGGTCCTTACCATTGTATTTCCCTGTGGTATTGACCCCAACAATGGATGTTTTGATCATGTCTAAGAAAGCCATTGGATAGAGTATGGTTTTGACCTGTGGTATTGGATAAAGGCTAATATATATAAGGTGATGAAGATAAAAAAATGGATGTGTTTGCAAGTGATCGAAATATTATGAATAGCTAGATTAGAAGAAAATATGCATGTAATGGGCTATTGATACTTTGCTTGATCTGAGCTAAGTATGCATCTAGGAGTTTGATGATGGATCAGATCCAATAGATCTGAGATGACAATCATGATTACGAGATGCTATGATTTATGTTAATAGCATCTTAACGCATGTGTAACGATCCTTGTTAAAAGACTCATGTAAAATATATAAATACCATGGATGATGGGACACATATTCAAAGTTGAATAGTGGGTAAGACATCCTAGTGGATGTTCATTTGGTTGTTTATGGCTATTGGGAATTGGAAAATGCAATGGCTAAGGTTTTGGAAAGGAAAGAGGCATTAATTGACATTTATTTATGAAAATAATGGAAATTAGGAGAAAAGGAAGGTTAAAGGTCACAGGTTACATGTGAGGAGGAAAATGAAGGAAAATAATGGAAAATGAAGAAAATAGAGGCCTCATTCATAAAAAGGTTTCTGAGGATCAACAGGAAAGACTTGATCATTTTTAGAGTTGGAGCTCTTTCATTATTCTCTCTCTCTCTCATACTCTTGGACACTTAGAGATTTATTAGAGCACTTTGGCATTGGAGCAAGAAAGGCAAAGAAGTCAAGAGGAAGCAAAGATTAGGAACAGAAAGGTAGGATCAAGCAGCTACATCAGACTTCACTGCAGGTATCGACTTGCATGTGTATTTTCCATGATAGATTTGGCATGAATAGGATTGCATGTGTTTCTTTTCTACCATGGCATGGGCTTTTCCAGGTGTGACAATATGTTTAGCCTAGCCTTGCCATTTCTTGATAGCTTTGTTAAGATGGGTTCTCTCATTTGGTTTATGTGGGATGACTGGATTAGATTCAAAGTTGAGTGGGGTGGATCCCCGAACCAAAAGCCACATGGAGTAGTGGTCCTTGAACCAAAATGAGGATGCATGAAGCCACTGGCCTAGTAACCCCAAACTAGACTATGGGCTGCAGTAAAGCTAGATTGTGTGCCTCGATGGGCTTAGAATCCTTTCCAATGAATGGCTGGATATACGATAAAGACAAGAGCTAGAGTTTCTCTCTGTTGGGCTGAGTGATTCCAGGATGGAATGTAGAGTAAAGCTTGGAGAGTATGTCTTTGTGTAGGGCCTAGTGATCCCTAGATCAGACTGTGGATGCACATAAAAGCCTAAGAGACTAGGAGTCACTCCAATTCCTCATGGTGTAGGTGGAGAAATATGGTGGAATCCACATTGATTGGTGTTTTTGATGTGTTCCATGAGTCCCACATTCATGCTTGGAATATGGAAAGGGGGTGATTGGATGATGAGAGACTTGGATTAGCCAATCTATGGCCAGGTGGAATGTGGTAGTCCCATCTCCGGTTGGTTCATTGTATTCATTAATTAGAAATTCATTTCTATGATTTTTATGTGTAAATTTACTGGTGTATATATGGATTTTGATGGCTGATATGTTTATTGTATTTTTGTCCCTATTATGCTAGTTAGGTATATCTTTTGATAGCATCTATTTATGGCTCTTAGCATGTTTTTACTTGTATTTGAATGGATATGGTATCTATGACCTAATAAGTGTTAAGGCATAAAATGACATGAGAAAATAATGGTTTATAGCAATTCTCAAATAGGTATGAGATCACTACACTTAATTCTGTTTCTTACACATGTAGGTTACATGTTAATGGTATGTTTGAGGAAATGCTTGTCATGGATAGTGGGGGTCAGTTTAAGGTCTTTTTGGACTTATTGATTTTGCTGCATTCTTTCCATGTACTTTCCTTAATTTGAAGCTATCATTCAATTCTAAGCAGTGGCTTGGGATTTGGGCCTGAAAAATTGGCTTAAATCCCAGGGTCTCTGGCACAAAACTAGCAAGTTTGGTCCAAATTCGCTAGCATGTATACCTATGAGAGGAAATTTAGGTCTCTAGTCGCTCCCTTTCCCATAGCATGAGAGCAACTATGGCCTCAAAGGTCCTAAACAGTAGCGGGACTGAGGGACAGGCTGTCAGAGTGGTGGACTTGTCTCTAAAGGGTTTTGTTGATGATGTTTGATGACTATGTGTGATGTTGCGTCAAATTTGCTTCCTTGAGCTTACCTAGGAGGTAAAATCTGATCATAGTAGACTCTTGTCTCATATTTACCCTAGTTGGCATGGTTACTTGGGTTGATGAGGGAGGAGGGTGTTACAAAGTTGTATCAGATCATGGTTCAACTCTTAGACTCGATGGGTTAAATGTATTATTCATGCATGCATATCAGTTTCATGTGTGTCTCATGTGCTTGTTGCATTTGGTTGATGATTGATCAATGTTGTAGCATGGTTATCATGGAGAATTTGATATTTATTTCATGAAATGTATTTGTCATGAGTATGTGACTAGTTGCATATGGTTATATGTGGCTTATATGTTGATTTTATGTTGCCTACTTACATCCTTCTATGTTAGGCTACACTCTTATATGTTTGATTACATGTATTTGTCTTGTAGGTTGATTACAAGAATTGATCGCTTATGCTCGACTGCATGCATCTATGTGTATGTGTAGTTGATTTGGCATTGCTTATGCATGTTGATGGTTGCATCTAGAAATATATGCATTAGCGTGATGGTTGTTGTCATGCATGAGGTCATGGTTTTTGAAGTTGATATGGTCATGCATTAACGAATGGACTCTAGCTAGAAAGATGTGTATATGGTTTTGTACTCATGTGTTATAGGTCTATATGTAGTCGTTATGCATATATGGTCTTGGTTATATGTATGCATTAATAATAGGTCAGACATGCCTCGTGAATTCATGGTATGAAATTTAGGTCATCGGGGTGATATTGTTATGTTATGATGCTAATGTGTTGGCTAAGATAGAGCAAGAGATGCAGAGCATCATAATGAGGTTACAACATTGGAGTTTGGGGTAAGAACAGATCGTCATACAGGTATTGTATGTTTTTCATGCAGGTATGTAAGTCAATGATTGTTATATGCATTAGGTTTATATACATTAGGGTTATGCACATGTCTTTTGATGTTATGGTTACATTCATGATAGATGATAGTTGATTAGCATAGTCATATGCACACGAGTCAGATAGTTAAGAATGATAGTAACATGTGGTTGTAAGAATTTCTATTGTTGGTTAGGTTAGATGACTTGATGATTATGTTATATGATATGTTGTTAATGAGCATGTCATAGGTTAACTTGTTGTTGCTATATGACAGTTAGCTTGACGATCAGGTTTTATGTTGTTGATGAGCATGATATATAGCTTCTTGTTGTTATGTGTTATTAACTTGATGATTAGGGTTATTTCATTGAGATATTGATGTTGTAATTTGGATTGGTCATATATGTGAATTGAATTGAAGATCTTGATGGTATATGTATTGTGTTAACTTGGTTTGACCTATGCAGATGGTTATGGTTGCAATATTCAGGTATGAGCCCACATATTTATGATATGGTGTCATACTAATCTAGATTGATTGTACATATGTGATTGTTATGAATGAACATAAAATTCTTATGAGCTTATGATGTGAATATGTTAGTTAGTTACTGTTATGGATATCATGATTTATGTTTGAGTTGATATGTTGTGAAGTTATATCATGCTAATCTAGATTGATTCTGCAGACAATAGAGCCTCCCCTGAGATACATTAAGGTATGGACCTTCTTATGTCATTTACCTTATGCTTGACTATGTAATTATGACATCTATTTGGTATTTGGGTGTTTGGTGTCTAGTTTCTTTATTTAACATGATATTTTTGCAAGTTCGTTGGATGTTTGATGAATTTCAAAATTGAGTATGTGTTCCAATGATCTTGCGTTATGATGGTTTTACTAACACGCGTTGAGATAGTTGATATGTAATTGAGTGTAGTAGGTGATAGCTATAGAATTATGTCTAATGACTATGAGTTGACTATGAATTACAACATGATTTTTTGTAAAAGTTGATTTCAAATTGATAGATATGATTGTCTTGATATGTGGAACATGTGGCTTGTTGTGCGTGGAGCATGATTGTTTAGAGGTCTTTGTTTCAGCCGGATGTATACCCCAAGAAGCTTTTACACCCCTCCACGCGGGAGGGTGTGGGGGGGAATTTTTCCCCCGCGGGGGTCCAGGGGGGCCGATCCCCCCCGGCTGGGGGGTCTGGGGGCCAGCGTTCCCCCGACGGGGGCTCGGGGGCAGGGCCCTCGAAGCTAAAAACAGATGTAAAATTGCCTTGTAAAAGTATAGTAATTTCTAGTCAATATGAGTCGTTCATTAGGTGGATGATCTAACAGTAGAACTTATGTTTAGTTTAGGGTTTTTTGCCCTAGAAGGCAACCCCTCTCTTTGTATGAGGGCATTGTATTTTGAGGTTGTGTAATAGATGTGTATTCTGTGAGTGAGAAACAAAGAGGTGAGACTGTGAGAGAAAACAGAGAATATTACAGTGGATCTGCTGTAGGTTGTGTCTCTTCATTTTGTTGGATAATAGAAAGGAAGGACTGGCTATTTGGAGTGGATGTAGCCCAAACTGGGTGAACCACGTATATCTATGTCTCTCTTGCTTTATGCGTTTTCTTTGTTTATATTCTGCAATATTTTATGTGTTCCATTGCTCCGTAATTTATAATTTTCTAACATGGTTGACGTGTGTGAGAAGTTGCAAGAAACATGCTTAATATTAGCGTGACGACGTAATAGTTGATGTGTTTATATAACTAGCAGTTGGGTGATGTGACAATACATAAGAAGCCTTGGTTGTAGCAAGGTAAAGAGGTCAAAGAAAGGAATTGGGAAAGAACTAATTTGGCTATGTTTGGAAACCCTAATTCCAAACAAATGAGTGTTTTACATACAGGAAAACTTATTAACCTTGGTTCTGTTTACATTATGTGAATATGTGCTAGATTCATGAACGTGTACTTGACACGTATATTATCTAGTCTCTAGTTATATGTGGATTTGTCAAGATAATTGGAGTCCCTTAAGAGATGGTGTGGATGCGTTCAGTTGCAAGGCAACAAGCTTGGCACGCCAAGATAAAGTAACGGATGCATTGTTATGTTTATTTATGCACTAAAAATTATGTGTTTATGATAGTATGATGTAAGGAGTTTTATGGAAAGAGAGGTTCCCATGAAATCTTGAAGAAGGCCCTCGTTGAGTTTCCTAGGGAACCATGGCGATTGAGTCATGGTGTTTGTTGCTAGTCTTGAGCTTTTGATATTTGTTGTTTTTTTGTGCTTGATTGCAGTTTTGTTTGCATCTTGTGCATGGTCATGCCACTTGGGTTGTGGTGTCGTTATGGTTTCATGGTTTCCTTCCTTGTTTTTTATTATCTTTCCTTTTATGTTTTGAGTGCCTTGGGAATTGTTTGGGAAAGAATAAATTTAATGGAGTTTGGGGAGAGTTGTGTGGTACTCGATAGGTAATGTGACATTCATAGGAATATATGTGCATGAGTAAGTGCAACGGAAGGTAAGACTATGACAGTCAATTGGAATGGTTGGGTCCAATATGGTAAATGGATGGTGGTAGTAAATTCATGAGAAAGGTAATAAAAAAGGTAAAGTAAATGGATATGAGGTGTCAGGTACCTTGGCTATGTTGGGAACGACTATTCTTAATGTTGTGCATGTGTTGCATGAATAAAGGAAGTTCACTTAACCCTTGACCTTGATATTGGGTAATTATGTTATGATCGTGATTATGCTGATGTTTATATATGTATACATGTAGGTGTTTATGTATTTCATGTTTGACAGGGTCATCATGGATCATGATTATTAACGTTAACATTTACGTGTATATATATGTATGTATGCATATCATTATCTGACAGGATCATGATTATTTATGCTAATGTTTACATACATGTATGTATGTAACCATGTATCTATGTCACTATCCAACATATCTTCAATAATCCTTCTTTTGGCAGAATGATTACCTATGTAGGCGAATGGCATGATGAATTTGTTGGCTATGAGGAATCAAGTGCAAAGAGTTTTCTTGACAAATATATGAGGTCAATATCATGTGAATATGGATTTATCTTGTATGCTTTTATTATGCCTATGCTTATGTTATGGACATGTTATAGGGAGGGATACATCAGAGAAATGAAAGCAGTGTGGTCTACGTGTAGGTTTTAATGTTAGGCCCCTATACTACTAGTGTAACCCCTTATTATTATTAGCACAACCCACTTATTATATTGATATACCCATGTAGTGCCCATATTGTTACTATTGTGCCCCATAGAAACCCACTATTGTTATTATTGTGCCCTTACATTATTATTGTTATGTTGGCTCTGATTATGTTATGACCCCTTAGACTCCTATATATAGAAAGGAGGTCTTTTCATTTGTATCATCCAACAATTGTTCATTTATGTAATGTAAAGGAGGTTTCCCCCTCGAAGAGGCCGAATTCTAAGGCGATGATCTATCTTTTCTATCTTTTCTTGAGCTGGTTTCATAACATTTGGTATCAGAGCTTTGGATTCTAGGGTTTCGTTGCTCTAAACAGGTCATCGTGGAATTTTCGCTATAACGTTTTTTCTGAAACGTTTCAGAAGTTTACAAAAAAACCCATTTGAGAATAAATCGTGCTCAACCTCGGGTCAGAATTTCAGAGCTTTGCGCACTATATTTTCGGAGATATGGTCTGAGGAAGTTGGTCCTTTTGCAGAATCCTGAATTACATTCAAAACAGGTGACCTGGGGAAAATCGTCATAACTTTCTCTCTGAGCATCGGATTGAAATTTCGTAAGAAGGTACAAAAAGAGGACAGACTGTAGTTTCGTGTATGTATTATTTTAGAGCCAAAGGTCGAAATATTGAGACGTGGCATGTCGTACAAGTTCGCTCTACTAAAGTAGTCTATAATCAGGTCACTATGGGAGATTTTGCATAACTCTTCCTTGGAGAATCCAATTTGGATCAGACTAGTGGCATTGGAAAGAGGACACAGAGGACTACTACAGATCACAATTTCAAAACTTAAGGATCGAAAAGTATAGAGTTACAGTTGTTTCAATATCGAGCTCTTAAAATCAAGAAAAAGCAAGATGAGGAAGTTTGATGGCAAGGATCCGGTAAATTGGATACTTCAGATGGAGCAATATTTTGATCTACATGGTGTACAACTATTACAAAAGTTATGTATTGCATCTTCATATTTATAACCGGATCAATTTTTATGGTATGAAGGGCTTTGTTCTCGTAAACAACTTGTTACATGGTCAATTTTCACGGAGGAAATGATAGCACATTATGAGGATACAAAGAGCAACACCTTCTTTAGAGAAACACCACAACAATTGGAAAGAGTAAAAGGGCTTTGTGACATACTGGAAAGAAATATTATGGAAACCAGGAAGCATACCCCTCACAACTATAAACATGGAAGTGTTGTTTCTCCTAGCCTTCCACAACCTACAAGGGTTACACCACAACAATTGGAAGAAAAAAGAGAAAAAGGGCTTTCTTACAATTGTGATAGCAAATGCACTAAAGGTCATAAGTGTGCTGAGAAGAAATTATTTTACATAGAATATGAAGAGGAGGAAGAAAAGGATCAAGAAACATCAAAAGAAGAGGATATATGCGAAGACCCCACTGCAGAGAAAGAAGAAATGAATCAGACCATATCTTGTAAAGCATTGGCAAGAATTACCACTCCTCAAACTCTCAAGATAGAAGGACATATCAAGAATAAAAAGGTGAAAGAAGTGAAATATCACATCGAGAAAGAAGAAATGGATCCAACCATATCTTGTAATTCATTGGTCAAAATTACCACTCCGCAAACTATCAAGATAGAAGGACATATCAAGAAGAAAAATGTTCAAGAAGTGAAAGATCACATCGAGCATAAAGAAATGAATCCAACCATATCTTGGATTACCACTCCTCAAACTCTAGAGATAGAAGGACATATCAAGAAGAAAAAGGTTCAAGCAGTGAAAGATCACATCAAGCATCAACAACATGTTCTCCAACTTTTAAAGGATAACACCACTTCAGTGCAAAATCAAATGAAACAACAGGTAGATCAACATCGTAGTGAAAAAGGTTTTGATGTAGGTGATTGGGTATTTTTACTGCTGCATCTCAAGCAAGCTATTTATGAAAATGAAATGTTGGCAGTACTACATGCACTTAAAAAATGGCGACCTTACCGAATGGGAAGACTCTTCAAGGGTGAGGATTTGGAAGCATTGTTTTGTGCTATTTCTATTATCCAACTAGATTGGATAAACGAAGCAAGGGATGAATGGAAGAAGGACGAAGAAGTATGGCAACTTATTCAAAAGTTGCAAAAGATCCCAATTGAAATAATATTGCCAGAAATTGAAGAGGAAGGAAAAATCATATTGGAACCTGGAGTAGTCACAGAAACAATAACCCGACAGCTACGAAATCGATCAATTTTAGAGTATCTCATTAAGTGGAAGAACTTACCCGCGGAAGATTCTGCATGGGAGGACAAGAATTTTATACAGAAGCATCAAGAACTACTCAAGCGTTGAGGACAACGCTTTTTTAAAGAGAGGGGCATGTTAGGCCCCTATACTACTAGTGTAACCCTTTATTGTTATTAGTACAACCCACTTATTATATTGATGTACCCATGTAGTGCCCATATTGTTATTATTGTGCCCGTTAGAAACCCACTATTGTTATTATTGTGACCTTACATTATTATTGTTATGTCGGCTCTAATTATGTTATGACCCCTTAGACTCCTATATATAGAAAGGAGGTCTTTTCGTTTGTATCATCCAAGAATTGTTCATTTATGTAATGTAAAGGAGGTTGCCCCCTCGAAGAGGCTGAATTCTAAGGTGTCGATCTATCTTTTCTATCTTTTTCTTGAGCTGGTTTCATAACATTTAACCCTGTACAGAAATTACTTGCATATGAATTCTAAAACACAGAAAATAAACAATGCGAGAGCATAACACATAAAACACATATACACAGATATTTTCCCCTAGATCCCAAAACCGGGACTACTAGCTTAATTATTTCATTATGTTCCTTTCAATGTTATAATACATATTTATACATGCCGAAGAATCCAATATCATGGACTGAAAACCATCGCGTCCAAAACCATGGACTGAAAACCATCGTGTCCAAAAACATGTGCGAAAATCATGCACAAAACCATAGGTGGGTTCACCCAACCTAACATAGGTTCCAAAACCGAAATTTTTAGGGCGCTACCCTAGACCCCATAAGGTGGGGTTACCTGCACTCCTCAAACCCCCTGTGACTCCCCTCGCTACCCAATCGGTGCAATGAAGAGGGGGCTCCTCCCCCCTTCTAACCTCCCGGTTATCTACGTAGGCTGGCCATGGAAAGAATATAACATAACCCAACATTCTCCCACTTATTGTTTTCTTTCCATAGGGGGCCACAAGAGAGCTTAGTCATTTATCCAGCCCTGCAACACCCATTGTTTCTCTACACCAAGAGAACTTCTCGGAGCTCACAGATTTTGTCAATGCATCTGAAGTATTCTTCAAAGTGTCCACCTTTACCGAGAACACCTTTTTGTATTCTATCATATCCCTCACAAATTGATATTGAACATTAGTGTGATTTGTCTTTGAATTATATGCAAGGTTCTTTGCCAACAAAATTGCACTTTGGCTGTCACAATCTATCCTTATAGCTCCCTGTACTAACCCCATATTTGAACACAATCTCTGCAACCAAATTGCTTCCTTGCTTGCATGAGTTTTTGTCATGTATTCTACCTCTATAGTTGATAGTGCCACTATATATTGTTTCCTACTCATCCAACTGACTACACCTCCATATAGGTTAAACACATATCCACTTGTAGATCTTCTATGATCCAGATCTCCAGCCCAGTTTGCATCAACAAAGCCACAAATATCCAACACTCTGTCCAATCCTACACTTCCTTGGTAGCACAAACCATAATCACTAGTGCCACACAAATACTTGAAAACCTGCTTCACTGCTTTCCATTGCTCCTTTGTTGGTTTTGACATAAACATGCTCAATACTCCCACTGCATGTGCAATGTCTGGTCTAGTACAAACCATTGCATACATCAGGCTACTGACTGCACTTGCATATGGAACACGGGACATGTCCTCTTCCTCTTCTTGTGTCTTGGAACAATGTTCAGCAGATAACTTTACACCTATAAGAATAGGAACCTTCACCGATTAACTATCCTACATATTAAATCTCTGCAATATTGTATCGACATACCTCCTTTGGTTTAACCAAAGCTTCCTCTTTGCCTAATCTCTTTTAATTTCCATGCCCAAAATATAGTTTGCAGAACCAAGATCTTTCATGTCAAATTTGGAGGACAATTGGGTCTTCAAATCCTGGATAATTTCTTTGTCATTTCCAACCAGCAACATATCATCCACATACAAGACCAAATAAATAACACGATCACCAATTAATTTAAAATACACACAGTGATCTCCTTTGCTTCTAGTGAAGGCAAGTCCCCGTATAAATGTATCAAATTTTTGATACCACATCCATGGTGACTATTTTAACCCATACATAGACTTCTTTAACTTGCATACCAGTTATTTCTTACCCTTCACCGCAAAGCCTTCAGGTTGCTTCATGTAAATTTCATCCTCCAGATCCCTGTGAAGAAATGATGTCTTCACATCCATCTGTTCTACCTCAAAATCAAAAATAGTAGCAACAAATATTAGTAATCTAATAGAAGTTACCTTGGCAACAGGAGAAAAAATATCACCAAAATCAATTCCCAGCACCTGGGAACAACATTTTTCTACCAACCAAGCTTTGTATTTCTCCACCTTTCCTTCTGCATTTGTCTTCTTCTTGAACACCCATTTGCTGCCAATGGGTTTCCTTCCAGTTGGCAACTCCACTAGATCCAAAGCCTCATTTTTGTGCAAAGATGTCATTTCATCAACCAAGGCCTCTTTCTAGAGTTTTCCATCCTTTGAATCTACTACTTCCTTCACAGTTCTAGGATCACCATCAGTAATAGATAAAGAAAAATTTGCACAGAAAGTAGATGGAATATACCATTCTGACTACCTTCTTTCTTGAACTGATCTTCTCACACCTGGAGTTTGTGGCTCTTCATCTTCTGATTCCTCCTCTACTGTGGAGTCAGATTCTTCCTCATTTAGCTCAAACTCTATATTCTCAGGTTCCTTTCGTTGGACTTCATGTTTAGTAACATATTTCACCTCTTTGAACACCACGTCTCGGTTGTACACAACCTTCCTTGTTACTGGTTTCCAAAGCTTATAACCCTTTAAACCATCATTATACCCAATAAACATGCACTTTTCAGATTTACTATCCAACTTGGTTCATTTCTCCTTTGGAACATGTACATATGCATCACATCTAAATACCCTTAGATGTGAAAGAGAGGGTTTCTTACCAATCCATACCTTTTGTGGAGTTTTATCTTCCAACGTTGATGAAGGTGATCCGTTGACCAAGTAACATGTTGTCTCCACTGCCTCCTCCCAGAATTCATGTCCTAACCCGACACCACTTAGCATGCTTCTTTCCCTTTCCATCAACGTCTTGTTCATTCTTTCTGCAACTCCATTTTTTTGAGGTGTATATGGAGTAGTTTTTTGTCGTGCTATACCACACTTCTTACAGAATTCTTCAAATTCCTTACTGAAAAAATCTCCACCGTTATTAGTCCTCAACACCTTTATTTTCTTCTCTGTCTGGTTTTCCACTAGATCCTTAAATTATTTAAACCTGTCAAAAACTTCTTATTTCTTCTTAAGGAAATATATCCATGTATTCCTTGAGAAATCATCTATAAATGATACATAGTACACAGACTTACCCAGTGATGGAACCATCACAGGTTCAAACACATAACTATGCAAAAGCTCTAATATATGTTTCACCCTCTTACCACCAAAGGGGAAACTTACCTGATTTTGCTTCCCATATACACAATTTTCACAGAAATCAAAATCCGGACAACTATTACTCAATCCTTTTACCATACCTTTACCATGAAGTATTCGAAGGCCCTTCTCTCCAATATGTCCAAGCCTTTGATGCCACAACATGGTCTTCTCTCCAGAGACCACTAGATTTTCTGCTACATTTTCAGGAACCACAGAACTGTTGCACCGACCAACAATCGTGCTACCTTGCAGCTTGTATAGAGTTCCAATCCGAACTCCCTACATCAATACCAGTGCTCCCCAAACCATCTTGCACGTATCCTTCTCGAACACTGTTTTTACACCTACATCATCCAACTTGCTTACAAAAATCAGATTTCTGGCCAATGCAGGAATATGAAGAACACCCGGAAGTGTTCTAACCCTTCCACCTTGCAAATTCAACTTTAATTTTCCACGACCAACAATTCTAGCCTTCCTATAATCACCTAAGAAGACATCACCACCATCGTATTTCTCATACTCACAAAAACACTCTCTATGGGGAATGAAGTGAAAGAATGCACCTGAGTCAATCAACCATGGCTCATGATCTACATGTGTACTTGAAGAAGCCAAGTGCACATCCACACCTTGATGTGAGGTGGTTTTTGCCTCTGCAGAAGGATCATCATCAGATCCCTTTTCTTTATCAGAAGCTTTAGATTTACAGTCCCTTTTGTAGTACCCTTCCTTTCTGCATTTCAAGCACACCACCTTTACAGGTTTTCCTGGAGATTTAGAACTCCCTCTAGATTTAGATCTGCCACTCGATGACTTATTTTTGTTTCTGTTCTGGGACTGTCCTCGTACAGACAAGGCATCACCATTCTAGATCTCCATATTTTTCTGTCTCATCTCCTCCGTTAGCAAGGATGAGACTATTTCATCAAAATGCAAGGCAATTGCTTTGCTACCTATTGCAATAACCAGACTATCGCACGAATCTAGTAGAGAACACAACAAACTGATGCATTTATCTTCATTTGATATTTTAATATCAACAGATGCTAACTGACTTACCACAGTATTAAATGCATTAAAATGCTCTGTCACTGAGTCTCCATCTTTCATCCTCAGGTTATATAGCTTTTTCCACAGGAACAGTTTATTCACTAAAGACTTAGATTGGTACAAAGTCCCTAACTTGTCCCACAAAGCCTACGTCGTAGCTTCCCCTGATACATTCAACAATACTCAATCTGAGACACAATCGTGTTGCACTTTTTGCCTTCTGATCCAACTTCTTCCATTCTTCAATGGGCACTCCTGCTGGTTTAGTACCTGAATCTACCGTGATCCACTGATATTTATCCACCAACAGATCCTCCATCTTGAGTTTCCACAACTCAAAACTCTGACCATTAAATTTCTTAATCTCTATCTTTCCACTTCTCACTATCTCCTTTCACCACCAGAATCGATCTCATGGATCTCCCATTGAACAGGGTCTATAACATGCCCGAGCGAAACCCCTTAGCAACAAAGGCATCCCCTTGATGCCAAAACAGCTCTGATACCAAATGTAGGTTTTAACCCTGTACAAAAACTACCAACATATGAATTCTAAAACACAGAAAATAAACAATGCAAGAGCATAACACATAAAACACATATGCACAGAAATTTCCCCCTAGATCCCAAAACCAGGACTACCAGCTTGATTTTTTCATTATGTTCCTATCAATGTTATAATACATATTTATACATGCCGAAGCATCCAATACCATGGACCGAAAACCATTGCGTCCAAAAACATGTGCGAAAATCATGCACAAAACCATAGGTGGGTTTGCGCAACCTAACATGGGTTACGCTGCCTCGGACCCCATAAAGTGGGGTTACTTGCACCCCTCAAACCCCCTTTGACTCTCCTCGCTACGCAATCAGCGCAACGAAGAGGGGGCTCCACACCCCTTCTAACCCCCTAGTTATCTATGTGGTCTAGTCATGGAAAGAATCTAGCACAACCCAAGATTGCGACATGCTAGGATAAGCATGGATAAGACACTAGAAGCAAGGTTTCTTGGTAAGGATAGAGTGGTTTCGGATGTGTGGTATTATTTTTGTGCATATGTTGTATATCATGTACATTTTTCATATGTGATGATTGTGCGCATGCAATATTTTTCATATGTATTGTGTGTACATGTTGTTTATGCAATATTATGTACATGGTGTTAGTACAGATAGTGTTGTATGAATGTTTCATATTCAGTGTTCGATAGATATGGTGCTATGTACATGTTGGATATAGGATGTTGTCTACATATTGTACTGTGTGCATGATGGATATGCAATGTTGTATGCATATTGTACTTTGCGTGTGTTGGATATGTGGTGTTGTGTACAAATGATTCTATGTACATGCTGGATATGCAGTGAAATGTACATGCGGTGTTGCATGCATATTGTACATGTGGTGCTATGTACATATGGTGAGGGGTGCATGATTGTATAAGTGGTGTTGTGTGTAAGTGGTGTTGTGTACATGTTGTACAAGGGGCATTATGTGTTGGTGGTGTTGTGTACATGTATTTCATGTGGCATTGTGTACATGTGGTGTCATGTATGTTGTCACTTTTAATGGCACCTACAACACGAGTTCTTCAAGGGACATAGAAAGCTTCCAAAAGATAGCCTCTGGGTTGATTTTAGACTAGTGCCTAGGACATCTTAAATAAAGTAGTGCATGGAAGATTATGAGTGGGGTTTATGTTACACTCCAATTGTCACGTAAGTAAAAACAAAATAAAGGGGGCTTGGTCCAATAGTCCGTCATGAAGGTAAACTCAAGTTGATATATGGATCCAAACACTAAGGGGATAAATCAGGCCAACATGAAAGATAAATGTCTGGTTCTCATAGCTGACACAAAACAACAGGAAACTTTATATGGAAGTTGTAATCAAGTGAAGAGGAGGAAAGGAAGGAGGGAATTTGATGCAGAGTGTTGTAAATTGGACAGAATCCTAAGTAGCATTGTTACGACCAAAGGGTGATATTAGACACATAGGGTTGTAAACAATACATAATCCTAAGAAACAATGTTCCAACAGAAATATGGATGAGAAATGAGGTGGAAAGATAGAAACAGAGGAGTGCTTATTGAGGTTTCATACCTAGTATAACATGGGTACCTCTATCACCAAACAGTGTGAGTAAATATGTTCTCTTACAAGTATTATGAGTTAATCTAATAAAATAAGTAAATTTGTAATATACACAGGTACTTCTCTCTATTTAGCAGCCCAGATAAATCTATGAATCTGGGAGAAATCGACAGTCTCATTACACTATTTCAGAGAAGGAAAAACATATATGAATGAGATTACTGAAGCGAAAACATATTGTGGATTGATCTACTTGGAATCACCAGGGAGTTTCATTAATACTTGAACGATCCAAACGCTAGTCCATTACATTCGACATATGTCTCTTTGATCCCTTATGAACATTCCATTTAGAACCAAGAATGGCATCTCAGAATTCAGACCCTCGCAGGAGCGAGATTCTGGAACCTCTACTCAGATTTTCTTCCCTCTATTTATAAGAAGAGGGGGAGCTTGGGTTACAGTTACAAAAATATCTTTCCCCCATTTATAAGAAGAGGGAGAGCTTTGGTTATAGTTACAAAAATACCTTTGCCAGAGTATCTAGCTATCTGATAGACTAGCTTTCTCAGCGTGCAAGGCTCTGCAGCCAAAAAGTATTACAATCGGGATTTGATCACTTTCTTGAAAAGAAACGAAAATTACATAATAATGAAAAGAAAATGAAAACAGAAGATGATCAAGGAAATATCCCTCCGTTGTTCCTGTGAAGGCGCTTAATGAGGCCATGTCTCTATGATGGAGTGCCTTTCCTTCTGCTCAGTCAGTTCTTGTCGCTTTCATTTTAATTGTCTAACTTCCCCATTCTCTGGGACCAATAGAGATCAATCATGGTTTACTTGTCATAGAGTATAAGTGGAGTTTGTCAGGGCAGCCCTTTACATTTACAACTTAGTGGAGATCCATGCTATGTTATTAATCTTCATGAGTCCCCCCATACTGATTTTCCCTTCCGCCATGCTTTCATTTAACACTTCAACTGTCGACCCATCCGCCTTTAAAGCTCTGTACGATGCTATCGGGAAAAGGATATGCCAATAATATTGTGTTAACTCTAAATCGAGGATTCTCGTGACTAGCCCTTTGCCCTTAAAAATATTACAAAATAGGCGAGCTTCGATCCCCCTTGGCCCCTTATGATTTAGCCGCTTTCTGTAACTTTCTTCATTAGACTGGGGGATATTACCAAGATTTTGGTCCTTGGGTGCTAGGACTATTGGAGGGAGAGAGTGTGACGATGAGTGGTTTTTGGAGGGGGTCATGTGCGGTATGGTAAGTGAAAGGAGGGGGAGTTGGGGGGGTTCGGGGGTGCAAAATGATATGAGATGGACACGTGTCAGCGGGACCCGATGGGGAAACTGCTTTTCGAACCTCCCCCTCTACAATAAAGAGAAACATGGCCAGGGGGGGAGGCATGGGATCCATCGATTTGGCAGAGTTAGTCCAAGCCGTCTAGAGATGGGGGCCATTTACTTAGTATGCAGTCCTTGAAAATGGGTGGACCAACAACATATTAAATCAATTGTATAAAATATCACATCCGGGAGAGACTTTGGCAGAGAAGGAACCCATGCCTTGTGTGATCGTCAATTGCTGAGATTGATGATGTCATCCATGCCACATGGCACCTCCTCAATGGTTATACATGTCACTTGAATATGACCCCAAAGGACCCCTAAAAATGCCAAATCTGCGTGCCATGTTTCCTTTTTATAGCCACATCATGCTGACGTCCACTGCCATGTGTATTCATTAGGATAAATGGCATTCTGCCACGTGCCCCCTTGGAGGAGAGAGAAAAGGCCACCTGTCTCTAGTTTTGTCGTTGATTTCCTTTGCAAATTGGCATTGGCCCTTCCCAGCGCTTTAACACTTAAAGCCCAATTTCGGCAATTTTCATGATATCAACGATCGATGAGGTTATGACGTTGTGTTTGTGTGCACCCTTTTTCACCTGTGATCCTCAATATGAGATATCGACTCTCTGCATGCTAAACCACTGATACGCTATGGGATGAGGACCTCTGATCGCCGATTGAGATTTGCGATGGGATCCCTTATTCTTTTCTCTTTGTTTTCAATATTTCAAAGGGGAAACTTCAATCTGCTATAATTTCTGAGCCAGGAGACCATTTTTGGACTTCCACCTACTGTTGGAAATCTTGTTCCGAGAACTATCTAACGAAGAGGGTCTGATTAAGCTTTGAGAGCTTATGTGGCTTGAAAAAAGGCTTCAAACTTCATTGCTATTTGGAACTTGGAACAAATGATAGCTCATGATGTAGTGACTTACAACAACATACATGTCGTGTGTGTGGTACTGTGTACATATGGTATTATGTACAAATTGTACAATGGTGCCATGTACATATGGTGTTGTGTACACGTTGTGATGGTGGTGCCATGTTGGGTCCCTATAATACTAGTGATTACCCCATGACTATTGTAGTTATACCCCTTATTTATATTGTTGTGCCCCTATTACCCCCATATTGTTATTTCTGTGCCCCTTAGAATCCCTCTATTGTTATTTTTGTGGCTTTATATTATTATTGTTAGGTCGGCTGGATTATATTGTGACTCCTTAGACTCCTATATATAGAAAGGAGGTTTTGTCATTTGTATCATCCAAGAATTGTTCATTTATGTAATGTAAAGGAGGTTACCCCCTCGAAGAGGCTGAATTCTAAGGCGTGGATTTATCTTTTCTATCTTTTCTTGAGCTGGTTTCATAACATTTGGTATCAGAGCTTTGGATTCTAGGGTTTCGCTGCTCCAAACATGCCATCGTGGAATTTTCGCTATAAATTTTTTTCTATGACGTTTCGTAAGTCGCAAAAAAAACCCATTTGAGAAGAATTGGCGCTGAACCTTGGGTCCAAATTTCAGAGCGTTTCGCGCGCTATTTTCGGAGATATGATCTGAGGAAGTTGGACTTTTTGCAAACTCCTGAATTACTTTCAAAACAGGTGACCTGGGGAAAATCGTCATAACTCTCTCTCTGAGGATCGGATTGAAATTTTGTAAAAAGGTACAGAATGAGGACGGACTGTAGTTTCTTGTATGTGTGTTTCAGATTCAAAGTTTAAAACAGTGACTCATGGCACGTCGTACAATTTCGCTCTACTGAACCAGTATAAAAGCAAGTCACTGTGGGAGATTTCACATAACTCTTCCTTGGAGAATCCAATTTGGCTCAGACTTGTGGCATTGGAAAGAGGACGCAGAAGGCTACTGCAGGTAGCAATTTCAGAACTGGATGATTCAAAATTACAAAGATACATCAGATTCAATATCAGGCTTCTATAAAGTGAAAAAAGGTGTGTAGTTTTTTTTTTTAATTTTTGTGTAAGCTTGGTTTAACGGAATTCAAAGGGCATAGTAAAGCATTATTATCGGTAACTGATGCCCTGAGGAAATAAAATGCAAACACCTAGTAAGGAACCTGAAAGCTCTAGCATGACTCATGAAGAAGAAGAAGAAATGCTACATGATATATCAAAATTACAAGAACAAGTGCAACAAATGTCACGCTCACAAAAGCTAACAGAAGCTAAGATAAGTGGCATGGAATCTAAGATAAAGGGCATGGAAGCTAAGATGGATGATTCGAAGACAGATTTGAAGAGAGACATGGCAGATTTGAAGATAGATTTTAAGACAAATATGGAAGAATTGAAAAAGTTGCTACAAGAAAGTGTCACTAATGGTGAAAAGGTAGTAAAGGGAACTCATGATGAGAACAAAAGAAATGTTAATCATGATACCATAGACGCTAATGTTGGATCGAAGACTCACCATGTTCCAAAAATCGATATGAGGAAGTTTGATGGCAAGGATCCCGCCACATGGATATTACAGATGGAGAAATTCTTCGATCTCAATAATGTGCAAAACACACAAAAGGTACGTATGGCAACTTTATATTTGGAACCAAATCAGTTTGTATGGTATCAATGGCTTTGTTCTCGTAAACAATTTATCACTTGGGAAATTTTTATGGAAGAATTGATAGCACATTATGAGGATACAAAAAGCAACACTTTTTTAGCCAATGGATAAGTCTCAAACAAAAGGATTCAATAATGGAGCACATTGAGGAGTTCCAAAAATTGAACATAAGGGTAAAAGATATTCCAGAGGAGCATAGGATTGATGTGTTCATAGGGTCTTTAAAGGATAATATCCAACATGATGCACTCTCAAGAAAGGATGAGGATATGGAAGCATTGTTGTGTGCCATCTCTATTATCCAACCAGATTGGATAAACGAAGCAAAGGAGGAATGGAAGAATGACGAAGAAGTGTGGGCACTTATTCAAAAGCTACAACAAGATTCCAGTACTTCTAATACATTTAGCTGGCAAAATGATTCGTTATGGTACAAAGATCGCTTATACCTCTCTAAGAATTCCCAGCTAAAACAAAAGATTCTTATGGAATTGCACACTTCTCCCTTAGGAGGGCACTCGGGATTTTTAAAAACTTACCACAGGGTTAAGAAGGAATTTTTTTGGGATGGCCTTAAATCAGATATTCAAAAGTTTGTGGCGGAATGTTTGGTTTGCCAACAAAATAAAGTTGAAACAATTAAGACACCGGGTCTATTACAACCTTTATCCATTCCAAGCCAACATTGGGAGGAGGTTTCAATGGATTTTATCACAGGTTTACCCAAGTCTGAGGGAAAGAGTGTCGTCATGGTGGTAGTTGACAGACTTACCAAGTATGCACACTTTTGTGCATTATCACATCCATTTAAAGCCAGTAAAGTTTCTACTGCATTTATGGAAACAGTTCAAAAGCTACATGGAAACCCAAAGATTATTGTAAGTGACAGAGATCCCATTTTCACTGGAAATTTTTGGACAGAATTATTTTCTTGTCTTGGTACTCAGTTAGCTCATAGCTCATCTTATCATCCTCAATCTGATGGGAAAACTGAGATAGTAAACAAATGTTTGGAAGGATATCTTCGTTGCTTTGTATCTGATAAACAGACACAATGGGTCAAATGGTTGCCTCTGGCTGAATGGTGGTATAACACTTCCTTCCATACAGCAACAAAAATGACCCCATTTATGGCACTTTATGGGTACCAACCACCATCAATCACATCATATTTAAGAGAAAATTCTAAGGTTCAGGCAGTGGAACACCACATCGAACATCAACAACAAGTCCTCCAACTCTTAAAGGACAACCTCGTGTTGGCAAAAAATAGAATGAAACAACAGGCAGATCAACATCCTAGTGAAAGAAGTTTTGATGTAGGTGATTGGGTATTCCTACGGCTACAACCATATAAGCAAATGTCCCTAAAGCAAGCTAAGAAGGATAATAAATTATCACCAAAGTATTATGGTCCGTACAAGGTGTTGGAAAAGATTGGTACTATGGCATACAAATTGGAGCTTCCTGCAGCTTCTCGATTGCACCCAGTTTTCCATGTTTCATGTTTAAAGAAGGTTATAGGCGACAAGCTCCTAGTTCAAACAATATTGCCAGAACTTGACGAGGAAGGAAAATTTATATTTGAACCGGAAGCAGTCACAGAAACAAGAACTCGACAGCTACGAAATCGATCAATTTCAAAGTATCTTATCAAGTGGAAGAACTTATCCGCTGAAGATTCCACATGGGAGGATGAGAATTTTATGCAGAAGTATCCAGAACTGCTCAAGCGTTGAGGACAACACTTTTTTGAAGGAGAGGGGCATGTTGGGTCCCTATAATAATAGTGATTACCCCATTACTATTGTAGTTATACCCCTTATTTATATTGTTGTGCCCCTATTACCCCCATATTGTTATTTCTGTGCCCCTTAGAATCCCTCTATTGTTATTTTTGTGGCTTTATATTATTATTGTTAGGTCGGCTGGATTATATTGTGACTCCTTAGACTCCTATATATAGAAAGGAGGTTTTGTCATTTGTATCATCCAAGAATTGTTCATTTATGTAATGTAAAGGAGGTTTCCCCCTTGAAGAGGCTGAATTCTAAGGCGTGGATTTATCTTTTCTATCTTTTCTTGAGCTAGTTTCATAACATGCCATGTACATGTGATGCTGTGCACACATTGTGCAGGTGGTGCTTGGTACATGTGGTACTGGTGTACGTGTGGGATTGAATGCATGTCGTAAATGTTGTGTTGCAAGTGTGTGGTACTATGTATGTGCTTTCCATAGTCATGGTATTGTAACATATGTATTCATTGTATTTCACTCTGGACATGTATTTGTGTTTTGTTGTACATCAGGTATAGGTGTATGATTTGTGTTGTATAATAGGTGTACATGTATGAATTTTTTAGTATCACACATTTTGTGCGGATGAATGCCTTCTGATGTACATTGTGAACGTATATGTATGTACATTGGGTGTAAGTGTATGTGTTGTATGTCAGGTATAGGTGTACGCATTCCATGGTGTTCTATGGCGTGTGTGGTTGTATGTGTGTGATGCACACTATGCGTATGTGCACCTTATTTAAGAGAAGGCAATGGGCATTTGTCTAGTGTGGTAACTAATCTAGAGTGCGTACGGAATAAAGACAAAGGCAAAAGTAAGTATCGATGAAAGATAAGTATCGACATTGTATTTCAGTTTTACTATGCACATGATTTATGATTCTAGTATATGTTGACTATATGTGATTTGTGATTTGTGATTTTTGTTTATGAATGTGATTTATGATTTTGAGGGTTTTGTTTTGAGCTAACCTAATGTGATATGTCTATACATGATGACTTGGTCAAAGATGGTAGTTTGACTATTGTGACATGAAGTAAACATGACTGCAAATGTACCTTATTGATGAGCTACCAATGAGGTATGATTTGAACTTATTTCAAATTATTTTTAATGTAATGGAAATTATGTTCTTGGTACAACAAGCCTGGTTGGGTGGTTAAAATCAATTGCAGAAATCAACAGCATTAATGAAAAGAATTGGAATATGCAACAATATGTTGGTAAAGCACTTCTGGAATAGGGCCATTGTGGGACACTGGTACCCAATTGTGTCCATTGATTGCCATGAGCATGCTATGACTGGTGTGATGGTTTTAAGGTAGGTATATTCCTTAATTTTTGTACCTTACGATGTGAGGAGACCTTGCTAAGGGATGGACTGCCCAGGATGAGGGTTCCAGTGGAACTTGGAAGGTGAGCGTCTGCATGAAATGGTTGACTAGATTTTTGGAGGGACTATATAGTAGAGAAGGGAAGGTCACAAATGGTTTTTTTTTGTCATTATCATTTCTAGATAGAATTAGATGCATGTTGAAAGTGCGTCGTGGAACAATGAGCTGGTAATTGTTCAACCAGAGGACAAGTGGTGCAAAATTGTAGCACTGGACATTGAATGAAGATTTGACTTTGCAGTGGATTTTGAATTTCCTAGGAAGGAGGTGAATCTTGGTACTACTTTGAGGGTGGAGGTGTGAGCCTATGGATTCCATTGTTGATTGATCTAGGCATTGTATTATTTTATTTCTTGGTTTAGAAAATGTGCATATGTGTATATGTGGTTATTGTAAATGTCGTAATGGGTTGTGTTATTAGACTCCATTATGTTGTATGGTTGTTATTTGGTTATGTTGTCATGATGTTTTTATTTTGAGCAGGTCATTCATTGTAAATATTGCAACGAGTTGTGTTGTAAAGCTCCATTTTTTTTTCTATTTTTTCTATTTTATTATTATTATTATTATTATTTATTTATTTATTTATGTATTTATTTATTTTTATTATATATATATATATATATATATATATATATATATATATATATATATATATATATATATATATATATATATATATATATATATATATTTCAGCCATATTTTTGGTTATAGGTGCCATTGAACATCAAGGACGATATTCCCCCAAGGGGGAGGGTTCTGTAATAGCCCTAGTTGAAAAACTCATGTAAAATATATAATACCACAAATGATGGGACACATATTACAAGCTGAATGGCGGGTAAGACATCCTAGTGGGTGTTCATTTGGTTGTCTATGGCTATAGGGAATTGGAAAAGGCAATGGATAAGGTTTTGGAAAGGCAAGAGGCATTAATTTCCATTTATTTATGAAAATAAGGGAAATTAGGAGAAAAGGAAGGTGAAAGGTCACAATTTGCATGTGAGGAGGAAACTGATGGAAAATGAACAAAATAGAGGCATCATTTATAAAAAGGCTTCTGAGGATTAGTGGACAAGACTTCATCAGTTTTAGCTTTGGAGCTCTTTCATTATTCTCTCTCTCTCTCATACTCTTGGACACTTGGATATTTCTTGGAGCACTTTGGCATTGAAGCAAGAAAGGAAAAGAAAGAAAGAGGAAGAAAAGATCAAGCAGGGAAAGGAAGGATCAAGCAACTACAACAGGCTTCATTGCAAGTATCAACTTGCATGTGCATTTTCCTTGCTATATTTGGCATGCATGGAATTATATTTGTTTCTTTTCTACCATGGCTTCGGTTTTTCCAGGTGTGACAGTATTTTCAACATACCCTTTCCATTTCTTGATAGCTTTAATGAAATGGGTTCTCTCATTTGGTTTATGTGGTATGGTCGAATTGGATTCGAAGATAAGTGGGGTGGATCCCTTAATTAATAAACACATGGTGTAGTGGTCCCTGAACCAGTCTGAGGATGCACGAATCCACCAGCCTAGTAACCCATGAACCGAATTGTGGGTTGTAGTAAGGCCATATTGTGCGCCTCGGTGGGCCTAGGAATCCTTGCCAATGAATGGCGAGATATATGGTAAAGCCAAAAGGTGGATTTTCTCCTCGTTGGGCCTAGTGATTTCGAGATTGAATGCACGGTAAAGCTTGGAGAGTATGTCGGTGTAGGGCCTAGTGATCCCTGGATTAGACTATGGATGCATGTTAAAGCCTAAGAGACTAGGAGTCATTCCAATTCCTCATGGTGTAGGTGGAGAAATCTGGTGGAATCCACATTGATTGGTGTTTTTGATGTGTTCTATGTGTCCCACATTAATGTTTGGAATATGGCACAAGGTTGATTAGCTGAAGAGAGACTTGGCTCAGTGAATCTATGGTCAAGTGGAATGTGGAAGCCCCATCTCCGGTTGGTTCACTGTATTCATTAATGAGAAATTCATTTCCTTGATTTTTATGTGTAAATTTTCTGGTGTATATAGGGATTTTTATGGCTGATATGTTTATTGTATTTTTGTCTCTATTATGATGGTTAGATGTATATTTTGTGACAACAAATATGTATGACTCTCAGAATGTTTTTACTTGTATTTGAATGGTTATGGTATGTATGACCTAATAAGTGATAAGGAAGCAAATGACATGAGGAAACAATTGTTTATAGCAATTCTCAGATAAATATGAGATCCCTACACTTAATTATGTTGCTTACACCTGTAGGATACATGTTGACAATATGTTAAATGAAATGCCTGTCATGGCTAGTGGGGGTCTAGTTAAGATATTATTGAGCTTATTTCTTTTGTTGCATTGTTTCCCTGTGCTTTCCTTGATTTCAAGCTATCATTCCATTCTGAGTAGTGGCCTGGGCTTTGGGCTTGAAAAAGTAGCTTAAATATTGGGGTCATTCGCATTGAACTCGAAAGTTTGGTCGAAAGTCACTGGCATGCAGGCATATGAGACTGACTTTAGGTCTCTAGTCACTCCCTTTCCCATAGCATGAGAGTGACTACAGCCTCAGAGTTCCCGAACAACAGTGGGACCCAGGGACAGGGTGGATGACTTGTCTCCTGAGGGATTTGTTGTTGATGTTGGATGACTGTGTGTGATGTTCCGTTAATTCCACTTCCTTGAGGTTACCTAGGAGGTTGAATTTGATCATAGTAGCCTCTCGTCTCATATTTAGCCCAGTTGGCATGGTTACTTGGGTGGATGTGGGAGGAGGGTGTTCCATCATGATTTTTCTATGTATGTCAATGTTTAGGTATGTCTGAAGTTATGTGTTGCAATGAATATTTGATTATGAATTTGCAGATATGTACATGGGTCTTATAGCCTACAAGGCACGTACACATGTGAGTGTGCTTTTGGTAAGTCATGTACATGCGGGTTTGGTTTTTGAAAAGCACGTACACACACAGATATGAGTTGAAGAAAGCATGTACAGAAAGTAGGGTTTTGACGAAAAGGATGTCTAATCAGTTTAATCAGTTTTCATGTGTTTCTATTTTCTGTTAATCATCTTGTTGATGATCTGGTCTTAAATAGTGATGTTTTGGTTATGGATTGATTGATTGAAGAATTTTGAAGTTATTTGTGGATTGTGATTTAATATCAAAGAAATTTTTGTGATTGTTTCATAATTATGCAGTAAATCTATGTATGATTTGGTGTTTGTTTCAAAGTGAAAATGCTTCAGTTTTCACGTTTCAGTGGTTTAAGATCTGTCCACGGGTATGCTTCATGAAACGTGTAGACACACAGGGTTTACTACTGCAAATTAGCGTACATATTTTGACAGATGGTTAATCATGGTTTGTAGTAACAGAATCTGGTTGTTGTGATATGAAATATGTTGTTTGGTATTTTGGTTACAATGATTTGATTGTTCTAGTTATTTGGTTGAGTTTTTGGTTAATTCAGTGATTGAGTTTCAGAAATTGGTTGCTTCAGTTGGGTCAGAGATTGATGATTGAGTTACAGTGATAATTTTTAGTTTGATAATGGGTATTGAGCTTAAATGTTGGTATTGGCTCCAGTCTGAAAATATGATGAAACATGGCCTACAAGTTAGGATGTGTTTTAGTAGGTGGATCCAATATGAAAATTTATGAAATGTGGTCCCCATAAGTGTTGAGGGTTGGAGAATTCAATGAGGGAGTTTAAGCTTCCTTCTAGTGGTAGCTGGTAAATCAGATAAGGGGGTTGGAGCTCCCTTCCAGTAGGAGCTAGAGAAGGAGTGAAGGCTGTAGCCTTCTACAAGTGGGTGCTTGTGTACTGGTATGAGTTTACGATAGTACAAGATCCAAAGGGTTGGAGCTCCCTTCTAGTAGGATCTGGAGAATGAGCGAAGGTTGTAGCCTTCTGCAAGTGGGTGCCTACATATTACTATGAGTCTGTACCAGTACAAGATTGTAAAATTTTTTTTTATATTAGAGAGAAAACAAAGACGACAATAGAAGGTGGTTTTTTCCTACATTGGGTTTCCACCTTAAATCCTGGTATTCATGTGTGTTTCTTATGTGTGATGGTTTATTTTGTTCTTACTACACATGGTTATTTTATATCTAATGTTTAATAAAGTATTTATGCATTGGCTCAAGTTAAACAGATGATGAATTAAATGAAACATAAGTTTACTAGATATACACTAGTTGTCTTAAGAACAATCGCATACGCATGTGATTCCCCTTCAGTAAAGTCGCATACAAAATTCAGAATATGAAATTGAAAAGTTTATGATTTGAAAACACTGATTCACCCCACCCCCCAGTATTCTTCCCAACAAACTCATACCTAAATATCGAAACAATAACCATCTACACAGGCCAATCTAGATTACCATGATACATATAACATCAAGATCTTAGTTACAATAATCATACTCATCATGCATATCACCGAAATTCATATAACAATAAGTTAATTTTCATGCATGACTAACCAACGCATGAGCATATCACCACATTGATTAACTAACATTTATCATGCATGTAACCACAACAACAATAGAATCAGATGCATGCATATAACCACAATGCTTATAACAACCATTAACCAACATACCTAGATGTCGTAGATACAATACATGTATGTCGACCCTCTCTTACCCCAAGGTCCAGTGTTGCAACCTCACTCTAGTAATCTACATCTCCTGCTCCATCTCCACCAACATATCAACATCATAACATACCAACAACATCATGATGGCACAAACTACATACAATGACCTCATGAATTACAATCATAATAATGAAAATGCATGCATAAATACCACATATACATGGATATTCATGCATGAAAAACACATTTGGCCTATCCATTCAAAGTGTTGAGCCTAAGAGCTCTGATATCACCCCGTGGTATCAGATACAACCCAAAGAGAGCAGAAACCTACTCTTATACCACCCGTCCCACATTTACCCAATTTCACTACCCTTCTAGGGTAAACATGAGATAGAGAGCTACTATGACATGACTGGAGCTCCTAGATCCAATCAAGGAAGTGGGGACAACAACTGGAACTTACCAACCACAAAATTACATCTTAAAGGGCTTACAAGACACACAGGAGCTAAAAAACCACTGCAAGTACCCAAAACCCAAGCTAGATTATTTTTCTAGTGACCTAGGCCAACAATCACATGCATGATAAGGCCTCCATGTGCTATAGGCCTCCAAATACATGCATAAGCATGTGAGGTTGAAATTATAGCCCAAAACTTCTAGTTCAAAGTGTGCAGTCCCAAATTCTAAGCCACCATTTCAAGCTATCCTCCAAACCACTACCTAGAACTCAATGAGACTTTCCAGAATGATAAATAACATCAAGAAAAATCTATTCACACAAATATTGATCAAGGAATTGACCTAACTAGGCCGAACCATGACAATAATTTTGTCAAACTTATGATGAACATGTAAGCTCTAGGTCATGAATGCATATTTGATCATAATAGTTTGAGAATAACCTGAGAATTGCCAAGAAGACCCCATGCCCTCTCCACATAGCTGCAACAACACTTATTAGTCCATGCACTCATCACCATTCATACATCAAAATGTCAAGATCCATATACACTATAATTCATATATATAAGTAGCATATAACCAATAACTAACCCGCATATAAACCATGGCAACTCAGCCATAATATGACCAACACATTGCCAATAAATATACATGAATCACAATAGAATAATAACTCTTATTAACATAGGAAAGTACCAACCAAGTCATGGACTTCCACATACCACCCAACCATATATTGAGCTGAACCAAATCTCTCTTTTAGCCAATCACCCTCGCCCCATATTCCAAGTGTGAATTTGGAATCTCATGGAATAAACCAATCAAAATCAAACCATGGCTTCCAGAGGCCAAACCACCTAAACCCTTAACTAGTTATTCCACTTCACAATCATACATCACAAACACCAACCAAATCAGTCTCCACCCAAGTTGTCTAGGGCTCCAGGAACTAATAACTCAACCCACCACCTTCCAGCGGTGTAGAGTGTTTATCTGAACCGGTTCGAGGACCAGTAACTCAACTCACCAAGGATTCTAGATCATTTGTCGAACCTAGGGTCTATGACTAGTAACTCAACCCAAGTCGTTACAGGGCTTCGAGAGTGTTTGTTCCAACCCACATCCATAAGGAATTATGAGCACCAACCAGAAAACAAATTAATGGAAAAAAACCCACAACACCATGGCTATCAAGGAAATGGAAACGCTAGGCTAAAACCAATGTAAATTTAGGCAATCCTCCATGCCAATGACAGATCATAAGTAGATAATCACTTGCATATACCATGCATCCATAAATCAACAAGGAAATCATACACGCAACTCGATACCTATAAAGGAATGTCATTGTAGTTGTTAATCCAATTGTTCCCTTATGCTCTCCTGCTTTCCTTTGCCTTCTTTCTCAAAATCCAATGTATGCCAAAGTGATCCAATAATTCTCCAATATATTCTAACTGTGCAAGCGTATGAGAGAATAAGAGAATAGAAGAGAGATCCAAAACTAAACTAACAAAGGTATTACACACTGACAAAAGCTGTGAACAGATCCTAAGAATCATTTTTATTATTGAGGCCTCTATTTTCTTCAATTTCCTCTATTTTTCCTTCATTTTCCCTTTCATGAAAACCTATGACCTTTCATGTCTCTGTTTTCCTATTTTCCTTTAGTTCGTAAATAAAATACCAATTAATGCCCCTTTTCCTTTACCAATGTCTTTGCCAATTTCCTCAACCCTAATAAACCGAAGTGACACCCCACTAGGATGTTTTTCCCAACATGTGTCCTGGAATACATGCCCATGACCTCGGTCTTATTCTTTTTGATCCAGGTGGATGTTGGTGGCCACCCACCAACCCATTTGGACCCCCACAACTGTCTCTTTCAGTCTTTTCAGTTTCCTAAATTGTAGCACAGTTTACTATTTTTAGCAGTTTTTCGGGTCCTAAACTTCCGGAGCCGTTTTGAGGCCCTAAACGACGTTTTTTGATGGACCCATGTTGCCTCCCAAAGTGGTAGTACTCGGATAGATCTTTCTAACGAGCTATCGTATGCGTCAAACGGAGATCATATGCCAAAGTTACGACCCCGGGAAATTGATGTACCAATTTACCCAAACGGGGCCCACAATTTGGCATTTCATCTTCTAGGGTTAGGTTTCGGGATGTGAAGGGTTTTCCATTGTTTCTCAACAATAAATAGGCCTTCGAGCCTCATTGTAACACAGTTCGGAACAGTTCAGAGGCATGTAGCCGACACATCTCTTCTCAGAGATAAGCTACCATCGCCCTAGCTGGTTTATTTCCATTTCTGGTTGTAAGCATTTTTCAGTATTTTCCATTAATGAAATGAAGCATTATTTCCGCTGCATCTATGTGTTTATGGTTATTGCATCTCTATATTTATGGTTATCTCTGTAATCTATTGTGTTCCTGTTTAAATCCGGATCAGTGGTATCAGAGCGGTCTGCTTTTTCACTGTTTTTCTTTGCATGTCCCCAACGAGGTCGGGATATAAGGAGTTAGGGCTTGAACTAGTCGAACCTTTGCAAGACCAGCCTCGAAAATCCCGACAGCCTCCCATGGCGGATGAGAAGAAAGACGAGGGTGTAGGAGATCCTATCAAAATCTTGCTCGAAGAAGCACTCGAGCGGCAAAGGAACGCGATGATGGATAGCTTTGCGTAGATCCTTCAGTGGCTACCCAGAGGCGACGCATCGGCTTCCAACAGCGACTCTGGAAACGCCACACCATTTAAGGTACAAGTTAATTTTGAAATCCCCATCTTCGAGGGTAAAATAGACGCAGATGCCGTAGATAAATGGTTAAATCTGCTGGATGGGTATTTTTCTGTTCATGAATTTTCAAGTCAGGAAAAGATTGTTTTCGGTCTTCTCAAAGCAGCCCCCCACGTCAAGGACTGGTGGGAAACCTACTGCGAGCAGAAGGATGAAAGTACAGGCTCACTATTTTCAGCCGCACCCACTTGGAATGACTTCTGGGATGCCATCAAGGAGCAGTACTACCCTGTCGGAAGCTATGAGGACAAATACATCAAATGGACCACACTGCGGCAGGGACGAGACCAAGATGTGCCGGAGTTCACAAACATTTTTCATACCCTTCGCACACAGTTGGGTATCAAAGATTCTGAGTTTCATCTGGTACTCAAATACCGCGGCTGCCTGCACAGATACATCCAGGAAGAGATGGGATTCTTGAACATCCCCTCACTCGGCACAGCATACCGATACGCTGTCAAAATCGAGCAAAAGTTCAAACAGAAGAAGCGAGACTTTGGATCTACAAATCTGAAGCCCAAAGGACAAAGCCAAGGCGGGGTGACCCAAGACAACCCGTCGAAGCCACAAGAAAAGAACAACACCACGAAGCCGAAGAAGGACACAGGAAAGTGGTGTGAGTTCCACAAGAGTCCCACTCATAACACAAGTGAGTGTCGGACCAAGCAGTCGCTGGTGGCTGAATTGAAGGCTTCTGAATCAGATGCATGTTCTGACCCTGAGCCAGAACCCGACAAGGGGAATGGCAAAGGGAAGCAGATCATTGATGCGGATCCCAGTGCCACTGTTGCCACCGCCAAGATCAAGAAAAATGAGCCCGAAGATCCAGAGGAGGGGGAGCGTCTTTTCCACTCACAGATGTGGGTGAAGGGTTCACCGCTGCGATTCATTGTCGACAGTGGTAGCCAAAAGAACCTGGTTTCAGCAGAGGTCGTGAAGCGGTTGGGCCTACTGACTACACCACACCCGCAGCCATACAGTATCGGGTGGCTTCATGAAGGACGAGATCTCAAAGTTCGCCAGCAGTGCCGCCTTCCCTACAACATCAAGCCCTTCACCGACGAGGTATTATGTGATGTTACACCTCTGGATGTTTGTGATGTATTATTAGGCCAGCCATACTTGTGGAGGCGACATGCTGTGTATGAGTCCAGGCCTCGTGCTGTCATTATTTCTTTGAATAATTCATTATACAGGATACCGGAGGTAGCCCCACCTACCGCCACATCTTTGATTACTACCAAGAAAGGCAGCAAGCTCATATCACAGACCAGGAAATTCATTTGTCTGGTTCACTCCCAAAGTAAGGGGAAGATCGTTGCTACATCCATGACCCCTGCAAAGGGTTCCTCCACGCAGCAGCAGCAGCAAAGGGATATGGTCATGACAGAACACAGGAACAACTTCTCCTCACGCACAGGGGTACCACACAAGCTTCAAGTGGGCGACAAAGTCTGGTTGCATATGCAGAGAGCACGCCTTACCAGAACCCATCAGAAGCTCAGACCACTCCGACATGGTCCTTACAGCAGTACCAAGGCTATGGAGAACAATGCTTTGGAGCACATCATTCCTCCATTCCTTCGCTTGCACCAAATGTTCAATGTGGACCATCGTCGACCATGCTTCCCACCATCACTGGACACATCAGAGATTGCAGAACAAGTTCAACAGATGGAGGAACTCAACGCAATGGGGACCATTCCTTCCTAAGGGGGGAGGAATGATCCAGGTGGATGTTGGTGGCCACCCACCAACCCATTTGGACCCCCACAACTGTCTCTTTCAGTGTTTTCAGTTTCCTAAATTGTAGCACAGTTTACTATTTTTAGCAGTTTTTCGGGTCCTAAACTTCCGGAGCCGTTTTGAGGCCCTAAACAACGTTTTTTTTGGGAATCTGGGGCAACATGGGTCCATGGACCCATGTTGCCTCCCAAAGTGGTAGTACTCGGATAGATCTTTCTAACGAGCTATCGTACGCGTCAAACGGAGATCATATGCTAAAGTTACGACCCCGGGAAATTGATGTACCAATTTACCCAAACGGGGCCCACAATTTGGCGTTTCATCTTCTAGGGTTAGGTTTCGGGATGTGAAGGGTTTTCCATTGTTTCTCAACAATAAATAGGCCTTCGAGCCTCATTGTAACACAGTTCGGAACAGTTCAGAGGCATGTAGCCGACACATCTCTTCTCAGAGATAAGCTACCATCGCCCTAGCTGGTTTATTTCCATTTCTGGTTGTAAGCATTTTTCAGTATTTTCCATTAATGAAATGAAGCATTATTTCCACTGCATCTATGTGTTTATGGTTATTGCATCTCTATATTTATGGTTATCTCTGTAATCTATTGCGTTCCTGTTTAAATCCGGATCACTTTTGCCTTTCCTAACTTTATTACATGAAATTTTAACCCGAGCATGTTACATTGGTTTACTAATGTTGACTAACTGTTATTGATTTATTGTAGAGGTGAAAAATGGTACACTGGTTTAAAACTTCATTTACTTCCATATTGCTTAATCCTGAGGGGAAATTTGAAACATGATTTTTCTTATACTTCCATGAATGATGCACTATCATGTTCAATTAATGCGGTAGTTGGGATTAATTTCCAACACTCCCCCTTAGTCACAACTACTGATATTCATAATTCCCAAGCTATCTCTTAGACAAATTAAACTTCATTTTCCAATGGTTTCGTGAAGATGTCTGTAAATTTCTCTTGCGACCTGCAATGCTACAAAATAGTTTCTCCATTATTGATCAACTCCCTAATGAAATGATACTTTGTGTCAATGTGCTTACTTCTTTTGTCAAAAACTGAACTTTTGGTCAACACAATTGTAGAAATTTTAGCAAAATAAGTTTTTGTTGTTTCTTATTTTTCATACCATAAATATTTCACCATTCTTCTCATCCAAATTTCTTGCCATGTTGACCCTATTGCTATGACATATTTAGATTAAATTGTGGACAATGAAACTATTGGTTTTTTCTTGGAGACCCATGAGATGAATCTCGAACCCAAATGAAAAGCATAGCCTAATTTTCTTTTTCTATCATCTACACTTCCTATCCAATCGTTGTCGATGTATCCCACCCTCCAAAAATCATTTGTTGCAGTATACAAGATGACATATCCTTTAGTTCCATTAACATACCATAAAATTATTTTAGCTGCTTTCTATTGTATCTCCATGAATCTTGAAACTAAACTCACTGCATACATTAAATCAAGCCTAGTTGCAGTCAAATACATCAAACTACCAACCATATTTTTGTATAATGATGGATTTACATTGTTGCTACAATCTTATTTGGTCAATTTCAAACCCATGGATATCGAAGTTAGTGCAAGCTTGTTGTTCTACATTTTAAACCTCTTTAATACGTATTAAACAGACTTTGATCAAGAAATAAAAAATCCATATTCCTTTTTCTTCACTTCTATGCCTCTAAAATATCTTAACAATCCCAAATATGTCATTTCAAACTCCCTTTTCATGACCTCTTTGAAATCAACAATGAGGAGACCACCACTCCTTATGAAAATCAAACCGTCTACATAGAAAACCACAATTATAATCTTACCATTAGTTTCTTTGAGGTAGAGTGTATGATCATTTTCACATTTGTTAAAGCCATTGTACAAGGAATATGATGATACCTTGTTGTACCATGTGTGTGGTGCTTGCTTCAGTGCATAAAAATATTTTTTCAGTCTGTACACTTTTTCTTCTTGACCTTGAACCTCATAACCAGGTGGCTTCTCCACATACACTGATCTGGAATTTATCCAGTACAAAGAATTAAAGGTATTACAAAATCATGTGCATGGATGTGCCTATGTTACTTTATGCAATGGATCGATAAGATTGTGAAATACATAGACACTAAGGCAGTTAGAGAAAATATAACAAGCAAACATGTAAACACAACAAGTTTAATAAGGAGTTCACCCAATGCTCCTCGGCTATGTCTCCTGGTCCAGCCTTCAGTGGTGGCCTCTCTATTATGTTTTCAAAGTAGAGTTTTTACAACAGTGAGCTCAATTCGAGTCTCACTAAATAGATAAAAATCAGTAGGATTGGACTTGGATTCTTCAAGTCTCTGGTGTACACAGACTCTTCTTATGGAAACTCGACCTCTATTGTTCACAGTAGTATGAACCCAATATGAGACTCATACATGATAGGCCTATGCTGAGGAGTCCGCCTGAACCTCTCAAGCCTTCTCTAGAGTACACAGACTCTCTGACTCTCTCTGGCTCTATCTGGCTCGATGTTGCCTTCAGGTCAGCTCGACTTCTTCTCTCTGTTCTCTGCTCTTAGCTTTATGCGTCTAACTAACTCTCCTCTTCCTCTGCTTCTGTCAGTTCATGGCTTTAAAGCCAGTCTGTTCTTTGACTGTTCGTTTCCGCTTCCCGGCTTTCTGGTTTCCCTGCCTTTGTCCGTTTGAATTCCCCTGTTTTGCATCATCATCACTGTATAACGCCTCCCAGGGAGGTGGCCACCTATTTTGCAACAGGTGAGTGTGTCAGGTTCCTTGGACACATTTGAACGGTCATTATTTCTGTTTGCTCCAAGATCACCCGCAAAACATGAATATTGTCCAACTCATCATCCACATTAGACTTCAAATCCCATGTGAGCTTTCTTTGTAACCTTGTCAAATCCGGTCATTTATCGGGATGTGCCTCTATCATTGATGTGGGCCCCCCAAATCCTACAGTCGTCGTTCATATCAGACGGGTAAGTAGCATGATGTTTACCCATCCGATGTTAGCAGCTTTCTCTCTCTTTCGCTAGACGTGTGTCACTCAATGTGTGGCATTGGGCAGGACCCACCTCGAGGCCTTCCGATATCCTCCCGGTTTTGTGGAATCCCTCTCTACGGAACCGAATTAATTACTTTTCCGCATTTCATAGACATTTCAGGTTCGGGCACTCGGGGCTTTCCTTCACTGAGGGGGACGCCCTACGATACACGATTAGCGCTTAGCGCTAATCTCGTATCAGAAAATACCCCCGTTTCTTGAATTAGACTTTGGTTTTGCCAATTTGCACCAACACGCATTACTAGGGGCCAACGGTATACACGCTCGACCGAGGGTCCTCGTTGCTCCACACTGATCACAAATTGCAACTGTCACGAGGATTCCTTCTGATAGCTTGATCTTTCTAAGACTTGAATCTTTTGGCATAATTTGAAAGAGTTTATGGAAACTTAGAGAGTGTTTAGGATCCAATTCAGATCATACACTTTCCATTTCAATACTCCATTCAAAAAGGTCGATTTCATGTCCATTTGATATACCTTCCATTTATGTTGCACTGGTATTGCTAAAATTGTCTTCAATTTTTCCATTCTTGTGACTGATGCAAATGTTTCAGCATTATGTCTTTCATGTTGTTGTTTATATCCCTTAATGACCAACCTTATCTTATGCCTTTCAATATTTTCTTCAACATTGCTTTTGGTCTTATAGACCCACTTGACACCTATCAGTTCTTTTCCTTGTGGAAGATTCACTAACTCCCATGTATCATTCTTTTATATTGCCTCTATTTCTTCATCCATTGTTGCTACCCATTTTTCTTCCTTGATTTCATATTCAAAATTAATTGGATCATCTACATGAGAAAATAAAGAAAATAGAGAATTGAGACCTCCCTTGCTTTCACCTTCATTTTTCTCATAAATGATGCTCATATTTCTAATTTTTTGTCTTCTCAAGCTTTCCAAAGATGGATTTGATGTGTCACTTGAAGTTGTAGTTGGAAAATGTGGAGTTGTTGATCTTTGTTGTCCACTTGGAGGGGTATTTTCTTGAATGTGTTACATTTTCCTAATGATTGTTGACAGTGTCTGTTGAGGACTACCTTGTGGAGCTTGAATAGGTGTAGGAGGAGTCACCATTGCAGAATTACTTGCTATTTCTAATTCCTCATTGTCGTCTTGTGTTAGACTTGCTTCTACATTAATTATATTCTCCAAACTTCATCCCATGTTTCCTCTTCTATGAAATACACAGATATGTTGATTATAACTATTTTTCTTATTGGATTGTAGACTTTATATGCATTGGATTCATCACTCTAGCCAACAAATATACATTTCTCCCCATTTTTTTCCAACTTCTTTCTTAACTCGTATGGGCTATGTGCATAAGACAAACATCTAAACACTGTCATTATCATGATTTTGGTGTTTTCTAGCCAATGGTATTTCCACGGGGGCTTCACTCAATGAACCTCTGATATATCACATGTGTTCTTGGCATATTAAACAATACCCCTAATTTAACTACCTATTGGAAAATACCTCTAAAAATGACGTTATTTAACCCCCTACCAATACGAACCCAATACACTTTCCCAATTTAAAGCCCTTACTTTCAATAGATATTATATGTATCCATTTTTTCATTAGCATTTTTATACCCCTTTGTAATTTTTCATTAACTTTAAGCTCCATATTTCATACCTACCAATATAAAAACTCTTTACCCGTTATTATATGCTAAATATATTATGTCATTTTTTCCTCAATATATATCCCCTAATATGAATGCACGTGATATTGTATTGGTCCTCTAGTGAAGCCTCCACGGGTATTTCAACCCATTGTAATTATAATTATAGTAAAGTAATCCAATCCATGTCAATAGCCTGGTATAGATCCATCTTAACCATCGATCTATCAAGAGTTGAGAGGGAACAAATATCTTACGTGCAAACCCTTTTTATAGTGCAAAAATTAAAAAATTCACCTCCAAAGATTGCATCCCTCTAGGGACTTGATAGATGATGGTTAACGTAGGAGCATGAACCCCACTCCTAATCAAAATTAATTCCCAGAAGCTTCCAAAAGGAGTTCATGACTCGACAACAAAGGACATGTTTTTCCCATCTTTTTGTAAATTTAGACCAAATATTTGTATGCATGCCATGATAGAGGAGATTATTCCTCATTCTACAGTTTTTGTTTTAAATAGGCAGCCTATGAGATATTAGGGGGAGCCAAATCCTTGAAAATATTAGGCCGAGGGAAGTGGCTAGGGTAATTTTGGGTCATGCCTAAGATGCCTCATTCAGTGTAATCGAGGCAAGGAGAAAACCCCAACCTCGACTTGGTGGGGATCCATTTAGGCCTTAGCACCTCCGAGTTGAAGGTGAGTGAGAAGTTTCTGACCCCGACCTTGGGCGGACCTATGGGCCTTCAACAGAAATGGTGCAGGGAAATCAAGTTAACCCCAGTTGGTGAATTCAAGCCCTTGTGTATTTTGACTGGGAGTATTGTAAATTCTAACCTCTGACTAGTGAACTAACGCCGACGCCCAACCTATGACATCAGGTGGTCTCTGAGATTGATCCTGGAATTTGGATATTTGTTTGGCACAATGGGAGTATGATGAGCCATCTTTTCTTTGTCCTCGAATTCACGTGAAGTTTTCAGTGGCCTAAACACCACTGCTGAGATTGAATATTGGATTGGAATTGGGGTTATTAGAGGGAAACTTCGTTATTGCAATTAAAAAGGAAAGAAAATCCATAATCGTGGACACATAACCCATAGGCTTTCGAAATTGGAGCCAGCAACGGTTGAAAAATGTAGACCCCAAAATGGGTCTGCGTCATGTGGTAATAAAGAAAGGAAAGGGAATATTTCCTGCAGATAACAACTTCTAGTTGTGATTGGGTAGAAGTTTTGCAATAATTCTATAGTTGCGATTTGGTTATTATTTCCAAGGATGAGTGAGCAAGAATACAACATCCAAGCGAGTAGAGGAAGCTCAATAGGTTCTATAGGAGGAAAACTGATATGTAAGAAGTCTTGCTTTATGGTTAGTATTTCCAAGGATGAGTGAGCAAGTGTACAACATCCAAGTGAGTAGAGGAAGCTCAAATGGTTCTATAGGAGGCAAAATGATATGTAAGAAGTCTTATCCAAAGCAAGAGAGTCAATGAGGTTTCAATAAGGTGTGATTGCAACTCACTTAGAGATACATGTGCACACTGAAGACCAAGATGGTGATGAAAGAGATGTAACAATGAAGCACATGATGAGGAGATCATGAATAATTTGAAGTGAAAGAGTATGAGACAAGGGCATGAAGTTACTCCTAACCAAAATTGATTCTCGGACGCTTACGAAAGGAGCTCATGACACTTTGTAACAAAGGACACGATTTTCTCATCTTTTTGTATATTTTAACCAAATATTTGTAAGCCTGTTGTGGGAAAGGACGAGATTCCTCATTTTGGTAGAGTTTTTGTTCTAAATAGGCAGCCTCCAAGATATCATGGGCATCCAATCCTATAAAATATCAACGTTAGGGAAGCAGGTAGGGAAATTTTGGGTCAGACGTAAGACGTCGTATTAATCGTTTTTGTTTTAATAAAAGTATTCCTGTGTTGGAATCTATGTATTCTTTTTTTTTTGTGCCTTAAGCTTTGCCTGTATTTGTGGTTATCATGTGTGTCCAAATTTTAGCTTCCAATTAAAGAACCTTAATTAGAGAGGGTGAGAATGTTGGTACGTAGAATAGAAGAGACTGTTGATTCAGGCCTAGAGTTTGGATTAGGGAAGTTTGCATAGAGAAAATGGAATGTTGGCCAAAAGGAAGTGTGTATGGACTAAGAAGGGTGTCAAAGCATCTAATACCTCATTGAGTGTAGTAGGGACCAAGAGAAAACCCCAAGCCCGACTTGGTGGGGACCTATTCATGTCTCTAACTAGTTGGGCACCACTCAGTTTAAAGTGAGTGAGAAGAAGTCGACCCTCACCTCTGGGGGGCCATATAGTCAGCCTTGTGGGCCTTTAACACAAATGGCACATGGAAATCAAGTTGGCCCAATCGGCGAAATCAATCCTTGGGGTATTTCGACATGGAGTATTGTAAGTTTTGACCTTTGACTAGTGAACTAACACCAACTCTTTACCTCTAACATCAACCTATGAGGTCGGGCCAAGAATAATGATTTTTATTCGATGCAACGGGTGTATGGCAAGCCATTGATGCTTTATCCTTGAGTTCACGTGAAGTTGTTGGTGACCTAAACACCGGTATTGAGATTGAAGATTGGAGTTGAATAGAAGTTTAAAGTCAAAATGTAAAATAATGGAAGTTGAAATGCTATAACAATAAGAGTTTAATTTTTCAATTACTTTATATAATATATAAACATCATCATCATTATTATTATTATTATTATTTAAACTATATATCATATGTAAATATTGACATTGAAATAATTTAGTTAATGTGAATATTGAGATATTTTATTTATAGATTATATAATTCATATTAAAAGTTTAAGTTTTTTTTTAACATATATTTCACCATCAAAATTAAATTGAATTGTGAACACCGTACACGCGGTAAATTTATTGAAGGAGCGCAAGATGATAGGTTGTCCCTCCCTCACGTATTTCCATTGACCATGACTTTTGGGTCCGTCCGCACTTTAGGCTTTTCGCCGAAGATTAGGTGGATCTCGAAGGTTTATAGTAGCGACTTGTCTTCCATGATAAAATACAGGCTATCAGAGCTCCTGTACGCAGGCTATGCCCGGCTCGACCGGAACACGTCCGGACTACGCCACGTCCAATGGAACGGAGGCCGGAGAGCAACTTCACAGGCCTTATAAGCGAAGACGCCTAAGCAGCAGGTTTAATCCGCACGGATTTTTTATTTTAGTTTCGAGATTGAGATGAAGCCTAATATTCTGATGGAGAGGTATGAATTAGGGCGGCTGTTGGGGCAAGGTACGTTTGCCAAAGTCTACCAAGGTAGAAATCTCAAAACCAGAGAGAATGTCGCCATTAAGGTAATGGACAAAGAAAAAATCCTCAAGGACGGGATGATCAATCAGATTAAACGAGAAATCTCCGTCATGAGATTGGTCCGACACCCCAACATCGTTCGGCTTTACGAAGTCATGGCCAGCAAGTCTAAGATTTACATCGTCATGGAGTACGTTAAGGGCGGCGAGCTCTTCGAGAGAGTTGCCAACAAGGGGAAATTGAAGGAAGAGGAGGCGAGGAAGTATTTTCAACAACTGATCAGCGTGGTGAATTTCTGCCACAGCCGGGGGGTGTACCGCCGGGACCTGAAGCCGGAGAACTTGTTATTAGACGACAATGGCGACATGAAGGTCTGCGACTTTGGCCTGAGCGCACTGCCGGAGCAATTTAGACAAGATGGGCTTCTCCACACATTGTGCGGCACTCCGGACTACGTGGCCCCGGAGGTCATAACGATGAAGGGCTACGACGGCGCCAAGGCCGACATCTGGTCGTGTGGGATCATACTGTTCGTGCTCAGGGCGGGTTACCTGCCGTTCGAGGACGCGAATCTGATGGCACTGTATAAGAAAATCTACATGGGCAACTTCAAGTGCCCGCCATGGTTCTCCACCGACCTCCGGCGGCTCGTCTTCCGACTGCTGGACCACAATCCCCAGACGAGGATCACCGTTCCGCAGCTCATGGAGGTCCCCTGGTTCCGGCTGGGTTTCAAACCGCCACAATCCGACAATATCGATGTCGGCGTCTTTGACGATGTCGAGTCGGCGTTCTTTGTTCCGAAGCCACTCCGCTTCAACGCCTTCGACATAATCTCGCTGTCGTCGGCGTTCAATCTGTCGGGGCTGTTGGAGGAGAAGATCGTGAAGCAGGAGTTGTGGTTCACATCAACTCAACCGGCGTCGACCATAATATCAAAACTGGAGGAAATCGCCAAAGTGTTGAGATTCAGCGTCAAGAAGACCGAGGATTGCAAGATAAAGCTCCAGGGTCCGGAGCTGGGGTTGAAGGGTCGTTTGTGTATCGATGCCGAGATTTTTGAAATCACGCCCTCGCTTTTCGTGGTTCAGCTTCACAATACCGGGGGAGATACGCTGGAGTACAGTAAGCTGTGCAGCCAAGAGCTGAGACGGGGTCTCAAAGACATTGTCTGGATATGGGATGGCAATAGTGAATAGATCATAATGTATATCGTTTGAGGTATGGTCTAGCAGTTCATCTGTGGCAGTTCTTATTACACAGGGACGGTGTCTTGGACATTGCCTGACATTGAACTGGGAATTTTCCGAATCACATGGTTCAGAACTCATTGTTCATTAACTTCAATTCTGAGGGATCCCCGAATGGTGAAGGTCCTTCGCACAAAGTTGAACCTTAAATTGTTTGAACTTTCGAATCTTTCCATCAGAAAGATTGCTGGATGGGGTAGACCCTTGGGGACAGACAAAGTTGAACCTTAAATTGTTTGAATTTTCGAACCTGTTCATCTTTTCAAAAACAGACTCATAAAAAGCGATTCCTTCAAGGACATTGCCTTTCACACGACACGATTCATATCTTCTGAAATGGTTCATTCATTAACTTTTAATTTAAAATAAATGTGAAGTTTATTGGGGTAAAATCCGGGGTCAGTTTATTTCATAACGAATTTCTAATCGGCAATGTATTTAGCATCGACCAATGGAATTATTCTCAATGGAATTATTTTCTTAGACAAATTTATATTTTATACAGATTAATAAAAAATAAGTGTCTTCAAGGTGTTGTTAATTTAGTTAACAAATTTACATTTTATACACATTAATAAAAAATAATGTTGGGCATAGATTCTTTTGCAGGTTTCAGGGGTTTTTCATCTATTCCTTCTTTTATCCTTTTCCATCTTCACAGGGCTGGCTTGTTTTCTTGGGACAGAGTTATCAAAGAATGGAGTGGCTCCTCTCTAGTGCTCATGGACGCTCTCGACGTTGGTATTCCTCTGGATCTATCCCCTCAATGGGACTTTCTCAAAACCTCTCTCCTCTAGGGCGGTTTTGCGCGTTCTGCGGATGATGACCATTTGGTCTGGTCATTATCTCCTTCCTCCTCTCATGCAATTGTCAAGGATATTTACATGGATCTTATAGCACTTTCAAACAGAATGATCAACAAGCGTTTTCCAGTACTCTGGTGGAATCTAGACTGCCCCCTCAAAGTGACCTTATTCACGTGGTTGGTGTTCTCAAACAAAAATCTGACTTGGGAGTCCTTGCGAAAGCGCTCTTGGCATGGGCCTAGTAGATGCGTCCTCTACAAACTTGAGGAGGAAACCAATTTTCACCTGTTTTTCAAATGTCCTGTTTCCCAACAAATCTGGTCCGAACTTGTTCAGCTCTTCTCTTTCCCGCACCTTTGTTTCATTTCAGTTGAGGCAGCTTTTGCATGGTGGGGAAGACAGATTGCCTCCCTTCATCCTATCCTTCCCATCGCTTTATGGAGCCTCTGGAAATGGAGGAATAAAAAAATTTTTGAAGACTCATCTCTCTCCTCCATATATGTCCTGTCTCTTTTCTCCGCTCTCTTTTCTCCATGACCGCTGATGCTGATCCGTTGTGGATTTTTTGTCTATATCATGGCTGGCTCTGCTCACAGCCCCTTTTGGTTCTCTTTCTTCATCCTCAGATGCTATATATTTTGATTATCAGTTTTCTCTCAGGCGATCCATGCTACAAATCCATCAGATCATCAGATCTTCTATGTCTGTCTCTCTTTCAGATGATCATCCATAGATCTTTTCAGATCTATCATATCCATTTTGTATATATTCCCTCAATATAATATAAAGCTTTTTCTTTCTGAAAAAAAAATAATTGTCTTTGCGGTCTTGTTAATTTAGGTGGCATCGAAGTGAAAATAAACAATTTTGTTGACAACGCAATCAAAATAAAGTTTCGAGTTTTATGATCCAGAGATTTATGGTTTCATCGCCCCGAAGACCGGTAGTAAATGGCAAAGATTATAATAACACGGAGTAGTGTATCCAGTTAGACTAATTGGCCAAAAGTGGTTGGGCAAAAAAATTTCAAAAAAGCTTGTGCAACCAGTGTTTAAATCATATTTTTGATGGTGTAAATGGATTCAGCACCATCAAAAACTTCCAAATCACCTAACATCTTGAAATTTAACAGTTTTAACTATTTTTGGCTCGAATTTCCAAAACTTCCAGAGGAAAAAAAACAGTAAACTAAGGCTAATAACAACAATTAGAATTGATTCTATAAATGTCATCAAGTCAATACTAACCCTATTACCAAATCTTTTACCTACAAAAATAATAATAATAAACAATAATAAATATTAAAAGTTTATTCTATTAAAAAACAATTATAGGAAAAAATAGTCATTTCTGAATTTTTGTTTACATGTTTATTTTATCCTTTTTTTCCCCTCCTTGAAACTTCAACCATTCTTTTTTTAAAGTTGTAGATGTGATTTTTTTTTTTACATGATAATTCGGTAATTTTGTGTTTATTTATTTATTTAAAGTTGAGATAGAAATATGATAACTTAGAGATAAGTCTTTGAAATGTGGTTCATCCTCTAGACAAGGTGAGAAATCCATTGATAAGAAGGAATAAATAGTAAGGTTGCAGTGTTGCCCAGAGTTACTCGTTAAAAATTAGCTGTTGGTGAATTAGTTAGTAGGTAAAGAAATTAATTATTTTTGGATTAGAGGAAAGAAAAGTAGTTCTTAAATAAAAATAATAATTCAATATTATCTATTGCTGTAGAAAACATCTTGTTTCTTATGCGTTGACTTATTCATATTAGAAAACTAAAGGTTAGGAAAATATATTTAATCCAAAATAATTCATTAATTATTAATAACATTAATTTCATATTATTTAATAATAATATCATGTTTATATTCTGTAATAAAAGGGAACTTAAATCCCTAAAAAAGAATCCAAAATAAAATAAAACAAATCAAAGTTAAAAAAACTGGAAAAAAAAACACAAATTAGAGTTAAAGGAAAACTAAAAATAATATGATAACTTTGTTATAATTTTCTTCTAAATTATTAATTTTTTTTAATATGGTAAGTTAAATTTGTTATTAATAAATTTTCATAATTTTTTTAAATGTATAGTTCGTTTTAAAATAGACAAAATTTATATAACTAAAAATGCTATGGTATATATAATTTATTTATTTTATTTTCTTAAAATGGAGTTCATTTATATAAAGTTAACATATTCTATTTAGTTTGGTTTAAAATACTTTAATATGATATATTACGTACTTTATAAAATGCCAAAAAAATATATTTAAATTCATTGCATTTTCATATATATTTTTGAAAAACCTAGTTTTGAATTTTACTCTTAATATATATTATTTTTTTAAAACCATTTTTATATTCTTATTAAATACTACCAATTTTTACTAAATAAATTTTTTATAATCTCCAATATTAATAAAGCTCCTTACCTACATTATCCGATATTTATAATATATTGATTTATTTTTTTATTATTTTAAAATTAATTTAGATGTTTGAGAAATCTTGTTTACACTCATTTAACTTGCCATTAATAACCAGTCAACAAGCGCAAAAGATGTTAATGTAAAAAGTAAAACGGTACAAACTTTGCATCTAGTATTTTTTGTTTTTTTAAGATTTTTATTTGTATTTTTCCATTTCATTTTTTTTATTCATTATTGCGAAAAGTATATTGATATTGTAGCAATTTCTCTTTTTTATCTTAATAAATGTAATTATTTTGAAATAAAAGTGAAATAATTTTAATTTAATTACTAATTTTTATGGAATATTATATATATAACTTATATATTAATTTATTTAAAAAAAAAATTGGTAAATCAAAATTTTCTATTAACTCAAAAGATTATGTTGTATTGTGATTTTTTTCAAATTTTGTTGGCCTCGCTCTTACTAGATTTATTGGGCAATAGTAATATGCCCAGATATATAGTTAAAATGACAGTATTTTACATAAATTTACAGGAAAAAAATGTCAAAACCCCAAAAAAACAAAGAGACAACCAACTTACATTAGATATCATCAAAGTTTACCGGAGCCTGATGATCTAAACCCACCTGATCCAGGGGTAACGGTTTTAATGATTTTGGCTAGAATTTCCAAAACTTTCAAATGAAAAATGCAGTTGACTATGGGTAATAACAATAGTTAAAATTGATTCAGTAAGTGTCAAGCAAGTCAAAACTAACCCTATTACCAAATCCTTTACTTACAAAAATAATAATAATAAACCATAATAAATATTAAAAGTTTATTATATTAAAAAGACCAAGGCAAAAGATAGTCATTTCTTAATTTTTGTTTACATGTTTATTTTATCTGTTTCTTTTTCGTTGAAATTTCAACCATTCTTTTGTTAAAGTTGTAGATGTGAATGTTTTTTTACATGATAATTTGGTAATTTTGTGTTTATTTATTTATTTAAGTTTTAGATAGAAATATGATAATTTAGAAATAAGTTTTTCATATTAATCACATTGTTAGGATTTGGTCGAGGTTTCGAACCAACTAATGTGGTTCATCCTCTAGACTAGGTGAGAAATCCATTGATCAGAAGGAATAAATAGTAAGGGTGCAGCATTGCCCAGAATTACCCATTAAAAATTAGTTGTTGGTGAATTAGTTAGTAAGTAAAGAAATTAATTATTTTGGGATTAGAGGAAAGGAAAAATGTTCTATATTTAGTTAAAAGTAGCTGTTAAATAGAAATAGTAATTCAATATTATCGATTGATGTAGAAAACATCTTATTTGTTATGGGTTGACTTATTTATATTAGAAAACTAACTGTTAAGAAAATATATTTAATCCAAAATAATTCATTTATTATTAATAACATTAATTTCATACTATTTAATAATAATATCATGTTTATGTTCTCGGATAAAAGGAATCTTAAATCCATCAAAAAAGAATCCAAGATAAAATAAAACAAATCAGAGTCAAAAGAAAACTGGAAAAAATAAAGCAAATTAAAGTCCAAACAAAACTTAAAATAATATGATAACTTTGTTATAATTTTCTTACATTATTAATTTTTTTCATAAATCAAATTAAAGTCCAAACAAAACTTAAAATAATATGATAACTTTGTTATAATTTTCTTACATTATTAATTTTTTTCATATTGTAATTTAAATTTGCTATTAATAAATTTTCATATTTTTAAATATATTTTTCATTTTAAAATAAACAAAATTTATATAACTAAAAATGCTATGATATATAAAATTTATTTATTTTATTTTCTTAAAAATAAAATTCATTTATATAAAATTAACTTATTCTATTTAGTTTGGTTTAAAATACTTTACTATGATATAATATATACTTTATAAGTTACCAAAAAAATATATTTAAATTCATTACACTTTCATATATATTTTTCAAAAACCTGGCTTTGAATTTCCCTCCTAATATATATTATTTTTTTTAAAACCTTCTTTTAAATTTTATTAAATATCTCTAATTTTTACTAAATAATTTTTTTATAATCTCCAATATTAATAAAGCTCCTTACCCTACATTATCCAATATTGATAATATATTAATTTATTTTTTAGTATTTTAAAATTAGTTTATGTCATATACCCCGGTAACCTCGCATGTAAAAGTAGGGAGTTAGAATTTTTCATACAAATTACCATAAGTAATCAACCAATTCACAACTCCACAATTCATCATTAACCATTAAATACAATATTCATTAGTGCATCAAGTAAATTGCCATCAAAGATAGTAAATTACATAACCATTAACCACCACTGTGGTAGTGTAATAATATAAACTATCGCATGAATCCTTGCATCTATTTCATGATTTCCATAACCATATTAACTAATCTCATACTTGGACATTATGATCATGCCATCAAATAAAGAACCATCAACATCAAGGATTCAACGTCATCCAACTGACACAAAAGGCAATCACATCAATCACACCATTTGAACACGGATATACCCTGGAAACCCCGTAGGGTGAAAACCAGCAAACGTTTAATCTTATTATTAAACGCTCGTGAGGGTTTTCACCCCTCACTCAATGGTTTATAAGGGATTCCATCCCTTAACCACTGTCTTAAAATCTTTACAATGAATTATCATTAAGCTATCACATAACTAGCTAAAAGCTATTACAATTTACATGTAATCTTTTATTTACATACTGCCACATGCAACATTCCTTGTGGCATAATTGTTCTAGCAATGGACAATACTGCAGCTTGACTTCATCTGCATGGACGAATAATCCTTTTTCCTGCCATAATGTTAAACATCACTTTCCTTGGCACCATCTGCCATCGTTACCTGTCAATGCAGTCATCAACAATCTTGGCAACAAGATTAGTTACAATATTATTCAAACATTAATCAACATCTAAAGAGATCTTATAACATCATATGCATGAGCACGCATAACATACTAGCTAACTAGCATATATATACCCAAATAATACTGTTCGACCTCCACAATGTTTACTGATGCATAACTCTCTTTAAGAGTTCTAACTCGTTAGCTCATGTAAACTGAGGAAAGGATCAAGACCAGGTTCCTATTCTCCAAGATAAATCTTCGTGAATAGCATCCATAATGATAATCCTTCACCGCATGCATTATCATATGTTTTCCTCACCAAGAAAATACATCAAATAATCATTTCTATCTGCACGCATCAACAAATTTTCTACTAAGAAAACATATAATTTAAACATTCTCTTGCTGCACATAAACAAAGAATATTACACGAGGTCAACTTATCTTTCTATCCTTCGACATCCTCATCGCCATAGCGCATGCTGAGGTCTTATCTTGTTGGTCGCAACCACTTTGCTTCCATCACCGATTGTCTTGGAAGCCTAATCCGCCAAAGACGCTGAAATCAATTTGGGAAAGCCAAGAAAATATCCCATTAAGGGTTTGAGTAGCAGCAACATGTGAACATCAAGCGGATTCTGTTGACTGTATTCCACCACGCAAAGGATCACCGGATCCACAGTGGCTTTGAGCGTTCACGCCCATTCTGGAATAGCGTTCCCAACCCAACTTTAAGTTTGCGTCCACATTCATGTGTTCAGGAAAGATTGATATCTAGAAGGACTGTCTCGTCATTGTTTTCCTTGACGAATAAACTGATAGAACCCCAATCGGCCCCATTCAAAACGTTGGTCAGCCTATCATGGAGAAAGATCATGTAATCACCGGGCAGCGGTAACTAACCACGGCCCTTTTTACTGCGGAGGCACTGTCGTCGCTTAGAATTCATTGCTATGGCGAACTTTCGATGAGCGCCCCTACTGATCATGTTGCTGTTGTAGCCAGCAAGAAGATGAAAGCCCAAAATGTAAAACGTTCGCATGTCTTCGCCTCCAACCTCCACCAGAGGGGCATGCAATGGTCGAACCCAGAAGCTCGTGGCCATTGTTCACGTCGACATTTATTCAATCAAATACGCTCTAATAGCAAATGCATCTCAATCTGGTACGCAGATGAAAAATACACATTGAAATTCTCTCTTTATTTATTCTATGAGTTTAAAGATTATTCTTTCTGTTATTTTTCCCTTCTTGGGGCGGACAGGATTCGAACACCCACCGGCAGCCTGCTGCGGATATGGCGGTTTTCCATACAATTATTATGATAAATTGCGCTGCGCTGAGACTGGGCAGTGAACGGGAGCACTGTTACAGCTGGGCATGCAAGGATCCCACGAAATCCGTGAGCTGGGATCGAATTCACTATTCTGAAACTGCCAATTTTCATATCGCTTCCAAGAGTAATGTCTGCCGATTTCTCCCAACTCGCATTTAATGAAGCGTTAAGGTATACCACTTGTCACTTAATTAGCGCTCCAAACAGAATACCAAGAATCCAAGAATCAGTTCCGAATGTTAACTATTCATAACTGATAATTTACGCTGAGTTACCACGTACCTTCGGTTTACAACCGACCCGTAAATATCTCATACGGTTTATTATGACGAGTTACCCGGTAGGGATATTACATACTCCCCCCCTTAACAGGAACACCGTCCTCGGTGTTCTTCTTTCATCGGAACTTGATATTTTACTCGTGATATACCATCTAAACCACACAAAATGTGATCCTTCCTCTTTAAAATCAAAGTTTTCATTCTAAGAAATGACAACAAACAAAATAGTAATGATATAGTCATAAGAAATATCATTAGTTATAAGCATCAATAGTCATAAGCATTCGTAATTGCAAAAATATGCAACTTCTAATCGCCACCACTTGGCCCTTATTCATTCATAATAAACAATTCTCTATGTCAACTTACCATTACTTACCATCTATTCTTGGAAATCATGAATACTTTCATGTAAGCCTTTTAATAGTGGTTGGACAATTCTTCAACCCTCCATGGTAAGTAATTCCTGTAATATATGACTAACAAATTCAATCACATTAGTCACTATATTTTGAGTCAAATGAAATACGTTTGACGATCAATCAATCGTGCAACGCTAGATGATTTCTAAATCTCAGTACTTTTACAAGTACTTAAAGAGCACTAACACTAATCATCAAATGATAAATCACTTCTCACGTGCACACTGAACGAATTCTCACTAAAGACATCCGCAAAGTGCTTCTAGATGTACCAAAAGAGCGCCTAGCTCTCTAATCATCAAAACAGTCAATCACTGCATTATTTGAAAATGGTCTTAGCCCCTACTAAGACTTTCACAAGATTAGTAATACAACAAAGGAATTAAAATTTCCAATAACTCCTTATACAGAATTCATCTTCAACATATCATATAGCTGATTCGTTCATTTCTTTAGCTATGAGCACCATAATAGGCTAAAGAATTCCCAACCCATGGGAACTGGTTTCCACAACCAAATCAAGTCATTTTCACATCCAGACAGTTTCTTTGATAGAGACCTTACCAGGTCTAACATGGAATTCCACTGGCCAACCAGCTCAAGAATTCCAGGGAGAGTAAATCTGGGCAGACAAGTACCATCAACCCCTCCGGGCAGGTAGCTGCCATCAACCCAAGGCATTCCAACCTTTCACAATCCGGGCAAACAAGTACCATCAACCCCTCCGGGCAGGTAATTGTCATCAACCCAAGGCATTCAAGCCTTTCACAATCCGGGCAGACAAGTACCATCAACCCCTCCGGGCAGGTAACTGTCATTAACCCAACTATCCACAACTGTCTGGCATGTTAAATTTCTCTTTTATTACTCTTTCTCAAAGTAATTTACACAATGAACCATATGAACATTATCATTAGCATAACAAACATGCATGTATACCATGCATTTACACTTAACCCCAACATGGGTCCACAACATCAAGTTTGATGGGAAACATATCCATCATACACGTTGTATGCATGCAAATTTTCCAAATAACATAATTCATGCATATCATATAACATCATTCTTTCTCATTTATAATTGCATTTCACATTGCAGCAATTTATGTGATGAGTTTTCTTGTTGCCATTAAGCTACCACTACTTAATCCCATCAGCAACGTTAGTTATAAATATGCATCAGTTAACACGTATTCCATTTCCAAGAATATTCATGCATACAATATTGTCATGTATAAAAGCATATGCAAATACTCATTAATGTATAAATGTCAACAACAGTTGAGTTAATACTCTCAGCATTCCCAATTTTGCCATAGTCTGTTGTTCCAATTCAAATCATCATTAATGGAGTATTATCTCACGTTTACTATGGCTAGCTTGGGTCATGCATTGTTAATGTAATTAAACATAATCTCTCTAACATACAAAGATCATAACTCTATATCATAATGACTAATCTTTGTGCATACCATTGCTTATCATATAAGCCTTTCACTAGCATACTACCATCATCTCATACAACAAACTACATACCTCTTTCTTAAGGAAGTCATTTTAACCTCATTCTTCTATCTTCCGATGTGAGGGTTTCTCAAGATTCCCTTTCAAGAAATGATTAAAGATATCTATCTTTAGGCATAAAAATCAAGATGCAAAAACAAGGTTTACTTATCGTTTATGCATCAAAATCAAGCAATCAACACAGCTCATCCAACAAGACAATCTCTCCAAGAGATTATTATTTTTCAAGGAAGCTAACATGACCACTTTCTTTAAGTACACACAGACTTATAATTCCAAAGTCACAATAGCTACCAATATGCAACATGTGTTCTCCTAACACAATTACTTTACTTCAATGCACATAGTTCTTTTCATGAAACAAGTAAGGATTTTGGTTCTTGTATGAACACTATTCTAATGTGTCTTTAAGGAAAGAACCTCTATTTTTATTTTCAAGAAAATTCTCATAAAATCCTGCATCTTCATACATGAAGTATGCATACTCTTAGGATGAGACTATATTTATGTATATATGTAATATACTCTTTCTTCGAGAAGTTAGAAATGAATATCTATGTGCCTGGAAGCACATCTTTAGTTATCTTATCATGCATGTAATGCATAATCATTTCACTAGAACTTAGAAACTAACTAGAATCATAATGGAATTAGCATATATATATATATATATATATATATTCCAAGAAGCTTTTATCAAATAAAGATACATATTTTAATTCAAGCAAACTTGGCCACCTTCCATGCTATGTCCTCAGGACATTTATATACCTCATCCTCTTTTCTCAAGAAGATACTTTGGCTATATTTAGCAAGGATTTTATAGACAAGAGACAAGCATTTCACACACAAGACTCACGTGGAGTCTTTCTAATAGGAACTACCTATTTTCTTTACCAAGAAAACATACCAAATAATCAATCTTTAACTGCATGCCTTAACACATTTCCTTTACCAAGAAAATCTATAAAAGAACCATTCTTTTATTGCATGCATTCAAATACTTTCTCTACTAAGAAATCATATAAAACATTCATACGTGTTCTTCAAGTAAGTGAACAAGACACTTATCTTATCCTTGGATCAATATGCATAACTAACAAGTTAAACCACCCTTACCGGAAGCAATTGCTCTACTTATGCAATTAGAAGCATAATCTCCTAAGTGTCACACACGCACCAGAGTTACCACTTGATGCTAGATGCAACAACTATCATAACAGTACTATGTGTCCCTTTCAGAATAATGACTTCAAGGAGACATTATGAAAATCATTAACATCAACACACTATAGTTATCATTTCCAACTCCTTAAGCATGGTCAAGGGAATACTCACATGCACATCGAGTGCTTATCTAGTCGTCCCCAGACTTAGAGTCTTCTGCAAGATTCTGATACTCAAAACTTGCTCCATCTGGTCATCACCAGACTTAGCGATTCTTTTCCCATCTCCGTCTGTCCCTACAGCACGGTCTTCTTCCTTCTCCTTGCTTCCTTTTCCTTTGGAAGCATCTATGGTTGGGGAAGGTAGTTAGAGTTTACTGACAACTGTATTAACACAGGTAGTCTATTTATGAGTAATTATCACATGTAATTATACCATGAATGGGTCCTAGAAATGTTACCCACTGAACATGCCTTTACAATTAACCTCACACTGAATGCAACATGCATAAGAAATCCATCATTCCCATAGTAGAGATAAATTCAACCATCATTAAATCGAGGCTCCAATGGTTTTTATCTCCCAACAAGTAATGATTAACATAAGCACATACCATGCTAATGGATTTCAGTTAATTAGAAGGTAATCATCATTAAAACTATTAGGACATAAGCATATACTATTCATCATGCATTCTCATGGTGAATAAAATTAAGAACTCTTCTCATAAACAACTGGAACTATAGCACAGAGAGAGTAAGAATCTTCACACACACATTCCATGCATGTGACATCAATCAACTTCACTTGTTTACGAATTGTAGCAATCTTAGTCCAATTCAATTAATGCATATAAGTTCTATGGGTTAGTCATACAACACTAACCAATCTCAACTACCAATCATCTTCATGCATCCATGACAAGGCTAAATCAAAAGTTAGTTATGACACTCAAGTCTCGCTGCTTGACTCATTGCATGTTTTTCAATATCTAAAGGGGTTCTTCTAATGTCCTTTTTAAAACAATTTTTCATCCTATTCAAGGATGTTCCCCCTAATTTATATTCATGCATTGGCTCATTAAGTTTCGTTCATTGTAATTTCAATCTAGTTCAATATATTCATTGTTGTTATTGCCATATGTGCAAATCAAAAGTTGGTAGTTGATTGTCACTTCCTCAATGAGTGTTCAATATTGTTCTTAAGTGTAATGAGTGTTCAATTTTGTTTGTAAGTGCGACAAAAGTTTCATTGTCTTTTATCCTCATCAGGAATCCAACGTTATGAACGTAGTTATGCAACAACTTATTACTTACTTCTCAAAGAAGTTATAAACATGAATCACACCTACCATGCCAAAAGTAGTGTACGACATAAATGAATATGCGAATGATTAAACTCATACCTGAGTTAATGCCTACTGATGGCATACCTCAATATCCTTTCCGCTTACCAATTCCCAAAGGCGCCAGTACTGCAACCTTTAGCTCTGATACCACTTGTCATATACCCCGGTAACCTCGCATGTAAAAGTAGGGAGTTAGAATTTTTCATACAAATTACCACAAGTAATTAACCAATTCACAACTCCACAATTCATCATTAACCATTAAATACAATATTCATTAGTGCATCAAGTAAATTGCCATCAAAGACAGTAAATTACATAACCATTAACCACCACTGTGGTAGTGTAATAATATAAACTATCGCATGAATCCTTGCATCTATTTCATGATTTCCATAACCATATTAACTAATCTCATACTTGGACATTATGATCATGCCATCAAATAAAGAACCATCAACATCAAGGATTCAACGTCATCCAACTGACACAAAAGGCAATCACATCAATCACACCATTTGAACACGGATATACCCTGGAAACCCCGTAGGGTGAAAACCAGCAAACGTTTAATCTTATTATTAAACGCTCGTGAGGGTTTTCAGCCCTCACTCAATGGTTTATAAGGGATTCCATCCCTTAACCACTGTCTTAAAATCTTTACAATGAATTATCATTAAGCTATCACATAACTAGCTAAAAGCTATTACAATTTACATGTAATCTTTCATTTACATACTGCCACATGCAACATTCCTTGTGGCATAATTGTTCTAGTAATGGACAATACTGCAGCTTGACTTCATCTGCATGGACGAATAATCCTTTTTCCTGCCATAATGTTAAACATCACTTTCCTTGGCACCATCTGCCATCGTTACCTGTCAATGCAGTCATCAACAATCTTAGCAACAAGATTAGTCACAATATTATTCAAACATTAATCAACATCTAAAGAGATCTCATAACATCATATGCATGAGCACGCATAACATACTAGCTAACTAGCATATATATACCCAAATAATACTGTTCGACCTCCACAATGTTTACTGATGCATAACTCTCTTTAAGAGTTCTAACTCGTTAGCTCATGTAAATCGAGGAAAGAATCAAGACCAGGTTCCTATTCTCCAAGATAAATCTTCGTGAATAGCAGCCATAATGATAATCCTTCACCGCATGCATTATCATATGTTTTCCTCACCAAGAAAATACATCAAATAATCATTTCTATCTGCATGCATCAACAAATTTTCTACTAAGAAAACATATAATTTAAACATTCTCTTGCTGCACATAAACAAAGAATATTACACGAGGTCAACTTATCTTTCTATCCTTCGACATCCTCATCGCCATAGCGCATGCTAAGGTCTTATCTTGTTGGTCGCAACCACTTTGCTTCCATCACCGATTGTCTTGGAAGCCTAATCCGCCAAAGACGCTGAAATCAATTTTGGAAAGCCAAGAAAATATCCCATTAAGGGTTTGAGTAGCAGCAACATGTGAACATCAAGCGGATTCTGTTGATTGTATTCCACTGCGCAAAGGATCACCGGATCCACAGTGGCTTTGAGCGTTCACGCCCATTCTGGAATAGCGTTCCCAACCCAACTTTACATTTGCGTCCACATTCATGTGTTCAGGAAAGATTGATATCTAGAAGGACTGTCTCGTCATTGTTTTCCTTGACGGATAAACTGATAGAACCCCAATCGGCCCCATTCAAAACGCTGGTCAGCCTATCATGGAGAAAGATCATGTAATCACCAGGCAGCGGTAACTAACCATGGCCCTTTTTACTGCGGAGGCACTGTCGTCGCTCAGAATTCATTGCTATGGCGAACTTTCGATGAGCGCCCCTACTGATCATGTTGCTGTTGTAGCCAGCAAGAAGATGAAAGCCCAAAATGTAAAACGTTCGCATGTCTTCGCCTCCAACCTTGACCAGAGGGGCACGCAATGGTCGAACCCAGAAGCGTGTGGCCATTGTTCACATCGACATTTATTCAATCAAATACGCTCTAATAGCAAATGCATCTCAATCTGGTACGCAGATGAAAAATACACATTGAAATTCTCTCTTTATTTATTCTCTGAGTTTAAAGATTATTCTTTCTGTTATTTTTCCCTTCTTGGGGCGGACAGGATTCGAGCACCCACCGGCAGCCTGCTGTGGATATGGCGGTTTGCCATACAATTATTATGATAAATTGCGCTGCGCTGAGACTGGGCAGTTAACGGGAGCACTGTTACAGCTGGGCATGCAAGGATCCCACGAAATCCGTGAGCTGGGATCGAATTCACTATTCTGAAACTGCCAATTTTCATATCGCTTCCAAGAGTAATGTCTGCCGATTTCTCCCAACTCGCATTTAATGAATCGTTAAGGTATACCACTTGTCACTTAATTAGCGCTCCAACAGAATACCAAGAATCCAAGAATCAGTTCCGAATGTTAACTATTCATAACTGATAATCTACGCTGAGTTACCACGTACCTTCGGTTTACAACCGACCCGTAAATATCTCATACGGTTTATTATGACGAGTTACCTGGTAGGGATATTACAGTTTAGATGTTTGAGCAATCTTGTTTACACTCATTTAACTTGCCATTAATAACCAGTCAACAAACGCAAAAGATGTTAATGTAAAAAGTAAAATGGTACAAACTTCGCATCAAGTATTTTTTGTTTTTTAATATTTTTATTTGTATTTTTCCATTTAAAATTTTATTTATTCATTATGGTTAAAAGTATATTGATCTTGTTGTAATTTCTCTTTTTATTCTGATAAATGTAACTATTTTGAAATAAAAGGGAGAGAATTTTAATTTAATTACTAATAATTATTAAGTAAATGGTATAAATTTAATTTTTATGGAATATTATATATATAATTTTTATATTAATTTATTTTATATTTTTTGATAAATTAAGTTTTTTTATTTATTCAAAAAGATTATGTTCTATTGTGATTTTTTTTAAATTTTGTTGGCCTCCCTCTTACTAGATTTATTGGGCAATAGTAATATGCTGAGATACATAGGTAATTGTCAAAATGACAATGTTTTACATAAGTTTACAGGAAAAAATGCCAAAACACCAAAAAAACAGAGAGACAACCAACATACATTAGACATCAAAGTTTACCGGAGCGTGATGATCTAGATCTAAACCCACCTGATCCAGGGTGACAGAGGTTTGAATCCACAATGCACGTGCCCCTCGATGTGAGCTAACCATGCTTCCAACTGGTCAAGTTGTTCCTAGATCCACTATTTCCCTCTCGATATGCTAACAAGTTTATCATGCATCTCCCACAAATTGTGTTGGATATGATTTTTAAAATCCATGGTGTCACTGTGATCATCTTGCTATTCTGTGTTGAGCTAGTCTAGTGCATCACCTAGCTGTCGAATCACACTACCATGGTCTTTTATTGGGGAGGGCCTATTGTTTCTCCATGTCTCTCTTCATGGTGTTGATGTTGACCCTCTTCATGGTGTTCTTGTTGGCCCTGAATTCTCCTTTTGTCCAGTCCTTGACGAGCCCTGTCACATTGGGGAGGCATCTTCACCACCCAGCCTTGAGAGTCTCTGCCCTAAGAGAACATGCCTTTATTAAAATAACTAGACAACCCCTTTGACCCATGAGAGGCCTCAATCATCCATGAGCCCCAATGCAAAATACTTATGATAGTAAAGCCCCTAAAGAGTCCAAACAAGTGCAATGTAACCTACAATGACACACAAACTTGGCACATATCCAAGCAATATGAAGAACGGGCCAGAGTTTAGCTAAAGCCCATAGCTTTCTAGAATAACCCTTAGCACCAAGAAGCAAGATTCCATTTAAGAGGTAAATCCAAGAGGCCCTCCAACCATCTATGTCTAGTTTCCAGAACCTAGAACACCAAAGCACAAAGAGGATAGTTTTCCAAGGCCAAGGAAACCTTCCAAAGTTTAATACCAGGCCTGGCTATAAAATCCAAGTACAAACCCTACAAACCCATGAAACCAAAAGACATGCAAGGAGACCAATGATGGAGAATAAAGTAAACCAGCCTGAATACAAGGCTTAAAAACTTTACGAGAGTATTGAAAGCATATAAATTCATGAGCACTTCCGCCCCTTCACTCGACCCCTGCCTCGACCATCTTGACAGAACCAAGAAGAGGTAAAATGTATACTAAGGAGAGCACTTTGAGCCCAGACCCCAAAGGTGTGCAATTTGAATTACAACACAAAAGTTGGCATTACCACTAGAGTTGGCTTAAGCTCTTCCCCTCTTTGTCATGACCTGAGGGGCAAGGATATGCACAGGCAGAATACCACTTTGTGCGTCCAGAATTTGAATCAAATTTTCTCAAAACCTTAACTCCAGTACCTTCACTCATCCAACTTTGTTCTGTAGAGTCTACCACTTATATCTTTGTCCTTCTCTAAAAGGATTGTCTTGGACTTGTAGCATGAAGTGTGCTTGACATGCATCCTTAACTCTTTTAATGAGTTGCTCAGGGTGGTAGAGCTCGATCCATCCCTAGATTTATGTTAAAACTCACCCTATCAGAGAATTTATTTTATAATTATTAATAATAATAATTTAAAATAAAAGTTGTAGTTTAATTAACTTTTACAATTTTTTATTTATTTATTTTAGCAACATGAGATGTATAAAAAAATTAGTGCTTTGGTACTCATAATAGATTGATTTTTATCATAATTTATCAACCATTTAATTTATATAAGTAAATATTAATTAACAATTCAACAAATTAAAATTAATAATCAAATAAATTCAAATTCAAATTTTAATTTTAATTATAAATATTTAACTGATGTGCAATTATGTAAAACTTAACTTATCACAAAGTTTCACTACAAACAAATTAAAGGAAAAATATATTTTTTATCCAAAAAAACCAATTAAGGTTAAGATTAAATCTAAAAATAAGATTTACATCTTATAAAATTAACTTACTTTCATTGACTTGGTCTAAAATCGTTGAACTTACCAACAAGCAAACATCCGAGAAACAACCACCTTCATCAAGTAAACACTAAATCGTCCCACATAGCTAATTCGCCTATTATAACTCCTAATAGGCAGGTCCACTGCTCTCGGCCCACTTATGCTTGATATTTTAGGTAAAGGAAATAAATTAAGGTGGAGGTATATTTTGTGTGTAAACAAATTAAAGTTGAAATAAATGTTAGGATATTCTGACACATAGGAAGTAGTTAAATATAAGTTGGTTTAGTGTAGAGTTAGGTAAAGTGTGTTTTTTTACTATGTACTTTTGTAACTTACAATCTGACGGTCACGATATGTAGTGATCAGACAATTCATTCTCTCCTCGGTATTACCAACACAATCCGTGGCTTAACACTCGATTAGTCCATGATCTTTATTTAAAAAGCATGGAGGGTAATTTGTAGGGTAACCGTTCATGAGAGAAGATTATGTAAATTTTCATTGTTTTATTAATAAATTTCCTGAAATGGTCGCATTAGCTCAAGCCGTGGACTGTTTCCCTCTTTGAGGGTTTTAACCAGGTCAACAATACTGGTGTATTGATCTGTGATCTATTCGTGAGTGGTTTCCTTTGGTGTTCTATCTAAGGAACTTACCTTGTAAATTCCTACATGGTATTAGAGCTATTTGAGGGCTGCATCTGTTGGTGATCCAAATCTGAAGCTGGTAGAACTGCATCCGACTTCCGTTTCCTAGATCTACTGTTTCTGACTGCTTTCAGGCCGAGAGGACTACTGTATTGTGTTAGGAGCATCTATTCCAATAAGGAACCCCTTTCATTTCACGCGAAAAGGTTTCCGGTAGCCCTAGCTACGTCATTTTTAAGATCCGGAGGTATATAGTGTTTATTTGCAGTTTTTAATTATTTTCTCTCTGTTTATTTCAGTTTATTTAGCTCTTTGTTTTTTTAATTATCGAATTTATACCTCTCATTTCTGCGTATGCTCTTTGCCCCGTGACTCTGTGCAATCTGGGCAAATCGGAAACAGAAAGGAAGGATTTTTCTCATGTGTATGCTCTTTTCCATCACACCTTAGTGTGATCTCAGAAAATCAGAAACATTGAGGAAAATATTTAGTTTCTGGCTAAAGCTAACTTCAAGCCGTAAGGTTTGTTTTTTTTTGTATGTTCATGTTGGGTTTTGTGTTTTTTGTTTTGTAGGCAAAAAAGATCTTTATCAAGTAAGCATGCACCCCAATCTTCGATGACTTAAAAAAAAAAGAAAAAATCCATTCCTCTTTTCCAAAAATTATGAACCTTTTAATCTAGCTCACTTGGTCTAAAGCTACTTTATGAGAGTAGAGGTCTTGAGTTCAAGTCTTTCTCTTTGTTGAGCTAATTAGATTAATTTTGGAAATGGGACAATTTTAATTTTTAAATATAACATTATCATTCATTTCTGCACATTCCTGCACTTCGTTGGCATCTTCAACAACTTTTCTTCAAAAAGCCATAACTTCTTCATCCAGAAGCCATTTTCAGAGTTGTTTTTTTTAATTAGCCTAATTTTTTGAGATATTTCCATTGGAACACTTAGTTTCAGCATCTACAGCTTCAGTTTCTATTAAAATGGAAAGTCCATGCCAAGTTATTCTTGACAGCACCAACTACTTCCAATGGTGGTCCTACATTGTGGATTTACTTAGAAGTAAAGGTCTTTACAGAATAGCCTCAGGCCAAGAAACCAAACCGAAAGATGAAGATAAGGCAACCAAATGGGAAAATAAGCAAGATCAAGCATGTGGGTTGATAGGGATGTCTATTTCTCTAGACCTTAGATTCCATATCACAGAACTTGATACTCCTAATGAATCAATGAAACAAATCACTAAAGCTTTTGGAATTAAAAATGAACATAGAGCCCATCAACTCAAAAATGAGTTGCTTACATTAGACCCCAATAATTTTTCTTTCATTGAAGATTTTTTGTCCAAGTTCAAGACCCTTAGACTTCTCTTGGAAGGTGTTAAGGTTAAGAAAGAAGATGGTAACCTTATCTATTCCATTCTTACTAAGTTGGGACCAGCCTACTCTATGTTTGTTTCCACCTTCCATTCTACAAGAGAAGCCTTCATTTCTCAAGGAAAAGACTACAAGTCCCCTTCATTTGATTCCTTTTGTGATTATTTACTAAGAGAACAAGAAAAACTCTTACATCTCGGTCTTCTTAATCTTAGAAACTATTCTAAGAAATCCTTAGCCACTCAGCAGCGACCAAATTCAAAGAATCCTAAGAAGTCGTATCCTAAAAAGAATGGTCGTAACCAAACAAGGGTCCTAAGCAATTCCAGTCTCAAAATGAAAAATCATTTCAACAAAATAATAAGGTAAATAAAAACAAAGGGAAGAAGACTGATAGACATTTCCACTTTTGTAATCGAGATGGCCCCTTAGAATCCAAATTCTTTAAGAAGATGGAAGCCTTGGAAGCAGCGATGAAGAAGCATAATATCCATTTGGAGCACTCTTCAACTTCAACTTCATATTCAGGAATAACACTTTCTGCATGTGTTTGTCAAACATCTCGGTCTGGCTATGCACTAAATGTATATTGTTCTTCTCATTCTCATGAGTGGCTCATTGATTTTGGAGCTTCTTATCACATGGCCAAAAACAAAGCCACATTTTCTTATTTAAACGATTGTAACACCAAAAATATATATGTTGGTGATGATAGATCTCTTAGTGTTGTAGGGACTAGAACTATTCATATAGACAATGGTCAATTTAATGATGTATTATGTGATCCAACCTTATCCTGCAACCTTCTATCTGTATATCAGATAACTCATTCAGGTGAAGGTAAAATCGTTGAATTTTCACCTCACGGTGTTGTAATTAAGGACCTAAGAGATCCTAGAAAGATTTTAGCTACTGGCATTGCTGATGATTCTACAAGGTTGTATAAGTTTAACAACTTTGGGTCATCAAATATTCCCTTGGTATTTTTTTCTCATAACGATGAAGTGAGCAAACTTTGGCATGAGCGATTTCATCACTTAAACTATCACTCCCTTCAGAATCTATGTAAAGAAAATATGGTGACATGTCTTCCAATGGTATCCTACAAAGATGGTGTTTGTTCCAGATGTGTACTCGAAAAACATCATCGGGATAGTTTTGAAAAACGTGTCTCTTGGCACGCCTCAGCCCCTTTACAACTTGTGCATAGTGATTTATGTGGTCTACTTCCAGTTGTTTCATTCTCTGGCTACAAGTATTTCTTAAATTTCATTGATGATTTCTCCAGACGCACTTGGGTATACTTGCATTCAGTATTAGAAAGCGTGGTTTGGTAGCAGTCGTTCCCTTGAACATGGGACTCCCTCAGATAACTTAAAACTCAAGAGTGAAGTATTTAACATGTTCTTGGCCTTTAAGGCCTTTGTTGAAAAACAATCTAGACATCAAATTCTTAAGCTAAGATCTTATAATGGCGGAGAATATGTTAACAACAAATTCATCAACTTTTGCACTGAGAATGGAATTCAAATGCAACATACTGTTCCATATACTCCACAACAAAATGGTGTAGCTGAAAGGAAGAATCACACCTTAAAGGAAATGGCTAATTGTATGCTTCAATCTAAAGGACTTAGTCTTAATTTTTGGGAAGAAGCAATTAACTGTGCAAGTTACATAATAAATCGCACTCCTACTAAGGTTTTAAAGAATATCACCCCAGAAGAAGCATGGAGCTCAGTTAAACCAGATGTATGTCACTTTCGTGTTTTTGGAAGTGAAGCATGGGCCCATATTCCAGATGAGAAACATAAAGCTTTAGAACCTAAGAGTGAAAAATGTATTTTTGTTGGATATTTTGAATATGTCAAAGGATATAGACTTATTCCACTTAAGTCCAAAAATCTTATCATTAGAAGATATGTAAAGTTTGAAATTATATCGACCTACGAGCCTTGTTTGGCGGATGTGCCACCTCTCTCTATCTCTTCTACTTTTGAAAATATTTCTTCTTCAGATGATGAAAGTGAGGATTACAATCCTCCCCCACCTTCTCAAGGTCCTCCTTCAGCTCCTCAACTTCCAAAATGGGTCCATGCTACTCGGGATGCAGTAGCTGACCTTGCCGGTGATCCTAGAGATCAACAATGTACATGTTCTCAGTTCGATAGAGCCTCTTCTTTACTGGCTTAAGCTTCAGCGAATTATGATCTTGACACCTTTGTCGAAGCTTCAGGCCATTCCGATTGGGACGTAGCTATGAATGAAGAATACCGTTCATTATTGGAAAATGATACATGGGATATTGTTCCTCTACTAAAGGGACGAAAACTTGTTAGATGCAAATGCGTTTATAGAACCAAGTATGGACCAGATGGAAAAGTTGATAAACATAAAGCTCGTCTTGTTGCTAAGGGTTTTTCACAAGTAGAAGGCATTGACTATACTAAAACCTTCTCCCCTGTTGCCAAAATGAGCTCTATCCACCATGTTCTTTCCCTTGTTGCCTCTTTCAAATGGGAAGTCCATCAGATGGATGTTAAATCTGCCTTCTTACATGGGGACTCGCATGAAGAAATCTATATGGAACAACCTATTTGCTTTATACAAACAGACTCTGGCCTTGTTTGTCAGCTTAAGAAATCCCTTTATGGTCTCAAGCAAACCCCTCGAGCTTGGTATGCCAAAATGGATAGCTTTCTTTTAGAAACTGGCTTTTCTAGGTGTCACTCTCACAATATTGTCTACACCAAGAAAGTGGGCAAGTCAATTATCATTCTTGTTCTTTATGTTGATGATCTTATCCTCACTGGTAGTGATCCCAAACTTATAAACCATGTGTAGTCCAGCCTTAAAAAGAAGTTTGAAATGAAATACTTAGGAGACTTGCATTATTTCCTTGGTCTTTAAGTCTTGCAATCCAAGGAAGGCATTTCCCTTTCCCAGTGTAAGTATGCCTATGATCTTCTACATTATTTTCACACGGAATACTATAAGCCAGCCCCTTCTCCCTTTCAGTCTGGAGCCAAACTTTCAGTCACTCGTACTTCACCTAAAGTTGATGCTACCTTATACTGTCAACTTGTAGGAAAACTTTTGTATCTGACCCATACTCATCCTGACCTTTCCCTTGTTGTTGACCTTATTGCTCGGTTTATGCAAAACCCACATGAAAGCCATTGGAAAGAAGCTAAAATAATACTTCGTTATGTTCGAGGTATAGTTCAGTTTGGGATTCATTACAGTGCTGAAGAATCTCCTCTATTGATTGGTTTCACTGATTCCAATTGGGCTGGTGACCCTGATGATCGGAAGTCTATTGCAGGTTTTGTGTTCACTCTTGGATCAGGAACTATTACATGGGCTTGCAAGAAACAAAGTGCCATTTCTCTTTCCTCAACAGACGCAGAGTATCGTGGTGTCATAGAAGCTAGTAAGGAAGCCCTGTGGCTTTGCCAGATCTTGTTAGAGTTTGGCTTTTAGCAGCAACATCCGACTACACTTTGGTGTGATAATCAAAGTGCCATTCAACTATGCAAAGATCCAGTCCAACATCAGCGCAGCAAGCACATTGAACTGCACATGCACTTCATCAAAAAACTCATTCATGACCATGTTCTTGAAGTGCAATATTGTTCAACAGATGATCAAGTTGCAGACATCTTTACAAAGGCTCTCACATAGGCGAAGTTTACTAAACTTCAATTTATGGTTGGAGTTCAGGAAGTTGTCACTAAGGGGTGATAGACTCTAATGCCTCCTTCCTTCTCCTATTGTGTCATATTTGTACATCCTTCAATCCTATCCCAGGTTGTTCTTAAGGGGGGATGTTAGGATATTCCGACACTTAGGAAGCAGTTAAGCATAACTTGGTCTAGTGTAGAGTTAGGTAAAATGTGTTTCATTCCTATGTACTTTTGTAACTTACAATCCAAAGGTCACGATATGTAGCGATCTGACAGTTCATTCTCTCCTCGATATTACGACACTTGATCCATGGCTTAGCACCCGATTGGTCCATGATCTTTATTTAAAGAGCATGGAGGGTCATTTGTAGGGTAACCGTTCATGAGAGAAGCTTATATCACTCACATGCACAACCATATTAGTAAAAATATTGTTAATTAAATAAATATTTATTAATGTAAATATTGTTAATTAATAAATCATATCTTTCCTAAATTTTATTATTTAGTAAAGTATTTTATTCATTATTATTAATTAATATTGTTTATATTATTATTAATTAATCAATAATTAATAACTCATTATTATTAAATTATTTCAATAAAAATTAATTAACAATTAATCATTATTAATAATTAATTAACAATTTATTATTTTTTTCATTCATTATTAATCAGTTCCATTCAATGGATTAATATACTCAACAGATTAATATTATAAACATAAGTGATTAATAAACCCAAGGAATTAATACTAAAAACCTAAGGGAGCAATATTAAACCCAAGGGAGCAATATTAATACCCTATTGACCATATTTTACCATGGTTGATTTTCATATTGAAATAATATTGAGATAATCATTGTTACTTTGACCATAATAACCTTGGACCATAATTGTGTATGATTCACCATCATTATAAACCTAAACGATTTATATTAAACCTTAAAAATAATATTATAAACCTTCTAAATAATATTATACTTAAAAATAACAACCCTTAAGTTAATAAACCTAAAAAATTAATACTATAAACTCAATACATCAATTCTATTATATTTATTATCAACTTGTATTACATCAATTCTAGTATCTTTATTATCAACTTGTATTAGTAAATTATATTTATTTTCAACTTGTATATGTGAGTAATTTATAGTACATCTTAAAATCGTTAGCTTTTATGAATGAGACCAAAATCGCAAATTTCGACTTTGAAAATGTGTTTTTATCGGTTTAAGATTGAAATCACGTAGATGCATGGAACCAGTTCGAAATCATCGTGACGTGACTCCCATACGTCAAAAGACTGAGGCATTGCACATGTGTTACATTATTTCTTTTAATTATGTTTTGTTAGATTGGCAAAAGTAATGGTTTAAAATTTTAAATGAATTCATTTGGGAAACTTGAGCACAGGGACTAGAAATCTGGTAATCTGAATCGTGTGACACTTAATATTTTGCCATTAAAGTTGTATTTAATACCTTGGCTTGGACTTTAACAACAGTTAAAATAGAAAACAACATTGAGCACACAAAATGAGGAGAAACATTTCTCAAGGGAGTTACTAGGGATTTGAATATGAAATATGATTTTTCTTACTTATGTAGAGTCTACCTATTTACTTGATTGCAGCGAAACCCTTTCGTTTAGCGAAATCACATGGAAACCATTAAATCACATGGGTTTTCTTTAAGAAATTAAATCACATGGAAACCATTAGTGACATACCCAAAGAAACGTAATTTGACTTTGAAAACGCGTTTTAATTATTATTTTTAAATAAGCCGAAATCACATGGATTCATCCCTGCCAAAGAATGAGGCATTAGAGTTGGGTTGCATATCTTTTTTAATGCTAGTTCGGATTGGGAAACATAATATTTAAATGAGGTAAGGCAGTAATATTTAAATGTGTAGTGGGGTTATTTAAATGAAGCAGTACGCATTCCAAGAGTCCAACTAGCGAAGGGTTTACCAAGGCAATCTTAGGTCAACCAACCCACCAAGGAGCAACTGCTATCATATTTTGTAGTTGTGCTGCAGCACCCGTGAAAAAAGCTCTCTTGGTCCCCGCATCTCCAACCATGGCCACCAACTTCTAAGTTCTCTGTGCGTGACAGAGTTGTCCATTTTTTTTTACTCTGTTAATATGAATGCAAGCCTTATTATTAATTTCGGATCATGGAGTTTTGGTGTTTGGAATCGATTTAATTTGTAAGTATTTTTATCCATGTTCAAATATTTAGAGGCCTCATATATGAATGCAAGTCCCATCACCAATTTCGACTTATAAAATTTAAGTGTTTGGAATCGATTTAATTTATTCAAATCTCTAGAGACCTCACCCATATACCCATAGTGTAAAAAAATACAAACAATATGAATCCAAGAATTTTAGTGTTTAAAATCAATTTACAAATAACCCAAAAAAAAATCAACTTTAAAATTATATATATTTAATACCTTCACTTGAACTTTGAGAACTTCTGACAAAAAAACAAAAAGAGACGGAAGATGACAGCACACAGATGACGCATTCAACACACGAAACGAGTACAGCACAGACATGACGCATTCAACACACGAAAATATGACAACATGTTTCTGTATATATTCCTTCATATTATAATATATACAGAAATATATATTCTTTTATATGAATATACCTATATTAAATACCCTAACTATTATAATATATTTGTTATAATAGTTTTAAATTTGATAATATATGAGGATTCGATCATTTTAATTTTTATAGTTCATAAATTTGGTATCATTTTCAATATTCTTATGGAAAGAACCCTATTGACCATGTTTTTTTTTTTGTAAGTGATAGTATTTGCTTTCCTTAAAAGGATGGTTTTACGTTAAATGGATTGAAATTTATCTTAGCATACAATTAGAGCCTAAATTAAGCATAAAAGTTTAATTTTATTAAGATTCAAATAAAAACAAAATTCTCGTAATATTGTTTAAAATATATGGTCTGTAAGTCTATATTTAAATATAAAATTCTTAATAATTGGAACTCAATAATAAATAACCAAATGACATAATGAACCTTCAATATTTTCTAGAATTTCAAATCCATATTACTTTATAGAGAACAACCTACATTAGGGGGTGGCCAAAGCCGACTTTAATTTTCTTAAGTTTTTTTTGTTGATAGAATGAACTAAAATTTATAATTCATTGAATTGGAGAAGCATCTCTTCATTAGTAGTGTTATTTTCCACTAGTACATATCCTAGTAGCAATTTGATATGTCAATAAAGATCTATTATGTGTATATAGTGATTGAGATGACTAGTAGTGATCCATTTTTGGAACCCATACAATGACATTTACAAGAACCTTAGAGTAGATTAGAGTCCATTAAGCATTGTTTTGAATTGAATTTTCGGCTTTGAAGGTCTCCTGCAAATACTTGATAGAGTAAATTCAAGATAACCAGCAACCAATTTCTCTTCATAGTGTTATGGGACTTATAAGGCCTCTATTACGAAAGCACCATGATATGAGTGAGTCCTTGGCATGACTGTCACTAGAGAGGGATTTTGAGTGGAACCACAAAATAAATGTAGTAAATGATAGGTTTTTCACAAACAGAGATCATATGATAGTGGAAGATATGTACTAAGTCAAAATGTGAGATGGTTAACCAATGGAGGGGAGGATGCTCGTCATTGAGAACATTGATATTGACAATGTTTTCAACATTTTATTACTTCTATTTCTTATTCTGACAAAATCAATTATAATTTTGTTGCAAGGATCTTCGATATTAGGAAATCTTGATTTCCTTATCCAATACATTTATGTATACACCATTGGTGCAAGAGCATCTAGCTAAGGGCACCATGACCTGGTGTTGGTCTCCACCAAGGTGGAAAGTTTTATCAGTGATTGGTTTCTTTATGTTTAAATAGTCAAAGTAGAATGTAGGAATTTGTTTCTTTTTAATTTCAGTATCAGTTAGGGAACAGTCTAGTCAGTTAGGGTCACTGTCTTGTTTGTCTTTAATAAACAATAGTTTTATAACTGTTTCGTTCATTTTAGAAAAAAAAGACAAACATGTCAAATGTAAAATCTTGCAATGCAAGCAGAACCGAATGCATAAACAGTTGTATAACTAATAGAATAGAAACTGAAAAGTAACTACGCACAGTTCAGATAACTGTGGACAAAAAGTACAAATGGAAGATTGTAAATCATTCTGAAGGTTCAACGTATGAGCATAAGTAATAAAAAGCAGAGTAGACAATTTTTATTCATTCGAATCCATCTGTAACAGCCATTATAATATTTCTTTATTTTTTTTCCTAATCATTGAACAACCAGAATAGCAAACATGGTGCATGCAGACTATTTCATTTATTTTCTTTTCTAAAAGAACAGCACGCAGACAACAAGGATTGCAGAATGAAGGTTGGTAGTCCATGAAGAGAGACCACGACTGAAACAAACAAGTGAAATTCCAAACAGTTCGAGCAAAGGCGAGCATGTGAACGCTGGTAATAAAACCCCAGGATAGAGGTAACAGACATAAACCAAAACATTGTGATTTCTTTTCATTCCAGAACAATATATATATATATATATATATATATATATATATATATATATATATATATATATATATATATATATATATATATATATATATATTCGCATACATATGACAGAAGGTCCAGAGATAGCCAACGAACAGCTAAAGAGTCGAGTTAGCCATTAGAACCCTAGACGAGGGTTTCGATTCCAGAAAGACATACATAAACATATATAATTGTATACAACAAACAATTATCAATCCAAACTAACCAGTGGAACCCTAGAAGAGAGTTGCGAACAACCTTCAGGTAGTCTTCCAAAATCATTGTAACTTTACAAAATTTCGCAGAGTCAAACAAGGGTTTGTGCCAACAAGCCAAATGCATAGCGACGACAGAGGCATATTAACAAAGAAATACTAGGACTCAATCCCATTAAACCGACACAAACTAAGAACTAGAAAATAAGTCGAGACAATGGTAGAGCCTACCGGAACAAGAACCGTGGCGTTCATACCAAGCACACTTGAGGACCAAACCCCGACCTGCACAACTGAAATAGGGCAAGACTGTTAGCCAATTGTCAACTGGAAGAAATAAACTAAGAGCAGAGAATTGTTAGTACATTGCGAAAAGAAATTAAGAAGAAAGCAAAACTAGAAGTCACAAGCCATAATGATAGCCTGAGACGGAGGAGCCAAGATCGTTAGAACTAGCGTAAGACAAGGAGGAAAAAAAATCATGGAGAGTTAAGTTACTTGAGTGAAATTGTGAATAGGAGGAGGCCACTATAGATGTGACCTGTAGCATGCATAACATGAATCAACTCTAATCAGTCGGATAACCATTAAAGAACAACAACAATGAAGCGAGAACAAACCAAGCAACTGAATAGGACATACTATGACTATTTCTCTACGAAAACGAGTAGAATCATCACCCTGTGCTCAAGGAGCCGAGCCCACAAGTCACCTAGATAAATGCAGGTGCCACACTCACAGGTAGAGTAGTCCATGACCGGTGCGCATAGAGTTGCAACTTAATATCATACATTTGCAACATAAAAAAAACTTCCAGACCAAACCCTCAGCATAGTAGAAACGCAGAACAAAAATGACGGATGAACAATAGGAGGAAGGGTTTTGGCATAGACCAAGGAGCGGGAAACGCAAACCAAGGTAAGTACCGCCAGCACAGTGATATTAAAGACTGTCATAAATGCCACCTTAACAAAGTCCAGAATCATCTGAAGATTAAACGTTAACCACAGCTGTTAAGTCCACAAGAAAATCATTATTTAATCATTTAATCAGTGATTAATGTAATATTGTATTATTTAAAATCTTTGTTGTGCGGAACCGTGTGGAACTTTGGGCTGGTCCCATCATAGTGGTATTAGAGCAGGATTCAGAATTGGCTTGAGAAATGGAGGTAGGAAGACGAGGTCGTGGAAGAGGTGCTCGGAGGATAGTAGAGGAAGGATTGAGAGAGGAGATCAGGATTCTTACTGCCCGTTTGGAGGCAGTTGAAGCAGGGAGAAGAAGGGCTGGAAATGAGACTGTTGAGGTCGGTCCTATTGGCGAGTAGCAAGCCTAAACCAGAAATCCCAAATTATGATGGTAGCTTGTCCACAGAAGTTCTGTTGGACTGGATCAACGAACTGGACAAGTATTTTGAGTGTGAAGAGGTTAGTGAAGACCAGAGGGTCAAGTTCGCTGCGACAAAGTTGAAGGGACACGCAACCCTGTGGTGGGACAGTGTCCAAACACAGAGAAGGAGGTTGAACAAGTTGCTGATCAAGAAATGGTCAAGGATGGTGGCCAAGTTGAAGGGTAGATTTTTTCCTAAGGATTACCAGATTGCACTACATCAGCAAGTGTAGAATCTAAAGCAGAAAGGGATGACAGTAAGGGAGTACACTAAAGAATTTTACCGAGTGAATTTAAGGGCCGGTTATACAGAGGACACCCCGGAGAAAACAACCAGGTATGTAAATGGCTTAAGGTTAGAAATATTAGATGAAATCAACATTCTTTCCCCAAAAAACATTGAAGAAGCATATCAGAGTGCTATGAAAGCAGAGGAGAAGATCGCCAGAAAACAAAATGCTAGGAGAGGATGGGGAACCGACAAAGGAAGAGGATAGTCTTATGGCAGAGGGCAAACTACTAGCAGTAATGAAGAAGGCAGTAGTTCCAAAGCTTCCGGAACAGCAAAAAAGGTGACAGCATGAGAGGTGGTAGGCCATATCAGCGAGGCAGGGGAAATGGTCGAGGCAGAGGAGCTGGTTATCAATGTTACAGGTGTCACAAGTGGGGACACAGATCTTTTGAGTGTCCTGAGGTAGAACAAGTTGGACAGAGGGGTGCATATGTCGCATAGCCAGAAGAAGCAGAGGCACTTCCCCAAGAAGCAGAAAATGTGCCAGAAATAGGGGAAGCCCTAGTTTTGAACAAGGTGTTGCTGAAACCAGCCAAGGAAACAGCTGAACAAACTCAGCGGAAAGCTTTGTTTTGGACAGTTTGTAAGTCACACGGTAAGTGTTGTAAGCTGATTATTGATAGTGGGAGTACAGATAATTTGGTTGCCACGGAGATGGTGGAAAAGTTGGGGTTGAAGTGTTTGAAACACCCCACTCCTTACAAGGTATCATGGCTACAAAAAGGCCATCAGTTGTTGGTAGATGAGCAATGCGAAGTGGAGTTTCATATCGGCAAATATAAGGATAAAGTCATTTGTGACATAATGCCGATGGATGTATGTCACATACTGCTAGGCAGGCCATGGTAGTATGATAGGAAGGTGGTTCATGATGGGAAGACAAACTGTTACAAGTTCGTTAAAGATGGGATCAAGCACACGCTTGTGCCCATCAAGGAGGAAGAGATAGCATGAACAAGTGAGACGAGAGTGTTGTTAATGGGTGAAAAGCAGTTTTTGAAACAAGTTGAAGATAGCGAAGTGAGCTATGTCATTGTTAGAAGAGAAAAGATGGTGCTGCTACACATAGAGGTGTCAAATTTGCCCACAGAAATTGAGAAGATCTTGCAGGAGTTTAGTGATATAGTGGTGGATGACTTGCCAGATAAACTGCCCCCTAAGAGAAGCATAAGTGATCATATTGACTTTATACCCGGAGCAAATTTGCTGAATAAGGAAACATATCGGATGAGCCCTAAAGACAATGAGGAGATTAGAAAACAGGTGTAGGAATTGCTAGATAAAGGGCTGATAAGGGAGAGTTTGAGCCCTTGTGTAGTTCCAACAGTTCTCGCTCCCAAGAAAGGAGGAGAATGGCAGATGTGCACAGACTCGAGGGCCATCAACAAGATCACCATCCAATATAGATTTCCACTGCCATGGATGGACGACATGATGGATTGCCTGAGCGGGGCAACATATTTTTCTAAGATTGATTTAAAGAGTGGGTATCATCAGATTCGAATTCGAGAGGGGGATGAGTGGAAGACAACCTTCAAGACTAATGAGGGACTGTATGAGTGGCTGGTAATGCCATTCGGACTGAGCAATGCACCCAGTACCTTTATGCGGTTAATGAATGAAATGCTGAAAGAATACATTGGGAAGTTTGTAATAGTGTACCTGGATGACATATTAATTTTCAGCAAGACGAGGGAGGAACACTTTCGACATGTTCGAAAAGTGCTGGAAAAATTGCAGCAGAATAAGCTGCTGATAAATCTGAAAAAGTGTACTTTTCTGCAAAAAGAATTAGTTTATTTGGGCTTCATAATAGCAGAAAATGAGCTGAAGATGGATCCAGAGAAGATTGCAGCGATAGTCAATTGGCCATCCCCGAAAAGCTTATTTGAGGTATGTAGTTTTCATGGGCTGGCGAGTTTTTACCAAAAATTTATAAGAAATTTCAATGAAATCTGCGCACCTATGTTGGACACTATCAAAAAGGCAAGTCAGCCTTTTCGTTGGACCGACACAACAGAGAGGAGTTTTCAGCTACTAAAGAAGAAGGTCACAAAGAGACCGATCTTGAGATTTCTATATTTTAAAAAGCTTTTTTAGGTTCGCTGTGATGCAAGCGGTACGGCTAATGGAGCTGTACTTAGCCAAGAGGATAAAGTTGTTGCATTTTTTAGAAAGAAGTTGAATGAAAGAAGGCAGAAGTATTCATCCTATGACAAGGAATTCTATGCTATCGTCCAAGCGCTAAAGCATTGGAGACACTATTTGCTGGGGAATGAATTTGTTTTATTCTCAGATAATTCTGCACTGTAGTATGTGATGCAACAGCACAAGCTGAATCACAAACATGCTAAATGGGTTGAATATTTGCAGAGCTTCACCTTTGTGTTGAAACACATCAGCAGGCAGGCCAACAAGGTGGCGGATGCATTGAGTAGGAGGGCCTTACTCTTGCAGGAGAGTACTATACAAGTGCTGGGCTTTGAGCACTTGAAAGATTTGTATCAAACTGACATAGATTTTAAGGAGGCTTACGAAGCATGTCAGAATCCTTTGGTGAGGGACAATAGTCCATGGTTGGACTATAATTTGCAAGAGAAGTTGTTGTTTAGGGGAGGACAGTTATGCATTCCTGACTACTCGATGAGAGAGAATATCATTCGGGAGAAGCACAGTGGAGGTCTAGCCGGACATTTCGGCATAGACAAGACATTAGAGCAGCTCAACTATTTTTACTTTTGGCCAAAAATGCGAAGGGATGTACAGAGATTTGTGACCAGATGTAAAGTGTGTCAGTTGGTAAAAGGACATAGTCAAAACACAGGACTTTACACACAATTGCCCATTCCAAGTAGACCGTGGGACTCAGTTAGCTTGGACTTTGTCTTGGGTCTACAAAGGATAGAGCGGGGTTATGATTCGGTCATGGTAGTAGTGGACCAATTTTCGAAGATGGCGCATTTCATCCCTTGCAGAAAAACCAGTGATGCCACTCACGTGGCCCACTTGTTCTTTACAGAGATTGTCAAGCTACATGGTTTGCCTAAGTCTATTCTTTCTGACAGGGACGTGAAGTTTACAGGGCACTTTTGGCGCACCCTGTGGAAGAAGGTGGAAACGCAGTTGAATTACAACTTTGCTTATCACCCGTAGACCGACGGGCAAACAGAGGTGGTAAAAAGGAGTCTGGGGAACCTGCTACGAAGCTTTATTGGTGAAAATTCACGGATTTGGGATTGAGTACTTTCCCAAGCAGAGTTCGCTTATACCGACTCGCCCAATCACAGCATGGGTTGCAATCCTTTTCAGATCTTGTATGGCATGCATCCTCGCGGAGTGCATGAGTTGCGAGATCTAGGACAACAGGAAAGGAAAAGCGCTGATGGGGAAGATTTTGGTAATGCAATGAAAGATTTTCATGAGCAGGTGAAGATTAAATTGCAGGACAACAATCAAAAGTACAAGCAGCAAGCTGATTTGAAATGGAGAGAAGTATAGTTTAATGTAGGGGATGAAGTCCTCGTGCATATGCGCAAGGAACATTTCCCTAGAGGTGTGTACAACAAGCTGAAGTACAAGAAGATAGGTCCCTGCAAAATTCTCTGGAAATTTTCAGCGAATGCCTACGAAATACAGCTGCCACCAAGAATAGGCATTTCACCCATCTTTAATGTGGCAGACCTGTTTCCCTACACTGTTGATCTAGAAGAAGAAGATAGAACCACACGGCCTACATGGGACACCCAAGATGGAAGTGAAACTTGGATGAGACAAATGCCTTACGTTCAGCCTCCTGAGATCGAGAGAATCCTCGACACTTAGGTGGCCAAACGAACTCGGCAGAAGGAGTATCTGCAATATCTGGTCAAGTGGAAAAACTGTCCTATCGAGGACAGTTCGTGGCTTGATGCCAGGCAGATAGAGCAGGCGGGTTCTTCAGTCGAGAAGCTCATGGACCGGAGTCATGATTTCTTTTTACCCCGGGAGCCTGATGCAGGAGCATCCAGCTAAGGGCACCATGACCGAGTGTTGGTCTCTGCCAAGGTGAAAAGATTTATCAGTGATTGGTTTCTCTATGTTTAAATAGTAAAAGTAGAATGTAGGAATTTGTTTCTTTTCAATTTCAGTATCAGTTAGGGAACACTCTAGTCAATTAGGGTCATTGTCTTGTTTGTCTTTAATAAACAATAGTTTTATAACTATTTCGTTCATTTTAGAAAAAAGACAAACATGTCAAATGTAAAATCTTGTAATGAAAGCAGAACCAAATGCATAAATAGTTGTATAACTAATAGAATAGAAACTGAAAAGTAACTATGCATAGTTCAAAAAACTCTGGACAAAAAGTACAAATGGAAGATTGTAAATCATTCTGAAGGTTCAACATATGAGCATAAGTAATAAAAAGCATAGCAGACAATTTTTATTCATTCAAATCCATCTGTAACAACCATTATAATATTTCTTTATTGTTTTTCCTAATCATTGAACAACCAGAATAGCAGACATGGTGCATGCAGACTATTTCATTTATTTTCTTTTCTAAAAGAATAGCATGCAGACAACAAGGATTGCAGAATGAAGGTTGGTAGTCCACGAACAGAGACCACAACCGAAACAGACAAGTGAAATTCCAAATAGTTCGAGCAAAGGTGAGCATGTGAACGCTGGTAATAAAACCCCAGGACAGAGGTAACATACATAAACCAAAACATTGTGATTTCTTTTCATTCCAGAACAATATATATATATATATATATATATATATATATATATATATATATATATATATATATATATATATATATATATATAGTCGCATTCATATGAAAAAAGGTCTGGAGATAGCCAATGAACAACTAAAGAGCCGAGTTAGCCATTAGAACCCTAGACAAGGGTTTCGGTTCCAGAAAGACATACATAAACATATATAATTGTATACAACGAACAACTATCAATCCAAACTAACCAGTGGAACCCTAGAAGATAGTTGTGAACAGCCTTCAGACAGTCTTCTAAAATCATTGTAACTTTACAAAATTTCGCAGAGTCAAACGAGGGTTTGTGCCAACAACCTAGGATGCATAGTGACGATAGAGGCATATTAACAAAGAAATACTGGGACTCAATCCCATTAAACTGACACAAACTAAGCACCAGAAAATAAGTCAAGATAGTGGCAGAGCCTACCAGAACAAGGACCGTGGCGTTCATACCAAGCACACTCGAGGACCAAACCTCGGCCTGCACAATCGAAATAGGGAAAGATTGTTAGCCAATTGTCAACTGGAAGAAATAAACGAAGGGCAGAGAATTGTTAGTACATTGCGGAAAGAAATTACCTGGAGTTTTGGCTGCGCAAGAAGAAAGCAAAACCAGAAGTCACAAGCCACAGTGACAACCTGAGACAGAGGAGCCAAGATCGTTAGAACCAGCGTAAGATGAGGAGGAAAAAAAATCATGGAGAGTTAAGTTACCTGAGTGAAATCGTGAACAGGAGGAGGCCACTGTAGACATGACCTGTAGCATGCATAACATGAATCAACTCTAATCAGTCGGATAACCATTAAAGAACAATAACAGTGAAGTGAGAACAAGCCAAGCAACTGAATAGGACATATTGTGACTATTTCTCTATGCAAACGAGTAGAGTCATCACCCTGTGCTCAAGGAGCCGAGCCCACAAGTCACCTAGATAAACACAAGTGCCACACTCACAAGCAAAGTAGTCCATGACCAGTGCACATAGAGTCGCAGCTTAATATCATACATTTGCAACATAAAAAAAACTTCCAGACCAAACCCTCAACACAGTAGAAACGCAGAACAAAAAATATTGATGAACAATAGGAGGAAGGGTTTTGGCATAGACCGAGGAGCGGGAAACACAAACCAAGGTAAGTACCGCCAGCACAGTGATATTAAAGACTGTCATAAATTCCACCTTAACAAAGTCCAGAATCATCCGAAGATTAAATGTTAACCACAACTGTTAAGTCCATAAGAAAATCATTATTTAATCATTTAATCAGTGATTAATGTAATATTGTATTATTTAAAATCTTTGTTGTGTAGAACCGTGTGGAACTTTCGGCTCGTCCCATCAATCATCATCTAGATTTGCATGTTTATAATTTGAAATCCCAACATGTTTGTTGCATCTTCCATTTTTATGTGTTTTACAAATCTATGTCATATTTGACCATATGTAATAATTAATTGTTGCTCCAAAAATAGCTTGGTTATATCACTAACGTCTTCTATCAACCTCAAATTAGAAAATAAGACCTTGGGTTCCTTATTTTTATTTTCATTTAAAATATTGGAAAAAAAAATCCATCCCCTTCAAACTCATTACAACTTCCAATTAATTTTAAACCCAAGAGAAGATAGGGTCATATGATGACTAGTTAGATACCATCCCTACAAAGCACAAATAATTTTACTCAAGTGCACATAAGATAGGCCTATTAAAATTTAAAAATATTATATAAATCATAAAAGAATATATAAATCAAGGCTATGGCTATAACATCAATTTCGTGAGCCCCTTAAGGGAAGCTCAATTGGTGATTATTTTGATAACGAAGCTTTATGTAGCATAGGATTTCAGGCATTTACACCTGGTCACATGCTAGGGATGGTGTGGTTTAACTAGGGTAATAGTGGTAGTGGTAAGAATCCACCCTATATCGCTAGAGTAAAAGATCGGCCCAATCGTCAGTTCCTTTAGTCAAAAAAAAAGAAAAAAGAAAAGATAATCAATTTGGTGGACAAATATATATATATATATATATATATATGCTATGAAAAATCTCTAATTAGGTGCCTACTAATTAGACAATTGGGTAAACCCTAAATGCTAAACAATGGGTTGATTTAAATGCTAACCAATAGGTTAATAGGCACACTCCCCAACCATTTTTCTGGGTGTCTCTTTTACATTTTATGGTGGGTTTGGTTATTTGTCAACCAAATCACTTTTTTTTTTGGTTAGGTTTTGTGATTCATAAAGGGGATTATTATGTTTTTCCAATTCTAATAGGTTCCTCCAGGATGTTCCTCATTATTATTTAGAACATTCATTTATAATTAATTTTTTTTCTTAAGTTGAAGCTGAACCATAATTTTTTTATACATAATTAAATGTGTGAATTAATAAGATATTCTTCATATTGCAATAATTTTTTATTATATTTATAAAGCTTTCAGTTATTTCAACCACATTAACATTTTTAACGTAATTGCACTAATTTAAATTGTAATAAGAAATAATTAATAGTAAATATATCATTTACTTAAATATAAAATATTTTTAAATATTATTATTTGTTTTGATTTTTTATATTTTATAAATATAATTTTAGTTAAAAAATAAAATATCATTTTTTAATTTCTTTTATCTATTTTAAAATATATATAAGAGTGTAACAAATGCAAAATATTCTAAATAACAAACATTTACGTTATAATAAAAATATTTTCGCTCTCGGGACAATGGATTTACCAGTCCATGGGCTCTCAAGGACGATAATAACATTTTAACTAAATTTAATTATAATGAATAAAATTATGAAATGCATACAATGAAGTGGAGAATTTTTCTTGCATTACGTTTTTAACTCTATCAGCTTGTTAAATAAAAAAGCCTCATGGTTGAAATTAGTTATGTACTTTATGTTCTTATTATGAAATAATTTTTATATTAAAATTAAAATTATATGATATATATTTCTTTTTGATTCATGGAGATAGCAATTTGTATATTTTTATAAATTATAAATAGTTTATATTATTATGATATTGATAAGTAAGTTTATAGGATTTTGATAATTTTAATTTGATTATTAATAATTATCAATTGAGTAGTTAATATATAATTTTTATATAATATTTTTAATAGTGTATACAAATTAATGTTTAAGATTTATTTTTAATGTAATTATTTTTTGTTGCCTTCTGTTAGGATATTCTGAGACATAGGAAATAGTTAAGTATAGCTTGGTCTAGTGTAGAGTTAAGTAAAGAGTGTTTCTTTACTATGTATTTTTGTAACTTACAATTTGACGGTCACGATATGTAGTGATCCGACGGTTCATTCTCTCCTCGATATTACCGACACTTGATCCATGGCTTAACACCAGATTGGTCCATGATCTCTATTTAAAGAGCATGGAGGGTCATTTGTAGGGAAACCGTTCATGAGAGAAGCATATGTAAATTTTCATTCTTTTATTAATAAATTCCCTGAAGTGGCCGCATTGGCTCAAGCCATGGACTGTTTCCCTCCTTGAGGGTTTTAACCACATTAAGAATACTTGTGTATTAATCTATGATCTATTTGTGAGTGGTGTCCTTTGGTGTTCTATATGAGGAACTTACCATGTAAATTCCTGCATGGTATCAGAGCTATTTGAGGGCCACATCCATTGGTGATCCAAATCGAAAGTTGGTACACCTACATCTGACTATCGTTTCCTAGATCTATTGTTTCTGACTGCTTTCGAGAAGAGAGGACTACTCTATTATGTTATGAGCAATTGTTCCAGTGAGGAACCCATTTCACGTCATGTGAAAAGGTTTTTGGTAGCCCTAGTTACATCATTTTTAAGATCTTGAGGTATATAGTCTTTTTTTGCAGTTTTAGCTATTCATCTCCCTGTTTATTTCGGTTTATTTAGCTCTCTGTTTTTTATTACCAGATCTATACCTTTCATTTCTACGCATGCTCTTTGCCCCACGACTCGGTGCGATCTAGGAAAAGCAGAAACAGAAAGGAAGGATTTCTCTCATGCGTATGCTCTTTTCTGTCGTGCCTTAGTGTGATCTCGGAAAATTAGAAACATTGAGGAAAATATTTAGTTTCTAGTGAAAGCTAACTTCAAGCCATAAGGTTTGGTTTGTTTTTTATTTTTTTGCATGTCTTTGTTGGGTTGTGTGGTTTTTTGTTTTGTAGGCAAAAAGAGCTTTTTCAAGTAAGCACACACCCCAAAGTTTTAATGACTAAAAAGAAACCCCATTCCTGTTTTCCAAAAATTACGAACTTTTTAAACTAGCTCACTTGATCCAAAGTTACTTTATGACAATAGAGGCCTTGGGTTCAAGTCTTTCTTTTTGTTGAGTTAATTTTTCAAAAAGCACATGTAACTTATGTTTTAAAGTTACTTTATGTAAAAGTATTCTCACCCATTATAAAAAGTGAGTGACTTATAATTCTAAAGTGTCTTTATCTTTTATTTAAATTACAATTTAGTGGGTAGCTCATAAAGTACCATTGTAAAAGTGACTTTCACTTATTTAGAAAAGTGAGTCACATATATATATATATATTTTTAAAGTGAACTAATTAGATTAAGTTTGGAAAGGGGGGGATTTTTTTTTAAAATAAAACATTATCATTCATTTCCCCACGTTCACGCACTTCGTCGACATCTTTAACAACTTTTCTTCAAAAAGCCATAACTTCTTCATTTGGAAGCCATTTTCAGAGCCATTTTTTTAAATCAGCCTAATTTTTCGAGAACTTTCCATTGGAACACTTAGTTTTAGCATCTACAACTCCAGTTTACGTTAAAATGGAAAGTCCATGCCAGGTTATTCTTGACAGCACCAACTACTTCCAATGGTGGTCCTACATTGTGGATATACTTAGAAGTAAAGGTCTTTACAGAATAGCCTCAGGCAAGAAACTAAACCTAAAGATGAAGATAAGGAAGCCAAATGGGAAAATAGAGAAGATCAATCACATGAGTTGATAGGGATGTCTATTTCTCCATACCCTAGATTCCATATCGCAAAACTTGATACCCCTAATGAAGTAATGAAACAAATCACTAAATTTTTTGGAATTAAAAATGAAATGAGAGCCCATCAACTTGAAAATGAGTTGCTTACGTTGGACCCCAATAATTTTTCTTCCATTGAATATTTTTTGTCCAAGTTCAAGGCCCTTAGACTTCTCTTGGAAGGTGTTAAGGTTAATAAAGAAGATGGTAGCCTTATCTATTCCATTCTTACTAAGTTGAGACCAACATACTCTGTGTTTGTTTCCACATTCCATTCCACTAGAGAAGAATTTATTTTATCAAGGACAAGATTACAAGTCCCCCTCTTTCGATGTTTTTTGTGATTCTTTAATAAAAGAACAAGAAAAAATCTTATGTCTTGGTATTATTAATCTTGGAATCTCTTCTAAGAAAGCCTTAGCCACCCAATAGCAACCAAATTCAAAGAATCTTAAGAAGAAGTATCCTAAAAAGAACGGTCCTAAACCAAACAAGGGTCCTAAGAAATTTCAGTCTCAAAATGATAAGGCAAATAAAAACAAAGGGAAGAAGATTGATAGACATTGCAACTTTTGTAATCGAGATGGCCACTTAGAATCCAAATGCTTTAAGAAGATGAAAGCCTTGGAAGCAGCAATGACGAAGCATAACATCCATTTGGAGCACTCTTCAACTTCAACTTCATCTTTAGGAATAACACTTTTTGCATGTGGTTGCCAAGCTCCTCGGTCTGGTTATGCACTAAATATATGTTCTTCTTCTCATTCTCATGAGTGGCTCATTGATTTTGGAGCTTCTTATCACATGGCCAAAACCAAAGCCATGTTTTCTTCTTTAAATGATTGTAACACCAAAAATATATATGTTGGTGATGATAGATCTCTTAGTGTTGTAGGGACTAGAACTATTCATCTAGACAATGGTCAATTTAATGATGTATTATGTGTTCCAACCTTATCCTGCAACCTTCTATCGGTATATCAGATAACTCATTCAAGTGAAGGTAAAATCGTTGAATTTTCACCTCAAAATGTTGTAATTAAGGACCTAAGAGATCCTAGACAGATTTTAGCTACTGACATTGTTGATTGTTCTACAAGGTTGTATAAGTTTAACAACTTTGGGTCATCAACACTTCCCTTGGTATTTGTTTCTCGTAATGATGAAGTGAAAAAACTCTGGCATGAGCGATTTGGTCACTTAAACTATCGCTCCCTTCAAAATCTATGTAAAGAAAATATGTTGACATGTCTTCCTATGATATCTTGCAGAGATGGTGTTTGTTCCAGATGTGTACTCAGAAAACATCATCAGGATAGTTTTGATAAATGTGCCTCTTAGCATGCCTTAGCCCCTTTACAGTTTGTGTGTAGTGATTTATGTGGTCCACTTCCAGTTGTTTCATTCTCTAGCTACAAGTATTTATTAACTTTCATTGATGATTTCTCCAAACACACTTGGGTATACTTCTTAGAACTCAAGGGTGAAGTTTTTAGCATATTCTTGGCCTTTAAGGCCTTTGTTGAAAAATAATCTGGACATCAAATTCTTAAGCTGAAATAAGATAATGGCAGAGAATATATTAACAACAAATTCACCAACTTTTGCACTGAGCATGGAATTGAAATGCAACATATTGTTCCATATACTCCACAACAAAATGGTGTAGCTGAAAGGAGGAATCGCACCTTAAAGGAAATGGTTAATTGTATGCTTCAATCTAAAGGACTTAGTCTTAATTTTTTGGCAGAAGCAATTAACTGTGAAAATTACATAGTAAATCACACTCCTACTAAGGTTTTAAAGAATATCACTCCAGAAGAAGCATGGAGCTCAATTAAACCAAATGTGAGTCACTTTCGTGTTTTTGGAAGTGAAGCATGGTCCCATATTCCAGACGAAAAACATAAAGCTTTAGAACCTAAGAGTGAAAAACGTATTTTTGTTGGATATTTTGAAGATGTTAAAGAATATATACTTATTCCACTTAAGTCCAAAATGTTGGAAATAATACTGAGAGGGGGGGTGAATTAGTATTAGCAAGTCAATAATTTTTGATTTCATAACCATATTTATATACGCTACTTCAATTAATGGAACTTGCGTGTATACGCAACTATGTTTAAGGCAACTACCATATATCCTGCAAACTTATCATTCATTTAATTTATCATATGTTGATCTTTAATCAATGCATCAGAACCATATAAATAGTAACCAGGTGCAGTAAAAACAGAACAGACAATGACAGACATGAACACAAGATATGAGGTGGAAACCCAATGTGGGTGAAAACCACCTGCTGCAATAGTCTCTATCTTCTTTTTAAACTAGAAACTTCTTTTTACAATTTTGTACTGGTGTAGTCTTATACCAGTACACAGGCTTCTACCTGTAGAAGGCTACAACCTTCTCTCATTCTCCAGCTTCTCCCGGAAGGGAGCTACAACCCCCCAGCTCTTGTACTAGCTGATATGTTTAGTAGTATGTAGGTGCCGGCCTACAGAAGGCTACAACCTTCTCTTTTCTTCCAAGGACCATGTTTCATGAGTTTTTAGACTCGATCCATCAATAACATCATTCAATCATAAAATGCATATGCATCAACAAATCTCCTTTGCACCAACCACAACTGATTCAACCAATCACTTTAAAGACCCTTCAATCTGATCTTTCAGAATGCTGTAACCAGAATACAGTAACCAGAACCCAAATCAGAACCCAAAACACTGCAACAACAAACAGAAGCATCTAAAACATATTTTATGAGGTATACGCTACTTCCATGTGTCGAACTTGCATGCATACGCACTTTTCTCAAGGCGAACCTATGTACAAATCTGCAAATCAAATTTATGATGTATACGCTGTTTTGATATGCAGAAGTAGCATGTATACGCACATTTTCTAAAGTGAAATTGCGTACAGATCTATAAATGATTATTTAAAATTTACAATAATTCCAGACATCAGTTATACCCATATCATCATATTTACAGATTACAACATGCACCAGTTATTCAGATAAATGATCAAATGACATAAAGATACTTCACTTCAAGCCTTAAGATCTTGACCCAACATTAGATCTTATCCTTCATCAAGCTCCTAAGGTTCATCCTTAGTTCAGATCCAGCTACGCACCATAACCCAATAACCTGTATGCTAGATCTTTCTCTTCATCAGATATTCAATACTTGAGTGCATTTGCCTAATGATCTTCTCCTCCTTTTATAGTCTTAGGCCTTACTCAATACCATGGACCAAAACCACTTAGGACCAAATACCTGGGGTTAAAACTTCGGACTAGATATCTTGGACCAATACCATGGATCAAAATACCATGGACCAAAACTTAGTTTTCCAACATGTACACGCCTTTCCTTCTGTGAAAATGTGTGTGTACGCTATACACTCCTTTTGGTTTGATAACTCATGTGTACACACGGCTTGGTCAATGGGGAACCTACGTATACCTCTCTTTTTTCATTCTGTGATTCTAAACTGTGATTTTTCATCTGAGTGAGTTGCCATCAAGGACAACACCTTTGTCATAGTGCCAAATCTGTGTCATAATGCCAACAATCTCCCCCTTTGGACTTGATGGCAACCCCAAGTCACTCTCCCCCTTTGTCATCAAGGGCAAAGGGTTATGCTCCCCTTGAGTACATGCTAAATTCTCTGATATGCTGAAGTGTGTTGTTTGAGCTCCATGATCGAGCCCATGCTCCCCCTGAATATAAGCAAGGCCTGCAAAAAGATGTTCTAAAAGAAGAACATGACTCTATACATACATCATAAATGACCTTCCTATCACCAATGACTCATACATATCTCCATCTCCTAACCAAGTGGGGATATACCAAGTTTGGCTCATCTACCCAACCAAGTGGGGATATACCAATTGTTTATACATGTCAAAACATTAACATTATATCATCCATCCCATGCATAGTGGGGTAAAAAAATAGGTCTTTTCATGACCTTTACATTAAAAGATATACATTACATAAATAACAGAGACTAAAGGAGCAACTTTCATCAGCAACATTTGTCAATCAGCATCCAGACCAGCAACCATATTCTCCCCCTGCACCTGTTCCACCTGAATAAAAAAAATCTGTGTGAATTTGTACCAAGATCTTCTAAGATAATGTCAACAATACATTACTAGAAGTATATGCTCCCCCTGAACCTATGCCAGATGATCACTTTCAGATCTAAACATTTCATATAGTAGAACAGTTATCAAGGCATCAACATCATTCAGATATACATCAAGTTATCAACAACTTATGAGAGTCAACATATTTCCACATGTCATCCACAGATTGTAACCATCATCAAGCATATCAGTTAATTCACTTAACCAAATCAGACTCCTTTCATCCTGAGTCTGGCCCACTGCTTTTCCTCAAACCAACATATATGCAACTGAATCCATAGAAATCAGCGTATGTATGCGACTATGCTTCATGAAACTCGCGTATAACCACCTTTCTCTGAAATAGAGAACTTTTAATAGCAGGATGATGCATCAACTACTCCCAGCTTTTGTCTGAGATATTAAAATGATTCTCTCGGCAGTGGTTTGGTGAATATATCAGCAACCTATTCTTTGAAGGGAACATACTCCAATTTGACCTTTTGTTCAAGCACTTGTTCACGTAGAAAATGATTTTTGATGGGTATGTGCTTGGTCTTGGAATGCATGATAGGATTTTTTGAAATACTAATGGCACTTGTATTATCACATAGAATGGAAATGGGTGGAGCACATGTGATCTGTATGTCTTGCAATGTTTGCATCATCCAAAGGAGTTGTGTGGAGCAAGATGCAACAGCCACATATTCTGCTTTAGCTGTAGATAATGCAATTGAACTTTGTTTCTTGCTAAACCAAGACACTAATCTAGAACCCATATAGAATGCACCACCACTAGTGCTTTTTCTATCATCAATTCTTCCTGCCCAATCTGCATCTGTATATGCATGAAGTGTAAGATATGTATCTCTAGGATACCATAAACCAAGATTCTCTATTCCTTGAAGATATTTGAAAATCCTTTTGACTGCCTAAAGGTGTGATTCCTTTGGATTTGTTTGGAATCTTCCAATTATTCCTACTACATGCATGATGTCTAGTCGAGTACCTGTTAGATAAAGCAAACTACCAATCATGGATTTGTAAGTTGGTTAATGTACTGCTCCTGATTCATCATTTCAGTTGAGACTACATCCTGTTACCATTGGGGTACATACTGGTTTAGAATCTTCCATGCCGTATTTTTTCAAGATTTCTTTGAGATATTTGGTTTGTGACAGAAAAGTACCATATTTATTCTGTTGAACTTGTAGACCAAGAAAATATGTAAGCTCACCAAGCAGGGACATTTCAAATTATTGTTGCATTACCGAAGCAAAATTCCGATTCATGGCTTGTTCATTGCTACCAAAAATGATATCATCAACATACACAACAAGTATTAGCAATTTATTATTGTCAATCTTTGTATATAGATTGTTATCAGCTGATCCTTTTGAAAAACCTTGTTGATGGAGATATTTGTCAAGACAGTAATATCAGGCCCTTGGAGCTTGTTTTAGACCATAAAGAGCCTTTCTGAGTCTGCATACAAGTTTTGCATCATTTCCAAGAATGAAACCGTCTGGTTTCTCAATATTGACTTCTTCTTCTAAGTCTCCATTAAGAAAGGCAGATTTTACATCCATTTGGTATACTTTGAATTCCTGAAAACTAGAAAGAGCAAGGAACATTCTTATAGCTTCAAGTCTAGCAATAGGTGCAAAAGTTTCTTCAAAATCTATACCTTCTTGTTGAGCATATCCATTACAAACAATGCTGGCCTTGTTTCTAATAACTTCTCCATTTTCATTCAGCTTGTTTTGAATATCCATTTAGTTCCTATGATATTCTTATCATGAGGTCTAGGAACTAATTCCCAAGTATTATTCTTTTCAATTTGCTCAAGTTCTTCATTCATGGCTTTGACCCAACATTCATCTTCGCATGCTTCATTTACATTTTGAGGTTTGGTGGAGGATAACAATGGTAGATAGCTTGAAGCTTCTGTAATAGTTCTTCTTGTCTGCACACCTGCCTCTTTCTGTCCCAAAATTTGAGTCTCTGGATGATTTTTCTGAACATACTTGGACGAAGTCTTTTCTTCTACCATTATCTCTTCTTCTGGTGCTTCATTGGTTTCTTCTTCATAATTAGTCTGATTTGATGTGGAAGGATAATCCTCATCTTCTTCATAATCTTCGGTTTTTATTTGCTTTGGATTTTTGCATGCTTCATCAACCACAACATCAATAATTTCAATAATTGTCCAAAATATTTTATTATAACATTTATATCCTTTACTTCGGGAAGAGTAACCAAGGAGAATACCTTCATCTTCTCTGGGTTCAAACTTACGAAGTTTTTCATCAGTCCTTTTGATGTAACATTTGCTTCCAAAAACTTTGAAGTATTTTACAGTAGGAGTCTTACCATACCAAAGTTCATGTGGAGTTTGAGTGTTGTTTGCACGAACATTTGCTTTGTTGAGAATAGTGATGGCAGCAAATGTAGCTTCACCCTAGAAGGTTGCAGGAGTTCCAGACTCATCTAGCATAGCACGAGCCATTTGTTGAACAGTTCTGTTCATTCTTTCTACCACTCCATTTTGCTGAGGAGTCCTTGCAGTGGGGAGTTTCCTTTTTATTCCATGTTCTTCACAAAAGTCAAAGAATTCATCTGAGGTAAATTCCCCTCACCGATCAGATCTGAGGCATTTGATTTTGCGATCTGATTCATTCTCAACCAATGCTTTGAAGGCTTTGAAATTTTCAAATGCTTCATCTTTATGCTTTAGAAGTCCTATCCAACACATTCTGGAAAAATCATCAATGAACAATATAAATTATTCTTCTCCATTAGGTGACCCTTTCCTTGATGGACCACATAAATCAGTATGAACACGTTTAAGAGGCTTACTAGCCGATCCTTCCTTTTCAGGGAAGTGCGACTTGGTTTTCTTACCAAATTGACATGATTTGCATATTGTATTTTCTCGAATGTTGATATTAGGAAGATCATGAATAACCTGGAATTTGCACGCTTTTCTTATTTGAGAGAAGCTTATATGCCCCAATCTTCTGTGCCATAGCCAGTGTTCATCATTTTTGCCTAGATAGCACTGTCATTGTCCTCCCTTGAATATGTATAAGTTGTTTGGAGTTCTTATACCTTTGATCACGGTTTCAGTTGTATCAAGCTCACGAACAACACATCCGTTTGATCAAAATACTACCTCATTTCCTTGATCACACATTTTATTAACACTCAATAGGTTATGCTTTAGACCATCAACATACATAACCTTCCCAGCTTTAACTTTTTCTTTTAAGAGAACATAGCCTTTACCTTTATGACAGCAGGAGTGTCATTTCCAAATGATACCTTCTTTTCCTCTTCTAAGGCATTATAGGACTAAAGTTTTTCTTTGTCACCTGTCATGTGTTTTGAGCATCCACTGTCGATGTACCACTGATTTTCTTGTCCTTCTGCATACAAGGCTATACCACATCTCTCTTTTTTTGGTTCTTTCTTTCTCCATATTTTGGGACTTAATGAAGTTTGCTCCTTTTGAGATGTTTGTCGAAATTTAATCCTGCATTAAGATTCTTCATGACCGAAGTTGTTGCAGATAGAGCATTCTATTTCATTTTCAAGAAGAGAAAAGTTATTGTAGGTTTGTTTCATGATCCCTGTCACATTCCTTTGATTTCATGCTTCTCTAGTCATGATGGTATTGTAAGCAACACATTGAGTAGCTTTGTGTCCAAAGTTATGACATGAAAAACATTGGCCATTAAAGAAGTTCCTGCGATTATCGAATCTACTGACCTGGTGATTGTAGTTTCTATTGATATTCATTCTTGAAGCAGATTGAGTATAATTTACCTGAGGTTGGTTGTAGCTTCTATTCATCCTTGAAGTAAATTGAGCCTAATTTACCCGGTGATCTTCTTTATGCCTTTGCTGACGATTGTCAAACTGTTCATTGCTCTTTGCTGCATCAAGATAGCTTTTAGTGGAGGTTGACGGCTTCTGTGCTTGAGATGCTTCTTCAATATATCCAAGACCTGTCTTGATCCTTTATCAAATCTAAGATTGGGATATTTTGTTTTTAAGTATTAGGGGGTTTACGCAGTGCAAGCCCCAGAAGTGATGATTAACGCTATGTGATTCATTTCACTAGTTTCAATCCCACTTCTTCACCCCTGTGAGCATTAACCAATGCAATGAGTGCTAAGTGAATTGTTCAAAAATCATGAGAAATTAGTCAGTTACGACTACCTCTCATGGAAATGGTCATATGTGAATGACTTACTTAACACAGTTGAATCCCAAAAAATGACATCTAATATAATGCACTGCGTAAACCCCCTAATACTTAAATTCAAAAAGAGTGAAGGGATCTCTACTTGAATGGTTCATGAGGCACAATACTTGCTAAGGTTTTGCAAATGGGGTAGCAAGCTAATTGGGCTTGATTGTGGGGAAAACTCCACAGTTAAGCGCACTTGAGCCAGAGGTGATCTGGGATGGGTGACCTCCCAGGAAGTCTTGGTTACGGGTGCAAGCCCCAGAAGTGATGATTGACGCTATGTGATTCATTTCACTAGTTTCAATCCCACTTCTTCACCCCTGTGAGCATTAACCAATGCAATGAGTGCTAAGTGAACTATTCAAAAATCATGAGAAATTAGTCAGTTACGACTACCTCTCATGGAAATGGTCATATGTGAATGACTTACTTAACACAGTTGAATCCCAAAAAAATGACATCTAATATAATGCATTGCGTAAACGCCCTAATACTTAAATTCAAAAAGAGTGAAGGGATCTCTACTTGAATGGTTCATGAGGAAAAATACTTGCTAAGGTTTTGCAAATGGGGTAGCAAGCTAATCGGGCTTGATTGTAGGGAAAACTCCATAGTTAAGCGCGCTTGAGCTAGAGGCGATCTGAAATGGGTGACCTCCCGAGAAGTCTTGGTTACCGGGTGCAAGCCCCGGAAGTGATGATTGACACTATGTGATTCATTTCACTAGTTTCAATCCCACTTCTTCACCTCTATGAGCATCACCCGATGCAAAGAGTGCTAAGTGAACTATTCAAAAATCATGAGAAATTAGTCATTTACGACTACCTCTCATGGAAATTGTCATACGTGAATGACTTACTTAACACAGTTGAATCCCAAAAAATGATATCTAATGTAATGCACTACGTAAACCCCCTAATACTTAAATTCAAAAAGAGTGAAGGGATCTCTACTTGAATGGTTCATGAGGCACAATACTTGCTAAGGTTTTGCAACTGGGGTAACAAGCTAATTGGGCTTGATTGTGGCGAAAACTCCACAGTTAAGCGCACTTGAGCCAGAGGAAATTTGGGATGGGTGACCTCCCAGGAAGTCATAGTTATCGAGTGTAAGCCTCGAAAGTGATTATTGATGCTATGTGATTCATTTCACTAATTTCAATCCCACTTATTCACCTCTATGAGCATCACCCGATGCAATGAGTGCCAAGTAAACTATTTAAAAATCATGAGAAACTAGTCAGTTACGACTACATCTCATGGAAATGGTCATACGTGAATGACTTACTTAATGCAGTTGAATCCCAAAAAATGATATCTAATATACTGCACTACGTAAACCCCCTAATACTTAAATTCAAAAAGAGTGAAGGGATCTCTACTTGAATGGTTCATGAGGCACAATACTTGCTAAGGTTTTGCAAATGGGGTAGCAAGCTAATTGGGCTTGATTGTGGAGAAAACTCCACAGTTAAGCGCGCTTGAGCCAGAGACGATCTGGGATGGGTGACCTCCTGGGAAATCTTGGTTACCGAGTACAAGACTCGGAAGTGATGATTGACGCTATGTGATTCATTTCACTAGTTTCAATCCCACTTCTTCACCTCTATGAGCATCACCCAATGCAATGAATGCTAAGTGAACTATTCAAAAATCATGAGAAATTAGTCAGTTATGACTACTTCTCATGGAAATGGTCATACGTGAATGACTTACTTAACGCAGTTGAATCCCAAAAAATGATATCTTTTGTTTTCTCAATATCCTTTCTTAGACCCAAAATTTCACATTCTAGGTTTTCATTGTGTTTTTCTCTTTCAACAAGTTGGAATGTCAAATTATCTATAATCATATTCTTTTCTTCTAAACAGATTTTGAGTTTAGAGTTTTCTTCATAAAGATCATCTTCATTTAAAGCACCCAAGAAATCATCATCTTCAAAAGCCATCAGAAGTCTATAGTCATTACTATTTTCATCTTCATCACTAATTGATAAACCATCACTATCTTCATGCATATAGTAGCTCTTCTTACTTACACTTTGTTTTCGATTCCCTTTTGTTAATTCCTTACCTTTATCAAGTTTATGTTTATGAGGACATTTGACGGCATAGTGACCAACTCTTCCACAAGCAAAACATTTGAAAGGTAGTTTACCTCTGAATCTTCGGGAACCTCGTTGAAGGTTCTTGAAAAAGTTTGCTTCTTCCTCTCCTTCTGAAATATGTCCTGATTCATTGATTTCTTCTCTTCTTGAAGCTTTAAATGTGGCTTCTCTCATATTTGATGGACCTCCCTTTCTCATCTCGAAAGTAGTTAAGATTCCGTGCAACTGTGTCATAGTAATAGTTTGAAGATCCTGCTTTTCTTCTATGGCAGATACCTTTGATTGAAACTTAACAGACAAGGATCTTAAAATCTTTTCAACTAAAGTAACTTCTTTTATCTCTTCACCAAAATTCTTCATGTAATTAACAATCTCATCTATACGTAAGAAGTAACTAGCTATACTTTCATCATTGTGCATTTTGAGAGTTTCATATTGAATTCTAAGAGTTTGCAGTTTTGCACGTTTTCCTGAGAGTCTCCTTCATAGCTTAGAACAATTTTGTTCCATATTTCTTTGGTGGATTTGAGTTGCATAAATTTGACAAATTTTGATTGTGACAGACTTCCCAATGATGTAGTGACAACCTTGGCATTTGTAGGAATTGTTGATGGAAATGTATATCCTCCTTCCACGATTTCCCAGACATATGTTCCAAGAGATTGAAGATAGGTTGTGGTTCTTACCTTCCAATAAACAAACTTTCTTCCATCAAAGATTAGTGGCTTGATGGATCCCTCTCTTTCTTGATTACTCATGATGATGGATATTCCTTCAAGAGATCAAGCTTCTTCAGAAGGACCTGCTCTGATTCCAATTGTTGGAAATAATATTGAGAGGGGGGGGGGGGGGGGGGGGTGAATCAGTATTATTAAGTCAATAATTTTTCATTTCATAATCAGATTCATATACGCTACTTCAATTAATGGAACTTGCATGTATACGCAACTCTGTTTCGGGCAACTAGCGTATATCTTGCAAACTTATAATTCGATTAATTCATCATATGTATATCTTTAATCAGTGCATCAGAACCATATAAACAGTAACTAGGTGCAGTAAAAAAAGAATAGACAATCACACACATGAACACAAGATATAAGGTGGAAACCCAATGTGGGTGAAAACCACTTGCTGCAATCGTCTCTATCTTATTTTTAAATTAGAAAGTTCTTTTTACAATTTTGTGCTGGTGCAGTCTTATACCAGTATGCAGGCTTCTACCTGTACAAGGTGACAACCTTCTCTCATTCTCCAGCTTCTCCTGGAAGGGATCTACAACCCCTTAGCTCTTGTACTATCTTATATGTTTACTAGTACGTAGGTGTTGGCCTACAAAAGGCTACAACCTTCTCTTTTCTTCTAGGGACCACGTTTCATAAATTTTCAGACTGGATCCATCAATAGCATCATTCAATCATCAAATACATCTACATCAACCAATCTCCTTTGCACCAACAAAAACTGAATAAGCCAATCACTTTGACAACCCTTCAATCTGATGTTTCATAATGTTGTAACCAGAATACAGTAACCAGAACCCAAATCAGAACCAGAACACTGCAATAGCAAACAGAAGTTGCTAAAACATATTTTATGAGGTATACGCTACTTCCATGTGTCGAACCTGCGTGCACACACACTTTTCTCAAGGCAAACCTACGTACAGATCTGCAAATCAAATTTAAGATGTATACGCTGTTTTGATATGCAGAACCAGTGTGTATACGTTGTTGTGGGGAATAGTATCCGACTCGGAATGACCCTATCCCGACTCTAAGGGTGATAGTTCCTTAGCAACAACTGAAAGTAAAGCTTTGATATTTTCCTTTATGAAAGTACAGAGAAGGAAGAAAAGATTGACCAACCGATATCCTTCGCTTTTGTCGATCTTGTCTTCTCTCTTCGTCCCTTGCTCCCAGCTCCTTGTTCCCTTGCCGGCCCAGCTACACAAAGATCCTGCACAAACAAGAGATGGAAACTACAAGAAACATGTACTCATAACTGATGCATGGATTAGAGTGAATCAGATATACAAGTAAATACAATACATCAATGCAATACAAGTATATAGGAGAACATTCAAAGCTTTATTGATAGAAGTAAAAGGTTCTGAGAAGGTTACAACCATCAATGGCTCCAATCCAGCAGCACCTCCCCAGCAGCAAGAAATCTCCTCTTCACCTCTATAAAAGCAATCACCCAATAGCTCTAACTGTAAACCAACAACACTTCCTTGCTTTGCACAAAATTCCAGCCCCCTTAGACCTCATAGAAGAGCTCTATATATAGGATAGAAGAAGAAAGGATGAGTCAGCTTGAGACTGACATAAAGCTGCCTTGTGTCCTTTCCCTCTTCAGTTAATCTTCAGTTCTTAAGTCCACTTGGAGATCCTTGCTTACACATGGAGATCAAGTACCTCTTACTCATCACAGGGCGAATTCCTTGAACCAAGTGTCAGTTTGGAAGCTTCCTGGGCAGTTGACACCTTGCAGAATGACTGTGCCACTTGGCCAATCTCGCCCAGCGCAGGTAGCCTTCATTGGTTTTGACTTTCAGCGCAGGTACAAGGAGGAGCAGTTGACATTCAGCGCAGTTTCTCAGTGGAGTAGCTGACATGATCCAAAAATAGCCTGTTTTGAGTGTTTTTCAGGTGGAGAACTGATGGGAAGTGCTGTGGTTTGCTGACCTTGTTCTTCTAGGGGTAAGAACAACATGTTTAGGGACTGAGGATCCCTGTAATTATTGACATTTCCTGCTCCATGCTACGAGGCACAAAAATGTCTATAACAGTTGCCCCCTAAAGTATGAGGCCGTTTATCGGGTGAAATGCTTTATCTAGAGGGTCCGAAGTTCATTCCAGTGCTGAGGAGGCGCCCTGTAATACAATACAATACAATACATTATTTTTCATTTTGTTTTCATGATCTAGCTGAGGCGGGCATTCCCATGCTCAGCTTTATAAATACATTTTGGTACATAGAACAGACGATCGTCTGATGGTAGACTGATAATTCTCTGCTGAAATTATCATCCTTTGAGTAGGATGATCATCTGCTGCAATGATGTACATGACAAATGCTTTTATATTTCCTGAATATGTATTGCAGCCCGGATGGATGAAACTAGATCCGGGGTCTTCAAACTCGTTCGATCTTCACTCTAAGTACAAGTCGATCCATGTGAGAATTTCGCTGAAGTCGAACATGGAAAGACATCGCTTGATTACCGGTCAATGATGAAAACCGTTAACAAGCGCGAGAGGAATCACCGATAATGATAATGACCCTCAAGGTACTGCAGTACAATTCACGTGGCGTGAATAAAGGACTTGGCGTCGAACGCCACGCAAAATCTTCTGGTCGAAGGTCATTGATGTATACCTGTCGCCGGAAGTGAGAAACTTGCCATTGAGGCATGCAAGCTTCAAAGTACTGATGGGGTTGTTCCTAGATCAACTTCTTGGATAATGAGCTGAAGTCGACAAGAAGCGATCCGTCAAAGGAGGGCCTTAATGAATCCCACATCAATGACACAGAACGGAGCTAATGATTTTAGTGGAGGTGAAAACAAACTGTGACATATGATTCAGGGTGGCGATCATGAATGGATGAAGGATAATGTATGGCAGTGGATGGGACACGGTTGACACTTTCAGAATGACCTCTCTTGAACATATAACGACACTGATGCGATGGATCGGTAGCATTACCCCAAAATGTGGATGGTTTGGCGAAGACCATGGTGATGAGACCGGTGAATGAAACAACCCAACCCGATGTGGTACGGAAGAAAAGTGTCATGTTCAAGAGCGACTTGCTACCATTAAGCTTTGATGTTCTCCCAATTTTTCCCCAGTCATTTCTGACCAGTACCTCTTTATTTTTGTCAAGCTTGAGGAGGATAACATATGCTTGTTCTATAACCTGCCCTTCGGGCAAGCCCATCGCTATGATTTAACGAGCTTAGCGATAGGGAAACTCGTTCTCGTCTAAAGACAAGTTTGTCGCTATTTAATGAATTTAACGAGTCTAACGACAAGGATAACTCGGTCCTTTTCATTTTTAGAGAGTCTGAAAAGGTACATAAAGTCAACTCCAAAATTCCTTTTTCGTCATCTAATCCCTTAAGTCCGAAAAAGTATAAAACAATACAGAAGGGATGAATTTTCGATTGCTTTTAACGAGCCGAACAAAACAAGCGCTCGATCTTTTTGTGCAATAATCCCTCAGGTCCAAAAAGATTAAAATCTAGAAGAGGGATAGCTCTTCCGGTCGCTTTAACGAGCTGGAAGGCCAAAACTCGGCAAACTTTTCATATTTTACGAGTCAGTGAAAAGAGCTCAAAGAAGACTCGTCTTTTGAGGAACGAGTGATAAACAGGGATAGCAACTGATTCCAGGTACAAGTTGGAATATTCCAATCACGGCAATGTCACAAGGATGGCTAAGTGAAATCACTCTTCGCAGATGTTCCTCAAAATGGGTAAACACACAAATGGAAGTGAATGATCGGCCAAATGACGGTGGAGGTGACGGTGCACAAACACGACCAAGGCTTTTATGGCTGATGAATTTACGATCTCAGAAGGGTATTTACCGGTTCATTTTTTCTGAATGAGCTTGAACTCTAAAGGAAAGCCTGCTCATGAACTTATGTTTATTTTTTAACGAGCATGAACTATGCGCTAAAACTGCTCGGATCTTGCGTTATTTTTTAACGAGCATGAACTATGTGCTAAAACTGCTCGATATACCAGTCATAATAAGAACGCCTCCTGTGAGATAGCTATTTTTTAAGGAGCTTTATCTCACGAAGCTATGCTCCAAATTTGGCAAGTTCTACCTTTGCCCCACAGAATTTCTTCATGCAAGGTCGGAATCGGCTAATCCTACGAGTTTAAAGGGTTAGACCTACAGGTTTAAAGGGAGGACCTAAAAATTTAAAAAATAAATAGTCGTCCCTCGCTCACATTCCAAAAGTTTGCATGCCCCCAGACATAGGATAGAATTTCGAGGCTGCCCCTCCTCTCCCCTACCTCTGCTTTTCTTCGGGTGTTCACAGCTACTTGTCATCTTGCCAATCTCATGTTAACGATACTAGTCTTCTCGTTATTTTAAGGGGTCTTACGCGGTACTCAGGCTTCCCGTCGGCCCAACTTTTAACGAACAGCTATTTTTGACAAGAGAAGAACACTACTCAAAGACAAAACATTGGTATTATTGAGGGAGGCTTGCCTCTTTCTTATTATCCGAAGAGGGTTCTATTCGCTGCCGCAAATCAATCTCTTTCTTCGGCGATGTCTATCATCAGGTTACTAAGGATGGCGACCACCTGTTGCAGCAATAGAATCTTTTTCTTTGGAGGCTGCCCCTACTTATCCTTCAAAACATTTGTTTTAATGGGTGAGGCTTGTCTTCAAAGATGGTTACTACTTGCTACCGCAAATGATCCCCTTCCTCGGTATCCTGATTATCTAGACAAGGGGAGCGAGAAGCTGATTATCTCACTCGCATAACTTTGACAAAAGAATATTATTCTAAAACAACCCCTCTTCCATCCACGGACGGGGTACGGACTAGTCATATTCTTCTGCGGAAATTCTGCCTTATACCCGGGGTTTCTTCTGCCCGAAGCAGACCAGGGTGCATGCCCCCTGGGTCCTAGTCTTTCTTTCCGAATCACTCGCACTCATCGGGAAGGAGGACTGGGGGCGGAGGCGTATCTTGAGTGAATAGACCATTCAGGATTGGTATTTGACTATTTGCGATGCGAGATCCCGGAAATGAAAGTTGGTCTACGAGCTTGACCATCCTTCCTTCGTGTGGAAAACACATTACTCTAAAGAGTGAGGAGACTATCGCTCCCATGCAATAAATATAGTCGCGTCCAAGGAGTAGGTTATAATCCAAGGGTCCTTGGACGACCAACACGTTCATATTAACGGTCTTCCCTTTCAATGTAACAGGTACATTGGGGAGGATTCCTAATGGTCGACTGGTTCCTTTATCAAAACCTGAGAGATTTCTTAACTCAGGTAAAAGCGCCGGGGAACCCAGTGCTTTCCAAGCAACAGAGGAAAGGATACTCACAGACGCCCCCTCATCAATGATAGTACCAGCCATAATCATTCTATAGATCTGGACAATGATTCTGAATGGTATACTGGCTGGTAACCGGGGTCTGCCTAGTTGATTCCAATCAAAGGATACAACCAGGTTGCTTGGTGGTGGGACCGAATATACGGCCGGGTATGACCCTGATGATGTTCCTTCCTGCGATAAAGGAATGGGCGCATTGCCCTGACGCTCATCAGAATCGGTGCTAATGAAAAGAACCTGGATGGTGTCATCCTTATTCTCTTCAGTGAGGGTGTCGCATGAAGATGACTCTTCGGCGACGGTGTCATTTGAAGATGGGTCTTCAATGACGGAGTCATTGGACGATGAAACCTCTGAAGGAAGAACCGGGTCAACTGCCGTTTCGACCTTTAGACTTTCGTCTGGTCTGGATTCAGTAGGTTCATTCTCAATGACCGACACTTCAGCGGACCACTTGGGCGGGCCAGCTGGATTTTCAACTATCAAGGGATTAGGCGCGAGTTTTTGGTATCCAGGAGGAAGTCGTAACGGTGAAACCGGACGATCTTCTAAAACTCTCTTGGCCTCATCTAAGAATGGACACTTGTGGATGGCATGCTTGCCTTCACACAATACACAGGGTGATCTTGGTCTCCCTCTTCGTCCTTCACTCTCGCTAGTTGACGGATTGCAATCAACATGACTATCAGAGGTTGATGCTACCGGATTGTGCAACCTTGGGGACCAGTCCCTTAGTATTCGGGGAATACAAGGACAATCACAATGGAAATGGGTCCCTTTGCAAATGACACATGGCGATTTAGGCCCGGTCGGTGCAGTGTGTGGGTTTTTGTCAGCTTTCTCCTGCTTGCCCCCAGTCGCCTTCGCCATAGGCTCCTTCTGCTTCTTTTCTTTCTTCTTCTTTTCCTTCTTCTCCTTGGGAGGCTGACTTTTGCCAGCTCTACCTCGCGAAGATGAAGGATCAGAGGAAGTATCGTAAGAAGTGGAAGGCTGGTGGGCAGTTCTAGGTTGTTCTGACTGTTGATTCGACTGCTCAGGATTAGTGGCGATCTGGACTACGTTAGTTGAAAAGAGCCATACAGGGAGGCCGATTGTCAATCCTGGAAGTGACAATGTTGCCATATGAGGCGCACCAACATCTCCCCAAGAGGAGAAGGGATTTGGACTTCCGCCAAGGTTGCTTCCTTGGTTGGTGGGCTCCATACTTTTCAACTGAAAGATCAACGTGGGAATAACAGGTGATTATGTTCCGCTTAAAATAAATTTTATTAACGACGCTTTTAGACACAAACTTGCTTTTTCATGTTTTAAGAGTCGAGAAAAAGCTAAAGATGACTCTAGTCGCCTTCGATGTATTAACGAGCCCGAAGTGACAAATGCTCGGTTGGACTTTTTCAGTTATAGAGTTTGAAAAAGGCCAAAAGAAACTGCTCTGGAGATCTAGGCAGAGGGTGTGCCAAACCTTTCGCGAAACCACAGAATACGTTTTACGGTACGGGTGGTCGATCTTCGTGAATGCTGTGTTCACTGCATCGCGATCAGTAGGGCGGTCGACACGGCTTCCTAAGGATAAAGGATAAATGCCTATAGGGGTCTCCCAATATACGCGACGGTACGCGGGAGCACAAGTCCGTATTAGTGCCACCGACTCTGAGGAGGAATCACCCACCTTCGTAGAGATCGACAGTCACTATGCTTAACGACGCCGGAACACGTCTCTACCTAGACCTCTAGATGTTTGCGTTATGTTACAAAGCGTTGTTATGTAAATTGGGTTTATTTTAATGTTGATCTTGCTTAACAGTTTGCCTTTAAGGATCACCACGAGATGTATATATACAACTTCCTAAATGCAATCTAAGATGAGAAGCAAAACTTTTCAATCTTTCAACTTTGAAAACCTTAATCTACTGAGGGAAAAGAAAGACACAACTTTTCGCACAGATCATAGAACACACACTAAAATGCAAATTTTCCTAAATCGTCAAGCACACAATCAAATGCAAAATGCACAATGCATGTATTTCTTTTCGTTATCCTTAATGTTGATGTAAGACAGAAAGGAAACTGTTGTATAACTTTGAATCTAATTTCAAGCAGAAGTAAACAAGCTTGTCCACAATCAAAAGACACCTTAAGATCGACTTGTTTAGACACTGGAAATGTATAGATTCAAACCATAAAATGAAAAACAAACAAACTCAAACAGCCATGAACAATAATAAAACTAGCTCTTAAGATCACAAAGACACTTTTACAGTTCAGGATCTAAGAGGCCACAGCTATACTGGTTCGCTTTTCACAATGGGAAACTGTAACTGAAGCAAGAAATACTGAAAGAACAATCACAGTTTCATCACACAACTGAGGCGGAATAATGTCAAGGAAAGTTGGTTTACAGCAAGTACAATGACAAGCAATCAGCAGCAAAATAACAGTGAAAAAAGGCCAAGACTCAGTAGGAAACCTCAGCAAGACACTGGCTAACTGGTCCAGTGCAGGCTCTGGTCTGTCAAACTGACTCTCAGCGCAGTTCCCGAAGGGAGTACCTACGCTGAAATGCAGACTGCCTTTGGACAGCCTGCACTGAGACACGAGAGTTGCGTTTACAAGGATTTCTGGGTCATAAAAAGCTCAAAAATTCACTGTTTTTGCTGAAATAAAAAGCTATAGGTCAAGTACAAGCTAAGGGATGATCAAGAGGATGAAAAGCTATCACAAAGAGCACAAGAGTCTTTTGTAGATCAGCTCTTCAAATCATGAATCTGCTCAGAAAATGAGCAAGAGTAGCAGCCCCTCTACTTCGCTTTTGATATAGTCAAAAGCTTTTCGATTTGGTACTCTTTTCTTCAGGAAATGAATAGCAAAGATACTACAAACACCAACAAGATACTAGGCTCCCCAGCGGAGTCGCCATTTTGTTGTGGGGAAAAGTATCCGACTCGGAATGACCCTATCCTGACTCTAAGGGTGATAGTTCCTTAGCAACAACTGAAAGTAAAGCTTTGATATTTTCCTTTATGAAAGTACAGAGAAGGAAGAAAAGATTGACCAACCGATATCCTTCGCTTTTGTCGATCTTGTCTTCTCTCTTCGTCCCTTGCTCCCAGCTCCTTGTTCCCTTGCCGGCCCAGCTACACAAAGATCCTGCACAAACAAGAGATGGAAACTACAAGAAACATGTACTCATAACTGATGCATGGATTAGAGTGAATCAGATATACAAGTAAATACAATACATCAATGCAATACAAGTATATAGGAGAACATTCAAAGCTTTATTGATAGAAGTAAAAGGTTCTGAGAAGGTTACAACCATCAATGGCTCCAATCCAGCAGCAAGAAATCTCCTCTTCACCTCTATAAAAGCAATCACCCAATAGCTCTAACTGTAAACCAACAGCACTTCCTTGCTTTGCACAAAATTCCAGCCCCCTTAGACCTCATAGAAGAGCTCTATATATAGGATAGAAGAAGAAAGGATGAGTCAGCTTGAGACTGACATAAAGCTGCCTTGTGTCCTTTCCCTCTTCAGTTAATCTTCAGTTCTTAAGTCCACTTGGAGATCCTTGCTTACACATGGAGATCAAGTACCTCTTACTCATCACAGGGCGAATTCCTTGAACCAAGTGTCAGTTTGGAAGCTTCCTGGGCAGTTGACACCTTGCAGAATGACTGTGCCACTTGGCCAATCTCGCCCAGCGCAGGTAGCCTTCATTGGTTTTGACTTTCAGCGCAGGTACAAGGAGGAGCAGTTGACATTCAGCGCAGTTGCTCAGTGGAGTAGCTGACATGATCCAAAAATAGCCTGTTTTGAGTGTTTTTCAGGTGGAGAACTGATGGGAAGTGTTGTGGTTTGCTGACCTTGTTCTTCTAGGGGTAAGAACAACATGTTTAGGGACTGAGGATCCCTGTAATTATTGACATTTCCTGCTCCATGCTGCGAGGCACAAAAATGTCTATAACATACGTGCCTTTTCTAAAGTGAACATGCATGCAGATCTGTAAATGATGATTTAAACTTTACAATAATTCCAGACATCAGTTATACCCAGATCATCATATTTACAGATTACAACATGCACCAGTTGTTAAGATAAATGATTAAACCACATAAAGATACTTCACTTCAAGCCTTAAGATCTTGACCCAACATTAGATCTTATCCTTCATCAAGCGCTAAGGTTCAACCTTGGTTCAGATCTAGTTATGCACCATAACCCAATAACCTGTATGCTAGATCTTTCTCTTCATCAGATATTCAATACTTGAGTGCTTTTGCCTAATGATCTTCTCCTCCTTTTGTAGTCTTAGGCCTTACTCAATACCATGGACCAAAACCACTTAGGACCAATACCTTGGACCAAATACCTGGGGTCAACATTTCAGACTAGATATCTTGGACTAATACCATGGATAAAAATACCATGGACCAAAACTTAGTTTTCCAACATGCACACGCCTTTCCTTCTGTGAAAGTGCATGTGTACGCTATACGCTCCTTTTGATATGCTAACCCACGTGTACATGCGGCTTGGTCAATGGGGAAGCTGCTTATACCTCTCTTTCTTCATTCTGTGAGTCTAAACTGTGATTTATCATCTGGGTGAGTTGCTATCAAGGACAACACCTGTGTCATAGTGCCAAATCTGTGTCATAATGCCAACACAAAAATGTTATCATTAGAAGAGATGTAAATTTTGCTGAAAATATATCGGCCTACGAGCCTAGTTCGGTGTATGTGCCACCTCTCTCTATCCCTTCTACTTCTGAAAATATTTCTTCTTTAGATGATAACAGCGAGGATGACAATCCTTCCCCACCTTCTCAGGATCCTCCTTCGGCTCCTCAACTTCCAAAATGGGTCTGTTCTACTCGAGATGTAGCAGGTGCTCTTGTAGGTGATCCTACAGATCAACGATGTACACGTTCTCATTTCGATAAAGCCTCTTCTTTACTGGCTCAAGCTTCAGCGAATTGCGATCCTGACACCTTTACAAAAGCTTTAGGCCATCCATATTGGGACGCAGCTATGAATGAAGAATATCATTCATTGGTGGCAAATGATACATGGGATCTTGTTCCTCTTCCCAAGGGACGAAAACTTGTTAGATGCAAATGGGATTACATAACCAAGTATGGACCAGATGGAAAAGTTGATAAACATAAAGCTCGTCTTGTTTCTAAGGGCTTTTCACAAGTTGAAGGCCTTGACTATATTGAAACTTTCTCCCCTATTTCCAAAATGAATACTATCCTCCTTGTTCTTTCCTTTGCTGCCTCTTTCAAATGGGAAGTCCATTAGATGGATGTTAAATTTGCCTTTTTGCATGGGGACTTGCAAGAAGAAATCTATATGGAACAACCTACTAGCTTTATATAACCAAACTCCAGCCTTGTATGTCACCTTAAGAAATCCCTTTATGGTCTCAAGAAAGCCCCTCGGGCTTGGTATGACAAAATGAATAGCCTTCTTTTAGATACTAGCGTTTCTAGGTGTCATTCTGATAATAATGTCTACACCAAGAAAGTGGGTAAGTCTCTTATCATTCTTATTCTTTATAATGATGATCTTATCCTTAATGGTAGTGATCCCAACCTTATAAACCATGTGAAATCCAACCTTAAAAAGAAGTTTGAAATGACAGACTTAGGACACTTGCATTATTTTCTTGGTCTTCAAGTCTTGCAATCCAAGGAAGGTATTTCCCTTTCTGAGTCCAAGTATGCATGTGATCATCTACTCCACTTTCACATGGAAGACTATAAGCCAGCCCCTTCTCCCTTTCAGTCTGGAGCCAAACCTTCAGTCACTTGTACTTCCCCTGAAGTTGATGCTACCTTATACTGTCAGCTTGTAGGAAAACTTTTGTATATAACCCATACTCATCCCGACCTTTACTTTGTTGTTGGCCTTATTTCTTAGTTTATGCAAAACCCACATGAAAGTCATTGGAAAGAAAATAAAAGAATACTTCGTTATGTTCGAGGTGCAGTTCAGTTTGGGATTCATTACAGTTGCAGATGCATCTACTCTATTGGTTGGTTTCACTGATTTCATTTAGGCTAGTGACCCTGATGATCGGAAGTCTACTACGGGTTATGTCTTCACTCTTGGTTATGGACCTATTACATGGGATTGCAAGAAACAAAGTGCCATTTCTCTTTCTTCAGTAGAAGCAGAGTATCGTGGCGTCGTAGAAGCTAGTAAGGAAGCCCTGTGGCTTCATCAAAACCTATCAAAGTTTGGCTTTCAGTAGCAACATCTGAATACACTTTGGTGTGATAATCAAAGTGTCATTCAACTATTCAAAGTTCTAGCCCAACATCAGCGCAACAAACACATTGAACTACACATGCACTTCATCAGAAATCTCATTCATCACCATGTTCTTGAAGTGCAATATTGTTCAACCGATGATCAAGTTGCAGACATCTTTACAAAGGCTCTCATAGAGGCGAAGTTTACTAAGCTTTGATTTATGGTTGGAGTTTAGGAAGTTGTCACTAAGGGGGGATAGGCTCTAATGCCTCCTTCCTTCTCCTATTGTGTCATATTTGTACATCCTTCAATCCTATCCCAAGTTGTTCTTAAGGGGGGATGTTAGGATATTCCAACACATACGAAATAGTTAAGTATAACTTGGTCTAGTGTAGAGTTAGGTAAAGTGTGTTTCTTTACTATGTACTTTTGTAACTTACAATCTGATGGTCATGATATGTAGTAATCCGACGGTTCATTCTCTCCTTGATATTACCAACACTTGATCCATGGCTTAACACCCGATTGGTCCATGATATCTATTTAAAAAGCATGGAGGGTCATATGTAGGGTAATCGTCCATGAGAGAAGCTTATGTAAGTTTTCATTCTTTTATTAATAAATTGCCTGAAGTGGTCACGTTGGCTCATGCCATGGACTGTTTCCTTCCTTGAGGGTTTTAACCACGTTAAGAATACTGGTGTATTGATATGTAATTTGTTTGTGAGCGATGTCCTTTGGTGTTCTCTTTGAGGAACTTACCCTGTAAATTCATACACCTTTTAATTAAATACATAAATTGGAAAAAATGGCATATGAACTAGTGTCATATGATTTGAGTTATGGTTCTTTTGAGCATGTGGGTTGATTGTATTGTAACAAATCCTATTTACTATTAAGAATTTGAACAATATAATGAAGATGAATCTCCATAGCTAAAAATCTTGTTACAAACTCTTTAAAATGTATATATGTTTAAGTTATATATTAATTATTTTTATGGGTAATAATAATTCTTATTTAAGAAAATATAATTCAATTATTTTTTATGATGTTTTAAATTTTAACAATTTAATTTTAATAACTTAAGATATACAATAAAGTGTTTAAATGTTTATTATAGATTAATACCTATCAAAATTTACTAAACACTTATTTTATGCAACTTCACTGGTTATTATCATAAGGCGTTTCCCTCTGAAATCAACTCCCCTCTCTGCCCACCTGTCATCCTTGTACGCCACACGATTATATGTTAGACGATTGCAAAAGTTTCAGCCGTTCGTTCAAAGTGGTTACAAATTCATTGCCAAAACGGTTTGCGAGTTTATCAAGCCTGCCATTTGGCATGTGGTCATAAACAATGAATAGCTCCTTCTGCCTCCGACACCATCCCCACAGTTGAACCAGGTTCCACTGCTACATGCGTCCCATGGTCGAGATCTCTACCACGAACCCCTTCATTCCCTCCGTGAACTCTTTCGTTATGCATTTCACTGCCATTTCTTGGCCACTGCTAAGGAGAATGCCCATATAAACCTTCCCAAATCCCCCTGGCCCAAAACATTTTCATCCCTGAAGATCTTTTCTCTATATTTTGTTCTTTTGAGAAACACAATGGCAAGCGCCAACGAGAATACAACCAAAGCTGCAACTGTAATTCTTGCTATGAGCCCTACATGCGGATGTTTGGAATTCCTTTTAGCGAATGATGGTAAACTTGAGATATTGAGTTGGGGTGTCGTGCCTTCTGTGGTGAAGCTCCACACAAGAATGTAATGGTCTTGGACTGAAGTGTCACCGGTAGCCACTGAAAAGCCAATGAACATCTTCTCTTCGTTGCTGGTATGGTTAAGCAGGCCCAGATATGGCCAATACTTTGCTACAGTTGGTTATAGTTGGTTGTGATCCAGTTAAAATTTCATATAAGTATAGTTGGTTGTGATCCAGTTAAAATTTCATATAAGGTAATAATCAAAATTGAGATTTCAAGATTCTATGTATGGTTTATTAATTTACAGTGGTCATTGGTCAATCGTAAACAGTGTGCTTTGAAATCTGTGGGAGGTCCGTATGTTCGGGTGCTTTGATGCAGTAATAGATACAGTGAAATAGATTGTTGTATTGATTGAGTTTGTTCGTTTAATGCAGTAATAGATACAGTGAAATAAATTGTTATATTCATTGGGTCTGTTAGTTTTTCTTCTGAATACATTGGTTTTATTTGAAATCATTCTCACAAAAAATTCCCATATTTAATTTTTACATAATAATTGCGAAAGTATCATTAAAATTGCAAAATGAAAAATTACATATGTACGCTGAAATTACCATGTTTATAGATATTATTCCTCCCAGATTATTTACAAAAAAACAAGAAAACTGAACTACAAGATTTGCTATAAGTAGTATCGGTGCTGATAAATTTTTATTACCAGAAACGTGTAGTAGGACTACCTTTTGAACCAGTCCTCAAGACTTAACAAGAAGGAAACTTTTCAAAGTTTCTGTAGGAGGGAATCCGAATTAAAGAGCTTTCTGCTGGTCGAGTGGAATCATAGACAAATTTAAGAGGTAAATTTCATAACTGGTAGCTACATAAACGAAAAACAAGAAAATCGTATAAAGGGTTTATGGGGTAGGGCTTAAGAGTAATAAAACCCTAGAGCCGACCTGGCCCCATCTTCCTGAGAGGGTCTGGAGATTAAGTGAGGACTTGCCAAAAAACCCTACCAGGGCAGAGGTCCTAGCAAGAACCTCGAACTGAGAACGTTGCGACAGACACTATTAATACATTACCCAACGTTCACCTAAAAGGATGGGTAACCAGATTTATTCAAGCTAGAAAACAGACTTATGCTATAAAAGATGATAGATACAGTGATCCATATACAAAATATCTTTAATAAAACAAGAGATCAAAATGTGGAACTCAACTAGACCATCGAAAGGCAAGCTGATGAAGTAATTGCAGAAAATAATAAATCTAGAGAAAATTAGATACAGGCTATAAAACCAAGTGATTTATCGTGCTACATAAGAAGATTGCTCATTAAAAATTGTTCATCATTAAGTAGTGAAACCCGCATCATAAATATACAAAAGGACAACTCGTCCTCAAACCCTGAAGTCGAAGCTTGGAAAGTAGTCCATCAACATCATAGAGGAATTACAAACTTCACATAAAATAATGCATGAAAGATGAGCAGCAAACGCGAAGTAGCCATAATCTCGGGTTCGCAGTCGAACCCTAAGCCTTCACTTGTTCAGGGTAGGAAAATTTAATTACATCTTAAAGAAAATCAGCGGAGGTAACCGCTTAAGAGGCAAGAACCCCAAATATAGCTTACACCAAGGCTGTATCATTTCTACAACGAGGAAATAACAAAATAGAACCCTCAGAGAGCCGAAGCTCTGACCCCAGGCATCCCAAGAGTAATTCCTTAACTGCAGCATAGTAATCTGGTGGTAAACCTTACCTGGAATAATGATGCAACCTAGAGGTTGAGAAAGCAGCCTCACTTCGGACTTCACCATGATTCCCGAGTCCATAGCCTGAGCTCCTGTCAAGAAAACCAAAAACCAGTAACTAAGCATCATAATATTGCAACGATCTTTGTGGCAAAAGAGAAATTGTCTACCCTGCTGGTGATAATTTACCTGAGCAGCTCCGGCATGAAGCAACACCATAACCTTGCCTCTGAGACATGCTGCGGGTTGCAAGATCTGGTTGACAGACTAGCAACGGAAGAAGGGAAACCGGAACGACGCCGAAGAGAAATGAAACAACAGAACAACCCGGCTTCGCCCGAGAGAATGTGGTCAAATGCTAAAACAAGATCAGCCGTCGGATAAGGTTCTCCATCATCCCACCGTCGATGAAGCGGGAGGCCCAAGGGTGGTAGCTGCAATGGTTATGACCTGCCTGTGCCACGTACCAGGACAGAGCAGGGCATTCAATGCCGAGTTCAAACAAATATCTCTGGCTTAGTAGTGGAATTACAAATGTAACTTGTCAATAGAACTGGTGAGAATGCGGAAGACAACAAGCAATAAATGGAGAGGGGACGCGAGGTCAGTGTGATTCAATGCTGGCACAAACCACGCTGGCACCCAAACCCAAATCCGAATGTACACCCACACTTCATACCAGATTGAATTAATGATGTGACTAATCTGTAATTATAAGCATTGTTAAATAGCGCAACCAGAGTTAATGCTGTGACCCATCGATGTAACGTTAATGTTGCTGAAAGCCATTATAAAGTAAATTTTTTTTTATGCTATGTAAAAAAACGTATGATGTGGAGACATCATATATATATATATATATTATTTGCAAGATATTATATTATGTTACAATATCTCTATCATATTAGGTTAAAAAGTGATTATCTAAGCAAATATACATTTAAATTAATTTTAATTTAAAATAATATTTAATAATTTAATTTTCAATATTTTTAATTAAATTTTATATATTTTAAAATTTAATAATTATATATATATATTTAAAATATTTTTTATAATTAAAAATGATAATTATATATATATATTTAAAATATTTTTTATAATTAAAAATGATAATATCATTATGGAAACTATGTTAGTTTATTTTTATAATGAATATAATTGTCAATTACTATAATATATAGTTTACTATTTTATTTTAAATTTAAAATAATATTTAATAATTAAACTTAAATATGGTTGAAATTATGTTAATTTATATTTAATATTAATATAATTCTCTATTAATATAGATTTATAACTATTTTATTTTGAATTTAAAATAATATTTAACAATTATGTTTATATGTATATTTATATATATATTTTAAATTTCAAATAATGATGAATATTTCAATTTATTTTATTGTTATGTTACAATATTTATATATTTATATGTTTTCAAAATCAAGGTGGTGGAACATGTCAATATCAATTTTACATTACAATTAATAAAAATTACCCCTATCATATGTAAATTAACAAGGTTCCAAGGTTGTGGAGCATGTCAATATCAATTTTACATTACAATTAATAAAAATTACCCCTATCATATGTAAATTAACAAGGTTCCAAGGTTGTGGAGCATGTCAATAAGCCTTCAAATTTCTAAGCTTATGGAGAATGTCAATAAGCCTTCAAATTTCTTTAGTACTTTTATTCTGTTAAGATTCTAATAATGTAGAGCATATGAGAAGCCTCCAAAGTTCTAGAATGCCGGGAAATTGCATTTTAAGTTTATCAAATATTAAGAGTATAAAAAGTATAACTTAGTAAGCTTTCAAATTTCTTTAGTACTTTTATTCTGTTAAGATTCTAATAATGTAGAGCATATGAGAAGCCTCCAAAGTTCTAGAATGCTGGGAAATTGCATTTTAAGTTTATCAAATATTAAGAGTATAAAAAAGTATAACTTAGTAAGCTTTCAAATTTTCGGTTGTTTTATGTTCATCAAATATTGGTATAAAAAAGGTATAATTCATCAAATAAAAATTATGTTTTTTCTTCTTTGTGTCATATGAAAAAAGTTTCTATTTTTAAGGATATAACTTTATTTCTTAATTGATTGGATATTTTTAATTCATAATATATTTGTAATTGAGATGAATTTAATGAAAGTAGATATATATAACTTTCAAATTCAATTTTCAAACTTAAATTTTAAATAAACTTATATTACTAACCTAAGTAATAGATTTAGGAAAGGAAAATGGAAAAAAATGAAATGAAATAAATTAAAAAAGCAATTTGGATTTTCAACAATTAGTAATTAGTGATTATCTAAAAATTAAAACAAATTCACAATCTCAATTTAACAATTTTTCAAATTATTCAGCCGAAAAATATACTTAATCGTATCAATTTTACATTACAATTGATAAGAATTATGCCTATGTAAATTAACAAAATTCCAACGCTGTGAAACTTGTCAATAAGCCTTCAAATTTATTTAGTACTTTTCTTTTGTTAAGCTTCTAATAATGTACAGCATGTGAAAAGCCTAATATAGAGTAAATGATATCAATATATTTTTATTCTTTATCAAAGTATTTTTTTGTTCTATTTTCATTTTTCAATTTATGCCTTACGACATTTTTTTGTAACATTTAATGCAAATGCTAGTTATTTTCTAATTAATAAAAAATTAAGTAAATCTTAAACTAGCGTAATATAGATGGGTTCTTATAACTATAAGATTTAGTTGAAAATTATACAAGTGACACCCTTACACCAGTACTTTAATGCTACACCTCTTTATGCACAAACGTACTTTAATACTACAACTCTTTATGGACTCTTTTACACCTCACAAACCAAATAGTTTAATAGTTTTATATCAAAATAAAAAATTTAATTAATATAATTTATAATAATATTTTTACACAAATGATGAGAAGTGAAGAAGTGATATATGTTTAGGAATTTTAATGTTACAATTAACATTTCAATTAATATAAATTTTTAAATGAAGATTGGTTTAATTGATTTTGTATTTTTACGTTGAAAGTGTTCTCTTTACGGAGTTTTATGTTGGACTATTTAAATAGATCTATGATACCAGATGGACGTTTTTACTTTTTTGACTATATTTTTGTTAGTCCACGCCCTTTTGGGGCTGCACAGACTATAGTGATCGATTTTCCACTAATTATTACTTCGACACGAGAATCAATAAACAATTTGTATGCTACTAATCAAAGTTTTTGAAAAGACACGATAACCAATAAATTATTTTTATTTTTAACCAAAGTTTCTTCAAGGCTTTTTTCTTTTAACCAATTAGCTAAATTGTCATCTTACTTGGCCTCATATCGTGTGAGGCAAATGAGGAAAAAGATTTAGGAGAAGGATAAGTATTAAAATAATTTGAAATTAAAATTAATTAATGCTAGCATTACTTCTTTAACATTTTATGTTAAAGAAAACTATGGTTAATATTCGAAAGTGAAAGTTGTTATATCTTGTTAAGAAGTAGACACATGTGTCATATGTGTCAAGACTATTGCATGGCACGAGATCTGATGTGTTGTTGTTTTCATTTGAATGTTAGCCTTCTAGGGGAAGGGCTCACTTTGGAAACGATAGCATTGTTTGTCTACTTGCATTTTTCCTCTATAACTCGGAAGCTTAGACTCAAATACCTACCAGTAAACAAAACAGAGAAAGGTGCAGGCTTTGTAGCTCTCATGTATGCTTCAAACTTACAAAATTGAATTGTTAATAATACCCTTTACACATTCTTCTGTGAAAGGAATATGCCAAAACTGTTGATGGAATCCATAATAATGTTGTAATAACTATGTACAAGAGATGTGATATTCCTGGATTCTCATAGTTTGAAGTGATATTTCTGGACTCTCATAGTCTAAAGTGATAGTTATGGACTCTTATATTCTTTGTTTTATTCGTTTGGCAAGTCTCACATGAAGAAGCACAATCTTCTCATTTGCTTAAAGACCGTTCCATTGGTAAAGTAAGTAAGTTGACATTGCATACTTGTTCAACCATAAATAATTAAATATTTATTAATTGGGATAAAGATTCTACAACCACATTATTTATATTTTTGTTTCATCAAATTTCAAAGTCGCAACTTGTAAATTTCTTACGCACTTTTCATGTTGTTGTTAGTTCCCTATAATACTAGTGATTCCCCCATTACTATTGTCATTGCAGCCCTTATTGTTATTTTTGTGCCCCTATTGTCCCCGTATTGTTATTATTGTGCCTCATAGAAGGTCACTATTGTTATTGTTGTGCGCTTATATTATTACTATTATGTCGAGTTTGATTATAATGTGACCTGTTAGACTCCTATATATAGAAAGGACGTTTTGTCATATGTATCATCCAAGAATTGTTCATTTGTGTAATGTAAAGGAGGTTTCCCCCTCGAAGAGACTGATTTTAAACGCGCTGATATGTCTTTTCTTCTATTTTGTGAGTTGGTTGCATAACATTTGGTATCAGAGCTTTGAATTCTAGGGTTTCACTGCTTCAAACAGGTCATCGTGGAATTATCACTATAATTGTTTTTCTGCGATATTTCAAAAGCTAAAAAAAAAAACAATTTGATCTGAAATCTTTTTGAACCTCGGGTCCAAATTTCAGACCTTTTCTCTCTATATTTTTGGAGATATGATACAAGGAAGTTAGGGTTTTTGTAGGATCCCGAATTATATCTCAAACAGGTGACCTGGAGAAAATCATCATAACATTTTTTTTCTGAGCATCAGATTGAAATTTCTTAAGAAGTTACAGAAAGAGGATGGTCGATAGTTTTTGTATATCGAGTTTAGGTCCTAAGGTCGAAACAATGACCCGTGGAACTTCGTACAAGTTCGCTCTACTGAACTAATGTTTAATCAGGTCATCGTGGGAGATTTGACATAACTATTCCTTGGAGAATCCAATCTTGATCACACTTGCAGGGTTGGAAAGAGGACTCAGAGGGCTACTGCAAGACGCAATTTCAGACCTTAGAGATATGAAATTACAGAGATACAATAGATTCAATATTGAGCTCCTACAAAGTGAAAAAAGGTGTGTGGTTTTTTTTAATTTTGCATAAGTTTTGTTTGAAAAAAGAGTTTGAAAGAATTCAAAGGGAATAGTGAAACATTATTATCATTAATTGATGCCCCAAAAAAAGGAAATGGAAACACCTAGTAAGCAACTTGAAAGCTCTAGCATGACTCATGAAGAATAGGAAGAAATGCGACATAATATATCTATATTACGAGACCAAGTGCAACAAATTTCACTCTCACAAAAGGTGACAAAAGCTAAGATGGATGGTTTAAAGAAATGCATGGAAGCTAAGATAGATGGTATAAAATACATCATTGAATATTGGAAGAAATACATGGAAGGTTTCACAAATTTACTACAAGAAAGGCTTCCTAATGGCGAAAAGGTAGTAGAGGAAACTCATAATGAGAACAAATGAAATGTTAATCATGATTCAAAGAATGACAACATTAAACAATTGAAGAAAACGTGGAAGGTTTGAAGGAAAATTTGACAATTTTTCCACAAGAAAGGCTTCTTAATGGCGAAAAGGTAGTAGAGCAAACTCATGATGGAAATGTTAATTATGATTTCATAGACTCTAACGTTGGAACAAAGACCCACCACGTTCCAAAGATCAATATGAGGAAGTTTGATGGCAAAGATCCTGTAACATGGATACTATAGATGGAACAATACTTCAATCTCCATAATGTGAAAAGCACACAAAAGGTATGCATTGCAACTTTACATTTGAAACCAAATCAGTTTTCATGGTATCGATGACTTTGCTCTCGTAAACAAATTATCACTTGGACAATTTTTACAGAAGAAATTATAGCACATTATGAGGATACAAAAAGAAACACCTTTTTTATCCAATTGATAAATCTCAAACAAAAGGGTTCAATGATGGAGCACATTGAAGGCTTCTAAAAATTAAATATAAGGGTAAAATATATTCCAGAGGAGCATAAGATTGATGTGTTCATAGGGACTTTAAAAGATAACATCCAATATGAAGTTCGCCTTTGGGAACTTGATTCATTAGAAAAGGCATTCAGGTTGGAAATAAAAATGGACATCAAAATTATGGCAACAAGGAAGCATACCACTCAAAACTATAAAGATGGAAGTGTTGTTTCTCTTATCCTTTTACAACCTATAAGGTTGACACCACAAAAATTGGAAGAAAAAAGAGAAAAAAGGGCTTTTTACAGTTGTGATATAAAATACACTAAAGGTCATAAGTGTGCTAAGAAGAAATTATTTTACATAGATCGTGAAGAGGAGGAAGAAAAGGAACAAGAAACGTCAAAAGAAAAGGATATACATCAGTGACAAACACTAGAGAAAGAAGAAATGAATCCGATCATATCTTGTAATGCATTGGCCGGAATTACCACTCCTCAAACTATTAAGATAGAAGGACATATCAAGAACAAAAAGGTAATAGTGTTGATTGATTCGGGTAGTACCCATAATTTTATTCATTGTAAAATAGCCAAGGAATTGAACTGCTTCCTATATCTAGCACCAGAGCGTCAAGTGATGGGTGCAAATGGAGGAACCATAAATTTCTCTAGAAAGTGCCATAATATCAAGCTATCCATGCGAGAATATGTATTTAATAGCACAATACTTTTCTAGTATACCTAGGGGGGATAGTATGCGGTACAGAGGGAGGTACATAAGGGAATAATGTAATAATGGGATGGGCCATAGTAATAAATAAGGTGGTTAACTTGTATCATGTAAGGGACCACAAGTAGTTAGCAATAATGTAATAAGCCCATGGTATTAGATAGATTAAGGGAACTATGGTAATGACCCATGGTATTGTATGTATGAGGCCTATATAGAGGCTAGAGACTCCCCATTGAGAGGTGTCAAGGAATATTGTATGAACAGACATATGGCTTATGGAGTGTTATCCTTCCTTAAGGAGTGAATTTATGGTGTTGCCATACCTTAAGGGTTTGATTAATAAATTGAAGCATTTCATGTTATTTCTGGGTATATTTGTATTCTCATATATTTCTAGATTAAATCTATAACAAGTGGTATCAGGGCACTTTCTTGGGCAAAGCGGAGAATTTTTTATTATTATTTTTGCAGACATTTTTTGGGGCGACGAGTTTGCAGATCAGATCTATACGTTCTGGTGCAAAATTTGTAGAATCTAATTGTAGATATGGGTTTTTTTAACAAAATATCCAATTTGAAAAAAAAAATCGGCCGAATCGGAGTCTGGATGAGGGAGACATCGCTGGTTTAAAAATTAGCTGTGTTGCAGACATTTTTTGGGGAGGCGAGTTTGCATATCAGCTCTGTATGTTTTAGGGAAATATTTGCAGAATATAATTGTAGATCTGAGTTCTTTGTGAAAAAATATCCAATTTCAAAAAAAAAGAATTGGTCAAATCGGAGTACGGATGAGGGAGATATCGTTGATTTAAAAACCAGCTCTTTTTCAGAAATTTTTGTGAAGGTAGGACAATGGCAGTGCGAATCTGAAATTCCAGTGCCTAGATCGTGATTTTTATCACATGGGAAGAAGAAGAATGGTTGTTTCATTTAAGAAAACAGCTCATAATAGGGATTCTGAGCAATATTGACTAAATTGTGGCCATTTCAAATTTTCGCCATGTAAGTGAATTTTTTTCAACACACTCTTCACGGCGGTTCCAGATTTTATAGGAAAAGATAATGGTTCTACTATTGAAGAACACATAAAAACAAAAAAGTCATTATGGGAAAAACATTGAAAATTTTTGGTAGTGGTTAAATTTAAATATGGGACGGCCACATGGTGGGAATTACTTAACCAAAAGAAGTGTTACAACCTGCCCGATGAAGAATTTGAAAAATTCCTTTTAGACAGATGGTCTCAATGCCATAAAACAAGATAATAAGAAATATGTGGGGTTATTTTCTACTAGTATCTCCTTATTACAGGTTCATGGATTGATTCAGAAGGAGAAGATCATTGCGTCTATAAATTCTAGTTGGAAACATAATTTTATCAATGTTAATTTGAAAAAAAAATTGTAAGTTTCAGCAAAACACATTGAAAACACATAGGTTGATAATGAGTATGTTCAAGTTTATAAGGATTTGAAGCTTTTTCTAGATAAGTATGTGTTGCAATGTGATTTTTATACTTTAGATATGGATAACATGTATGTTCTTTTGGGATATCCTTGGATGGAATCCATGGGTGCTGTCAATATTAATGGGCAATTTTTTTTCCTGAAGCTCTAGTATAAAAAGAAGAAAATTACATTGCAGGATATTTCCTTTAAGACCCAAGCAGAGACTATGGAGATAGAAGCACAAATCTCTAATGACGCTAACACATCAGATGACGATCTTTTGATGGTTGATAATCAAACACAAACATCAAACCAGCTACTAGAAAAACAGGGAGAATCCAAGGAGGCTGGAGCAGAAAATGTTACAAGTATTGATACATCAGATGATGACTCAGTGGTTGAAGTAATATTGGAAGATAAGAAACAACAACAGGCACCACAACATGTACCAGATCCCAATCAGGCTCCATTATGTGGTGAATTAAAGAAAAATACATCGTTGGTTAAAACTTCAGCATATCACCATCCACATCACTCCGCAAGAAAACAACCAACAATATGGCAACGAATTAGCCACAAGGACAACAACCCCTATATGATAGATAGAGAGGAGCGATGATCCACCTACTACACATCAATACAGAAGAGTCGTCAGGGTCAACTTCCATCTCAAGCAAGCGAGGCACCAGCTAGGTCGAGGGTTCATATTTCTCTTGGATGGCTAGATGCATGTGCATGGTACCAATGGACTACTCTTTTGAGTAGATCTTATTATTTGTGTTCTTCTTATGTTTCAGGGATGAAACGTGTTTAAGGGGGATGAAATGTAGTATACCTAGTGGGGATAGTATGAGGTACAGAGGAAGGTACCCAAGGGAATAATGTAATAATGGGATGAGCCATAGTAATAAATAAGGTGGTTAACTTGTATCATGTAAGGAACCACAAGTAGTTAGCAATAATGTAATAAGCCCATGGTATTAGATAGATGGTATTGAGGGAACCATCGTAATGACCCATGGTACTGTATGTATGAGGCCTATATAGAGGCTAGAGACTCCCCATTGAGAGATGTCTAGGAACATTGTATGGACAAGCATATGGCTTGTAGAGTGTTCTCCTTCCTTGAAGACTGATTGTATAGTGTTATCCTACCTTAAGAGTTTTGATCAATAAAGAAGCATTTCTATCTATTCAGATCTTGTTATTTCTGCTTATTACTCACATTTATTGGTTATATTGGTATCATTTCATATATTATCATCTTAGGTCTATAACATGTAGCATACCTAGGGGGGATAGTATGGGGTACAAAGGGAGGTACCCAAGGGAATAATGTAATAATGGGATGGGCCATATTAATAAATAAGGTGGTTAACCCGTATCATGTAAGGGACTACAAGTAGTTAGCAATAATGTAATAAGCCCATGGTATTAGATAGATGGTATTGAGAGAACCATGGTAATGACCAATGGTATTGTATGTATGAGCCCTATATAGAGGCTAGAGACTCCCCATTGAGAGATGTCAAGGAATATTGTATGGACATGCATATGGCTCATGGAGTGTTCTCCTTACTTAAGGAGTGATTGTATGGTGTTGACCTACCTTAAGGGTTTTGATCAATAAAGAAGCATTTCTATCTATTCAGATCTTGTTATTTCTGGTTATTAGTTGCACTTATTTGGTATATTGGTATCATTTTATATATTATCAGCTCAGATCTATAACAAGTGGTATGGTGTTGCCCTACTTTAATGGTTTGATCAATAAAGAAGCATTTCTATCTATATTAAGATATTTTTATTTTTGGTGATTATTTACAGTTATTGGATATATTGGCATCATTTCATATATTTTTTGGGTCATATCTATTACAAGTGGTATCAGAGCACTTTCTTGGGCAAAACAAATTTTTTATTTTTATTTTGCAAGAATTTTTTGGGGCTGTGAGTTTGTAGATCATATCTGTACATTTTGGTGCAAAGTTTGCATAATCTAATTGCAGATCGGGATTGTTTGCGAAAAATACCCAATTTGAAAAACAAATTGGCTGAATCGGAGTCCGGCTGAGGGAGATATTGCTGATTTAAAAATCAGTTGGGATGTAGATATTTTTCGAGGCGGTGAGTTTGCAGATCAGATATGTATGTTCTAGCTCAACATTTGCAGAATCTAATTGTAGATCTAGGTTCTTTACAAAAAAATATCCAATTTGAAAAAAAAATCAGTCGAATCGGAGTCCGGATGAGGGAGATCTCATTGATTTAAAATCAACTTTTTTTCTTTCAGAAATTTTTGTGACGGCAGGACAATTGCAGTGCGAATAAGAAATTCCAGTGCCTACATCGGGATTTCTATCACATGAGAAGATCCAAAATGGTTGTTCCATTTCCGAAAACAGGTTATAATATGGATTCTAAGCAATATTGACTAAATTGTGGCCATTTCAAATTTTCGCCAATTAAGCGATTTGTTTTAAAAAACTCTCTTCGTGGCTTATAACAGTAAGTTTTTTAAAGAAAAATATGATTGGTCTTTTATTGAAAATTTTATAGCATATCATAAGTTGGGCCATCTAGGGTGTTGGAAGGACAAAATAGGGTCTTATTTGAAAAATGAGGGCTATATATGGTGGCAATCACTTGATAGTGAATTTATGATGTTATGTAGTGCTGATGAAATAAAAGAACTACTTTTGGATGAATGGTCTCATACTAGAAAGGAGGAAACCACAAAACCTAGCAAAGATTTTATTTTTATAGGAAAGAAAGAAACCAAGAAACCTAAAGGGTTATTTTCTGCTGGGATTTCCTTATTGCAGGTTTATGGATGTATTCAAAAGGAGAAGATCATTGTGTCTATAAATCCTAGCTGCAAGCATAATTTTATCAATGTTAATTTGGCAAAAAAATTGCAAGTTCCAACAAAACACATTGAAAACACACAGGTTGATGATGAGGATGTTCAAGTTTATAAAGATTTGAAGCTTTCTATGGATAAGTATGTGTTGCATTGTGATTTTTATATTTCAGATATGGATAACATGGATGTTGTTTTGGGATATCCTTGGATGGAATCTATGGGTACTGTCAATATTAATGTGCAGAAGAAATTCACGAAGCTCTGGTATAAAAAGAAAAAAATTACATTGCAGGATATTTCCATTAAAACCCAGGTAGAGACTATGGAGGCAGAAGCATAAAGCTCTAATGACACTGACACATCAGATGATGAACCTTTGATGGTTGACAATCAAACACAAACATCAAACCAGGTACCAGAAAAACAGGGAGTGTCCAAGGAGGCTGAAGCAGAAAATGTTACAGGTACAAATATATCAGACGAAAACTTAGTGGTTGAAGTAATATTAGAAGATAAGAAACAACAGCAGGCACTACAACATGTACCAAATACCAAACAGGCTCCATTAGGTGGTGAATTAAAGAAAGAAACATCGTTGGTTAAAACTTCAGCATATCACCACCCATATCACCCCGTAAGAAAACAACCAACACGATGGCAACGAATCAGCAACAAGGACAACAACCCCCGCATGATAGATAGAGAGGGGCGATGATTGATGAGACCCAGAAATGGGTAACTATATGGGCTTATTTTGCCTATTATTCTCATTTAATCCACTATTCTCCATAGTTTTATGCATGCTTTTAAATCTATTTATGTTAATTGAGTGAATGGGAATAGTCACTTGACCACAAAGTCTAATACATGCTTATTGCAGATTTTTGGACCAAGATAAGGCATTTATGAGCAGATTGGCAGCCAAATTCGAAGAAACAAGGCTGAGGATTTATAGGAGGGGGGTCTCCTGCACTAAATGACCTCTTCTTCGAGTTCTCCACCATCATCTCGGAGTTCAACAACCCACCAAAGATGATTTCAAGGGGTAGCTGAGCAGGTCTAGTGAAGTGGGTGATTAACTGCAGTTTTGGGCAGCCAAGCTCCTAAAGCTAAGGAGGACTATTGGGAGTCCTCATTTGCATAAGTAGGAAGTCTTAAAGCCTTAGTAGTTTAGTCATTTGTTAGTCTATTTTCGCACTTTAATGCAGCTCTGTATCAACACATTTTCGAGCTTCTTCTTGCAGACAGTTTTTGTGATGTAACTATTATTTTTTGATCAATGAAGATAAATCCAGCTTTGCACCAGCTCTGATCTTTCTTAGGAGGCTGTAGCTCTTGGGGTTGGGCTCAACCCAAGTGCCTAGTACCTCCTTTGTGTACTTTTATGTGTTTTTCTTGCATTCATAAAATAATTTCTGTTATTTAGGTTAAAATATTGCTTTATTACTTAGGTTGTTTTTGATGATTAAGATAGTTGTTCATGCTTCAGGTTGATTTGATAGTTTGGTAACAGAAATGTCCACAAAAAGGTTACCAAGTAATTCTTGATTTCATATCTCCCTCCTTGGGACCATGAATTGAGACCAAGGCACACTTGCTGCCACAAAAACACTGTTTTTGCCTTCCAATGCAATTGCTAGTGTTAGATTTTGAGTTGGATAAGTTGATATCAGTTGTGCTTTCATGCTTAGACCTATTCTTGCTCAGTTTCCATAGCTTTCTTGTATGATTTCCTGTCTATAAACTTCTGTTCATCATGTTTCTGGTTTCTAAGTCAGAATTAGGTCAAAAATAGATAAATCTCTGTTTTTTTAGCCTTAGCTTGGATCAGTTTTGGAAAGTAATGTGTAGAACACCTGTAAGACACTCTAGCCTATCCCTCCCCCATCGTACAACCTGATCCAGTCCCTCGCTCAAGGTATCCTTCACTCATTTATCATACTTTCCCAACTTGCTTTAATTTCTACATTTTTGTGCAACATTGCTTTCTGCATCCTTGAATAAATCCAACCATCTTCATCACTCCTAAGCTTCATTTCCCAGGTCCTAGACCTCTTAAAAGCTTTATCCATCATTCACTTCCACTTCCCCACCGTTTTTCCACCATCAACCCTCTAAAAACCACTTTTGGCCTGTTCTTGTAGAATTTCGTGTAAATCCCTTGCAGCCTCCTGTAGAAGTTCACATGAGCGATTTTTCGAGATCTGAGTGCGGTGGGAATCTCCAAAATGGTGTTAGGGGCTCCTTAGGTCCTCTCCACACCTTCCCAACCTCCTGCAAATGCCCGCTCCATTTCCTTTCACCAATAAACCTTTGCAAAGTAAAAAATAGTTAAAACACATGCATAATAATTCTGCATAAAATTACTTAAAAATACAAAAAGATGATTTTTCCATGTTTACCTTCAAAAATAGCTTAAAAACATGCATTTTACCTTTTTAATAGTCAATGGCGCCCATTTCAGTAGCTTACATATCTTTTCTTGCACAAGTAGGGTTAATCGGTAAAACTAGGGTTTACTAGGGTTTGCATTTCCTTTTAGCTTTAATCTTCTTTCCGCAAGTAGACTAGCCTCTTTTGAGTTAGCTTTCATCCATCACAGTTAAAATCTTCTTCTAAGAACTCATAGAAGTTGGCTTAAGCTCCTAGCGAACTTGTGCTAGCTGATCAAGTGAAAGCCTGTAGTAAGAGTTAGTACTTATGCATATAACACCGTTGCTTCCAAGTTTGTTGCGAACTACCGAGTTGATAAAAGTAAAGTAGGGAGTCCTAGGAGTTGTAGCATCATTGCTGCAATACTGGAGCTCACCATCCTTTTTAGCACCATTTCCGGAGAAGCATCAGAGTATTTTGTGATTACTGCTTTTCTTCTATTTTCTATTGCAACCTTCTGCTAAAGTAGTTTATTTCAACAAGAGTAGAGTAGTTGTTTCATTTCAACTCTGCAATTTCAATTCTGAAAAAGTAGATTAGACTATTTCCTGCTTTCATTTCAATTCCGCAATTTCATTTCAACAAGTATAGATTAGTATTTCTTGCTTTCATTTCAATTCAGCAATTTCATTTCAGCAAGATAGATTAGTCCTTTCCTGCTTTCATTTCAATTTAGCCATTTCATTTCAGCAAAATAGATTAGTCCTTTGTTTCTTTCATTTAAATTCCGCATTTTCATTTTAGCAAGATATATTTTAGTTAGTGTAGTTCAATCTATTTCAGTTTTTGCAGGTACAAGAAGAAAAAAACAAAAATCACCCAAGAAAAGAGATTTCATTTCATGCCTCGTAGGAATAGAGACAATTAAGGAAAATTCCTACCCAACACCCCCACCACATCACTGAGTCACCCTTCTCTCTTCTTTGGTGGCAGTGATCCAAAAGAACCTATAGGTGAACCTCCAGAGATATACAAAGATCCTATAATAGAATAAGAGCAAGAAACCATTTCTCCTAAGACCATGGATGAAAACAGAAACAGTAGAGGAAATGGGAGAGAGTAGAAGGTACCTTTCCCATCTGAGAGACCAATGGGGACACAAAAATGAAAAGCATAAGTCCCTCATCTTTACCTCACTTACATGGATTGACTACTGAACACCTTGAAACCTTCTTGTTTGAGTTTGTTGTCCTTTGTCGAACTTATGACTATGTAGAAGACGATCAAAAGTTGAAACTCTTTCCTTCTAGTTTCAAGGATGCAGAACTCCGTTGGTTCATGGGGCTACCTGGAAATAGTATCACAACTTGGGCTCAAATGCAACAAGCCTTTAACAACAAATACCGGGACCACTGTAGGTCAAAGGATACAAGAGAAGAAATCTTTCGAATGACCATGGGAAGTGATGAATCTTTAGAAGACTATGAAGAGAGGTTTCAATTCAGTTATAAAAGGGCCAGGTCCACACTTGACCTCGAATCTCTAAAGTTGGTTCTGCTCAGAGGAGTCCTTGAAGACCTTCTAGATACCCTCCATTTGTGGCCGGGGGAGACATCTACCAGCTACATTATGATAACATAAAGACTGTGTTTAGAAACCATTCTAGGGCAGCCAGAAAGAGAGGTAGGGGAAGTCAACTCTTAGCTAGTACCCCCTTATCTAGTTCATTCCTTAAAACGAGTTTGCAAATCAGATTGAAGATTTTAAAAGCGAGATGAGACAGACCATCGCCATGCAAATGGATACCTTGCGAATCCAAAAAAAGAAAGAGGATGCCAAGAGGGCTTTGGCCATTTTTTGTCCCAGGTGCACCAGAAAGCATCCTAGGAACGAATGTCCATTGCACTCTGTAGAAGTGTGTTTTGTCTGTGAAGAAGCCCATCCTACAAATCAGTGCCCTTCCTTGCTCAGATTTAAAGCTATGTACCAAGGGGCTAAAGGAGCCACTGAACCACTCTACTTCATGAACCAAAGGATGCCACATGGACCCAGACCTTACCACCAGGGAATGCAAGGGACATCCCAGAGTTATTACAACTCTAATCAAGCCACTTCCATGCCTTCTTGGGGTCCCCCTGCTCATCGTTCCTGGTCCACACCCCCTCTTTGGTCGTATCCTCCTCAATACCATTCTCAACCAGCTGTTCGCTCGTTTCATTCTCACACTCAGCCACAACCTTAGTGGAATGCACCTCATCGGGGGTGGAGGCCCCAATACAACTCTCCTCCCGCTCTTTTTCCTCCACCACCTGCTCAACCACAACCATTACCTCCTGCTCCTCCAAGACAACTCCAGATACCTGCTCAACCGAACCCGAACCCCAACAACAGACAGGCCCAACAGGTGTATACTAGAGAAACAACATGCCCTACCTAGGCTGTGGAGATTCCGGAGATCAACCTTCGATCTAGGAAGGTCCTCCCAGATAGCCAGCCTCCTCCTAAGGAGGATGAGGAAGAGAAACAGGAAAGTGAAGCCAAAGTCATTCCACCCTTTCCTGGAAGACTAACTGGAACCACGCAACCAAACCCAGAAGAAACTGAACTTCTGGGAGAACTTAAACAATTATGCGTGAGAATACCACTTCTCCAGGCTATAAAAGATGTACCAATCTACAATAAGTTAATCAAAGAGAAGTGTTTTAGGCACCCAGGCAGACGCAAGAGAGATGTCGCAACTATCAATGTCATAGGACAACTGTCTGACCTGATGTTGGGACAGGTAATCTGTCCAAAATATCTGGACCTTGGGAGTCTTGTAGTCAATGTCCACATCAATGGCACCATAATCCCCCACACTTTGATTGATCTAGGGGCTGCCATTAATTTAATGACCAGGGACACTATGCTCAAACTCAACCTTCAGAGTTCCCTAAGAAAGACCTCAATCGTACTGCAGTTGGAAGACTGCTCCACTGTGACTCTTGAGGGGATTGTGGAACATGCCATGGTCTCCATTGATTCCCGGGAGTACCCTGCTGACTTCTTGGTCCTTAAGCTAAAGGAAAAACTCACTGGGTATCCCCTCATATTGGGAAGGCCTTGGTTAGCTACTGCAGATTCTTACATCAGTTGTCGAGCTGGGAACATGATCATCAGGAATGGACATATGTCAAAACAGCTAGTCCTATATCCTCCTGCCCAACCTCTACTAGAACATGACTTACCTCTCTGGTTGGAGGAGGAAGATGAAGATGAACTCTACTCTGCGCCATTGTGCACAGTGGAAGCCACCAGGGGAGGTCCTCAAACCGAGGATGATCTTATTGAGAATTTGCTTCAAAATCCACCCCCTAGTGTGCTGCCATTAGAAGAGTTGGTGGAAGAAACCCAAACCAGTGCTTTAGTCAATCTCTGTGTGGCTGATCTGACCTCTCTCCGAGTTAAGAATGTGGAATTTGGCCCTAAAATAATCTTAAAGATCAACTCATCCCTATCCCCCTCTTAGGAGAAAGTGTTGTGTAGCTTATTGAATAACCATTTGGATGCTTTTGCTTGGAGTTATAAGGAGATGAAAGGAGTCCACCCTTCAGTCTATACCCATCACATTTATATTAAAGAGGATTGTAAACCAGTTAGGCAATTTCAAAGGAGGATGAATCCAGCCCTTAAGGACATTGTTAAAGAAGAATTGCAAAAGTTGTTGGATGCAGGATTCATCTACCCCATCTCGGACAGTGAGTCGGTTTCTCCTTTGGTGCTTGTGCCTAAGAAAAATGGGAAGTGGAGAATCTGTGTAGATTATCGCGAACTTAACAAAGCCACCAAGAATGACCATTTCCCTTTGCCTTTCATAGATCAAGTGTTAGATGGCCTGGCAGGGAAGAAGTTCTTTTCCTTCCTAGATGGGTTTAGTGGGTACAATTAGATCCAAGTCAGCCTGGAAGATCAAGATAAGACCACTTTCACTTGTCCATGGGGCACCTTTGCCTATCAGGTCCTTCCCTTTGCGTTATGCAATGCTCCTACCACTTTCCAGAGAGTAGTACAGAGTATATTCGCTGAGCTGGTTCATGATTCAGTGGAAATATATATGGATGACTTTACCCCTTATGGTTCTAATTTCCAAGAAGCTCTGACTAACCTGAGAAAATTTTTAGCCAAGTGTACTGAAATGAACCTATCCCTCAGTCTTCATAAATGTGAATTCTTATTGACTGAAAGGACCGTGCTAGGTCATACAATTTCTTAGCACGGGTTTGTCACACGGAATGAGTCGATCTTGCAGACACGATAGACCTTCCTAGAATCTAACGATATCTAGTGACAAGCAAGCCAATCAAAAACTATCTTTCTCTAAATATGCATTTATAAACAAAGGCAAACAAGTGTTTAGGCCCACCTTGGGTCCAATGCAAGTTTGTGGAAGCCTCGCTCCTTTAATCGAAATGAGCTCCCTTGTTGCGAATCTGCAAACACAAACAAGCAAACAAATTAAATAGCCCCTGAAAAGCTAATATCATAAAGCATACTTAACATGATGATCAAGGAATTCATGAAACAAATGACATAGGACAATTTGTTGAGAAAAATGAATCTGATTGTATTAATTCAAATCAAAGAAGAACTTTGCAACTTGTGCCTTGATGTTGTACAAGCTCCTCCTAGGGTCCAACAAGAAGTCTCCTCTACTTTGACAAGTTTCACTCTCTTCCCAATTAAGCCAAAAAGGTATGTGATCTCTCCTCTCAAGCTTAACTAGGAAGTCTCAATTCCACCAGCATTTACCCTCAAAAATGTTCAACTTCTAACCTCCCTAGCAACCAACCCAATGCCTTAATTTATAGTGCAATGGAGGGAAGTTACTAGGTCCTCCTTCAAAGGGATAAAGCCCTCCTTCAGAGGGATAGCTCCTCTCATCAAGGGATTAGCTCCTTCTCTTTTGGGATGCATGAACCACCTAAGAGCGACCAATCCACATCAAAATTCCTTCTAGAATCATCTAGAATTAACCCAAAGTGAGTTTTTTAGAATAAACTTGCGCCTTTTTGACTTTCATAGGGGTCCGCACCCACTCCTTTAGGGACAGAGCAGGCAGGTCCACAGTTTTTATGAATAGGGGGTGCGGGACTGCAGGCAATAGTGAGAGAAAGTGTGAAACCAGAGCTTTGTTGATTTTTAATGTCTTTCTTCCATTTTCAAAGCTTGACTTGAAGATCTGAGGTTTGAGACTTGCTTAGGAGGATAGTACAAGTGATGATAGACCCATACTGACTGCAAATAATCATGGTGACGATATTTTTGTGTAACAGATTACCCCCTAAAGTGAGAAGTCTGTAGTAGATGAGGATTTCATTTATCATTTAGGAATAGTGAAGTACTTTATCATTTCGAGGATCATCTTGTGGGGAGCCCGGTTGGAACCTATTCAATGCAAGATATATATATGAGATCATATCATCGCTGAGGTAGGCATTCCCATACTCAGATCAAAACTGATTTAGAAAACTAACTACTGCTCTGATATAGGAATGCTCTTGTAATACATCACAAGTATAGACTCATGTGGACACAGTATGGATGCAGCCATCTGTTTATGAATAGTCCACCATATACTGAATACAAAATTCCTCGCAGCCTGGATTGCGGAAACTAGATCCAGGGTCTTCATTTCTACTTCCCGAAACAGTACGATTCTATCCATGTGAATGAATGTGTTGAAGTCGAACATGGTAGAAACCACTTGATTACCAGTCAATGATGTAAACTGTTAAAAAGTGTGAGAGAAACCACCAGTGATGTCAATGGCTCTCAAAGTACCCAGTACAATCCATGAGATGTGAATAGATGTGTTGATGTCGAACATGTCACGGAATCCTTTGATCGAAGGTCAATGATGCAACATGTCGTCAAAGGCGAGAAACCTGCCATTGAGGCATGCAGATCCCAAGGTACTGACGATTTTTAGATCATCTTTCTAGATAATGAGCTGAAGTCGATAGAAAGCGATCCGTCGTAGGCAAGCCCACAACACGAAATCATAGATCAAGTTGAAGAAATTTAGTTGCAAGGACTGACTCAGGGATGGTCAAGATGGATGAAAGATATTTTGTAGATGAATGGCTTATTAGCACTGACCTCTTGAACACATAACAACACAACAGATGGTTTGGTGACAATTGACCCAAAGTTAATACCCAGAAACTAGCTGAAGACTTTCAATGTGGTTTGATCAACTGTTAGGCAGAGGATTTCCCAACCCAGGTGAATAAAAGTGTCGTGTTCAAGAGTGGTTACAAAGTATGACAAACAGGCTCATTATTCTCTCTTTTCCCCCACCATTTCTGGCAAGTACCTCTTTATTTTTGACAAGCTTGAGGAGGATAACATTTGCTTGATTATAAGCTCATCCTTCGGATGAGTCAAACTTAGTTTAAATTCGAACCCTAAGAAGGAGTGGTTCGTTCCTGTTTGTAATTGAACAGGTCTTTTACTATAGAATTTTAACGAGTCCAGTATGGGAGAAACTTGGCGTTTTTCAATTTTAGAGAGTCTGAAAAAATTTAAGAAGACTCCACGATTGACCTTTTTCGTAAATTTTTGTCTCCCAAGCCCGAAAAAGTATAAAATAATACTTGAGAGAACTGCTTGATCTTTACGACCAAGGAGTACTTTTCGTAATTAATGCCCCTGATCCGAAAAAGTAAAAAAGGAATCAACGACACGTCGTTTTATAACCAATATCAAATTTGAAACGACAAAAATCTGGCAATCTTTTCATGTTTTTACGGTCATAAAAGAGCTGTAAGTAGACAGTCTTTTAATTCCATTTTAATGAGTTAAAAAGAAAAACTCGACGATCTTCTCATGTTTTCGGAGTCAGAAAAGAGCTTAAAGGTGACTCTAAATGGTTTTTCGTCGAAAATGATCGATTTCCCCTGAACAATTCGTTATCCTGAAAAAAATTGCAAACATTACTCATACCTGTTTGAGATGGATTAAAATTCTGCAAAAATTACCTTTCTAAAGTGAAACATAAACAAATTTACAATTCATTTATTCAAAAAACTTATAAAAAGGGTTTTCGTCAATTCATTTTTACTGTTTAAGATTTGGGTGAGAAAATAGTGCTTTTGTTCAAAAACTTCCCGTGAAGATTGCGAAAAATCCATCCGTCGGAATCGAACGCCGTCTCCTCCAGGTAATCCACATCATCCTAGTCTTCAATTTTAACTGTTTCAATTTGTGTTTTAGGGTTTTATTTGATTTTTTAGAGGATTTTTAGGCTAGAAACCTGCGCGCGGGGGCCCGCAGGCATAACACTGGTAGCCCGCGAAACCTGACTTTTTCTCAATGGGGAAAAAGTCAGGGGTCTGCACCTTCCATGAAGGCAAGGTGCGGACCCACGCACTGTCTCTAATAGAGAGGATGCGGACCCCGCAACAAGGGTTTTTAACCCAAAAATTCTCAAAATTGACCCAAACAACTTAATTTCTTGCATTCTAATTTTCGTTTTTGTTGGATGTAGAGTGTACATCATGCTTGATTAGCGATAATGGGAGCATGAGGATGTGGATCTTGCCGCGTTGAATCACCAACCTTCGATCGATGCATTGAAGGCATGCGGCTTGTACAAATTTTGGGCCATACCTGGAATGAGAGCCCAGGTGGATTTCTTACAGTGGCTGGTAAACAGGTGGAGCATACAGGACCAGTGCTTCTTCATTGGTGGCCACCAGCTCGAAATTGAGCCGGCAGATATATACTTTTTGACTGGTTTGCCTAAGAGAGGCGAAGACTTGACTCTATTCGGGACTAGGCTAGGTGGCTAGTCTGTTGATAGCCTCCGGCTAGAGTTCTGCAACAACCAGGCTAGAGACAAAGGGATAGACATTAAAACCATATCCCATCCTGAACTCATGGTAATCGCGTTTACTATTTACAAACTTTGCGGGAGTGCCGCACTACATATTGCCACCAGATCCCAGATGCGGATGGCAGTTGACTGCTTTCGAGGCACCATCTTCAACTAGTGCGATGTTGTGTTGGCTAATGTAAAAGGCCAACTGACCAGAGCCAAGAATGGACAAGTAAAGACCTTTGGTTATAGGGCTTTGGTTGTGAGCTTTGGTCTGGAGAGGGTCCCAATGTTGGTCCCGCAACACCTTACTGTTGGAGTTGGGCTTCCTCGAGAGCCCAAATTGATGCGATGGGTTGCAGTTATGGCCCATCATCACGAGAGGACAAAGGTTGTTCGATTCAAACTTGAGTATTTCCATTCATTAGAAAACCAGGATTTTGCTATTCAAGACTTCCCTTATGCTGAGGTAGATTTTCGTGGTGACCCAGACATGGCTCTTCCACCGGGAGAGCAGTGGGATGATTCAGGTAAAATCATTTTCAACATTTTCCTTTTAATTTTTTTTTTTTGTTTTTTATATCGTCCCAAAACTGATAGTAAAAGTTTTAATGCAGATGTGGGTCCACAAGGACTAGCTGCTCTCCGGCCTTATAAGAGGAAACAACCAGCTGCAGCGGCGCCAACGCCATAGGACGAATCAGCAGAGACCTTGGCCGAGTTGGAGAGTCATCTAGAGCGCTTGACAGGGGACATTCCAGAGACCGGCATAGATGACATTCCTCGTCGACTACAACGCTATGTGATTGGGGTCCCAGGACCTTTTAGGAGGTTCCTTTGTAAGGTGGCCCGTACAGTGGTTTCTTATCGAGATCATCACCAGTGATAGGATGATCGCCTCTTGTAGACAGATATGACATTTTTGCTTTTTGTACTTATCATTTTTGCCGATCATAAAGTGTTTTTCAACCTATGATCGATGACGATGTATATTTTGATACACTCCTATATATATATCACTATTACCGGCTTATCTTGTAAATCATGTTATGGAATGCTTTTAAATTTACATGTATGATTATCGCAAATGTCTACTTAACATTCGAGAAGCAATTGCATCTGCTAATGTATTTAAAGATCTTGGAATATGCTGATATAATCAAATTCACGTTCCAAGAGACGCACTCTAAAAAATAATCTTAATAACACTGGATTTCTAATGGCATACACTCTATTAAGTTGTAATACAATGAGTTCAGAATCTAACCTCACTATCAAACTCCGAATCCCAAATGAAATAGATTCAGATAATAACTCAATCACTACACTATACTCGGCAATGTTGTTCGTTGTTTGACCGGGGCTTACCCCATGCATAGATACCAACTCGTCAGAGGGCGAATAGATAACCCAAGCTGCGGAAGAAATGTTCCGTGTATTACGACAAGCACCATCAGCGAAACCAATGTATGTTTGGAGAGGCATCGACATATGCAATATCAAGAGTAAAACCAAGATAAGCAGGAATAATGACGAAAAAAACTCTCTAAGCTAAGCACACTTTTTAAACTAAAACACACCAGCTAGAAAGAAAACTATCCTAACTAAAAATCTCCATACCCATTCTTTAAGCATAATACTTCTTCAGGTAAAGACCATTTCTGGGTTTACCTAAAGAGTCCCTGTCAAAGTCTACCAGTTCATAGGCCCCTTTTGCTAGCTTTTGCTTGACAACATAGGGACCATGCCACATAGGAACGAATTTTCCAGCGCCTAATTTATCATTAGCTTGATCATACAATAAGACTAGGTCTCCTTCCAAAAAATTTCGAGGGGTCACATTTCGATCATATTGAGCTTTCATACGTTTTGCGTGAGTTTCGATTGCCAATGCAGCATCACGTCGATTCTCATCTAATTGAGCCAAGTATAACAAATGTTTTTCCTCTTCGGAAGTGGCTGGAAGTAACTCGATGGCCATTTACAATGACGGGATTTCGCATTCAATGGGTAACATAGCTTCCAGATCATAAACAAGTTGGAAAGGAGTGAACCCTGTTGACGTTTTTACTGAGGTTCGATACGCCCAAAGCGCTGAAAATAGCATGTTATGCCAATTCGACCGATGAATCCCAATGATTCGTCGGATCATGATGACTAAAACTTTGTTGATGGATTCAACCAGACCATTAGCTTGTGGATAATAAGGAGTTGAACTATCGTGACGCAAGCCAAGCTGGCCTGTAAGTTCGGTCATCATAACGTTTCGAAAATGACGCCCATGATCAGTGATAATCGCTTGTGGAACACCAAACCTAGCAATTATATTATTGAACACGAAAATTGCAGCTGTTTTGCTGTCTGCCTCAAATGTAGGCATTGCCTCGGCCCACTTGGTAAAATAATCTACCGCAAGGATGATATACGCATGCCCCCCGGCTGAGTGAGGGTTACATGTAATAAAATCGATACCCCATTTGGCAAAAGCACCAACTGCATTTATAGGGTGGAGAGGAGCAGGTGGAGCGCACATCTTTCAATCAAAAATTTGGCAGCTGTGGCATTTTCGGACCGCGTTAATGCAATCTTTAAACAAAGACGACCAGAAGTAGCCAGCGCGCAATATATTTTGGGTTGTGGCATACCCAGACATATGACCGCCACACGCTTCAGAGTGACAGTCATTTAGAACCCTTTCAGCTTCCTCGTGAGTTAAACAACGTCGAAAAACATAGTCCACCCCACGACGATAAAGAGTATCTCCAATAATCCTGAATTGTTGGGATTGGAATCGTATTTTCCGACTTTCTGACCTTGAAATTTCTGGGAAGAAGGATTGGGTCTGGAGATAAACGATGATATCCCCATACCACAGATCTAAAGTGCTGATTAGAAACAAGGATTCGTCCGCAATGGGCTCCTCCGCCACAGTTTCCGTGTCAGCACGCGGGAAGTCACACATTAACTCCGCAAATACTAAAGATTTCTTAGACTTAGATTTTTCAAATTCCAAGTCGAACTCCTGCATGATGACAATCCATTTGGAGTACTTGCCCCCTAGCAATTGCTTGGTCAAAATGTAGATCATAGGGTTACAATCAGAAATTACTGTAGTTTTACATAGTAAAATGTAGTGACGAAAATGTTGGACAGCTTGAACCGCTGCCAATGCCAATTTCTCCACATGTGAGTATTTTAGCTCAGTTGGATTTAAAGTTCGACTAAGGTAATATATCACATGTCAGTACTGAATTCATCTTCCTGAACTAAGACCATTCCAATGGTGGAATGAGAGGCGGCGAGATACAGGAAGTAGTCCTGGTTGTAGTTGGGAGGATGCAATAACGGTGCATGGGTCAACACGTGTTTTAGTGCATCAAAAGATTTCTGAGCTATCTGATCCCAATAGAATGGAGTATTCTGTTTCAACAACCGGGTAAAACCCTTTGTAACCTCGGCGTAGTTAGGAATGAATCGTCGTAAAAAGTTTGCTTTCCCTTGCAAACTTTGGAGTTGGCGAAGACTTGAAGGAGGAGGAAATTTGACAATAGCTTCAACTTTCGAGGGATCGACGCGAATGTCGGCTTTCGAACCAACAAACCCCAGCAATCGACCCGTTTCTATACAGAAAACAAACTTGTGTGGATTCAACCTAATCCGATAATGCCTACACCTCATAAAGATTGCTCGTAAATGGATGAGATGATCAGCTCGATGTAATGAATGAGCAAGAAAGTCATCGAGATAGGGTTGCACAATGTGCTTGATGTCATGAAACACATAAGATATGGCCCTTTGAAAAGTTGCCCCAGCATTCTTGAGCCCAAAAGGTAATTTGCAATAAGCAAATGTCCCCCACGGACAAATGAAAGGTACGATCCAAGGATCGTCATAAACAATGGTGTCTGACGAAATCATATGAATGGTTGCAAAAGAAGATGATGCGTTGATAGGAGGAAAAGGCAAAGTTCCCAGTAAACCGACATCTTTAACTAGTCCTACTCCAACATCCTTATACGGGATAGTCGTTTTACCAACATGCTGAATGCTTTCAGAAGAGGCTGGGTTAGACAAAAAGTAAGCCAGCTGGTCTATTGTTACGATCTTTCCATTATGAGGAAACTTTATAACCCGAAAGACCGATGAAACGACAACTGTCATAGCATAAGACCAACTACAACCCAAGAGAAGGTTGTAATCTAGAGGGGCATCAACCGCCTCCACATCTAGATTAACAGTTTTTCCTTCAACCCCTATAGGTAAATCCTGTAGAATGCCAAAAGGATGAAACCCACGGCCATCAAAGGCCTTTAGAATTATCGGGGATTGATTTAGTGAAGGAGAACCAAGCGATCTCCAACACTGTATCGACATAATACACGTTGAGGCTCCCTCATCATCACAGTCGTATGAATAGGCATGTTTTTGACTATCACTGGGATCTGGAAAGCCATTTGATGAGGTAAGCGCGGTGTACTATTTTCTAGATCGAAAATATTAGGTTCGAGTCCTGAACGTCAACAGCTCCTATATCCGACAAAAGTAATTTACGCTATGCTGGACATGATTGCAGCACTTCCAAAGCCGACATTGCTGAAGGTGAAACAACCAAATCCTCAACAATGTTATAGTTTTGAGCCGCTCTCGCATGTGGATTGAAAGCTGACTTTTGAAGTATACCCTTGGCGGGTGGTTTGATTACTAAGTCAGGATTAGGTTTCTCGATCTGTAGTGGATCAGAATCGGGAGCTGAGGTTGATTGGTTAGAATGAGAAGATTATGCTTCTTTACCATCAACAGGACTTTTACTACCATAATCATGCGATCGAGTCGCAATCCGAACATGGGACATCATCAGTATGGGTTCTTCATTGGCACTCGAGGAAGAACCTATCATCTTACTGTCTTGACTTGGAAAATGATCCTTCAAAACAGCAGGCGTTTGGGAACCTTTGACAATCTTCACAACCTCTACACGATGAGGGAAGTCTCTTGTAAAATGCTCTTCATCACAAATGAGACAAGGATAATGAGGTTTGCATTTCTCATCATTGGATTCCGCTTTTTCAGGTTTCTCTTTTGAATTTTTGTCCGTTTTATTTTTCTTCTTCCCTTTCTTCTTACCACCAGATTTTGATTTGGCTGTAGATGACTCTACAACATGAATATCGGCGGAAATCTCCGCGGAAGAATCTCTTGTCGGGGAATCTGGCAAGGTTATGATAGGAGAAGAATTCTTGGAAGACTTCTTCTTACTTTTGGTGTTAACTATACCAATCATATCGTCAGCGGCATGAGACCCTGAAGGAGCTGCAGCGATTTGATTTTGCTTAGGAAGATAGGGGATTTTCTCGTGTAACGTACCTGACTGAGTATAAACCAAGTCAAGGTACTGTGCTTGAGCAATTACTTGCTCTTCAGTAACGACTCCGGCCTTAGCTACATCCTCAGTGATCTTTGGAAATAAAGATTTTACAAACCATTCAGCTAAGATCTGATCCGGAATAAAAACCTTCACTAAACACCGTCGATGTCTCCATTCATGAACGTGATCTGAAATGTAAGTGGATGTCAACTGCTTTAATGAAGTTAGTAATTCCGTGCCATTGTCATATCTGACTGGCAACTGAAAATGAGTTAAAAAAGAGGTAGATAACTGACTAAAGTTATAAAAAGTGCCTCGCAGTAACTCAATGTACCACTTGGCCGCAAGACCAATTAGAATGCACTGGAAAAGCCTTAGACGGATTGAATCATCTGAAGTGGAGTTAGATGCACACCAGAGGTGATAAGTCATCACATGGTTCAACGGGTCCTCTCCTGATTTGCCTTCAAACTTAGGAATATCACTAGGCAACTTATTCGGCATAGGCGACCAAAACAGAAGATAATTAATTGGATCGTTCATTAGGCGCGACAAGTCAGGCAATTCCAAAGTTGCGATAAACGGTAACTGACGATTAGGGTCCCTAAAACTCTGGGTCATGAGACCAACCCCAGGAGGAGGATATCCAGGATAACTAGGAATAGGAATTGCATTTGGGATATTGTATCCTCCCGGAAAACCAGGATTAACCGGACCGTACTGGGGTTGTTGAGGTTGTTGATATGTGTACCCAGGGTACGGTTGATACTGATAGACTGGCTACTGCACAGCAGGACCAAATTGGTACTGTCCCTGGTACGGTTGATAAGTAAATTGTGGTTGACTTGTAACAACCGTACTTGAACCAGGTTGTCCTACAGGCATCTGAACCGAAGTTTGAATTGTGGATCTAGACTGAGGTAAATATGTCTGAGGAGTAGATACAGGAACAGTAGAAACCGGAGCTGTCGATACTCCAGAAGTAGGTGGGGTAGATTGAATAGATGTTGCAGCAGCCGTTTGAGGTGGAGTACGAGGCGTACTAGGCCCAGGCTGAGAAGCTACCAAAGGTACATAAGTTTGAATAGTAGACTGGACAGGTTGCTGGGGTGAACCAGAAACTAAGGGTTGTCCAGTTTGAGATGACAACTGTACATTCGGTTGCAAGACCTGTTGATTTTGCGATGGATCCCACACTAAATTCATTCCGGGGTACGGACCCATAACAGGTTGAGAATATTGAGGACCATAACCGAGTTGAGGGTAGGGTTGATAATTCAAAGGTACATTTCCTGTTCTTTGAACATATGGTTGATCGGAGGGTGGTTGGAAACCTTGGTTCAAGTATTGACCTTGGGGTTGATACCCTTGAGGCACGTACTAATATTGGGGTTGACCTTGATGTACATATTGATACTAGGGTTTACCTTGAGGTACATATTGAGTCTGGGGTTGACCTTGAGGAACGTACTATCCCGTAGGTATGTACTGTCCTTGAGGTTGCCCCCCAGGCGATAATTGGGGATTTTGAGGCTGCCCCCAGGTGGTAACTGACCACCTTGAGGTTGAGGATTAGGAATAGTACCTGACATCATGAGAATATCTTCTACACTCAACAGCTTAGTACCATTGTTTCTAGTTAATAACCCTTGTTCAATGGGTTGAGGAGATGCTCCCGCAAAAGTACCAGAAAGTGACTGATACCTAGAGGGAACAGAAGGACCGTCGTACAAAAAGGATTTTGGCGATTGAGTAAACATGGATGACTGTATTGACATATTTAACAGAGGATAGTAACCTCTAGGTGTTGGGTGATAAGGAACATGAGGTGGTGAAAAACTTAGCCCTGGGTTTTCCAAAAAATTAGTCAATGAAAGATACCAAGCATTGCTCCTAGGTGGACTGTAAAAAATCGATTCACACTCCCTTAGTTCAATAACAGGTTGATTTTCAGGGATAGGGATGCCTACTTCTTCTTCCGGAGTAGCAAGTTCTTCGATAGCTATAAGTCCAGAAGGAAGATTTTGGGTAATTATTCTTTCTACCCTGGGTGAACCAGGACCACCAGAAGTTGGAGAGGTAAACCCCGATGTTGGAGTAGCATCAAATTCACTTCTAGGTTCAGATATTTCAGGTTCCTCACCTATATAACTAGTAGATGAAAAGCTACAAGTAACTTCGGAAACAGACACTGATTGTGGATTATAATATGCAACTAAAGCTTGAAAATCAGGATGTACCACCAAAGAATACTCTCCTTCTTCAGGTGACCCAACTCTATTGTCTCTAGGAGTTATGAGGGATCTTAACCCTTCAGGCTGGCTCGGTGAAAACTCAGGAGGTTGGCCCCGAAGTCTATGGGACTTCCTCGGTAATTCAGCCACGATTAAAAAATTTTAACTACTTCACACGCAAACAAAGTAAAATCTCAATGAAAACCACCTAAAGCCTCTAAAGAACCAAACAAATTTGAATCACACACCTAAAGAATCTAGGAGATCAAACACACACAAACAGTAACTTTTTGTACTGAAAACACTAGTTGGTAATGAAGTCCAACGTCACAGAGTTCAATACAGAAATGGCGGTTGGAACGGTTACCCAGGCAACCTGCTTAATGAATAGACTGGCACAAGTTCCTCCACTAAACCGTCTCGAGTGAAGAGAACCCCCCAGAAAATCCAAGTGAGTCTAGCCGACGTTTGCTCCAGGTACAGTGGGAGCTTCCCACCACTGTCACCTTAGGAAGAATCCTATAGAATATGGTCACTAAGGTTACCAACGGAAACAAATATACCTGGGGGAACAGTCTACGATCCGATACGCACGCAAGGGCAGAGTAACAAGCTCAATCCCCTTGAAGGCTCCTTGACATAATCCAAGGTGTACCAACAAGTGACCCTAGGCTCCTCGACAGTGGTTAATCCGAGGTTTACCGTTTTTAATACGTGAATATCTTGCATCATTTCCAATGAAGAAGGATTGATTCCCACACTGGTTCAGACACGATCTTGTGCTTCTCCTTTAAGAGGAGCTTTCCCAGAGCATAAATGCAACAATTGGATTTCTCTCCTACCGCAAGATACAACTACTTGTTTGTTTTACTGTCTTGGAGAGTTAATTACTCCCTACTCCAAGACACTAGCCTAAGCTATATTGGTGTATCAGAGCCCTAGAAATAAAAATATTACTGGATAGATTTTAATTTAAGCGTTATTTTTATTGGTTTTTGTTTAAGTCAAGAGGTGCGGAGATGAAACTTGTGATGTGAAGACTCGACTCGGAATCACTAAAAAATGCACTTAAGATGATTAAGCAATCTTTTCCCTTCAATGAACTTCTAGCTAGGAAAGAGTTTGAGAATGCAAATACTTGTAAACACAAATCTTTCTTAACAAACAAATTAAAAGAAGAGCTTTTTGTCTTTTCCAATGCACTCAAAACGAGACAACTAGTTATTTTCACAAAGATTTCCCTTTTCGTTCAAAACACTCAACCACTACAAAAACAAACTTTTTTCCAAGAGAGATTTTTTTATTTTTTATAAAACACTCAAAACTATGGAAATGACTAATCTTGAGATCTATAAACTATAAAAACCTATTTGAAGTCAAAGCTTATGAGATGTCTTTTTCAAGGATGTTTTACTTAGCTACAAGCAAACTAAGGACTAATTTGTCCAGAATCACAAATCAGTGAAAAAACAACCAATTTTTTGTTTTCTTTTCTAAAAATGAAATCCAAACTTTTAACACAAGCTTTTTGAAGTTTCGTAAAGAGAAAACACAAGGTGGATTCCTCAACAAAGGTAGATTTTGCAAATGGTCAGACTCATAAGAAGGCTAGTAAAAACCAAGGTTATCTGAGGTTTCTACAGCTTCTAAGCTCAGAGCTACTACAAGACCAAAATGAAAACCAAACTCAATAATCAAAACTTCTAGGAATTTCACCTAAAACCCTAACACCAATGGAATTAACCTAAGAAAATCTTCTGACAAGTTATATGCAGGTCTGGGCAGGGGATAATAACATCTAAACAAAAACTAAGCTGACTAACAGAGAAAATATTATATTTTTCAAAATTTTGACAGGGTCCGCAGGTCCATAGTTAACACAGGTGCGGTACCGCTCTGTGCTAAAAGCAAAAGTACGGATAGGTACGCACTGTGTCCGAAGCCGAGGGTACGGTCCTCTCCCAAAGTTATGAAAAACAAAAAAAATCCTAGATCTACTAAGTCTACCAAATTCCACACACAATAAGCCAAAAACAGAAACAAAAACACTGTTTCTCAGGTCAAAGTAAAAACAAGGAAAAAATAAAGTCCCCAGCAGAGTCGCCATTTTGTCACACGGAATGAGTCGATCTTGCGGACACGATAAACCTTCCTAGAATGTAACGATATCTAGTGACAAGCAATCCAATAAAAAACTATCTTTCTCTAAATATGCATTTATAAACAAAGGCAAACAAGTGTTTAGGCCTACCTTGGGTCCAATGCAAGTTTGTGGAAGCCTCACTCCTTTGATCCAAATGAGCTCCCTTGTTGCGAATCTGCAAACACAAACAAGCAAACAAATTAAATAGCACCTGAAAAGCCAATATCATAAAGCATACTTAACATAATGATCAAGGAATTCATGAAACAAATGACATAGGATAATTTGTTGAGAAAAATGAATCTAATTGTATTAATTCAAGTCAAAGAAGAACTTTACAACCTGTGCCTTGATGCTGTACAAGCTCCTCCCAGGGTCCAACAAGAAGTCTCCTCTACTTTGACAAGTTTCACTCTCTTCCCAATGAAGCCAAAAAGGTATGTGATCTCTCCTCTCAAGCTTAACTAGGAAGTCTCAATTCCACCAGAATTTACCCTCAAAAATGTTCAGCTTCTAACCTCCCTAGCAACCAGCCCAATGCCTTAATTTATAGTGCAATGGAGGGAAGTTACTAGGTCCTCCTTCAAAGGGATAAAGCCCTCCTTCAAAGGGATAGCTCCTCTCATCAAGGGATTAGCTCCTTCTCTTTTGGGATGCATGAACCACCTAAGAGCGACCAATCCACATCAAAATTCCTTCTAGAATCATCTAGAATTAACCCAAAGTGAGTTTTTTAGAATAAACTTGCGCCTTTTTGACTTTCACAGGGGTCCACACTCACTCCTTTAGGGACAGAGCGGGTAGGTCCACAGTTTTTGTGAACAGGGGGTGCAGGACCTTAGGCAATAGTGAGAGAAAGTGCGGAACCAGAGCTTTGTTGATTTTAATGTCTTTCTCCCATTTTCAAAGCTTGACTTGAAGATCTGAGGTCCGAGACTTGCTTAGGAGGACAATACAAGTGATGATAGACCCATACTGACTGCAAATTATCATGGTGACGATATTTTTGTGTAACGGGGTTACAGGTGGATCCAACAAGATTGCTATCATCCAAAGGGTCTTGCCTCCTCAAAATGTAAGAGATGTTCAGAGTTTTCTAGGCTTAGCAGGATATTATAGAAGATTCATTAAAGATTTCAGTAAGCTAGCCTCTCCATTGTTTGGTCTTTTGGGAAAAGATGTTGAGTTCATATGGACTGACAACTGTCAAGAGGCTCTAGATGCTTTGAAAGGTAAGCTGATAACTGCCCCAATCTTGAGAGGTCCAAACTGGGCCCTACCTTTCCACATTCACACAGATGCCTCGAACAAAGCCATAGGAGCAACCTTAGGACAAGTTGAAGAGAAGCTACCGTATGCCATATATTTTGTCAGTAAAAACCTGTCCAAGGCAGAGTTAAACTATACTGTAACCGAGAAAGAGCTCCTGGTTGTAGTCCATTCCCTAAACAAGTTCAGACACTACATCACTGGCTATCAAACATTCGTGCATATTGATCATGCTGCAATTAGGTATTTGATGAATAAACCTGATGTAAATGCTCGTATCATTAGATGGTTACTTTTATTGCAGTAATTTGATTTGACCATTGTTGATCAGCTAGGGAAGGAAAATGTTGTTGCTGATTTTCTTTCTAGACTACATTTTCTTGTAGGTGAAGAAGGGATGGTGGATGATCAAATGCCAGATGAACACCTGTTTGCTATTTTAGTACTCTCTCCATAGTTTGCTGATATAGCAAATTATTTGGTTTCAGCACAGTTTCCGCCATACCTGTCCTCAAAAGAGAAGAGCAAGATCGTGAGGAAAAGTGCCCCATTCACTTGGATTAGGGGCAATATTTTTAAACTTGGCTCAGATCAGATTCTAAGGCAATGTGTCAGGGAGGAAGAAGTTTTTGACATCTTCCTGACCTATCATGATGGGCCATGTGGAGGCCACTTTGCATCAAACAGAACCGCCTTGAAAATTCTACAGGCAAGGTACCATTGGCCTACTTTTCATCAAAATGTCAGGAGATACATCAGCCAATGTGACAGATTTCAAAGGATGGGGAAACCTACTCCAAAGGATGAGATGCCCTTGCAGCCTCAAGTGACTTTCGAGCCATTTGAGAAGTGGGGCATGGACTTTGTGGGTCCATTCAACCCTCCTTCAAAACAGAAGTCCTACACCATTGTGTGCATGGATTACTTGACAAAGTGGGCGGAAACAAAGGAAATCAAAGCAGCAATAGAAGAAAAAGTAGCTGAGTTCTTGAGGGAAAATATCTTCTACAAGTTTGGCTACCTAAGAGAATTAGTCACAGATCAAGGAAGTCAGTTTACCTCTAACCTGATTGAAGACTTGCTCACTCATCACAAGATTAAGCACAGAACTTCAACCTTTATCATCCGCAAGCAAATGGACAGGTGGAAGTTATTAATAGGGCTTTAGAAGGGATTTTGACAAAGGTATTGAGTAGCAACAAAAAAGATTGGGAAGATCTCTTGGTTGAGGCCACCTGGGCTTATAACACTACTTGGAAAACTACAATAGGTTTCACACCCTATGAGCTGGTCTATGGTCTATGCACAACAGGAAAGATTGCTTCAGCTGAATGGATTAGATGAATAGAGAATGCAGGCCCTCCTCCACTTAGAGGTAGTCCAACTTCAAAGAAAGATATGGCATGACTGGCACCTCAAAGAAAACCAATTTTAGCCAAGAGACTAGGCGTTGCTATATGATTCAAGATACAATGATTTCAAGGGCAAGCTAAGGACAAGATGGCTGGGACCATATACAGTGGAAACATGCAATGACAATGGTTCAGTCCTTATTCGGACCATTGACGAAGAAGCCATCTCCATGCTCGTCAATGGGCATACATTGAAGATCTACAAGAAGCCCCTTTCCAAGTAGGAGTTCATTGAGACTCTTGGTAAATCAGTATTGGTAGTGGAGCAGGTCCCTGTCTCCACTCCACCTACACCATGAAAAAAAGAGAAAAAACAGAAAAAACATAGAAAAAAAAGAAAAAATGAATAAAATATCATTGGGTGAAAACCTCTTGGAGGTGCCCAGGGCGGAAAGTGAGGGTGAAAACCTCTTGGAGGCACCCCAGCTATCTCAGACAAAAAAAAAGAAAAAGAACAAGAAGAAAAGAGAAAAATAAACCTAATTTCTATTGAATAAATTACAGGTTGCAGAAAAGTCATTACAGGTTTTAGGAGGATTGCACAAGACAAAGAGAGAGGACATGACCAGGCTTCATGCATCCTTCATAGTCCATTCCTCCATCATTGTTACCCTTTCCCAAGATTTGGTCTCATTTGGTCTGAAATTTCACATCCTATCTCCTCCTATAGAATCTACAGAAAAGCCAAAATCAATCTCAGAAGAGGAGCCGAGGGTTGGGAATCTGTCTATGAGGTCTGTAAACCTCCCTACTTCCATCCATCACCACATGTCAACCTTTTCCATATCTTTACACCTCCATTGCACTCATTTTTATGTCTCTGTACAGTCACACACAAAAATCCTGTTTTTTTCATGCTGCAAACAAAAAAATTTAGTGACAAATAAAAGCAACATCCTTTTCGCTCACCATACCTGATACCCTCCATCGGTGATTCCTTGTCACCCGAGACCCTCGTCAGTAGTTGTAGCCCTACTCATTTCAGCTTGAATTTCAGAAGGAGAAGTAACTACAAGAAATCCTACAGGATTCCTGTAGCAATTGATCCCTCTGAAAAACATACTCTAGAGACAGGGACAACAAAGTATGGAATATCAAACATGCATGGAGCTATATTTGAATCTGTGAACATTAGCAATAGCCTGAGGCCAAGCATGCAGAGCGCAAGCAACAACAGCAACGAAGAAATGGGTTCCAAAATCCGAAATATGCATAACACGGCCGCGACTGCACAGGTCAGTGCCTAAACCTATTCCTCAATTACATGAATCATATTTCAAGGCTGCGTGACTATGGGAATGGTTCAGATTGAATGGAATCGGCAGCCAGTTAACTGGCCACCCTTTTTCAGTTACACATCCTTGTGGAATTCAAACGAGCCCCATCAAATTCAAAACTGTCGATTAGATACGTAGCCAACACGTGTGGTATGTCCATTTAGGAAGAGATATTCGGGATTGGTAGTGGTGGCGGCAGATAACAGGAGTAAGGGAGGTGATGGAGGTCAGACGGCATGCCAAACATTATGACCGTGACATAGGATCAACGGTCTGGTCTGGCCACCTCATCTTCTCACCACGAATCACGCCCACAGTTAAAAGACAACTCAGTTGAAACATTCACCACCCTTTGTTCATTCTGCACTCACAACGTTCTCGATTGGAGTACGCATCTACCACTTCCAGAGCAGCTAACCAGTCGTCTTCCGCCAGTTTTTTGCCTGTTTTTTGAAAATATCCCGCTTATTGGGCTCTACATGAAGCACAATTTCATTCTACGGGAGCCAGGTGACTTCTACAGGAAAGGCAGAGAACAGCCCAGCAGGAAGAAAACCCGGGATTTTCGTCGAATTTCAAGCTCAAAATGAGGTAGGCTCGAGAAAACTTCTTTGTGCATGATTTGTTTGAAGTAAAGTGGTGAATTGAACACGACATTAGATTGAAAAAGAGAGTAAAAGTCTACCTACACATTGAAAAAGTGAAAGCCTGCCTGCATATTTCACTGAGTCTACATAGTTTTTTTCTTTCTCTGCATCTGAAATCTCCTCATCATTTTTCAATTTCTCTTATAAGGAAGATACATGCAGCAGTAGAGCCCAGCTTGTGTGTGTGTGAAAAAAACCGAATTTACATATCTATCTATGTGTTGAGAAAAGAACCTGTGTCCTTATGCTTTGTTCTGTAAAAAAAAATTCTTTTCATAAAATAGACAGTCAAATTCAGGGTGACAACAATTTAAAACAGGGGAATTATTGCCATTTGATGTTGTAAGGAAGCACACGGGAAATTCCTTCTTGAGTTCAGAAAAAAACCGAATTCAGCTATCCTATGTTTCAGTGATTGACTCTTTTTTCCACTTGAGCATTTTATTTTCTGGTTAAAACACAAACTCAACACCATGCTAGGAGGATTCATGAAAAAAGAACCCTTAAACTCTAGCAAATTGTATGAGCACCCTGAGGTGGTGGACCTTTTCACTATAGCAAACTGGATATCCTTCTTTGACAGAATTTATGGTTATGATGAGGAGGTGACTGAAGAGTTTTTGATGTCTCTAAGACCACATTCGAAGACACATGCCACAGTTAGTTTTAGAGGTTTGACCCTAAAACTTACCCCTGATTTTATCAATAGAATTACTGGTCTCCCATTGGGGCTCCCTTGGAGCAAAGAGGAGAAATCATTGGGACAAGTTGCTAAGAAAACATTTTTTCTGCCTGAGGAGCATCATGTGGAAGACAAAAACAGGGTCAGAAGGACAAGCTCGCCTCCTCTCTGGAGTGAAGTCAGTTATCAAATAATGAAGTATATCACATGCGAAGGGAGGTTTAGCATCATATATGGTTATCATTTCAGGTTGCTACATGAATTGAGGTATGGGATGGACTTGCCTCTAGCTAGAAAACTGAGCATCCCATATTTCCTCCTTCAGTCTTTAATTGAATGCAGTACAAAGCTTAATGTAGGGGCCCCAGATCAGTTGGCCCACCATGGGCTCATCAAACTGCTATTGGAATATGATTTACACACCTATACTGTCCCCATATCTTGGGAAATCTTCATAAATATGTCGAGGGATGATAACATTAAAACTTTGGCTGAGAACATCAGCCCATCCAGTAGTGATGAGGGGGAGCAAACTGAAGAAATTAAGAAAAATGATGAGGGAGCACACGACATTCAAGCATAGGGCAAAATAGAGGCAAAACAGGGGGAAAAATAAGAATTTCACAAGACTGCTGAGCCTAAGAAAGAAAATGAGACAACAGCAAAAATAAAGAAGGGAAACAGGACAAAGATTGGAAAGAAAAAGGCCAAGAAAGCCCAAAAGAAGACTGCCACAGCTAAGGCAAGCACCCAGCAAGAGAAAGAAAAGACAAACCCTGAGATATCAACAACACAAGAAGAAACAATGGGCATAGAGATTTCTACAGGAAGTGAAGGAAAAGAATAGCAGAAAGAAAAATCCCTTGAAATGTTGGCAAGGGAAGCAACAGCTATGCTTGCTGCATTAAGCACACCTACAAAACAAAAAGGAAAAAGAAAAAGACAAACCTCCATGTACTTTAAAGCCATAAAAAGCACAAGGATCAAAGTGGGCAAACCACAGCCACCATCAAAGGAACCAATTGTCATTGAAGACTCACCCACTAAAAATAAGGAAGAGTCTCCTTCCAGGATATCTATCACCTATGATTGAGGAAGCCCAAAAACCTCCACATGGAAAGATAAAATTAAGTTGATGGACTCAAAGGCAGTTCTACAAGAAGTTGAAACATCTCTACAGGAAACTCTAGCCAAGTTAAAAGAGACTGAGAAATTAGAGGAGAAGGCAGCCAAACAGTCACAAGGGGAGAGCAAAGCCAAAGAGATACCTGAACCAACCCCTCAGCCTAATTTGGGCTCATATTACAATTTGTTAGAGGGTGGGAAAATCATCCCACAAAAATTTGTTGTACCTTTATTCTTTGAATTAGAAAAAGAGAGGGCGAGAACCCACACATGGATGCAAATTGCCAAATCTAAAGGAGTTGAGGACATAGGCCACATGGAGGACAAGCTAAAAGAATTAAGAGGGAAGTTGGCCATGGTGAGGCATATAGAAGGCAGCAAAAGAGCCCAGCTACATGAGGAGAATGAGCTGTTGAAAAAGCAGTTGCAACTACAAGAAGTTCATAAGAGATATAGGTTGTCCATTTTGGGAGGGTAGCAGCAGCAAGAAGGACCTCCAGCAGACAAGGAAACAAGTGAGAAACAACAAAAAGAGGGAGAGCTACAAGCTAATGTTGAGATGCTAACAAAACTGCTGCAAGAACAGGAGTCTAAGGCAGCAAAAGAAATACAGGTTTTAAAACAGCAGTTGCAAGAAAAAGAAGCCCAAATGGCTTGCATGGCCAGATGGGCAATAGAATCCTTACAATGTAGGCAACCTGCTAAATCCTATGCATTATATCTTAAAGACCAATGGTTGCAATTTAAAATTAACACATTGGCCCAAAGGGACAACATTCCATTCCAGAATTACAATCAATTTATACAGTTGTGTGATAGAAGCTCAGCTGAAGACAAGGACAAGTTAGCAGAATTCTATTTACACAACTTGGCACTTCCTAACATGAATCTTTGGGACCCAAACACTACATTAGGAGATCTGCAGCTTATGGCCACGGCTTCTTGGTTAAGCCATGAGGAAAAGAGGGCAGTAGAGATTCAGAAGATTATGTCCAAGGAGTTAAGTGAGCCACTCATGATCAAGGCAGAACCAGAAAATCCCTCAACTCTTATATATTCCCATCGGCACCTTGCAGACAACCCTCACATTGCACCTGACTATGTTGGAAGGAAAGCTCAGACCATTGCTCACATTGAAGACATGGAAAGACTGTTTGGTGATAATTGCATTCATGCTTGCACAAGGAGATGGAACACATTATCCCATAGTCTGAAAATAAGAGAGTACCACTCCCCAACCAGAATGAGGAAGGCAATGAGAAGAGTACCCCTATACAAACAATCAATGCAGAACTTGAAAGCCAATTGGATTGGCCTTAAGTTCAGTGCTCCACTACTACTAGGGCTGTTAGAAGGGGTCAAGGAAGAAGAGGAACAAAGACAATGGGAGGAAGTAGACAGAAAGGCAGGTTTTCATGATGGAAAAGAGGACATCACCTCAGAGACCTGCGATGTCAGAGAGGCAGACAAATCAATCAAAGATGATGAATTGGATTAGTTGCTCAAAAGATGAGCAACACATTCAGCAGGGGGTGATGATGAGCCTCGGAAATGGGTAACTATATGGGCTCATTTTGCCTATTATTCTCATTTAATCCAACATTCTCCATAGTTTTATGCATGATTTTGAATATATTTATGTTAACCGAGTGAATGGGAATAGTCACTTGACCACAAAGTCTAATACATACTTATTGTAGATTTTTGGACTTTTTTGGACCAAGATCAGACATTTATGAGTAGATTGGCAGCCAAATTCGAAGAAACAAGGCTTAGGATTTATAGGAGGGGTGTCTCCTGCACTAAATGGCCCCTTCCTTGAGTTCTCCACCATCATCTCGGAGTTCAACAACCCACCAAAGATGATTTCAAGGGGCAGCCGAGCAGGTCTAGTGAAGTGGCTAATTAACTACAGTTTTGAGCAGCCAAGATCCTAAAGTTGAGGAGGAATGTTGGAAGTCCTCATTTGCATAAGTAGGAAGGCTTCAAGCCTTATTAGTTTAGTCATTTGTTAGTCTATTTTCACACTTTATTGCAGCCTTGTATCAACACATTTTCGAGCTTCTTCTTGCAGACAGTTTTGGTGATGTAACTATTATTTTTTGATTAATGAAGATGAATCCAGCTTTGCACCAACTCTGATATTTCTTAGGAGGTTGTAGCTCTTGGGGTTGGGCCCAACCCAAGTGCCCAGTACCTCCTTTGTGTACTTTTATGTGTTTTTCTTGCATTCATAGAATAATTTCTGTTATTTAGGTTAAAATCTTGCTTTATTACTTAGGTTGTTTTTTATGATTAAGATAGTTGTTCATGCTTCAGGTTGATTTGACAGTTTGGTAATAGAAAAGATCCACAAAAAGGCTACCAATCAGTCCTTGATTTCATTTCTCCCTCCTTGGGACCATGAATTGAGACCAAGGCACACTTGCTGCCACAAAAACATTGTTTTTGCCTTCCAATGCAATTGCTAGTGTTAGATTTTGAGTTGGATAAGTTGATATCAGTTGTTTTTTGATGCTTAGACCCATTTATGCTCAGTTTCCATAGCTTTCTTGCATGCTTTCCTATCTATAAACTTTTTTCATCATGTTTCTGGTTTCTAGGTCAGAATTAGGTCAAACTAGATAAATCTCTGTTTTCTTTTAGACTTTGCTTGGTTCAATTTTGGAAAGTAATGTGTAGAACACCTATAAGACACTCCAGCCTATCCTTCCCCCATCATACAACCTGCTCCAGTCCCTTGCTCAAGGTATCCTTCACTCATTTGCCATACTTTCCCAACTTGCCCTAATTTTTACATTTTTGTGCAACATTGCTTTCTTCATCCTTGAACAATCCAACCATCTTCATCACTCCTGAGCTTCATTTACCAGGTCCTAGGCCTCTTAACATCATTTTCCATCCTTCATTTCCACTTCCCCATTGTTTTTCCACCATCAACCCTCTAAAAACCACTTTCGGTCTGTTCCTATAGAATTTCCTATAGATCCCCTACAACCTCCTATAGAAGTTCACACGAGCGATTTTTCGAGATCTGAGCACAGTGGAAATCTCCAGAAGGGTGCTAGGGGGTCCTTAGGTCCTCTCCACACCTTTCCAACCTCCTCCAAATGCCCACTCCATTTTCTTTCGCCAATAAACCTCTGCACAATCAAAAATAGTGAAAACACGCATAATAATTCTACATAAAATTACTCAAAAATGCAAAAAGATGATTTTTCCATGTTAACCTTTAGAAGTAGCTTAAACACATGTATTTTACCTTTTCAATAGTCAATGGCACCCATTTCAGTAGCTTCCATTTCTTTTCTTGCACACGTATGGTTAATTGGTAAAACTAGGGTTTACTAGGGTTTGCATTTCCTTTTAGCTTTCATCTTCTTTCTACAAGTAGACTAGCCTCTTTTGAGTTAACTTTCATCCATCATAGTTAAAAGCTTCTTCTAATAACTCATAGAAGTTGGCTTAAGCTCCTAGCGAACTTGTGCCAGCTGATCAAGTGACAGCCTGCATTAAGAGCTAGTACTTGTGCATATACCACCGTCGCTTCCATGTTTGTTACGAACTACAGGGTTGATAAAAGTAAAGTAGGGAGTCCTAGGAGTTGCAGTATCATTGCTGCAATACTAGATCTCACCAATGATCCACCCACAACACAACAACACAGAAGAGTCGTCAAGGTCAACTTCCATCTCAAGCGAGCGAGGCACTAGCTAGATCGAGGGTTCACCTTTCTCTTGGATGGCTAGATGCACGTGCATGGTACGAGTGGAAATTTTTTTTGAGTAGATATTATTATTTGTGTTCTTATTATGTTTCGGGGACAAAACATGTTTAAGGGGGGTGGAATGTAGTATATCTATGGGGGATAGTATGGCGTATAGAGGGAGGTACCCAAGGGAATAATGTAATAATGGGATGGGCCATAGTAATAAATAAGGTGGTTAACTTGTATCATGTAAGGGACCACGAGTAGTTAGAAATAATGTAATAAGCCCATGGTATTAGATAGATGGTATTAAGAGAACCATGGCAATGACCCATGGTATTGTATGTATGAGGCCTATATAGAAGCTAGAGACTCCCCATTGAGAGGCGTCAAGGAATATTGTATGAACATGCTTATGGCTTGTGGATTGTTCTCCTTCCTTAAGGAGTGAATCTATGGTTTTGCCCTACCTTAAGTGTTTGATTAATAAATTGAAGAATTTCATGTTATTTCTGGGTATATTTGTATTCTCATATATTTCTAGGTCAGATCTATAACAACTTTCCATTCCAATGGATGGTGCTGATGTTGTACTAGGAGTCCAATTGCTATAATCCTTGGGTACAATAGCTTTTAATTTTCAAGAAATTTTCATGAAATTTTCTTCGGAAGGAAAGGAATTTGAATTAAGGGGTATCGCAGGGAAACCGGGAAAGATAATAAGCTCTAATAGAATGACAAAGCTTCTAAAGAAATAAAAACGAGGCGTAATTGCACAATTATGTTCGCTAAAGTTTCCCACATCGAAGTCGTCTATTTCTCCAGATCTCCAAAATGTCTTGGACAATCATTCCAAGGTATTTGAGACTCCCAAATGCCTCCCACCTATTCGTGATCATGATCATGCTATTCATTTGATTCCAGGAAGTGTTCCTCCAAACATCAGGCCTTGCAGATATCCCTATGCCCAAAAGAGTGAAATTGAACGTATGGTTGCAGAAATGATAGAGGTTGGTATATTTCAACCTGGTCAAAGTTATTTCTCTACTCTAGTAGTATTGGTGCACAATAAGGATGGGTCATGGCGCATGTGTCTAGATTATAGGGAGCTCAACAAGCTCACTATTAAAGATAAATTTCCCATTCCTGTCATTGATGAATTATTGGATGAATTGCATGGATCAATTTACTTCACCAAGTTGGATCTTTGTTCAGGATATCATCAAATCAGAATGAAGACTAAAGACATTCCGAAAACAACATTTAGAACTCATGAGGGTCATTATGAATTCTTGGTCATACCTTTTAGCCTTACCAATGCACCTTCTACATTTCAAGGTTTGATAAATTCCATTTTCAAACCCTTAGAATTTTTTTTTAGTATTTTTTGATGATATAATAATCTACAACAAGTCTTGGAAGGATCATGTTCAACATGTTGATAGGGTTCTCAAACTATTGGAGGAGAAACAACTATATGCAAAAGGCTTCAAATGTTTCTTTGGAGTACAAGAGGTGGAATATTTGGGTCATATTGTATCTCATGAAGGTGTTAAGGTAGACCCTAGAAAAATTAAAGCCATTAAGAAATGGAAAATCCCCACATCCATAAAGCATCTACGAGGATTTCTCGGGTTGATAGGGTATTATTGCAAATTTGTTAAGAATTATGGGAGAATAGCAACACCTCTAAAAACATTATTGAAGAAAGATGAATTTTCATGGACTCCAGAAGCAATGAAAGCCTTTAAACATCTTAAAGAGGCAATGTGCCAAGCACCGGTATTAGCTACGCCAGACTTCACAAAAAGCTTTATTGTGGAATGTGATGCCTCAAGAAATGGAATTGGTGTTGTTTTAATGCAAGAAGAAAGACCCATTTCTTTCAAAAGTCATCCAAACAAAGGAGAGAATTTACAAAAAGGTATTTATGGGAAGGAAATGTTGGCAATACTACATGCACTTAAGAAATGGCGACCCTACCTAATGGGAAGACACTTCAAGGTAAAAACGGATCATGATAGTCTTAAATAATTTTTAGAACAAAGATTATCTTCAGAAGAGCAACAAAAATGGGTCACAAATATGTTGGGTTATGACTTTGAAATCAACTACAAAAAAGGGAAGAAAAATGTTGTGGAAGATGCACTCTCAAGAAAGGACGAGGATGTGGAAGCATTGCTTTGCGTCATCTCTATTATCCAACCGGACTGGAGAAATGAAGCAAGGGATGAATAGAAGAATGAAGAAGAAGTGTGGGCACTTATTCAAAAGTTACAACAAGATCCTAGTACATCTGATACATTTAGCTAGAAAAATGATTCGTTATGGTACAAAGATCGCTTATACCTATGCAACAATTCCCAAATCAAACAAAAGATTCTTATGGAATTGCACCCCTCTCCCTTAGGAGGGAAATTAGGATTTTTAAAAAGTTACCACGGGGTTAAGAAGGATTTTTTTTGCATGGCCGTAAATCGGATATTCAAAAGTTTGTGGCGGAATGTTTGGTTTTCCAACAAAATAAAGTTGAAATAATTAAGACCCCAGGTCTATTACAACCTTTATCCAGTCCAAGCAAACATTGGGAGGAGGTTTCAATGGATTTTATGACAGGTTTAACCAAGTCCGAAGGAAAGAGTGTCATCATGGTGGTAGTTGACAAACTTACCAAGTATGCACACTTTTGTGCATTATCGCATCCTTTAAAGCAAGTACAATTTCTACTGCATTTATGGAAACAATTCAAAGGCTACATGGAAACCCAAAGATTATTATAAGAGACAAAGATCCCATTTTCACTAGAATTTTTTTTGGACATAATTATTTTCTTCTCTTGGGGCTCAGTTAGCTCATAGCTCGTCTTATCATCCTCAATCTGATGGGAAAATTGAGATAGTAAACAAATGTTTGGAAGGATATCTTTGTTGCTTTGTATCTAATAAATAGACACAATGGGTCAATGGTTACCTCTGGATGAATGGTGGTATAACACTTCCTTCCATACTACAGAAAAAACGACCCCATTTATGGCACTTTATGGATATCATCCACCGTCCATCACATCATATTGAAGAGAAAATTCTAAGGTTCAAGCAATGGAAGATCACATCGAGCATCAACAACAGGTTCTCCAACTCTTAAAGGATAACCCCACTTTGGCACATAATAGAATAAAACAACAGGAAGATCAACATCACAATGATAGAAGTTTTGATGTAGGTGATTGGGTATTCCTACGGCTACAACCATATAAAAAAATGTCCCTCAATCACGCTAAGAAGGATAATAAATTATCACCAAAGTATTATGGTCCCTATAAGGTGTTGCAAAAGATTGATACTACGACATATCAATTGGAGCTTCCTGCAGCTTCCCGAGTGCACCCAGTTTTCCATGTTTCGTGCTTAAAGAAGTTTATAGGTGATAAACTCCTAGTTCAAAGAATATTTCTAGTACTTGATGCGGAAGGAAAAATCATATTGGAACCTGAAGTAGTCACAGAAACAAGAACTCGACAGCTATGAAATCTATCAATTTTGGAGTATCTCATCAAGTGGAAGAACTTACCCACTGAAGATTCCACATGACAGGGTGGGAATTTTATACAGAAGCATCCAAAACTACTCAAGCATTGACGAAAACACCTTTTTGAAGGAGAGGGGAATCTTAGGTCCCTATAATACTAGTGATTCCCCCATTACTATTGTCATTGTAGCCCTTATTATTACTGTTGTGCCCCTATTGTCCCCATATTGTTATTATTGTGCCCCATAGAAGCCCACTATTTTTATTGTTGTGCCCTTATATTATTATTGTTATGTTGGCTTTGATTGTATTGTGACCCATTAGACTCTTATATATAGAAATGAGGTTTTGTCATTTTTATCATCCAAGAATTGTCCATTTGTGTAATGTAAAGGAGGTTGCCCCCTCAAAGAGTTGATTTTGAAGGCGTTGATCTATCTTTTCTTCTATTTTGTGATCTGGTTGCATAAAAAATTCTCAATTATTTTGGGATAGTCTTCTGCATGTACTACTTTTTTTAATCATCTTATGTTGCAAAAAACTCAAATGCAAAACCATATGTCATGAAAAGACCCAATATTTTTTTGATATAAAATCACTATTTTTTTATATAAAGGTATGCTTTAAAATGAATAGCATTACAAGAGTTGAACTCATCTCCTATATCAACTCACTTTCACTTTCAAAAACTTAAGAAAGAGCTAAGTGTTCATTCTTCTGGGAAGGTATGAAAAGGGACGTCCATAATTTGCTAACTGAATGTGAATTTTATATAAGGTATGTAAGTGTGAAAGAATGAAGAATCTATGGCATTTGCACCACTACCAATCCCAACCAATCTTAGGGTTAACATTTCTATCAATTTACTAGTGCCACTTGACCACCTTTTCTAATATGCTCACTTTTTTGCCTTATCACATCCATATTACACCCTCCATAGTTTTCCAAGTATTATGGATTAGAGTTTTGAAGTTGCATCACATTCCCACTTCCATTGTGTCAAATCATAATCCCACCTTCACCAACACATTTTTAGCATGAGTGGTTTAAATTACAAGGCACCAATTTAGCATGAGAGTAGTTCATTATACCCAAATGAATGGTCAAATCAAGGTGGGAAACAAAGGTGAGAAACTTACCTATAGTGTTTTGCAATGAATCTACATCACCAATGGGTCTATCATCTACCCCTCAGTCGAATGGTGGTAAAACACCATTTATCATAGCGCAACCAAAATGTCACCATATGAAGTTATCTTATGACCAAAAAAAATCTCCTTCAATTGCTTCATATTTACAAGGTTCACACACTTAATGTACTAGAGAAACCATTCTTCCCACACTTGAGGACAATCTAATTTTAGCTTGAAAACAAATGTACCACTAGACCATTAATAATGGCTCATTATTTTGAGGAAAGGAATCAAATGTCTCTAGCTCTATAAAGGTTCATGCATATCTATCTCTATAGCCAAATATCTCTTAGAGACAAGGGTTGGCCAAAGTTCTATGGAATCTACAAAATACTACAAAAACATTGGACAAGTTACTTATCAACTAGCTCTTCTAAACCACTCCATGTATAATGGAGGGCATTCATGTATTTGTTCCTTATAGATATATGAAAATGATGATATATAATGTGAAACACATGCCTACTACATCATGCTCATGAAGGTGATTTCATGGACAAAATAATATCTCCTCCTAATGCATGCCAAACATCAAGTGTTATTGAACTAAGGGAGCAAATAAAATGCATGTACATGCACCTTTTTAGCCATAATATCAAGAGAACACGTAAAAGCATATGACTGAAAGTATCACCTTGGTTTAGATATGGCTAGATCAATTATATTCTTCTATGCATGGCTTGTACAAATTATTTTCTGATCCGTAAAATGTGGTGGATATTCCATTGGACAATTCGTCACAACAAATCTGATAATAATATATTAAATATTGAAATTTCACACTGTTAGAGTTTTATTAAAATTCTATGTTTGTAGATTTAACTGTAATTAGTGCATGCATGTGAATGAAAATTATGTAGAAAAGTAGAGAATGACAAAATAATCTCTCACACACACATAAGACACAAGATATACTCTCTCGAAAAAACCCTTTGGGATAAAACCCAGCTATAAGGTGAGGTCGCTTCACCCTCTTTCTCTTTCTGGCAATATGGCTGCACGTACAAAGAAGTAATTCTTATATCCCATGGGCTGCTACAATTCATAGATACTCGCTATGTGCTCTAACTCATATCTCTCCTAGATATATTTGCTCAGCTATGGAACAAAATTCTCTCGAAAGAATGAAATGCCTCTTGCTCCTAGTGGCCCGATTATAACACAACCTGATAGCCTACTAGTGGTTAATTTTCACTACATCAACTCTTAACTAGAGTTACAATATAGACTCTTCTATATTTTTTTACATCATAATCACTTGGCTATCCCCTTTTTCATGAATAATGAGGGTTGATGTGTCATCCTCCTGAACTATAGGTGTGAAAACAAGAATGTCAACTTCTCAGTGGCATAACTTTTGCATACATAATCTTCTTGGCGTGCTTCTTGCGTTGTTGGAATTATCTCTATGTGTAGAATAAGATGAAGTAATTCTATGCCAAAGAGGCAAAGTTTTACCCCCAAAAAACATCATTTGATGCCTCAAAACACTCCTAGAAGGTTTCAGACTCAATTTTTCCAAACTGGGTCACGTCAGTAAAAATGGTCCCATGAGTTGATTCCTACACCTTTTCCACTATAAATGCATCGATATGGATGGAAAACAATATAATGATCCAATCCTCCAAATGCATCGACATGGATGGAAAATAATATAATGATCCAATCCTCATCATTTTCAAATAATTGTCAATGATAACCAACAGCATATATATGGTTGAATAGTGTACTCTTTCACTCATGGAAACATATATGAAGTTGCTACAAATCAATCAGTGAAAGAAATAAGGAAAAGGACAAATAAACCAAGAAAACCTCAAACCAGGAATAACTCCTCCTAAGCTCATTATACCTTTGAAAGGCAAGCTGATCTTATGGACTTGATTATGAAATGTGGTTGATGGTCACATCAAGATGTTTCTACTACAACTCGTACACATACCATGTTGCCATATTGACACCATATGCTCCCACTGAGGCTATGCACCTCTCATAAACTTTTGTAGTCTTTTCTGAATATAAAACTAGTAGTCAATGGACTACAGAAGGGGATGATTTCTCTACTTCATGGGTTGTCTCTCTTTCTTCTTCCACACGGTCCTAGGTTGCTTCTTTTCATTCTTCTCATATTTTTTTGCTATGTCCTTTTTGAATCTATTGTTGCTTTTGTCAAAATTTCCTTGAAGAACTTAGCAACATGCAATCTCTCACCATGTGACCCAAGTTGTGATACATATAAAACTCCACACAACTGAGATATGATGCAAGATGATAAAATATCCTACTATTCGTGACAGATCTATGCCTCGTATAAAATGTGCCTCTCTTCCAAGGGCTAGATTTGCAGTCCAATGTCTTGTGGCCAAACAAATTATATGAGAAATATAATCCATCAAATGCATAATTATACCTTAAAGGCTTTTGGTAGCTGTAACACTCTACCTTGTTATAAATATAATACATGAAGCAACAACAAACTATTAGTTATAATTTCTATGTTAAACTAATAAAATTAAATATATTAATTAATTTATATGTATTATTATACATATTTTAACTTAATTAAATATAGTTATAACTAGTATAATTTTATATTTGTTTCTTATATTTTATGCTCTTGCTTTCATAATTCCTCTAGTTTTGTTAGGGTCCAACCTAACCCCTTTATTTATGTAATAAGCCCAAGGTCATAGTTAGTTAGTTTAGTTAATAAAGCCCATAAGCGGTTATCCGCATTAATAATAATTGTAAGTAGTTGACCTAACTTATAGAAAAGGGACCAAAACTAGTTATAAACAGGCCATAGTTAATAAATAAAGTGGTTAACCCATGTTATGTGAGGAACCGCTAGTAGTTATAGTTTTAGATGTCATTAATATATAAATAGTCTTAGATAGTAGGGGGAGGATAATCGATTCTTTTTGTAATTTAGCTCTTCTCTATTGGAGATTTCCCCCTCAAAGAGGCAAGTTAATATTATATTCTTCTTATGAATAATAAAATATATTTGCAGCTTATCTCATATCATGTGATATTTTTATGTTTTGGGCTATATTGCTTTGCATTTCTAGTATTCCAGATTTCTCGCAGGTTAAGAACATAACAAGTGGTATCGGACCACTTTCCAGGACCATCTGTACCTCTAATTTAGGCAGAATTTTTTTTAGGCTAGAGACGTGTTACAACGCCTTTAAACCGTGAGATTTGTCATTGATCACATAAACCTATAGATTTGGGGAGGCATGCTTGCAAGAACTACAAGAGGTGGTTACCTTGTTGGACTCCCTTGTAACTCTTGTGGGTACCCCTTCGAGTAGTAGCACATTAGACAAAACCATGCATGGACTGCACTTCCATGTACCCTTGGGTACATCGAAAGCCCCCTAGTGTAACCTGAAACCTAACCTTTGATAAGTTGTCGGTCGTCTTGCTCCTACGGTACATTGATAACAACACTCAGGGAGATTACTCGCACATACAATAGGGTAGTCAGGTAATATGGATAAGCTTATGGTAGATCTTTCTTAGTTAGTGCCCTGATATATTACGTTGAGTATTATTGTTGAACCCCTGCGTATATTGTGATTTATAGCACATGACGCTCCTTTGAGACCATAGTTCCCTTAGCCATCTGAAGACTGCCCCCTACCTTTTCTTCCAAATTAGATCCATTTGTTGGGATTTGACTGCCATTGTCCATTACAAATCCAACAATTTTGGTTTTGACATCATCGTACAAGTCAGATTCAGTAGTTGGGGTTTTCATAACGCAAATCAAACTCTTTGTGTAGTGAGGGTTTTGGCCTCCATAGTCCAAATCAAATTGTCATAACACATTTTGCAGTACCCAGATCTTGGGGTTTCTATTACTACAGTCCTGGCTTGATTTTTGTAGGATATTTGGCAGTATTTGGCTTTTTGGAATTTGGCCACTGCAGTATTGATCAACTAGGAGTAAAACTCCTTTCGAAGTTAAAAAAAAAGTTTTGGGCCATCTCGGGATGCTTGCAAGACACCTTGCCCATAATATTCAGGAGTATGAGCTGGTCACAGTGGTACCATTCACTTGAAAGCCCCCAATTTTCAAGCGGCCCCAAATTTTTCCCGATGCGGCTTCAAGTGACCCACGTCACTAGATTCCTGAGATTGCCTTATTTCCAAGCATACTACTCTTAAGTAAGCTCGAAATTCGATCGAGGATAGTGTATGCTCAGTACTAGGTCTCAAGTCATGGCTACGGAAAGGGATATTGAGAAGGACGACAACCTTGAGAAAGATTCAATGAGTTTCAGGAGTCCATTACCTCCCATATCACACAACTAACGACCACTACCAAGACACTTCGAGAAACCATGAGGGAGGAGCCTAGTGCTGATGCACACATAGAAGGAGAATCCATCCATCACATTCATTTCAATGGACACCCCCAATATTTGAGCCATGAACACCCAAGCTCGATTAAATTAATTAGATGAGGAAGGCTCACTTTAGCTCCAACCATAACAGGTCCTTGATACTCGTGAAAGACATTTGTGTGACCACATGATCAAGGAAGTCCTCATCAAGTGGAAAAACACCTCTCTAGAAGATGTGACATGTGAACCATCCACTATTCTTCAACAATTTCTACAGCTTTAGCCTTGAGGTCAAGGCTGCTTTTGATGGGAGAGGGCATGTTAGGGTCCAACCCTAAACCGTTTATTTATGTAATAAGCCCAAGGGGCCTAGTTAGAGTCATAGTTAGTTAGTTGAGTCAATAAAGCCCATAAACAATTATCCACATTAATAATCATTGTAAGTGGTTGACCCACACTATAGAAAAGGCACCAGAATTAGTTATAAATGGGCAATAGTTAATAAATAAAGTGGTTTAACCGATGTTATGCAAGAGACCACTAGTCGTTAGGGGTTTAGATGTCATTAATCTATAAATAGTCATAGATAGTAGGGGAAGGATCATCAAGTGTTTTTGTAATTAAGCTCTGATTTATTGGAGGTTGCCCCCTCGAAGAGGCAAGTGAACATTGTATTCTGCTTTTGAATAATAAAATATCTTTGCAGCTTGTCTCATTTCATGTGATATTTATGTGTTTTTGGGCTATATTGCTTTTTATTTCTCATATTCTGGATTTCCTGTAGCTCAAGAGCATAACAAGTTTTGAGAGATCCATGTCATAGTAAGGTTTAATTAATTTAGGATGCTATCATTGTTCATCATTGTTATTGTAATTATTATTATCATCAATCTTATCAGTTTATTATTGTTATTATTATTATCATCAATGTTATCATCTTTATTGTCATAAGAATCCTTATCATGGATGTCATCATTTTTATTTTCATACACATTATCATGATCAATGTCATCATATTCATTGTTATAGACATTATCATCTTCAATGTCACTATCAGCATTATCATAATCATCTTTAATATCATAGGCATTATTATCATTTATTATCAAAGATGTCATCATCTTTATTTTCAGACAAATGATCATTATCGATGTCATCATCTTCATTGTTATAGATATTATCATCATCATCATAATCATCTAAGACTTCATTACCATCCTTACTTTCACAATTAAACTTTAAGTCTTCATTTGTACATTTAAGCCCACATTCATAGAAAAACTCAAATGTGCATCTAAAAATAAAAAAATCATTATAAAAATATAATATTTATATTTAAATAGATAAAAATTTCATAATAATCGAATAATTTTATCTCCCTAATAATTTCATATATGATTCCCTGTCTTTATTTATATATATATATATATATATATATATAATAGTTTTACATTAAACAAAATACAACTATGCCTCCTTTCTATGAGTATACCTATTTTAAATACCCTAACTATTATAATATATTTGTTATAATACTTTTAAATTTGATAATATATGACGATTCGATCATTTTAATTTATATAGTTCATAAATTTGGTATCATTTTCAATATTCCTCTTGAAAGGGTCATATTGACAATGTTTTTTTTAAGTGATACTATTCGTATTCCTTAAAAGGATGGTTTTACATTAAATGGATTGAAATTTATTTTGGCATATAATTAGGGAGACTAAATTAAGCACAAAATTTCAATTTCATTAAGAGTCAAACAAAACATTTACTGAGATTATACCAAAAACCTCGCAATATTTTTTAAAATATATGGCTTATAGGTCTACACTTAAATATAAAACTCACAATAATTGGGACTCAACAATAAATAAACAAATGACATAATGAGCATTCAATATTTTTCAGAATTTCAAATCCACATTACTTCCTAGAGAAGAACCTACATGGGAGGCCAAAGCGGTTTTTAATTTTCCTAAGTTCTTTTGTCGATAGAATGAACTAAAATTTATAATTCATTGAATTGGAGAAGCATCTCTTCATTAGTAGTGTTATTTTCCACTATACATATCCTAGTAGAAATTTGGTATGTTAATAAAGATCTATTATGTGTATATAATGATTGAGATGACTAAGAGTGATCCATTTTTGGAACACATACAATGACATCTATAAGAATCTTAGAGTAGATTAGAGTCCATTAATCATTGTTGTGAATCAAATGCTTGGCTTTGAAGGTCTCTTGCAAATACTTGGGAGAGTAAATTTAAGATAACCAACAACCAATTTATCTTCCTAGGCGTATGGGACTTCTAAGGCCTTTATAAAAGAAATCACCATGATATGAGTGAGTCCTTGGCATGACGGTCACTAGGGAGGGATTTGAGTGGAACCACAAAATAAATGTAGTAAATGATAGGTTTTTCACAAAGAAAGATCATATGATAGTGGAAGATATGTACTAAGTCATAAGGTGAGATGTTAGCTAATGGAGGGGAGGATGCTCATCCTTGATAAAATTGATATTGACAATGTTGTCAACATTTTATTACTTTTATTTCTTATTATGACAAAATCAAGTATATTTTTGTTGCAAGGATCTTTAATATTAGGAAATCTTGATTTCCTTATTCAATACATTTATGTATACATCATCATCTAGATTTGCATGTTTATAATTTGAAATCCCAATATGTTTGCTGCATCTTCCATTTTTATGTGTTTTACAAATCTATGTCGTATTTGACCATATGTAATAATTAATTGTTGATCCAAAAATAGCTTAGTTATATCACTAATGTCTTCTATCAACCTCAAATTAGAAAATAAGGCCTTGGATCCTTTATTTTTGTTTGCATCTAAAATATTGAAAAAAAAACTCCATCCCCTTCAAACTAATTACAACTTCCAAGTAATTTTAAAACCCAAGAGAAGATAAAGTCATATGATGACTAGTTGGATACCATCCCTACAAAGCACAAATAAATTTACTAAGTGTACATAATATAGGCCTATTAAAATATAAAAGTATTATTTAAATCATAAAAGAATATATAAATCAAGGCTATGGCTATAACATCAATTTAGTGAGCCCCTTAAGGGAAGCTCAATTGGTGATTATTTTGATAACAAAGCTTTATGTAGCATAGGATTTCAGGGATTTGCACTTGGTCACATATTAGGGGTGGTGTGGTTTAAATAGGATTATAGTGGTAGTGGTAAGAATCGACCCTATATCTCCGGAGTACAAGATTGACCCAGTCATTAATTCCTTTAGTCAAAAAAAAAGAAAAAAGAAAAAGAACATCATTTTGGTGGAAAATAATATATATATATATATATATATATATATATATATATATATATATATGAAAAAACTCTAATTAGGTGCACTAAATATTGGACAATGGGTTGATTTAAATGCTAACCAATAGGTTAATAGGCACCACTCTCCAACCATTTTTGTGGGTGTCTCCTTTACATTTTATGGTGGTTTTGGTTATTTGTCAACCAAATCATTTTTTTGTTTGTTTGTTTGTTAGGTTTTGTGATTCAGATAGTGGATTGTTATGTTTTTTCATTTATCTTTATTTCTTTTTGTATTGTTTCTTCATCTTGGGTCTCTACCTACTAATTTCAGATTACTCCAATTCTAACAAGTTCCTCCACGATATGTTCATCATTATTATTTAGAACATTTGTTTATAATTCATTTTTTTCCTCAAGTTAAAGTTGACCCATAACTTTTTTATACATGGTTAAATGTGTGAATTAATAAGACATTCTTCATGTTGCAATAATTTTTTTGATTATATTTATAAATCTTTGGGTTATTTCAACCACATTAATATTTGTTGAATTGAGGCTTTTGTGATCCATATCAAGTTTATGAGAAAAAAAATTTCGGCGTAAATCACATGATATTTCATTTGTCGACGCATTTCGAACCAACCAGTGTGGTTCATCATCAGGACAAGTTGAAGAATCAGATCTAGGCTGCATGATAAATAGTCAGAGCATAACATCCAACGACTATATTTAACTAGGCAATGGCAATATTGAACTAATAGGCTAGACCGGCTAACGGTTATATTTAACTGGGAAATGGCTAGTCGGATTGGAATAAAGGACAGGGATAGGAGAGCATAATTATATTTAATTAAAAATTAATCAATAGGAATTAATCACATATATTTAAGTAAGATAAATAAATATTTATTTAGTTAATTGAAAGTTAGTTAAGTATCAAATAAAACTAGGTAATATATTAAATAAATAAATCAGTTGAAGTTACAGATTTAAATAATTATTAAATCAATAGTAAGTTTTACTATTATTAAATTAAAAGGGGTTTAAATTTATATATAATTAAATAGTTAATGGGAAGTTAGTTTAAAACATATGTAAATAAGGTAACATATTTAATTAACACAAATTAAAAAGGTTTACATTAAATACACATAAAATTTATATAATTAAATATTTCATATTTATTTAAAATTAAATAATTAGCTAATTAATTGTAAGTTAGTTTTATATTTAATTAAAGAGGTTAATAAAAATTAAAAATCTAATTGTAAGTTAGTATTGTTATATTTATTACCATAACCACTAATTTTTGTTAGATCTATTAATCGATCTTATTAATAAAGCTATTAAAATAAATTAATTTAAGTCTTATATAATAAGAATAATTCTTTTATATTTTAATTTTTGAATAAATTATTAGGAATCTCTCATCACTTTCTAGTATTTATAACTTTTAGCACTATACCTATAAATTAATAAGCCATAAAACATATTATCATTTTAATTTAAGCCTAAATGCAGATTGAATTTCAATATCAAAAAGTTGGGCATTCTCAAAACCCTCACTACTTGTGCCCTAAGGATCTCTGATGAAAAGAACCTTGAGAAAGAGAAATCCCCTCTCCTTAATGTCTTTGTTGAAAACGGTTATAGTAGATACCTGGGTCAGAAGGCTTTCCTCAAAGCTGCTAAAAATTCAATAATTAAAAGAGAACCTAAAGAACGGGTCCCAGGGGTCCATCTACTGTTTTTGCAAGGGACCACTGATAAGATTGTGAGGATTATTAAGAAACATAATGTTCCCTCAACCTTTAGACCCCTTAACACCATTCGTAAGTTCCTCCAGTCAGTGAAGGATCCTATCGACCCTAAGGACATGAAGGGTGTCTATATTATTCCTTGTTCCTATGGGACCCCCTATATTGGTGAGACTAGACAATCCATTAATAAGAGGATTAGTGAGCATGCAACTGACCTTAAACATAGGAGAACCAAGTCTTCTGCACTAGCAGAGCATGCAGAGAAGACCAAACATCATGTTTGTATTGAGGAGGCCAATGTTATTGCTAGAGTTTCATAGTTCCATCACCGAAAATTTAGGGAAGCCCTTGAGATTGAAAAAATTCCTAACAATCTCAATAGAGATGATAGTTGGAAGATCAATAGTTGTTGGGTCCCAGCCCTCGCTTCCTAGTCGTGTCCTTCCCTTCCTCCCCTCCCTCTTTTAATAGCTTGTTCTAGTTTTCTTATAAAGAAAGTTTCCCCTTGTTATCCTTTAACCTGCTCTCTTTTGCCATAGTTCTTTGATCCTCTTTGGTATTCTTCCTTGATAATCCTCTTCTAGTGGGTTAGTTTATATAGTATAAGATATTTAAATAGCAATTTTTTGTTCCAAGTAGACGGCTTTATTATTTAAATTTATTTTAAACAATTATTTATATACAAAATTTAACTTAATTATAAAAAAGAAAAATAATTATTTTGATATTGAAATTCAATCTACATTTAGGCTTAAATTAAAATGATAATATGTTTTATGGCTTATTAATTTATAGTCATAGTGTTAAAAATTATAAATACTAGAAAGTGATGAGAAATTCCTAATAATTTATTAAAAAAATATATATATATATATAAAAGAATTATTCTTATTATGTGAGACTTGAATTAAGTTATTTTAATAGCTTTATTAATAAGATCGATTAATAGATCTAACAACAATGAGTAGTTATGGTAATAAATATAACAATACTAATTTACAATTAGAATTTCTAATTTTTTATTAACCTCTGTAATTAAATATAAAACTAACTTACAATTAATTAACTAAATATTTAAATAAATATGAAATATTTAATTATATAACTTTTATGTGTATTTAATGTAAAACTTTTTAATTCATGTTAATTAAATATGTTACCTTATTTACATATGTTTTAAACTAACTTCCCATTAACTATTTAATTATATATAAATTTAAACCCCTTTTAATTTAATAATAGTAAAACTAACTTACTATTGATTTAATAATTATTTAAATCTGTAACTTTAACTTATTTATTTATTTAATATATTACCTAGTTTTATTTGATACTTAACTAACTTTCAATTAATTAACTAAATATTTATTTATCTTAAATATATGTGATTAATTCCTATTGATTAATTTTTAATTAAATATAGTTATGCTCTCCTATTCGCGTCCCTTAGTTCAGTTCGACTAGCCATTTCCTAGTCAAATATAGCCGTTAGCCGGTCTAGCCTACGAGTTCAATATAGTCGTTGCCTGGTCAAATATAGTCGTTGGATGTTCTGCTCTGACTATTTAACATGCAGCCTAGATCTGATTCTTCAACTTGTCTGAACCACATTGGTTGGTTCGTAATGCCTCGACAAACGAAAAACTTTTTCTCATAAACACATTAATATGGTTGTACTAACTTAAATTATAATGAGAAATAATTGCTAATAAATATGTTATTTACTTAAAGTATAAAATATTTTATTTATTTGTTTTGATTTTTATATTTTATATATATAGTTTTAGATAAAAAAAAATATCATGTTTTTATTTCTTTTATCTATTTTAGAATATATATATATATATATATATAAATAACAAATGCAAAAATATTTCAAATAACAAACATTTACGTTATAATAAAAAGATTTTCGCGAGGAACGATGGATTTACGAGTGCATGGGCTCTCAAGGACGATAATAACATTTTAACTAAATTTAATTATAATGAACAAAATTATGAAATGCATACAATGAAGTGGAGAATTTTACTTGCATTACGTTTTTAACTATTTCAGCTTTGTTAGATAAGAAGCCTCATGGTTGAAATTAGTTCTGTATTTTATCCTCTTATTATGAAATAATTTTTATATTAAAATTAAAATTATATAATATATATTTCTATGTGATTCACGATTATGGAGATTGCAATTTGTATATTTTTATAAATTATAAATAGTTTATATTACTATGATGTTGATAGATAAGTTTATAAGATTTTTATAATTTTAATTTGGTTATTAATAATTATTAAATAAATAGTAAGTATTTAATTTTCATAAAATATTTTTAGTACTATATACAAATTAAAGTTTAAGATTTACTTTTAAGGTTTTTATTTTTTTGTTTTGTTTTTTAATTAAATATATTAATTAAAAAAAATGGCACATGAACAAGTGCCATATGATTTGAGTTATGGTTTTTTTGGGTATATGGATCCATCATATTACAACAAAGCCTATTTACAATTAAGAATTTCTACAATAAAATGGGATGAATCTCCATACTTTAAAATCGTGTTACAAACTCTTTAAAAATGTATATATGTTTCAATTATATATTAGTTATTTTTATTACTAATAATAATTATTATTATTTAAAAAAAATATAATTTAGTAAATTATTATGATCTTTTTAATTTTAACAATTTAATTTTAGCAACTTCAGATATATGATAAAGTGTTTAAATATTTAGTATGGATTGATAGCTATCCACATTTACCAACTGCTTAATGTAAACAACTTTACTAGTTATTATTATTATTTTCTAATTAATAAAGAATTAAGTGAATCTTAGACTAGTGTCATATGTGTCATTCTTATTACTATAAATGTCACATGCACTCACCCAAATAGAAAAAATAATTTACAATGAAGAGAAGTATAACTAAGGTAAATTAATTTGTTTATTTCCCAGCATTATCCAAATTCAATGCTTAATTATTGTTCATTTTACTCGCCAGATTACATATCAATATTTTATGTCACTTACAACATGACACAAGTTATTTGACCATGCTATATGGTTTCAGATCATTTGGCAGTGTTATAATAATTCAGATTGATTGGGAACATCATAATGTTACATGGTTTTTAATATATGGTTGTCTCACATTCACTCTCCGTCCTCCTGGTCACCGCCTTAACCCACTCGACGCAACATGTGAATCCCAGTCCATCAGAAACTTCTAGAATCGTTCTTTATTGCCATATGCAGTTGGCATAGGTCCACCTGTGTTAATCTCCTCCATCGATGTTTAGGATTCAGATCCAACGGCTATGGTTTTTCACTAGAGGGTTAGGGTAACTAACCCCTATCCTAATTGGTCATTCTCTAAGTCATTTGCACTAGTCAACTTAGGAGAGCCGTCTTAGGCATTTCGATGCCAAGATTCCGAGTGGAGGATATTTTTAGTTCTTTCTTCCCTTGCATAGGTGAGGGGTCAATCGACTCTGGTTCTAGCATTTGTTTTTAACAGTTGTCTGTTCGATACATACCTCTAATTCCCTAATTATTTCCATACAGGACCACCTCATTGCAATCCAGGCTAACCTACTATTTAATGAGACTCCTAGCGAGTTACATTGTAAACTCTTCGAATTCTAAGGTATACCCATATTTCATGTGTTAGTTAATTCGCTGGCTTCACAAAAAATGTCACAATTTTCCTTATCAGTTTCCTCTATAATGTTTGACACGTGATACAACACGGTTATTTTGGTCTAGTTTTCACGAATGGGGTTATGGGTCTGCTGCATCTCCACGAGGATTTTACGAGGTAAGTTCAACCCATAATGCCCCTCTTCTGTTGTTTAATTCCATAAACCCAAACCCCATTCATCTGTGTTTCCTTGCAGGTGTATATCTCGGCTATGGAAGCTATCATTCTTCCAAACCGAGAAGGAATATATCCTACAAGGTTTTTCTTGGGTTTTCTCAGGATTTTCTGTCTTAAGGGTTTTATCACCCGCATTAGCAACTTTTTTAACATTGTTTTGTGTATATATGAGTTTCTAGTTACAATTTTTTGGGGCATGATGATATTGTCTTCCTCTAGTTGAATTTCGGGTCGACAAGACTTGTGTTAGTATTGATTGTAATTTGTCTCTATATTGCATATTTCTTTGCTACGAGTGGCACTGTACATAAATGTATTTACATTTTATGGTGGAACTATCATTCGCGTAGTTGTATAGGCACCATTTTATTCGAATGTGAATACTGTTGTTGCATTATATAATTTTCATGGTTTATGCGAAATGAATTTGGTGCCTGCTATAGGTTCAATTTATGCCTTTAATTGTTCCAGTTATTGCCTATATGATTGACAGTTACAGGATTATTAACATGTATTTTCTTCCTCTCAAGTTGTTTTTTTAGTATGGGGTTACTGAGCTCACCCCTAACCCAAAGGGAGATTAGACCAGGCCATTGGTAAACCTGGAAGGTGAATCCAAACTCCCTCGCTAGGTTATTAGTTTCCACTTCCAGGCTCTAACCCTACAATTAGATACTTAATCGACAGGTTGATGTTTCTTGTTGTTCCTAATCAACTAGAATATGCACAACATTTGTTCTTCCTAATTAATTTCCTTCATTCCTTCTATGGGTACCAACCCTTGACATTTATTGTGTTTGTGCAAGGTAAATACAAAGAAATAATTATGAAAATAATTACATGATCATTATGTACATAAAATCCTTATTTTTGTACAAACTTCACTTTCCCTTTAAATTAATATGCTCCAAGTTTACCACTACCTTTACAGTCCCAGTTTTAGCAGTAACAGTGATTTTATAGGTAGCATTCCAATTTTTTTGAAAATAAATTATGAAACCAACTCACAAAAAGATAGAAAAGATAGATCAATGCCTTATAATTCAGTGTCTTCGAGGGGGCAACCTCCTTTACATTACACAAATGAAAAATTCTTGGATGATTCAAATGACAAAACCTCCTTTCTATATATAGGAGTCTAAGGGGTCACAATATAACCAAGCCGACCTAACAATAATAATATAAAGGAAGAAAAATAACAATATAGGGATTTTATGGGGCACAATAATAACAATATGGGGACAATAGGGGCACAACAATATTAATAAGGGATACAACGACAATAGTAATGGGGGAATCACTAGTATTATAGGGACCTAACATGCCTTTCTCCTTCAAAAAAGTGTTTTCGTCAACGTTTGAGTAGTTCTGGATGCTTCTATAAAAAATTCTCATCCTCCCATGTGGAATCTTCAACAGTTAAATTCTTCTGCTTGATGAGATACTCTGAAATTGATCGATTTCATAGCTCTCGAGTTCTTGTTTCTGTGATCACTTCCAGTTCCAATATAATTTTTCCCTCCTCGTCAAGTTCTAGCAATATTGTTTGAACTGGGAGCTTGTCGCTTATAACCTTCTTTAAACATGAAACATGGAAAACTAGGTGGACTTGAGAAGTTGAAGGAAGCTCCAATTTGTATGCCATAGTACTAATCTTTTGCAACACCTTCTACGGACCATAATACTTTGGTGATAATTTATTATCCTTCTTAGCTTGCTTGAGGGACATTTGTTCATATGGTTGTAACCGTAGGAATACCCAGTCACCTACATCAAAACTTCTTTCGCTGCGATGTTGATCTGCTTATTGTTTCATTCTATTCTACGCCAACGTGAGGCTATCCTTTGATAGTTGGAGAAATTTTTGTTGATGCTCGATGTGATGTTCCACTGCTTGAACCTTAGAATTTTCTCTTAAATATGATGTGATGGATGGTGGCTCATATCCATAAAGTGCCATAAATGGGGTCATTTTTGCTGCAGTATGGAAGGAAGTGTTATCCCACCATTCAGCCAGAGGCAACCATATGACCCATTGTGTCTGTTTATTAGATACAAAGCAGCGAAGATATCCTTCCAAACATTTGTTTACTATCTCAGTTTGCCCATAAGATTGAGGATGATCAGATGAGCTATGAGCTAACTGAGTACCAAGACAAGAAAATAATTCTGTCTAAAAATTTCTAGTGAAAATGGGATCTCTGTCACTTACAATAATCTTTGGGTTTCCATGTAGCTTTTGAATTGTTTCCATAAATGCAGTAGAAACTGTACTGGCTTTAAATGGATGTGATAATGCACAAAAGTGTGCATACTTGGTAAGTTTGTCAACTACCATCATGATGACACTCTTTACTTCAGACTTGGGTAAACCTGTGATAAAATCCATTGAAACCTCCTCCTAACATTGGCTTGGAATGGATAAAGGTTGTAATAGACTTTGGGTCTTAATTGTTTCAACTTTATTTTGTTGGCAAACCAAAAATTCTGCCACAAACTTTTGAATATCCGATTTCAGGCCATCCCAAAAAAATTCCTTCTTAACCCTGTGGTAAGTTTTTAAAAATCCTGAGTGCCCTCCTAAGGGAGAAGTGTGCAATTCCATAAGAATATTTTGTTTGAGTTGGGAATTCTTACAGAGGTATAGGCGATCTTTGTACCATAATGAATCATTTTTCCAGCTAAATGTATCAGATGTACTGGAATATTGTTATAACTTTCGAATAAGTGCCCACACTTCTTCGTCATTCTTCCATTCCTTCCTTGCTTCATTTATTCAATCTGGTTGGATAATAGAAATGGCGCACAATAATGCTTCCACATCCTCATCCTTTCTTGAGAGTGCATCTGCCACAACATTTTGCTTCCCTTTTTTGTAGATGATTTCAAAGTCATAACCCAAAATCTTTGTGACCCATTTTTGTTGCTCTTCAGAGGATAATCTTTGTTCTAAAAAGTATTTAAGACTATCATGATCCATTATTACGTTGAAGTGTCTTCCCATTAGGTAGGGTCGCCATTTATTAAGTGCATGTATTATTGCCAACATTTCCTTCTCATAGATAGCTTTGTGTAAATACTTTTCCTTGATTTGATGAATTTCGAAAGCAATGGGTCTTTCATCTTGCATTGAAACAACACCAATTCCATTTCCTGAAGCATCAAATTCCACAATAAAGGTTTTTGTGAAGTCTAGTGTAGCTAAGATCGGTGCTTGGAACATTTCCTCTTTAAGATGTTCGAAGGCCTTTGTTACTTCTGGAGTTCATGAAAATGCATCTTTCTTCAATAATGTTGTTAGAGGTAGTGCTATTCTCCCATAATTCTTAACAAACTTGTGATAATACCATGTCAACCTGAGAAATCCCCGCAGACGCTTTATGGATGTGGGGATTTTCCGTTCCTTAATGTCTTTAATTTTGCTAGGGTTTACCTTAACACCTTCATGAGATACAATATGACCCAGATATTCCACCTCTTGTACTCCAAAGAAACATTTGGATCTTTTTGCATATAATTGTTTCTCCTTCAATAGTTTGAGCACTCTATCAACATGTTCAACATGATCCTTCCAAGACTTTTTGTAGATTAGTATATCATCAAAAAATACTAACACAAATTTTCTAAGGGTGGGTTTGAAAATGGAATTCATTAAACCTTGAAATGTAGAAGGTGCATTGGTAAGGCCAAAAGGCATGACAAAAAATTCATAATGACCCTCATGAGTTCTAAATGTTGTTTTTAGAATGTCTTCAGTGTTCATTCTAATTTGATAATATCCTAAACGAAGATCCAACTTGGTGAAGTAAATTGATCCAAGCAATTGATCCAATAATTCATCAATGATAGGAATGGGAAATTTATCTTTAATAGTGAGCTTGTTGAGCTCCCTGTAATTTGGACACATGTGCCAAGATCCATCCTTCTTGTGCACCAATAATACTGGAGCAGAGAAAGAAATTTGACTAGGTTGAATTATACCAGCCTTTAGCATTTCTACAACCATACGTTCAATTTCACTCTTTTGGGCATAGGGATATCTATACGGCCTGATGTTTGGAGGAACACTTCCTGGAATCAAATGAATAGCATGATCACGATCACGAATGGGTAGGAGACCTTTGGGAATCTCAAATACCTTGGAATGATTGTCCAATACTTTTTGGAGATTTGGAGAAATAGATTATTTCGATGTGGAAACATCCAGTGAACATAATTGTGCAATTACACCTTGTTGTTCCATCTTTAGAAGCTTTGTCATACTGTCAAAGCTGATTATCTTTCCTGGTTTCCCTGCAATGCCCCTTAATTCAACTTCATTTCCTTCTACACAAAATTTCATGAAAATTTCTTGAAAATTAAAAGCTATTGTACCCAAGGATTGTAGCCATTGGACTCCTAGTACAACATGAGCACCACCCATTGGAATGGAAAGCATTGGGCTATTCAATACATATTCTCCCATGGATAGCTTGATATTTTATTTATTTATTTTTTATTTATTTTTATTTTTATTTATTTTTATTTTTATTTTATTTTATTTATTTATTTATTTTTATTTTTATTTTATTTTTTCTGAGTAAATGCTAAATCTATTAAGAAGAAAAAAGATTATTTACTCTGAGGTCGAGACCTCAGAGGGGGCATAGACCGGCCCTCTGCCACAGAAACTAGAAAATGCTACCAAACTTGAAGGTTAGATAGTAACCCATTGGAGAATAATTATGCTTGGAATGTAACCTCTGCTACTTAAAGCCTGAGAGTCGCTGCTAGTGAACAGATTGACCTTGCAACTTGGCTACAAAACAAACCAGAACTAGACCAATACATAGAAAGCACTGCAGAATTGACTACTGCAGAATTGACAAAAGATGACTAGTCTTAATACTGAGCAAAAACTTGAGATTAGACTCGAAAACAGAGTTACAAAAAGACTTAGACAGAGGACCAGAGAAACAGGAAACTTAAAACTTGGAGACAGAGGAACCATTCTTCGAGGAGGAGGCCGCCTTACACATCCTGTGTCGGAGAGTCGGTATCATTCTTTGCCGGTCTGCTGGACGAGGCTATCCAGGTTACGAGCCCGTCATTTTCAATTCCATCAGTTCCGCCTTCTGTGGGGGTAACTAAATGTAGAACGCCGTAGTCTTGATGAACAGGTTCGCATTCCAGAACGTCGAGCTGATTTGAATCTTTTTGCTGCATGGAGGCCTCAGGGACCGGGGAGTCTTCCTGCATGTTATCCGCAGTGAACATCGCCCCCTCCATCCCTCCCTGGGGGGTACTATCTTCCTGAGTCTGCGAGGAGGAGGAAATGGCTAGGTCGCTGGGGTGATCCTCCTCTTCTGCGAGGATGATGGTGATGCTGGCAGTCAAGACCGGCCTATTAAGCCTGCTGTGAAAAGTGAACCTGGATGAATGAAATGAATTATTCGGGAGATGGCGAGCTTGGATGGAAGGAGGTGAGGACGGAGAAGCAGAGGTAATAGGAATGACGTTCTGGGGCGTGGAATGAGAAGCTCTGCCTCTGGAAGCAGAGGAGCCTCCTCTGCGAGAAATTCCTCTGCGGCGAGGCATCTTCAGAGTTAACCAGCGACTCGGACAGTGGAAAAGGCGGACTTGCAGGGAGAGGGGTGGCGAGCAAAGGCAACCAACAGAGAGAGGAGTGCGGGCGCTCTCCCAATCAAACTCGGCGAGGCGAGGAGGCGGAGGGTGCAGAGGGAGGGGGTGAAGCTTATCAGCAGTAGAGCTAGTTGTCCTCATCCTGTCCAGGTTTAAAGGCCTGCGTCTGGATGCTCGTACCCAACACTCATTAATGGCATACCAAGTGAACCTCATTCCAACCCCTGACTGATATATTTCACCTGCCATGAAATCTGTCTGCGTGAACGCCGGACGAGTGGGAGGCCAAGTGCCTTAATGGCCCTCTTAACTTAAGCAGATATCGAGTTGTCACCCGCATCCGGGTGAGCTTCATGATGCTGAAGCAGGTCACTCTTGACTATATTCTAGAATTTAGTAAGTTGGTCCACGGTGGCTATACTGGATAGTGAGCCTGCATAGATATATACCTCCATTTCCACCCCAATATTAGCTAGAAAATCTGCAAGTTTGTTTCCTTCCCTCACAGTGTGCTGGAAAGAAATTGCCTGATATTGAGAGAGCCACTGTCTTACTAGTTCAAGTCTTTGAGCCATCCTCCAACTGTTGCTTATCTTGTGGATGGGGGCTCCCTGCATAAGTTTTGTGGCCGTATTAATAATGATTTGAAAGTCCCCTTCGATGATAAGAGGAAATAAACTGTTATCCTGAGCAAGAGTAAGACCTTTCCAGAGTCCTTCCAATTCCGCTGAGTTGTTAGTGTCCCACCTTTTGGAGCCTAGGAAGATTAGTTGAGGAGTGCCAGAGTGATCCCTAAAGACTCCTCCATAACCCGCTTTTCCTGGATTGCCATTAGAAGCCCCATCGAAGTTGAGCTGGTACATGTTGCTGGAAAAAGGAGTCCACTTTGCTAGCTTTTTTTGCCGCTTGGAAGGCTTGTTTTGAGAGTTAGGCTGTTGATTTAGAGTAATTTGCCAATTGTCCCATACTGATTTTTCTTGATGTGCTATGGGAAAATCTTCTGGTGACCAGTGTTTAATAGATAAAGACTCCTTGATATTCTGATGCACTATAGTCCATATCTGTTCCAACGACATGGATTGACCTTTGAATATTATTTTGTTGCGCTCCTTCCAGATATTCCACATTAATAGACCAAGGATCAGCTGCCAGAGTGAGTTGAGGAGCCTACTTTGATAGGGCTCTTGACTCCAGTTGTGGATAGTTGCTCTGATATCCCCTTGCACTCGGCCATCTTTTTGGCAACGAAAGGCAACCTTTTCCCATAGCTTCCATCCTATTTGGCAGGTTTGCATTAGATGAATGGCTGATTCCTCTTCTTGTTTACAATTGAGACAGATAGATGGTCCTGAGAAGCTTCTTTTCTTGAGATTATCCCATGTAAGAATTTTATTGTGACAAAGGAGCCATAAGAAAGTCGACACCTTCGGGCAATTAGAAGAATTCCAGAGCTTATCCCATAGTGTATCCTTGATGATTCGATCTTTGATGATAAATTTATATGCCTCCCTAGGAGTGAATGTTCCTCTCTCTTCATATCCCCATCTTAGTATGTCCAGTCCTTCTGCGATAAGAATTTTCCACTTTTTTAATTCTAAGGAGAGAGAGTGTTGAGTTAGCTCATATCCTTCTTCCATTAGAATTTGATTAGCCTCCTTCCATTTTCTATACTTCTGTGTGGGCGAGGGGTTCCAGAATTGATTGACCTTTGCCGATTGATTGGTACCTTGCACTGCCAAAGGAAGATTATGGAGAATATCTTTAATCTTTGGGAGCTGCTGCCAGGAATCTTCCCAGAATCTTGCCTTGTTTCTGCTTTTAATCTCCCAAAAACTATGCTTTTGTATAAGATCCCTGTGTTGAATGGCCAAATTCCAGACTACTGAACCTGTACTAACTTCTGACATGTGGATTCTATCTTCAATAGGGCTGTTGCTTGCATATTTTGCTGTCCAAAGAGAGGCCCAGGGGGTGTTGGGGTACGCTAGCCATCTCCACCATATTTTGGCTCCCATTACCTTGTTGCTATGCTCAGGGTCTCTTAGCCCGATACCCCCTGCCTTCTTAGGAAGACATATGTTTTCCCATTTGACTAGAGCCCATTTGCGGTTAGGGCCTGAACTGCCCCATAGAAAGTTGCGCTGGAGATTCTTTATTTCCTTGAGAACCCATTTAGGCGCAGCCAGAAGAGAGAAAAGATACAAGGGCATGGAATGGAGAATAGCTTTAATGAGAACAATTACACTGGCCATATTAAGGGCTTCGTGAGTCCAAAGGAAAAGCCTAGCTTCGAGTTTCTCTAGCAAGTCTATCCAAGAGGAGTGCTTGAGTGCTGAGGCCATAAGAGGAGCTCCTAGATATTTGGAGGGGAGGCTAGCAATGGAGAATCCTAAGATGCGGGCAATGGCTTTTTGAGTTGGAGCAGGAGTGTTGAAGAAGAAGATTTGCAATTTGACACGATTAATAAGGGCTCCAGAAGCATCAGAAAAGGTGGAGAGAATTGCTTTGAGAAGGTGAGCTTCTTGGATCGAGGGATGTCCAAAAATCATATTATCGTCCACGAATTGCTGATGGGAGAAGGAAGGAGAGTTGCTGAATGAAAGGCCTTTAAGACTCCGAGAGGAGAGAGCAGAATGCAAACAGCGGTCCAGTCCTTCTGCCATAATAACAAAGAGGAAAGGTGAGAGGGGATACCCCTGCCTAATACCTCTAGATGGGCGAAACGTAGCTGAAGGGATGCCATTGATAAGCACCGAAAAGAATGAGGATGTCAGAAGACTAAGAATCCATCTGGTCCATGAAGGGGCAAAGCCAAAGGCATTAAGAATTTTTTGAATGTACACCCAGCTGATGCTATCAAAAGCTTTAGATAAATCAATTTTTAACAGCATACCTGGTTTTTTAGTCTGCTTCAGGGAATGAATTATTTCATGGGTTAAAATTATCCCGTCTGTGATCTGCCGGCCTTCCACATAACCAGATTGCTCTGGCGATATAATAAGAGGGAGCAGCGGCTTGAGTCGAATAGCAATAACTTTTGAAACAATTTTGTATATGATATTGCATAGAGCAATTGGTCTGTACTTATCTGGCGTGTTGGACTCCTCTGCCTTGGGAACTAGGGCTATGAATGTGGCATTCAGCCCTGGGTACATCCATCTTAACGAACGAGATTCCTCAACCACTTGCCATACTTCCATTTGAATGAGATCCCAGAAATGGTGGAAGAAGTCTGAGGTAAATCCATCTGGACCGGGTGCTTTCCCTGCTTTTAATTGCTTGACTGCACTTTCCACTTCCTGCATCTGGATGGGTTTGAGGAGGAGAAGATTATGCTCCTCGGTGATTAGTTTGGGGATATTCGGTAGGATTTTCTCTATAGCCGGCAGTCTGTCTATGCTGGGTTCTTGGTGAGCTTTCTTAAAATACCTGAGAAATTCCTCTTCAATGCCTTCGTGCGTCTCAATTCTTTCTCCCTGCTCATTTTTGATGTGGGATATAAAATTGTTCATTCTGCGCTGCACCGTAGTTTTGTGAAAGAACTTTGTGTTATTTTCTCTGTCCTTGAGCCATCTGATCCGCGATTTCTGTCTCCAAAGAGTTTCCTCCTGTTGAGCTCTGGCCAGAATTTGTGCTTCAATTGCTTGTTCCTGTTTTACTAGCTCCTCGGACCATCCTTCCATGATGATCCTTTGCTGAATACATTTCATTTCCTGATTAAGAGCAGCTTGAGCTTTGAAGATGTTGCCAAAGGTGGTATGATTCCAGTGTTTGATTTCTCCCTTGAGGTGTTTTAGTTTCTGCTGGAAGATAGCCATTTTAGATCCCACGGTGGGATTAGATTTGAGCCAAGTTGATCTAACAAATTCATGGAAGTCTGGATGCGTTAGCCAAAAGGCCTCAAATTGGAACATGGATAGCTTGATATTAAGGCACTTTCTAGAGAAATTTATGGTTCCTCCACTTGCAACCATCACTTGACACTCTGGTGCTGGATATAAGAAGAAATTCAATTATTTTTCTACCTTATAATGAATAAAATTGTGGGTACTTCCTGAATCAATCAACACTATTACCTTTTTCTTCTTGATATGTCCTTCTATCTTGATAGTTTGGGGAGTGGTAATTCCAGCTAATGCATTACAAGATATGGTCAGATTCAATTCTTCTTTATCTAGGGTTTGTTCCTGGAGTATATCCTCTTCTTTTCAAATTTCTTGTTCCTTTTCTTCCTCCTCTTCAAAATCTATTTAGAATAATTTCTTCTCAGCACACTTATGACCTTTAGTGTATCTGCTATCACAACTGTAACAAAGCCCTTTTGCTCTTTTTTCTTCCAATTGTTGTGGTTTCAACCTCATAGGTTGTGGAAGGCTAGGGGAAACAACACTTCCATATTTATAGTTGTAAGTGTTAGGCTTCCTGGTTGCCATAATTTTGCTTTCCATTTTTCTTGCTAACCTGAATGCCTTCTCCAATGAATCAGGTTCCCAAAGGCGAACCTCATGTTGGATATTATCCTTTAAAGTCTCTATGAACACATCAATCCTATGCTCCTCTGGAATATCTTTTACCCTTATGTTAAATTTTTGGAAGTCCTCAATGTGCTCCATCATTGAACCCTTTTGTTTGAGATTTATCAATTGGCTAAAAAAAGTGTTGTTTTTTGTATCCTCATAATGTGCTGTCATTTCTTCCGTAATAATTGCCCAAGTGACAATTTCTTTATGATAGCAAAGCCATCGATACCATATAAACTGATTTGGTTCCAAATATAAAGTTGCAATACGTACCTTTTGTGTGTTTTGCACATTATGGAGATCGAAAAATTGTTCCATATGTAGTATCCATGTTTCGGGATCTTTGCCATCAAACTTCCTCATATCAATCTTTGGAACATGGTGGTTCTTCGATCCAATATTAGAGTCTATGAAATCATGATTAACATTTATTTTGTTTTCATCATGAGTTTCCTTTACTACCCTTTCATCGTTAGTAAGCATTTCTTGTATAAACTTTGTCAAATCTATCTTCAAATCCATCTTCAAATCTTCCATGCCTGTCTTCAAATTTTCTACGCCTATCTTCAAATCTATCTTCAAATATATCTTCAAATTGTCCATCTTAGCTTCTACGTCATTCATCTTAGCTTCTACGCCTTTCCTTAAACCATTCATCTTAGCTTCCATGCCTTTCTGTAAACCATTCATTTTAACTTCCACGACATACATCTTAGCTTCTACATCTTTATTTAAACCATCCATCTTAGATTCTGTTACTTTTTGTGCGAGTGACATTTGTTGCACTTGGTCTCATAATTTTGATATATCATGTTGCATTTCTTCCTCTTCTTCATGAGTCATGCTAGAGCTTTCAGGTTGCTTACTAGGTGTTTACATTTTCTTTCTTTGGGCCATCAATTACTGATAATAATGCTTCACTATTCCCTTTGAATTCCTTCAAACTAATTTTTCAAACCAAGCTTATGCAAAAATTAAAAAAAATCTACACACCTTTTTTCACTTTGTAGGAGCTCGATATTGCATCTGATGTATCTCTGTAATTTCGGATCTTCCAGTTCTAAAATTACGACCTGCAGTAGCCCTCAGCGTCCTCTTTCGAATGCCACTAGTCTTATCTAAATTAGATTCTCCAAGAAAGCGTTATGCACAATATCCCAGGATGACCTGATTATATACCTTTTCAGAAGAGCGAACTTGTATGAAGTGCCACGTGTCACTGTTTTAACCTTAGGAACTGAAAAATATATATAGGAAACTACAGTCCGTCCTCTTTCTGTAAGTTCTTATGAAATTTCAATCTGATGCTCAAAACAAAATTTATGACTATTTTCCCCAGGTCACCTGTTTGGAATATAATTAGGGTGTCTACAAAAAGGCCAACTTCCTCAGATCATATCTCCACAAATATAGTGCAAAAATCTCTGAAATTCGGACCTGAGGTTCAGAACGACTTCAACCCAAATCGGTTTTTGTTTTAGCATCTGAAACGTCGCAGAACAAAAGTTATAACAAAAATGCCACAATGACCTGTTTGGAGCAGTGAAACCCTATAATCCAAATCTCTGATACCAAATGTTATGAAACCAGCTCACAAAAAGATAGAAAAGATAGATCAACGCCTTATAATTCAGCCTCTTTGAGGGGAAAACCTCATTTACATTATACAAATGAACAATTCTTGAATGATTCAAATGACAAAACCTCATTTCTATATATAGGAGTCTAAGGGGTCACAATATAACCAAGCCGACCTAACAATAATAATATAAAGGTACAAAAATAACAATAGAGGGATTCTATGGGGCACAATAATAACAATATGAGGACAATAGGGGCACAACAATATTGATAAGGGATAAAACGACGATAGTAATGGGGGAATCACTAGTATTACAGGTACCTAACACTCTGGTTCTAGCATTTGTTTTTAACAGTTGTCTATTTGATACATACCTCTAATTCTCTAATTGTTTCCATATAGGACCACCTCACTACAATCCAGGCTAACCTACTGCTTAATGAGAATCCTAATGAGTTGTAGTGTAAATTCTTTGAATTCTAAGGTATACCCATATTTCATGTGTTAGTTAATTCGCTGGCTTCTCAAAAAATGTCATAATTTTCCTTGTTAGTTTCCTCTATAATGTTTGACATGTGTTACACCACGTTATTCTGGTCTAGTTTTCACAAATGGGGTTATGGGTCTGTTGCATCTCCGCAAGGATTTTATGAGGTAAGTTCAACCCATAATGCCCCTCTTCTGTTGTTTAATTCCATAAACCCAAACCCCATTCATCTGTGTTTCCTTGCAGGTGTACATCTCGGCTGTGGAAGCTATCATTTTTCCAAATCAAGAAGGAATATATCCTACAGCATTTTTCTTGGGTTTTCTCAGGATTTTCTGTCTTAAGGGTTTTATCACCCGCATTAGCAACTTTTTAAATGTTGTTTTGTGTATATATGAGTTTCTAGTTATAATTTTTTGGGGCATGATGATATTGTCTTCCTCTAGTTGAATTTCGGGTCGGCAAGACTTGTGCTGGTATTGATTGTAATTTGTCTGTATATTGCATATTTCTTTGCTACCAGTGGCACT